>JAXIVB010000007.1:92186935-93438577 GCA_036785055.1 Emydoidea blandingii
CATCCTCTATCCATCCATCCATTCCCATACACAGCTATCCCTCCATCCGTCTCAACACTCAGCCATACATCCACCCATCCATCCACACACCCCCTCTATCCATCCATCCATTCCCATACACAGCTATCCCTCCATCCGTCTCAACACTCAGCCATCCATCCATCCATCCACCCATCCATCCCCATACACAGCTATCCCTCCATCCGTCTCAACACTCAGCCATCCATCCATCCACCCATCCATCCATCCATCCACATCCTCTATCCATCCATCCATTCCCATACACAGCTATCCCTCCATCCGTCTCAACACTCAGCCATCCATCCACCCATCCATCCATCCCCATACACAGCTATCCCTCCATCCGTCTCAACACTCAGCCATCCATCCATCCACCCATCCATCCATCCATCCACATCCTCTATCCATCCATCCATCCCCATACACAGCTATCCCTCCATCCGTCTCAACACTCATCCATCCATCCACCCATCCATCCATCCCCATACACAGCTATCCCTCCATCAGTCTCAACACTCAGCCATCCATCCATCCATCCACCCACCCATCCATCCATCCATCCACACACATCCTCTATCCATCCATCCATTCCCATACACAGCTATCCCTCCATCCGTCTCAACACTTAGCCATCCATCCACCCATCCATCCATCCATCCACACACACCCTCTATACATCCATCCATCCATTCCCATACACAGCTATCCCTCCATCCGTCTCAACACTCATCCATCCATCCACCCATCCATCCATCCCCATACACAGCTATCCCTCCATCCGTCTCAACACTCATCCATCCATCCACCCATCCATCCATCCCCATACACAGCTATCCCTCCATCAGTCTCAACACTCAGCCATCCATCCATCCATCCACCCATCCATCCATCCATCCACACACATCCTCTATCCATCCATCCATTCCCATACACAGCTATCCTTCCATCCGTCTCAACACACAGCCATACATCCACCCATCCATCCACACACACCCTCTATCCATCCATCCATTCCCATACACAGCTATCCCTCCATCCGTCTCAACACTCAGCCATACATCCATCCATTCATCCATCCCCATACACAGCTATCCCTCCATCAGTCTCAACACTCAGCCATCCATCCATCCATCCACCCATCCATCCATCCATCCACACACATCCTCTATCCATCCATCCATTCCCATACACAGCTATCCCTCCATCCGTCTCAACACTCATCCATCCATCCACCCATCCATCCATCCACCCATCCATCCATCCATCCATCCACACACATCCTCTATCCATCCATCCATTCCCATACACAGCTATCCTTCCATCCATCTCAACACACAGCCATACATCCACCCATCCATCCACACACACCCTCTATCCATCCATCCATTCCCATACACAGCTATCCCTCCATCCGTCTCAACACTCAGCCATACATCCAT
This sequence comes from Emydoidea blandingii, assembly GCA_036785055.1. Classification (NCBI taxonomy): domain Eukaryota; kingdom Metazoa; phylum Chordata; order Testudines; family Emydidae; genus Emydoidea; species Emydoidea blandingii. The sequence continues at coordinate 92,188,396 of JAXIVB010000007.1, forward strand.
CCATTCATCCATCCCCATACACAGCTATCCCTCCATCAGTCTCAACACTCAGCCATCCATCCATCCATCCACCCATCCATCCATCCATCCACACACATCCTCTATCCATCCATCCATTCCCATACACAGCTATCCCTCCATCCGTCTCAACACTCAGCCATACATCCATCCACCCATCCATCCATCCATCCCCATACACAGCTATCCCTCCATCCGTCTCAACACTCAGCCATCCATCCATTCATCCATCCCCATACACAGCTATCCCTCCATCAGTCTCAACACTCAGCCATCCATCCATCCATCCACCCATCCATCCATCCATCCACACACATCCTCTATCCATCCATCCATTCCCATACACAGCTATCCCTCCATCCGTCTCAACACTCATCCATCCATCCACCCATCCATCCATCCCCATACACAGCTATCCCTCCATCCGTCTCAACACTCATCCATCCATCCACCCATCCATCCATCCACCCACACACACCATCCATCCATTCCCATACACAGCTATCCCTCCATCTGTCTCAACACTCAGCCATCCATCCATTCACCCATCCATCCCCATACACAGCTATCCTTCCATCCGTTCCAACACACACTCATCCATCCACCCATCCACACACACCCTCTATCCATTCACCCACCAACACCCCTGTCCAGCCATGTAAACACTCAACCTTCTCTCTCTCTCCATCTGTTGAATGGCCATAGACAGATCATGGAAGCTGGAGACTGGAAGCTTCATCCCAGGAAGGTCCCAGTCTAGTGGCCAGCATCCCTGCCACACTGCAAAGCAAAGGGGGTGGGATGGGAAGGAGCCGCACTCGTAGACGCAGCTGCTGACCTGTGGTGGCGTCAGTGGAGACGGGGCCGAGGCGCTTGCGGCCGGAGACGCCGTAGAGGTTGAACTTGTATCTGCGGGAAGGTGCCAGGTTGGTTACGGTGACTGTGCGGGATCCCCCGTCCACGGGCAGCGCCTGGGGTTTGCCCTCCGCGTCCTTGTACTGGAGGAGGAAGGAGTCAAAGGTCCCCTGCTCCGCGGTCCAGGAGAGCAGGATGGAGTCGTGGGTGATGTCGGAGGCCGAGAGCTCCCCCAGGCTGGGCTGGGCGGTGGGTACCTCCTCCGTTGGCGCCGCAGCTGGAACAGAGAGAGGGGGGTGAAGGGTATGGTTAGCAGGAGCAGCTTTCCGGGTCCTTGGGGGGCCGGATTATTGCCATCCAGATGAATTAGTGGGGGGGGGGCAGGGAGCCCCAGGGACTGGCCCCAGGACACAGCTGGATCCTGCTGCTGGGAAGGAGAGCTGGGGACAGACAGACGGACGGGGCATGTCTGCAAAGAGGATCCCACATTCCTGGGTTTCCCGCAGCCACCCTCCCTCCACGGAGAGGTCGGCCCAGAGTGACCGGCACAAACCACGGGCAGAGCTGAGCTGAGACGGGAGGAGAGAGGGGGAAGGAAGAGCAAATGAGAGAAAAAGAGAAGAGGGTGAACCAAAACCACCACCATCAATGGAAAGATCCCCATTGACCACCGTCCACCCCCAGACACTCCTCCATCCATCCATCGCGATACCATACTTCCATCCATCCATGCATCTATCACCCACCCAGCCTTTCTTGTTGACAATGTGACCTAGCCACAGAGTTACACATACACATCTATAAATCAATCCCCCCAAACACCCATCCATTCCCACACACATCCCCCCACCCTACTGTCTGTACGTCCATCCATCCACCAGTCTGCCCTTCTGTCCATCCCCATACACATCCATCCACCTTACTGTCTGTACGTCCATCCATCCATCCCCATACACACCCACCCACCCTACCGTCTATACGTCCATCCATCCCCATAAACATCCCTCCAACAGTCTGTCCATCCCCATACACATCCCCCCAGCCATTTGTCCATCCATCAATCGCTATACACACCTGCCCCCCAGTCCATCTGCCCCCCCCCCATCATCTGACCATCCCCATATATATCTATTCCTCTTTCTATGGATCCATTACCATCCCCTCCATCCATCCATCTCTATCCACCCCCATAGACATCCTATTAATTCATCCATCCATCCCTAGACACCTCTATCCATTCACTCAACCTGCCCCATGCACATCCATACAGCTGTCTGTCTATCCATCCATCCCCATCCACATTCTTCCCTCTACCCATTGAATGGCTGCCAATCTGCTTGTGGAGGCTAGAGGCTTGGAAGTGTTTTCCTGGGAAGGTCCTGGCCCAGTGGATGGTGTCCCTGACACTGTAGAGCAAAGGGAGGTGGGAGGGGAAGGGGTCGGGCCCTGGGAGCAGCCGCTGACCCGTGACAGCATCAGTGGAGATAGGCCCAAGGCGCTTGCGGCCGGAGACACCGTAGAATTTGAAGTTGTATCTGTGGGAGGGCGCCAGGTTGGTTACGGTGACCATGCGGGATCTGCCGTCCACGGGCTGCGCCTGGGGTTTGCCCTCCGCGTCCTTGTACTGGAGGAGGAAGGAGTCGAAGTCCCCGGCCTGGACGGTCCAGGAGAGCAGGATGGAGTCATGGGTGACGCTAGAGGCCGAGAGCTCCCCCAGACTGGGCTGGGGAGTGGGTTCCTCCTCCGGCCCCACCGCAGCTGGAACAGAGAGAAGGGGGTGAAGGGGGAGGCCGGGGTGGGGGCAACTTGCTGGGATCTTGGGGGGCTGGGTTATTTCATGCCAGAGGGGATTTGCAGGGAGGATTAGCAGGGGAGGGTGCAGGGACGCCCAGGGACTTGTCCCAGGACACAGCCTGATCCTGCTGCTGGGAAGGAGAGCTGGGGACAGACTAACGGACGGGGCATGTCTGCAAAAAGGATCCCACATTCCCAGGTTCCCCGTGGCCATCACACCTCCATGGAGGGTTCAGCCGAGAGCGACCGGCACAAACCTCAGTGAGGGCTGAGTGAGATGGGAGGAGACAGAGGGAAGGAGGAAGAAACGAGACAGAAAGAAAAGGGGGTGAACCAAAACCACCAATGTCAATGGATGGCACCTATCTATCCCCAGACACTCCTCTATCCTCATACACACCCATCCATCCGTTGGTTCATCACTATACCATACGTTTGTCCATCCATGCATCAATCACCTTACCCACCCCCTCCTTGTAGCTGATAATGCAACCTGGCCACAGAGTTACAAATATACATGTACCCATGAATCCCCCAAAACACCCATCCAACCACTCTACCGTCTGTATGTCCATTCATTCATCCCCATACACATCCACCCAGCCTTCCGTCCATCCGTCCATCCATCACTTGCCATACACACACCCCCACCAGTCTGTCTGTCCATCCATCCCTCTACATCCACCCACTCACCTATCCATCCGTCCATCCCCATATATATCCATTCCTCTATCTATCCATCTATCCCATCCCCTCCATCCATCCCATCCCCTCCACACTTCAACCCACCCACCCATCTGTCCATCCCCATATCGATCCATCCCTCTATCTATCCATCCATCCATCCCACCCCCTCCATCCATCCATCCACACATCCACCCACCCGTCCATCTGTCCATCCCCATATCGATCCATTCCTCTATCTATCCCATCCCCTCCATCCATCCCATCCCCTCCACACTTCAACCCACCCACCCATCTGTCCATCCCCATATCGATCCATCCCTCTATCTATCCATCCATCCCATCACCTCCATCCATCCATCCACACATCCACTCACCCGTCCATCTGTCCATCCCCATATCGATCCATTCCTCTATCTATCCATCCATCCATCCCACCCCCTCCATCCATCCATCCACACATCCACCCACCCGTCCATCTGTCCATCCCCATATCGATCCATTTCTCTATCTATCCATCCATCCATCCCACCCCCTCCATCCATCCATCCACACATCCACCCACCCGTCCATCTGTCCATCCCCATATCGATCCATTTCTCTATCTATCCATCCATCCATCCCACCCCCTCCATCCATCCATCCACACATCCACCCACCCGTCCATCTGTCCATCCCCATATCGATCCATTCTTCTATCTATCCATCTATCCCATCCCCTCCATCCATCCCATCCCCTCCACACTTCAACCCACCCACCCATCTGTCCATCCCCATATCGATCCATCCCTCTATCTATCCATCCATCCATCCCACCCCCTCCATCCATCCATCCACACATCCACCCACCCGTCCATCTGTCCATCCCCATATCGATCCATTCCTCTATCTATCCATCTATCCCATCCCCTCCATCCATCCCATCCCCTCCACACTTCAACCCACCCACCCATCTGTCCATCCCCATATCGATCCATCCCTCTATCTATCCATCCATCCATTCCATCCCCTCCATCCATCCATCCACACATCCACCCACCCGTCCATCTGTCCATCCCCATATCGATCCATTCCTCTATCTATCCATCCATCCATCCCACCCCCTCCATCCATCCATCCACACATCCACCCACCCGTCCATCTGTCCATCCCCATATCGATCCATTCCTCTATCTATCCATCCATCCCATCCCCTCCATCCTTCCATCCATCCATCCCCACCCACCCGTCCATCTGTCCATCCCCATATCGATCCATTCTTCTATCCATCCATCCATCAATCCCATCCCCTCCATCCATCCATCCACACATCCATCCACCCGTCCATCTGTCCATCCCCATATAGATCCATTCCTCTAACTATCCATCCCATCCCCTCCATCCACCCACCCACCCGTCCATCTGTCCATCCCCATATCGATCCATTTCTCTATCCATCCATCCATCAATCCCATCCCCTCCATCCATCCATCCACACATCCATCCACCCGTCCATCTGTCCATCCCCATATAGATCCATTCCTCTAACTATCCATCCCATCCCCTCCATCCACCCACCCACCCGTCCATCTGTCCATCCCCATATCGATCCATTTCTCTATCCATCCATCCATCAATCCCATCCCCTCCATCCATCCATCCACACATCCACCCACCCGTCCATCTGTCCATCCCCATATCGACCCATTCCTCTAACTATCCATCCATCCCATCCCCTCCATCCATCCATCCTCACCCACCCGTCCATCTGTCCATCCCCATATCAATCCATTCCTCTATCTATCCATCCCATCCCCTCCATCCTTCCATCCATCCATCTCTACCCACCCGTACATCTGTCCATCCCCATATAGATCCCCTCCATCCATCCACCCATCTCATCCCCTCCATCCATCCATCCACCCCCACACATATCTACCGAGCCTTCTGTCTATCCATTCATCCATCTCCATATATATCTGCCCACCTGCCTGTTCATCCATCCATCCCCATACACATCCATTCCTCTATCTACTCATCGATGACCATCCCCTCCATCCACTCCTTTAGACACCCATCCATGTACCTATCTCTTCATCCATCTGTTCCCATACACATCATTCCATTCACTCACCCTGCCCCATGCACACCGATCCAGCTGTCTGACTGTCTATCCATCCATCCATCCATCCACCCATCCCTATCTACTCCCATCTCTATCCATTGAATGGCCGGCAATCTGGTTGTGGATGCAGGACTCTTGGAAGCATCTTCTTCGGAATGTCCTGGGCCAATGTTTGGCATCCATGTCACACTGGAAAGCAAAGGGGGAAGGAGCTGCGCCCCCGGAGCAGCCGCTGACCTGTGACGGTGTCGGTGGAGATGGGGCCGAGGCGCTTGCGGCCAGAGATGCCGTAGAGGTTGAACTTGTATCTGTGGGAGGGGGCCAGGTTGGTTACAGTGACCGTGCGGGATCCCCCATCCATGGGCAGTGCCTGGAGTTTCCCCTCCGCGTCCTTGTACTGGAGGAGGAAGGAGTCGAAGTCCCCGGTCTGGACGGTCCAGGAGAGCAGGGTGGAGTTGTGGGTGACATCAGAGGCCGAGAGCTCCCCCAGGCTGGGCTGGAAGGTGAGTTCCTGCCCCCGCGGCTCCTTGGCTGGAACAAAGAGGCGGGTTAGGGCATGGCTGGATTAGGGTGGCTGACCAGGTCCTTGGGGGGCCGGGCAGTTCCTGCCCAGAGGGGATCAGCAGAGAAGATTAGTGGGACGAGGGCGCAGGGAGCCCCAGAGACCAGCCCCAGGACACAGCTGCATCCTGGAGGATGGGAAGGAGAGCTGGGGACACACAAATGGACAGGCCATGTCTGCAAAGAGGATCCCACATTCCCAGGTTCCCCGTGGCCATCACACCTCCCTGGAGGGGTCGGCCCAGATCAACCGGCACAAACCTCAGTGAGAGTTGGGCTAAGACAGGATGGAACGAAGAACAAATGAGAGGGAAAGAGAAGGGGGTGAACTAAAGTCACCAACGTCAATGGATAGATCCCCATTGACACCCACCCATCCCCAACCACTCCTCCATCCATCCCTGTACACACCCATCCATCCACCTGTCCAAGCATGCATCACCACCCCCAACCCACCCATTGTTGCTGCTGGAGCCACCTGGCAGAAGAGTTACACATACACATCTACCCATGCATCCCCCAAAACACCCATCCAGCCCCATCCATATCTACCCACCCTTCCGTCTGTCCATCCATCCATCCACCCCATACATATCTACCCACCCTTCCATCTGTCCATCCATCCATCCACCCCCATACATATCTACCCACTCTTCCATCTGTCCATCCATCCATCCACCCCCATACGTATCTACCCACTCTTCCATCTGTCCAGCCATCCATCCACCCCATCCATATCTACCCACTCTTCCATCTGTTCATCCATCCATCCACCCCCATACGTATCTACCCACCCTTCCATCTGTCCAGCCATCCATCCACCCCATCCATATCTACCCACCCTTCCATCTGTCCATCCATCCATCCACCCCATACATATCTACCCATCCTTCCATCTGTCCATCCATCCATCCACCCCATACACATCTACCCACCCTTCCATCTGTCCATCCATCCATCCACCCCCATCCATATCTACCCACCCTTCCATCTGTCCATCCATCCATCCACCCCCATACATATCTACCCATCCTTCCATCTGTCCATCCATCCATCCACCCCCATTCATATCTACCCACCCTTCCATCTGTCCATCCATCCTCCCCCATATATATCTACCCACCCTTCTGTCTGTCCATCCATCCATCCACCCCATACATATCTACGCACCCTTCCATCTGTCCATCCATCCATCCACCCCCATCCATATCTACCCACCCTTCCATCTGTCCATCCATCCATCCACCCCCATCCATATCTACCCACCCTTCCATCTGTCCATCCATCCATCCATCCACCCCCATCCATATCTACCCACCCTTCCATCTGTCCATCCATCCATCCACCCCCATCCATATCTACCCACCCTTCCATCTGTCCATCCATCCATCCACCCCCATCCATATCTACCCACCCTTCCATCTGTCCATCCATCCATCCATCCACCCCCATCCATATCTACCCACCCTTCCATCTGTCCATCCATCCATCCACCCCCATCCATATCTACCCACCCTTCCATCTGTCCATCCATCCATCCACCCCATACATATCTACCCACCCTTCCATCTGTCCATCCATCCATCCATCCACCCCCATCCATATCTACCCACCCTTCCATCTGTCCATCCATCCATCCACCCCCATACGTATCTACCCACCCTTCCATCTGTCCAGCCATCCATCCACCCCATCCATATCTACCCACCCTTCCATCTGTCCATCCATCCATCCACCCCATACATATCTACCCATCCTTCCATCTGTCCATCCATCCATCCACCCCATACATATCTACCCACCCTTCCATCTGTCCATCCATCCATCCACCCCCATCCATATCTACCCACCCTTCCATCCGTCCATCCATCCATCCACCCCCATACATATATACCCACCCTTCCATCTGTCCATCCATCCATCCACCCCCATATATATCTACCCACCCTTCCATCTGTCCATCCATCCATCCACCCCCATATATATCTACCCACCCTTCCATCTGTCCATCCATCCATCCACCCCCATCCATATCTACCCACCCTTCCATCTGTCCATCCATCCATCCACCCCCATCCATATCTGCCCACCCTTCCATCTGTCCATCCATCCATCCACCCCCATACATATCTACCCACCCTTCCATCTGTCCATCCATCCATCCACCCCCATACATATCTACCCACCCTTCCATCTGTCCATCCATCCATCCACCCCATACATATCTACCCATCCTTCCATCTGTCCATCCATCCATCCACCCCCATCCATATCTACCCACCCTTCCATCTGTCCATCCATCCATCCACCCCCATACATATCTACCCACCCTTCCATCTGTCCATCCATCCATCCACCCCATACATATCTACCCACCCTTCCATCTGTCCATCCATCCATCCACCCCCATCCATATCTACCCACCCTTCCATCTGTCCATCCATCCATCCACCCCCATCCATATCTACCCACCCTTCCATCCGTCCATCCATCCATCCACCCCCATACATATATACCCACCCTTCCATCTGTCCATCCATCCATCCACCCCCATACATATCTACCCACCCTTCCATCTGTCCATCCATCCATACACCCCAATATATATCTACCCACCCTTCCATCTGTCCATCCATCCATCCACCCCCATCCATATCTACCCACCCTTCCATCTGTCCATCCATCCATCCACCCCCATCCATATCTGCCCACCCTTCCATCTGTCCATCCATCCATCCACCCCCATACATATCTACCCACCCTTCCATCTGTCCATCCATCCATCCACCCCCATACATATCTACCAACCCATCCATCTGTCCATCCATCCATCCACCCCATACATATCTACCCATCCTTCCATCTGTCCATCCATCCATCCACCCCCATCCATATCTACCCACCCTTCCATCTGTCCATCCATCCATCCACCCCCATCCATATCTACCCACCCTTCCATCTGTCCATCCATCCATCCACCCCATACATATCTACCCACCCTTCCATCTGTCCATCCATCCATCCACCCCCATACATATCTACCCACCCTTCCATCTGTCCATCCATCCATCCACCCCATACATATCTACCCACCCTTCCATCTGTCCATCCATCCATCCACCCCCATACATATCTACCCACCCTTCCATCTGTCCATCCATCCATCCACCCCCATCCATATCTACCCACCCTTCCATCTGTCCATCCATCCATCTACCCCCATCCATATCTACCCACCCTTCCATCTGTCCATCCATCCATCCACCCCCATCCATATCTACCCACCCTTCCATCTGTCCATCCATCCATCCACCCCCATACATATCTACCCACCCTTCCATCCCTCCATCCTCCCCCATACATATCTACCCACCCTTCTGTCTGTCCATCCATCCATCCACCCCATACATATCTACCCACGCTTCCATCTGTCCCGCCATACATCCACCCCCATCCATATCTACCCCCCCTTCTGTCTGTACATCAATTCGTCCACCCCCATACATATCTACCCACCCTTCGGTCTGTCCATCTACTGACCCCCATGCATGTCTACTGAGCCTTCTGTCCATCCATTCATCCATCCCCATATATATCTGCACACCTGCCTGTTCATCCATCCCCATACACATCCATTCCTCTATGTACTCATCGATGACCATCGCCTCCATCCATCCATTCACTCCTTTAGACACCCATCCATGTACCTATCTCTTCATCCATCTGTTCCCATACACATCATTCCATTCACTCACCCTGCCCCATGCACACCGATCCAGCTGTCTGTCTGTCTATGCATACATACGTACATACATATGTACACCCATGACCATCCATTCTCCTGTCTATCCATTGAATGGCCGGCAATCTGGTTGTGGATGCAGGACTCCTGGAAGCATCTTCTTCAGAACGTCCTGGGCCAGTATTCGGCATCCATGTCACACTGGAAAGCAAAGGGGGCGGGAGGGGAAGGAGCTGCGCCCCTGGAGCAGCCGCTGACCTGTGACGATGTCGGTGGAGACGGGGCCGAGGCGCTTGCGGCCGGAGATGCCGTAGAGGTTGAACTTGTATCTGTGGGAGGGGGCCAGGTTGGTTACAGTGACAGTGCGGGATCCTCCGTCCATGGGCAGTGCCTGGAGTTTGCCCTCTGCGTCCTTGTACTGGAGGAGGAAGGAGTCGAAGTCCCCGGTCTGGACGGTCCAGGAGAGCAGGATGGAGTTGTGGGTGACATCAGAGGCCGAGAGCTCCCCCAGGCTGGGCTGGAAGGTGAGTTCCTGCACCCGCGGCTCCTTGGCTGGAACAAAGAGGCGGGTTAGGGCATGGCTGGATTAAGGTGGCTGACCAGGTCCTTGGGGGGCCGGGCAGTTCCTGCCCAGAGGGGATCAGCAGAGAAGATTAGTGGGACGAGGGCGCAGGGAGCCCCAGAGACCAGCCCCAGGACACAGCTGCATCCTGGAGGATGGGTAGATATGTATGGGGTGGATGGATGGATGGATCCACCCCATACATATCTATCCACCCCCATCCATATCTGCCCACCCTTCCGTCTGTCCATCCCGCCATACATCCCCATACATATCTACCCACCCTTCCATCTGTCCATCCATCCATCCATCCCCATACATATCTACCCACTCTTCCATGTGTCCAGCCATCCATCCACCCCCATCCATATCTACCCACCCTTCCATCTGTCCATCCATCCATCCATCCCCATACGTATTTACCCACTCTTCCATCTGTCCATCCATCCATCCACCCCCATACATATCTACCCACCCTTCCATTTGTCCATCCATCCATCCACCCCCATTCATATCTACCCACCCTTCCATCTGTCCATCCATCCATCCACCCCCATACATATCTACCCACCCTTCCATCTGTCCATCCATCCATCCATCCCCATACATATCTACCCACCCTTCCATCTGTCCATCCATCCATCCACCCCCATACATATCTACCCACCCTTCCATCTGTCCATCCATCCATCCACCCCCATACATATCTACCCACCCTTCATTCCTTCCTCCATCCACCCTCCCCCATACATATTTACGCACCCTCCCGTCCCTCCATCCTCCCCCATACATATCTACCCACCCTTCCACCTGTCCATGCATGCATCACCACCCCCAACCCACCCATTGTTGCTGCTGGAACCACCTGGCAGAAGAGTTACACATACACATCTACCCATGCATCCCCCAAAACACCCATCCAGCCCCATCCATATCTACCCACCCTTCCATCTGTCCATCCATCCATCCACCCCCATACATATCTACCCACCCTTCCATCTGTCCATCCATCCATCCACCCCCATCCATATCTACTCACCCTTCCATCTGTCCATCCATCCACGCCCATACATATCTACCCACCCTTCCATCTGTCCATCCATCCATCCACCCCCATACATATCTATCCACCCTTCCATCTGTCCATCCTGCCATACACCCCCATACATATCTGCCCACCCTTCCATCTGTCCATCCATCCATCCATCCCCATACATATCTACCCACCCTTCCATCTGTCCATCCATCCATCCACCCCATCCATATCTACCCACCCTTCCATCCGTCCATCCATCCATCCACCCCCATACATATCTGCCCACCCTTCCATCTGTCCATCCATCCATCCATCCCCATACATATCTACCCACCCTTCCATCTGTCCATCCATCCATCCACCCCATCCATATCTACCCACCCTTCCATCCGTCCATCCATCCATCCACCCCCATACATATATACCCACCCTTCCATCTGTCCATCCATCCATCCACCCCCATATATATCTACCCACCCTCCATCTGTCCATCCATCCATCCACCCCCATACATATCTACCCACCCTTCCGTCCCTCCATCCTCCCACACACATATCTACCCACCCTTCTGTCTGTCCATCCATCCATCCACCCCATACATATCTACCAACGCTTCCATCTGTCCCTCCATACATCCACCCCCATACATAACTACCCACCCTTCCGTCTGTCCATCCATACATCCACTCCCATTCATATCTACCCCCCCTTCTGTCTGTACATCAATTCGTCCACCCCCATATATATCTACCCACCCTTCGGTCTGTCCATCTACTGACCCCCATGCATGTCTACTGAGCCTTCTGTCCATCCATTCATCCATCCCCATATATATCTGCACACCTGCCTGTTCATCCATCCCCATACACATCCATTCCTCTATGTACTCATCGATGACCATCGCCTCCATCCATCCATTCACTCCTTTAGACACCCATCCATGTACCTATCTCTTCATCCATCTGTTCCCATACACATCATTCCATTCACTCACCCTGCCCCATGCACACCAATCCAGCTGTCTGTCTGTCTATGCATACATACGTACATACATATGTACACCCATGACCATCCATTCTCCTGTCTATCCATTGAATGGCCGGCAATCTGGTTGTGGATGCAGGACTCCTGGAAGCATCTTCTTCAGAACGTCCTGGGCCAGTATTCGGCATCCATGTCACACTGGAAAGCAAAGGGGGGGGGAGGGGAAGGAGCTGCGCCCCTGGAGCAGCCGCTGACCTGTGACGATGTCGGTGGAGATGGGGCCGAGGCGCTTGCGGCTGGAGATGCCGTAGAGGTTGAACTTGTATCTGTGGGAGGGGGCCAGGTTGGTTACAGTGACAGTGCGGGATCCTCCGTCCATGGGCAGTGCCTGGAGTTTGCCCTCTGCGTCCTTGTACTGGAGGAGGAAGGAGTTGAAGTCCCCGGTCTGGACGGTCCAGGAGAGCAGGGTGGAGTTGTGGGTGACATCAGAGGCCGAGAGCTCCCCCAGGCTGGGCTGGAAGGTGAGTTCCTGCACCCGCGGCTCCTTGGCTGGAACAAAGAGGCGGGTTAGGGCATGGCTGGATTAGGGTGGCTGACCAGGTCCTTGGGGGGCCGGGCAGTTCCTGCCCAGAGGGGATCAGCAGAGAAGATTAGTGGGACGAGGGCGCAGGGAGCCCCAGAGACCAGCCCCAGGACACAGCTGCATCCTGGAGGATGGGTAGATATGTATGGGGTGGATGGATGGATGGATCCACCCCATACATATCTATCCACCCCCATCCATATCTGCCCACCCTTCCGTCTGTCCATCCCGCCATACACCCCCATACATATCTACCCACCCTTCCATCTGTCCATCCATCCATCCACCCCCATACATATCTACCCACCCTTCCATCTGTCCATCCATCCATCCATCCCCATACATATCTACCCACTCTTCCATGTGTCCAGCCATCCATCCACCCCCATTCATATCTACCCACCCTTCATTCCTTCCTCCATCCATCCTCCCCCATACATATTTACGCACCCTTCCGTCCCTCCATCCTCCCCCATACATATCTACCCACCCTTCCACCTGTCATGCATGCATCACCACCCCCAACCCACCCATTGTTGCTGCTGGAGCCACCTGGCAGAAGAGTTACACATACACATCTACCCGTGCATCCCCCAAAACACCCATCCACCCCCATACATATCTGCCCACCCTTCCGTCTGTCCATCCCGCCATACACCCCCATACATATCTACCCACCCTTCCATCTGTCCATCCATCCATCCACCCCCATACATATCTACCCACCCTTCATCTGTCCATCCATCCATCCACCCCCATACATATCTACCCACCCTTTCATCTGTCCATCCATCCATCCATCCATCCACCCCCATACATATCTACGCACCCTTCCATCTGTCCATCCATTCATGCACCCCCATACATATCTGCCAACCCTTCTGTCTGTCCATCCTGCCATACACACCCATACATATTTACCCACCCTTCCATCTGTCCATCCTGCCATACACCCCCACACATATCTGCCCACTCTTCCATCTGTCCATCCATCCATCCATCCCCATACATATCTACCCACCCTTCCATCTGTCCATGCATCCATCCACCCCATCCATATCTACCCACCCTTCCGTCCGTCCATCCACCCCATACATATCTACCCACTCTTCCATCTGTCCATCTACCCACCCTTCCATTTGTCTGTCCATCCATCCACCCCCATACATGTCTACTGAGCCTTCTGTCCATCCATTCAGCCATCCCCATATATATATCTGCACACCTGCCTGTTCATCCATCCATCCCCATACACATCCATTCCTCTATGTACTCATCGATGACCATCCCCTCCATCCATCCATTCACTCCTTTAGACACCCATCCATGTACCTATCTCTTCATCCATCTGTTCCCATACACATCATTCCATTCACTCAACCTGACCCATGCACACCGATCCAGCTGTCTGTCTGTCTATGCATACATACATACGTACACCCATGACCATCTACTCTCCTATCTATCCATTGAATGGCCGGCAATCTGGCTGTGGATGCAGGACTCTTGGAAGCATCTTCTTCGGAACGTCCTGGCCCAGTGTTTGGCGTCCATGTCACAGTGGAAAGCAAAGGGGGTGGGAGGGGAAGGAGCTGCGTCCCCGGAGCAGCCGCTGACCTGTGACGGTGTCGGTGGAGATGGGGCCGAGGCGCTTGCGGCCAGAGATGCCGTAGAGGTTGAACTTGTATCTGTGGGAGGGGGCCAGGTTGGTTACAGTGACCGTGCGGGATCCCCCATCCATGGGCAGTGCCTGGAGTTTCCCCTCCGCGTCCTTGTACTGGAGGAGGAAGGAGTCGAAGTCCCCGGTCTGGACGGTCCAGGAGAGCAGGATGGAGTTGTGGGTGACATCAGAGGCCGAGAGCTCCCCCAGGCTGGGCTGGAAGGTGAGTTCCTGCCCCCGCGGCTCCTTGGCTGGAACAAAGAGGCGGGTTAGGGCATGGCTGGATTAGGGTGGCTGACCAGGTCCTTGGGGGGCCGGGCAGTTCCTGCCCAGAGGGGATCAGCAGAGAAGATTAGTGGGACGAGGGCGCAGGGAGCCCCAGAGACCAGCCCCAGGACACAGCTGCATCCTGGAGGATGGGAAGGAGAGCTGGGGACACACAAATGGACGGGCCATGTCTGCAAAGAGGATCCCACATTCCCAGGTTCCCCGTGGCCATCACACCTCCCTGGAGGGGTCGGCCCAGATCAACCGGCACAAACCTCAGTGAGAGTTGGGCTGAGACAGGATGGAACGAAGAACAAATGAGAGGGAAAGAGAAGGGCGTGAACTAAAGTCACCAACGTCAATGGATAGATCCCCATTGACACCCACCCATCCCCAACCACTCCTCCATCCATCCCTGTACGCACCCATCCATCCACCTGTCCAAGCATGCATCACCACCCCCAACCCACCCATTGTTGCTGCTGGAGCCACCTGGCAGAAGAGTTACACATACACATCTACCCATGCATCCCCCAAAACACCCATCCAGCCCCATCCATATCTACCCACCCTTCCATCTGTCCATCCATCCATCCACCCCCATCCATATCTACCCACCCTTCCATCTGTCCATCCATCCACCCCATCCATATCTACCCACCCTTCCATCTGTCCATCCATCCATCCACCCCCATCCATATCTACCCACCCTTCCATCTGTCCATCCATCCATCCACCCCCATCCATATCTACCCACCCTTCCATCTGTCCATCCATCCATCCACCCCCATCCATATCTACCCACCCTTCCATCTGTCCATCCATCCATCCACCCCCATACATATCTACCCACCCTTCCATCTGTCCATCCATCCATCCACCCCCATACGTATCTACCCACCCTTCCATCTGTCCATCCATCCATCCTCCCCCATCCATATCTACCCACCCTTCCATCTGTCCATGCATCCATCCACCCCCATACATATCTACCCACCCTTCCATCTGTCCATCCATCCATCCACCCCATACATATCTACCCATCCTTCCATCTGTCCATCCATCCATCCACCCCCATACATATCTACCCACCCTCCATCTGTCCATCCATCCATCCACCCCCATACATATCTACCCACCCTCCATCTGTCCATCCATCCTCCCCCATACATATCTACCCACCCTTCCATCTGTCCATCCATCCATCCACCCCCATCCATATCTACCCACCCTTCCATCTGTCCATCCATCCATCCACCCCCATATATATCTACCCACCCTTCCATCTGTCCATCCATCCATCCACCCCATACATATCTACCCACCCTTCCATCTGTCCATCCATCCATCCACCCCCATACATATCTACCCACCCTCCATCTGTCCATCCATCCATCCACCCCATACATATCTACCCACCCTCCATCTGTCCATCCATCCTCCCCCATACATATCTACCCACCCTTCTGTCTGTCCATCCATCCATCCACCCCATACATATCTACGCACCCTTCCATCTGTCCCTCCATACATCCACCCCCATACATAACTACCCACCCTTCCATCTGTCCATCCATCCATCCATCCCCATACATATCTACCCACCCTTCTGTCTGTCCATCCCTCCATAAATCCCCATACATATCTACCCACTCTTCCACCTGTCCATCCATCCATCCACCCCCATACGTATCTATCCATCCTTCCATCTGTCCATCCATCCATACATATCTACCCACCCTTCCATCTGTCCATCCATCCATCCACCCCCATACGTATCTACCCACCCTTCCGTCTGTCCATCCATACATCCACCCACATACATATCTGCCCACCCTTCCGTCGGTCCGTCCATCCATCCACCCCCATACATATCCATCCGCCCTTCCATCTGTCCATCCATACATCCACCCCCATCCATATCTTCCCACCCTTCCGTCTGCCCGTCCACCCATCCACCCCCATACATATCTACCCACCCTTCATTCCTTCCTCCATCCATCCTCCCCCATACATATCTATGCACCCTTCCATCCCTCCATCCTCCCCCATACATATCTACCCACCCTTCCATCTGTCCATCCATCCACCCACCCACATACATATCTACCCACCTTTCCGTCCATCCATCCCTCCATCCACACCCAAACATGTCTACTCAGCCTTCTGTCCATCCATTCATCCATCCTCATATATATCTGCCCACCTGCCCGTCCATCCATCCATCCATCCCCATACACATCCATTCCTCTATCTACTCATCGATGACCATCCCCTCCATCCATCCATTCACTCCTTTAGACACCCATCCATGTACATGCAGGAGTCTTGTGGATGCAGGAGTCTTGGAAGCATGTTTCTCGGAACGTCCATCTGTCCCCCAAAACACCCATCCACCCCCATACATATCCACCCATTCTTCCGTCTGTCCATCCATCTGTCCACCCCCATACATATCTACCCACTCTTCCGTCTGTTCATCCATACATCCACCCCCATACATATCTACCCATCCTTCCGTCTGTCCATCCCTCCATCCTCCCCCATACATATCTGCCCACCCTTCCATCTCTCCATCCATACATGCACCCCCATCCATATCTACCCACCCTTCCATCTGTCCATCCATCCATCCACCCCCATCCATATCTACCCACCCTTCCATCTGTCCATCCATCCATCCACCCCCATCCATATCTACCCACCCTTCCATCTGTCCATCCATCCATCCACCCCCATCCATATCTACCCACCCTTCCATCTGTCCATCCATCCATCCACCCCCATCCATATCTACCCACCCTTCCATCTGTCCATCCATCCATCCACCCCCATACATATCTACCCACCCTTCCATCTGTCCATCCATCCATCCACCCCCATACGTATCTACCCACCCTTCCATCTGTCCATCCATCCATCCACCCCCATCCATATCTACCCACCCTTCCATCTGTCCATGCATCCATCCACCCCCATACATATCTACCCACCCTTCCATCTGTCCATCCATCCATCCACCCCATACATATCTACCCATCCTTCCATCTGTCCATCCATCCATCCACCCCCATACATATCTACCCACCCTCCATCTGTCCATCCATCCATCCACCCCCATACATATCTACCCACCCTCCATCTGTCCATCCATCCTCCCCCATACATATCTACCCACCCTTCCATCTGTCCATCCATCCATCCACCCCCATCCATATCTACCCACCCTTCCATCTGTCCATCCATCCATCCACCCCCATACATATCTACCCACCCTTCCATCTGTCCATCCATCCATCCACCCCATACATATCTACCCACCCTTCCATCTGTCCATCCATCCATCCACCCCCATACATATCTACCCACCCTCCATCTGTCCATCCATCCATCCACCCCATACATATCTACCCACCCTCCATCTGTCCATCCATCCTCCCCCATACATATCTACCCACCCTTCTGTCTGTCCATCCATCCATCCACCCCATACATATCTACGCACCCTTCCATCTGTCCCTCCATACATCCACCCCCATACATAACTACCCACCCTTCCATCTGTCCATCCATCCATCCATCCCCATACATATCTACCCACCCTTCTGTCTGTCCATCCCTCCATCCTCCCCCATACATATCTGCCCACCCTTCCATCTCTCCATCCATACATGCACCCCCATCCATATCTACCCACCCTTCCATCTGTCCATCCATACATCCACCCCCATACATATCTAACCATCCTTCCATCCCTCTGTCCATCCAACCACCCCCATACATAGCTATGCACCCTACTATCTGTCCGTCCATCCATCCACCCCCAGACTTCCATCAGTCCATCCATCCATCCACCCATGTAGACACCCATCCATGTACCTATCTGTTCATCCATCTGTTCCCATACACATCAGTCCATTTACCCAACCTGTCCCATGCACATTGATCCAGCTGTCTGTCTGTCTATCCATCCATACATCCACCCATCCCTATCTACTCTCTTCTCTCTGCCCATTGAATGGCCAGCAGTCTAGTTGTGGATGGACGGACGGACGGATGGATGGATGGACAGACAGGTGAATGGATGAATGGATAGATGGACGCTCTCATCCCTCTGCACTGCTTCCACACTCCAGTCCTTGCTGCTTTCACTTCTTTGCTCGTCCTCCTCTCTCATTTCCTTGGAAGCATCTTCTTGGGAAGGTCCCAGCCCAGTGGTTGGTGTCCTCACCACACTGCAAAGCAAAAGGGGCAGGAGGGAAAGGGGCTGGTGCCCCGGGTCCAGCCGCTGACCTGTGACGGTGTCGGTGGAGACGGGCCCGAGGCGCTTGCGGCCGGAGATGCCGTAGAGGTTGAATTTGTATCTTTGGGAGGGGACCAGATTGGTAACGGTGACTGTGCGGGATCCTCCATCCACGGGCAGTGCCTGGAGTTTGCCCTCCGCGTCCTTGTACTGGAGGAGGAAGGAGTCGAAGTCCCCGGCCTGGACGGTCCAGGAGAGCAGGGTGGAGTTGTGGGTGACCTCCGAGGCCGAGAGCTCCCCCAGGCTGGGCTGGGCGCCGGGTTCTGCTGGCGCTGGCAGGGAGAGGGCAGCAGAGATGGTCCCATCAGTTCTGGGTCAGGGTGGGGCCAAGGGTGTGGGGTGGGGGAAGGGTATTGGAGATGCCATGGGGGGTCTGAGGTTGGGGGGAGCAGTGGGGTGAGATCGCTGTGTGTATCTGCCCCTCGTCTCTTTGCCATCTTTCCCATGCCATCGCTTCGGTTGTCTCCCTCCCATTGCTGCCGTTAACGATTCGTCCCTTTTCCTTTCCCCTGCAATGCTCCCCACCGCCTGTCAGTGCTCGTCTCTCCGTCAGGCTCCGCCGTTCCCTGCCACTCTTCCTTCTCTGTGTCTCCTTCTTCTGTTTTCCTACGGGGCCCGCTCCTTGCTCCCTCCCCTGCCTGGGTTTCTCCCCCCCCCGCCCCCGACACACTCTATCCATCACATGCCCACCCCGACATTCCCACCCCGTCCACCCCCAGCCCCCAGCCCCATGAGGAGACATGTCACCAGACATGCTCCAGGGGGGCTGCAGGTGGGTACGGGGGGGAGGGATGGGGGAGGCTGCATGCGTGGTGTGTCTAGGTGTATGGGGGGGCGGCAGCTCGCTTTGCGCCTCCCACCCCAGGAGCCACCGGACCTGGCAGACAATTGTTATTTCAAACACCCTTGGCAAAGACTCCCAGCTGTCTCACCTCCACACTGCTTGGGGGGCGGGGTTGGGAAAGGGAGCCAGAACACCTGGGTTCTCTCCCTGGCTCTGGGAGGGGAGTGGGGGCTGGTGGGTCAGAGCAGGGGGTCTGGGAGCCCGGATGCCTGGGTTCTCTCCCAGCTCTGGGAGGGGAGTGGGGGCTGGTGGATTAGAGCAGGGGGGCTGGGAGCCAGGACTCCTGGGTTCTCTCCCCAGCTCTGGGAGGGGAGTGGGGTCTGGTGGTTAGAGCAGGGGGGGCTGGGAGCCAGGACTCCTGGGTTCTCTCCCTGGCTCTGGGAAGAGAGTGGGGGCTGGTGGTTAGAGCAGGGGGGGCTGGGAGCCAGGACGCCTGGGTTCTCTCCCAGCTCTGGGAGGGGAGTGGCGGCTGGTGGGTTAGAGCAGGGGGGGGCTGGGAGCCAGGACTCCTGGGTTCTCTCCCCGGCTCTGGGAGGGGAGTGGCGGCTGGTGGGTTAGAGCAGGGGGGGGCTGGGAGCCAGTACTCCTGGGTTCTCTCCCAGCTCTGGGAGGGGAGTGGCGGCTGGTGGGTTAGAGCAGGGGGGGGCTGGGAGCCAGGACTCCTGGGTTCTCTCCCGAGCTCTGGGAGGGGAGTGGCGGGTGGTGGGTTACAGCAGGGGGGGCTGGGAGCCAGGACTCCTGGGCGCTGCCCCCTAACACTGTGGAAGGAAAGCAGACTGGTGGGCAAGTGCCGAGCTGGGCAGGGGACAGAGGAGGGGGCAGTTGGCGCCCCCCGGCTGGCAGGGAGCTGAGGCATGAGCCGCGCGGGGGGGGTGGTACCTGTCCGGACTCTGGCTCTGAGTGGGGCTGAGAGCTGGCCGCGGTGCACCCCGTACAGCGTGACATTGTACTCGGTGCCAGGCTGCAGCCCCCCAACGCGGGTCGCCCTCTGGTCCGCCGGCACCTCAGCCTCCCGGGGCCCCATGCGCCCGGCCGCATCTTCGTAGCGCAGCAGGAAGGACTGGAACAGGCCCTTCCGCGGCCTCCACTGCAGCCCAAACCCATCACTGGTCACGTTCCTGACTCCCAGGGCCCCCAGCTCGCTTGGCCCGGGGCCCCCGCCAAGGGGTGCTGCAAGAGAGAGAGGGCGTAACGCGGTCAGGGTGCCTGGGCTCTCTGGGAGTGGGGTCTGATGGTTAGAGCAGGGGGCTGGGAGCCAGGACTCCTGGGTTCTCTCTCTAGCTCTGGGAGAGGAGTGGGGGCTAGTGGGTAGAGTGGGGGGGCGCAGCTAGGAGCCAGGACTCCTGGGTTCTCCAGGGCGTCCATATAGCCCTGCAAAGACTGTCTGTAAGGCTGGGGTGCAGGATCCCGCGGAGGAAGGCTGGCTGGAGGAAGGGGCGGGGGTGTTACCTGTCGACGCGCTGGTGGTGATGGGCTCTGAGATGGTCCCGTCAGGTGCCACCCCCCGCAGCTCCACCTCGTATTCGGTGCCGGGGCTCAGCTGGGTGACGATCACACTCCTCTTCCCCCCAGGCACCTGGGTCTGCCCGGGGGGCCCCCGGGAGCCGGGCTCCCGGTACCGCAGCAGGAAGTGCTGGAAGGTGCCAGTCGTGGCCATCCAGGTGACGCGGAACCGGTCGGGGGCGACGTCTGTCACGGCCAGGTCCCCTGGGGGTGGCCCAGGGTGGGAGAAGCTGGGCGTGGGGGGTTCTGGGGGCTGCTCGGTGCCAGATGCCTCTGGAGCTGGGGGGAGGGCATGAAAGGGTGAAAGGGAGCCCCCTAGAGAGGACAAGCCCCTGCCCCACTCCCTGCCCCCCTGAGCCAGCCAGTCCCTGCCCTGGGGCCGGATGGGAGCCAGTGCCCCCTAGAGGGGACAGGCCCCGTGCCCCATTCCCCGCTGAGTCCGTGGCATGGGGCCTGTAGTGGGTGGAAGCCAAACCAGCTGCAGAAGAAATGGGGGGTTAATGCCAGAAGAGAGAGGGAGGGAAGGGGACGGAGGGAGCGGGGTGGAGTCGACCCGTCCGATGGCCATGCCAGGCCCGTGGGCAGAAGCCAGCAGCCTGTGGGAGAGAGGAGGGCAGAACCGAGGGGGTTAGCGCCAGCGGGTGCATCTGTGAACAGCCAAGGCGGGGGCGTGGCTGGCGCCTGGCCGGTGGGGTTACTGAGCCAGAGGAGGCGAGCCCCCCGCGTCGGACCCCGCCCCAGCGCTACCTGTGGAGGCGACAAAGGAATAGGACTTGGACAGCCGACCCTGGACCAGGCCGTGGATCTCCACCTGGTAGGTGGTGCCGGGCGCCAGGCCGTGGAGCCGAACTGCCGCGGCGTCGCCGGGAACCGCCAGCTCCCCCGCTCCTCCGCCGTCACCCGCCCGCCAGTAGCGGACCACCACGCGCTCCGCGTGGCCACGCATGCCCTCCAGCGAGACCACAATGGCGCCGGGGGAGCGGGCCACCACCGCTGGCTTGGCGTGGCCCCTGGGCCCCGTGTCCAAGTCGGGGGAGCCCTCCGAGAAGATGCCGCCCTCCTTCCCGGCTATCTGGAAGCGGCCGGCGGGCCCCGTGGTGGGTGCCATGGCCCCGAGCTCCTTCGAATGCTGGCCCAGCCCCACGTAGACCATCTCCTGCTCCTCCTGGGACTTCCTCTGCACCAGATAGCGGTAGATGGTCTTGGCCACGGTGGCGATGGTTTGGTTGCCGCGGAGCGGGTAGCGTGTGGCGCGGAGGTAACTTTCCAAGCGCTGCAGCAGGGTCCCGTTGTACCGGGACAGCTTGGCCGTCAGGTTCTGCGCCATGGTCCGGAAGAAGAGCTGGCTGGGGAGCGAGGAGGCGTTGGCCGGGGCGGGCCGGGGGCCCGGCTTCCCCGCGGGGCCAGGCGGCTGGAGACGGGGCACTGGGGGGCGCGTGGGCTCTGGGTGCAGCCGGCCAGGCGGGGGCAGGGTGGGCATCGGCGCTGCCAGGAGCAAATATTGGTGCAATTAGGGGATCCCATTCCTGGCCCCCCTGGGCCAGCCTGTCCCCCACCCTGGGGTGGATCAGAGCCGGTGCCCCCTAGAGGGGAAAGGCCCCTGCCCCATTCCCCACCCCCCTAAGCCAGCCAGTCCCTGCCCTGGGGGAGACGGCACCCCCTGGAGGGGAAATGCCCCGTATTCCCCGTCCGGTGCCTGAGAGCTAGCTGCGAAGAAGAGAGAAGGGAAGAGAACTGGGTTAGTCCGACCCCCACGTGGCTCCGTGACCTGCGGATCCTAAATGGATGGGGAGACAGGTGGTGAGTCGGGGGTGGGTGGGAGAGGGAGGCGCTGGATCCGACTGGGCTCCCGGGCAGCCCCGCTCTGGGCAGAACGAACAAATCACTCGCTGTGGGAGAGAGGGAAAGAAAAACCCTGAGCAGAAGAGTGGAGAGAAGAGAATTAGAAACGTCTGGCTCCCTTATAGACGCAAGGATGGACAGACGATGGACGACCAACTGGGCAGACGACTGGATGGATGGACGGATGGACGGACAGATGGACGGACAGGTTGATGGACAGATGGACAGATGGAGGGACGGACGGATGGATGGACGGACGGACAGATGGATGGACGGACGGACAGGTGGACGGACAGATGGATGGATGGATGGACAGGTGGACGGACGGATGGACGCACAGATGGACAGGTGGACGGACGGATGGACAGGTGGACAGACGGACGGACGGATGGATGGACGCTCTCGTCTCTCCGCACTGCTCCCACACTCCAGTCCTTGCTGATTTCCCTCCTTCGCTCGTCCTCCTCTCTCATTTCCTTCTTCCCCGTCTCCCTCCCCTCCCCCTCCCCTCCTGCCCCCGCCCCACCCCTCTCCCCGGGGCTGTAGGACCCACCGGTGGTGGCGCTGGTGCTGGCGGGAGGGCTCTGCTCGGGGCCGCGGTGGGCAGTCAGAGTGAGGGTGTACTGGGTGGTGCTGCGGAGGCCGGTCAGGGTGAAGGTGGTGCGGTCGGGGGGCAGGGTCAGGCGGGTGGGGGGCTCGGTGCTGTCCCGCCCCACCGGGCCGTAGCGCAGGGTGTATCCGTCGGGCCGGGCGGCCGGGGGCTCCCAGCGCAGGCTCAGCGAGGTGGCCGTGGCCCCCGTGGGGCGCAGGTCACGGGGCGTGTCGATCCCTGGGGGGGGAAAAGGGGTGAGAGTGGGGAAGGGGGGCCCCTCCCCAGAGAACCCCCCTGCTTCCTAAACTTCCCCCTAAGGTCCCCCCCCCACAGGGCCCCCATCCCAAAGAGCCCCCCACTAACACCTCCCCTGGGCTCCCATCACAGCCCCCAAACCTCCTGCCCCCCAGCGCCCCCCGGGACACCCAGCGCTCCCCCCAGCAGCCCCCCAGCTGCGTCCCTCCCACCACCTACGGGTGCGGACGCTCTGGGTGGTGGGGGGCCCGAGGCGCTGGTCCCGCTGGGCCCGGACGGTGACGCTGAATTCCTGGCCTGGGCCCAGCCCCGAGCGCTCGAAGGACGTGGCCGAGCCGGGCAGCTGCAGGGACACGGCGCCCTCGGGATCACCCTGGGGGGAGAGAAAGAGGGGGTCAGGGGCTGGGGGACCCGCCCCCCCGCCCTCTCAGGCACCTCCCCCTCCCAGGCCCCCAAACCACAGGGTCACGGCGCCGCTGGGGGTCAGACGGGTCAGGGGATGGGGGACCCCCCGGCTCTGTCTGCACCCCCCACCCCCTCCTGACCCCCCCACCTTCCTTCCAATGCCCCCTCCCAGAAGTGAGGTTCCCCAGGGTGGGGGCCAGGGGGTCGCACCCCCTCCTCCCCCACTGACATCCCCTGCCCTCCAGGGCCCAGATCCAGGACCAGCCCCCGTGATTGACACCCCCCCTCCCCGGGACCCCATTACCGTGGGAACGAGGTGAATTTCATATCCATCCACGTGGATCTTGGGGCGAATCCACTGCAGGCGGAAGGAGCCCTCGTCCCGGCGCCCCACACGCAGCGTCACGGCCGGGATCTCTGCGGGGGCAGAGGGGTGAGCGCCCCGAACCCCTTCCCTGCCCCCCGCCAGCCAGACCCCGCCCTGGGGCTGGCCCCGAACCCCTTCCCTGCCCCCCTGAACCAGCCAGACCCCGCCCTGGGGCTGGCCCCGAACCCCTTCCCTGCCCCCCGCCAGCCAGACCCTGCCCTGGGGCGGGCACCCCTAGAGGGGACTGGCCCTGAACCCCTTCCCTGCCCCCAGCCAGCCAGACCCCGCCCTGGGGCTGGCCCCGAACCCCTTCCCTGCCCCCCGCCAGCCAGACCCCGCCCTGGGACAGGCCCTGAACCCCTTCCCTGCCCCCCGCCAGCCAGACCCCGCCCTGGGTCAGGCCCTGAACCCCTTCCCTGCCCCCCGCCAGCCAGACCCCGCCCTGGGACAGGCCCTGAACTCCTTCCCTGCCCCCAGCCAGCCAGACCCCGCCCTGGGACTGGCCCCGAACCCCTTCCCTGCCCCCCGCCAGCCAGACCCCCGCCCTGGGACTGGCCCCGAACCCCTTCCCTGCCCCCGTGAACCAGCCAGACCCCCGCCCTGGGACTGGCCCCGAACCCCTTCCCTGCCCCCAGCCAGCCAGACCCCGCCCTGGGGCTGGCCCCGAACCCCTTCCCTGCCCCCCTGAACCAGCCAGACCCCCGCCCTGGGACTGGCCCTGAACCCCTTCCCTGCCCCCCTGAACCAGCCAGACCCTGCCCTGGGGCGGGCACCCCTAGAGGGGACTGGCCCTGAACCCCTTCCCTGCCCCCAGCCAGCCAGACCCCCACCCTGGGGCTGGCACCCCTAGAGGGGACAGGCCCCGAACCCCTTCCCTGCCCCCCTGAACCAGCCAGACCCCGCCCTGGGGCGGGCACCCCTAGAGGGGACTGGCCCTGAACCCCTTCCCTGCCCCCAGCCAGCCAGACCCCGCCCTGGGGCGGGCACCCCTAGAGGGGACAGGCCCCGAACCCCTTCCCTGCCCCCAGCCAGCCAGACCCCCACCCTGGGGCGGGCACCCCTAGAGGGGACAGGCCCCGAACCCCTTCCCTGCCCCCCTGAACCAGCCAGACCCCCGCCCTGGGGCAGGCACCCCAGAGGGGACAGGCCCCATGTCCCATTCCCTGCCCCCCTGAACCAGCCAGACCCCGCCCTGGGGCAGGCACCCCAGAGGGGACAGGTCCCGTGTCCCATTCCCTGCCCCCCAAGCCAGCCGCCCCCTGCCCCCGCCCCGTAGAGGGAAAAGGCCCCATGTCCCAGTCCCCGCCCAGGGCCTCCCCTCTCCGTCCAGCCAGGGCTTTGATCTCGGTCCCGTCCGGGGCGGGGATGGAAAGCAAACACCGTGGGGAACAAGCGCGGCTCAGATCCTGGCCCCCCCGGCCCCGCGCCCCCCGGCCGGGATGAATGGGGCCGATTCTATAGGGGAACGGGAGCCGGAGGGGGCGCGGTGCCAAGGCTGATCTTGGCCAGCCCGGCTGCGGGGCGGGCGGCTCCTAACAGGGGGTCTCTGTGCCCTGGGACGCGACGTCCCGGGCAAGGGGGCACCAGCTCCCATATAGATCTGGGGGGAACTCCCCCCCCTTGGCCGTGGGTCAGGAGAGGATTAGGCAGCACAAAGGCCCTTCAGCTCGGTGCCCAGCGCTGCCCCACATGGGGGGGGAGGCAAGGACGGCCCCCACCCACACCCCACCTCAGGGATGGATGCCCAGGGATGTGGGGAGCAGCCACAGAGGGGGATTGTGGGTAGGGTGGCTGGGGCAGCCCAGGGCATTGTGGGTAGGGTGGCCGGGGCAGCCCAGGGCATTGTGGGTAGGGTGGCCGGGGCGGCCCAGGGCACTGTGGGTAGGGCGTTTGGGGCGGCCCAGAGCACTGTGGGTAGGGTGGCCGGGGCAGCGCAGGGCATTGTGGGTAGGGCAGTTGGGGCAGCCCAGGGCATTGTGGGTAGGGCAGTTGGGGCGGCCCAGGGACTATGGGTAGGGGGGTCCAGGGTGGCCCAGGGCATTGTGGGTAGGGTGGCCGGGGCGGCGCAGGGCATTGTGGGTAGGGTGGCTGGGGCGGTGCAGGGCATTGTGGGTAGGGCAGTTGGGGCAGCCCAGGGCATTGTGGGTAGGGCAGTTGGGGCAGCCCAGGGCATTGTGGGTAGGGTGGCCGGGGCGGCGCAGGGCATTGTGGGTAGGGTGGCTGGGGCGGTGCAGGGCATTGTGGGTAGGGCAGTTGGGGCAGCCCAGGGCATTGTGGGTAGGGCAGTTGGGGAGGCCCAGGGCATTGTGGGTAGGGTGGCCGGGGCGGTGCAGGGCATTGTGGGTAGGGCAGTTGGGGCAGCCCAGGGCATTGTGGGTAGGGCAGTCGGGGAGGCCCAGGGCATTGTGGGTAGGGTGGCCGTACCTATGGTGCAGTCCTCGCCGGCGTAGCCGTCCTGGCAGTGGCACTCCCCGTGCCGGCACTCCCCGTGCCCCCCGCAGTCCCCGGGGCAGGCGGGCTGGCTGCAGTCGGGCCCGGCGTAGCCGCGGTGGCAGGCGCACACCCCGTTCTTCAGGCAGCGCCCGCGCCCACTGCACTCGGCGGGGCAGGCCCGGGTGCCGCAGTCCGGGCCGGCGTAGCCGGGTCTGCAGAGGCAGCGCCCGCCCTGGCAGCGCCCGCGCCCGTGGCAGTCCCCGGGGCAGTCGGGCGTCTCGCAGGCCGGCCCCGAGTAGCCGGGGAAGCAGAGGCAGCGCCCGCCCTGGCAGCGGCCCTGGTCGTTGCAGTCGTCGGCGCAGACGGGCGTCTGGCAGCGGGCGCCGGCGAAGCCGGGGGGGCAGACGCAGCGTCCGGCCACGCACTCGCCCCGCCCTCCGCACCCCCCTGGGCACTGCGGCTCCACGCAGGTGGGGCCACCCCAGCCCGGCTGGCACACGCAGCCGCAGGTGGCCTGGTCGAAGGTGCCGTGCTGGCCACAGAGGCTCTGGGTGTCCGTCTGGCCTGCGGCGGGGAGGGAGGGAGACGCGGCCGGAGTCAAACTGCAACCTGCCTGCCACCCACTGGGGGGCGCTGCCTGCCTGCCCTGGCCCTGCCCCCCCACCCCTGGCCCCGCCCCTCGGCATCTTCCTCGCTCCACCCCTTTTTGACACCCTCCCTGCTCCTTTGGCCCCGCCTCTCTCTGTTGTCCCTCCCACTGCTCCACCCTCCCCCCCTCTTCAGGTCCCCACCGCTTTCTATGGCCCCGCCCCATCCCACACTGGCCCTGCCCCTTTTTGACACCCGGCCCCCTCCTCTGACTCTGCCCAATATCCCTCCCTCCCTGCCTCTTCCCCGTGCTCCCCCTCATGTCCCCACCCCCTCCCCATGTCCCCCTTCCTGATGGCCCCACCCCCAGGTTCCCATCAGCCCCCCAGTCTGACCTGTGCCAGCCTGGGCGGCGGTGGAGGAGGGGCAGCAGCCCTTGGCCCCACACTGCTCCCGCAGCGCCTGGACCTGGGCCTCCAGCGCCCGCAGCCGGCTCAGCGCCTCCCGCAGGGCCCCGCCGTCGCCCCCCCCCTCGCAGTCGCAGGCTGGGGGGGGCAGGTTGATGCGGTGGGTGAAGACCACCTGCTCGTCCCCTTCAAGCGTGTGCTCGTAGAGCCGGGGGGGCTGCAGCTGGCTGGGGGGGGCCAGCGCCTCCTGCGGGGACTCGGGCCCTGGCCCCCCGGCCCCCTCACCCGCCCCCCGGCGGATGCTGTAGATGTGGGAGAAGACGGTGGCGTTGGCAGGGGCCCGGCGGGGGTGGGGGGGAGGCCCCCCCTGCACCAGCAGCAGCAGTGACAGCAGCAGCCAGGGCCCCATGGCGCGGCCGGAGGGGGGCGCAGACCTGGGGGGGGAAGGCAGTTAGTGACGGGGGCACAGAGACCCCCAGGGACCCCCGAAGACCCCCCACGAGACCCTTCCCCTCTAGCGCCCAATTCAAACTCTGGCCAGAAACCAACCGCACGGGCCCAGGAGTCACAGGGGGAGAAACAACCAACCCACAAGCAAACAGCAACCAAATCCAGTCCTGGGACCCCCAGCACGGAGACAGGGCCCCCCAGCCACCCCCCAGCTCCTGGGACCCCCGGCACCAAGACACGCCCCCCCGCAGCCACCCCCCAGCCCCTGAGACCCCCGGCACTGAGACAGCCTCCCTCCCCCGCTATCTCCCAGCCCCTGGGACCCCCGGCACCAAGACACGATGCCCCCACCCCCAGTATCTCCCAGCTCCTGGGACCCCTGGCACCGAGACAGCCCCCCCCCCCGGTATCTCCCAGCCGCCGTCACCGAGGCAGCCCCCCCCCCGGTATCTCCCAGCCGCCGGCACCGAGACAGGCCCCCCCTCGGTATCTCCCAGCCACCAGCACTGAGACAGCCCTCCCCCCCCCCCGCTATCTCCCAGCCCCGTGATCCGGAGGCAGGTGCCGCAGCAGGACAGGTCCCTGTGGGACGCCAGGCCCAGGGTTGGGGTCAGGAGCTGCGCTGGGGGGGAGCAGGGCCAGGATCCGGTGCTGGGACCCCAGGGCGGCCGAAGCTGCCTGGCTGTGGGGCAGGTGCAGGGACCCCACCGCCCCGCGGTGCCGGCTCCCGCAATAACAACCCGGATTCATGCTGCAAAAATGTGTCTGGAGCCGGGCCGGGGGAACGGGGCCAAGAGCGGAGCTTGGCGGGAAGCCGGGGGGAGCCGGGCGCGAGCGATACGAGCCGGGGTAGCAGAGAGTGCAGACACGTCCCACGCTGGGACGGAGCCGGCGTGGGGACCCCGACCCCGGGACATGGCCCCGCCCCCCCCCCACATCCCAGCCCCCGGGACCCACGGCCCCAAGACACGGCCCCGTCCCCCCTCCACAGCCCAGCCCCCGGGACCCATGG
This sequence comes from Emydoidea blandingii, assembly GCA_036785055.1. Lineage (NCBI taxonomy): Eukaryota > Metazoa > Chordata > Testudines > Emydidae > Emydoidea > Emydoidea blandingii. Next base: position 92,218,247 of record JAXIVB010000007.1, read on the forward strand.
CCCTGCCCCCCCATGTCCCAGCCCCCAGGACATGGCCCTGTCCCCCTCACGGCCCAGCCCCCGGGATCCCACGTCCCGCCCCCCCCACGTCCCAGCCCCCAGGATCCCCATCCCCAAGACACGTCCCAGCTCCCAGGACCCCTGGCACCAGACCAAGCCCTGTCCCACCTGTGCTATCCCAGCCCCCGGGACCCCCCACTATTAAGAAATAGCTGGCTTAAGAAGAGTGGCCTTTGCGTTCTGGACTCCTGGGAGGGGAGGGGGGTCTAGTGGTTAGAGTGGGGTGGGGGCTGGGAACCAGGACTCCTCGGTTCTAGGGCCATTCTGTGCCTCAGTTTCCCCTCCCCATAATGAGAATATTGTTGGCCAGGCTGTGGGGTTTCTGCGGCCGAGCTGCTGGCCGTTCACACACAGCCCGGCCTTCCTGAGCTCTGCACAAACCCCTGGGGCTTGTTATTTTTACAGCTGTGGTCCTAGATCCTCCCGGCTTTCCAATAACTGCTCGGACTTCCCCTGCTCTCCCCCGGGGGCTGCTTCTTCTTGGGCCTTGTACATCCCTCACTGCTCCTTTCATGTTCCTGCAACCACCAGAGCCGGGGAGAGAACCCAGGAGTCCTGGCTCCCAGCCCCCCTGCTCTAACCACCAGCCCCCACTCCCCTCCCAGAGCCGGGAGAGAACCCAGGAGTCCTGGCTCCCAGCCCCCCTGCTCTAACCACCAGCCCCCACTCCCCTCCCAGAGCCGGGGAGAGAACCCAGGAGTCCTGGCTCCCAGCCCCCCCCTGCTCTAACCACCAGCCCCCACTCCCCTCCCAGAGCCGGGAGAGAACCCAGGAGTCCTGGCTCCCAGCCCCCCTGCTCTAACCACTAGACCCCACTCCCCACCCAGAGCCGAGGAGAGAACCCAGGAGTCCTGGCTCCCAGCCCCCCTGCTCTAACCACTAGACCCCACTCCCCACCCAGACTCTGGGGGTTGCTGTGCTGGGGGGTCCCAGCCCTGCCCCCTCTCCCAGCCAGGCACTGGGGGGGCACTGAGATGGGGGGTCCAGCCCTGCCCCTGGGTCTCCTCCCTCCTGCATCCCCCTGGTGGCATGGGGGAGCGGCTGGGGGGCAGACTGGGGGTGATGTGGGGTGCGCGGCCCCGGCAGCACCGGGAGAAGATCCCAGCAGTTTCCAACCCCAGCCTGACTCCCTCCCCAGCAAGTAGCTGACAGCCGGGAAAATTCCTGCGTGAGGAGATAAGGGTCCCACCCAGATCCCAGCCTGGCCTGGCTGCGGGGGCGGGAGATGGGGGTTGGGGGACTGGCTGGCTCGGGGGGCAGGGAATGGGCCAGGGGCCTGTCCCCTCTGGGGGGCGCCGGCTCCCACCCGGCCCCAGGACAGGGACTGGCTCAGCGGTGGGCGTGGGGGGACATGGGGCCTTTCTCCCCTGGGGAGCCAGGACTCGTCACCATCTGCCCCCCCGTGTCTTCGGCCTCTCGGCCGGGTCTCTACTCATCTGTGGGACCCACCAACCCACCCGCCTGGGCACCCTCCCGCCCCGCAACCCCAACACACACAGGCCTCTGTCCTCCCGCCTGCAGCCCCCTCCCCCAGGGCGCTGGCTCCCCCCCCACTCCCTACCACTCTCCATTCCCCACCCCAATATTCTCACCCCCGAACCCCTAAACTGGGGGCACGGTGCCACCGACAGGGCTGTGCTGGGACCGGAGGGTCATCAGGCCAGAGGGGGAGGGGCACCAGCGGTGGGGGCTACAGAGGTGGGGGAGGTGCAGGAGTTTAGTGGGGGGCACCGTGGGGGTTGCTGGGGACTAGCCCCCCAGCACCTGCCTTTGCTCTGGGGGTGGGGTGACAGGGTGGGGGGTGGGTCAGTGCTGGGAGTGGGGGCGGGGCTACCAATGGGTCATTCCCTGTGGCGCCCGGCTCCCCAACTTCATCATGTAGCACCGGCCCCCTCAATGCACCCCCCGCCCTCCCCCCATCACTGGATCCAGCCGTCTCCATCCCTCCATCCCTCCCTGCACCCCCCTGCCCTCCCTCCATCCCTTCATCCATCCCTCCCTCCTCCGTCCCTCCATCCCTATCTCTATCCTCCATCCCTCCTCCATCCATCCCTGCATCCCCCCGCCCTCCCTCCATCACTGGATCCAGCCGTCTCCATCCCTCCCTCCGTCCCTTCATCCATCCCTCCCTCCATCCTTCCCTCCCTCTCTCTGTCCCTGCATCCCCCCTCACTCCCTCCATCACGGGATCCAGCCGTCTCCCTCCCTCCATCCCTCCCTGCACCCCCCTGCCCTCCCTCCATCCCTTCATCCATCCCTCCCTCCTCCGTCCCTCCCCCATCCCTATCTCTATCTCTATCCTCCATCCCTCCTCCATCCTCCAGCCGTCCCTGCATCCCCCCGCACTCCCTCCATCACGGGATCCAGCCGTCTCCCTCCCTCCACCCCTCCTTCCGTCCCTTCATCCATCCCTCCATCCCTATCTCCTTCCTCCATCTATCCCTCCCTATCTCCATCCCTCCCTCCATCCTTCCCTCCCTCTCTCTGTCCCTGCATCCCCCCGCCCTCCCTCCATCACGGGATCCAGCCGTCTCCCTCCCTCCGTCCCTTCATCCATCCCTCCCTATCTCCTTCCCTCCCTCCCTCTGTCCCTGCATCCCCCCTCACTCCCTCCATCACTGGATCCAGCCGTCTCCATCCCTTCATCCATCCCTCCATCCTCCATCCCTCCCTCCCTCCATCCTTCCCTATCTCCATCCCTCCCTCATCCCTCCCTCCATCCTTCCTTATCTCCATCCTCCATCCCTCCATCCCTATCTCCATCCACCATCCATCCGTCCCTACCTCCCTTCATCCTCATCCTTCCTTCTATCCATCCCTCCCGCCATCCTCCCTCCGTCCCGCCATCCATCCTGCATCCTCCACCCATCCTTCTACCCACCCATCCCTCTGTATCCACCTCCCCCCCGCGCCGCTCTCCGTCCATCCACTTCTCTCTCCCCCCTTCCACCCCCATCCATTCCCCCCCCCCCCCCCGCAGCTGCTGCGGGGCCCGGGGAGCCTCTCTCGGGCACTTTCCAAACTCCCTGCAACCCCCCCGCCGCCCCACCTGCGATCCCAGCCCCTCCTCCCCCCGCCCCACCTGCTGCCCCCTCGGTGCCCGGCCCGTGGGGCCCTACCTGGGAGCGGGGCGGCGGCTGCAGGGGAGAAGCTGCGCTCCGGGGTGGGGGCTCCGCTGCGCTCCCGGGGTCTCTGCGCTGCGCTCCGGGCTGGGGGCTCCGCTGCGCTCCGGGGTCTCTGCGCTGCGCTCCCGGCTGGGGGCTCCGCTGCGCTCCGGGGTCTCTGCGCTGCGCTACCGGCTGGGGGCTCCGCTGCGCTCCCGGAGTCTCTGCGCTGCGCTGCGCTCCGGGGGCTCCGCTGCGCTCGGGTCTGTCGGGGCCGGGCCGGGCTGGGGGCGGGGGCGGGGGCGGGTGTGGCTGGGGCTGGCCGCTCTCACTTTCATACACACGGTTCGTCCCTCGCTCCCTGCGCTGGGGGGGCGGCGGGGGGGTGATGTCATGGCCGGGCCGGGTCAGGGACCGCCCGAACCTCCCCCGCCCCACCCCGGGCGGTCCCGCTCCGAGCGCCTCACCCCGGCCCGGCCCGGCCCGGCCGGGACCCCCCCCCCCCCCGCCCTTCTCCTGTCTCCCACCTGGGCCCAGCCCGGGCAGGGGCTGGGGGGACGTGACCCCGGCCAGGCGGCTCCGGGCCTCCCCTCCCCCAGCACAAGTGGGGCCAATACGAGCCATGTCGGTCCCCACCGGGTCTCTCCAGCCCCCCCCCCCCAGAGCAGCCCCCTTCCCCCCCACGAGACACCCACCCCGGGGCCTTTCTCCCCCCCACCCCCACCTCTCGGGTCCGGCTCGGTCCGGGGGGCAGGGCACAGCCCAGACCAGGCCGGGCTGGGGGTGTCTGGGACGGGAGCAGGGCTGGGCACAGGAGAGTGGCTGGGGGGGTCGTAGAGTCTCACTGCCCCCCGAGTGTCCAGCTTCCTTCGCTCTGTCCCCCTCCCCCATCCCCCCCCCATCTCGCCCCAGGGCCGGGGTCTCCCCCCAGCCGACACCCGCACAGCCCGAGGGACCCCCCAACAATCTCTCTGGAGCAGGGGGAGCCTGATGAGGGGAGGGGGGTCCCCCTCTCACACTCAGCCCCCCCCCAAGGCATCTGAAAACCTGGGGAGGGGCCCAATGGCCACGAACCAGCCACCCCTCGGCCCGGGGCCCAGGGCCCGGGTGGCGAATGGGGCGTCTGCCCCGGCTACAAACCAACCTGAGACCCAGCAAACTTGTTCCACTAATTGGAGCCGGTGACCCACACATGGGACAGGCCCCAGCCCCATTCCCTGCCCGCCCCCCCGGAGCCAGCCAGTCCCTGCCCTGGGGCTGGACGGGGGCTGGTGCCCCCTGGGGTGACCCCGGCCGCGCAGAGCCAGGATGGACGCAGGCTTCAGCCATCTCAGCCCTCGGCTGACTGACCACAGCAGCCTTGGCCAACCCACAGAAGGGCCCAGGGAGCCGACACCGCTGGGAAAATGTCTGTGCCAGGACCCCCCACGGCAACCCACAGCCTCCTTCGTTCGCTGGCATCAGCTTTGCTGCCAACCACAGTTCAACGGTCAGGAGTGAGGGACACCGGCAGAGCTGGGGGGGGCCCAGGGCTGGGCTAGCAGGGGCTGCGGGTCGGGAGTGAGGGGCACCGGCAGAGCTGGGGGGGCAGGGCTGGGCTAGCAGGGGCTGCGGGTCGGGAGTGAGGGGCACTGGCAGAACTGGGGGTGGGGCAGGGCTGGGCTAGCTGGGGCTGCGGGTCGGGAGTGAGGGGCACTGGCAGAGCTGGGGGGGCAGGGCTGGGATATCAGGGGGCTGCGGGTCGGGAGTGAGGGGCACCGGCAGAGCTGGGGGGGGGCAGGGCTGGGATAATGGTCAAGGAGGGACGGGTTGGGGTGTCCCAAGCCAGAAGCTGCTCCTCAGTGTGGTGCTCGGAGGCTTGTGCTCTGGGGGCAGGGTGGGGGGCTCAGCAGGGGTGTTGGGCTGCAGGGGGGGGCTTGGCAAGGGGACCGGGCTGCGGGGGGGGCTCGGCAGGGGGTGTCAGGCTGCGAGGGGGGGGCTCGGCAGGGGGACCGGGCTGCTGGGAGCCCCGTTGCTGTAGGAGGCTAAGGGGCTCCATGCCCCACCCCAGAGGCAGCCGCAGTTTAATAACAGGGTTGGGGTGGGGGCTGGGAGGCTGGACTCTCCTCCAGCCGGCTTGACTCCAGTGCCCCCCCCCCGTGGGGCACGCCCCCCGCGAGGGCTGAAAGGCCCCAGTGATGCCGTGGCCGTGCCGTATCCCGGCCCCGGTGCCAGGGGTTCCCGGAATGTGGCCACGGCTCTGCGGCGTTTGCTTTGGCCGGGCTGGGCCGGGCAGACACAGGGGCTCTGTGCACCGGGGTGGCCCGGGGCCAAGCACAGCAGGGAGGGCCTGGGGCAGCGAGCGAGGGAAGGACGCAGCGAGCGTGAGGACGAGAGAGGGACGGGGGGGGGGGGCCCGAGCCGAGCGGGGACGAGATACAGACAAGGCTACCTGGGAAACCCGCCGTGGGGCCCAGATAAACAGTGTGAGACCCTCGTGTCCCGGACCCCCAGACCCCCTGCTCCTGGGCTCCGGACGGCCCCGGGACGACACCCCTTCATATGCCCTGCTTGGGGGCCGTTCGCTCTCGGGGGTTAAACCCTGGGCCCCACCACGTCCTGGGGCCGCACTTCTGAGCCTCCAGCGCCTGGATCTGTCGGGGGCCCCTCAGGACGTCCCCTCACTTGGGCTCCTGGGGGCCCCCGGCCCAGAGGGAGCAACCCCCCCCGCCCCCGATCTCCAGCCAGCGTCACACAGGAGGGTTATTGAGAGTTGAACACAGCACAGGAAACTCTCCGGCCTCAGGCCTGGCCTCCCTCAGCCCAGCACATCCCAGTCTCCCCTTCATCCAGGTGGGCTCTGCCTGCTCCCCCTCTCCGGCCCAGCCACCCCCTCCTCGCTGATCAGCCGATATCCCCTCCCCCAACAGCCCCTCCCCCACCCTTTGTCTTCCGTCCAGGTAAACAGGTCACCTCCGCCCATTGGCCTCCCACTGGCCAGAACCGGCTGCTCCCGACCTGGGGGGGGCTCCCGGTCACCAGTCGCTGGGGTCCCCCATCTCCAGGCCGTTGTCTGGGGTCCCGGCTGCCAGACAAGGTCACACCTGGTCCCCTGCACCAACAACCCCCCCACACGTCGTTACACCCGCAGCGCCTGGGGAAACTGAGGCACGCACTGTATTCCTGCAGAACACTAAGAACTTTCCCCACTTTGTCACACCTCGTAAGTCGTCACCCAACCAGAGACCCCCAGCGCGGGAGCAGAGGTATAAAAATAAACCCACTGACGCAGCCGTGACCCCCACACACACACACGCCTTGGCCGGGGAGAAATCGGGGGCTGCGATGGGGAGAGGGATTTGGGGGGCTCGAAGGGAGTGACCTGAGCTGTCTTAAACCGGGGGGACACATTCTGACCCCCTGCGGGGGGGCAGGGATGGGGCAGGGTCTCTGGGAGATCAGGGGGGACGGGCCAGGGGCAGGGAAGAGAGGTCAGAGCCGCCCCCCCCGGGTCGGGACTCGGGTCCAGCTGGGCTGGCGGCTGCCGGACATGCAGCGGGCTGAGCTCATGGAATAAAATACGTTAACGAGCCCCCCGGGCGGGGGAGAGTGTGAGAAAGTACAAGGATCGGTCTCTGCATCCACACAGCTGGAGGGGAGCCCAGGGCTGGGCTGGCAGGGGCTGCGGGTCGGGAGTGAGGGGCACCGGCAGAGCTGGGGCGGGTCAGGGCTGGGCTGGCAGGGGCTGTGGGTCGGGAGTGAGGGGCACCGGCAGAGCTGGGGGGGGCAGGGCTGGGCTGGCAGGGGCTGCGGGTCGGGAGTGAGGGGCACCAGCAGGGGTAGGAGCCCGGGCTGGGCTGGCCGGGGCTGTGGGGCACATGGAGAGCTGGATGGGGGGAACCTGCCCTGGGATCTCCCCCTTCTTTGGGTCCCAGCTCTCAGCAGGCTCCCAAGGCCCGGGGCGCCCTCTATGGGCCGAGATGGGGCAGGACCCTAAGGTCAAGTCAGGTAATGCATCTGCCACCTAGAACCTGCTCTGCATATGGGACCCCATCCCCCAAGCTCCCAGGCCCCCCTGCTCTAACCACCAGCCCCCACTCCCCTACCAGAGCTGGGATAGAACCCAGGAGTCCGGGCTCCCAGCCCCCCCTGCTCTAACCACCAGCCCCCACTCCCCTCCCAGAGCCAGGAGAGAACCCAGGAGTCCTGGCTCCCTATCTGATTAAATCAGAGGAAGGAACAGAAGAAATCTGTCACAATGATTTAATAATTCTTAGTTTGACAGGACTCAGCAGATTCCCCAGCAGCAAGGCCGGACTGGAGCCAGCGTCCCCCGGAGGGGGAAAGCCCCGTGTCTCATTAGTATCCGTATCGTCCCCATGCTGCAGTCGGAGAAACTGAGGCATGGCCGGAGGCTGTGCCAGGCCCCTGCCCCTCCCCCCCCCGCTGCCCAGCGCGGCAGGGACTGAGCCAGTCACCTCACAGTTTCCTGGCTCTTTGTCTGAGACACCGAAACGCTTGGAAAAAAGCGCCCGGCTCCCAGCCCCCAGCAGCACAAACAAGTGGCAACTCCGGAGCCGCAGGTCCATACGCCAGCACCAGGCCAGGCAGCCTAGAGGGAATACACTCCAGGAGTCCTGGCTCCCAACCCCCCCGCTCTAACCCAACAGCCCCCACTCCCCTACCAGAGCTGGGGAGAGAACCCAGGAGTCCTGGCTCCCAGCCCCCCTGCTCTAACCACCAGTCCCCACTCCCCTACCAGAGCCGGGGAGAGAACCCAGGAGTCCTGGCTCTCAGCCCCCACTCCCCTCCCAGAGCCAGGGAGAGAACCCAGGAGTCCTGGCTCCTCGCCCCCCGCTCTAACCCAACAGCCCCCACTCCCCTACCAGAGCTGGGGAGAGAACCCAGGAGTCCTGGCTCCCAGCCCCCCTCCTCTAACCCACCAGCCCCCACTCCCCTCCCAGAGCCGGGGAGAGAACCCAGGAGTCCTGGCTCCCCGCCCCCCGCTCTAACCCAACAGCCCCCACTCCCCTACCAGAGCTGGGGAGAGAACCCAGGAGTCCTGGCTCTCAGCCCCCACTCCCCTCCCAGAGCCAGGGAGAGAACCCAGGAGTCCTGGCTCCTCGCCCCCCGCTCTAACCCAACAGCCCCCACTCCCCTACCAGAGCTGGGGAGAGAACCCAGGAGTCCTGGCTCCCAGCCCCCCTGCTCTAACCACCAGCCCCCACTCCCCTACCAGAGCTGGGATAGAACCCAGGAGTCCTGGCTCCCAGCCCCCCTGCTCTAACCACCAGTCCCCACTCCTCTACCAGAGCTGGGGAGAGAACCCAGGAGTCCTGGCTCTCAGCCCCCCCCTGCTCTAACCCACCAGCCCCCCCTCCCCTCCCCTCCCCTCCCCGCCCCGCCCCGCACTGGGACAGAACCCAGGCACCACCCCCCGCCCCCCGCTCTGTTCTTTCGCGGGTCGGGGACCGAAGGGGGTCAGGACGGAAGGGAAGTTTCCGCATTTGTTTACCCATCCTAAGGCGGTCGCCAGGGCAACCAAACATCTGCATCACGGCTACAGATGTTGGAGCATCCAGATGCCATAGCAGAGCGATGAGGCAACGCGGCCGGTGGGGGGCTCATGGAGCGGCCGGGGTGTGCGGGCAGAGACAGACCCCCCCCTGCTGCCGGGGCACCTTAGGGCCAGCGCACAGCCCCCCCGGCCCCCCCGCTGGGTCTATCTATGTGACACCCCCTCCAACGGGTCAGCCTTGCTGAACAGTGTGAGACACAAAACACAGGTGCCCCTCACTCCCGACCCACAGCCCCCCGGCCCGGCCGGCACCCTTCACTCCTGACCCGCAGCCCCCTGCTTCGCTGGTGCCCTTCACTCCCAACCCACAGCTCCTGCTAGCTCAGCCCTGCCCCCCCAGCTCTGCCGGTGCCCCTCACTCCCGACCCACAGCCTCTGCTAGCCCAGCCCTGCCCCCCCGGTGCCCCTCATTCCCAACCCGCAGCCCCTGCCGGCCCAGCCCGGGGCTCCCCCCCAGCTCTGCTGGTGCCCCTCACTCCCAACCTGCAGCCCCTGCTAGCCCAGCCCTGCCCCCCCCGCTCTGCTGGTGCCCCTCACTCCCAACCTGCAGCTCCTGCTAGCCCAGCCCTGCCCCCCCCGCTCTGCCGGTGCCCCTCACTCCCAACCCACAGCCTCTGCTAGCCCAGCCCTGCCCCCCCGGTGCCCCTCATTCCCGACCCGCAGCCCCTGCTAGCCCAGCCCTGCCTCCCCCATCCCTGCCGGTGCCCCTCACCCCCAACCCGCAGCCCCTGCCAGCCCAGCCCTGGGCTCCCCCCCACACACACAGTGCCCCCCTGTCCCTGTGCAGGGGAGTGAGGTCGGTGCTGACTCAGGGGAGCGAGGAAACAAACAGAATAATAAAACGCCTTCCCGCCCAGGCCCTGGCCCCAACCCCGGGGCTGGCGCGGGCCCTGGCAGCGTGGAGCCATCAGTAGCTCTGGGCTGAGGCATCCGACGGCTCCTGGCTCCATGGTCCCGCTGGATGGGGGGGGGGTGTCAGATTTTCCATTGTCTTGTCCCACGAGACGGGGGAGGTGTCGTGCCGTCGGCCCCCGGGTCTGGTTTAGTCATTGACCAGGAGGAGGGTGAGGTCACCTCCGGGGGGGGGGTGTGGGGGGGGGAAATGGAAGGAACAAAAAACAAGGGAAGAGCCAGTGAAAGAAAGAGCGAAGGAAGGAAAAACAAGGAAGGTAGGAGGAAGTGGGAAGCCAGCCTGGAAGCAGGGAAGAAAGGAAGGAGGGAAGGATGGAGGGAGGAAGGAAGGAAGGAAGGAGGGAAGGATGGAGGGAGGAAGGATGGAGGGAAGGAAGGAGGTATTCTTACCAGAGTATTCTTGTCAGCAAGTTAAAGTAGTATGGGCTGGATGAATGGACTGTAAGGTGGATAGAAAGCTGGCTAGATCGTCAGGCTGAACGGGTAGTGATCAATGGCTCCATGTCTAGTTGGCAGCCGGTATCAAGCGGAGTGCCCCACGGGTTGGTCCTGGGGCCGGTTTTGTTCAATATCTTCATTAATGATCTGGAGGATGGCGTGGACTGCACCCTCAGCAAGTTTGCAGATGACACTAAACTGGGAGGAGTGGTAGCTACGCTGGAGGGTAGGGATCGGATACAGAGGGACCTAGACAACTTAGAGAATTGGGTCAAAATAAACCTGATGAGGTTCAACAAGGACAAGTGCAGAGTCCTGCATTTAGGACAGAAGAATCCCATTCACTGCTACAGACTAAGGACCGAGTGTCTAGGCAGCAGTTCTGCAGAAAAGGACCTAGGGGTTACAGTGGATGAGAAGCTGGATATGAGTCGACAGTGTGTCCTTGTTGCCAAGAAGGCTAATGGCATTGTGGGCTGTATAAGTAGGGGCATTGCCAGCAGATCGAGGGACGTGATCGTTCCCCTTTATTCGACATTGGTGAGGCCTCATCTGGAGTACTGTGTCCAGTTTTGGGCCCCACACTACAAGAAGGATGTGGAAAAATTGGAAAGAGTCCAGCAGAAGGCAACAAAAATGATCAGGGGGCTGGAGCACCTGACTTATGAGGAGAGGCTGAGGGAACTGGGATTGTTTAGTCTGCAGAAGAGAAGAGTGAGGGGGGATTTGATAGCAGCCTTCAACTACCTGAGGGGGGTTCCAAAGAGGATGGAGCTCGGCTGTTCTCAGTGGTGGCAGATGACAGAACAAGGAGCAATGGTCTCAAGTTGCAGTGGGGGAGGTCTAGGTTGGATATTAGGAAACACTATTTCACTAGGAGGGTGGTGAAGCACTGGAATGGGTTACCTGGGGAGGTGGTGGAATCTCCTTCCTTGGAGGTTTTTAAGGCCCGGCTTGACAAAGCCCTGGCTGGGATGATTTAGTTGGGAATTGGTCCTGCTTTGAGCAGGGGGTTGGACTAGATACCTCCTGAGGTCCCTTCTGTGAGGAAGTGGGGGATTGTCTTGTTTTTTCCATGTTTTCCAATGGTTTGCATGTAGAGGGGGTGGGACTCAGTTTCCCTGGGTGTTACTGGTTTAACGAGGTGAGGGGAGAGGGAGTGTGTTTTGCAGAGGACCGGAGAGAGGACGTGGGGACCCAGCCGATGACCGGGAGGATGGATACCCCAGCGACCGGTGACCTGGTGACCCAGAGGCCCAGCTGAGGAGACACAGATGGTTCTGGCCAGTGGGAGGACAATGGGCTGCAGAGTGAGGACCCAGTGACCTAACCAGCCGGTTCCAGCCAGAGGACAGAAGAGGGGAGAGGAGGCCCCAGTTTACGACCCTGTTTACCTGGAGAGAAGACAATGGACAGAGGCGGGGCCTGGGGCCGGGGATCTCAGATGCCCAGCTGGGAAGCAGGGGGGCTCTGGGCTGGAGAGGGGGAGCAGGCAGAGCGCCCCTGGATGCAGAGAGACTGGGATGTGCTGGGCTGAGGGAGGCCAGGCCTGAGGCCCTGAGAGTTTCCTGTGCTGGGTTCAACGCTCAATAAACCTGTGTGATGCTGGCTGAGAGTCACTCCGGTCTAGAGAACAGGGCGGGGGGGGGGCATCGTCCCTTTGGGGGGTGGAGGCCCCGGGGGCCCAGAGCGAGTGGACTCCCTGGGGGGCCCACAGCAGAGACAGACGTGCTAAGGCTCAGAGAGGTGCGGCTCCAGGAGGTGGAGGGGCCTGACCCCGAGAGAGAGGGGACCCCCGAGAAGGGCTGTCACACTGAAAGGGGCTCCCCCCCACGGACCGCACGGGGCCAAGAGTGGGCACGATCTGTGAGTCCGTGACATCTTCCAACCCTGATATTCTATTATTCTATGAAGGAAGGAAGGAGGAAGCAGGAAGCCAGCCCCAGGCTGGGGGACGAAAGTGGGAAGGAAGGAGGGATGGAGGGAAGGAAGGAGGGAATGTGGGAAGGAAGGAAGGAAGGAAGCGGGAAGCCAGTGCCAGGCTGGGGGGATGGAGGAAGAAAGGATGGAGGGAAGGAAGGAAGGAAGGACGAAGCGGGAAGCCGGCCCCAGGCTGGGGAGATGGAGGAAGGAAGGAGGGAGAGAAGGGAGGGAAGGAACGAAGGAACATAAGAACATAAGAAAGGCCGTACCGGGTCAGACCAAAGGTCCATCTAGCCCAGTATCCTGTCTGCCGACAGTGGCCAATGCCAGGTGCCCCAGAGGGAGTGAACCTAACAGGTAATGATCAAGTGATCTCTCTCCTGCCGTCCATCTCCACCCTCTGACAAACAGAGGCTAGGGACACCATTCCTTACCCAGCCTGGCTAATAGCCATTAATGGACTTAACCACCATGAATTCATCCAGTTCTCTTTTAAACGCTGTTATAGTCCTAGCCTTCACAACCTCCTCAGGCAAGGAGTTCCACAAGTTGACTGTGCGCTGCGTGAAGAAGAACTTCCTTGTATTTGTTTTAAACCTGCTGCCTATTAATTTCATTTGGTGACCCCTAGTTCTTGTATTATGGGAATAAGTAAATAACTTTTCCTTATCCACTTTCTCCACATCACATCATATTGACTGGGAACATTTCACTTCAGGACGAAATGCAGAGATAAAATTTCTCGATACTTTAAATGACTGCTTCATGGAGCAGCTGGAACGGGAACCCACAAGGGGAGAGGCAACTCTCGATTTAGTCCTGAGTGGAGCGCAGGATCTGGTCCAAGAGGTAACTATAACAGGACCGCTTGGACATAGTGACCATAATACAATAGCGTTCAACATCCCTGTGGTGGGAAGAACATCTCAACAGCCCAACACTGTGGCATTTAATTTCAAAAGGGGGAACTATGCAAAAATGAGGGGGTTAGTTAAACAGAAGTTAAAAGGTACAGTGACTAAAGTGAAATCCCTGCAAGCTGCATGGGCGCTTTTTAAAGACACCATAATAGAGGCCCAACTTCAATGTATCCCCCAAATTAAGAAACACAGTAAAAGAACTAAAAAAGAGCCACCGTGGCTTAACAACCATGTAAAAGAAGCAGTGAGAGATAAAAAGACTTCCTTTAAAAAGTGGAAGTCAAATCCTAGTGAGGCAAATAGAAAGGAGCATAAACACTGCCAAATTAAGTGCAAGAATGTAATAAGAAAAGCCAAAGAGGAGTTTGAAGAACGGCTAGCCAAAAACTCCAAAGGTAATAACAAAATGTTTTTTAAGTACATCAGAAGCAGGAAGCCTGCTAAACAACCAGTGGGGCCCCTTGATGATCGAGATATAAAAGGAGCACTTAAAGACAATAAAGTCATTGCGGAGAAACTAAATGGATTCTTTGCTTCAGTCTTCACGGCTGAGGATGTTAGGGAGATTCCCAAACCTGAGCCGTCCTTTGTAGGTGACAAATCTGAGGAACTGTCACAGATTGAAGTGTCACTAGAGTAGGTTTTGGAATTAATTGATAAACTTAACATTAACAAGTCACCGGGACCAGATGGCATTCACCCAAGAGTTCTGAAAGAACTCAAATGTGAAGTTGCGGAACTGTTAACTAAGGTTTGTAACCTGTCCTTTAAATCGGCTTCTGTACCCAATGACTGGAAGTTAGCTAATGTAACACCAATATTTAAAAAGGGCTCTAGAGGTGATCCCGGCAATTACAGACCGGTAAGTCTAACGTCGGTACCAGGCAAATTAGTCGAAACAATAGTTAAGAATAAAATTGTCCGACACATAGAAAAACATAAACTGTTGAGCAATAGTCAACATGGTTTCTGTAAAGGGAAATCGTGTCTTACTAATCTATTAGAATTCTCTGAAGGGGTCAACAAACATGTGGACAAGGGGGATCCAGTGGACATAGTGTACTTAGATTTCCAGAAAGCCTTTGACAAGGTCCCTCACCAAAGGCTCTTATGTAAATTAAGCTGCCATGGGATAAAAGGGAAGGTCCTTTCATGGATTGAGAACTGGTTAAAAGACAGGGAACAAAGGGTAGGAATTAATGGTAAATTCTCAGAATGGAGAGGGGTAACTAGTGGTGTTCCTCAAGGGTCAGTCCTCGGACTGATCCTATTCAACTTATTCATAAATGATCTGGAGAAAGGGGTAAACAGTGAGGTGGCAAAGTTTGCAGATGATACTAAACTGCTAAAGATAGTTAACTCCAAAGCAGACTGTGAAGAACTTCAAAAAGATCTCACAAAACTAAGTGATTGGGCAACAAAATGGCAAATGAAATTTAATGTGGATAAATGTAAAGTAATGCACATTGGAAAAAATAACCCCAACTATACATACAATATGATGGGGGCTAATTTAGCTACAACAAGTCAGGAAAAAGATCTTGGAGTCATCGTGGATAGTTCTCTGAAAATGTCCACGCAGTGTGCAGAGGCGGTCAAAAAAGCAAACAGGATGTTAGGAATCATTAAAAAGGGGATAGAGAATAAGACTGAGAATATATTATTGCCCTTATATAAATCGATGGTACGCCCTCATCTCGAATACTGCGTACAGATGTGGTCTCCTCATCTCAAAAAAGATATACTGGCACTAGAAAAGGTTCAGAAAAGGGCAACTAAAATGATTAGGGGTTTGGAACGGGTCCCATATGAGGAGAGATTAAAGAGGCTAGGACTCTTCAGCTTGGAAAAGAGGAGACTAAGGGGAGGATATGATAGAGGTATATAAAATCGTGAGTGATGTGGAGAAAGTGGATAAGGAAAAGTTATTTACTTATTCCCATAATACAAGAACTAGGGGTCATCAAATGAAATTAATAGGCAGCAGGTTTAAAACAAATAAAAGGAAGTTCTTCTTCACGCAGCACACAGTCAACTTGTGGAACTCCTTCCCTGAGGAGGTTGTGAAGGCTAGGACTATAACAGCGTTTAAAAGAGAACTGGATAAATTCATGGTGGTTAAGTCCATTAATGGCTATTAGCCAGGACGGGTAAGGAATGGTGTCCCTAGCCTCTGTTTGTCAGAGGGTGGAGATGGACGGCAGGAGAGAGATCACTTGATCATTGCCTGTTAGGTTCACTCCCTCTGGGGCACCTGGCATTGGCCACTGTCGGTAGACAGAATACTGGGCTAGATGGACCTTTGGTCTGACCCGGTACGGCCTTTCTTATGTTCTTATGTTCTTACTCATGATTTTATATACCTCTATCATATCCCCCCTTAGTCTCCTCTTTTCCAAACTGAAAAGTCCTAGCCTCTTTAATCTCTCCTCCTATGGGACCCTCTCCAAACCCCTAATCATTTTAGTTCCCCTTCTCTGAACCTTTTCTAGTGCCAGTATATCTTTTTTGAGATGAGGAGACCACATCTGTACGCAGTATCTCAGTCTTATTCTCTATCCCCTTTTTAATGATTCCTAACATCCTGTTTGCTTTTTGACCGCCTCTGCACACTACGTGGACATCTTCAGAGAACTATCCACGATGACTCCAAGATCTTTTTCCTGATTAGTTGTAGCTAAATTAGCCCCCGTCATATTGTATGTATAATTGGGGTTATTTTTTCCAATGTGCATTACTTTACATTTATCCACATTAAATTTCATTTGCCATTTTGTTGCCCAATCACTTAGTTTTGTGAGATCTTTTTGAAGTTCTTCACAGTCTGCTTTGGTCTTAACTATCTTGAGAAGTTTAGTATCATCTGCAAACTTTGCCACCTCACTGTTTACCCCTTTCTCCAGATCATTTATGAATAAGTTGAATAGGATCGGTCCTAGGACTGACCCTTGGGGAACACCACTAGTTACCCCTCTCCATTCTGAGAATTTACCATTAATTCCTACCCTTTGTTCCCTGTCTTTTAACCAGTTCTCAATCCATGAAAGGACCTTCCCTTTTATCCCATGACAACTTAATTTACGTAAGAGCCTTTGGTGAGGGACCTTGTCAAAGGCTTTCTGGAAATCTAAGTACACTATATCCACTGGATCCCCCTTGTCCACATGTTTGTTGACCCCTTCAAAGAACTCTAATAGATTAGTAAGACACGATTTCCCTTTACAGAAACCATGTTGACTATTGCTCAACAGTTTATGTTTTTCTATGTGTCGGACAATTTTATTCTTTACGATTGTTTCGACTAATTTGCCCGGTACAGACGTTAGACTTACCGGTCTGTAATTGCCGGGATCACCTCTAGAGCCCTTTTTAAATATTGGTGTTACATTAGCTAACTTCCAGTCATTGGGTACAGAAGCCGATTTAAAGGACAGGTTACAAACCTTAGTTAATAGTTCCGCAACTTCACATTTGAGTTCTTTCAGAACTCTTGGGTGAATGCCATCTGGTCCCGGTGACTTGTTAATGTTACGTTTATCAATTAATTCCAGGAATTAAGGAAGGAGGGAAGGAAACAAGGAGGGAAGGAAGGAGGGATGGTGGGAAGGAAGGAAGGAGTAAGCGGGAAGCCGGCCCCAGGCTGGGGGGATGGAGGAAGGAAGAAGGAAGGAAGGAGGGAGGGAGGAAGGATGGAGGAAGGAAGTGTAACAATGCTGGTTCTGGTGGGATCCAACTGAGAGTGCCAATTCAGGACAAATTGCTCAAACAGGGCAGTTACAGCCCCAGGCTGGGGTTTTTCCACCTCTAAGGCACCAAACCAGCCAGACAAAGAGGTCTTTGGTCTCACCCCACTGGCTAACCACCAGTCACACAAGCAATTCCCTCAGACACTCCAGTTTCCCAGTATCACCGCCAGTGCCACTAGTTATGGGGACAAATGGTTATGAAAACCAATACCCCAGTAAAAGAAAAGAGGTTCTCCTGATCCCAAAGGACCAAGCCCCAGACCCAGGTCAATATACAAATCAGATCTTACCCACAAATCACGCTGTTGCCAATCCTTTAGAATCTAAAGGTTTATTGATAAAAGAAAAAAGATAGAGATGAGAGCTAGAATTGGTTAAATGGAATCAATGACATACAGTAATGGCAAAGTTCTTGGTTCAGGCTTGTAGCAGCGATAGAATAAACTGCAGGTTCAAATCAAGTCTCTGGAACATCCCCAGCTGGGATGGGTCATTCAGTCCTTTGTTCAGAGCTTCAGTTTGAGGCAAAGTCCCTCCAGAGGTAAGAAGCAGGACTGAAGACAAGATGGAGATGAGGCATCAGCCTTATATAGTCTTTTCCAGGTGTAAGAACACCTCTTTGTTCTTACTGTGGAAAATTACAGCAAAATGGCGTTTGGAGTCCCATGGGCCAGTCCCCGCATACTTTGCTGAGTGACAAGGCGTATCTGCCTTCTCTCCATGGGTCAATTGTATAGCTGATGGTCCTTAATGGGCCATCAAGCAGGCTAGGCAGAGCTAACACCAACTTGTCCTTGATGTCTCCCAGAAGCATAGTACAAGTTTAAAATACAGACAGTATAGAGCCAATATTCATAACTTCAACTACAAGATTGATACACACATATAGACAGCATAATCATAACCAGCAAACCATAACCTTGTCTTAGACACCTCATTTGACCCCCTTTATACAAGGTTTGGTGCCACTACAGGACCTTGGTTGCAACCATGTTCTATATGGTCCCAGACTATGTCAATAATGTCACAGGAAGGATGGAGGGAGGAAGGAGGGAGGGAAGGGAGGGAAGGAAGGATGAAGGAAGGAAGAAAGGAAGGAAGCAAGGAGGGAAGGAAGGATGGAGGGAGGAAGGAAGGAGGGATGGTGGGAAGGAAGGAAGGAAGTGGCAAGCCGACCCCAGGCTGGGGGGATGGAGGAAGGAAGGAGGGAAGGAAGGACGGATGGAGGAAGGAGGGAGGGAAGGAAGGGAGGAAGGAAGGAAGGAGGAAGCGGCAGCCATTCCCAGGCAGGCAGGACAGAGGGATGCGTAGCAGGACACCCCAGGGGAGACCCAGTGAAAGGCTGAACCGAAGAGCCCCCGAATGAAGGCTGCAAACAAACGAGCGACCTGGAGATGGGGCGTGGCACCCAGCGAGCGGGTGAAAGACCCCGGGAAAGGCTGAAGGAGGAAGCGAGGCCGGGCTGGCGGGACCCAGGGGTCTGACCTGGGGTGTGTGGGAGATCTGGGGCTGAGGGACCCAGGGGTCTGACCGGGGGGGGGCAGAGATCTGGGGCTGAGGGACCCAGGAGGTCTGACCGGGGGGCAAGGGGGAGAAATCTGGAGCTGAGGGACCCAGGGGTCTGACCTGGGGTGTGTGGGAGATCTGGGGCTGAGGGACCCAGGGGTCTGACCTGGTGGGGGGGAGATCTGGGGCTGAGAGATCCCAGGGGCTGACCTGGTGGGGGGGGGAGATCTGGGGCTGAGGGATCCAGGGGTCTGACCTGGGGTGTGTGGGAGATCTGGGGCTGAGGGACCCAGGGGTCTGACCGGGGGGGGCAGAGATCTGGGGCTGAGGGACCCAGGGGGTCTGACCGGGGGGCAGGGGGGAGAAATCTGGAGCTGAGGGACCCAGGGGTCTGACCTGGGGTGTGTGGGAGATCTGGGGCTGAGGGACCCAGGGGTCTCACTGGGGGGGGGGGGGAGAGATCTGGAGCTGAGGGACCCAGGGGTCTGACCGGCCGGGGGGGGGAGAGATCTGGAGCTGAGGGACCCAGGGGCTGACCTGGTGGGGGGGGGGAGATCTGGGGCTGAGGGACCCAGGGGTCTCACTGGGGGGGGGGGAGAGATCTGGGGCTGAGGGACCCAGGGGTCTGACCTGGTGGGGGGGAGATCTGGGGCTGAGGGACCCAGGGGTCTGACCTGGGGTGTGTGGGAGATCTGGGGCTGATGGGGGCTGGGAGGGGATGCCTGGTTGGGAGCGGTCAGGCAGGGGTCTGGTGTCACGGGGTGTGGGGGAGTCGGAGCCCTGCACCCCCCACTTCCTGCGATTCCCCGGGACTCTCAGCCAGCCAGTAACACAGAAGGTTTATTTGACGACAGGAACACGGCGTAGGGCAGAGTTTGTAGGTACAGAGACCAGGACCCCTCAGTCAGGTCCATCTTGGGGGGTGGGGAGCCCAGACCCTGGTGCTGGGCCTCCCTCTGTTTCCCCAGCCAGCTCCAAACTGAAACTCTCCAGCCCCCAGCCCCCCCCCACCCCGGCTCCTCCTCCGGCCTCTGTCCAGTGTCCCGGACAGAAGGTGTCACCTGGCCCCAGCCCTGCTCAGGTATCGTCCCTCAAGTGAAGTCACCCCCGATACCCCCCCACCAGCCAGCGCCAACGCAGCCAGTCCCAGTAAAACTCCCCCGCGACATCCCCAGGCCAACCCCCCACTCCCTGCTCCCGCACACCCTGGGGTCAGGCTCTCCCCTCCCCCACGGCCCCCCATCAGGAGGAGTCCGTCCGTCCGTCCGTCTGCACACGCTGCGCGGAGCCGCTCCAGCGAGGGGACCCGGCCAGCCTCAGACGGACAGAAACTCCCCCTCGCCTGAGCCAGCCAGGCCCAACCCCAGGGCTGGATCCGGGCCGGCACCCTCCACGGGGAACAGGCCCCGTGCCCCATTCCCTGCTCCCCTGAGCCAGCCAGTCCACGCCGTGGGGCCGGGTGGGAGCCAGCGACCCCTAGTGGGGACAGGCCCCTGCCCCATTCCCCGCCCCCCTGAGCCAGCCAGTCCCTGTCCTGGGGCCGGATGGGAGCCAGCGACCCCTAGTGGGGACAGGCCCCAGCCCCATTCCCCACCCCCCTGATCCAGGCCAGTCCCTGCCCTGGGGCCGAGTGGGAGCTGGCGCCCCCTAGAGGGGACAGGCCCCGTGCCCCATTCCCTGCCCCCCTGAGCCAGCCAGTCCCTGCCCTGGGGCCGGATGGGAGCCGGCGCCCCCTAGAGGGGACAGGCCCCTGCCCCATTCCCCGCCCCCCTGAGCCAGCCAGTCCACACCGTGGGGCCGGGTGGGAGCCAGCGACCCCTAGTGGGGACAGGCCCCTTGCCCCATTCCCTGCCCCCCTGAGCCAGCCAGTCCCTGTCCTGGGGCCGGGTGGGAGCCAGCGACCCCTAGTGGGGACAGGCCCCTGCCCCATTCCCCGCCCCCCTGAGCCAGCCAGTCCCTGCCCTGGGGCCGGGTGGGAGCCAGTGCCCCCCAGAGGGGACAGGCCCCGTGCCCCATTCCCCGCCCCCCTGAGCCAGCCAGTCCCTGTCCTGGGGCCGGGTGGAAGCCGGCGCCCCCTAGAGGGGACAGGCCCCTTGCCCCATTCCCCACCCCCCTGAGCCAGCCAGTCCCTGCCCTGGGGCCGGGTGGGAGCCAGTGCCCCCCAGAGGGGACAGGCCCCTGCCCCATTCCCTGCCCCCCTGAGCCGGCCAGTCCGCGCCGTGGGGCCGGATGGGAGCTGGCGCCCCCAGAGGGGACAGGTCCCGGCTTTGGGTCTCCTGCAGGGGTTGCTGGGTAGAAATTCAGCCCTTCCCCCCTCTAGCCCCCCGCCTGCCCTGGCCTCCCCCGAGGGCTCGTCCCGAGCGGCCCCGGGGGCAGATCTGGAAGCACAGGCTGTACTGGGCCGGCAGGACGCCTGGCAGCCACAGGGCCCCTGGAATGGACGGACGGATGGACGGAGGCGGGGGGGGAACGTGACTCACGCTTGGCCCACACCCCACGGTCACTCCCTCCTTGTTGTTGTTTCTCTAATGACATGGAAGAATTCTGCTGGCTCTGAATCCAGCCCGAGCCTGGGACGAGGCAGCCAAGACTCCTGGGTTCGCTGGGAGCCAGGACTCCTGGGTTCTACCCTGGCGGGGGCGCTGGGAGCCAGGACTCCTGGGTTCTACCCTGGCTGGGGGGGCCGGGAGCCAGGACTCCTGGGTTCTACCCTGGCTGGGGGGCCGGGAGCCAGGACTCCTGGGTTCTACCCTGGCTGGGGGGCCGGGAGCCAGGACTCCTGGGTTCTACCCTGGCTGGGGGGCCGGGAGCCAGGACTCCTGGGTTCTACCCTGGTGCGGGGGCTGGGAGCCAGGACTCCTGGGTTCTACCCTGGCGGGGGGGCTGGGAGCCAGGACTCCTGGGTTCTACCCTTGTGCGGGGGCCGGAAGCCAGGACTCCTGGGTTCTACCCTGGTGCGGGGGCCGGGAGCCAGGACTCCTGGGTTCTACCCTGGTGCGGGGGCTGGGAGCCAGGACTCCTGGGTTCTACCCTGGCAGGGGGGCTGGGAGCCAGGACTCCTGGGTTCTACCCTGGCTGGGGGCCGGGAGCCAGGACTCCTGGGTTCTACCCTGGCTGGGGGGCTGGGAGCCAGGACTCCTGGGTTCTCTCCCTGCCTCGGGGAAGGGAGGGGGTCTAGTAGGTCAGATCTCGGGACGCTGGGAGCCGGGCGTCGTGCTCTGGCCCAGGTGGGTGTTTTGCTAGATGAAGTCTCTGATCAGACCGTGACTCAGTAAGTGTCGGGGGGCCCTGGGGAGCGGCCCCGGGGTGGGGTGTCTAGCCGGGCACTAGCAGGTGTGGAGGCTGACGTGCTGGAACGGGGCCCCCGGGAGGTTTCTTGCGTGTCTGTGTGTTTGTTTTCTCCCTTGCAAAGGAATTCCGTGTCCGTGTGAAGCAGCCGTTAATCACGGGGCCGGAGCCGAGGGGGCTGGGCCGCCCTGCACCCAAACACCGCCCGGTCCAGCAGCCTCAGGCCAGGGAACCCAGCCTGGCTGGCCAGGAGCCCCTGTGTGAGGGAGCCTGCCCGTAGGGGGCACTGCTGAGCAGAGCAGCACGCAGAGCGAACCCAGGCATCCTGGCTCCTGTCCCCCATCCTCTGACCACTAGACCCCACTCCCCTCCCAGAGCTGGGAGAGAACCCAGGAGTCCTGGCTCCCACCCCCCCTGCTCTAACCCCCCAGCCCCCACTCCCCTCCCAGAGCCAGGGAGAGAACCCAGGAGTCCTGGCTCCCAGCCCCCCCTGCTCTAACCCACCAGTCCCCACTCCCCTCCCAGAGCCAGGGAGAGAACCCAGGAGTCCTGGCTGGGGCCGGAGCAGTGGCAGAGCAGGAGCAGCCGAGGAGGTCAGGGGCGCAAGGGAGAGCCAGGATGAAGACTGGTCTCCTTCCCGCGCCCCCCCACCCCCCGCCCCCGCCCCCGCCCGCCGCCCGGCACCGGGCCACATCTGGGATCCATCGCCCGGCCCAGCTGCAAAAGTTCACGGGCTCCTGGCGTTTCCAACCCTGAGCTCATCACAGCGCTCACCGCCCAGCTCCTGAGTCACCCCCCCGTGCCCCACGGAACAGCCCCTAGCGCCGCCCTGGGGCCATGGGGAGCCCTGACTGCCCGGGCAGAGCCCCCTGCTGCCCCCTTGTCACGGAGTCCCCGGGCGACGCTCTGGAACTGCTCCCCACAAAGCCAGTCAGGACTTTGGGGAGCCTCCTCTCCCTCGGAGCAGACTGTCTTCAGGGCAAGAAGCTCACATGGCTTCACCTCCTGGGTCTCTCCTGGGAGCATTCAGCATATGCCCCTCCGTGCGCTTCCCACAGCGAGTCCGTCCCGGCGGGATTCTGGGGAAGCCAGAGGGTCCTGCCCCCCCACTTCGCAGTCAGACGTGACTCTCGGCCAGCCGGGAAAACAGCAGGTTTATTAGACGACAGGAACACGGCGTAGGGCAGAGCCTGTTAGCACAGAAATCAGTGACTTTCAGCCAAGTCCGTCTTGGGGAGTCTTGGGCCAGACGCCCTGGACTCCCCCCTCTTCCAGTCCCCCCACGCAGACTGCCAGACTTCAGTGCCTGGACCTCGGACACCCCTCTTTGACCCTCCTCCTCCTCTTTGTTTCTCTTCCCGGGTGTCATGGACTCACAGATCGTGCCCACTCTTGGCCCCGTGCAGTCCGTGGGGGGAGCCCCTGTCAGTGCGACAGCCCTTCTCGGGGGTCCACTCTCTCTCGGGGTCAGGCCCCGTGCGGTCCGTGGGGGGTGCCCCTTTTAGTGAGACAGCCCTTCTTGGGGGTCCACTCTCTCTCGGGGTCCGGCCTCTCCACCTCCTGGAGCCGCACCTCTCGGAGCCTCAGCACGTCTGTCTCTGCTGTGAGCCCCCTCAGGGAGTCCCCTCGCTCTGGACCCCCCCACACCCATCCCGTTCTCTAGCCCAGAGCGACTCTCAGCCAGCGTCACACAGGAGGGTTTATTGAGAGTTGAACACAGCACAGGAAACTCTCAGGGCCTCAGGCCTGGCCTCCCTCAGCCCAGCACATCCCAGTCTCTCTGCATCCAGGTGGGCTCTGCCTGCTCCCCCTCTCCAGCCCCGAGCCCCCCTGCTTCCCAGCTGGGCATCTGAGATCCCCGGCCCCAGGCCCCGCCTCTGTCCATTGTCTTCTCTCCAGGAAACCAGTCGCCTGGGCCCCCTCTCCCCTCTTCTGTCCTCTGGCCCCTCTGGCTGGAACCGGCTGGTCCGGTCACTGGGGTCCTCTCCCCACAGCCCTTTGTCCTCCCATTGGCCAGGACCGGCTGGAACACCCAGGGAAACTGAGTCCCACCCCCTCAGCATGCAAACCATTGGAAAACAAGAAAATCCCCCACCGGGCAAAAGGTGTCACCTGGTCACACCCCCCTCCTGGCTCTCAGGTTACACAGGTGCAAACAGCTGGGCAGCCCCACCTGCCCCAGGGCCTCGGCAAAACTCACACCCCCAATTCCCACCAAGTATTGGTGCAGTACAAAGGGAAACTGAGGCACACACAGTATTAGTATAGGACAGTAAGACTCACATGCAACATAACAAGACGAATAAACCCCCACTTTGTCACACCCCCGCCCCGCTCCCTGAAGCCCAGCCCCTAGCACCGCCCTGGGGCCATGGGGAGCCCTGACTGCCCGGGCAGAGCCCCCTGCTGCCCCCCACCCCGCTCCCCGCAGCACAGCCCCTAGCGCCGCCCTGGGGCAATGGGGAGCCCTGAGTGCCCGGGCAGAGCCCCCTGCTGCCCCCCCCGCCCCCTGCAGCACAGCCCCTAGCGCCGCCCTGGGGTAATGGGGAGCCCTGACTGCCCGGGCAGAGCCCCCTGCTGCCCCCCCCACCCCCTGCAGCTCCCAGGGACCCCCACTGGCCCTGCAGGCAGACCTGGGTCCCAGGCAGGGTTAATGATCAGAGCTGCCAAGTCTCCTCCCCTGCCCGTCACCCACTTTCATTTTCACTCTCGGCACCTCGGCTAGGTCCTGCTGGGCCGAGCTCCCCCTACCTGGACACGCACCCCCACCACATCCCCTCGCCCGGATGGGGGCTCCTGCCCCACCCTGCTCCCGGACGCCTGGGTCCCTGATCGCTGCCGCGGGGATGGGGCCCCGGAAACCCCTGCTGCCGGTGTTGCTGGCGCTGTGGCCCCTACTCGGCCTGGCTGAGCCAGGTGGGTCAGGGGGGTGAACGGCCGGACACTCGGGGGTCAGGGCCGGAGCAGTGGGGTGTGAGGAGGGGGAGAGCTCCAGGGAGGGGGGGCTGGGGGCACCCTCACCCCAGCAGGAAATCCGGGCTGCCTTGGTGCCCAGGGCGGTGCCAGGGCCTGTGCTGCAGGGAGCGGGGCGGGGGACTCAGCAGGGGGCGCTGTGCTGGAGGGGGCAGGTGGAGGGCACCGTGCGGGGGGGGCGGTTGTGGGGGGTTCCCTCCCCGAACTCACCCCCTCTCCTGCCGCGGCGCAGCCTCCGGCGGGCCCCACTCCCTGGCCTACCACTACGTGGGCACCTACGATGCCTCGGGGCTGCTGGAGTTCGGGGCGGCCGGGCTGCTGGACGGGGCCCCCATCGACGGCTACGACCGCGCCGCCCGCGCCAAGGTGCCCACCCAGCCCTGGGTGGGCGAGGGGCTGGGCCCCGAGTACTGGCGCCAGGGGGGCGCCTCGCGGGCCGCCAAGGAGGACTGGTTCCGGCGCAACGTGGAGATCCTCAAACAGAGAAGCAACCAGACGCAGGGTGAGCAACCCCCCGTCCCCTGAGCCCCCCGACCCCCAGCATCCCGGCCCCCCAGTGCCATGACCTCCCGGCCCTGAGCCCCCCAGCTCTGCCCCCCCGACCCCCAGTGCCCTGACCCTCCAGCCCTGAGCCCCCCGACCCCCAGCATCCCGGCCCCCCCAGCGCCATGACCTCCCAGCCCTGAGCCCCCCAGCTCTGCCCCCCCGACCCCCAGCGCCCTGACCCTCCAGCCCTGAGCACCCCGACTCCCAGCATCCCAGCCCCCCAGTGCCATGACCTCCCGGCCCTGAGCCCCCCAGCTCTGCCCCCCCGACCCCCAGCACCCTGACCCTCCAGCCCTGAGCACCCCGACTCCCCAGCCCTCTGACCCCCACCAGCCCTGAGTCCCCCAACCCCCCAGCATCCTGACCCTCCCCTCCGGCCCCCCGTGCCCTGAGCCCCCCGACCCCCCAGCATCCAGGCCCCCCAGCGCCCTGATCCTCTCCCTGGGCCCCGAGTGCCCTGAGCCCCCCAGCTCTGCCCCCCCGACCCATAGCACCCTGACCCACTGGCCCTGAGCCCCCCGACCCCCCAGCACCCTGACCCCCCCCCAGATCCCCCCATGGCCTGGTGCGTGGCTCCCCCCATGGTCTGTGGTCTGACCCTGTGGCCCCATGCCACCCCCCAGACTCCCGTGGCCCATGGCCTGACCCTGTGGCCCCATGCCCCCCCAACCCCTCCGTGGCCCATGGCCTGACCCTGTGGCCCCATGCGCCCCCCAGAACCCCCCCGTGGCCCGTGGCCTGACCCTGTGGCCCCATGCTCCCCCCAGCCCCCCGTGGCCCATGGCCTGACCCTGTGGCCCCATGCCCCCCCCCAGAACTCCCCCGTGGCCCGTGGCCTGACCCTGTGGCCCCATGCCCCCCCCAGCCCCCCGTGGCCCGTGGCCTGACGCGTGGCTCCGTCCCCAGGCCACCACACGCTGCAGTGGGCGTTGGGCTGCGAGCAGGAGCCCGGGGGGGTGGTTCGCGGCTGGTACCAGTTTGGCTACGACGGGCAGGACCTGGTGCTGTTCGACCGGGGGAACCGGCGCTGGCTGGCGGCTCTGTCCTGGGCCGAGGCCACGCGGCGCCGCTGGGACGCCCAGCCCGAGTTCGGGGAGCAGCTGCACCACTACCTGGGGGACACCTGCCTGGAGTGGCTGGGCCGGTTCCTACGCAGCCGGCGCGCCTGGGCCAGGAGGGCAGGTAAGGGCCGGGGGGGGCGTCACCCCATGGAACGGGGCCGGGGGGGACAGTGACCCCATGGAACGGGGCCTGGGCAGGGGTCACCCCATGGAACGGGGCCTGGGGGGGCAGTGACCCCATGGAACGGGGCCGGGGGGGCGTCACCCCATGGAACGGGGCCGGGGGGGACAGTGACCCCATGGAATGGGGCCTGGGCAGGGGTCACCCCATGGAACGGGGCCTGGGGGGGCAGTGACCCCATGGAACGGGGCCGGGGGGGCAGTCACCCCATGGAACGGGGCCTGGGCAGGGGTCACCCCATGGAACAGGGCCGGGGGGGCGTCACCCCATGGAACAGGGTCTGGGGGGGCAGTGACCCCATGGAACGGGGCCGGGGGGCAGTCACCCCATGGAAGGGGGCCTGGACAGGGGTCACCCCATGGAACAGGGCCGGGGGGGGCGCGTCACCCCATGGAACGGGGCCTGGGCAAGGGTCACCCCATGGAACGGGGTCTGGGGGGGCAGTGACCCCATGGAACGGGGCCGGGGGGGCGTCACCCCATGGAACGGGGCCTGGGCAGGGGTCACCCCATGGAATGGGGTCTGGGGGGGGCAGTCACCCCATGGAAGGGGACCTGGACAGGGGTCACCCCATGGAACGGGGCCGGGGGAGGGGCAGTGACCCCATGGAACGGGGCCTACCTGAGTAGGGGTCATCCCCCCATGGATTAGGGGGCTGGGAGGAGGGGTGACTCCATGGTTTGGAGGAGGGGCGACCTCAGGGGTTGGGGTGACCCCACAGATCAGGGGCTGCGGTGATTCCAAGGAAAGGGGGATGGGTGACCCCACAGATGGGGGGCTGGGCTCACACTGTCTTTCCCCCCCAGCCGCCCCCCAGCTGCAGGCCTGGTCCCGCCCGACCCCCGGGCGCCCGGGCTGGCTGACTCTGGGGTGCCAGGCCTGGGGGTTCCCCACGCGGGACATCGAGGTGTCCTGGCTGCGGGGGAACGCGACGCTGCCGGGGGCTGAGGCGGGCGCGGGGCTGCCCAGCGGGGACGGGAGCTACCAGCGCCAGAGCCGCCTGCGGGCGCCCGAGGGAGAGGCCCAGGGGGTGCGGTGCCAGGCCAGGCACGGGGACCTGGAGACGCCGCTGGAGACTGCGTGGGGTAAGTGCCCCCCAGCACCCCCTTCCCACCACTGCCCTGTCATGGGGATCCCCCCAGAGTCCCCCCAGTGCCCCCTTCCCCCCACTGCCCTGCCACCGGGATCCCCCCAGAGCCCCCCCAGCGCCTCCTTCCCCCCACTGCCCTGTCACCAGGATCCCCCCAGCGCCCCCTTCCCCCCACTGCCCTGTCATGGGGATCCCCCCAGAGTCCCCCCAGTGCCCCCTTCCCCCCACTGCCCTGTCATGGGGATCCCCCCAGAGACCCCCCAGTGCCCCCTTCCCCCCACTGCCCTGCCACCGGGATCCCCCCAGAGACCCCCCAGTGCCCCCTTCCCCCCACTGCCCTGTCACCGGGATCCCCCCAGAGCCCCCCCAGCGCCTCCTTCCCCCCACTGCCCTGTCACCAGGATCCCCCCAGCGCCCCCTTCCCCCCACTGCCCTGTCATGGGGATCCCCCCAGAGCCCCCCCCAACACCTCCTTCCCCCCACTGCCCTGTCACCGGGATCCCCCCAGCGCCCCCTTCCCCCCACTGCCCTGCCACCGGGATCCCCCCAGCGCCCCCTTCCCCCCAC
This sequence comes from Emydoidea blandingii, assembly GCA_036785055.1. NCBI lineage: Eukaryota > Metazoa > Chordata > Testudines > Emydidae > Emydoidea > Emydoidea blandingii. The sequence goes on from JAXIVB010000007.1 coordinate 92,246,119, forward strand.
TGCCCTGCCAGCCCCCCGCTGCCGGGAGCCTCCCACCCCAATTTCTAACTGTTCTCCCCATGGCTCTGTCCCAGCCCCCAGGAGCCGGTCGGACAGAGGGGGCGTCTCCCCCAAGACCGTGGCCGGGGTGACTCTGGCGGTGCTGGGGGGCCTGGCCGGCCTGGCGGGGGCGCTGCTGCTGTGGAGGAGGCGAGGTAAGAGTGGGGCAGGGCAGGGGGCTCGCCGGCTCGGGGGGGGGGGGGCTCAGCTGGGCTGAGAACGGTCACAACTCGTCTCCCGAACTCACCCACCGCTTGTGTCTTTGCAGCTGGCTGGAAGCTGGGACAGTCCAGACTGGGCCTGGTCTCAGGTGAGAGACCCCCCCGGCGCCCCCTTTATACAGGGAATGGGGTCCTGGGGGGGATATGCCCCTGGGGTCTTCCCCCCCCAGGAGCCCCCTGCCCTGCCCCCAGGGCCTCCTCCCTCCCCCTCCCCAAGGGGGTATGTCCCTGGGCTCCCCTTCCCCACAGGGATCCCCCCTCCAGGAGCCCCCCCATTCCTCCTGCCCCCTCCCTGTTGGGGATACACCTCCTGGGCCCCCTCCCCCTGGGGCTCCACCCCAGGTCTTCCCTACCCCACCCCCACGCACCCCCTTCCCCATGGGAGACATGCCCCTGGGAGCTCCCTGTGCCCCCTTCCCCATTGGGGCATACCCCCCCGCAAACCCCCTTGACACCGGGCTGGGGGACACACACCCCCTCCCCATGCACTGACTAACCTGCCCCCTTCTCCTCCCCCAGAGGAAGAGGTGCCCGAAGACAGATGATCCCGTGGGTCCGGTAAGTGCAGCGACCCCCTGCCCCCCTACACAGCCCCCGCTCCGCACCTGGGGATTTCTGGGGGAGCAGATCCGCCCCCCCGTGGCCACAGCGGGTATTCCAGCCCTGACTTCCCCAGCTCCCAGTACCGCCAGTCTGCCCCTCCCGCCCCCCAGTGGGGTTTCTGGGGGGGGGTGACCCCCGCCTTTCCCCTAGCTAATGCCTTTACCGACATCAGCAGGTTTTCCCTCCACCCCCCGGTCCGTTTTCGCTCATTCCCTTGTTTTTCCCCCAGGCCGGATTTTCCACCCGGACGCCTGGGTTCCTTGCAGATCGCGCCCCATGGCTGGACACGTGACTTGATTTGGAAACGTCGTCTGGCCCTTGAGAACCCGGGGGCCCCACTGATTGCCAATTGATTTCTGCCCCCCAACTCCGCTGCCCCCAGGTTCACTGGCTCACCTCCGCGCTCCCCGTGCTGTCCTGCCCAGGGCCGCAAGCCAAGGCAGGGAGCTAAGGGCTGTGGGAAATCACCCCTTTCCTTCGCTGGCCGTACAGCTCCAAGCACCCGAGGCCGGGGCATTGCTGCAATATGGATCATAAAGAACTGTTTGTAATCATCACCCGCGTCGGTGCCTCACCCCAGCGCCAGGGCTCGGCGGCGAAACACGTCCCAGCAGCAAAACCCAAGGGGCTGGCGGATTCACAGAACCAGCACCCCACAGGGGACAGGCCCCTGCCCCATTCCCTGCCCCCCTGAGCCAGCCAGTCCCTGCCCTGGGGCCGGATGGGAGCCGGCACCCCACAGGGAACAGGCCCCTGCCCCATTCCCTGCCCCCCTGAGCCAGCCAGTCCCTGCCCTGGGGCTGGTGGGAGCCGGCACCCCCTAGAGGGGACAGGCCCCTGCCCCAGGCAGGCTCCACGTTCACGTCAGGAGTCCGGACTCCGGAGCTGAATTCTGCACATCACATTTATTTACACAAGGGGAGAAATCAACAGAACCCCCACCCCCCCGCGCTGGAAACCCCCCTTTGCGCGGACTCCCCGGTGGGGAATGAGCCACCGTGGGGCTGGGCACGAATCGCCACACAGGGGCCTGCGCGCACTCAGCCGCTCTCTGCGAACCATTGGGCACAGCCGAGCGCTGACCGGCCCCCGCCCCACACCCCGGGACCTCCCCCGCGTCACCCCAGGGGAACAGGGAAAGCCGCGTGTTCCTGCCACTTCCCCATCCGCTGGGTGCCCCAAGCAGTGGGGCAGGAGGAGATCCCCCCCCTCGCAGGGACAGGCGCAGGCTCTGTGCAGACTCAAGCAGTGTCACTGCGTCTGTCACACTCAGGGCAGCTGCCCCCTCGTGGCACCGGGTTCAGGCTCTCGGCACACTCAGGCAGGCGGCAGGGTCATGTTTTGGTGCATTTCTCCACATCCAAGAGAGCTGACAGCATTTGTTAAATGCAAGCTGAGACTCTGCCGTAATAACCTGACTCCGGGAGCAGGGCCCTGCCCTGGGCCTGTAGCGCCCGCGTCCGCCTCCAGCCTGGAGCCTATGACCTCTAAAAGCAGCCCTAGGGAGCCCAGGCAAAACTGGGGGGCAGCCCCCGCAGGGACAAACCCCAGGGTCAGGTCCTCAGGGACAGAGGGAAATCAGTGCTAAGAGCCAGGATTGGAGAATGTAAAACAGAGCCAGGGAGAGAACCCAGGAGTCCTGGCTCCCAGCCCCCTGCCCCTGGCTCTAACCCACCAGCCCCCACTCCCCTCACAGAGCTGGGGGGAGCCGTGTCTCAGGGCTACCTCTCCTGGGCATGCGCCCCCTGATGTGGCTGTGGGGCAGTACATGGCACCCCCCAGGGCTCCCCCAGCTCACAGCAGCCACTCCCAGACGTGCACAGAGGTGGGTAGTGTGGTGGGAGCCGGGGAGCAGGGCTGAGGATCTCTCCGGCTCACAGCGGCCGCTCCCAGACGTGCACAGAGGTGGGTAGTGTGGTGGGAGCTGGGGAGCAGGGCCGGGGATCTCTCCAGCTCACAGCGGCCGCTCCCGGGCGTGCACAGAGGTGGGTGGTCAGGTAGGACCAGGGGGGCAGGGCCGGGGGGTCTCCAGCTCACAGCGGCCGCTCCCAGGCGTGCACAGAGGTGGGTGGTCAGGTAGGACCAGGGGGGCAGGGCCGGGGGGTCTCCAGCTCACAGCGGCCGCTCCCAGGCGTGCACAGAGGTGGGTGGTCAGGTAGGACCAGGGGGGCAGGGCCGGGGGTCTCCAGCTCACAGTGGCCACTCCCGGGCGTGCACAGAGGTGGGTGGTGCGGTGGGACCCGGGGAGCAGGGCCAGGGATCTCTCCGGCTCACAGCGGCCGCTCCCGGGCGTGCACAGAGGCGGGCGGTGCAGTGGGAGCCGGGCCAGGGAGCAGGGCCGGGGGTCTCTGGCACACAGTGGCCGCTCCCGGGCGTGCACCCGCAGGTGAGCAGTGGTGGGACCCGGGGGGCAGGGCGGGGGGTCTCTGGCTCACAGCGGCCGCTCCCGGGCATGCACAGAGGTGGGCGGTGCAGTGGGAGCCGGGGAGCAGGGCCAGGGAGCAAGGCGGGGGGTCTCTGGCTCACAGCGGTCGCTCCCGGGCGTGCACCCGCAGGTGGGCGGTGAGGTGGGAGCTGTGGCGGAAGCGCTTGCAGCAGGCGGGGCAGGCGAAGGGCCGCTCGCCCGTGTGGATGCGCTGGTGCCCGGTGAGGGTCGAGCCCTTGCTGAAGGCCTTGCCGCACTGGGCACAGGCGAAGGGGCGCTCGCCGGTGTGGGTGCGCTGGTGCTGCAGCAGGTCCGAGCTCTGGCCGAAGCTCTTGCCGCACTGGGGGCAGGGGTAGGGGCGCTCGCCGCGGTGCAGCCGCCGGTGCGTCAGCAGGTTGGAGCTGCGGCTGAAGCCGCGCCCGCACTCGGCGCAGACGTAGGGCTTCTCGCCCGTGTGCACCCGCCGGTGGGCCACCAGGTCCGAGGCCTGGCTGAAGCGGCGGGGGCAGTCGGGGCAGCGGTGGGGGCGCTCGCCCGTGTGGATGCGCTGGTGCTTGACCAGCACAGAGGTGTCGCCGAAGCGCTTGCCGCACTCGGGGCAGGGGTAGGGGCGCTCGCCCGTGTGCAGCCGCCGGTGCGTCCGCAGGTTGGAGCCCCGCAGGAAGCCGCGCCCGCACTCCGGGCACCGGAACGGCTTGTCGCCCGCGTGGATCCGCTGGTGGGCCACCAGGTTGGAGCTGCGGGAGAACCGCTTCCCGCACACCAGGCACGGGTAGGGGCGCTCGCCCGGCTGGGGGGCGGGGGGCCGAGCTGGGGGGCCGTGCTGGGGGGCAGGATCTGACCCATGACCCATAGTGCCAGGCTGGGGGGCCGGGCCCTGATCTATGGTGCCCTGACTCAGGGGGTTCTGCTGGGGGGCAGGATCTGACCTGTGACCCATGGGGGGCTGGCTCGGGGTACCCTGGTCGGAGGCAGGATCAGAGCCATGATCCGTGGGGGGTTGCTGGGGGGCAGGATCTGAGCTGTTACCCAGGGGGCCCTGCTGGGTGAGGGTGTCTTGGCCAGAGAGGGGCTCTGAGCTGTGACCCAGGGGGCCATGCTGGGGCAGGGAGCAGGAGCCCTGATTCAGGGGGCCCGGCTGGGGGGCAGGCTCTGCCTCCTGCCGCCCGCCCTGCCCGGCGCCCTCAGGCCCGTGGCCCCGCCGGTGGCGCGCCAGGGTGGAGCTGCGGGCGAAGCTGGCCCCGCAGCGCTGGCAGCGGTAGGGCCGCTCGCCCGTGTGGCTGCGCTGGTGGTTGACCAGGGTGGAGGCCAGGTTGAAGCCGGCGCCGCACTGGCCGCAGCGGAAGGGCCGCTCCCCGGTGTGGGCGCGCTGGTGCTGCACCAGGTCGGAGCTGCGCCGGAAGCCCTTGCCGCAGTCGGGGCAGGCGAAGGGGCGCTCGCCCGTGTGCCGGCTCCGGTGGGCGGCCAGCCCCGACTGCACTGCGAAGGCCTCCCCGCACTGCCCGCAGCGGTAGGGCCGCTCGCCGGTGTGCAGGCGCCGGTGCTTGGCCAGCGAGGAGCTCTGGGAGAAGGTGCGGCCGCAGTGCCCGCAGCGGTAGGGTCGCTCGCCGGTGTGCAGGCGCCGGTGCCGCTGCAGGGTGGAGCTGGCGCGGAAGCTGCGCCCGCACACGGAGCAGTCGTAGGGCTTCTCGCCCGTGTGGGTGCGCCGGTGCGCCAGGAAGTTGGAGCTGGCGCTGAAGGCCCGGCCGCAGTCAGAGCAGACGTAGGGCCGCTCGCCCGTGTGGATCCGCAGGTGCTGCGTCAGGTGGGAGCTCTGCCCGAAGGCCCGGCCGCACTCGGGGCAGGCGTACTGCCGCCCGGGGGCCGGGGACCCGGGAGCTCTCGCTGGGGCGCCAATCCCCGGCTGGGGTGCTGGGACAGAGCCACGGGGCGTCCCCGCCGCCCGGATCATGGATTCGTTCAGTCCCTCGCCTGCCCCGCGGGGAGCCAGGGCAGAGCTGTGGGGCGTCCCCACCGCCCGGATCGTGGATTCGTTCAGCCCCTCGCCTGCCCCGTGGGAAGCCGGGACAGAGCCACGGGGCGTCCCCACCGCCTGGATCGTGGATTCGTTCATCCCCTCGTCGCCTGCCCTGCGGGGAGCCAGGGCAGAGCCACGGGGCGTCCCCGCCGCCCGGATCGTGGATTCGTTCATCCCCTCGTCGCCTGCCCTGCGGGGAGCCGGGACAGAGCAGTGGGGCGTCCCTACCGCCCGGATCATGGATTCGTTCAGCCCCTTGCTTGCCCCGCAGGGAGCCGGGTCTGCGTCTCTCTCCCCAGCAGGGTTTTGCCGCTGGCTCTCGCAGGCACCCGGGCTGGGCGGATCACTCTCCTGGGGCTGTCCCGGTACAATCCTGTGTGGTCCCGCTCGCACGTGCCTTTCCGGCTGGGGATCCCCCGCCTCGGCCTCGCTTGCCGGCCCATCACCTGCGGGGGAAGGATCATGGTCAGTGTTCTCACGGGGCGGAAAATCACCCCCACCCCCAAGCAGGGTTTATTAACCGCTGAGCTGTATTTTCATTCTGCTTGGGGGTTTATTGTACAGCCACAGGGTAACCCCGGGCTTACTGCCCTGCCGTGCGCTCTGCACAGCCTCCGCGTTTCCAGTCCTCTCATTTACTCCCTACTGTGCAGTTGTTTTCTCCATATTTCATGGTTTTCCCAGGGGAGATGGGTATTTCCCTTCTCCGGTGAAGTAAAGTTCTCGGCTCGGTCCCAGGTCTGTCTGTGAACCACCTGGAGCCCCCGTGGGACAGAGAGAGGGATTCAGACCCGAGCCGTCCCTGCTTGGAAAAGGGAACAAACCAGAGAGATCAAAGCAGGAATTATCCCCTCGCCGTGGGGAATCGGGGCCTGGTCGGGGAGGATCCTGAGCCAGGAACCCACGCAGGTTTCCACCGCTAGCATCTGAAACAGCTCGCTGTGCTGCCTTCCTGAGCCTGCAGACATGGATCCGGGGCCTCTGCTGCTGCTCAGCGCCTCCCAAGGGGGCAAAGGGAAAGTGACCAGAGCAGTGAGTTTCAGAGCTGCCGGCAGGCTGACCCCAACCAGGCTGGTTTCTCTCGGCTGCTTCTGGGCAAGCTCTGAGCAGCAGCCGACGCAGCCCCGGGGCTGGCGGGGGCAGAGGGACAGAGTAAGATCTAGAAAGTGGGACAGACGGACGCGGGGGTGTAGTCAGGCCACAGCCCGGGCTGTCTGTGGGGCCTGATCCCAGCACTTCTAGGCCTGGAAACAGCATCCAGGGACAGACAGACACAGAGGTCTATGGATGGACAGGCCGTCAGGCATCCAGGGATGGAGACAGACTGTAAAAGTAGCTAGGAACACACACAAAATGGAGGTTGTAAAACCACGACACGCGGCGGGGGCCGGGGGGCAGCCCCTGGAAGGCCTGTAAAGCCCCTTCTGTTACTGCCCAGGATATAAAGACCCCAGGAAGCCAGGGGTGAATTTCTGAGCCGGTTTAAGCGATTCCTCACCTATGCGGGCATCTCTCGGGGTCTCCTCAGCGCCCCGGGGACCTGGGACCCCCGGCTCTGCCCCTCGCTCCATCCGGGAGAGTGCGTCTGGTCCGGGGATCAGAAATCCTGCTCGGGGGATGGGGACAGGCAAGATCAGGGCGTGCGACGCGGCAGGAGAATATCTGCTACCGGGAACGTCCCACGATTTGAACCCAGCCCCGGCCTGCTCCGGGGGACGTGGCCTGACCCGGGGGGCAGGGAGGGGGCAGGACACTGGGCGCGATGGGCCTGTGGGGCTGACCGGGGGGCAGGATACCGTGTAGGATGGGCCCGTGGGGCTGACCGGGGGGCAGGGAGGGGGCAGGATACCGGGCGGGATGGGCCCGTGGGGCTGACCGGGGGGCAGGGAGGGGGCAGGATACCAGGCGGGATGGGCCCGTGGGGCTGACCCGTGGGGCAGGGAGGGGGTAGGATACCGGGCGGGATGGGCCCGTGGGGCTGACCCGTGGGGCAGGGAGGGGGCAGGATACCGGGCGGGATGGGCCCGTGGGGCTGACCCGTGGGGCAGGGAGGGGGTAGGATACCGGGCGGGATGGGCCCGTGGGGCTGACCCGTGGGGCAGGGAGGGGGCAGGATACTGGGCGGGATGGGCCCAGGGGGCTGACCAGGGGTCAGGGAAGGGGATACCACCCCGGGGGGTACCACAGCCCCTGGGGTCTCACTGGCCCCGCTGCAGACACCCAGGGCGGTGGGGGTGCGGGGTTGGGGGGCTCTGGGAGGGCGTGGGGGGGCTGTGGGATGTTCAGATCTTAGTCACCCCCCTGCCTGCCGTTCCTGCCCCATGGCTGGATGGGGGTCTGCGCCCTTCCCCCCGCACTGCCCCCATCCCCTCCCCCGGCCCGCGGTCCCGCAGCGCCCCCCGGCCCGGCCCGGCCCCTCCCGCACCTGCCGGCCCCGGCGCAGCAGCTCCCTCCCGCCGGCGGAGCTCGGCGCTGCCCGGCCCAGGGGCGGCTCCGGCTCCAGCCCAGCGCGGCCCCCGGGCTCCCCCCGCCCGGGCCGGGAGCAGCAGCGGGGCCGGGCGCGGATGCAGCAGCGGCGCTGACCCAGGAAGCCCAACCCCCGGGGGGGCGGGGAGAGCGGCCCGGGCTGGGGGGGGGGCAGCCCATGGACCCGCCCCCGGACCCGCCTCTGCCGGCGCTGGGGGGGGGCCCGGCTGGGAGCGAGACGCTCCGGGCAGGGCAGAAAATGCTGCTGCTGGGTTCAGAGCCGCCCCCCGAGGGGGAAATCAGCCCCCCCGCAATGGGGTCAGCTCTCCCCCCCCCCCCCAGCGACGGGCTCAGGCTCCCGGCACACTCAGGCAGGGTTCCTGTGTCGGTCACACTGGGGGCAGCCCCCCGCCCCAGCGACAGGCTCAGCCCCCCCAGCGACAGGCTCACCACCCCCCCCCCGCAGCAAGGGGCTCAGGCTCCCGGCACACTCAGGCAGCGTCGGTCATGCCAGGGGCTCTGGGGCGAGCCGTCCTGGTGCCATTGGGACGATGCCGCCGGGTGAAAGCCCCAGAGAGCTCAGCGCTCGTGTGCGGCCCCGGGACAGGCCGCTCGCCGGGACAGGGAAGCGGAGGCACAAACCAGCAGGGCCGGCTTTAGGCTGTTTCCCCCGAATCGGGCCCCGCGGGTAAGAGGGCCCCGCGCCTTAGGCTCACGCAGCGGCGGTCCGCTCCATGGCATTTCGGCCGCGGGGGGTCCTTCAGTGCCGCGGAAGACACGGCGCGGACCCCCCACCGCTGAAGTGCCAAAGACCCAGACCGCCGCCAGGTATTCGGGCCCCGCAAGTCCTAAAGCCGGCCCTGCAAACCAGCCGCGATGGGGCGGGCAGCTCCCCCGGCTGAGAGGGGACGCGGGTCCATCCGGCCTTGGCCTTACACAGGGGAGGTGGGGCCTGACCTCGAGTTACCACCCAGGGTGCAATCCCAGTGAAGACAAGGCCGCCGGGCACCAGGCACAGAGCGGGACGCGCATGCTCATGTGTGCACGCATACATACCCAGGCACGCACACACACCCAGGCACGCACACACGTCCATGCACGAGCACACACACGTCCATGCACACACACACACACACCCATGCACGAGCACACACGTCCATGTATGAGCACACATGCCCATGCACACACACACACACCCATGCACAAGCACACACGTCCATGCATGAGCACACACACACCCATGCATGCGCACACACGCCCATGCACGAGCACACACCCACCCACGCGCGCACACACACACCCATGCACGAGCACACACATCCATGTATGAGCACACATGCCCATGCACACACACACACACCCATGCACGAGCACACAGGTCCATGCATGAGCACACACACACCCATGCACGTGCACACACGTCCATGCACGCACACACACGCCGACCGGTGGGTCACACAAGCAAAATGTGCGAACAGGGACCGATGTGGGACGTGGCTTTTGGCCAAGATGCACCCGCTCCCCCCCCCCCCCAGCCCTGGCCAAGAACAGTCCTTTGAACCCCATGCAGGTGTTTGCTGTGTCCCAAGCCCCATGGGCTGCGAGTCGCCGTCCCCTGGCAAGTCTGTCCTGGCATGCCAGGCACATCGCAGAGCACCATCCCCTCCTGCTTGCCAAGCGCGGCAGGCTGAGTTCTTGCTGCCCCAGAGGAGTTGACGCCCACCTCTCCCTAGGGACCCACTGGGAAACCCACTGCTCTTTAAAATGCTCCTATGGGTTCAAAGGTCCCTTGAGCTCCCACCACTGCCCAGGGGTTTCCGTCAGCCAGGTCTCGTCCTCGGCACAACAGAGACACCTGCCTGTAACCACAATGAACGCCAAAGGTTCACAGCGGTTCATCCAGGACTGGCCACGTGTGCCACCAGCCTGCGGCCCCTTCCCTCTGTCCAGGTTCTGCGGCTGCCACTGCCCAGCCCCCTTCCCTCCATCCCACGGCCCAGTGGGGCTGTTGTCATGGGGGGGGGAAGAACCTCAGGGGGACTGCGCCCCCTGCTGTGGGGGCAACCGTCTGCTCACTTGCTCTGGGCTGGAGGAAATAGGGGATGCTGAGGGGGGTAGGGCCCAACGCCCAGACATGCCCTGACCCCAGGAATGGGGTTTAGAGAAGAGCCGGACCCCTGAGGGATGAATCTGGGGCGAAAAGCAGCTTCCGCTCTGGGGCAGAACTGGGGAAAGGAAGCAGAGCAATTCAGGGATGTCTCCCCAAAGAGTGACCAGGTGTCCCCACCCCATAGAACAGCCGCCCCCTACATGGGGGATAAACTGTGACCGATAACAATCCTGTGTGACCACAGCCCTGGCACTTGTGAGCAACCCTACAATAACAAACCCACGTGATCACGGCCCTGGCACACATGAGAACTGAAGAGCATAGGAACGGCCCTACTGGGTCAGACCAAGGGTCCATCTAGCCCAATATCCTGTCTGCCGACAGTGGCCAACGCCAGGTGTCCCAGAGGCAATGAACAGAACAGGGAATCATCAAGTGATCCATCCCATCACCCATTCCCAGCTTCTGGCAAACAGAGGCTAGGGACACCATCCCCGCGCATCCTGGCTAATAGCCGTTGATGGACCAATCCTCCAGGAACTGATCTAGTTCTTTTTTGAACCCTGCTTTAGTCTTGGCTTCACAACATCCTCTGGCAGGGGCAGGGCCGGCTCTAGGCACCAGCAAAGCAAGCAGGTGCTTGGGGCGGCACATTTGCAGGGGCGGCATTCGGGCCATCCTTTTTATTTATTTTATTTTGCTTGGGGGCTGGCCACAGCGCCCCATGACACTCACTTCCTCCCCTCTCACAACCCTGCAGAACTGCAGCCACCGAGCAGCAGCGGGGACCCAGCCTGGGAGCTGAGAACCCACGGGGGGCCCTGGCAGCTGTAGTTCCTTCGTTAGCTCCCTGCCTATAGAGCCAGCCCTGGAGCAGGGAAGGAACTACATTTCCCAGCATGCCCTTGGCCGCTAGCCACAGGAAGGGAGGGGGAGGGAGGGAGGTAGCGGAGACCCCATGCGCTGCAGGTCGCTGTGAATGGAGAGCCGGCTGCTAGAGCGGGGGGGCCCTGGGAACGGGGAACAAGTGTGCCCAGGAGTAGGCGGCTTTGGCCCAGCTCTCCCCTTCAGAAGACAGCCCCAAATAGGGTGACCCGACGTCCCGACCGATCTGTGGGCGGGACGCAGTTTGTCCCGATATCAGCCGGAAGCACCGTGCTGGTGTGTTTTGCTCAGCCAGCAGGACTCTGCCGGCGGGCACCCCCCCCCCCCCATGTGTCCCGATATTTTCTTCCCTGCATCTGGTCACCCTACCCCCAAAGAAAGAACTGGGGGGACTAAATGGGCAGTGTAGGGATATAAAAGAAGGTACTAACAGTGATTCCCCCAAGTGACAGTGACCCCCTCATAATTTGTCCCCCACACTTTAAAATCCACAGTTTTACCAAGTACAAAAATCTCTTGGGTCTTCTGTGAAAACTTGTAAGCTACTGTCTGTAGAAACCATTGATTGTATCTGTCCTGTGAAAGATACTTTATTACTATGTAAAACTTACAAACAAGTTAATTGACTTTGTTCTTTAAGTAATTGATACAATGTAAACAAACACTATAAGCCGTTAAGTGACTTTCACTTCATTCAACGGCTCCTAGGACAGACCCCCACCCTCTGTGATTAAAGGGCTGGGAGTCTCAAATGAATTAGCACACACCCCGAAAGTGGTGGAGACAGTAAATTAAAATATGGTTAAGGTATGGAATGTATGCTGATGAATGCTTGATGTACATAAATGGTAAGGGAGATGCCAGCCTAGAAAGGGAGTATCCATCGGCCGAAGAATGTGTCGAGTAGGACCACCAGACAACCCCCTGAGGGTAAACTGGGATCCACCCCATCACCTGGAAGGATGAGAAACACAAACTTTGGACAGTGTGGAGCCACCAGGAATGTGCCACTTTGGACAGGAATGTGCCATCTGCTGATTGAGTCAGCAACAGCAGGATGAAACAGCTCCCATAGACTAACATTTATCAACACTGAATTTCATCTGCCGGTTTGTTGCCCAGTCACCCAGTTTTGAGAGATCTCTTTGTAATTCTTTGCAGTCTGCTTTGGATTTAACTATCTTGAGTAATTTAGTATTGTCTGCAAATTTTGCCACCTCACTGTTTACCCCTTTTTCCAGATCATTTATGAATATGTTGAACAGGACTGGTCCGAGAACAGACCCCTGGGGGACACCACTATTTACCTCTCTCCAGTCTGAAAACAGCCCATTTATTCCTACCCTTTGTTTCCTATCTTTCAACCAGTTACTGATCCATGAGAGAACCTTCCCTCTTATCCCATGACAGCTTACTTTGCGTAAGGGCCTTTGGTGAGGGACCTTGTCAAAGGCTTTCTGAAAGTCTAAATACACTATATCCACCGGATCCCCCTTGTCCACATGCTTGTTGACCCCCTCAAATAATTCTAGTAGATTGGTGAGGCATGATTTCCCGTTACAAAAACTGCACAAACACAACAACTTGTGTTCATCTAGGTGTCTGATCATTCTGTTCTCTACTAAAGTTTCAGCCAGTTTGCTGGGCACTGAAGTTAGGTTTCCTGGCCTGTAATTGCCGGGATCACCTCTGGAGCCCTTTTTAAAAATTGGTGTCACATTAGGTACCCTCCAGTCATCTGGTACAGAAGCTGATTTAAATGATAGGTTACAGGCTACAGTTAGTAGTTCTGCAACTCTTGGGTGAATCCCCTCTAGTCCTGGTGACTTATTACTGTTTAGTTTATCAATTTGTTCCAAAACCTCCTCTAAGAACACCTCAATCTGGGACAGTTCCTCAGATTTGTCACCTAACAAGAATGGCTCAGATGTGGGGATCTCCCTCACATCTTCTGCAGTGAAGACCGATGCAAAGAATTCATTTAGCTTCTCTGCAATGGCCTTGTCGTCTTTGAGTGCTCCTTTAGCGCCTCGATTGTCCACTGGCCCCACTGATTGTTTGCCTCACTTCCTGCTTGTGATGTACTTAACAGAAGGTTTGCTGTTAGTTTTTGAGTCTTTGGCTAGCTGGTCTTCACATTCTTTTTTGGCCTTCCTCATTATATTTTCACACTTCACTTGCCAGAGTTTATGCTCCTTTCTATTTTCCTCACTAGGATTTAACTTCCACTTTTTAAAGGAGGCCTTTTTGCCTCTCACTGCTTCCTTTACTTTGTCAGTTAGCCACGGTGGCTCTCTTTTGGGCCTCTTCCTAGGTTTTTGCTTTGGGGCACACATTGAATTGGAGCCACTATTCCGGCATTTTGAAAAGGTTTCCTGGCAGCTTGCAGGCATCTCGGTTTTGGGACTGTGCCTTTCAATTTCCGTTTAACGAGCTTCCTGGTTTCTGTGTAGTTCCCCTTTCTGCAATGACACGCTATGGCGGCGGCTGCTCCCCCCCCGCCCCGCAGAGCATGTATGTAGCAGGCTATATCCATAGATCTCAAATGCTTTACAAAAGCAGGAAAGTTTCATTATACTCGTGTTACAGATGGGGAAACTGAGGCACAGAGCCACCCGGACTTGCTCGAGATGACACAGTAAGTCAGTGGCAGAGCTGGGCCCAGAACCCAGGTTCTGCTCAGTCCCAGGTCTGTCCCCTTTCCCCTGAATCCTGCTGCCTCTTCCCCCCGGGTACAGGGTTGGGAAGAGGGAGGTGAACTGCTACTTTCCCCTTGGTCTCTCCACTGCAGCAATGGGGCTGTTGCCGGGTTATTGGAGCAGGCCCTGGTGCTCTCCTCTGCCCCAAAGCGTTTAGAACTGAATTAATCTGGAGACAGGTGCGGTCCGTCCTTCAGGCCTGACCCAAAGGCCAATGGGAGATTTGGATCCGTGTCTTGGTCACTCGGCAAAGCCACAGATGTCCTAACCTAACCCCCGCGACCTCTAGCAGGGAATACAGGGCTGCACGTCCCGTCCCCCCGGCTGGGGAGACGGCGTCGCCCGCAGAGCCCTGCACTCAGCCGGTTGCTGCTCTTTGGGCACCCCGCTTTTTGGCGCCCCAAATCTTGGCGCCCCAGGCGGCCGCCTAGTGGTCGCACCGGCTCTGGGTGTGCCCCCCCCACCCCCCGCTGTCGTGTCACTAGATGGCGGTCGCTATTCCTGAGCGGCTCAGCGGGGTCAGCTCCTGGACCAGATCCTGTCTGTGCTCCATCTGGCCCCCCATGGGTCCTCCCAGAGCCTGTTGCAAAGCTGGGGCCGTAGCCCCGCTCCGGTGGGTCCATGAGAGGGCCTGGCCTGCTAGGGAGTGGGGCAGGGACTCAGGGGGGGGCGCTCTCCCCTCTCAGTCAGTGCTGGGAGCAGCAATACACCCCCCCCCACCGCTGCTCTCCCGCCATTGAGCTGAGCCTGGGACCTGAAACCTGGTGCAAGGGGGGGGGGGGATCCCCCCTCTGCTCCTGCCCTGATTGGCCCGGGGCTGGGGGGGGGGGGCATCTGAGCAGAGCCAGACAAATGCAGAAGTTTGACGAGACGTGTGGCCCGGAGCAGAACTGAGAACATGTGGGTGACCCCAGCCCCTCGTCCTGTGGCCCCAACCCCGGCACAGCTCAGATCCCCTGCCAGGATGTGGCTGCCTCTGCTCCTCTGCTGGGCTTGGGGGGCCCTGGCTGGTCAGTGGGGACCCCCCCCCCGGACCTTTTCGCTACTGGGGGTAGGGGTGTCATCGTAGGGTCAGAGTGGGGCAGGGGGAGACCTGATGCCAGGGATGAGGGGTGCTCAGGAGACTGGGACTGATTCATCGTGTTCCCCCCCTGCTCCGTCCTCCCCTTTCCTCCCCCCCCTCACCCCTCCATCCTCCCCCCTTCTGCCCCCCCCCGCTCCGTCCTCCGCCCCTCGCCCCCCAGCCTCCCCACCTCACCCCCCAGCCTCCCCACCTGTCCCCACAGGGTCTCTCACCCTCCGGCTGCTCCACATCGACGTCTTCCACAATGCCAGCTCCACAGACATGCAGGGGATGGCCCTGCTGGGCGACCTGGAGACCCACTCCCTGGACTGCAGCACCTGCGAGATCCGCTTCCTGCAGCCCTGGGCCCATCAGGGCCTGACCCCGAAGCAGTGGCAGGATTTGGAGCTGCTGATCCATCGCTACCTGTCTGACTTCTTCCGTCTGGTGAACAAAGTGGTTAAGGATGAAGGAGAGGGCTGTGAGTATGGAGCAGTCTGAGGGCTTCCCTCCCACTACCCGCCAGACAGCTGAGAACTGACACACTCCCCACAGCGATTGAGTGTATCCTGACAGGGTGGATGGAGGGCAAAACAGTCAGTCCCTGGCCCTTAGGCTGATTGAAGCCAACATTCCCTAGAAGGGAAACCCCCCGTGTCCCATTCTCTACCCCACTGAGCCAGTCCTCCGGCTCTGGGGCCAGATTGTAGCCTGTGCGCCCTAGAGGGGAAAGGCCCCGTGTCCCAGCCCTGACCCTAGGCTCATGGCCACGTGTCCTACCAAAGGCCTTTGTGGAAGGAGCGTGTAGGCTGCTCACGGTGCCACCTGTCCTCCCGAACGACGTTGAAAACTGACACTCTGCAAACCATGAAACACCCAACACAAGAGCAGGAAATGCAGAGCTGAGCTAATGCCTCCCCCACCCTCCCAGCCAGCGCTGCCCCAGGGGATGGGAGAGAACCCAGCACGCCTCTGCTCAGCGGCTCAGCCCAGGGTCTGCGCTGGGTGTCTGGGGCTGGAGCACTAAAAGCAGGTCCTGGGCGAGACTTTCTCTCAGGAACCCCTTAACCACCTGCCCCCAAATCTGCCCCACAACGTCTCCCCTGCACCTTGCTGGGGGAGAGCTAGTCTCACGGCAATCTGCCTGGGCAGGTGCGTTTCACGACAGAGTGACAGCCGGCCGTGTGATCACAGCTCACAGCCGCAGGAACCGCTCGGTGACAGGGCTTGGATGGGTTCTCCTGGGGCTCCGAGGTTGCAGCCTCTCCCGCTGAGCGAGTGTGTGACTCGGTGTGTCACGCCCCGAGGTGCTGCTGAGGAAACAATCACTCGCAGAGGTGTGAACTGTCTGTGGGCAGAGGTGCCACCGCCCGGCGTCCCGCTCCACAGACAGAACCAAGGCCCGGGGATTTGTGTAACGTTGTGTTGGGAAGCCAAACGTGTCCTTGCTACCGGTGCAGAGCCGAGCTCAGGGGAGCCCAGGGATGTACGTTTATTGAGCCTCAGGGCCACAGTTTTCTTTTGAGCAGCACAAATAACTTTCCAAAAAACTATAGATTTAAAGCAGGTCATTTGGGGGGGGGGTCTGTATCTCAGCAGCTCTGTGACCAGGGGACCCCAAATTAGCACCACAAACTCTTTCTCAGGCCCCAATGTAACGCAGCGATTTTCAAGCCAATCTGACTGTGCACGTGAAAAATCAGCTTGAAACAGAAACTGCAACGTACCCTTAACTCCAGCCAGGGCCGCCCCACAATCCCGCCACCATCTTGTGGCCAAACGTCCACATTGCACCTTACATTATGTATTCTCCCATTCTGCCCCCGACCCTGCCCCCCTGTGACCCTCCGGACGCCCGTCCTCATCCCCCTGCCCTCCCTGCTCCCGACCCCTTTGTTACCCAGTTCTCCAGTGGCTGCGAGCTGCCCCCCAACGGCTCCTCGACTCAGTTCTGTGATGCCGGGATGAACAGGGAGAACTTCATCAGCTTCGATGCGGACGCCGGCGCCTGGCTCGCTGGGCGGGGGGACAAGCTGGCACTCGAGGTCTGGGACCGTCTCAGCCGGGACAGGGGCACGACCACCACGCTTCAGTTTCTCCTGAGTACGACGTGTGTCAATGGGATCAAGAGCTTTGTCCAGCACAGGAAAGAGTCTGTGGAGAGACATGGTGAGGCTGGGCCCCAGGCTCCCAAATCCCTCGAGCACCTCTCTGCCCACAGCCCCACACTGGGATCAGCTCCCCACTGCTCTCATGTCCTTCAGGCTGGGCGGTGTGCAGGGGCTGCGTACAAAGGGATCTCTCACCGGGCGCAGAACTGCGGCTGCCTCTGGGGTGGGGCGTGGGGCTGGTTTCTACAGGGATCTCCGGCCTGGCGTACGGACGCAGCTACATTGAGGGTGAAGCACAGGAGCTAATTTATAGCTGCACTGCACAGCAGTTTAGGACAGGAAGTGAAGGGGTTCTGTCACGGAGTGTGGGGGGACACAGGGCCCTGCACCCCCGGCTTCCTCTGATTCACCATGACTCTCAGCCAGCCAGTAAAGCAGAAGGTTTATTTAGACGACAGGAACACAGTCCAAGACAGGTCTTGCAGGCGCAGACAACAGGACCCCCTCAGTTAGGTCCATCTTCGGGTCCCCGGGTGCCCCAGCCCCCTTGCGAGGTCAGAGCCCCGTCTGCCTCCCAGCCATGGTCACTAGCCAGCCTCCGAGACTCTGCCTTCAGCGACCCCTCCCACAGCCTTTGTTCAGTTTCCCGGGCAAAGGTGTCACCTGGCCTCTAACCCCTTCCTGGGTTCTCATGTTACATGCTCAGGTATTCTCCGTCGGTCAGTCTCCCATCCCCCAATGCAGACTATCCCAGCCACACTCCCCTGTCAGCATTCACAGACCACATTAAGAACAGTCCCAGTTCGTCACATCTTCCATCACAAATTGTAAGTGAATAATCCCCTCTCCTCTGCCCCGTCTCTCTCCTCCTGTCTCAGAGCGGCCGGTCGCCGTGGTGTTTGCCCGAGCACCTCCCCCAGCCGGGACCCCCGCGCCGGTACTGCTGGTTTGCCGGGTCACCGGTTTCTACCCGCGGCCCGTCCGCGTGGCCTGGCTGCAGGATGGGGAGGAGGTGGGGCCAGGCGGGCGGCTGAACACCAGCGGGATCCTGCCCAACGCGGACCTGACCTACCAGCTGCGCAGCTCCCTGGCCGTGGGGCCGGGCGCCGGGCACAGCTACGCCTGCTGGGTGCAGCACAGCAGCCTGGGGGGCCGGAGCCTGCTGATCCCCTGGGGTAGGTGCACATCCCGGCGGGGGGGGGGGGGGGTCGTGGTCTCTGGGGGCTTTTCCTGCACGTCCTGAGTGGGACGGGGGTGGGTCCAGGCAGCGGGATTGGGGCGGAGGGAGGCAGAGGGGCTGGGTGGGTGGGGGTGTGGAGATGGATCAGGGGGAGCAGGATGGAGGAGCTGAGGGGAACGGGACAGGACTGGGATGGGGGGAGCAGGACTAGAGTGGGGGGAAGCTGAGGGGGTGGGAAGGTGGGGGGAGAAGGGGTGGGACTGCGGGGGAGGCTGAGGGAACAGGGTGAGAGTGGGGGCTGAGGGCAGTGGGTCAGGTGAGATGATCGGGGGTGGGGGGACTGCGTGGGAGGCTACCCACACTCCTGTCCCCGTTCCCAGCACGGCACCCCCTGTTTTACAGAGCAGAGCAGGCGCTGGGGCCCCGGCCTGGTCGTGGGCATCACCCTGGGGGTTGTGGCCGTGGCCGTGGTGCTGTGGCGGAGCAGACGCAGGTGAGTCCTCTCCCTCTCTGGGGTGGGGGTGGGGCCATTGCACCCCCTAACCCATCCCCTCTGCTCTCTCCTTCCAGGGGCTACCAGGATGTTGGACCAGGGGAGTCCAGGCCCTGAGGGGGCGGCACCGGCACCGGCACCGGCCCGGGGATCGGCCCCTCTCCTGGGGACATGGACCTTGGGGCTGGATCTGTGCCCGGCTCCAGAGCTGAGGGCCCCAAGGGCAGGACTGGATTGGGGGTGGGGTGGCGCTGAGAGATCGACCCTTTGGGTGCAGGGGGATATGCCAGGGCTGGGGGGGGGTGTCTGCTCCCCAGGTTGTGCTGTGACCATTGCACATGGGGGGGCAGGGATCCAGGGTCCCCAAGGGCCACTGCACACACTGGGGCCAGCGCTGGCCGGTGTCACTCGGCAAAGCCCTCAGGGAGGGGCTGCAAGCCCGTAGCTCAGAACAGGGGGGCTGGGAGCCCGGACTCCTGGGTTCCCTCCCCAGCTCTGAGAGGGGAGTGGGAGCTCGGTGCCAGGACTCCTAGGTTCTGTCCCAGCTCTGGGAGGGGAGTGGGGGCTGGTGGTTAGAGCAGGGGGGGCTGGGAGCCAGGACTCCTGGGTTCTCTCCCTGGCTCTGGGAGGAGAGTGGGGTCTAGTGGATGGAGCACGACTCCCATGCGGAATTGCAGTGACCCCGCCACAGGCTGCCCCTGTGAATGTCTGTAACGTGCTAGTAAACAATGCTCAGAGCTGCACCCCGTGTTGTTACTGCTCTGCCCCCATCTCCAGGGACCACGGGACCCCCCCAGAGTCTCTGCCCCTCGAGCCGCCCCCACCACCGGGGCCTCGCTCCTCTCACTGCAGGTCAGAGTCCATCCAGCATCCCGGAGGGCTGCAGCATCACCAACAGGCCGGGCCGGCGCTCTGGGGTGTCACCCCAACCCCTGCCTCCTGCGCAATGGGACAATGACCAGCCCCCCAAGGAGCTCTGAGCCCCGGGGCTGGAAGGCGGCTCTGGGGGGGGGGGGGGGGGGGAGGGTCAGGTGGCCCAAAAGGTTAAATTTACCCCCACACTCCTGGGGTCAGAGGGGCCTTGGTGTGTCCTGCTCCATCTGCTGCTGCGGGGACCTGGGTCCCCCCCACTCCCTGGGAAGTGCCTGGCGACTGCTGACACTGCCCAGCCCTGATGCTCATTGGCCAATCCCTGGGGTGATGGGCAGCGTGGGGTAAGAGCCAATGGGTGTGGGGGGCACCCCTCGGGGGATGGGCCTGGGTCAGAGCCCTCCCCCCGGGACAGAGAGCCAGGAAGTGGCTGAGCCCGAACCCCCCAAGCTCCTGTTTTCACAGCGGCGCAGCCTGACTCCGCCAGGACCCCGATGCTGCCGGGGGTCGGGGGCTTCGTGCTGGGGCTGATCTCCCTGGTGCCCGGACTCCTCACCTACCTGAAGACTAAGGGAGGTGCCTGGCTCTGGGCGGGAACCGCAGCACCAGGGTGTGTGGTCAGGTGGGCTGCGGGAATCGGGGCCTGGGCTCCCCGTGCCAGAGGAACCCAGCCCCCCCGTGCCAGACACACCGTAATCTGCCCTGTAAGTGACCCATCCACGGCCTGGGGAGCAGACCGGCGTGGGAAACGCCCGGCCCAGTGCAAATGGCTCCCAGTGGCGTTCACGCCAAGGGCAGCCACGCCCCAGCAGCAAGCACAAGGGGGACCTGCCCTGTCGGGAGCCAGACGCGCCCACACTGCTGGAGGGGCCTAGAGGAGACTGAAAAGGACGCTGAGGCCATGGCTGGTCACAAGCAGTGCAGTGTGGGGAACCGCGCCCACCCCCTTTGTGTATGTAGCTGGGCCTGACCCCTGCACCCAGGCCTGGCTCCTACAGCCCTGAGGGGGGGGGGGGGCCCGCTGGGCAGGCCCTCCCTGAAGGGTTCATTGAACAGCACAGGCCAGCACCGGGTCCCTGCAGATCCTGGATCCCAGCGATCCCACAGCGCCCCCCCAAGTGTCCAACATGCCCCCAACGTCCCAGAGGGAGGAGAATCCCACCCCCCACCCAGGGCCCCGATCTCCCACGGCCCCAATTCAGTCTTGCCCTCGGGGCCCTCAGCTCTGGAGCCGGGCACAGATCCAACCCCAAGGTCCTATAACGATGCTGCCTCTGGCGGGACACAACTGAGAGTATCAATTCAGGACAAATCGCTCAGAGCAGGGCAGTCACAACCCAAGACTGGGGTTTTTCCACCTCCAAGGCACCAAACCAGCCAGACAGAGGACTTTGGTCTCACCCCACTGGCTAACCACAAGTCACACAAGCAATTCCCTCAGATACTCCAGTTCCCTTGTATCACCACCAGCACCGCTCTTTATGGGGATGAATGGTTATGAAAACCAAGACCCCAGTAAAAGAAAAAAGGTTCTCCTGATCCCAAAGGACCAAGCCCCAGACCCAGGTCAATAGACAAGTCAGATCTTACCCACAAATCACGCTGTTGCCAATCCTTTAGAATCTAAAATCTAAAGGTTTATTCATAAAGGGAAAAAGATAGAGATGAGAGTTAGGATTGGTTAAATGGAATCAATGACATCCAGTAATGGCAAAGTTCTTGGTTCAGGCTTGTAGCAGCGATAGAATAAACTGCAGGTCTAGCTCAAGTCTCTGGAACATCCCCCGCTGGGATGGGTCCTCAGTCCTTTGTTCGAAGCTTCTGTTTGTAGCAAAGTTCCTCCAGAGGTATGAAGCAGGATTGAAGACAAGATGGAGATGAGGCAGCTGCCTTTTGTAGCCTCTTCCAGGTGAAAGAACACCTCTTTGTTCTTACTGTGGAAAATTACAGCAAAATGGAGTCTGGAGTCACATGGGCCAGTCCCTGCATACTTTGCTGAGTCACAAGGTGTATCTGCCTTCTCTCAATGGGTCAGTTGTAGCTGACGGTCCTTAATGGGCCATCAAGCAGGCTAGGCAGAGCTAACACCAACTTGTCTGGGATGTCTCCCAGAAGCATAGCACAAGTTTAAAATACAGACAGGATAGAGCCAATATTCATAACTTCAACTACAAGATTGATACACACATACAGACAGCCTAATCATAACCAGTAAACCATAACCTTGTCTTAGACACCCCATTTGTCCTCCTTTATACAAGATTTGGTGCCACTACAGGACTTTGGTTGCAACAATGATCGATATGGTCCCAGTTCACATCAATAACGTCACAGGTTCAAGTCCCCAGGAGAGGGGCCGATCCCCACGCTGGGGCTGGCCCCGCCCCCTCAGGCCCTGGACTCCCCTGGTCTAACGTCCTGGTAGCCCCTGGAAGGAGAGAGCAGAGGGGATGGGTTAGGGGGTGCAATGGCCCCACCACCACCCCAGAGAGGGAGAGGACTCACCTGCGTCTGCTCCGCCACAGCACCACGGCCACGGCGGCCACGGCCACAACCCCCAGGGTGATGCCCACGACCAGGCCGGGGCCCCAGGGCCTGTTCTGCTCTGTAAAACAGGGGGTGCCGTGCTGGGAACGGGGACAGGAGTGTGGGCCCTCTTCCCTCAACGAACCCCTGCATTCCCCCCATACTCCCTACCCCCACCCCACTGCCCTCAGCCCCCCATCCTGTTCCATCTGTCTCCCCCGCAGTTCCCCCTGCACCTCCCACCCCAACCCACTGCCCTCAGCCCCCCATCCTGTTCCCTCTGCCTCCCCCACAGTCCCCCCTGCACCTCCCACCCCAACCCACTGCCCTCAGCCCCCCACCCTGTTCCCTCTGCCTCCCCCACAGTCCCCCCTGCACCTCCCACCCCAACCCACTGCCCTCAGCCCCCCACCCTGTTCCATCAGTCTCCCCCACAGTTCCACCCCTTCTCCCCCCACCTTCCCACCCCCTCAGCTTCCCCCCACTCTAGTCCTGCTCCCCCATCCCAGTCTTGTCCCGTTCCCCTCAGCTCCTCCATCCCCCTGATCCATCTCCACACCCCCACCCACCCCCCTGCCTCCCTCCGCCCCAATCCCGCTGCCTGGACCCACCCCCGTCCCACTCAGGACGTGCAGGAAAAGCCCCCAGAGACCACGACACACCCCCCCCCCCCGCCGGGATGTGCACCTACCCCAGGGGATCAGCAGGCTCCGGCCCCCCAGGCTGCTGTGCTGCACCCGGCAGGCGTAGCTGTGCCCGGCGCCCGGCCCCACGGCCAGGGAGCTGCGCAGCTGGTAGGTCAGGTCCGCGTTGGGCAGGATCCCGCTGGTGTTCAGCCGCCCGCCCGGCCCCACCTCCTCCCCATCCTGCAGCCAGGCCACGTGGACGGGCCGCGGGTAGAAACCGGTGACCCAGCAAACCAGCACTACCGGCGCGGGGGTCCCGGCTGGGGGAGGCGCTCGGGCAAACACCACGGCGACCGGCCGCTCTGAGACAGGAGGAGAGAGACGGGGCAGGGGAGAGGGGACCATTCAGCCTGAGCCTCAGGGACTCACTAGCCAAGCCCAGCTCCATTCCCCGGGGTCAGGCGTTGGCCCTGCTGTCCTGGCCAGACCCTGCAGTTACCAGTGGTGACGGAACCCCCTTCACTTCCTGTCCTAAACTGCTGTGCAGTGCGGCTGTGAAATGGCTACTGTGCTGCACCCCAGATATAGCTGCATTTGTACACCAGGCAAGGGGGCCCTGTACAAACAGCCCCCTGCCCCACCCCATAGGTGGCTGCATCTCAGCGAGCAGTGAGTGGTGTCCAGTCTCACCTTGCCTCTCCAGAGACTCGTTCCCATGCTGGACAAAGCTCTTGATCTGATTGACACACGTTATTCTCAGGAGAAACTGAATGTTGATGGCTGTGCCCTTATCCCGGTTGAGAAGGTCCCGGGTGTAGAGCACCAGCTTGTCCCCCTGCTGAGCGACCCATTTGCCTCCGTCCATGTCGAAGCTGATGAAGTCCTCGCCGTTCACTGCGGCGTCATAGAATCCCCTCGAGGTGCCGTTGGGGTGCAGCTCGCAGCCCAGGGAGCCCTGGGTAACAAAGGGGTCTGGAACAGGAAGGGCAGGGGGACGAGGACGGGCGTCCGGAGGTCACAGAAGGGGGCAGAAATAGACAGACGGGGGGAGAAAAGACAACATCAGGTGCCATCAGGATGTTGGGCTCAGTACCGGATTTAGCATGCTGCCACCTGGCCCACGCTCCACAGGGGCCCTGGCCCGGCCCGCTCGTCTCCACCCTCCGCCCCCCACTCTCTCCTGTGGGGGCAGAAGCTGGGTCCTGCCGGCTCCTCCTGCGAGGCAGGCTCCGCCGGCAGCCAAACTCCTCCCCCACCTCTTCCCCGGAGCGTGCCGCGTTCCCGCCCCAAACAGCTGTTTGCCGGCACAAGTGAGGGGGAGGAGGTGGAGAAGAGGCAGGGGCAGGGCCTTGGGAAAGGGGGTGGAGTCAGGGCATACCCCCTCCAGCCCCCTGCTGTGAGCACCCACATGACCCCAGCCCCCCTCTGCCCTGACTCCTGCACCCCCCCACACATTCCCACCTGCACCCCTTGCACCAAATGGGAACTGCCCCAGGCAAGCGCTCCACACCCCCAACCTCCTGCCCCAACCCTGAGCCCCCTCCCTCACCCTAGCTCCTGGCCAGACCCTGCACCCCAACCTGCTCCTGCACCCTAACTCCCTCCCAGACCCTGCACCCCCAGCCCTGTGCTCAGTGCAGAGAGAGGCAAAGAGAATGGGCTAGAACTGGGGAGAAGGTAGGTACCCGCTCTATGTGGGCAGGGGTGGGGGGGATCCTGTTTACCCCCCCCCCAGCCCTGCTGTGCTTACACTTTACCCCCAGCCCCTCCCTTGCTCCAGGGACCAACCCCAGCTCCCGCCCTGCTGTGCTTTTGCCCCCGGCCCCTGCCTGGCTCCAGACAGCGGGGACTAATCCTCCCCCCCCCCCATGCCCTGCTGTGCTCATCTCACCCCTGGCCCCTCCCTCGCTCCAGCTGGGGACCAATCCTTCCCCCCCACCTCCCACATTGCCCTGCTGTCAGAGTGGATAAAAATCAATAACTTAAAAAAAAAAAAAATCGGATTTTTTTAATTTAAAATCGGATTTTTGAGAAAAAACCTATCCAACGATAGTTTTAATTAAGATCCATTATATCTCATCATGGAATAGGGATTATAAATTCTAATTCTATAGTAGAAGAATATATTCATGTCATGTTTAAGAAAAGTTTTGTAAATGAGTTCCAATAGTTCATGGATTAGGGACCCAATCTTATGGGATTCCAGGGGCTTCTGTATAGATTATTTAGGTTAATCTTTCTATCTACCCAGTGGGACTCAGTGCTCAGTCTAGAAGATACCATCAGAGATCCGTAGTTTTGCAGTTCTCAAACTGTGGATTTGTGTCTCCGGAGATAACATGCTTGTTAACAGCAAAAATGTTTGTAAACAAACAAACAAACGTGAGAAATAACAGACCTCAACCCTATTGTCCCTCTGCAAATTTGCATACACAGAGTCAATCCCTTACCTTTCTCTAAAAGTGCAAAGTTTCAAAAAATTCAATGAATAGAAGGTTGTTGGGGGCGGAATAGATCTGGACAAGGAGAAGAAGTCTGGAGATAAATGTGAGAAGCGAGGGACATATGCTTTTTTGTTAAAATATTATAGGTTTGCTGTTGAAGAAAAAAATCCAGAATACGTAACATTGTTGTTTTAGTTAAATAAAACAATTTAAATGTCTGTCTGGTGATGTTCTCCTCCTAATAAAGCCTGGCAAGAAAATCCTCCAAATATTAATGATTAACCTGTTGAACTGGAGATAGTTCACCTCCCAATGACTTCATAAATATCTGCTTCATTACCTTTGGTAAATGAAATAACCAAACAATCATTCATTTTCTGATACAGCTGTAAAACTAATCTGAAAACTTTTCAAAATAAATCACTGTTTAAAAGTGTATCGTGTGTACCTTCTAAAAATGAAACCTACATCTATCTCGGAGTGGTGAAGAATATGCATTAAGGTTATAACAACCAACCAGAATGCACTTTTATGTAGAAAACGATGATTAAATCGAGTCTTCCCGATTAGTGATTTAAATCATGATTTCAATCAAATCCACCCTGCCCGCTGTGCTCTTGCCCCAGCCCCTTCATTCCCCAGGGGGGGCCACAAATATGTTTGGTGCCGGGCCCACAAAGTTAATCCGTCCCTGGTTGGGCTATGTGACGTTATTGATATAATCTGGGACCGTATAGATCATTTTTGCAACCAAGGTCCTGTAGTGGCACCAAATCTAGTATAAAAGGGGTCAAATGAGGTGTCTAAGACAAGGTTACAGTTTGCTGGTTATGATTATGCTATCTATATTTGTGCATCAGTTTTGTAGTTGAAGTTATGAATATTGGCTCTATACTGTCTGTATTTCAAACTTATGCTGTGCTTCTGGGAAACATCCCAGACAAGTTGGTGTTAGTTCTGCCTAGCCTGCTTGATGGCCCATTAAGGACCATCAGCTACACAACTGACCCATTGAGAGAAGGCAAATACGCCTTGTAACTCAGCAAAGTATGCAGGGACTGGCCCATGTGACTCCAGACTCCATTTTGCTGTAACTACAAGATTGATACACACATACAGACAGCATAATCATAACCAGTAAACCATAGCCTTGTCTTAGACACCCCATTTGTCCTCCTTTATACAAGATTTGGTGCCACTACAGGACTTTGGTTGCAACAATGATCGATATGGTCCCAGTTCACATCAATAACGTCACAGGTTCAAGTCCCCAGGAGAGGGGCCGATCTCCACGCCGGGGCCGGTGCTGCCGCCTCAGACCCTGGACTCCCCTGGTCCAACATCCTGGTAGCCCCTGGAAGGAGAGAGCAAATACGCCTTTTAACTCAGCAAAGTATGCAGGGACTGGCCCATGTGACTCCAGACTCCATTTTGCTGTAATTTTCCACAGTAAGGACAAAGAGGTGTTCTTACACCTGGAAGAGACTATAAAAGGCTGATCTCCATCTTGTCTTCAATCCTGCTTCTTACCTCTGGAGGGACTTTGCTACAAGCTGAAGCTTTGAACAAAGGACTGAGGACCCATCCCAGCTGGGGATGTTCCAGAGACTTGATTTGAACCTGCAGTTTATTCCATCACTGCTACAAGCCTGAACCAAGAACTTTGCCATTACTGTATGTAATTGATTCCATTTAACCAATTCTAACTCTCTTCTCTATCTTTTTCCTTTTATGAATAAACCTTTAGATTTTAGATTCTAAAGGATTGGCAACAGTGTGATTTGTGGGTAAGATCTGATTTGTATATTGACCTGGGTCTGGGGCTTGGTCCTTTGGGATCGAGAGAACCTCTTTTCTTTTTCTGGGGTATTAGTTTTCATAACCATTCGTCCCCATAACGAGTGGCACTGGTGGTGATACTGGGAAACTGGAGTGTCTAAGGAGATTGCTTGTGAGACTTGTGGTTAGCCAGTGGGGTGAGACCAAAGTCCTCTCTGTCTGGCTGGTTTGGTGCCTTGGAGGTGGAAAAACCCCAGCCTTGGGCTGTAACTGCCCTCTTTTAAGCGATTTGTCCTGAATTGGCACTCTCAGTTGGGTCCCGCCAGAACTAGCATCGTTACAGGCTACATGACGGCGGCAGGATTGTGGGACGGCCCTGGCTGGAGTTAAGGGTACGTTGCAGTTTCTGTTTAAAGCTGATTTTTCATGTGCATAGTCAGATTGGTTTGAAAATTGCTGTGTTACATCGGGGTACTAATTTGGGGTCCCTTGGTCACGGGGTTCCCAAGATACAGACCCCCCCCCAAATGACCTGCTTTTCAAAGGCTCAGCGTACGTGTCAGGAAAGACCAGGAGCCTCGGCTCAGGGAGTGGGACGTGGGGCCTTTCCCCTCTAGGAAGTGCAGGCTACAATCTGGCCCCAAACCTGGCTGGCTGACTCTGGGGTGGAGAATGGGACACGGGTGTTTCCCCTCTGGGGGACACCGGCTCCAATCAGCCAAGGGGCCAGGGACTGGCTGTCTTGCCCCCAGTGACACACTCAGTGGCTGTGGTGAGTGTGTCAGTTCTCAGCACCCCGGATGGGTGGGGGGAGGGATCCCCTCAGACCGCTCCATACTCACAGCCCCCTCCGTGGTGCTGGGCTATTGTGTTCACAGTCCAGTTGAAGTTGAACAGGTAGCGATGGATCACCAGCTCCAGGTCCTGCCACTGCTTCGGGGTCAGGCCCTGCTGGGCCCAGGGCTGCAGGAAACGGATCTCGCAGGTGCTGCAGTCCAGGGAGTGGGTCTCCAGGTCGCCCAGCAGGGTTCTTATCTCCACGTCCGTGGAGCTGGCGTTGTGGAAGACGTTGATTTGGAGCAGTCGGAGGGTGACAGACGCTGGGGGGACAGGAGGGGAGGCTGGGGCAGGGGGCAGGGAACAAGTGGAGGACAAAGCGGGTGGGGAGAGAGATTAATGAGTCTCTGTCCCGTAAACAATCCTGCCCTACGGGGTCTCCCTGCTGATCCCTAACCTGCCTCCCCCGACCTACTCCCCCAGCCAGGGTCACTAGCCCAGCCTGGTACTTCCCCACCGTGGCCCTAGGATTACACCATCCCCACGCATCCCGGCAGCAAAATCAGCAGAGGGGGTCCCCACTTACCGGCCAGGGCCCCCCATGCCCAGGGGAGGAGCAGCAGAGGGAGCAGCATCCTGGCAGGGGCAGTGGGATCCGGGTTCTGGCGGGCGTCAGGGCAGCGAGACGAGGGACCCAGGATCCCCAGGTGCTTTCAGTTCCTCCGCAGCCCGCACCCCTCTGCCAACTTCTCTCTTTGTCTGTCTCTGCTCAGCTCTGTGCCCGCAGCTGCCAGCCCCGAGCCAATGAGGGCAGAGTGAGTCGGGGAGCGGGGGCAGCGCGGGAGGGGGATCCCTGGCAGCAAGGTCAGAAGAACACTCCCAAAGGACAAAAGTTTTATCGATGAAAAGTGCCAGTTTCAACAGCGCTCTCCTGCCGACAAAGCCGCTCCCGCTCCTGGGGGGAGGATGTTTTTTGACGGCAGGAGACGTCTCTCCTTCCCACAAACAGCAGCTACACTGTGCGCCATTTAGTGGCCACAGCCTAAGTGTGTGTGATGCCCCCTCCATCTCCTCCAGCCTGCGGTACCGCTGCTCCCCGCAAAGCCCCACGTGCCACACTGGGGCAGCCCTGACTGTCCAGGGAGAGCCCCCTGCTGCCCCCACCCCGCCCCCTGCAGTACAGCCCCTAGCGCCGCCCTGGGGCCATAGGGAGCCCTGACTGCCCGGGCAGAGCCCCCGGTGCCCCCCGCCCCGCCCCCTGCAGCACAGCCCCTAGCGCCACCCTGGGGCCATGGGGAGCCCTGACTGCCCGGGGAGAGCCCCCTGCTGCCCCCACCCCGCCCCCTGCAGCCCAGCCCCTAGCGCTGCCCTGGGGCAATGGGGAGCCCTGACTGCCCGGGGCACCCTGCTCCCTGCAGCACAGCCCCTAGCAGCGCTGTCATAACTAAAAGGGAAGGGTAACAGCCCTCCTGTGTACAAATCCCTCCTGGCCAGAGACACCAAAATCCTTTTACCTGTAAAGGGTTAAGAAGCTCGGGTAACCTGGCTGACACCTGACCCAAAGGACTGATAAGGGGACAAGATACTTTCAAATCTTGGTGGGGGGAAAGGCTTTTGTTTGTGCTCTTTGTTTTGGGGGGTTGTTCGCTCTTGGGACTAAGAGGGACCAGACATCAATCCAGGCTCTCCACATCTTTCTGAACAAGTCTCTCATATTTCAAACTTGTAAGTAACAGCCAGGCAAGGCGTCTTAGGTTTATCTTTGTTTTCTCAACTTGTAAATGTACCTTTTGCTAGAGGGTTTATCTCTGTTTGCTGTAACTTTGAACCTGAGGCTAGAGGGAGGTCCTCTGGGCTCTTTAAGTTTGATTACCCTGTAAAGTTATTTTCCATCTTGATTTTACAGAGATGATTTTTACCTTTGTTTCTTTAATTAAAAGCCTTCTTTTTAAGAACCTGATTGATTTTTCCTTGTTTTAAGATCCAAGGGGATTGGATCTGGACTCACCAGGAATTGGTGGGGGAGGGAAAGGGAAGGGGGGGATGATTAATTCCCCCTTGTTTTAAGATCCAAGGGGATTGGATCTGGACTCACCAGGAATTGGTGGGGGAGGGAAAGGGAAGGGGGGGATGATTAATTCCCCCTTGTTTTAAGATCCAAGGGGATTGGATCTGGACTCACCAGGAATTGGTGGGGGAGGGAAAGGGAAGGGGGGGATGATTAATTCCCCCTTGTTTTAAGATCCAAGGGGTTTTGGATCAGTGTTCACCAGGGAATTGGTGGGGGAGGGAAAGGGAAGGGGGGGATGATTAATTCCCCCTTGTTTTAAGATCCAAGGGGTTTTGGATCAGTGTTCACCAGGGAATTGGTGGAAGAGTCTCTCAAGGCTACCCAGGGAAGGGAGTTAGCACATTGGGAGTGATGGCAACAAAAGCAGATCTAAGCTGGTAGAGAAGCTTAGAGGTTTTCATGCAGGTCCCTACATGTACCCTAAATTTCAGAGTGGGGAAGGAATCTTGACAGCCGCCCTGGGGCAATGGGGCCTGTGCCAGTGCCACTCGTTATGGGGACAAATGGTTATGAAAACCAAGACCTCAGTAAAAGAAAAAGGTTCTCCCGATCCCAAAGGACCAAGCCCCAGACCCAGGTCAATATTCAAGTCAATATTTATTAATTTCATTATTTAGCCTACATATCTATCTGCCATGAGGCTGCATCAATTGAAAAAAATAAAAAATGAAATTTTATTCCTATCAGTTCTTGTTCACTATTAAAAGTAAAGAATAGAGAATACATGTCACTTACTAACGGAGTCACTATTTGAATTTCATGAACTGTTTGACGTAAACATTGATTAAGAGATCAAGATGACTTTTTCTTAAAATTAAGCACTGTTGATTGTAATCGGAAATATACCATTTTTAGTCAGGTATACATCCTTCATTCTTTCATATCAAAATCTACTACATTTTATTCTACCTTTAGAATATCCAATTATTGTTATTAATAAAATTTATTAAATTAGAATGGCAAATACTCTGTCATACAACAACTGACAATATCAATATGACAAATTTCAACAACAAACACACGCATATTCGCACATGATAAACATATACACTCAAATACTTCACATACACACACACACACAATTGACACAAAGCATTAGCAAAATGATGCAGCAGCAATTGCCAGAGTCTTAGATCTGAAACAACTCAACACAAATAGTTGCCTCAGTCGACAACTTCCAAAAACTAGTAAACGTAGCATTCTAAACAGCCTGTCAGAATGGGTAACGGCTGCGCACGATGAGAAAATGATGTCATTGCCACTTTGTACCGTAGTGAAGCAGTACGCCTGTGCCTGCAACGCAGAGCTGGTGTAGGGAGGGTTACCATATTTGGATACAATGTGATTGTCAGAGAGGGAGGATTTGGCCCATGAAACAATAACTGTATTAAGATGCGGCCTGTGAAAAAGTTTGAGAAACCTTGACTTAAATTTCATTGGTGACATGATGTAATATTCAGTATTGCCAACCTCAAACATTCAGAACTCATGAGTTGGGCCCCCACAAAATCACCCAATATCTGACCTATCAGTCCTCATCCTCAAAGGAAACCTGCAAAACACTTTTCAAAAGATGAGTCTGGGAGCTTGAATTCCAAACGTTGCTAGACATTAAAAATCATGATCTTCATAAAGATACTGACTTTATGGTTAATTACATCAACCTGCAACTCACTAATCTCCCCTTTTGTCCTGGGATTACAAGGGAGTTAATGGGCTACTTCACCTTGAATGGTCCCCTTGAATATGTGCTAACTACTTGTGCTAAACTATCTGTTAGATCTAGTGTTTAACTGTGACACTGTTAGTACCTTTTCAGACCTGAAGAACTCTGTGTAGCTCGAAAACTTGTCCCTCTCACTAACAGAAGTTGGTCCAATAAAAGATCTCACCTCATCCACTTTGTGTCTTAAATAATGTGGCAGCACAAGGGATTGTATAAAATCATGTGTCCCTGTAGCTAAACCCCATAACCCTGGTCCTTTTCAAGTGTTCATAGTAATAAGTTCAATAACAGATTTGCAGACCTTTGACATCTCTACTTAAAAATGACCTGACAACTTTCCAACAACTGCTGAAAAGTGTTTTTATGAAATGTTCTTTATAAAATAAGCCCCTCCCATATGATTTCATATTGTAAAGTTTGTCTTCAAGTTTAAACTAATATTTACTGAAACTTCTGTTTCTATTTGACATCGACTCCGCTTATGCATAATATGTGTTTCTTACTTTACTAATCACTTCCTTATCTGGGCAGTGTGAAACCAACAGTCTTGGCATGATTTTCCTAGTTTTGTGGCTGTGTTTTATAATCAGTTGAATTACTTTTTAAAACGTTAGCTACATTAATTTCTTTGTAGGCTGTGGCTTTCGGAACAGTTTAAAGAGCAGGATGCATCATTGCAGCTGGAATTGTTTTCTTGATTTAAACACTGCAAATAAAAACAAGTTGGGGCATATTTTTGAAAGTAGGTTAATGCAAATATCAAGTATTTAATCACGTAACTTTTTAAATAGTTTGTTTTCTCATAGATATCCCAGATTAATCCATACAGGGAAATACAACTAGAAAATCCAGGGTTTTTTTTGAGCTGTGGAGGCTTGGCCCGTGCGACATGTGGGGAAGGGGAACCCGAGTGGCTGCAACTTACAACTCCCAGGTTCAGGTCGGCGCCGCGGAGGTTTCCTGCCAAGCCAGCCAGACGGCGATGGTCAGGAACATTTCCCGGGAACCCCACTCTGCCTGGTGGCCATGGTCCACAGCAGCATCCCTCCTAGTCCTGCGCCGCCTCCCGCTGCCGCTCCCAGGGCAGGAGCCAACGCCGGGCTCTGGTGATCTGCGGGGGACAGAGGTGACGGGCGGCATCCGAGCGCGCAGCCGCCTCCTCCCTGGGCTCCAACTTTCCCGGCTCCCTGAACCGCGGGGCCCGAAGCAACTTCCCCCCACACTCCCAGCTCCGGCTGCTGCAGTGCGGGGGAAGCTCCCGGCCGGGGGCGCACGGGCTGGAGAGCGCTGGGAGCCGGGAAAGTTGGAGCCCGGGGAGGAGGCGGCTGCATGCTTGGATGCTGCCCGCCGCCTCTGTGCCCCCGCAGATCACCGGATCCCTCCGGGAGGGGTGGTAGCGGCGGTGGCTCACACTCCCGGGAGCCGCAGAGCCCGAGCGCGGCGAGGGCAGAGCTGGGGGGCGCACGGGGGCCGCTGCCCGCATGCATCTGTTGCGGACTGCAGGAGCCCCAGGGGTGGGGGGGGGGGGGGAGGCGCCGGGCCGCAGCCTGGGCAGGAGGGGTGGGGGCGCGGCTGCTCCCCGCTAGTGGTGCCGCTGCCTTTGCAGGGCTGCTGCCCCCCTGCACCGCACCGGCTCCTTCATGGCTGAGGCGTGCCACTTTTTGGCGCCCCCAACCACTTGGCGCCCTAGGCGACCGCCTAGTGAGGGGAGAGGGAGTTTGTTGGTACAGAGGACCAGAGAGGGAACTTGGGACCCCAGCCCATGGCCTGGAGGATGGACACCCCAGCGACCAGTGACCTGACGACCCGGAGACCCAGCTGAGGAGACGCAGCCGGTTCTGGCCAGTGGGAGGACAATGGGCTGCAGAGTGAGGACCCAGTGACCTAACCAGCCGGTTCCAGCCAGAGGACAGAAGAGGGGAGAGGAGGCCCCGGTTTACGACCCTGTTTCCCTGGAGAGAAGACAATGGACAGAGGCGGGGCCTGGGGCCGGGGATCTCGGATGCCCAGCTGGGAGCAGGGGGGCTCTGGGCTGGAGAGGGGGAGCAGGCAGAGCCCACCTGGATGCAGAGAGACTGGGGTGTGCTGGGCTGAGGGAGGCCAGGCCTGAGGCCTTGAGAGTGTCCTGTGCTGTGTTCAACTCTCAATAAACCCTCCTGTTTTATGCTGGCTGAGAGTCGCTCCAGGCTAGAGAACAGGGGGTGCGGCGCGCGGCATCGTCCCCTTTGGGGGTGGAGGCCCGGGGGGTCCAGAGCAAGGAGACTCCCTGAGGGGGCCCACAGCGAGAGACAGATGTGCTAAGGCTCAGAGAGGTGCGGCTCCAGGAGGTGGAGGGGCCTGACCCCGAGAGAGAGTGGACCCCCGAGAAGGGCTGTCGCACTGAAAGGGGCACCCCCCACGGTCCGCACGGGGCCAAGAGTGGGCACGACCTGGGAGTCCATGACACACACACACACACACACACACACACCCCGAGTCCCCCGGCCTCCTTGGGTCAAACCTCGGAGCTATTAGCACCCCTGCCCCACACTGTGAGCTTCCTTCAGCGAGTCCCCCCGGGCTGGGCACTTCCGAGAGACATGTACCCCAAAGGGGGCGATGCCCCCCCAGCGTGGGCAGGGACTCAGGCAGCCTGTCACAGCAGGCGGGTTTATGACGTGATTGGCACACGGCCTAGGAAGCCCTCAGGCCAGCCCAGAGAAATGGGGTACAGCAGAGTTCCTTTGGGGGTCTCCCAGCCCCAGCCAAGCCGTGTGGACCCCTTGGCTCCCGCTTTGGGCCTCTTTGTCCCCTGTCCCACTCTTTGTCTCTAGTTCCCGGGTGAGCTCACCCCCCCCCCCCCATCTGGCCCCTCCTCAGTCCGTGTTCATGGCCAGGGGAATGGGGCGCAGCTCCCTGGCTGAGAGGCAGGAAGTCCACACGCTCTGGGCTGTTGGGCCTCTGCCAAGAGTAAACAGCCATTTCCCCCCCACCTAGCGAAGAATGCAGCATATAGGGGAAACTGAGGCACACAGTATTCATACAAAACATCAGAAAATTCCCACCCTCCCACTCCCATCCCATTCTGACAGGCGTAGTGTGAACATCCAGCGTGTTAGAGGGAGCGAGGCAGGTGGTGCCATTGGGGGAGGCCCGGTCTGGGCGGGGGACACAGACCAACGCTCCACAAAGGGACCCCATGAATTCTGGTCACTAACATCAGAGCGGAGCTGGCACCGCAGGAGGGTAAAGGCCCCGTGTCCCATTGCCCACCTCCCTCAGCCAGCCCCTCCCCTGCCCTGGGGCTGCATTGCAGCCAGTGCACCCTAATAGGAAAGATGGGGGGCCCATTCCTCACCCCACTGAGCTGCCAGCCCCTCCCCTGCCCTGGAGAGCATCAGAGCTGGAGCCACCTGGAGAGTAACGGCCCCACATCCCAGTCCCCCATGGATGGTCCCCCTGAGCCCTGCCTGTGGCCTGATCTACACTTAATGCTTATCCCCCCTCCCACCACTCGAACCCACTTCCCCAGGGCCGGCTCTGGCTTTTTTGCCGCCCCAGCGGGGGGAGGGGGGGGGGGGAGGGCGGCCAGAGCCCCGGGGGGAGGGCGGCGAGCCCCAGCAGGGGGAGGGGGGGGGGGAGGGCGGCGAGCCCGGCCGTGGCCCCGCTCTCCCCAGTGGCCGGAGCGCCGCGCCGCCCCCCTCCAGGTGCCGCCCCAAGCACAAGCTTGGGGGGCTGGTGCCTGGAGCCGGCCCTGCACTTCCCCTCCCCAGCCAGGACTGTTGTTATCGCTGTGTTACCGCAGGGCTGAGGAGCCCGCTCGTGCCCAGGACCCCCTTGGGCTCGGCGCTGCCCAGACGCGGAACAAACAGACAGAACCTGCCCCCGGAGCCCGGGTCCCTCACACCCAGCTCTGGGGGGGCCCTGCTCAGCCTGGACACCCTGCCAGGGCCCTCGTGGTTCCCACGCCCCCACCCGTGCCCCCGCCCTTTGTGTACGTAGCTGGGCCTGACCCCTGCACTGTGACAAACTGGGACTGTTCTTACTGTGGGCTTTGAATGCTGACAGGGGAGTGTGGCTGGGATAGTGTGCATTGGGGGATGGGAGACTGACCGACAGAGAATACCTGAGCATGTAACATGAGAACCCAGGAAGGGGTTAGAGGCCAGGTGACACCTTTGCCCGGGAAACTGAACAAAGGCTGTGGGAGGAGCCGGGGAGAGGGGGGTGAGAGACGCTGGGCGGGAGAGAGTTTCAGAGCTGGGTGGTGATGTGGCTGGGAGGCAGACGGGGCTCTGACCTCCCAAGGGGGCTGGGGCGCCCTGGGACCCCAAGATGGACCTAACTGAGGGGGGTCCTGTTGTCTGTGCCTGCAAGACCTGTCTTGGACTGGGTTCCTGTCGTCTAAATAAACCTTCTGCTTTACTGGCTGGCTGAGAGTCATGGTGAATCACAGGAAGTGGGGGGGTGCAGGACCTTGTGTCCCCCCACACTCCGTGACATGCACCCAGGCCTGGCTCCTACAGCCCCGGGGGCCCGCTGGGCAGCCCCTCCCTGAAGGGTTTATTGCAGGGATCCGCAACCTTTTGCACACGACTCACCAGGGTAAGTACCCTGGCAGGCCGGGCCGGTTTGTTTACCTGCTGCGTCCGCAGGTTTGGCCGATTGCGGCTCCCACTGGCCGCGGTTCGCCGCTCCAGGCCAACGGGGGCTGTGGGAAGCAGCGTGGGCTGAGGGATGTGCTGGCCGTCGTTTCCCACCACCCCCATTGGCCAGGAGCGGCGAACTGCGGCTAGTGGGAGCCACGATTGGCCGAACCCGGTAAACAAACCAGCCCGGCCAGCCAGGGGGCTTACCCTGGCGAGCCGTGTGCCGGTTGCTGATCCCCAATTTATTGAACAGCACAGGCCAGCGCTGGCTCTGTGCGGATCCTGGATCCCAGCGATCCCACAGCGCCCCCAAGTGTCCAACGTCCCCTGAACGACCCAGAGGGAGGAGAATCCCACCCCCCACCCAGGGCCCCGATCTCCCAGGGCCCCGATCCAGTCCTGCCCTCGGCGCCCTCAGCTCTGGAGCCGGGCACAGACCCAGCCCCAAGGTCCTGTAACGATGCTGCCTCTGGCGGGACACAACTGAGTATCAATTCAGGACAAATCGCTCAGAGCAGGGTAGTCACAGCCCAAGGCTGGGGTTTCTACATACACCAAGGCAAACCAAACCAGCCAGACAGAGAGGACTTTGGTCTCACCCCACTGGCTAACCACAAGTCACACAAGCAATTCCCTTAGACACTCCAGTTCCACCAGCACCGCTCCTTATGGTTTATTCATAAAAAGAAAGAAATAGAGATGAGAGTTAGAATTGGTTAAATGGAATCAATTCCATACAGTAATGGCAAAGTTTTTGGTTCAGGCTTGTAGCAGTGATGGAATAAACTGCCAGGGCTGCCCGGGGGGGCAAGTGGGGCAATTTACCCCAGGCCCTGCAGGGGCCCCCCACGAGAATATAGTATTCTATAGTATTGCAACTTTTTTTTTATGGAAGGGGCCCCCAAAATTGCTTTGCTCCAGGCCCCCTGAATCCTCTGGGCAGCCCTGTAAACTGCAGGTTCAAATCAAGTCTCTGGAACATCCCCCGCTGGGATGGGTCATTCAGTCCCTTGTTCAGAGCTTCAGTTTGTAGCAAGGTCCCTCCAGGGGTCAGAAGCAGGATTGAAGACAAGATGGAGAAGATGCAGCTGCCTTTTATAGTCTCTTGCCATGTGGCCTCTGCTTCCTTTGTCTCAAACACAAGCTGCCCAGCACATGGCCTGGAAGCCTCAGAGTTCTGTCCATGGGCCTGTCCCTGCCTTGCTGAGTCACCAGGTGTATCTGCTTCTCTCAATGGGTCAGTTGTAGCTGATGGGCCTTAATGGGCCACCAAGCAGGCCAGGCAGAGCTGACACCACATTGTCTGGGGGTGTCACCCAGAAGCAGAGCACAAGTGTGAAATACAGACAGTCTAGAGCCAATACTTATAACTTGAAATACAAAACTCATCCATGCACCCAGACAGCATCATCATAACCAGCCAATCATAACCTCCTCATAGATACCTTATTTGACCTCCTTTGTACAAGATTTGGTGCCACTACAGTACCTTGGTTGTAACAATGATCTATAAGGTCCCAGTTTGTGTCAATAACATCACACCCCCAATGCAAAATTGTTTCAGGAAGGGATGACAAACATCCCTGAGTGCATCCCAATAGCTCCCCATCCTTGGGTCTGTCTCACTACAGCTAGTACTGGGTTAGAAGCTGTATCCGTGTATAACAGAAATGGTTCATCAAAGTCATGTTCAATAACATGATTGAATCTCTTTACAAACTCAAGGTAAAACTTGGTTAGAACAATAGTGGATTGGATCTGCTCTTGCAGCATGGTTCCTGTGTGTCATGTGATCTTGCCAAGAGCTAAAGAAAACAGCTACTTGATCCATACAAGCTCGGGCAAATGTTTGGAGCCCAATTAACATCAAGTCAATGTAGATATTAATGTTGTCCATAGTACAGGAATCTTGGCATTTCGCCGTGAAAGCACTATGGTAGTGTGCAAGATGCAAGTGTCCATCTACAATCATTGTCATGCCACACCTTTGGCCCAGTACCATTGGGGTTACTGTTTGGGCCCTTTAGGGTTCCCCTGTGGCTTCCCTTTGCAAAATGAAGGTCTCTCTTTCCTCCTTGTCCTGAAGGATCAAACCCTCATTTCTCTTGCTTAACAGAATCCACTGGCTGATTGGCCGGGCTCTCTGTGCTAACAGCTATTGGCAAGTCTTGCTTCCCTCTGTCAGCCAGGCAATGTTCATCAACACACCCACTAGCCTCTTTACTGGTTTTCAGATCCTCAACTGTTACCACTTCCAAGGCTGGACTCTGTCTCAAAGAGATGCCGTCCATTTTCACTAGCAAGTTAGACTCTAAGTTCTGTGGTCCTTCCCTTACTAACCTCTGCTTCCACCTGGAATCCGATGTTAATTCCACTGAGGCCTGGTCTACACTACGACTTTAATTCGGATTTAGCAGCGTTAATCCGAATTAACCCTTCACCCGTCCACACTACAGAGCCAGTTAATTCGAATTAAAGGGCACTTAAAATCGATTTCTGTACTCCACCTCGACGAGCGGAGTAGCGCCAAAATCGATTTTGTAAATTCGAATTAGGGGTAGTGTGGCCGCAATTCGATGTTATTGGCCTCCGGGAGCTATCCCACAGTGCACCACTGACCGCTCTGGACAGCAATCTGACCTCGGATGCACTGGCCAGGTAGACAGGAAAAGCCCCGCGACCATTTGAATTTCATTTCCTGTTTGCCCAGCGTGGAGAGCACAGGTGACCACAGATAGCTCATCAGCACAGGTAACCATGCAGGCTGATAATCGAAAAAGAGCACCAGCATGGACCGTTCGGGAGGTACTGGATCTGATTGCTATATGGGGAGAGGATTCAGTGCTAGCAGAACTTCGTTCAAAGAGACGAAATGCCAAAACTTTTGAAAAAATCTCCAAGGGCATGATGGAGAGAGGCCACAATAGGGACTCAGATCAGTGCCGCGTGAAAGTGAAGGAGCTCAGACAAGCCTATCAAAAAACAAAGGAGGCAAACGGTCGCTCCGGGTCAGAGCCGCGGAGATGCCGCTTCTACGCCGAGCTAAATGAAATTCTAGGGGGGGCCGCCACGACTACCCCACCTCTGACCGTTGATTCCGAGGCGGGGATAATCTCAGCTACACCTGAGGATTCTGCGGACGAGGAGGAGGAGGACGAGCTTGGGGAGAGCACCCAGCACTCCGTTCTCCCCCACAGCCAGGAGCTTTTTCTCAGCCTGAGTGAAGTACCCTCCGAACCCTCCCAAGCCAGTATCCAAGAGCCTGACCCCATGGAAGGGACCTCAGGTGAGTTTACCTTTTAAAATATAAAACTTGTTTTAAAAGCAAGCGTTTTTTAATGATTAATTTGCCCTGAGGACTTGGGATGCATTCGCAGCCAGTACAGCTACTGGAAAAGTCTGTTAATGTGTCTGGGGATGGAGCGGAAATCCTCCAGGGACATCTCCATGAAGCTCTCCTGGAGGTACTCCAAAAGCCTTGCCACAAGGTTTCTGGGCAGTGCAGCCTTATTCCGTCCTCCATGGTAGGACACTTGACCGCGCCATGCTTGCAGCAAGTAATCTGGTATCATTGCCTGACAAAGCCTGGCAGCGTATGGTCCCGGTGTTTGCTGGCATTCAAGCAACATCCGTTCTTTATCTTGCTGTGTAATCCTCAGGAGAGTGATATCGCTCATGGTACCCTGGTTGAAATACGGGAATTTAATTAGGGGGACAGAGGTGGCCGTTCCTACTGGGCTGTTTGCCTGTGGCTGAAAAGAAATCCTTCCCTGCAGTTAGGCGACCGCGGGGGGGGGGGGGGGGAGGGGGAATTGGCCCAGAGCTTTTCGCGTTTGGCTAGCAGGGATCTTCCCTGTTACCAGCCACGCGGTCGGGGGAGCGGTACATTGATCATCCCAGGGAATTCATGGTGGGAGCGGGGGAGCGGGGGGGTTAGTTTGGTTTCTGCAGGGATCTTCCCTGTTACCAGCCACGCGGTCGGGGGAGGGGTACATTGATCATCCCAGGGAATTCATGGTGGGAGGGGGGAAGCGGGGGGGTTAGTTTGGTTTCTGCAGGGATCTTCCCTGTTACCAGCCACGCGGTCGGGGGAGGGGTACATTGATCATCCCAGGGAATTCATGGTGGGAGCGGGGGGGTTAGTTTGGTTTCTGCAGGGATCTTCCCTGTTACCAGCCACGCGGTCGGGGGAGGGGTACATTGATCATCCCAGGGAATTCATGGTGGGAGGGGGGAAGCGGGGGGGGTTAGTTTGGTTTCTGCAGGGATCTTCCCTGTTACCAGCCACGCGGTGGGGGGAGGGATACAGCGATCATCCCAGAGAATTGGATGGTGGGGGGGTTAGTTTGTTTTCTGCTGCTGAAGGTTAACAGGAAAACCACAGCAGTCAACAGGCTTTGCTTGCTATGTGGGAAAGGAGGGCGCAGAAGCCGAAAGACAATGGCTTACCATGGCTGCCTGCAAGCTGAATTCTGTTGCCCGGACCTGCGTCTGTGATCTCTAGCAGCAAAGCCACAGGCACTCAATATTAAGAGGCAAAATGCGACCTTGCACAGAAATCACATGTGCTATGTAATGTGAATAGTGTTGGTCACCGTGAAAGAGTATAAGCATTGTTCTGCAAAATGTATCTTTTTAAAAAATTCTCTCATTTTTTCCCTCCCGCATGCAGCTGCAAATTCTTCAAGCATCCCTCCTCCATCCCGAAGGCTAGCACAGATAAGGCGTCGTAAGAAGAAGACGCGAGAGGAGATGTTTGCAGAAATCATGCAATCCACCCGCAGTGACAGAGCTAATCTGAATGAGTGGAAGGACACGGTTTCAAAGTATAGGAAAGAAGCCAGTGACCGTGAGGACAGGAGGGACCAACGTGAGGACATGAGGGACCAACGTGAGGACAGGAGGGACCAACGTGAGGACAGGAGAGACGCTCGAGATGAGAGGTGGCGGCAGGAAGATCAGAGGAGTCGGGAAGCAACGCTGGGGCTACTGCGAGAGCAAACAGACATGCTCCGGCGTCTGGTGGAGCTTCAGGAACGGCAGCTGGAGCACAGAGTGCCGCTACAGCCCCTGTATAACCCCCCTCCCCCCTCACCATGTTCCATATCCTCGTCACCCAGACGTGTAAGAACGCGGGGGGGGAGGCTCCGTACACCTTCCCATTCCACCCCAGTGGACAGCCCAAGCAAAAGGCTGTCATTTTTTTAACCTTTTTTTAGTGGCCTTTTCCTTCCCTCCTCCCAAACCCCACCCAGGTTCCCTCCCTCTTTTTATAATCTATGAATAAAGAATAAATGATTTTTAAACGATAGTGACTTTATTTGGTTTGAAAGCAAGCTGGGGGAAGGGGGAGGGTGGGTTACTTACAGAGAATGAGTCAATAAAGGGGGCGGGTTTTCATGAAGGAGAAACAAACAGAAATTTCACACTGTAGCTTGGCCAGTCATGAAACTGGTTTTTAAAGCTTCTCTGATGCACACTGCTTCCTGGTGTGCTCTTCTAATCTCCCTGGTGTCTGGCTGCGCGTAATCAGCAGCCAGGCGATTTGCCTCAGCCTCCCACCCTGCCATAAAGGTCTCCCCCTTACTCTCACAGAGATTGTGGAGCACACAGCAAGCAGAAATAACAATGGGGAGATTCCTTTGGCTGAGGTCAGAGCGAGTCAGTAGCGATCGCCAGCGACCTTTTAAACGGCCAAATGCACATTCTACCACCATTCTGCACTTGCTCAGCCTGTAGTTAAACAGCTCCTGACTCCTGTCCAGGCTGCCTGTGTATGGCTTCATGAGCCATGGCATTAAGGGGTAGGCTGGGTCCCCAAGAATAACTATTGGCATTTCAACATCCCCAACGGTTATTTTCTGGTCCGGGAAGTAAGTCCCTTGCTGCAGCCCTTTAAACAGAATAGTGTTCCTGAAGACGCGAGCATCATGAACCCTTCCCGGCCAGCCCGCGTTGATGTTGGTGAAACGTCCCTTGTGATCCACCAGTGCTTGCAGCACCATTGAAAAGTACCCCTTGCGGTTTACGTACTGGCTGCCCTGGTGCTCCGGTGCCAAGATAGGGATATGGGTTCCATCTATCGCCCCACCACAGTTAGGGAATCCCATTGCAGCAAAGCCATCCACTATGACCTGCACATTTCCCAGAGTCACTACCTTTCGTAGCAGCACCTCAATGATTGCTTTGGCTACTTGCATCACAGCAGCCCCCACAGTAGATTTGCCCACTCCAAATTGATTCCCGACTGACCGGTAGCTGTCTGGCGTTGCAAGCTTCCACAGGGCTATCGCCACTCGCTTCTCAACTGTGAGGGCTGCTCTCATCTTGGTATTCTGGTGTTTCAGGGCAGGGGACAGCAAGTCACAAAGTTCCATGAAAGTGCCCTTACGCATGCGAAAGTTCCGCAGCCACTGGGAATCATCCCACACCTGCAACACTATGCGGTCCCACCAGTCTGTGCTTGTTTCCCTTGCCCAGAATCGGCGTTCCAGGGCTAGAATCTGCCCCATTAACAACATGATCTCCAAAGCACCGGGGCCCGTGCTTTGAGAGAATTCTGTGTCAGTGTCCGTGTCCATGTCCTCATCACGCTGGTCGCTGCGCTCCCGCCGCCGCTGCCTCCTCGCCTCGTTTTTCTGGTCCAGGCTCAGCATAAACTCCACGAGAACGCGCGAGGTGTTTACAATGTTCATGACTGCTGTCTGGAGCTGAGCGGGCTCCATGCTTGCTGTGGTATGGAGGCTGCAGTGTTCACCCAGGAAAAAAGGCGCGAAATGGTTGTCTGCCGTCCGTTGCTTTCATGCAGGGAGGGAGGGAGGGAGGGAGGGGTGAGGCTGTACCCAGAACCACCAGCGACAATGTTTTGGTCCCATCAGGCACTGGGATCTCAACCCAGAATTCCAATGGGCAGGGGAGACTGCGGGAACTATGGGATAGCTATGGGATAGCTACCCACAGTGCAACGCTCCAGAAATCGACGGTAGCCCCGGTACATGGACGCACACCACCGAATTACTGTGGTTAAAAACCGAATTAATGTGCTTAGTGTGGCCGCGCACAATCGAATTAATACAACCTGTTTTACAAATTCGAATTATCTAAATTCGGATTAACCCTGTAGTGTAGACGTACCCTGAGAGAGGACGAGTCATATCCAAAGTGTCTAGAGCTGAGAATTTACCTGCCCCCCCTGCAGTCTCCAGAGATTCACTGCCCAGCTCGGCAGACTCAGCTACCCTGTCTTCCCTCTGAACCAGAGACACCGCCTGGTCACTCACAGAATCAGCCTGGAGACAGTCCTGTTCCAACACCATTGTCTCCCCAACAAGCTGGCTAAGCACAGCCACTTGGTCATAGGGCTGCTCAACTTCCTTAACAGCTTTTACTCCATCTGACCTTCTCAGAGCTCCCCACACTGGATCTTTCACTAGGAAAGTCAGTGGAGCCATTCACCACAGACAATTTCTGGCTGTTAGGAACTGAAACTTCCTTGATTAACTCACTTGCACACCCTTCAGCTGCAGCAAGCTGCTCGCACAGAT
Source organism: Emydoidea blandingii (assembly GCA_036785055.1). Lineage (NCBI taxonomy): Eukaryota > Metazoa > Chordata > Testudines > Emydidae > Emydoidea > Emydoidea blandingii. The sequence continues at coordinate 92,289,422 of JAXIVB010000007.1, forward strand.
TACCCTGACGATTCTTTTCCTTAGGAGCTTCTTCGAGCAACAATTCCCCCCGCACAGAAATTCTGCCCTCACCCTCTTCACCTAGGGCTTGCTCTAAAGGAAGATTTTTCTGAGCAACAACAGATTCTTTCTGGGTTTCACTTACATCCAGAATCACCTCTGGCCCATCCAGATGATTTTTACACCATCTCCTTTCAGGCAAGCTCATAGACTTACTAGATACAAGGTTAGAGGTACTCTTTGCCTCTGCAACTTTCCACACTGTTAGTGGGTAATACAACCAAATCACCTTCATGCTCTCCTTGTGCCCTGGCTAGGGTATCACCCTGATCAGACCGAGTTGCTACACCCTTTCCCAGCAACACATAAGCAACAGGCAAAATACAAGCAGCAGAATTGTCTGGTCTGTGGGATTTTGCTAGGACACTAACTGGATGCAACCTAGTGTAATGCTGATAAAACTATACAGGATCTTTTCAGGGGACAAGGCAATATGCCACAGTTATTATGAGAACACAATTTGATCTATAACCAATAGCTAATACACACCCACACACACACACCCCCAGGGCTGGTGCTACCACTAGGTGAAGTAGGCAGTGGCCTAGGGCGGCAAGTGGTTGGGGGCACCCAGGACTGTCCTTAGGCATAGGCAGCTGGGTAGGGCACCTGAAAATTTGGGGCACCACTGGGTCTTAGTGTCCATCCGACTGGTGTTCCTATCCCTGTTCTGACCCTTCCTGCAGGCTCCGAGTCTTCCTGGGAAGGGGATCTAGTAGTTAAAAGAGAAACAGTCTCCAGCCTGCCAGACCTATTAACACAACACTGAAACTGTTAAAGAGCCATTCAAGGGGTAATGAAGACATTTAACAGGCATTTGCCAACCCCCAGATATCTACTGTCAGTTTCTGAATGTACTGACAAAAACAGTTGTGCATGACTGACCAAGTGACCTTCAGCGTTGGATCATATGAACTGGAACCATAAACTCCCTGAACATTAAATCTCACCAAATGAGGGTCAATCCATCCTCATATCCACTCATTATACTCCACACCCGAACACAACCACTCTATGAACTTCATACCCTCCTATCTCAATGCCTGTACTTTGACCCATCAACCTTTTACCCCCAATCGGGGATATTGCAGATTATGGATTCCTCATGCCACCTGATCTTAAACCAAACTTTGCACCCTCGATAATCTGTATGTTATTCCCTGATAACCAGAAACTTCTATGCTCAAACTCTGTTCACTTTTTTTTAAAACATCATCTTAATAAAATTCTTAAATTTACTCAGAACATGTCAGTCTACAGGACCTTAGTTTAAAATTTGCTTTAAAAATATTTCATTAGTGAGTTGGTGAAGATTATAAAATCACATCTCTAAAAAAATCCTTGCAGAGATTTTTAGCTGCACAATCCTCTTTAGCCTTAAATGCTGGGATCTTCAAACATATGGTTTTTTAAATAAATTCTTCAAAAGGCCACCCTTATCTAAAATACACATTTTAATTATTATAACAAAACAAAAAACTTACTTCCAAAGTCTTCCTGTCCTTTCTGTCCATCCATTTCTCCCTTCACCCCCACTCCTCCCCCTCCCCCCACACTGAAGGAAGCAACAGCCCTTTGCTTCCAGATAGCTGGACATAGAGTTTCCCTTTCTTTACTTCTGACTATCTGATGAACTAGTTTTAAGCAAAATCAGTACCTTAGTAAGATATAAAATCCTTTGTGATGCCTAAAATCTTTGGAAACATTTTTTAAAGTTAGTGAAATTTCATAGACATGTCTGTTGTTATGGAGATCACACACAGTAAATGAGTGTTCCTTTTTCTAAAAGCAATGAACATTGTTATGAACACACTAAACCTCTCTGACTGATTAATTTCAAATAATGTCTGTTTCAGTGAGTTAGATATGTAGTCATCTGGAATGATTACTTTATGAAGGCTTAAGAGTGCTGTGACAAAGTTCCTCCTCTATCTTGGTGGGTCCTGCGCTTATTGGCGGATTTTCTTGCCTCAGAGATTCACCATGTGGGTTGGGGAACAGCCCAGAGACCTTCCCCTCTGGAAGAACCCACCGTCCAGGTCAGTTGGGAGGTTTGGGGGGAACCCGGGCCCGCCCTCTACTCCAGGTTCCAGCCCAGGGCCCTGTGGACTGCAGCTGTCTATAGTGCCTCCTGTAACAGCTGCATGACAGCTACAACTCCCTGGGCTACTTCCCCATGGACTCCTCCAAACACCTTCCTTAGTCTCACCACAGGACCTTCCTCCTGGTGTCTGATAACGCTTGTGCTCCTCAGTCCTCCAGCAGCACACCCTCTCACTCTCAGCTCCTTTCACCTCTTGCTCCCAGCTCCTCACACTCACACCACAAACTGAAGTGAGCTCCTTTTAAAACCCAGGTGCCCTGATTAGCCTGTCTTAATTGATTCTAACAGCTTCTTCTTAATTGGCTCCAGGTGTCCTAATTAGCCTGCCTGCCTTAACTGGTTCTAGCAGGTTCCTGATTACTCTAGTGCAGCCCCTGCTCTGGTCACTCAGGGAACAGAAAACTACTCATCCAGTGACCAGTAGATTTGCCCTCTACCAGACTCCTGTACCCCACTGGTCTGGGTCTGTCACAGTACATTTAAAATATAAAATCAGCTTAGAAATACTGATTAAGAAAATGTAAAACAGAGAAGAGCTGCATCATGTATCCCATAATATTATATGTTGTATTCAGCAGGAGGCTGACTCACCCTTACTACACAGTTTTTGCAAATAAATATCTGACAAACTTCAGGGCATATCAAAAAACCTGTGACTGACATTTTTTATTCCCAAGTTTAGTGCTTTTCATTAGGTACCTTCTGCATGTCCATTCTGCGTGAGGGAGAGGGTACAGGGGTCTCTGCGGGGAACTGTGACTCTACGCCACCGTGCGGCGGGCCGGGCGTCTTGTTGTTCTTTCTGCCCTGTCCCTCCGCCCCTGCCCCCACCCCTGCTAGGCTGCGAGCCCGGGTTGCCAAAGGCATAGGGGCACCAGTTTAATAATACTGCATAGGGCCCCATAAACCCTAAGGACAGCCCTGGGGGTGCCAAAAAGCAGTCACCCTCTCCCTGGCCATAGCAAAACTGGTTCAACACAGACAACTGCTCAGAGTAATAAACATACCAACATTGTTAGAAACTGGACTTTCAAGAGGATACAGTTTCTGCTTGTGACACTGTACCCCATAAGGCTTTATGGGGGGGTGCTTATAAATGTATGTATGACAGAACTGGAATATGTTTTGTGCTGCCTGTGCCATGTAATATATCTCCGTAAAGGTTATGGTCTACTATATCTATTCATCCTATCTGTACACATATATCATTTTCTACTTGAGGTTAAGAATATGGGCTGTATGCTGGCTTGGTTTCTAAGTAAGCTTTGTGAGGCATTTGGTCAGCTTCTTTAGGAAGGAATTCGCCAGGTTAAGTACCTGATCAGGAAACACTTGGGGAACAATGCATCTTGGAATGCTCCAATCCACATGAGAAGTCTTCCTGGAGACATGCAAGATACCATGTGGACAATGGCTTCGGCCTGTAAAGACTGAGTCATGCAGGGACATGTGACTTGCCCAGGTGACTCCAGAACTCCATCTTGGAGCTGGACTTTGCATAGGAGGGAGGAGGGGGGTCTCCACCCACAAGAGAGAGTCTATTTAAACCCGTGGGAGACCCCTCCATGGGGTCTTCAGCTGGCTAAAGAAGGAGCCTCTCCACCCCCCCAGGATACTTGAAGGAAACTGAAACAAAGGACAGTAACTACAGGGGGTGTGAGTGATTGCTGGACCCAGGCTAAAAGGAGATTAGCCTGTAAAAGGGAGCATTCTGGAACTGGTGAGGATCTTATCTGTATTTAGTTTGATTAGACATAGATTTGCGCATTTTATTTTATTTTGCTTGGTGACTTACTTTGTTCTGTCTGTTACTGCTTGGAACCACTTAAATCCTACTGTCTGTATTTAATAAAATCACTTTTTATTTAGTAATTTACTCAGAGTATGTATTAATACCTGGGGGAGCAAACAACTGTGCATATCTCTCTATCAGTGTTATAGAGGGCGAACAATTTATGAGTTTGCCCTGCATAAGCTTTATGCAGGGTAAAACGGATTTATCTGGGTTTAGACCCCATTGGGAGTTGGGCATCTGAGTGCTAGAGACAAGCACACTACTGTGAGCTGTTTTCAGGTAAACTTGCAGCTTTGGGGCAAGTAATTCAGACCCTGGGTCTGGGTCTGGCTCAGCAAGCCAGGGTGCTGGAGTCCTGAGCTGGCAGGGAAAACAGGAGCAGGGGTAGTCTTGGCACATCAGGTGGCACCTCCCAAGCGGGTTTCTGTGATCCAACCCGTCACACTGCTGTTCTTCCCTTGCTTTTTTAACTTGGAGTTGAAGTCTGGCAGTTTCTTGTCGCATCTGGCGAACCCTCTCCTCAGCAGCCAGCAGCTCAATATGCTCCCTACGAGCCCTTTCCTCTCTTTCAGCAGCTTCCTTCTGTCCTTCAGCAGCTTCTATTTCCAGCTGGGCCAAGGCTTGCCTCTCTCTCATTCAAAGTTCTGCCAGTATTGTTTGTTCCAGGCTGTCTCTCAGGGCTTGCAGTTCCATTGCTTCTGCTGGTGCTTTCTGGCTCATGGGTACTGATCTTTAATCAACAATACCAAAATTCAAATGTGGATAGCGTGGGGTTCTGATCCAGAGCTTCATTGACCTGGTTCTGCGGATTCTGCCGACTACGCCGCTGTGATGATGCTGGTTCTGGTGGGACCCAACAGAGAGCACGAATTCAGGACAAATCGCTTAGAGCAGGGCACAGGTCCAAGTCCCCAGGAGAGGGGCCGATCCCCACGCGGGGGCCGGGGCCGCCGCCTCAGACCCTGGACTCCCCTGGTCCAACATCCTGGTAGCCCCTGGAAGGAGAGAGCAGAGGGGATGGGTTAGGGGGTGCAACGGCCCCACCCCCACCCCCGAGAGGGGAGGACTCACCTGCGTCTGCTCCGCCACAGCACCACGGCCACGGCGGCTATGGCCAGACCCCCCAGGGTGATGCCCACGGCCAGGCTGGGGCCCCAGGGCCTGCTCTGCTCTGTAAAACAGGGGGTGCCGTGCTGGGAACGGGGACAGGAATATGGGTAGCCTCCCACGCAGTCCCCCCACCCCCGATCATGTCACCCAACCCACTGCCCTCAGGCCCCACTCTCACCCTGTTCCCTCAGCCTCTCCTGCAGTCCCACCCCTCCTCCCCCCACCTTCCCACCCCCTCAGCTTCCCCCCACTCTAGTCCTGCTCCCCCCATCCCAGTCTTGTCCCGTTCCCCTCATCTCCTCCATCCCCCTGATCCATCTCCACACCCCCACCCACCCCCCTGCCTCCCTCCGCCCCAATCCCGCTGCCTGGACCCACCCCCGTCCCACTCAGGACGTGCAGGAAAAGCCCCCAGAGACCACGACACCCCCCCCCCCCCGGGGACGTGCACCTACCCCAGGGGATCAGCAGGCTCTGGCCCCCCAGGATGCTGTGCTGCACCCGGCAGGCGTAGCTGTGCCCGGCGCCCGGCCCCACGGCCAGGGAGCTGCGCAGCTGGTAGGTCAGGTCCGCGTTGGGCAGGATCCCGCTGGAGTTCAGCCGCCCGCCCGGCCCCACCTCCTCCCCGTCCTGCAGCCAGGCCACGCGGATGGGCCGGGGGTAGAAACCGGTGACCCGGCAAACCAGCAGTACCGGCGCGGGGGTCCCGGCTGGGGGAGGCGCTCGGGCAAACACCACGGCGCCCGGCCGCTCTGAGACAGGAGGAGAGAGATGGGGCGGGGGAGAGGGGACGATTCAGCCTGAGCCTCAGGGACTCACTAGCCAAGCCCAGGTCCATTCCCCGGGGTCAAGCGTTGGCCCCGCTGTCCTGGCCAGACCCCAATTCTGCCCCCTGCAGTTACCAGTGGTGACGGAATCCCCCTACACTTCCTGTCCTAAACTGCTGTGCAGTGCGGCCATGAAATGGCTACTGTGCTGCACCCCAGATATAGCTGCATTTGTACACCAGGCAAGGGGGCCGTGTATAACCAGCCCCCTGCCCCACCCTAGATGTGGCTGCATATCAGTACCAGGCGAGGGATCTTTGTATAAGCAGTCCCCAGCCCAACCCCACAGATGGCTCCATATGAGCATTGGGTGTGGGATCCCTGTATAAACAGCAAACACACCCTACCCCAGAGGCAGCTGCATCTCAGCAAGCGGGAAGTGGTGTCCAGCCTCACCTTGCCTCTCCTGAGACTCGTTCGCGTACGGGACAAAGCTCTTGAGCTGATTGACACACGTTGTTCTCAGGAGAAACTGAAGAGTGATGCTTGCGCCCTTATTCTGGATGAGAAGGTCCCGGGTGTAGAGCGCAGCCACATTGTCCTCCTGCCGAGCGACCCATTCGCCTCCGTCCACGTCGAAGCTGATGAAGTCCTCGCCGTTCACCGCAGCCTCATAGAATCCCCTCGAGGAGCTGTTGGGGTGCAGCTCGCAGCCGAGGGAGCCCTGGGTAACAAAGGGGTCTGGAACAGGAAGGACAGGGGGATGAGGACGGGCGTCCAGAGGTCACAGGAGGGGGCAGAAACAGAGGGACAGGGGAGTAAAGACATAACGTCAGGTGCCATCAGGATGTTGGGCCACACGACGGCGGCAGGATTGTGGGGCGGCCCTGGCTGGAGTTAAGGGTAAGTTGCAGTTTCTGTTTGTCATGGAGTCCCCGGGCACTGCTCTGGAACTGCTCCCTACGAAGCCGGCCAGGACTCTGGGGAAGTCTCCTCTCTGTGAGCAGACTGTCTCCAGGGCAAGAAGCTCACACGGCTTCACCTTCCTGGGTCTGACCTCGGAGCATTCAGCATCCTCTGCCCCTCCGTGCGCTTCCCGCAGCGAGTCCGCCCGGGCAGGGTCCTGGGGCAGCCAGAGGGTCCTGCACCCCCACTTCGCAGTCAGACGTGACTCTCAGCCAGCCGGGAAAACAGCAGGTTTATTAGGCGACAGGAACGCGGCGTAGGGCAGAGCTTGTTAGCACAGAAATCAGGGACTTTCAGCCAAGTCCATCTTGAGGGGAGGGGAACCCAGAGCCAGGGCTCTGCCCTCCCCCTGCGCCCCCAGCCAGACTCCTGGTCTAGGAGGTGGGAATAAGGGGCTGTGACTTGGGGGGGCTGCTCCAGCTGCCTGCAGGGATCTATGGCCGCCCCTACGTAACCTGAGACCCGGGAGGCAGTAGCGTAGCTAGTGGGGTGCAGGAGAAGTAGCCGTGGTGGCTGGTAGGGCTGAGCAGGGCCGGAGGCCTGGACCCTGTCTGGCTGGGGGCCTGCACTGGAACTCCAACCAGAAGCAAGGGGAGTGGGGCTGCGGCAGGGACCCCAGCTGGCAAGGGGCCAGCAGCCGGAACCCCAGAGCAGGGACTGAGGGCTCAGCCTGCCCCCGCTCTGGGGTTTCAGCCACTGGCTCCTGCCAGCCGCGGTCTCAGCCTGCTGCCAGCCTGGGGTTCCTTCACCCAGGCCAGCAGCGGGCGCTGAGTGGGACCGGCGGTGGGACCCCAACTGGCAAGGGGCCAGCAGCAGGAACCCCAGAGTGGCGGTGGGCTGAGCGGCTCAGCCCGCTGCCGCGTGCCATCAAAAATCGGCTCTTGTGCCCCCTTTAGCACGCGTGCCGTAGGTTGCCGACCCCTGACCTAGACATTGGTGCAATACACGGGGCAACTGAGGCACACACAGCATTCATGCAAAACAGTAAGACTCACATAGACTCACATACAACATAAGGGAAAATCCCCACTTCGTCACACTCTTTAAAGCTGATTTTTTCACGTGCATAGTCAGATTGTCTCGAAAATCGCTACATTACATCAGTGCCTGAGGCAGAGTTTGTAGTGCAAATTTGGGGCCCCTTGGTCACTGGGTTGCTGAGATACAGACCCCCGCCCAAATGACCTGCTTTCAAAGGCTCAGGGTACATGTCAGGAAACACCAGGAGCCTCGGCTCAGGAAGTGGGACGTGGGGCCTTTCCCCTCTAGGAAGTTCAGGCTACAATCTGGCCCCAGACCTGGCTGGCTGACTCTGGGTGGAGAATGGGACACGGGTGTTTCCCCTCTGGGGGATGCCGGCTCCAATCAGCCAAAGGGCCAGGGACTGGCGGTCTTGCCCCCAGTGACACACACAGTGGCACCCCGGGTGGGTGGGGGGAGGGATCCCCTCAGACCGCTCCATACTCACAGCTCATTCCCTGCTGCTGAGCTATTGTGTTCACAGTACTGTTGAAGTTGAAAAAGTAGCCATGGATCAGCAGCTCCAGGTCCTGCCACTGCTTCGGGGTCAGGCCCTGCTGGGCCCAGGGCTGCAGGAAGCGGATCTCGCAGGTACTGCAGTTCAGGGAGTGGGTCTCCAGGTCACCCAGCAGGGCCGTCCCCTGCATGTCCGTGGAGCTGGCGTTGTGGAAGACGTCGATTTGGAGCACCCGGAGGGTGACAGACACTGGTGGGAGAGGAGGGGAGGCTGGGGCAGGGGGCAGGAAACAAGTGGAGGACAAAGCGGGTGGGGAGAGAGATTAATGAGTCTCTGTCCCATGAACAATCCTGCCCTATGGGGTCTCCCTGCTGATCCCTAACCTGCCTCCCCCGTCCTACTCCCCCAGCCAGGGTCACTAGCCCAGCCTGGTACTTCCCCACCCTGCCCCTAGTATTACACCATCCCCACGCATCCCTCGTAGCAAAAACGGCAGGGGGGGGGTCCCCACTTACCGGCCAGGGCCCCCCATGCCCAGGGGAGGAGCAGCAGAGGGAGCAACATCCTGGCAGGGGAAGGGGGATCCAGGTTCTGGCAGACGTCAGGGCTGCTGCAAGACGAGGGGCCCAGGATCCCCATGTGCTTTCAGTTCCTCCACAGCTTTCATTTCCTCTGTGGTCAAAGTGGGGATTGTCCCTTGTTGTGTTGTATGTGAGTCTCTGTGAGTCTTACTGTTTTGCATGAGAGCTGCGTGTGCCTCAGTTTCCCTGTGTATTGCACCAATGTCTAGGGGGGGTGACTTGCGGGGGCTGCTCCAGCTGCCTGCAGGGATGCTATGGCCGCCCCTTTGTAACCTGAGACCCAGGAGGGGGATGCGACCAGGTGACTCTTGGCCCGAAGCGAGACAAAGGCCGGAGCAGGAGCAAGGGGCCGGGCAGGGGCCAGGCAGCTGGAAGCGAGTCTGTCTGGGCTGGCTGGGGGCGCAGGGGGAGGGCAGAGCCCTGGCTCTGGGTTCCCCTCCCCTCAAGGTGGACTTGGCTGAAAGTCACTGATTTCTGTGCTAACGAGCTCTGCCCTACGCCGCGTTCCTGTCGCCTAATAAACCTGCTGTTTTCCCGGCTGGCCGAGAGTCACGTCTGACTGCGAAGTGGGGGTGCAGGACCCTCTGGCTCCCCCAGGACCCCGCCGGGGCGGACTCGCTGCGGGAAGCGCACGGAGGGGCAGATGCTGAATGCTCCGAGGTCAGACCCAGGAAGGTGAAGCCGTGTGAGCTTCTTGCCCTGGAGACAGACTGCTCCCAGAGAGGAGACTTCCCCAGAGTCCTGGCCGGCTTCGCAGGGAGCAGTTCCAGGGCAGGGGTGGCCAACCTGCGGCTCTGGAGCTGCATGTGGCTCTTCAGAGGTTAATACGCGGCTCCTTACCTAGGCACTGATTCCGGGGCTGGAGCTATAGATGCCAACTTCCCATGTGCTCCCTGCTCAACCCCCTGCTCTGCCCCAAGCCCTGTCCCCACTCCACCCCTTCCCCTGAGCCTGCCACGCCCTCACTCCTCCCCTGTCTCCCCCATCCCCCCCATAGCCTCCTGCGCACGTGAAACACCCGATTGCGGTGGAAGGAGGCGCTGATTGGTGGGGGCAGCCGGCAGGCAGGAGGCACTGGGGAGCGGATGGGGGGCAGCTAACGTGTTACTGTGGCCCTGTGACTATGTGACACGCCGCAACTTTCAGTTCCTCCGCAGCCCACATGCCTCTCCGCCAACGTCTCTCTCTGTCTGTTTGCTCAGCTCTGTGCCCCAGCTGCCAGTCGCGGGAACCCTGTGGGGGCAACCATGCTGGAACACCGGGGCAATCGGGCATCCCTAAATGCCAGGGGAGAGCCCCCTGCTGCCCCACCCCGCCCCCTGCAGCCCAGCCCCTAGCGCCGCCCTGGGGCCATGGGGAGCCCTGACTGCCCGGGGAGAGCCCCCTGCTGCCCCCCGCCCCGCCCCCAGCAGCCCAGCCCCTAGTGCCGCCCTGGGGCAATGGGGAGCCCTGACTGCCCGGGCAGAGCCCCCTGCTGCCCCACCCCGCCCCCTGCAGCACAGCCCCTAGCGCCGCCCTGGGGCCATGGGGAGCCCTGACTGCCCGGGCAGAGCCCCCTGCTGCCCCCCGCCCCGCCCCCTGCAGCCCAGCCCCTAGCGCCGCCCTGGGGCAATGGGGAGCCCTGACTGCCCGGGCAGAGCCCCCTGCTGCCCCACCCCGCCCCCTGCAGCACAGCCCCTAGCGCCGCCCTGGGGCCATGGGGAGCCCTGACTGCCCGGGCAGAGCCCCCTGCTGCCCCACCCCGCCCCGCCCCCTGCAGCACAGCCCCTAGCACCGCCCTAGGCAAAAAAGCCACCCGCTGCCCCCCCCCCAGCGCGGCAGGCAAAAAAGCCAGAGTCTGGAGCGCTGGGCTGTGGACAAGCTGGGTGGTTATTGTAGGGTTGCTGGGGAGCACTGGGGCTGTGGACAGGCTGGGTTGTTATTGTAGGGTTACTGGGGAGCGCTGGGCTGTGGACAGGCTGGGTGGTTATTGTAGGGTTGCTGGGGAGCGCTGGGCTGTGGACAGGCTGGGTTGTTATTGTAGGGTTGCTGGGGAGCGCTGGGGCTGTGGACAGGCTGGGTTGTTATTGTAGGGTTACTGGGGAGCGCTGGGCTGTGGACAGGCTGGGTGGTTATTGTAGGGTTGCTGGGGAGCGCTGGGCTGTGGACAAGCTGGGTTGTTATTGTAGGGTTGCTGGGGAGCGCTCCGCTGTGGACAGGCTGGGTGGTTATTGTAGGGTTGCTGGGGAGCGCTGGGCTGTGGACAGGCTGGGTTGTTATTGTAGGGTTGCAGGGGAGCGCTGGGCTGTGGACAAGCTGGGTGGTTATTGTAGGGTTGCTGGGGAGCACTGGGGCTGTGGACAGGCTGGGTTGTTATTGTAGGGTTACTGGGGAGCACTGGGCTGTGGACAGGCTGGGTGGTTATTGTAGGGTTGCTGGGGAGCGCTGGGCTGTGGACAGGCTGGGTTGTTATTGTAGGGTTGCTGGGGAGCGCTGGGGCTGTGGACAGGCTGGGTTGTTATTGTAGGGTTACTGGGGAGCGCTGGGCTGTGGACAGGCTGGGTGGTTATTGTAGGGTTGCTGGGGAGCGCTGGGCTGTGGACAGCAGCGTGAGGGGTTCAGCCACCTCTTCCCCCATTACACCCAGCGCCTGGTGGGCCTCGGCTCCTTGGGGCATCAGGGCCTGATCCCACCCGATACACCCAGCCCGTGTCCAGCACGGGGCTCCCCAGGGGTCGGGGTCTCTGCACAGAGCCCCAGTGAGCAATGAGCCGGGTGGGTTCTCAGCACCGCCAGTGTCACTAGCAGAGCCCCAGCCCAGCCGCTCCCGGCCCCCAGGATCCGACCCGCCCCCATCGCTGCTCAGGAGGGAGAGACCTGGAAAGGCGTCGGGACCCCCAGCCTGAGACCTTCTCTGCCCAGCTCCGAGCAGCAGGTTTGGTGCCTTGGCCCAGCCTTGGCCCTGAGTCCGGGAGGACCCGTTTGGAGTGTCAGGCCCCCTACCCCCCGGATCCCACTCTGCCTTCAGGGGGAGCCACATGGCTTCCGTGCCCTTGGGTCAAACCTGGGAGCCGTTAGCACCCCTGCCCCACACTGTGAGAGTCCGGCAGCGAGTCCCCCTGGGCTGGGCACCTCCCAGAGACGTGTACCCCAAAGGGGGTGATGCCCCCCCAGCATGGGCAGGGACTCAGGCAGCCTGTCAAAGTGGGCGGGTTCATGAGGTGATTGGCACACGGCATGGGAAGCCCTCAGGCCAGCCCAGAGAAATGGGGTACAGCAGAGTTCCTTTGGGGGTCTCCCAGCCCCAGCCAAGCCGTGTGGACCCCTTGGCTCCCGCTCTGGGCCTCTTTGTCTCTAGTTCCCGGGTGAGCTCAGCCCCACCCGGCCCCTCCTCAGTTCGTGTTCGTGGCCAGGGGAATGTGGCGCAGGTCCCTGGCTGAGAGGGAGGAAGTCCACACGCTCTGGGCCGTTGGGCCTCTGCCAAGAGTAAACAGCCATTTCCCCCCCACCTAGCGAACAATGCAGAATATAGGGGAAACTGAGGCACACAAAGTATTCAAATATTACAGAAAATTGCCACTCCGTCCCACCCGCCCGCTCCCATCCCATCCTGACGTGCGCAGTGTGAACATCCAGTGCGTTAGAGGGAGCGGGGCAGGTGGTGCCATTGGGGCAGGCTGGGTTTGGGCAGGGGACACAGACCAACGCCCCACAAAGGGCGAGGAATTCTGGTCACTAACATCAGAGCGGAGCTGGCACTGCAGGAAGGTAAAGGCCCGTGTCCCATTGCCCACCTCCCTCAGCCAGCCCAGCCCCTCCCCTGCCCTGCATTGCAGCCAGTGCACCCTAATAGGAAAGGCCGGGGGACCCATTCCTCACCCCGCTGAGCTGCCAGTCCCCCCACCCTGGGGCTGCATCAGAGCTGGAGTGTGGCACGAAGTGTGGGGGAGTCAGGGCCCTGCACCCCCCACTTCCTTCCTGCGATTCATCGGGACTCTCAGCCAGCCAGTAACACAGAAGGTTTATTAGACGAAAGGAACACAGTCAAAGCAGAGCTTGTAGGTACAGAGACCAGGACCCCTCAGTCAGGTCCATTTTGGGGGGTGGGGAGCCCGGACCCCGGTGCTGGGCCTTCCTCTGTTTCCCCAGCCAGCTCCAAACTGAAACTCTCCAGCCCCTCCTCTGGGCTTTGTCTCTTTCCCGGGCCAGGAGGTCACCTGATCTCTTTGTTCTCCCACACCTTCAGCTGGCACCTTGCCGGGGAGGGGCCCAGGCCATGAGTTGCCAGGAGACAGGGTGTCGGCCATTCTCTGTGCAGACACCATCACACCTGCCCTCTAGGGCTCTGCAACAGTCACACCCCCTGATCCCATCACCTAGATACTTACGAACTGCAAAGGGGAAACTGAGGCACCCACACAGTATTCAGAGAAAACATTAAGAACATCCCCACTTCGTCACAGAGCCCCCTGGAGAGTAACGGCCCCACGTCCCGGTCCCCCATGGATGTGAACCCTGCCTGTGGCCTGATCTCCACTTAATGCTTATCCCAGCAGGTTAGGGGTGACACCCACCCAACGCAGAGCTCTGGGGGTCAGGCTGTGACCCCACACTCCAGCACAAAGCTGTGTCGCCAAGCCCCCCATGTGCACAGTCGCTCTGCAGAACAGGGCAGGTATGGGCCGGGCGAGTGCCGTGCGGGGAGGTGCTGTCCCCACACTGGGGATACGCCCCTCCTGGCAGCGCTGCGTCCACACTGGGCTGCCGGCAGAGCCACACTGCTCGGGCCCTGCCCTGCAGACACAGCCCACGGCAGCAGGTGTCTGGATGGGAATTTGTCCATCTCCTGGTGTTGCTCTGGGCTGCTGCGCACTCACCGCTGCTCTAACCGGCCAGACCCCACTCCCCTCCTACACTGGGGACAGAACCCAGGAGTCCTGGCTCCCAGCCCCCCTGCTCTGACCCACTGGACGCCAGCCCCCTCCCAGAGCTGGGATAGAACCCAGGAGTCCTGATTAGCTCCCCCCTCCCACCACTCAAACCCACTTCCCCTCCCCAGCCAGGACTATTATTATGGCTTTATCACCGCAGGGCCGAGGATCCTGGTCGTGCCCAGGACCCCCTTGGGCTCGGCACTGCCCAGACGCAGAACAAACAGACAGAACCTACCCCCGGAGCCCAGGTCCCTCACACCCAGCTCTGGGGGGGCCCTGCCCCCAGGAGCTCTCAGCCCAGCCCAGCCAGCGACTTGGAGCGGCCTCCCCGGTGCCCCGCAGTGTTATCAGGGCTCCCTGGGGGTAGCTGGGCCTATGTCCAACGGGGAACCCGCTTGCTACCCGGGCACCCAGCTCAGCCTGGCTGCCCTGCCAGGGCCCTCCTGGGTCCCCCACCAGCGCCCATCGCCTTTGTGTATGTAGCTGTGTCTGACCCCTGCACCCAGGCCTGGCTCCTACAGCCCCGGGGGCCCGCTGGGCAGCCCCTCCCTGAAGGGTTTATTGAACGGCACAGGCCAGCGCCCAGTCCCCGCGGATCCTGGATCCCAGCGATCCCACAGCGCCCCCAAGTGTCCAACGTGCCCCCAATGTCCCAGAGGGAGGAGAATCCCACCCCCAACCCCGATCTCCCAGGGACCCAATCCAGTCCTGCTTTCGGCGCCCTTAGCTGTGGAGCCGAGCACAGATCCAGCCCCAAGGTCCGTGTCCCCAAGAGAGGGGCCGATCCCCACGCTGGGGCCGGGGCCGGTGCCGCCCCCTCAGGGCCTGGACTCCCCTGGTCCAACATCCTGGTAGCCCCTGGAAGGAGAGAGCAGAGGGGATGGGTTAGGGGGTGCAACAGCCCCACCCCCATTCCCGAGAGGGAGAGGACTCACCTGCGTCTGCTCCGCCACAGCACCACGGCCACGGCGGCTACGGCCACAACCCCCAGGGTGATGCCCACGACCAGGCCGGGGCCCCAGGGCCTGCTCTGCTCTGTAAAACAGGGGGTGCCATGCTGGGAACGGGGACAGGAGTGTGGGCAGCCTCCCACACAGTCCCCCCACCCCCGATCATCTCACCTGACCCACTGCCCTCAGCCCCCACTCTCACCCTGTTCCCTCAGCCTCTCCTGCAGTCCCACCCCTCCTCCCCCCACCTTCCCACCCCCTCAGCTTCCCCCCACTCTAGTCCTGCTCCCCCATCCCAGTCTTGTCCCGTTCCCCTCAGCTCCTCCATCCTGCTCCCCCTGATCCATCTCCACACCCCCACCCAGCCCCTCTGCGTCCCTCCGCCCCAATCCCACTGCCTGGACCCACCCCCGTCCCACTCAGGACGTACAGGAAAAGCCCCCAGAGACCACGACCGCCCCCCCTTCCCCCCGGGGACGTGCACCTACCCCAGGGGATCAGCAGGCTCCGGCCCCCCAGGCTGCTGTGCTGCACCCGGCAGGCGTAGCTGTGCCCGGCGCCCGGCTCCACGGCCAGGGAGCTGCGCAGCTGGTAGGTCAGGTCCGCGTTGGGCAGGATCCCGCTGGAGTTCAGCCGCCCGCCCGGCCCCACCTCCTCCCCATCCTGCAGCCAGGCCACGCGGATGGGCCGGGGGTAGAAACCGGTGACCCGGCAAACCAGCACTACCGGCGCGGGGGTCCCGGCTGGGGGAGGCGCTCGGGCAAACACCACGGCGACCGGCCGCTCTGAGACAGGAGGAGAGAGACGGGGCAGGGGAGCGGGGACGATTCAGCCTGAGCCTCAGGGACTCACTAGCCAAGCCCAGCTCCATTCCCCGGGGTCAGGCGTTGGCCCCACTGTCCTGGCCAGACCCCAATTCTGCCCCCTGCAGTTACCAGTGGTGACGGAACCCCCTTCCCTTCCTGTCTTAAACTGCTGTGCAGTGCAGCTATGATATGGCTACTGTGCTGCACCCCAGATATAGCTGCATTTGTACTTCCTGTATAAACAGCCCCCAGGCCTCAATCCAGAGGTGGCTGCATATGAGCACTGGGTGCGGGATCCCTGTATAAACAGCAAACACACCCTACCCCAGAGGTGGCTGCATGGCAGCAAGTGGTGTCCAGCCTCACCTTGTCTCTCCAGAGACTCGTTCCCATGCTGGACAAAGCTCTTGAGCTCACTGACACACGTCGTACTCAGGAGAAACTGAATCGTGCTTCTTGTGCCCTTATCCTGGTTGAGAAGGTCCCGGGTGTAGAGCGCAGCCACATTGTCCTCCTGCCGAGCGACCCATTTGCCTCCGTCCATGTCGAAGCTGATGAAGTCCTCGCCGTTCACCGCGGCGTCATAGAATCCCCTCGAGGAGCCATTGGGGGGCAGCTCACAGCCGAGGGAGACCTGGGTAACAAAAGGGTCTGGAACAGGAAGGGCAGGGGGATGAGGACGGGCGTCCAGAGGTCACAGGAGGGGGCAGAAATAGACAGACGGGGGGAGTAAAGACATAACGTCAGGTGCCATCAGGATGTTGGGCCACACGACGGCGGCAGGATTGTTGGGTGGCCCTGGTTGGAGTTAGGGGTAAGTTGCAGTTTCTGTTTAAAGCTGATTTTTCACGTGCATAGTCGGATTGGCTTGAAAATCGCTACGTTACATCGGGGCCTGAGGCAGAGTTTGTGCTGCAAATTTGGGGCCCCTTGGTTACGGGGTTTCTGAGATAAAGACCCCCCCCAAATGACCTGCTTTCAAAGGCTCAGGGTACACGTCAGGAAACACTAGGAGCCTCGGCTCAGGGAGTGGGACGTGGGGCCTTTCCCCTCTAGGAAGTTCAGGCTACAATCTGGCCCCAGACCTGGCTGGCTGACTCTGGGGTGGAGAATGGGACACGGTTGTTTCCCCTCTGGGGGACGCTGGCTCCAATCAGCCAAAGGGCCAGGGACTGGCTGTCTTGCCCCCAGTGACACACTCAGTGGCTGTGGTGAGTGTGTCAGTTCTCAGCACCCCGGGTGGGTGGGGGGAGGGATCCCCTCAGACCGCTCCATACTCACAGCCCTTTCTCTGCTGCTGGGCTAATCTGTTCAGAGTCCGGTTGAAGTTGAACAGGTAGCGATGGATCAGCAGCTCCAGGTCCTGCCACTGCTTCGGGGTCAGGCCCTGCTGGGCCCAGGGCTGCAGGAAGCGGATCTCGCAGGTGCTGCAGTTCATGGAGTGGGTCTCCAGATCACCGAGCAGAGCCATCCCCTGCATGTCGGTGGAGCTGGCGTTGTGGAAGACGTCGATTTGGAGCAGCCGGAGGGTGACAGACACTGGTGGGAGAGGAGGGGAGGCTGGGGCAGGGGGCAGGGAACAAGTGGAGGACAAAGCGGGTGGGGAGAGAGATTAATGAGTCTCTGTCCCATGAACAATCCTGCACTACGGGGTCTCCCTGCTGATCCCTAACCTGCCTCCCCCGTCCTACTCCTCCAGCCTGGTACTTCCCCACCCTGGCCCTAGGATTACACCATCCCCACGCATCCCTGGTAGCAAAAACAGCAGGGGGGGGTCCCCACTTACCAGCCAGGGCCCCCCATGCCCAGGGGAGGAGCAGCAGAGGGAGCAGCATCCCGGCAGGGGAAGGGGGATCCGGGCTCTGGTGGGCGTCAGGACAGCGAGACGAGGGGCCCAGGATCCCCATGTGCTTTCAGTTCCTCCGCAGCCCACACGCCTCTCAGACCGTCAACTTCTCTTTTTCTCTGTGTCTGCTCAGCTCTGTGCCCGCAGCTGCCAGCCCCGAGCCAATGAGGGCAGAGTGAGTTGGTGAGCGGGGGCAGCGCGGGACGGGGATCCCTGGCAGCAAGGTCAGAAGGACCAGGCCCTGTCGCCAGCAGACTCAGGCTAGGTCCACACTGGGACTTTGTCGGCAAAACTTTTGTTGTTTGGGAGGGTTTTTTTAACACCTCAGAACGACAAAAGTTTTACCCAGGCAAAGTACCGGTGTGAACAGCTCTCCTGCCGACAAAGCCGCTCCCGCTCCTGGGTGGAGGATGTTTTTTGCAGGCAGGAGACATCTCTCCTGCCCACAAACAGCAGCTACACTGTGCACCATTTAGCAGCCACAGTATAAGTGTGTGTGACGCCCCCTCCATCTCCTCCAGCCTGCGGTACCGCTGCTCCCCGCAAAGCCCCCCGCACTGCCCTGGGGCATCGGGTCAGCCCTGACTGCCCGGGGAGAGCCCCCACCTGCCCCCCGCCCCGCTCCCTGCAGTACAGCCCCTAGCGCCGCCCTGGGGCCATGGGGAGCCCTGACTGCCCGGGCAGAGCCCCCTGCTGCCCCCGCCCCCTGCAGCACAGCCCCTAGCGCCGCCCTGGGGCAATGGGGAGCCCTGACTGCCCGGGGAGAGCCCCCTGCTGCCCCCGCTCCACTCCCTGCAGTACAGCCCCTAGCGCCGCCCTGGGGCCATGGGGAGCCCTGACTGCCCGGGCAGAGCCCCCTGCTGCCCCCTGCAGCACAGCCCCTAGCGCCGCCCTGGGGCCATGGGGAGCCCTGACTGCCCGGACAGAGCCCGGGGCCGGATTCACTCTCGCGCAGACCAGGCGGGGCCCGGGGCTCGAACACGTGGCCAGTGTCCTGCAGCCTCCCTGTTCCCCGCCCAGGGCTGCTCCATTGGCCACGCCCCCTCCAGCAAGGCAGCCAATGGGAGGCGTTGCTATGTCCCAGCGTCACTAGTTGCTGGGCAGAGTCAGACGGGGCTCCACGAGGGAACGAGGAAAAGAGGTGGGAAACGGGCGGGGCGGTGGCGCGAGGCGTCAACGGCCACGGAGAGGGTGACAGGGGAGGGGCCAACTGTCACCTGAGTGGGTGGGAGGGGGTTGGGGGAGGGGCCACTGTCACCTGATGGAGGGATTGTGGGAGGGGCCAACTGTCACCTGAGGGAGGGGGATGGACCAAATGTCACCCTGCTTGGGCTATGTTGACACACTCCTTTGTTATTGTAGGGTTGCTGGGGAGCGCTGGGCTGTGGACAGGCTGGGTTGTTACTGTAGGGTTGCTGGGGAGCACTGGGCTGTGGAGAGGCTGGGTTGTTATTGTAGGGTTGCTGGGGAGCGCTGGGCTGTGGAGAGGCTGGGTTGTTATTGTAGGGTTGCTGGGGAGCGCTGGGGCTGTGGACAGGCTGGGTTGTTATTGTAGGGTTGCTGGGGAGCGCTGGGGCTGTGGACAGGCTGGGTGGTTATTGTAGGGTTGCTGGGGAGCGCTGGGCTGTGGACAGGCTGGGTTGTTATTGTAGGGTTGCTGGGGAGCGCTGGGCTGTGCACAGGCTGGGTGGTTATTGTAGGGTTGCTGGGGAGCGCTGGGCTGTGGACAGGCTGGGTTGTTACTGTAGGGTTGCTGGGGAGCACTGGGGCTGTGCACAGGCTGGGTGGTTATTGTAGGGTCGCTGGGGAGCGCTGGGGCTGTGGACAGGCTGGGTTGTTATTGTAGGGTTGCTGGGGAGCGCTGGGGCTGTGGAGAGGCTGGGTGGTTATTGTAGGGTTGCTGGGGAGCGCTGGGGCTGTGGACAGGCTGGGTTGTTATTGTAGGGTTGCTGGGGAACACTGGGCTGTGCACAGGCTGGGTTGTTATTGTAGGGTTGCTGGGGAGTGCTGGGGCTGTGGACGGGCTGGGTTGTTATTGTAGGGTTGCTGGGGAGCGCTGGGGCTGTGGACGGGCTGGGTTGTTATTGTAGGGTTGCTGGGGAGCGCTGGGGCTGTGGACGGGCTGGGTTGTTATTGTAGGGTTGCTGGGGAGCGCTGGGGCTGTGCACAGGCTGGGTTGTTATTGTAGGGTTGCTGGGGAGTGCTGGGGCTGTGCACAGGCTGGGTTGTTATTGTAGGGTTGCTGGGGAGCGCTGGGCTGTGGACAGGCTGGGTTGTTATTGTAGGGTTGCTGGGGAGCGCTGGGGCTGTGCACAGGCTGGGTTGTTATTGTAGGGTTGCTGGGGAGTGCTGGGGCTGTGCACAGGCTGGGTTGTTATTGTAGGGCTGCTGGGGAGCGCTGGGGCTGTGCACAGGCTGGGTTGTTATTGTAGGGTTGCTGGGCAGCACTGGGGCTGTGGACAGGCTGGGTTGTTATTGTAGGGCTGCTGGGGAGCGCTGGGGCTGTGCACAGGCTGGGTTGTTATTGTAGGGTTGCTGGGGAGCGCTGGGCTGTGGACAGGCTGGGTTGTTATTGTAGGGTTGCTGGGGAGCGCTGGGGCTGTGCACAGGCTGGGTTGTTATTGTAGGGTTGCTGGGGAGCGCTGGGCTGTGGACAGGCTGGGTGGTTATTGTAGGGTTGCTGGGGAACACTGGTGCTGTGGACAGGCTGGGTTGTTATTGTAGGGTTGCTGGCCAGCACTGGGGCTGTGGACAGTGTTGTGTTGACACAGGAAATCCTCCGGGGAGGGGAGAGGTGTTCGACGTAAGGACCCACCTGCCCTGGGGCTTATAGCTCAGCAGGCAGGTGGGGAACTGCCAGGGTCCCCTAGAGCCACAAGGAAAGCTCTGCCCCCCGGCCACCCTGCCAGGATGTGGGGCAGCCCGAGGAGAGAGTAGGGAGATGTGTGGGAGGAGAATGACAGTAACGGTGAGCACCGACAGATGGAGGGGACACCGGGGAGAGAGTGGGGGAGACAAGGAGAGGGGGGGACAGGTGGGACCCCGAGTAAGGGGCACAATGGGAAAGGCAGAGAGAGGGTGCCCAGAGCTTGTGGGGTCCAATCCCCCGATATACTCAGTGTCCGCCCAGCACGGAGCCCCAAGCGGCGTGTGAGTCCAACCTCCTCTTCCACCGTTACACCCAGCGCCTGCGGGGCCTGAGCCCCCCGATACACCCGGCGCCTGTCCCGAACGGGGCTCCCAGGGGAGTGAGGGGTCCAGCCACCTCCTCCCCCGTTACACCCAGCGCCTGCTGGGCCTGGGCTCCCAGCACCTGCGGGGCCTGAGCCCCCCGATCCACCCGGCGCCTGTCCCGAACGGGGCTCCCAGGGGAGTGAGGGGTCCAGCCACCTCCTCCCCCGTTACACCCAGCGCCTGCGGGGCCTGAGCCCCCCGATACACCCGGCGCCTGTCCCGAACGGAGCTCCCAGGGGAGTGAGGGGTCCAGCCACCTCCTCCCCCGTTACACCCAGCGCCTGCTGGGACTGGCCTCCCCAGGCTGTGTGGGATCCAGCCCCTCCCCACACCTTGCAGCTACCCAGAATGGGGTCCCCAAGGCCTGTGGGGTCCGATCCCCTGATACACCCAGCAGCCACCCAGCACGGGGCTCCCCAGGGGTCGGGGTCTCTGCACAGAGCCCCAGTGAGCAATGAGCCGGGTGGGTTCTCAGCACCACCAGTGTCACTAGCAGAGCCCCAGCCCAGCCGCTCCCGGCCCCCAGGATCCGACCCGCCCCCATCGCTGCTCAGGAGGGAGAGACCTGGAAAGGCGTCGGGACCCCCAGCCTGAGACCTTCTCTGCCCAGCTCCGAGCAGCAGGTTTGGTGCCTTGGCCCAGCCTTGGCCCTGAGTCCGGGAGGACCCGTTTGGAGTGTCAGGCCCCCTACCCCCCGGATCCCACTCTGCCTTCAGGGGGAGCCACATGGCTTCCGTGCCCTTGGGTCAAACCTGGGAGCCGTTAGCACCCCTGCCCCACACTGTGAGAGTCCGGCAGCGAGTCCCCCTGGGCTGGGCACCTCCCAGAGACGTGTACCCCAAAGGGGGTGATGCCCCCCCAGCATGGGCAGGGACTCAGGCAGCCTGTCAAAGCGGGCGGGTTCATGAGGTGATTGGCACACGGCATGGGAAGCCCTGAGGCCAGCCCAGAGAAATGGGGTACAGCAGAGTTCCTTTGGGGGTCTCCCAGCCCCAGCCAAGCCGTGTGGACCACTTGGCTCCCGCTCTGGGCCTCTTTGTCCCCTGTCCCCCTCTTTGTCTCTAGTTCCCGGGTGTGCTCACCCCCCACCCAGCCCCTCTTCAGTCCGTGTTCGTGGCCAGGGGAATGTGGCGCAGCTCCCTGGCTGAGAGGCAGGAAGTTGACACGCTCTGGGTCATTTGTTGGTTGCTAGGTGGCAAATGTTGCCGTGTTTGGCTTCGCTACATGGACCTGGGCCCCAAAGCCGAGACAGCTGGGCACCAGCCACCCCTGCCTCGCTGGGCCTCTGCCAAGAGTAAACAGCCATTTCCCCCCCCCACCTAGCGAACAATGCAGCATATAGGGGAAACTGACGCATGCAAAGTATTCAAATATTACAGAAAATTGCCACTCCGTCCCACCCTCCCGCTCCCATCCCATCCTGACGTGCGCAGTGTGAACATCCAGCGCGTTGGAGGGAGCGGGGCAGGTGGTGCCATTGGGGGAGGCCGGGTCTGGGCTGGGGACACGGACCACGCTCCACAAAAGGGCACAGACCAGACCCCGTGGGGAGGAATTCTGGTCACTAACATCAGAGCAGAGCTGGCACCGCAGGAGGGTAAAGGCCCCGTGTCCCATTGCCCACCTCCCTCAGCCAGCCCAGCCCCTCCCCTGCCCTGCACTGCAGCCAGTGCACCCTAATAGGAAAGGCCGGGGGGCCCATTCCTCACCCCGCTGAGCTGCCAGTCCCCCCACCCTGGGGCTGCATCAGAGCTGGAGCCTGTTGCGGAGTGGTTTTGCAGCCCCCACTTCCTGCGATTCACCGGGACTCTCAGCCAGCCAGTAACACAGAAGGTTTATTTGACGACAGCAACACGGCGTAGGGCAGAGCTTGTAGGTACAGAGACCAGGACCCCTCAGTCAGGTCCATTTTGGGGGGTGGGGAGCCCGGACCCCGGTGCTGGGCCTTCCTCTGTTTCCCCAGCCAGCTCCAAACTGAAACTCTCCAGCCCCTCCTCTGGGCTTTGTCTCTTTCCCGGGCCAGGAGGTCACCTGATCTCTTTGTTCTCCCACACCTTCAGCTGGCACCTTGCCAGGGAGGGACCCAGGCCATCAGTTGCCAGGAGACAGGGTGTCAGCCATTCTCTGTGCAGACACCATCACACCTGCCCTCTAGGGCTCCGCAACAATCACATCCCCTGATCCCATCACCTAGATATTTAAGAAATGCATAGGGGAAACCGAGGCACCCACACAGTATTCAGAGAAAACATTAAGAACATTCCCACTTCCTCACAGATCCCCCTGGAGAGTAACGGCCCCACGTCCCGGTCCCCCATGGATTGTCCCCCTGAGCCCTGCCTGTGGCCTGATCTCCACTTAATGCTTATCCCAGCAGAGCTCTGTAGGTTAGGGGTGACACCCACCCAACGCAGAGCTCTGGGGGTCAGGCTGTGACCCCACACTCCAGCACAAAGCTGTGTCGCCAAGCCCCCCATGTGCACAGTCGCTCTGCAGAACAGGGCAGGTATGGGCCGGGCGAGTGCCGTGCGGGGAGGTGCTGTCCCCACACTGGGGATACGCCCCTCCTGGCAGCGCTGCGTCCACACTGGGCTGCCGGCGGAGCCGCACTGCTCGGGCCCTGCCCTGCAGACACAGCCCACGGCAGCAGGTGTCTGGATGGGAATTTGTCCATCTCCTGGTGTTGCTCTGGGCTGCTGCGCACTCACTGCTGCTCTAACCGGCCAGACCCCATTCCCCTCCTACACTGGGGACAGAACCCAGGAGTCCTGGCTCCCAGCCCCCCTGCTCTGACCCACTGGACGCCAGCCCCCTCCCAGAGCTGGGATAGAACCCAGGAGTCCTGATTAGCTCCCCCCTCCCACCACTCAAACCCACTTCCCCTCCCCAGCCAGGACTGTTGTTATCGCTGTGTTACCGCAGGGCCGAGGAGCCCGGTCGTGCCCAGGACCCCCTTGGGCTCGGCGCTGCCCAGACGCGGAACAAACAGACAGAACCTACCCCCGGAGCCCAGGTCCCTCACCCCCAGCTCTGGGGGGGCCCTGCCCCCAGGAGCTCTCAGCCCAGCCCAGCCAGCGACTTGGAGCGGCCTCCCCGGCGCCCCGCGGGCCGTAGTGTTGTCAGGGCTCCCTGGGGGTAGCTGGGCCTATGTCCCACGGGCAACCCGCTTGCTACCCGGGCACCCCAGCTCAGCCTGGACACCCTGCCAGGGCCCTCCTGGCTCCCACACCCCCACCCGCGCACCACCCTCTTTGTGTACGTAGCTGTGTCTGACCCCTGCACCCAGGCCTGGCTCCTACAGCCCCGGGGGCCCGCTGGGCAGCCCCTCCCTGAAGGGTTTATTGAACAGCACAGGCCAGCGCCCAGTCCCCGCGGATCCTGGATCCCAGCGATCCCACAGCGCCCCCAAGTGTCCAACGTCCCCTGAACGACCCAGAGGGAGGAGAATCCCACCCCCCACCCAGGGCCCTGATCTCCCACAGCCCCGATCCAGTCCTGCCCTCGGCGCCCTCAGCTCTGGAGCCGGGCACACACCCAGCCCTGAGTTCCATGTCTCCAAGAGAGGGGCCGATCCCCACGCTGGGGCCGGGGCCGGTGCCGCCCCCTCAGGCCCTGGACTCCCCTGGTCTAACGTCCTGGTAGCCCCTGGAAGGAGAGAGCAGAGGGGATGGGTTAGGGGGTGCAATGGCCCCACCCCCACCCCAGAGAGGGAGAGGACTCACCTGCGTCTGCTCCGCCACAGCACCACGGCCACGGCGGCTACGGCCACAACCCCCAGGGTGATGCCCACGGCCAGGCCGGGGCCCCAGGGCCTGCTCTGCTCTGTAAAACAGGGGGTGCCGTGCTGGGAACGGGGACAGGAATATGGGCTCTGTTCCATCAGGCTTCCCCGCTGTCCCCCCCGATCATCTCAACAGACCCACTGCTCTCAGCCCCCCTGATCCTGTTCCCTCAGCCTCCCCTGCAGTCTCCCCTGCTCCCCACACCGCAACGCCCTGCCCTCAGTCCACACCCTGATCCTGTTCCCTCAGCCTCCCCCGCAGTCCCACCCCTTCTCCACCCACCTTCCCACCCCCTCAGCTTCCACTCACTCTAGTCCTGCTCCCCCATCCCAGTCTTGTCCCGTTCCCCTCAGCTCCTCCATCCCCCTGATCCATCTCCACACCCCCACCCAGCCCCTCTGCGTCCCTCCGCCCCAATCCCGCTGCCTGGACCCAGCCCCGTCCCACTCAGGACGTGCAGGAAAAGCCCCCAGAGACCACGACCGCCCCCCCGCCTCCCGCCGGGACGTGTACCTACCCCAGGGGATCAGCAGGCTCTGGCCCCCCAGGCTGCTGTGCTGCACCCAGCAGGCGTAGCTGTGCCCGGCGCCCGGCTCCACGGCCAGGGAGCTGCGCAGCTGGTAGGTCAGGTCCGCGTTGGGCAGGATCCCGCTGGAGTTCAGCCGCCCGCCCGGCCCCACCTCCTCCCCGTCCTGCAGCCAGGCCACGCGGACGGGCCGGGGGTAGAAACCGGTGACCCGGCAAACCAGCAGTACCGGCGCGGGGGTCCCGGCTGGGGGAGGCGCTCGGGCAAACACCACGGCGACCGGCCGCTCTGAGACAGGAGGAGAGAGATGGGGCGGGGGAGAGGGGACCATTCAGCCTGAGCCTCAGGGACTCACTAGCCAAGCCCAGCTCCATTCCCCGGGGTCAGGCGTTGGCCCCGCTGTCCTGGCCAGACCCCAATTCTGCCCCCTGCAGTTACCAGTGGTGACAGAACCCCCTTCACTTCCTGTCCTAAACTGCTGTGCAGTGCGGCTGTGAAATGGCTACTGTGCTGCACCCCAGCTATAGCTGTATTTGTACACCAGGCAAGGGGGCCATGTATAACCAGCCCCTGTGCCCCGCCCCAGAGATGGCTGCATGTCAGTACCAGGCGAGGGATGTTTGTATAAGCAGTCCCCTGGCCCAACCCCAGAGGTGGCTGCATATGAGCACTGGGTGCGGGATCCCTGTATAAACAACAAGCACACCCTACCCCAGAGGTGGCTGCATGGCAGTGAGTGGTGTCCAGCCTCACCTTGCCTCTCCAGAGACTCTTTCCCATGCTGGACAAAGCTCTTGATCTCATTGACACACGTTGTTCTCAGGAGAAACTGAAGCGTGATGGCTGCGCCCTTATTCCAGTTGAGAAGGTCCCGGACGTAGAGCGCCAGCTTGTCCCTCTGCCGAGCGACCCATTTGCCTGCCACCGCATCAAAGCTGATGAAGTCCTCCCCGTTCACTCCGATATCATAGAATCCCCTCGAGGTGCCGTTGGGGGGCAGCTCGCAGCCGAGGGAGCCCTGGGTAACAAAGGGGTCTGGAACAGGAAGGGCAGGGGGATGAGGACGGGCGTCCGGAGGTCACAGGAGGGGGCAGAAACAGAGAGCCGGGGGGAATAAAGACATAACATCAGGTGCCATGAGGATGTTGGGCCACACGACGGCGGCAGGATTGTTGGGTGGCCCTGGTTGGAGTTAAGGGTAAGTTGCAGTTTCTGTTTAAAGCTGATTTTTCACGGGTATAGTCAGATCGGCTGGAAAATCGCTGCGTTACAGCGGTGCCTGAAGCAGAGTTTGTGGTGTAAATTTGGGGCCCCTTGGTCACAGGGTTGCTGAGATACAGACCCCGCCCAAATGACCTGCTTTTCAAAGGGTCAGGGTACATGTCAGGAAAGACCAGGAGCCTCGGCTCAGGGAGTGGGACGTGGGGCCTTTCCCCTCTAGGAAGTGCAGGCTACAATCTGGCCCCAGAGCTGGGTGGAGAATGGGACAGGGGTGTTTCCCCTCTGGGGGATGCCGGTTTCAATCAGCCAAAGGGCCAGGGACTGGCTGTCTTGCCCCCAATGACACACTCAGTGGCTGTGGTGAGTGTGTCAGTTCTCAGCACCCTGGGTGGGTGGGGGGAGGGATCCCCTCAGACCTCCATACTCACAGCCCTTTCCGTGCTGCTGGGCTACTGTGTTCACAGTCCGGTTGAAGTCGAACAGGTAATAATGGATCAGCAGCTCCAGGTCCTGCCACTGCTTCGGGGTCAGGCCCTGCTGGGCCCAGGGCTGCAGGAAGCGGATCTCGCAGGTGCTGCAGTTCAGGGAGTGGGTCTCCAGGTCGCCCAGCAGGGCCATCCCCTCCATGTCCGTGGAACTGGCGTTGTGGAAGACATCGATGTGGAGCAGCCGGAGGGTGACAGACAGTGGTGGGAGAGGAGGGGAGGCTGGGGCAGGAGGCAGGAAACAAGTGGAGGACAAAGCGGGTGGGGAGAGAGATTAATGAGTCTCTGTCCCATGAACAATCCTGCACTACGGGGTCACCCTGCTGATCCCTAACCTGCCTCCCCCGTCCTACTCCCCCACCCAGGGTCACTAGCCCAGCGTGGTACTTCCCCACCCTGGCCGTAGTATTACACCATCCCCACGCAAAAACAGCAGGGGGGGTCCCCACTTACCGGCCAGGGCCCCCCATGCCCAGGGGAGGAGAAGCAGAGGGAGCAGCATCCCGGCAGGGGAAGGGGGATCCGGGCTCTGGTGGGCGTCAGGGCAGCGAGACGAGGGGCCCAGGATCCCCAGGTGCTTTCAGTTCCTCCGCAGCCCACACGCCTCTCAGACCGTCAACTTCTCTTTTTCTCTGTGTCTGCTCAGCTCTGTGCCCGCAGCTGCCAGCCCCGAGCCAATGAGGGCAGAGTGAGTCGGGGAGCGGGGGCAGCGCGGGAGGGGGATCCCTGGCAGCAAGGTCAGAAGAACACTCCCAAAGGACAAAAGTTTTATCGGTGAAAAGTGCCAGTTTCAACAGCGCTCTCCTGCCGACAAAGCCGCTCCCGTTCGTGGGGGGAGGATGTTTTTTGCCGGCAGGAGACGCCACAGCCTAAGTGTGTGTGACGCCCCCTCCATCTCCTCCAGCCTGCGGTACCGCTGCTCCCCGCAAAGCCCCCCGCACTGCCCTGGGGCATCGGGTCAGCCCTGACTGCCCGGGGAGAGCCCCCACCTGCCCCCCGCCCCGCTCCCTGCAGCCCAGCCCCTAGCGCCGCCCTGGGGCCATGGGGAGCCCTGACTGCCCGGGGAGAGCCCCCTGCTGCCCCCGCCCCCTGCAGCACAGCCCCTAGCGCCGCCCTGGGGCCATGGGGAGCCCTGACTGCCCGGGGAGAGCCCCCTGCTGCCCCACACCCCCACCCCCTTCAGCACAACCCCTAGCGCCGCCCTGGGGCAATGGGGAGCCCTGACTGCCCGGGGAGAGCCCCCTGCTGCCCCTGCCCCCTGCAGCACAGCCCCTAGCGCCGCCCTGGGGCCATGGGGAGCCCTGACTGCCCGGGCAGAGCCCCCTGCTGCCCCCGCCCCACCCCCTACAGCACAGCCCCTAGCGCCGCCCTGGGGCCATGGGGAGCCCTGACTGCCCGGGGAGAGCCCCCTGCTGCCCCACCCCGCCCCCTGCAGCACAGCCCCTAGCGCCGCCCTGGGGCAATGGGGAGCCCTGACTGCCCGGGGAGAGCCCCCTACCCCCCGCCCCGCCCCCTGCAGTACAGCCCCTAGCGCCGCCCTGGGGCCATGGGGAGCCCTGACTGCCCGGGGAGAGCCCCCTGCTGCCCCCCGCCCCACTCCCTGCAGCACAGCCCCTAGCGCCGCCCTGGGGCAATGGGGCACCCTGACTGCCCGGGCAGAGCCCCCTGCTGCCCCCGCCCCACCCCCTACAGCACAGCCCCTAGCGCCGCCCTGGGGCCATGGGGAGCCCTGACTGCCCGGGGAGAGCCCCCTGCTGCCCCACCCCGCCCCCTGCAGCACAGCCCCTAGCACCGCCCTGGGGCAATGGGGAGCCCTGACTGCCCGGGGAGAGCCCCCTATCCCCCGCCCCGCCCCCTGCAGTACAGCCCCTAGCGCCGCCCTGGGGCCATGGGGAGCCCTGACTGCCCGGGCAGAGCCCCCTGCTGCCCCCGCCCCACCCCCTACAGCACAGCCCCTAGCGCCGCCCTGGGGCCATGGGGAGCCCTGACTGCCCGGGCAGAGCCCCCTGCTGCCCCCCGCCCCCTGCAGCACAGCCCCTAGCGCCGCCCTGGGGCCATGGGGAGCCCTGACTGCCCGGGCAGAGCCCCCGGTGCCCCCGCCCCACTCCCTGCAGTACAGCCCCTAGCGCTGCCCTGGGCAATGGGGAGCCCTGACTGCCCGGGGAGAGCCCCCTGCTGCCCCCGCCCCCTGCAGCCCAGGCCCTAGCGCCGCCCTGGGCAATGGGGAGCCCTGACTGCCCGGGCAGAGCCCAGGGCCGGATTCACTCTCGGGCAGACCAGGCCTGGCCCGGGACTCGAACACATGGCCAGTGTCCTGCAGCCTCCTCAGTTCCCGCCCAGCGCTGCTCCTCCAGCAGGGCAGCCAATGGGAGGCGCCGCCGCATCTCAGCGTCACTAGTTGCCGGGCAGAGTCAGCCGGGGCTGCAGGAGGGAGTGAGGAAAAGAGGCGGGAGACGGGCGGGGCGATGGCGCGAGGCGTCAACGGCCACTGAGAGCGCGACAGGGGAGGGGCCAACTGTCACCTGAGGGGGTTGGGGGAGGGGCCAACTGTCACCTGAGGGGGTTGGGGGAGGGGCCACTGTCACCTGATGGAGGGATTGCCGGAGGGGTTAATTGTCACCTGCGCGAGGGGGATGGATGAAATGTCACCCTGGTTGGGCTGTGCACAGGCTGGGTTGTTATTGTAGGGTTGCTGGGGAGCGCTGGGCTGTGGACAGGCTGGGTTGTTATTGTAGGGTTGCTGGGGAGCGCTGGGCTGTGGAGAGGCTGGGTTGTTATTGTAGGGTTGCTGGGGAGCGCTGGGCTGTGGAGAGGCTGGGTTGTTATTGTAGGGTTGCTGGGGAGCGCTGGGCTGCGGACAGGCTGGGTTGTTATTGTAGGGTCGCTGGGGAGCGCTGGGGCTGTGGACAGGCTGGGTTGTTATTGTAGGGTTGCTGGGGAGCGCTGGGCTGTGGAGAGGCTGGGTTGTTATTGTAGGGTTGCTGGGGAGCGCTGGGCTGTGGACAGGCTGGGTTGTTATTGTAGGGTTGCTGGGGAGCGCTGGGCTGTGGACAGGCTGGGTTGTTATTGTAGGGTTGCTGGGGAGCGCTGGGCTGTGGACAGGCTGGGTGGTTATTGTAGGGTTGCTGGGGAGCACTGGGGCTGTGGACAGGCTGGGTGGTTATTGTAGGGTTGCTGGGGAGCGCTGGGCTGTGGACAGGCTGGGTTGTTATTGTAGGGTTGCTGGGGAGCGCTGGGCTATGGACAGGCTGGGTGGTTATTGTAGGGTCGCTGGGGAGCGCTGGGCTGTGGACAGGCTGGGTTGTTATTGTAGGGTTGCTGGGGAGCGCTGGGCTGTGGACAGGCTGGGTTGTTATTGTAGGGTCGCTGGGGAGCGCTGGGCTGTGGACAGGCTGGGTTGTTATTGTAGGGTTGCAGGGGAGCGCTGGGCTGCGGACAGGCTGGGTTGTTATTGTAGGGTTGCTGGGGAGCGCTGGGGCTGTGGACAGGCTGGGTGGTTATTGTAGGGTTGCTGGGGAGCGCTGGGCTGTGGACAGGCTGGGTGGTTATTGTAGGGTTGCAGGGGAGTGCTGGGCTGTGGACAGGCTGGGTGGTTATTGTAGGGTTGCTGGGGAGCACTGGGGCTGTGGACAGGCTGGGTGGTTATTGTAGGGTTGCTGGGGAGCGCTGGGGCTGTGGACAGGCTGGGTGGTTATTGTAGGGTGGCTGGGGAGCGCTGGGCTGTGCACAGGCTGGGTTGTTATTGTAGGGTTGCTGGGGAGCGCTGGGCTGTGGACAGGCTGGGTTGTTATTGTAGGGTTGCTGGGGAGCGCTGGGGCTGTGGACAGGCTGGGTGGTTATTGTAGGGTTGCTGGGGAGCGCTGGGGCTGTGGACAGCCTGGGTTGTTATTGTAGGGTCGCTGGGGAGCGCTGGGCTGTGGACAGGCTGGGTTGTTATTGTAGGGTCGCTGGGGAGCGCTGGGCTGTGGACAGGCTGGGTTGTTATTGTAGGGTTGCTGGGGAGCGCTGGGCTGCGGACAGGCTGGGTTGTTATTGTAGGGTCGCTGGGGAGCGCTGGGCTGCGGAGAGGCTGGGTTGTTATTGTAGGGTCGCTGGGGAGCGCTGGGGCTGTGGACGGGCTGGGTGGTTATTGTAGGGTCGCTGGGGAGCGCTGGGCTGTGGACAGGCTGGGTGGTTATTGTAGGGTTGCTGGGGAGCGCTGGGCTGTGGACAGGCTGGGTGGTTATTGTAGGGTTGCTGGGGAGCGCTGGGCTGTGGACAGGCTGGGTGGTTATTGTAGGGTTGCTGCGGAGCGCTGGGCTGTGGACAGGCTGGGTGGTTATTGTAGGGTTGCTGGGGAGCGCTGGGCTGTGGACAGGCTGGGTGGTTATTGTAGGGTTGCTGGGGAGCGCTGGGGCTGTGGACAGGCTGGGTGGTTATTGTAGGGTCGCTGGGGAGCGCTGGGCTGTGGACAGGCTGGGTGGTTATTGTAGGGTTGCTGGGGAGCGCTGGGCTGTACACAGGCTGGGTTGTTATTGTAGGGTTGCTGGGGAGTTCTGGGGCTGTGGAGAGGCTGGGTTGTTATTGTAGGGTTGCTGGGGAGCACTGGGCTGTGGACAGGCTGGGTGGTTATTGTAGGGTTGCTGGGGAGTGCTGGGCTGTGGACAGGCTGGGTGGTTATTGTAGGGTTGCTGGGGAGCGCTGGGGCTGTGGACAGGCTGGGTGGTTATTGTAGGGTTGCTGGGGAGCGCTGGGCTGTGGACAGGCTGGGTTGTTATTGTAGGGTTGCTGGGGAGCGCTGGGCTGTGGACAGGCTGGGTTGTTATTGTAGGGTTGCTGGGGAGCGCTGGGGCTGTGGACAGGCTGGGTTGTTATTGTAGGGTTGCTGGGGAGCGCTGGGCTGTGGACAGGCTGGGTTGTTATTGTAGGGTTGCTGGGGAGCGCTGGGCTGTGGACAGGCTGGGTTGTTATTGTAGGGTTGCAGGGGAGCGCTGGGCTGTGGACAGGCTGGGTGGTTATTGTAGGGTTGCTGGGGAGCGCTGGGGCTGTGGACAGCCTGGGTTGTTATTGTAGGGTTGCTGGGGAGCGCTGGGCTGTGGACAGCCTGGGTTGTTATTGTAGGGTCGCTGGGGAGCGCTGGGCTGTGCACAGGCTGGGTGGTTATTGTAGGGTTGCTGGGGAGTGCTGGGGCTGTGGACAGGCTGGGTTGTTATTGTAGGGTTGCTGGGGAGCGCTGGGCTGTGGACAGCCTGGGTTGTTATTGTAGGGTTGCTGGGGAGCGCTGGGCTGTGGACAGCCTGGGTTGTTATTGTAGGGTCGCTGGGTAGCGCTGGGCTGTGCACAGGCTGGGTGGTTATTGTAGGGTTGCTGGGGAGCGCTGGGCTGTGCACAGGCTGGGTGGTTATTGTAGGGTTGCTCCTCATTGCTGTGCTGTCTCATGCTGGTCTCATAACAGTGACATGCAATGACACTCCCCAGTTGGTTGTGGGTGCAAATTGCCACGTGGTTGGTGGGACTCCATGTGGGTTGCGTCTTTTCTGGGGGTGGGGGGACCTCTCTGTGAAGGGGGAGCTCCCTGCTTGCTTTTCCCCACTTGGCCCGGGAGCAGACAGTGCTTTTCCAGAGAGAATCTCCCCCAATTCATCCTCTGGGTTCCGGCTCTTGTCTCAACCCCATTGCTGGGGTCAGGGCAGGTCTGGGTGTTGGGCCCTGCCCCCCTCAGCGTCCCCTATTTCCTCCAGCCCAGAGTAACTGAGCAGATGATTGCCACCCACAGCAGGGGGTGCAGTCCCCTGGGGTGACCCCTGTGACGTTGCACTCCATATGTTTATGGAAATATGCTTATGAGTGTAAATATAATGTTACTGGGATATGCTTTATGCAAAAGGTCTCTTGTAAGGTATGATTACAAAGCTTATAATCTACTGAGTGTGGTCATCCCATTTGTATGAATGTATCACTCTTGTATCTGAAACTAGAAATATGAAGCATTACTCTGAGGGCCTATTGTAACTATGCAGAGTGGGCGCCATTAATGGTGGCTTGGAATCTTGATGGCTCCCATCAACCAGGACAATTGGTTGTAAATGGCTCTGTTTACTCCCAAACCTTCCTGGGTCTGTGCAGGCCAACCCTGAAAGAATGGAGAATAAGGTCTTACAGTGACATGTGATCATGTCACCTGATACTGGAATCCATCTTAAACCTGGGGCTTTTCCATTGAGAAGGAGGGGTGGGGACCCAGAGAGAGACAAATGATTCCCGCCTTGTGCCAAAGCTATAGAAAGGGGGTGGAACAGGACAAAGGGGGGGCCAGTCATGAGAAATCCCCTAGCTACCACCTGAGCTGGAACTAACAAGAACTGTACCGGGGAAAGGATTGGGCCCAGACTAGGGAGGAGTCTAGTCTGTGAAAGAAGCTTATTGGAACCTCTCTGAGGGGGAGATTTATCTGTATTCAGTTTCTTAATGTATTAGGCTTAGACTTGCGTGTTTTGTTTTATTTTGTTTGGTAATTTACTTTGTTCTGTTATTACTTGGAACCACTTAAATCCTACTTTTGTATTTAATAAAATCACGTTTTACTTATTAATTAACCCAGTGTATGTATTAATACCTGGGGGGGGGGGCAAACAACTGTGCATCTCTCTCTATCAGTGTTATAGAGGGCGCGCAATTTATGAGTTTATCCTGTATAAAACGGACTTATTTGGGGGTTGAACCCCATTGGGAGCTGGGTGTTGGAGTGTTGGAGACAGGAGCACTTCTTAAACTGTTTTCAGTCAAGCCTGCAGCTTTTGGGGGACGTAGTTCAGACCTGGGTCTGGGTTTGAAGCAGGCTAGCGGGTCTGGCTCAAACCAGGCAGGGCACTGAAGTCCCAATCTGCCAAGGGAAACAGGCTCGGGGTAGTCTCAGCACATCAGTTGGCAGTTCCCAAGGGGTTTTCTGTGACCCAGCCCGTCACAGCACAATACACAATGACCAGCCAGGGGTCTCCTAACCCCTGCCTGCACAGAAACATGTTTTCAACTTCAAGTGACCTGCCTGTTCTATACTTTAAGAACATAGTTTTTCTGTATAGATACAGAACTCCTTAAATCTCATCCACACATACATCTCACAATGCTTATGGCCACCTGCGCATTGCTGTCTTTTGTTAGAGTCCTCACATGCCGCCCTTTAATGAATTATGACGTCTGTCTGACCCAGGGGATCCTTGTGAAACTCCTGAGCACGCCGTGTGCCCTCTGCCAGTTGGCATCAGGAGGTTCCTGGGTCACAGCGCCTTTTGGGGCTCTCAGACTCACTGGTTTGAGAGAAAGGAGCCGCTGGAAGAGTCACGAATGCTCAAAGGCATCGTTCCTTTCGCTCCAGATCAGTCAATCCAGTTCAGTTCCACTTCCATCAGACTCTGTTGACGTGACCAGCTGTGCCTGCGCTGCCCGAGGGTAAGGAAAAGCCAGAGCCCTGGCTCTGTGTCAGGGGAGGGCTCACACAGAGTCTGGGATGCGATCCCTTGTGTCTATTTATCCTGACTGGGCGGCAGGTTGATACATGTCAATCCCTATTGTCTCCTTTCTCCCCGGGTCACGCATGCATTGTCATCATCACTTTATGAGGAGACGACTTTTACATTTCCCGATAACCGGAGGAAATATTTTTCTCATGTTTCCTTGTGTGGGGGACACTGGCTAGCAAGTGTTCCTGCCTCAATCTCTCCCCTGTCCTGATGGCTGCAGTCGCTCTTCTCTGGGTTTAGACTTTGCTTTGTACTTTCCAGGCTGGACCCCAAGGTTGAGGCCTTAGAGTCTGCCTAAGTTTTGCACATTTCACTATGGTCACGTATCTGCTAGTGTGATAGTTCTGTGCGGGAGCTGGGGCCATCCCAGACAGGTTCCCGCAAGGGCAGCGAGAGTGACTGTGGGGCTAGGCAGGGGGCCAGGCGACCCTTAACTCAGGGGAAGTGTGCATGAGAAAGTGAGGACTCCCCCGGGTGGGAGCAGCACAGGAGGGTGGGGAGAGCCCAGGGAGGGGACAATGACAGACCAGAGGGCACCAGGCCTCAATCAGCAGCGCAGGAGTGGACCCCTGGGCCCCCAGCTTCTACTTTCTCCAGGACGGGATCTGATTCAGGAGCCCGGCAGGGAGAGAGATATCACCCCCTGGCAGTGAGGCTAGCGGAGAACAACGTCGAGTCAAACTCCAGCTCCAGCCGCTCCACATTCTCCTCGCTTGATTTAAGGGGCGACTTTTGTGCTTTTAGAAAGATTGTTCTAAGGGCGAAAGGCCCCAGGGAAAACGTGGGAAGTGGTGTGTGAGTGTGAAAGGGACGTCGTTGCTCATGTCTACCCTCCTGGGAAAACACCGAAACACGGGCCTCACGCAGTCAGCATTCTGACCTGCAAGTTGCTGCATGTTCTTTCGCACGTTTAGGCAAAAAGGGGAAGCAGCTTGGAGGGTAGCACAGGTCAGTCTCAAACTTCAGGGTCAGGAGTTCATCCATTTCTGGTGCGTTTCTCAAGTGAGTTGGATTTTTCAAAGGGGAAGTGGATTTGTTTCGTAACTAGAGAGGCACTGACTGATTTGCAGGCACTTCACACTGTGTCTGCAACTCCCTGACGGGCCAAGAGTGTGTGGGACTAGAGAGGAGACCTGGAGGGAAGGCAGGAAGGCACCACTGGAGTTCAGACTCTGAATGGTCTGACTCAGGTTTATGGGAAGCCAGGGGCTGGGATTAGCGCCGCACTTCCTGGGCCTGGGCTGAGACGGGCAGGAAGTTCCTGGGTCACTAGAAAACTGGATTCGAGCCTGAAGGGGAAATTAAAGCAAATTGTGGTGAATCAAAATTCGAGTGAAACCCTCCAGTGCCACTGGGTCATGGCCCCACTGGGGACTCATTTCCTGGGCTGCTGGCCCCATCCCGGAGCCATTCACCTTTCTTATTCCTCAGGCAGATGAGCAATCCCAGGACCATGAAGAGCAACCCCAGCACGGAGCCCCTGACCCCAGCCACCATCTTGCCCCGGCAGAGTCAGCCCGTGCCTCTGTGGAAAGAAGAGCACAGCTGGTTTAGGCTGAGCTCAGCCTCTCCTTCCCCTTGCGCTCTCTGTCCCAGAGGTGGGGCAGGGCTTGACCCAGGCCCATCCCCCGAGGGTTGCCCCTGCGGGCTCAGGGGCTGCCCCACACCCAGCGGCTCTTACCCCAGTGCACGGTGAGGGGGCCCCGCAGGCTGATGTGCTCCACCTGGCAGGTGTAGACGTCCCTGCGCCAGGGGCTCATCTCCAGCATCACCAGGATCTGGAAGGTCCAGTCTCCGTTCTGGAGCAGCTCCGTGGACACCACCCCGGCCGTCTGCTCCTGCCCGTTCTTCAGCCACTTGATCTCGATCCCCCCGGGGTAAAACCCCGTCACCGAGCAAACCAGCAGGTTGCGATGCGCTGGGACTCCGATTTCATGGGGGAAACTTTCACCTTGGACTGAATTGGGAGAAGTGGGAGAGAGAGAGAAATGGGAAAGGAGTGAGAGACAGAGCAGGACTCAGGGAGACCAGGTTCCAGCTCCAATTTTTACCCTTGGAGCATGAAGAGATCATCACAGATCCGGGTGAAAGTACCATTGTTAACCTTTGGTATTCCCCCATTGTCCCTGTCTGGGGGACACCTACTGGGACAGATCTGACAATACCTTGCAATGTCCTGGACAAGCCTTATGGAATTAAGTTAAACCTTATTGAATTAAATATTTTAGGAGTCCATTGTCTTCAAAATGCCGTGGTTTAAGTGTTGTTATGGAATTGTGTGTAACTTCTAGGCAATGACTAACGTGATCATGAACTGATCGATTTCATGATTCTAGGGAAAGGAAGGAGTGAGAGCAGCAGAACTGGGACAGTGGCCTTCAAAAAATCAGACTTCAGCCAAGTCAGAGAGCTGGTAGGTCAGGTCCGAGGGGAAGAAAATCTCAGGAAAAAGGGAGTTCAGAAGAGCTGGCAGAGTCTCAGAAAGACAGGATTCAAGGCACAACTGCAAACTATCCCCATGAAAAGAAAAGATGGAAAGAGTCTGTCACAGAGTCACAGGGTCTGGTCTATGCCCCAGCCTGTGACCGGAACGACCCCTTAGTGTGCCGGGCCCCAAGGACCCACCCAGTTCCATAGGGGCAGGCCTGGGGCCTCCAAGACTCAGACACTGGGCCTTTGGCACCAGCAAACCCTGTCTCTCTCCTTGGCTCCCTGCAACCAATCCAGCCCAGGCAGACGCCCATGGGAGGCTTGTGCGGTATTTCTGCTGGGCTCCGTGCTGTCGGTGAGGACTTGCAGCGACACAGGCAGTCTTTCCAAGCAAGGGAACCATTTATCCGTCCCCTGGCCTACAGAACCCGAAAGTCCTGAGGTTAGCAAAGGGGGTCAGAAGTGAAGCCGTCGTGCACCCTGACCAAGGCAGTGCCCTGAGGACCCAGCCAAGCTGTCATGGACTCCCTTTCTCGCGCTCTCCCCGGGACTGAGCTCCTGTGTCCCGCAAAAGGGCCCCCTTCTTCCAGTCACCTGACAGCTTCTTCTCCAGCCGTTCCCTGTTCCACCTGCTGGGGGTTCCTGCTGTTTGGTCTCGATTGTTCATCTCTTTGTCTTGCTGCACCTTCTTTTGGTTTGGGTCTGTTTCAGCCAGCTTTTCTGATGACTATAGTCACTCCGCCAGGCAGCGAGGTGACACACACATCTTCTGTCTCCTGTGCTGTTCCAGGAGCAGTGCTGACCCTATCAATGTGACGTACAGAGGGAGACTGAGGCAGGCCTAGGATTCATAACATACATCACAGAAAATTCCCACTTCATCACAGAGGCCAACATGGCTCCATCAGGAACTGTCTAATCACCTGAAAATCAAAAAGGAATCCTACAGAAAGTGGAAAGATGGACAAATTGCTAAGGAGGAGCACAAAAGAACAGCACAAGCACGTAGGGATAAAATCAGAAAGGCCAAGGCACAAAATGAGTTACACCCAGCAAGGGACATAAAAGGCAATAAGAAGAGGTTCTTTAAATACATTAGGAGCAAGAGAAAGACAGAGGAAAGTGTGGAAGTAGAGAAAGAACTGACAGGGATTTGAAGGGGATTTCAATGCAAACAGTCCCCTCTGTGAGCAAGAGTCAGGCTAGCTGTAACCCTAATAACGCGAGATTTGTAGAAGTGAGGATTGTGTGAGGCAGGTGGGAAAGAACTGTGTGAGAAGTTGTTGCGACCTTGTGTTAGATAAGTATGGAATGTGGACTAGAGTCTAAATAGAGGTGAGAAAAATAAGATATCAGGATGACCTATGTATAAACAAAATGCAGCTGTTGCTCATTATTGTATGTAACAAAAGTTATAAATGCTTGCTGTCATTGTTTACCTAGAGAGAGACCTGTTTTGCTCTCTCCCTCCAGGCAATTGCTAGAGATAATAAAGTATCTGACTTGCTGCTCCCAACCTCAGAGTGAGAACTGTTTTTCTCAGACAAAAGTGTAGGTCCTCTACTTAGTGGGGAGGAGAGCTAATACCTGACAACATCAAGAAGACTGAGGTGTTTAATGCCTATTTTGCTTCAGTCTTCACTAAAAAGGATAATGGTGACCAGATATGCAACACACTTAATATTAACAACAAGGGGGAAGGAACACAAGCCCAAACAGGGAAAGAACAGGCTAAAGAATATTTAGATAAGTTGGATGTATTCAAGTCCAAAGGTCCTGATGAAATTCCCCCTGGGATACTTAAGGGACTAGCTGAAGCAATCTCAGAACCACTAGCCATGATCTTTGAGAGCTCATGGAAGAAGGGTGAGGTCCCACAGGACAGGGGAAGGGCAAACCTAGCACCTGTCTTTATAAACGATACCGGAACAAATGATTAAGCCATCAGTTTCTAAGCCCCTGGGGGATAATAGAATCAGAAGGACTAGCCAGGTTGGATTTGTCAAGAACAAATCATGCCAAACCAGCCTCATTCCCTTCTTGCACAGGGTTACTGGCCTGGTGGACAGGCGGGAAGCAGGAGACGTGATGGATTTTGATTTTAGTCAGGCTTTAGACACAGTCCTGCAGGACGTTCTCATAGGCCAACGAGGGAAATGTGGGCTGGATGAAATGCCAGCCATGTGGGTGCACAACTGTTTGAAAGTCCGTACTCAGAAAGCAGTTTGCAGTTTGCTGTCAAAGCGGGAGGGTGTATCTACGGGGTCCCCCAGGGGTCAGCCCTGGGTCCAGTACTAGTCCATAGCTTCATTAACGGCTTGGATAATGGAGTGGGGAGCCCTACAACATTAACTCCACGTAACCCCCGCGGGCACTGCGGCTCTCCGGTCCCATCTAGTGGCTGATGGAGGTGGCTCAGGCAGTAGAAGCTCCCGCTTGAGGCTCCAGAGATTGAGGATTCAATTCCCCTGGGAACCACCCAGACAAGATATTGAGTTACGGCCCCACTCACCTCTCCCGCCGTTCACCTTTCCCCCTCCATCATCCTGTGGCCCTGGCTACAGCATGTATCCACTACCGGGACCCATCTTTTCTCTAGCACCCCACTCTGGCTGCTTGGCGAGCCACCGGCCCAGCGCTGTGATGGCGGCCTAGACCCCCACATCCCTATGGAGGAATACGAGCTCCAGCCGGTGCCAGATGTACCTTTCCTCACTCGCTCAGGTGCCCTTGGGGCCGTGACACTCACCCTCAGCCTGCTCTGAGAGGGGAGAGACAGGCCCAGGTCAGGGACCCACCTGCCTGGCCTCTGCTGCAGCCTCCCATCCCAGCCCTCTACCTGCGGTCCCTAGTCCTTCAGCTTTGGCTCTGTGAGGGGGACGGGGAGCCCAAGCTCGGGGCTGGGCACAGCTTTCCTGCTGCACTTCCCCAGAGGGGATGTCCCAGTGTCTGCTCGGCCGCGCTTTCCTCACCTGGCGGCTCCGTGCAATGAGCCATGTGGCTTCTCAGCACCGTCACCAGCCGAGCCCCAGCCCCGAGGTAGGACCCAGCCAGACCCCAGGGCTGCTCCACAGGGAAGGGGATGAATGAGGAGACTCGCCCAGACCACCCAGACCGAGAACTTCTCTGCCCAGCTCCGAGCACCAGCCCCGGGACGCTGCTCATCACCCCGGGGGGCACCCCCAGCCAAGGGGCCAGGCAGCATCGGGCTCAGGTGCCCCCTTCCCCGAGTGTAGTGGGGAGGGGAGGGGACACAGGGTCCCAGCAGCCCAGCTGGCCCAGGGTCAGGTACGGACAGGGCAGGATGTGAAGGGAAGCAGGGGAGACACCAGGCTGGTTAGGTTAATTTAACCCTTTTGCTGCTGTCTCTGCCTGATCCACTCGGCCCCTCGAGAGCCACCGTGCAGGCGAGGGGCACAGACCCTGGGCAGAGGGGGGCCCCAGCGGATGGTGCAAGGGCGCCTCCCAGTGGACAATCCCGGGAACGAAGGTGCTGCCCCTGTCCGGGAAAGGCTGGCTCCTGCCCTAGACGCAGAAGGGGCTTCCCCCCTTTCGGACTCCTGGATCCCCAGGCCGGCAGGGACCATTGTGACCATCTAGTCTGACCCTGTTCAGAACCGGGGCAGGCCCGGCTGGGCTGGGGGCCAATGGAGGCTGGAAGCCCGAAGTCTCCCCCCCCCCCCAAACACCCCCAGGCACCAGCACAGCCCCTGCACCACCCACGGGGGATTAGCTGCTGGGCCAAAGGGCCTGTGCACAATTGGGGGACCCGAAAAAAAGGGTGCCCGGGCCCCGACCCAGCTCCCCGCAGGCGGAAGGGGTGGGGAGGGGCCTCTGGCAGCACCACGGGCTCGTGGCACTGAACAGCCCAGCCGGGGATAAGGGCGGGTGCCGGGCTGGTCACAGCCCCAGCGATGCGCCTGGGCCCCGGGCGGTGGCTAGTTCCCTGGGGAGCTGTGGGGACCCCACCGGCAGAACACGCTCACACACAGACCCTGCCGGGGGGCGGGTATGTGTCACATCTGGGCTGGGGGCTGTACAGGGACTGGGCCCGGCGCTGGACCCCGGGGCATCCGCACACGGGCGTGGGGGGGGGCTTTAAATTGTCCCCCCTCATCAGCAGGCGGGTCTACAAAGGCTCCCGCGCCCCCCCCCCCCCCCCCCCGCCAGCTGCAGCCGCCCGCAGGCCGGGGAGGCCGGGCCCAGCCCCGGGACCTGGCGGGGGCTCGCGGCGCGGAACAGCTGGTGCGAGCAGAGGCGGGGGCGGGGCGCGGGCAGGCTGCGGGAGGGGCGGGGCCGCGCGAGCACGTATGCAGATCTCCGTGCGAGCGGAGCATTGTGGGAACGGTAGTAGGCTGACGAGCACGGCCCCAATTGACCGTGCGGGGCTCGGTGGCGAGAAGGGTCCGAGCCCGGGGCCTGTCGGAGCAGCTGGCGGCGGTCGGGGCCGGTGTGGGCGGGGCCGGCGGTCGGTCCGAGTCGGGCCCCACCGTGTGTTGAGAGTGTGGGGCGAGCGAGGGCGGGCGGCGGCCGGGGCGGACCAACTCATACTTACCTGGCAGGGGAGATACCATGATCACGAAGGTGGTTTTCCCAGGGTGAGGCTCATCCATTGCACTGCGGGTGTGCTGACCCCTGCGATTTCCCCAAATGCGGGAAACTCGACTGCATAATTTGTGGTAGTGGGGGACTGCGTTCGCGCTCTCCCCTGGCTCGCGGGTGCAAAGACAGAACAACGGGCTCCGGGGAGTTTCTCGCTCAGGGTGTTGCCTTTTCGAGCGGCTGCACGTCACCGCTTCTTCCTGAAGCCGCCCTGCGCATTGTTCTCTCTCTCTACCGGTTGGGGCTGGTGACCGGGGATGTTGCTTTTTAAAGCGAGGGGCCCGCTCCTGCCAGAGCAGCAGCTGCCCCTACACTGCTTGGCGCTGGCTTCTGGCCTCCAGCTTCGCTACGGTGCGGGGCTTGGGGGGTGGGCCGGGAGGTAGCGGCGGGGACGGCACTTTCCAGCCGCGGAGGAGAGCGCAGGGCTACAGAGAAGGGCGGCCTTATGGCGAGGGGGGAGCACCCCCCATTATCTGGCCTAAGGGTGAGCGCCGGGGGGACGGGGCCTCAGGGGAAGCTCAGGGATTGAGAGCTGGGCCGCGCAGGGGCAGTTCTCTGGTGGCGGAGCGGGGGCTGGGGTGACGGAAGGTCCTTAAAAGAGGTGGGGCCACCAGCGGCCCCCCCCCCCGCTCTCCCTGTCAGCTCTCGGGCGCCTGTGCCTTTGGCCAGAGGCTTTGTTGGCTGCAGCAGCGCCACCTCGTGGCGATTTGGGGGCCAGCGCCAGGCCGGGAGAAAGCCCGAGGGCCTCACGGACACTGCGCTGCGCTGCCGGGCGCCCCAGTCTGGGGCAGAAGGCAGGAGCTGCGGGAGAGGGAAGGAGCCTGGGAGTGAACCTGGCGGGTTGGTGCGTGTGGGTGGGGAAGTACGGGACAGTTTCTTTGGGGGGGGGGATTGTTAGGGAGTTGGGGGTCCTCCCCTGTCCCCATGTGGCCTGAAGTCCCCCCGCCCCCCATCAGCCTCTGGCCCAACAGGGGCGGGGCGCGCGCAGGCTGAGGCATCTGACTCCAACCTTCCGCCTGATCCTAGAAAGGATCCCTAGTCTCTGGGGAAAACAGGTACAGAGCCTGCTCCCTAAGCTAAAACAGTGATCATTTTCTCAAGGGGGGAGGAATGGACATTTTTTTCCCTAATGGGGACACTGATGAGAGAGCGACTGACCCAAAACCACACGCTTCTGGAAGCAGGGGCGGCTCTAGCTTTTTTGCCGCCCCAAGCACGGCAGACAGGCTGCCTTCGGCGGCATGCCTGCGGGAGGTCCCCGGTCCCACAGATTCGGTGGCATGCCTGCGGGAGGTCCCCGGTCCCGCGGATTCGGCGGCACGCCTGCGGGAGGTCCGCCGGTCCCGCGGCTCCAGCGTCCCCACCGCCGAATTGCCGCCGAATCCATGGGACCGGCGGACCTCCCGCAGGCATGCCGCCAAAGGCAGCTTGACTGCCGCCCTCGCAGGGACCGGCAGGGCGCCCCCCATGGCTTGCCGCCCCAGGCACGTGCTTGGAGCGCTGGTGCCTGGAGCCGCCGCTGTCTGGAAGTACACTAATGAGAGCAGTGTGGGCACCTGCTTGGAAAAGAATAACCAGCCATTTAAGTGACCTACAAACAATCGTAAAGTAGAAGGGAAAAAAAGCAGACCCCTAAATTGAAAAACACATAGTAGGAGAACAATGCAGAGTCATGTTAAAAACAAGACAGTAACAACACTTTTTTCTCTTTTTTTAAACCAGAATGCTCTCCCCGAGAGGAGGTGCACCATTCCCAGAAATATGAAATAGCAGATTGCAGCGCGGAGTGGATGGAGCAAGCTCCTATTCCTTCTCCCTGTTTAAAAAATCCATTTACTATAAAGCTCTCAGATAGAGAACCTGTCAGATATTAAACTGATAAGAACAGATTTTAAAATGTTATTAAAGCTAATGTTAAAAAAAATATGTAATACATAGGCTGAAACCAGCGTATTGTACGTCTGGGAATCATGCTTAGATTATCCACAAATACGAAGTTTGCTTTTAAAACTCAGATGATACATAGTGTACTTAATCAGCAATAACCCAAATGTAGGTGAATAAATTTAACAATACAGTTTGGAATCCGAATACTCCGGTACATTGCTCATGAAGAGTTCTACAGAGAGTTGGTTGGGGAAAGCAAAATAGATCAATGAGTGGAGAATGTCCCTCAGTAATTGGGAATTAGGGTAGGTTGTCCGTTTAGAAAATACAGTTTATCAGGGAAGTATTTTAGTTACTTTCCTTACTGTGAAAAGAACAAGGAGTACTTGTGGCACCTTAGAGACTAACAAATTTATTTGGGCATAAGCCAGGGGTAGGCAACCTATGGCATGCGTGCCGAATGCGGCACGCAAGCTGATTTTCAGTGGCACTCACACTGCCCAGGTCCTGGTCACCGGTCCGGGGGGCTCTGCATTTTAATTTAATTTTAAATGAAGCTTCTGAAAGACTTCCTACTGTATTTTTCACTCCATGCATCGGATGAAGTGGGTTTTAGCCCACGAAAGCTTATGCTCAAATAAATGTGTTAGTCTCTGAGGTGCCACAAGAATGCCTCGTTCTTTTTGCTGATACAGACTAACACGGCTCCCACTCTGAAACCTCTCCTTACTGTGCTTCTCATCAGCACTCCAGCTCATCCCTCCTGGTATTGCCGATGGCCAGTGATGTGTTGTATG
Organism: Emydoidea blandingii; assembly: GCA_036785055.1. NCBI lineage: Eukaryota > Metazoa > Chordata > Testudines > Emydidae > Emydoidea > Emydoidea blandingii. The sequence continues at coordinate 92,333,260 of JAXIVB010000007.1, forward strand.
TAGATGTCCCTCAACCACCCGATGGCATCTGACACCATGAGTTGTCGCATCATTCTTGAACTAGTCCAGGAACTGTATGAAGGCTGCACCACCACCACCCACTCCATGGAAGGAGAAATGCCCGGAATTCCTATCTGTGGCAGCGTGAAGCAAGGCTGTCCCCTGAGCCCCTTCATTTTCAACTTAGCCATGGAGTCGCTCATTCGAGCCATTTCCGGTGGGCTAGGCAGTTTTGACCTGTATGACAACAGCATGAATATCCTGGCCTACGCAGATGATCTGGTCCTGATTGCAGACAGCCCAACAAATGCTTGACATCACCAGCCAGGCTGCCAACTGGATGGGACTCCGCTTCAATGCCAGGAAGTGCACATCAATGCCTGGAACACCTTCCTGATCCCCCGTATCTCATTTGTCCTGAGGGGATCTGCCGTGGCCAAGGTACCTCTGAACAAGGCAGACAACACCATCTGGCAGCTGGTGAAAAAGTGGATGTTTCTTCCCCACAGAACCAGTAATGAACTGGTGTACCTCTCGCACAGGCAGGGCGGCGCCAACATCCCTCCAATGGACGATCTGTGAAACACTGCCGTGATCACTCACGTCTTCCGCCTGGACGCCATGGTGAGGAACATTGCGGAGAGTGCTCTGCAGGATGTGTCAAAAAGCGAATCGCCAGGACCCCCTCCAACCAAGATGTCGCCACCTACCTGAGTGGCTCGCTGGAAGGTGAATTTGGAAGAGACGGGGAGACTTTGCTTTGCTCTGGACTCATGCTCGCAACACTACGTGATGACTGGAGAAGTATATCGGCTGTCACTGGACATGGTGCGAGGAATGCCAGGCGCTGGAGTCCTGGTGCCACAGGTGAAGAACACGGACCACATAGTCCTCACTCCAAAAGCTAGAACCATGCTGGAGAGGACCCTGTAGGCTGCCATCCGGAAGCTGGACCAGGGCAAGGCGTTCGAGGTGATGTGCAAGTGGGACACCAGCAACCACTTCCTCCCCGGGGTCGGCTTCATCCGATTTGCCGACAGGAGGTTCATCCATAGGGCCCAGCTCAACTGTGTCCTGCTGAACGGAGACGTCCACCACGGGAATTGGGACAAGTGATGCAGGACACAGTGCGGCTACGCCAACGAGACATTACCCTACATCCTGTGTAGCTGCAAGGTTGCTGTGCACTCCGCCATCCCTGGAACGAACAGCCAACTGCGACCGGACATCGACATCACCAATGAGGACCGGAAGAAGATCATCATGGTGAACATCACTGTGCCTTTTGAGAATGGGACCTGGCCTTCTGCGATGCCCGTGCTCAAAAGGTGGAGAAATACTCCTGTCTGGCTGACACCCTGAGAGCTAGGGGTTACCAGGTTCAGACACGCACTGATCAGCGGAGCCCTGGGCGCATGGGACCCCAGTAACAAGCGAGTGCTGAGAGAATGTGGAATTGGTCAACGCTACGCTTATCTGATGCGACAACTCATGGTGTCAGATGCCATCGGGTGGTTGAGGGACATCTACATAGACACATCACTGGACATCGGCAATACCAGGAGGGATGAGCTGGAGTGCTGATGAGAAGCACAGTAAGGAGAGGTTTCAGAGTGGGAGCCGTGTTAGTATCAGCAAAAAGAACGAGGCGTCCTTGTGGCACCTTAGAGACTAACAAATTTATTTGAGCCTAAGCTTTCGTGGGCTAAAACCCACTTCATCTGATGCATGGAGTGAAAAATACAGTAGGAAGATATATATATATATAAATACAGAGAACATGAAAAGATGGGGATTGCCTTACCAACTCTTAATGAGACAAAGCAATTCAAGTGGGCTATTATCAGCAGGAGGGAAGATCACTTTTGTAGTGGTAATCAGGATGGCAGATTTCAAAAAAATTGGTAAGGCAACCCCCATCTTTTCATGTTCTCTGTATATATATTTATCTTCCTACTGTATTTTCCACTCCATGCATCTGATGAAGTGGGCTGTAGCCCACGAAAGCTTATGCCAGGGGTCGGCAATCTTTCAGAAGTGGTGTGCCGAGACGTCATTTATTCACTCTGATTTAAGGTTTCGCGTGCCAGTAATACATTTTAACGTTTTTAGAAGGTCTCTTTCTATAAGTCTATAATATATAACTAAACTATTGTTGTATGTAAAGTAGATAAGGTTTTTAAAATGTTTAAAAAGCTTCATTTAAAATTAAATTAAAATGCAGAGCCCCCCGGACCGGTGACCAGGACCTGGGCAGTGTGAGTGCCATAGGTTGCCTACCCCTGGCTTATGCACGTGCCTGGGGCAGCAAGCCGCGGGGGGCGCCCTGCCGGTCCCTGCGAGGGCGGCAGTCAGGCTGCCTTCGGCGGCATGCCTGCGGGAGGTCCGCCGGTCCCGCGGACTCGGCGGCAATTCGGCGGTGGGTACGCCGGAGCCGTGGGACCGGCGGACCTCCCGCAGGCATGCCGCCGAATCCGCGGGACCGGGGACCTCCCGCAGGCATGCCGCCGAATCCGCGGGACCGGGGACCTCCCGCAGGCGTGTCGCCGAATCCGCAGGACCGGGGACCTCCCGCAGCCGTGCCGCCGAATCCGCGGGGCCGGGGACCTCCCGCAGGCGTGTCGCCGAATCCGCAGGACCGGGGACCTCCCGCAGGCATGCCGCCGAATCCGCGGGACTGGGGACCTCCCGCAGGCATGCCGCCGAATCCGCGGGACCGGGGACCTCCCGCAGGCGTGCCGCCGAATCCGCGGGACCGGCGGACCTCCCGCAGGCGTGTCGCCGAATCCGCGGGACCGGGGACCTCCCGCAGGCGTGCCGCCGAAGGCAGCCTGCCTGCCATGCTTGGGGCGGCAAAAAAGCTAGAGCCGCCCCTGCTTCCAGAAGCGTGTGGTTTTGGGTCAGTCGCTCTCTCATCAGTGTCCCCATTAGGGAAAAAAATGTCCATTCCTCCCCCCTTGAGAAAATGATCACTGTTTTAGCTTAGGGAGCAGGCTCTGTACCTGTTTCCCCCAGAGACTAGGGATCGTTTCTAGGATCAGGCGGAAGGTTGGAGTCAGATGCCTCAGCCTGCGCGCGCCCCGCGCCTGTTGGGCCAGAGGCTGATGGGGGGCGGGGGGACTTCAGGTCACATGGGGACAGGGGAGGACCCCCAACTCCCTAACAACCCCCCCCCCCAAAGAAACTGTCCCGTACTTCCCCCACCCACACCCACCAACCCGCCAGGTTCACTCCCAGGCTCCTTCCCTCTCCCACAGCTCCTGCCTTCTGCCCCAGACTGGGGCGCCCGGCAGCGCAGCGCAGTGTCCGTGAGGCCCCCAAATCGCCACGAGGTGGCGCTGCTGCAGCCCAGAAAGCCTCTGGCCAAAGGCACAGGCGCCCGAGAGCTGACAGGGAGAGCGGGGGGGGGCGCTGGTGGCCCCACCTCTTTTAAGGACCTTCCGTCACCCCAGCCCCCGCTCCGCCACCAGAGAACTGCCCCTGCGCGGCCCAGCTCTCAATCCCTGAGCTTCCCCTGAGGCCCCGTCCCTGGACCGCCCACCCTCCTGCTGCTTCTTCCCCCCAAGAGCCTGCCCGTCCCCCCGGCGCTCACCCTTAGGCCAGATAATGGGGGGTGCTCCCCCCTCGCCATAAGGCCGCCCTTCTCTGTGGCCCTGCGCTCTCCTCCGCGGCTGGAAAGTGCCGTCCCCGCCGCTACCTCCCGGCCCACCCCCCAGGCCCCGCACCGTAGCGAAATTGGAGACCAGAAGCCAGAGCCGAGCAGTGTAGAGGCAGCTGCTGTTCTGGCGGGAGTGGGCCCCTCGCTTTGAAAAGCAACATCCCCCCGCCACTGGCCACCAGCCCCAACGCCGACCCGTAGGGAGAGAGAACAATGCGCAGGGCGGCTTCAGGAAGAAGCGGTGACGTGCAGCCGCTCGAAAAGGCAACACCCTGAGCGAGAAACTCCCCGGAGCCCGTTGTTCTGTCTTTGCACAGCGAGCCAGGGGAGAGCGCGAACGCAGTCCCCCACTACCACAAATTATGCAGTCGAGTTTCCCGCATTTGGGGAAATCGCAGGGGTCAGCACACCCGCAGTGCAATGGATGAGCCTCACCCTGGGAAAACCACCTTCGTGATCATGGTATCTCCCCTGCCAGGTAAGTATGAGTTGTTCCGCCCCGGCCGCCGCCCGCCCTCGCTCGCCCCACACTCTCAACACACGGTGGGGCCCGACTCGGACCGACCGCCGGCCCCGCCCACACCGGCCCCGACCGCCGCCAGCTGCTCCCACAGGCCCCGGGCTCGGACCCTTCTCGCCACCGAGCCCCCCACGATCAATTGGGGCTGTGCTCGTCAGCCTGGTCCCGTTCCCACAATGCTCCGCTCGCACGGAGATCTGCATACGTGCTCACGCGGCCCCGCCCCTCCCGCCGCCTGCCGCGCCCCGCCCCTGCCCTGGCCAGCCCCAGCTGTGCAGCGCCGCGAGCTCAGCTGCAGCTCCGCGAGCTCCGGGGCCTGGCTGGACCTGCTCTCCCCGGGCGGGCGGCTGCGGGCGGCAGCGCAGAGCACAAGGGCCTCTCCAAGCTGCCGGAAGTTCAAGCAGCTGCTGGGGCTGCCTGTGCCGGGGCCAGAACTCGGGGGGCACCAACGTGGCTTCCAGCCTCCATCGCCCCGCAGCCCGGCCCGGCCCTGCGGCGGTTCCGATCCGGGCTCAGCGGCCGGAGCAGAGCAGGGGCACAAAGGACATGGGGAAGCAGGAGCGATCCAGGAGCAGCCCAGACCGGGGGGGCGGGAACATCCTTAAGAAAAAGCATCCGGCCCCTGCCCCCTGCTCTGCCACAGACTTCCTGGGTGCCCTCGGGCACATCACTCGGTCTCTCTAGGCCTCAGTTTCCCCGTCTTGGAAATGGGGCTGGTGGCGCTTCCCGACCTCGCACGAGTGTCGGAGGAGAACTCCCCTGCAGATTAGGAAGATGCTCGGATACTGGGGTAATGGGAGAGGGGCGCCGGGGGAGCATATTTGCACCATCGTTTGGGATGGAATCTGTTTGGAAAGAAAATATTTCCCTAGAGTAATTTAAAAAATCTGTGTTCAGCGATAACGTTGTGAAATATGTAACGGAGCAGAGCGGTATTTCCCCGTGTGGCCAGCCCACGACCCGGCCCTAGCTCCCGCTCTGCCCTCGATCCGGCCCTTTTTCCTCCCCCAAAATTAACCCGTCGCCCTCTCCCTCCAGTTCCTTCCATACATTTGCGAAGGCAGCTGGGGGGGCCCCAGGCCGACGCTCTTCAACGGAAGCAGCCCCTGCGGAGGGCAGATGGGGCGGAAACCTGGCATCAACTGGCACCACAGGATGGGTGCCCGTCCCGGCTCTCCGGTTCAGCTCTCTGGCTCCTCTGCCTTTGCCTGTAACAGCGCCAGCTTGTGGGGACGTGGCAGCCAGCACGAGGACGAGACAGCCCCAGGGCCTCTCTGAGGGAAGAACTATTTGCCAGGATGGGCAGGGATGGTGTCCCTGGCCTGTTTGCCAGCAGCTGGGAATGGGCGTCAGGGGCTGGATCACTTGGTGATTCCCTGCTCTGTTCATTCCCTTTGGGGCACCTGGCACTGGCCGCTGTCGGCAGACAGGACACTGGGCTAGATGGACCTTTGCTCTGACCCAGTACGGCCGTTCTTATGGCTCCGCTTAAGCCGCTACGGCTGTGCCACCGCGGTGCTCCAGTCTAGACGCTAGCCGGGCTTGTCCTGTCGGCGTGGGCCATCTACCTCCCCGAAAGGCGGGAGCTAGGTCGATGGAAGAATTCTTCCCTCCGCACCCCTGACAGATGGAGCTGTGCTGATGTAAGTTCCCCAGGAGACCAGTCCAGAGGCTTGGTGCGTGCTGAACCGTCACGTCTACATCGCTCCATCCGGCCGGGATGTGAGAAAGACAAACCCGCTCCTGGGCGACACAGCTACCCGGCCTAACCCCCAGCGTAGCTGACGGCGTTCGGGGAGGTGGTGGGGTAAAGCGACAGACAGACAGACAGACCTCCACCTCCACAGGGTTCTGCTGGCCCAGTCTCCGTAGTGCCGCCGTGCCCCGAGAGAGAGAACGGACAGCAAAAGCCAAAGGCGCCCTGGGGCAGGCCGGGAACCTGCCTCCTGGACAAGTGCTGCCATGTGCCAGGTGAGACAGGTTTTGGAGGGGCTGTTTTTCTGCCAGAGGGGTGAGAGCCCAAGAGGGATGGATGGGCAAAGGGCTGTGGGCAGGGAAGGGGGCAGAGGAGCCGCTGGGGCTCCTTGGGGCGAGTGAGGCCATGGGTCAAGTCCCCATGGTGCAGACTGGAGAGCAAGGCAGGGGACACAGAGCCACTTGCAAAGGAACAGATCAGCTGCAGCCCCCCACCAGGCACCAGAGCAGAGGAGAGAGCAGCACACACCCCACCTCGTGCCTTCCCAGCTTCGTCTGTGCTTCACTGCGTGCCATGGGAATCGCAAACGCAGTCCCCCATTACAGCCGAGGGGCATGGAGCGGTAAAAGCAGGGGTTCTGAAACTTTTGTACTGGTGACCCCTTTCAAATAGCAAACCTCTGCATGCGACCCCCCCCCTTATACATTAAAAACAGTCCTTTATATATTTAACACCATTATAAATGCTGGATGCAAAGCAGAGCCTGGGGTGTAGACTGACAGCTTGCAACCCCTCATGTGATAACCTCACAACACCCTTGAGGGGTCCCAAGCCCCCAGTGTGAGAACCCCTGAGTAAAGAGCTTTAAACAAGAAAGGAAACAGCAGGATGCTTTTAGTAGACGTCAGACGGCCCTGACTGTAGGAGAACTGAGAGCAGAAAAGTGAACTTCCACACAGCATAAAGTAATCAGGGACACAAACAAATAAACACGGCCGGCAGCTCAGAAATCAGAGACCGCTAGAACACCACTTTGCAACCTCCAGGTTCAGTCTGTCTTTGCACCCGCGAGCCAGGGGAGAGCGCGAACGCAGTCCCCCACTACCACAAATTATGCAGTCGAGTTTCCCGCATTTGGGGAAATCGCAGGGGTCAGCACACCCGCAGTGCAATGGATGAGCCTCACCCTGGGAAAACCACCTTCGTGATCATGGTATCTCCCCTGCCAGGTAAGTATGAGTTGGTCCGCCCCGGCCGCCGCCCGCCCTCGCTCGCCCCACACTCTCAACACACGGTGGGGCCCGACTCGGACCGACCGCCGGCCCCGCCCACACCGGCCCCGACCGCCGCCAGCTGCTCCGACAGGCCCCGGGCTCGGACCCTTCTCGCCACCGAGCTCCGCACGGTCAATTGGGGCTGTGCTCGTCAGCCTGGTCCCGTTCCCACAATGCTCCTCTCGCACGGAGATCTGCATACGTGCTCACGCGGCCCCGCCCCTCCCGCAGCCTGCCGCGCCCCGCCCCTGCCCTGGCCAGCCCCAGCTGTGCAGCGCCGCGAGCCCCCGCCAGGACCCGGGGCTGGGCCCGGCCTCTCCGGCCTGCGGGCGGCTGCAGCTGGTGGTGGGGCGGGAGCCTTTGTAGACCCGCCTGCTGATGGGGGGGGGGGCAATTTAAAGGCGCCCCCCCCACGCCCATGTGTGGCTGCCCCGTAGCCCAGTCCCTGTACAGCCGGCCCGGGTGTGACACATATCGCCCCCCCCCCCCCCCCAGCAGGGTCTGTGGGGCCCTTGGCCTGCGGGCTGGTCTGTGTGTGTCTGTGTGTGTGTGGTTAGTACACATAAAGATCCCCATCTCCTGGCACAGAAGGCCCCAGTGACCTCACAGACTGCATTGTGTGTGTGTCTCTGTCTGTGTCTCTCTGTGTGTGTGTGTGTGTGTCTCTGTGTGTAACTGTGTGTGTGTGGTTAGTACACATAAAGATCCCCATCTCCTGGCACAGAAGGCTACAAGAGCATTTGCTGGATGCTGGCTGCCGGAAGCTGGGCCTGGCCGACCGGATAATCGCCCAGTTCTGTTCATTCCCTGCGAGGCGCCTGGCACTGGCCAGTGTGGGCAGACAGGACACGGGGCTAGCGGGACCCGTGGTCTGACCCGGTGGGGCCGTTCCTAGGATTGTTGGTATACCCTGGATAGAACTGTTGTGATCCACCCCACGCAGCGTGGGGCACGGGCCCCCCAGTGCTGGCTGGTACCGGTACCTGGGCTTGGAACGGACGAGATTTTTATCGGTAAATGTCAGTCAAGGTTGATTCCGCCCCCCCATGTTACCGTCGATAATGATGAAAACGTCAGCCAGGCACAGTAAGACACAGCTGTCGGAGCCCGGGTCCGCGTTAGATTTCGGGACATTCCCGTGTGGGTTCCAACACGCGATGGCGACACGTGTTTGAACAGCCGTAAAGCGTTAACGTGTCGAGTCTCCCCATCGCTGGCAGGAAATAACCGTCCGACCCCCCCGACCTCCCACAACTGCGATGGGCAACGTGATAAAAACCCAACAAACAAAACGGCTTGAAAATCCCCCTGGACTGTGTCTGTGGAACTGCCCAGACCAGCCCCCGGGTGAGCCCTGGCAGTGGCCGGGCGCTCGCTGGGCCTGCTCGCGGCCGGGTGAGCAGAGCAGGGTCTGGCTTTACCCCCCCCCCCGCAGCTCCAAGCCCCCCAGGGGGGTTTCCATTCTCAGAGAGTATTTCCCAGAGCCCCCCCCCATACAAACCCCCGGGGGGGAGGATTGACGGGGCCGGGGCTGCAGCTCAGCCCTGCCCAGGTTCACTGGGCACCGCCGAGGGCTCCCCAGAGCTGCTGCCGGAGGAATTTGTCCCCGTCCCCCCCGCCGCAGCCCCAAACACCAGCTCCCCCTCCTGGACCCCCACAGCCCCCCAGGCCAGCCCTGTCTGTCTGTCTCCTGGGGGGCAGGAGGGGGTGGGGGTGGGCTCCGGGACCCCCCCTCCTCAGCCAGGGGCGGCGGGTGATGGGGAGACCCGGGGGCTGACCCCGCACCAAGGGCCCGTCTCCGCCTGCCCCGCGCCCCGGCCCCAGCTCTGCCCGAGCGCACTAGCAGGGGCCGCAGCCCCGGGTGGGCGATGCGCTGTAGACGGATCCTGTCTGTGCCGCTCCCCTCCCGGCAGCGGGGGCGGGTCCATGGGCTGCCCCCCCCATCCCGGGCCGCTCTCCCCGCCCCCCCGGGGGTTGGGCTTCCTGGGTCAGCGCCGCTGCTGCATCTGCGCCCGGCCCCGCTGCTGCTCCCGGCCCGGGCGGGGGGAGCCCGGGGGCCGCGCTGGGCTGGAACCGGAGCCGGAGCCGCCCCTGGGCCGGGCAGCGCCGAGCTCCGCCGGCCGGAGGGAGCTGCTGCGCCGGGGCCGGCAGGTGCGGGAGGGGCCGGGCCGGGGGGGCGCTACAGGGCGGGGGGAGGTGTGGGGGGCTGGGAGGGGGCGGGGGGAGGGCAGGAGGGGATGGGGGCAGTGCGGGGGGGGGGAAGGGCACAGACCCCCATCCAGCCATGGGGCAGGAGCGGCAGGCAGGGGGGTGACTAAGATCTGAACATCCCAGAGCCCCCCCCACGCCCTCCCAGAGCCCCCCAATCCTGCCCCCCCACCGCCCTGGGTGTCTGCAGCGGGGACAGTGAGACCCCAGGGTCTGTGGTACCCCCCGGGGTGGCATCCCCCTCCCTGCCCCCCGGTCAGCCCCACAGGCCCATCCCGCCTGGTGTCCTGCCCCCTCCCTGCCCCCCGGTCAGCCCCACGGGCCCATCCCGCCCGGTATCCTGCCCCCTGGGTCAGGCCACGTCCCCCGGAGCAGGCCGGGGCTGGGTTAAAATCATGGGACGTTCCCTGTAGCAGATACAAGGGGAGACGCATCATATGCGGATTCAACTGACACGATTTTAACTATACGTGCTCGGCAAAAAATAAAATAAAAATTAAAAAAAGAGAAAAATAACAATTTAAATACTGTACCTGTAGTGCGGGCGTTCCGCCCGCCATTCCACTCAATGGGAATTTGACTAGACGCGATTTTCGCCTTACACACTGACTTTAGAACCTAACCCCCGCGTAAGATGCGACTCCTGTGTATTCTCCTGCCGCGTCGCACGCCCTGATCTCGCCTGTCCCCATCCCCGAGCAGGATTTCTGATCCCTGGACCGGACGCACTCTCCCGGATGGAGCGAGGGGCAGAGCCGGGGGTCCCAGGCCCCCGGGGCGCTGAGGAGACCCCGAGAGACGCCCGCACAGGTGAGGAATCGCTTAAACCATCTCAGAAATTCACCCCTGGCTTCCTGGGGTCTTTACATCCTGGCCAGTAACAGAAGGGGCTTTACAGGCCTTCCAGGGGCTGCCCCGGCCCCCTGCCTTTTCCTCAACCCCATTTTATGTTTGTAAATGTTTTTCTCTGCCCTACTCCCGTGTGAGAGACCCACACAACACAACGGGGCAGCTGATTGTGCAGGGGCCGCAGAGACGCTGACTGGGCAGATGCTGCCGCCGGCACGAAGAAAACAGGCTGGGGCCAGCGGTTAGGAAATGCGGTTCCTTCGCTCACCCGTCAGTGACTCGCCCGGTGGTGCCCCTGCCGCCAGCGCGTGGGGAGGGGATTTCAGCATGGGAGGAGTAAATGCGGCTGGGGAGTTAATTCTGTATTGAGGGCGAAGCAGCTCATCAGATTAGTTTAAACCCCAGGCCGCCATCCCCCTCCACACACAACATTTACAGAGGTGTGGTTACGTGCCTAGTGCAAGGCAGTGGGGACACGGACTCACACGCAGTGTCTCAGGTGGTGAGTGTGCGCACACGAAATCTCACCACAACAATCAATATCTGCCACCTTACGGTCAATTCTTTGTTGGCTCTTATGACCTGGGTTCCCAGCTCCGCCGCCTCCTTTCCCATTTCTGTGCCTCGGTTTCCCTGTTGTTAGGCAGATCATGCACCGTGAACCATCTTTGCACAGTGCTTTGCGACCTCCAGGTGAACAGCTGCGAGGGAGGCCCAGAGCAGTAATATAATCACTGCAAAGGCCTCCCGGCCTCCCCAGGCCTCAGCCCAGATTGTGACCTCATTACGTTCCTTGCTTTTTTCATGTTGTACCTCGTGAAGAATAATAATAATTTGTGTGACGTGAGCATCTAGCCCGGACTGAGCTCAGGAGCCCATTGTGCTCGGAGCTGGACATACACCTAGCGAGAGACAGTCCCTGCCCCGCGGACCCGGCCGTGTGAACGGCCAGCGAGGGGAGGGGTGTGAGGGCAAACAGAAGCCCAGGGAGAGGACGTAGCAGCCGGTGGTGAAGCTGGGAATAGAGCCCAGGACTCCAAAGGCGGAGGAGTGACTTGATTGTGGTGTATAAGTCCCTGCGAGGGGGGAAATAGCAGCTACTAAAGGGATCTTTGTCCGGGTCTGTTCTGGCCATAAGCTCTGTGAGTCTGACCCACCAGACCGCGCTGCCCCTCATCACCCATCACACCGGTAATTCCCCTGGGGTGACGCATGGGGGTCGCGCTGATGCTGACTAGTCACCCAGCGTCTCTGGCCGGCTGTGCCCGGTACCCGGCAGCGCGGTCACTTTCATGGATCGCTCCCACGCCCGCCCAGCCGACGTCCTGGGACTTGCAGGGTCGTTTTCTAAGTACATTTCGAAAGCGCTGACATCTGCGCATGAAGCTGAACTGTGGGGACTCCTGCAACGCTCCAGTTAGGGGTGTGGGGAACCTGGCGGCCACTCGCTGCAGCAAAGGAGACAGGTCCGGTCTCGTCCCTGACCCTGCACTATCTGTCCATCCACCCCTGGATCCTAGTGTACCCAATCTACACCCCCCGCCCTCCCCCGGCCCGCCCTGCCCCACCCTGGGAATAGCCCCAAGTGCTCCCTCTGCTGGTGCTCAGAGCCCCTGCAGGCCGCCAGAGTGAAATCGACCTGACTCTTGTCAGTGTCACAGCAGCCCACAGGAAACAGCCTGAAAATGGCCAGTGTCTTCTCAGTTTCCTGCTGCTGGGGATCTCTGAGCAGCACCAGAGCTGCCTGTCTGCAGACTCAGGAAGGCAGTGCGGCCTCATCGGGCTCCCTACAAAATCAGCCTCCCAACAAGGGCCAGAAATGAGAGCTTGAATCCTCTGGGAGTTCCCGGCCTTTCCTCCCACCAGGGGCAGTGCCAGCTGCCAGGGGATTTTTTACACCTCGGGTTTGTTCCCCTGACCTGAGGAGTCCAGCGCAGGGAGTGACGGGTGTCTGGATTCTCTCTTTCTTTCAGCACGTGGGAACGAGGAGGAGGTGACTCAGCCAGGGGTGGCGAATGAGACGCTGCCAGGAGAAGCTGGAGGGGACATTTCCCGGAGTCCGGAGCCGGGGAAAGCCTCCGAGGGGCAGCAGGGGAACCCCACGGAGGAGAGTGGGGATGAACCCGCCCCCCGCGGGGGCGACACAATGGACCCGAGCGAGGCCATGGCCCGGCCAGGGCGGCTCTACACCTGCCCGGAGTGCGGGAAAAGCTTCACGCAGAGCTCGCACTTCATCCGGCACCAGACGGTGCACACGGGGGAGCGGCCGTACCAGTGCGCGGACTGCGGCAAGAGCTACCGGCAGAACTCGGACCTGGTGAGCCACCGCCGGCTCCACACGGGCGAGGAGCCCTTCCACTGCGCCGAGTGCGGCAAGCGCTTCCGCCAGAGCTCGGAGCTCATCATCCACCAGCGCAGCCACACGGCCGAGGCCCCCTACCCCTGCCCCGAGTGCGGGAAGCGCTTCCGCCGCAGCTCGCACCGCCTGGCCCACCAGCGCACCCACACCGCCGAGCGCCCCTGCAAGTGCCCCGACTGCGGCAAGGGCTTCCGCACCAACTCGGACGTGGCGCAGCACCGGCGCACCCACACGGGCGAGCGCCCCCACCAGTGCCCGGACTGCGGCGAGCGCTTCAGCGTGCGCTCCACGCTGGTCAACCACCGCCGGGTGCACACGGCCGAGCGCCCCTTCGCCTGCGTCGAGTGCGGCAAGCGCTTCACCCAGAGCTCCACCCTCAACCGGCACCGGCGCATCCACGTGGGCGAGCGGCCCTACCGCTGCCTGGAGTGCGGCAAGAGCTTCAACCGCAGCTCCAACCTGCTCACCCACCAGGTGCTGCACACGGGCGAGCGCCCCTTCCGCTGCCCCCGCTGCCCCAAGAGCTTCAACCAGCGCGCCAACCTGCTCACCCACCAGCGCACCCACACGGGCGAGCGCCCCCACCAGTGCCCCGGCTGCGGCAAGCGCTTCAGCCAGAGAGCCAACCTGCTGGTGCACCAGCGGCTGCACGCGGGGGACTGACCCCCGGCCGGCGTCCGGGGTGCTCTAGCCAGCCGCCCGCTCGCTGGCGTCGGGTGTGGCCGATCGGGGACTCCTCCGGCCCGCCAGCCCCCGGCATTCCTGACCAGCTCTTCCGTCCTGCCAGCCCGGCGTAGGGGGACGGCGTGAATGGGCCGGCGGTGTTAACATAACCCAGCCGCTGTCCACCGTTACACAGTGTTAAACACGGGCCGGGGTTGGGGTGCAAAGACCGCTGCCCGCTCAGCGCCAGGGCAAACACCGTTCAGCAGCCTGGGAACCGTTTCGTAACGACGCAGCAAAGGCCGAGCCGATAAAGCCTCTGCAGTGTGAAGTACGAAGCCAGCCAGGCTTACCCTGTTAGTGTCCGCGGTCCCGGTCCCGTCCGCCGGAGAGAGGAAAGGCCCTTTGTCTGAGCGTCTCCTGGGTGCATCAGCGCTGGCAGTGACGGGACAGGAGAAAGGAGCTGTGACGGGCTGGAGCCAAACGTCTGATCTGTTCAGCCCAGGTGTTGTCTGGGCTTTGGCAGGAGCTGGGGGTGGCCGTGTCCTGTGGGTCCCGCTCTCTGGCCTGGGCTGGGTGGACATTTCTCAGGGTGAGATCCCAGGAGACGGGGGTGGCAGCCAGGGTGGGGAAACTCGCTCCAGGAGACCCGTCTGGTTGTTTTGGTTTTTCCCCCCAAAGTCTCTTTCTTTAAGGCCCTGCAAAGGGGGAGGTGGGTGGCCCGGCCCGGCCCAGCCCCTCATCGTTATGTTCACCAATTAAATTTATTTCCATACGGACAAACTTAGTGTAAGTTACTTCGTTCCCCCGTTTTCGTATTTATGAAGTTCAGACCTTAACACACACAGTCCCAGCGCCGTATCAATCGGCCTCTTCGGCTGAACTAATTCAGGCTCGGTCTGGGTTTTGTCACCTGCCTGTAACATCATCCGTGACTCAGGATAACCTGACGGACTTTTCGTGGTTACTTCCCACGCAGGCCGAAGTTATAAACCCAACTGTCCCATCAGGTCCCTGGGCTAATGACCTGACCTCCCCTCCGGGGGGCTGCAGGGTCTGTGTAGCTCTGTCCCGTACCCCGTCATTCACAACGATTTCAGCGGGCCCCCGTGGATGCAATCGAACTGGGACCGGGGCCAGATCGGATCATCAGAGTTTTAAACAAGTCGTACGGGTATCGATCATTCGTACACTCCTCACTCGGTAACCCTGAACGGCACAGGGACCACCTGCAATGTCTGTTTAACGTCACCCAAGGCACCATCGCTGGTTAGCTGCTTTACACACAATGTCACAAACAGAACAATTGTAAAGAAATGCAAAAATGATAATTATTACCAAGCATTAAAACATGGCCCCTTCCTTATTTACAGCGACACGAACTGTCACTTCTTTCCTGTCCTGCCTTCTCGCATGGCTCTCCAGTCCCTGCTGTCTGCCCAGTTCTTCATGTACTCCGTCCCCGTCCTTGAGATCTGCTTCTCACTGACCTAGGATGTCACTAACTGGTCAGTCCCACTAGAACAGGGGACGCCGGGCAAATCCGGACCGCCAGACACGTTTGCCCGGACCCTGAAATCTCTTTACTTATTTCATTGTTATTGTCTCTGGAGTCTGGCCCTTGACTCTACCTTGACCGAGAAATTTGGACTTTGGCAAAGTCCAACGACTACCCCTGCTATGTAAAGATTAATTCAGCACGGATGTGTCCCCGAATTCCCCAGTCCTCACCCTTCGCGGGGGACCAAGAACTCCCCCATGGGGGAGGCTCATGGCATGGGACACTGACTAATTGAAAGGAATCATAGAATCGTAGAATATCAGGGTTGGAAGGGACCTCAGGAGATATCTAGTCCAACCCCCTGCTCAAAGCAGAACCAATCCCAACTAAATCATCCCACCCAGGGCTTTGTCAAGCCGGGCCTTAAAAACCTCTAAGGAAGGAGATTCCACCACCTCCCTAGGGAACCCATTCCAGTGCTTCACCTAGTGAAATAGTGTTTCCTAATATCCAACCTAAACCTCCCCCACTGCAACTTGAGACCATTGCTCCTTGTTCTGTCATCTGCCACCACTGAGAACAGTCTAGATCCATCCTCTTTGGAACCCCCCTTCAGGTAGTTGAAAGCAGCTATCAAATCCCCCCTCACTCTTCTCTTCTGCAGACTAAACAATCCCAGTTCCCTCAGCCTCTCCTCATAAGTCATGTTCTCCAGCCCCCTAATCATTTCTGTTGCCCTCCGCTGGACTGTTTCCAATTTTTCCACATCCTTCTTGTAGTGTGGGGCCCAAAACTGGACACAGTACTCCAGGTGAGGCCTCACCAATGTCGAATAGAGGGGAATGATCACGTCCCTCGATCTGCTGGCAATGCCCCTACTTATACAGCCCAAAATGCCGTTAGCCTTCTTGGCAACAAGAGCACACTGCTGACTCTCATCCAAATTCTCGTCCACTGTGACCCCTAGGTCCTTTTCTGCAGAACTGCTGCCTAGCCACTCGGACCCTAGTTTGTAACAGTGCATGGGATTCTTCCGTCATAAGTGCAGGACTCTGCACTTGTCCTTCTTGAACCTCATCAGGTTTCTTTTGGCCCAATCCTCTAATTTGTCTAGGTCCCTCTGTATCCGATCCCTACCCTCCAGCGTATCTACCACTCCTCCCAGTTTAGTGTCATCTGCAAACTTGCTGAGAGTGCACTCCACACCATCCTCCAGATCATTAATGAAGATATTGAACAAAACCGGCCCCAGGACCGACCCTTGGGGCACTCTGCTTGATACCGGCTGCCAACTAGACATGGAGCCGTTGATCACTACCCATTGAGCCCGACGATCTAGCCAGCTTTCTATCCACCTTATAGTCCATTTATCCAGCCCATACTTCGTTAACTTTCCAGCAAGAATACTGTGGGAGACCGTATCAAAAGTTTTGCTAAAGTCAAGGAATAACACATCCACTGCTTTCCCCTCATCCACAGAGCCAGTTATCTCCTCATAGAAGGCAATTAGGTTAGTCAGGCACGACTTCCCCTTGGTGAATCCATGCTGACTGTTCCTGATCACTTTCCTCTCCTCTGAGTGCTTCAGAATTGATTCCTTGAGGACCTGCTCCATGATTTTTCCAGGGACTGAGGTGAGGCTGACTGGCCTGTAGTTCCCCGGATCCTCCTCCTTCCCTTGCACTACATGAGCCTTTTTGGACTGTAACCCAAGGGGGTGTGCGGTGTGGCTCGAGCTCACAGGAGTCAGAGCGGCTCCCACCCGGAGCAGACAGGACAGACGTTTCAATCCCAGTTCAGAAGAGAGGTGTGACGGATCTGCAAAGCAGGGGGGAGTACAACTCCTATCAGCCCCTCCCCATTGCACGGATCCCTCCTCCTGCCTTTCCCATCAGCTCCCACTCCCAATCGTACTCCAAGCCAGGTCAGGGGAAAGGTGCTGAGCCGGGAGGTGGCTGGGCCCCGATTGGGGGCTGGGAGCCGCGGGGCAGCTGGAGAGAAGCCCAGGGATGGTGCCAGAGCCGTGCGTGGAACAGGCTGTAAGTGCCGGACGACCCAGTGCTTTGCCTGGCTGATTTCAAAGGCAGCTGTGCGACTGTCCCGGTTCTGGGCCCATTTCCCTCTGCTGCGGCTGGGGAGGCTCTGAGCACACAGAGGCACCAGGTGGGCTGGCTGCAGACTCAGGAAGGTGGTGCTGGGATCCCCATTTGGATTCTGCTTCCCACCCAGGCAGGCTGGGAGCTTTAACACGTTGAATCCTGCAGGTGACAGGCCGGCGAGCGAGAGCGAGGAGGGGGATCCCCAGAAGGAGGATCGGGAGCGAGCGGAACCGTGTGGGATGGTGCTGAGTCAATCCCAGGGGAACGCGTCTGGGAGCCGTGAGGGTCAGCACAACGCAGACAGGCTGTACCGGTGCCAGGAGTGTGGGAGGAGCTTCCGTCAGAGCACCCAGCTTTTCAGACACCAGGCTGTCCGTACGGGGGAGCGCCCCCACAAATGCCCCGACTGCGGGAAAGGCTTTGCCCTGGGCTCAGACATGACCAGGCATCGGCACGTCCACATGGGAGCGCCCCTACGTGTGCCCTGAGTGTGGGAAAGGCTTTGCCCTGGGCTCAGACATGACCAGGCATCGGCACGTCCACACGGGGGCGCCCCTACGTGTGCCCCGAGTGTGGGAAAGGCTTCGCTCACAGCTCCAACCTCATCCGGCACCGGAGCCGGCCCACGGAGGAGAAACCCTACAAGTTCCTGGCCTGCGGGAAGGGCTTCCAGGTGAGCTCCCACCTCGTCACCCCCCAGCGCATCCACACAGGCGAACGCTCCTACCGCTGCCCCGAATGCGCGAAGGGCTTCAGCCACAGCTCCCAGCTGGTCAAGCACCGCCGGACCCACACGGCCGAGTGCCCCTATAAATGCCCTGTATGCGGGAGGGCCTTTGGGGCCAGCTCCACCCTCATCAGCCAGCAGCACCCACACGGCCGAGCGCCCCTTCCAGTGCCCCGTCTGCCGGAACAGCTTTGGCCGGGTCTCGGGGCTCACCCGGCACCAGAGGATCCACCCCGGGGAGCGCCCCTACAAATGCCCCAACACGGTGCCCTGAGGTGATCGCTGACCCCCTGGCTACCCAGCCCCCCGACGGGCTCCCCCTCCCCACTGCCGGGCCCCTCCAGCAGCCTGGGGGCGAGGGGGAGGGGAGGGAAAGCCCCGACCGGCCCCTCCTCCGCGCTGGGTGCAGGGGTTCCAGCCAGGAGGTGAAGTGGCTCCAAACAGACATTTCTTCTGATCCCAGGCCCCAGCTGATTTCCAGCGGTCGGACAGAGCCAGGAAGTTTTATCCCAACCCCGGTTCTGGCCAGAGAGACGTTACCAGCCCGGCCTGCCAGGGCCGATTCCCCGGGAAGCAGCAGGGGCTTGATCCCTGAGCTGCAGGGGCCGAGGCTGGTGTCACTCCTCCTGGCACCTAATCCAGGCCGGGGCCCTGGCTGGTGTGAATCGGCCGCAGCCCCGTCGGGGTCGGTGGGGCCGGGTCCCCGGCTGGCGTGAATCGGCCCCAGCCCCGTCGGGGTCGGTGGGGCCGGGTCCCCGGCTGGCGTGAATCGGCCCCAGCCCCGTCGGGGTCGGTGGGGCCGGGTCCCCGGCTGGCGTGAATCGGCCCCAGCCCCGTCGGGGTCGGTGGGGCCGGGTCCCCGGCTGGCGTGAATCGGCCCCAGCCCCGTCGGGGTCGGTGGGGCCGGGTCCCCGGCTGGCGTGAATCGGCCCCAGCCCCGTCGGGGTCGGTGGGGCCGGGTCCCCGGCTGGCGTGAATCGGCCCCAGCCCCGTCGGGGTCGGAGGGGCCGGGTCCCCGGCTGGCGTGAATCGGCCGCAGCCCCGTCGGGGTCGGTGGGGCCGGGTCCCCGGCTGGCGTGAATCGGCCGCAGCCCCGTCGGGGTCGGTGGGGCCGGGTCCCCGGCTGGCGTGAATCGGCCCCAGCCCCGTCGGGGTCGGTGGGGCCGGGTCCCCGGCTGGCGTGAATCGGCCCCAGCCCCGTCGGGGTCGGTGGGGCCGGGTCCCCGGCTGGCGTGAATCGGCCCCAGCCCCGTCGGGGTCGGTGGGGCCGGGTCCCCGGCTGGCGTGAATCGGCCCCAGCCCCGTCGGGGTCGGTGGGGCCGGGTCCCCGGCTGGCGTGAATCGGCCGCAGCCCCGTCGGGGTCGGTGAGGCCGGGTCCCCGGCTGGCGTGAATCGGCCGCAGCCCCGTCGGGGTCGGTGGGGCCGGATCCCCGGCTGCCGTGAATCGGCCGCAGCCCCGTCGGGGTCGGTGGGGCCGGGTCCCCGGCTGGCGTGAATCGGCCTCAGCCCCGTTGGGGTCGGTGGGGCCGGGTCCCCGGCTGGCGTGAATCGGCCCCAGCCCCGTTGGGGTCGGTGTGGATTCACACTGGCTGGGGATCGGGCCGCTCTGTCTATCAGCCCAGCCGACTGGCCGATCTCTGCAGGCACAAGCCCGCTGGGCGTGTAAATGCTGGTTAGTGGGCCAGGCTGGCTGGTGTCATGGTGGCTCACCAGCGTCTCAGCTGCTCCGGGCCGGGCTGGCTCCATACGTTCAGAGCTGAGAGGTTACCGAGTTTCTGTCCTTCGGTTAAGCTAGTGTGAGCGGGTGGTAACTGAAAAGCTGAGGGGAGAGGGGTGCAGATGGCCGGGCGTCTGACAGGCCCATTGGAAGGGAGCCGAGGTCACAGTGGGGTCTCCAAGGGTGGGTCTCTGAGTGGGCACCTCGTGTCATTCGCTTATTGCACAAGAATAACCTGGGCCCAAAATACCCGTGTTTATTTACAGAGACACGCATCCCTGGCTGGGTTCTAGCAGCTTTAACGCGCAGGGCACGGTGGGCGCCGCTGGAGGCTCACGGGCTGGTTAAAGGGATGCTGCCCTATTCCAGGGGACACGACATGGACTCGTCAGATCTCAGCCCTCGAGGGCCTCTGTTAATTGCCGTTGTATTACCAGAGCGTCTCGGGGACCAGGGCCCCCTGGGCCAGCGGCTGGCCCTACCCCGTGGAAGAGACTGTCCTGCCCCAAGGGGCTTACGCGCTAAACAGCCAAAGCACATGTTCTCCCCACTCACAGGTAGGGAGATGAGACACAGAGAGATTAAGTAACTTGCCTAAGGTCAGCCAGCAGCTCAGTGGCAGAGTCAGGAATAGGACCCAGGCATCCCACGCTAGTGTTTTCCCCACGCTACCCTTCTTTCTACCTCCAGCACATGGTTACCCCCCTAGGACCAGCTCCGCGTTTCTTTCTCTAGCTTCTGGTTTCATTGGCCCGTCGTGTCAGTTAGTAAAACGCACAGCTGGGTTTCCTCTCGTTCAGGAAGGAAGGACGGGGCGCGGGGAAGGGCCTGGGGCGGGGCTGAAATGCAGCATCCGGAGCCGGGCCCAGGCACTCAGGGGCTGTTTGGGGTTTTCCTGCTCTGAACCAGGAGAAATAAAGTGGCTTTGTGGTTCCCAGTCGCCCTGAGTCCTTTGCCGAGAGAACAGGAGTGTAAATGGGGCGACGGGTCCCCCAGGAAATGCTCTTGAGGGGTTTATCGGCGACACCGTATAACCTGCTGGTTCTGCTGTGTGACCCGTGTAGGCCTGGAAGGTTTCGCCCCAAGGCTGAGTTACGGATCCCTCCCCCGGGCGCTCCCTGTGTAACACGCCTAACGCGCCCCGCTACGCCGGCTGGGGAATTCTCCTGCCTGATCCACGCGCAGGCCGGCCCCATGGCCCAGCCAGGCCGGAGCAGCCCCCGCTGGGCTCCCCCATGGCCTCTCTGCTCCCCCACACCCCCTGGTGATCCCAGCCAGGCCTTGTGCAGCCCCCGCTGGGCTCCCCTATGGCCTCTGTGCTCCCCCACACCCCCTGCTGATCCCAGCCAGGCCTTGTGCAGCCCCCGCTGGGCTCCCCTATGGCCTCTGTGCTCCCCCACCCCCTGCTGATCCCAGCCAGTCTGGAGCAGCCCCCGCTGGGCTCCCCTATGGCTTCTCTGCTCCCCCACACCCTGCTGATCCCAGCCAGGCCTTGTGCACCCCCACTGGGCTCCCCTATGGCCTCTCTGCTCCCCCACCCCCTGCTGATCCCAGCCAGTCTGGAGCAGGGGGGCAGCAGGTGGCAGCAGGATCCGATGCGGGTGTAAACGCCTCTGTCTCCCCAAGGGACGTACCCGGCCCCTGTTCCCAGCGTGTCTGAGCCTCACAGGCCCTGGTGCAGGGACACTCAGACTGCGGCTCGCACGCCCCGAGCGCCTGTTTAACGTGTCTCCTGCGGCTCTTTGCAGCACCTGGTATTAAAACGCCCTGTGATGTAACTATTAACCCGGCTCGGTTATTAACCCGTCAGGCTGCTTTTACTGTGTCCTTAACCAGCGACCTTATCAACGTGCAAGTTATTAACTTGTTTGTTGTGAGAATAATACACACACACACACACACACACACACACACAGCTCCCCTGTGACACTGCTTAACTATGAAGAGACCAGAGCGAATGAAACAAGGAATTCACACCACGGCGGCTCTTTTGGGTCATGCTGGTGGCTCTGAGGTCCGAGTGTCTAATACATGTATCCTGGCCCCCCGTGCGTCAGGGTGGGGTGTCACCCCATGGCCCGGCGGGACCCAGAGGCCAGGGGCTGGGCCCCCCTGTGCGTCAGGGTGGGTGTCACCCCATGGCCCAGTGGGACCCAGAGGACAGGCCCTGGCCCCCCTGTGCGGCAGGGTGGGGTGTCACCCCATAGCCGGCGGGACCCAGAGGCCAGGGCCTGGCCCAAGCTCTCCAGGCCGCCTGGGGCGAGCTGGGAATCGCAGGCGGGTCTCCCAGGCGAGCGCCCCGACCCCAGGGTCCCCGGGGTCCCCGTCCAGCCCCACGGTGCCCCTCAGGCGGGCAGCCCCGGAGCAGGGGAGCTGAGCGGGGGGGGCAGGGGGTAGCAGGACTGGGGGGCCCAGCGTGGGGGCGGGGAGCAGCCCAGAGCAGGGGAGCTGAGCGGGGGGGGCGGGGAGCAGCCGGAGCAGGGGAGCTGAGCGTGGGGGCGGGGAGCAGCCGGAGCAGGGGAGCTGAGCGGGGGGGCGGGGGGCTGCAGGACTGGGGGGCCCAGCGTGGGGGCGGGGAGCAGCCGGAGCTGGGCGGGCGCTTTGCTGCCCCTGGTCCTGCTGGTTCCCCCCAGACACGGTCTGTGAGTCCGGGAGCCTCCCGGCCCCTCCGGGAGGGTGGGGACCGCCCGGCAGAGGCGGGTCCGGGGGCGGGTCCATGGGCTGCCCCCCCCCAGCCCGGGCCGCTCTCCCCGCCCCCCCGGGGGTTGGGCTTCCTGGGTCAGCGCCGCTGCTGCATCCGCGCCCGGCCCCGCTGCTGCTCCCGGCCCGGGCGGGGGGAGCCCGGGGGCCGCGCTGGGCTGGAGCCGGAGCCGGAGCCGGAGCCGCCCCTGGGCCGAGCAGCGCCGAGCTCCGCCGGCGGGAGGGAGCTGCTGCGCCGGGGCCGGCAGGTGCGGGAGGGGCCGGGCCGGGCCGGGCCGGGCCGGGCCGGGGGGGCGCTGCGGGGCCGCGGGCGGGGGGAGGGCAGGAGGGGATGGGGGGCAGTGCGGGAGGGGAGGGCTCAGCCATGGGGCAGGAGCAGCCCCCACCGGCTGATGGGCACCGGGCAGGGGGGTGACTAAGATCTGAACATCCCACAGCCCCCCCGTCCCCCCACCGCCCTGGGTGTCTGCAGCCGGGCCAGTGAGACCCCAGGGGCTGGGGTATCCCCCTCCCTGCCCCCCCGGTCAGCCCCACGGGCCCATCCCGCCTGGTATCCTGCCCCCTCCCTGTGCCCCCGGTCAGCCCCACAGGCCCATCCCGCCTGGTATCCTGCCCCCTCCCTGTGCCCCCGGTCAGCCCCACAGGCCCATCCCGCCTGGTGTCCTGCCCCCTCCCTGCCCCCTGGTCAGCCCCATGGGCCCTGCCCGCCCGGTATCCTGCCCCCTCCCTGCCCCCCGGGTCAGCCCCACGGGCCCATCCCGCCCGGTGTCCTGCCCCCTCCTCACATCTCCCCATGCCCTGGACCAGCCCGAAAAGCGGCTGTGTTAGAATCACGGACCCTTCCATGTAACAAACGTGGGGCCACGTCCCCAGCCCTGATCTCGCCTGTCCCTGTACCCCGAGCAGGATTTCTGATCCCCGGGCTGGACGCGCTCTCCCGGATGGAGCGAGGGGCAGAGCCGGGGGTCCCGGGTCCCCGGGGCGCTGAGGAGACCCCGAGAGACGCCCACACAGGTGAGGAGTCGCTTAAACCGAGTCGGAAACCAGGGGCGAAGCCCCCAATGTGTGTTGTCATTATTACTATTTGCATTAGCAGAGCTCGTGGGCCGTGCCAGGTGCTGTACAAACCCCCAGAGGCTGCCCCATTCTGCAGAGCTCCCAGTCTGACTAGGCCGGACGGACACAGGGCGGGAGGAGAAACGGGCCCAGAGAGGGGATGTGGCTTATGCAGGTCACCCAGCAGCAGGGCCGGGAACAGAGCCCAGAGCCCCGAACCAGAGGACGGCTGCTGGCTCAGGCTGCCGGTTCTCAGAGACCCCTGCCCTATGGCTCGGGTGCCCTGACGCCTGGGGTTTGTTCGTGTGTCCGTCAGGCTAAGTAGCCGCTTGGCTGCGCAGACGCAGGGGGCAGGAGGTTTAATTTCTGTACCTCGCCTGGGACGAGAGTTCTCCGGCCTCAGCTGCTCGCTTTGTGCCGTCATTAAGTTCACTTCAAAAGCACCAGGAGGCAGCGTGGCCTAGTGGATACCGCACTGCCCTGGGAGTCAGGAGAGCTGGGTTGGGCACTGGCCTGCTGGGTGACCTCGGGCCAGTCGCTGTCCCTCCCCGTGCCTCAGTTTCCCCGTTGTACAGATGGGGATAATGACCATGACCTGCTTTGTAGCCAGGGATTATTTTCTTTCTTAAAATCTGTGACAATTTAAGCCGGTTGGGCCGTAGGGAGCTCCTGCTGCCAGGTCGCTGCCTGGAAATGTGATGGCCACGTGCTGCAGGAAGGGAGACGTCTCTGTCTAGCCACGTCCCTAGCTCCTACCCCGTCCATCCGTCATCGCTAGATCCCAGCGTGTTTGTCTGTCTGTCTGTCTGTCCCCCTGGTGAATAGCTCCAAGTTCAGAGCCTCCCAGCAGGGACAGAGTGAAATTGACCTGATCTGGATCAGTCTCACAGCAGTCCTGAAACTGACCAGATTCTTGCCAATTTCCCTTTGCTGCTGCTGCAGCGGAAACTCTGGGCAGCAGTCCAGGCACCGGCGCTCCCTGTCTGCAGACTCAGGAAGGCAGCACAGCAGCTGTGAATCATCTCCCCCACCAGACAGGCTGGGAACGTCAGTGCATTGATTTTAAATGAGCGCTGAACCCTGCAGGGGCTCCCGGCTCCGGTCTGTCCCCGAGGGGCAGATTCCCAGCCATAGGGGAATGTTCTTTGGTTTGCCGCCCCCGTTTCTGAGCCGAGACTGACCCGTGTCTGGATTCTCTCCCAGCAGGCGAGGGGCTGGTGAGTGAGACGGAGGAGAATCCCGAACAGGACGGTCCGGAGCCAGCAGAACTGTATGGGACGTTCCCGGGACATTCCCAGAGTCCTCAGCGGGGAGTGGCCTGCGAGCGTCAGGAAGACAATGCCGCGGCGGAGAGACTGGGTGAGTCGGCGCCGTACGGGGCGGATTTCACAGGCCCCCACGGGACCGTGGCCCAGCCCAGAGCCTCCCCGGGAGACAGACTCTTCACGTGTCCCGAGTGCGGGAAGGGCTTCGGCCAGAGCGCGCACCTCATCCGGCACCAGACGGTGCACACGGGGGAGCGGCCCTACAAGTGCCCCGAGTGCGGGAAGGGCTTCAGCCAGAGCTCGGACCTGACCACGCACCGGCGCGTCCACACGGGCGAGGAGCCCTACGCCTGCGCCGAGTGCGGCAAGCGCTTCGCCCAGAGCTCCAACCTGATCCGGCACCAGCGCACCCACACGGCCGAGACCCCCTACCGCTGCCCCGACTGCGGCAAGCGCTTCCGCCGCAGCTCCCACCTCGTCATGCACCAGCGCACCCACACCGGGGAGCGCCCCTACCGCTGCCCCGACTGCGGCAAGCGCTTCAGCCACAGCTCCCACCTGCACCGGCACCAGCGCATCCACACGGGCGAGCGCCCCTACAAGTGCCCCGACTGCGGCAAGAGCTTCGGCGTCAAGTCCACCCTGGTGACGCACCGGCGGGTGCACACGGCCGAGCGGCCCTACGCCTGCGCCGACTGCGGCCGGGCCTTCGCCCAGAGCTCCACCCTCAACCGGCACCGGCGCACGCACGCGGCCGAGCGCCCCTACCGCTGCCCCGACTGCGGCAAGAGCTTCATCCAGAGCTCCAACCTGGTCACCCACCTGATCCTGCACACGGGCGAGCGCCCCTTCCACTGCCCCCGCTGCCAGAAAACCTTCAGCCAGAGCTCCAACCTCAGCCGCCATCAGAGGACCCACGCGGGGCGCCGAGCCCGCCCCTGCCCCGAGTGCGGGGAGAGCGTCCCGCGCGGCGCCGGCCTGTCCGCCCACCAGAGACGCCACGCGGGGCAGGAGACGCCCTCGCCGCCCTGCTAGGGCCGGCTGGTCCCCCTGGTACCTGCCCACCAGACGCCACGCGGGGCAGGAGACCCCCTCACTGCCCTGCTAGGGCCAGCTGGTTCCCCTGGTACCCGCCCACCAGAGACGCCACGCGGGGCAGGAGACCCCCTCGCCGCCCTGCTAGGGCCGGCTGGCTCCCCAGTACCCGCCCACCAGAGACGCCACGTGGGAGAGGAGACCCCCCTCGCCGCCCTGCCCAGCCAGAGTGAGGGGCGCGTGCCCCTATTCCCTCATGCCTCTCCCAAGTATCCGGCCGCCCCATCCTTGCTAGCAGCTGATCAGAACCCCCCCCCCCCCCCCCGGCTCTGCCAAGCCCAGGCAGCCCCGATCGGCTCCTCCTTGCTGTCGAGTTCCTGACCCACCTGATGTGGCAGGGGGAGAAGGAACCTGCCACCCCCCTGATTCCCCAGCCATGGAAAACACGTGGGCTGCGTCCTGCCCAGCTGGAGCCGTGTCCCGTGGGGCGCTGCCCTCTCCCCTCGGTGCTGCCCAGGGAGCTGGGCGCTGGGGTGGCTCGCGTCTGACGGGCTGTGCCGGGGCTTGGCCGGCAGGACGGAGAGCCAGCCCCGCTCGCTCTCGTTTCCCCAGGTCTCCCCAAGGAGCGTGGTGCTGTGCACCCTGCCAGTGGTACCCCAGAGCCCTTGTGGGGAGCTCCCTGCTGCCTGGGGGAGTTGGCCAGCGCCGTCGCCCCCTTCCCGGCTGTATTTAACGAGCTGTATTTATGATGAGGCGTTCCATTCTAGCTCGACTGATAAGAGGCCGATGACGTCGTCCCGGGATGGCCGAGGCTGCCCGACCGGGCCAGGAGTCCCGCCAGGCTTCTCCTGCGCATCCCTTTGCCTCATTTCTCCTCTTCCCCCTCCCCAGAGAGTTCAGTGCTGGACGGACCCTGCAAGTGATCAATAAACCATGTAGAAAAGACCAGGAGTCGCTGCGTCGGGAAGCTGCGGGGTTTCTGTCGGCTGAGGGAGAGAGTCACGGACCGGGACTCAGAGGCTGAGCTGGGGGTGTGTGTCCCTGATCCCTGCAGTGGGGGGAGGTAGGGGCAGGCAGGGAGCGTGGGAGGACGGCGGTACAGGGCTGGGGGGTTTGTTTCTCAGCCGAGGCTGTGAACACTCTGTACTGGGGAGGGATGGGAGGCAGCCGATGAGTTGTGCGGATGGCAGAGGGATGAAACAGGCGCCCCCAGGGGTGGGAGGGGGTGTCCCCCGATTGCTGGGACCCTGAGTAGAGCTGAGGTATCCCCCCCCCAACTGGACCTGTAGCCGGGCCAAGCCTGTCACTGATGGGAGGGGAAGAAGAGGGGCCCAGCGCCCCAGCAGGTCCCTCCCGCCCGGGCAGGGACGGCAGAGACAGTCTGTCACCCCCACAAGCAGAGCTGGAGACTCCGGGGGGATCAAAGCCTCTGCCGGGATTGGAAAGGCTGACGCCGCCTGTGCTGCTGGTGGATGAGGGGTTAATGCAGCAGGGCCCAGTGGCTGCAGCGTGTGGGGCTAGCAGTGCCTGATGTGGGGCTAGCAGTGCCCCGGGGGGGGGCTAGCAGTGCCGGATTGCAAAGGCTGGGGAGAGGCCCAGGACCGGCAGAGGGGTCAGCTCCGGTTCGGGGGCGTTCACAGGCGGAAGTTTGGAAATGGCGGAAGATAGTAACACAGCTCAGACCAGTGGTGCGTGGGGCTGTGGCCTGAAACGCCCGGCAAGGCGAGCCGCTGGGGAAGGCTGCGTGAGGAGTGAACGAGCATCTGTCCTCCGGGTCACGGGCGTACGAGCAAGGCCTTTAGCTGCAGAGGGTCACAGGCAAAGCACACGTACATCGAGATTGACGGAGTCCAAAGCCAAACGGGACCACTGTGATCATCTGTCCGACCCCCTGGACAGCACAAGCCAGAGACCTGCCCTACGATCATGAATGGGGCAGATCTTGGAGAAAAACAGCCAGTTGTGATTTAAACATTGTCGGGTAGAGAATCTACCCCAGCCGCTGGTAAATTGTTCCAATGGTTCGTTACCCTCACTGGTAACAATGTGCACCTCACTCCCAGTCGGACTTTGTCTAGATACAAAGCGTGACATGCAGGAAAAGAAGAAACCGTCCTCTTAGTATTTGAAATCACAGGGAAACCAGCACCAATTTCAGTTAGAGTGCACGGAAACGGGCCTGAGGCTAGTGCGGAGTGTAAGATATTAACACATTCGATGACTCTGTAGTTCAAACACACACCACAATTCAAGTCGGCGTGAAAGTTTTCTCAAGTTTATGCCCCACGACTGAGACAGAAGTGAGGTTTGGCAGTTAGAGGGTAGCTTTGCACTCTCACCGGTCACGTTACCAGGGAGAGATCTGAGACTGCGTCTCTCTGGCAATTCTCACTCACACGTGCAGAGACCGGATGGCTGCGGGGGGGGAGAAACCGGGCAGAGCAGAACAAGTCACGTAACAAAGTTCCTGGTTCTCAGTAGCACTTCACGTTAGGAGCTGAGTTTAAATAAGACAATGCAGAGCAGAACCATTAAACAAGGAATCGTTAGAGCTCTCCCAACACGCAGGGCAGCCCCCGATTGCGGAAAATACCCAGCAGGACAATTGGGAGCTTACGGTTAGTTCTTGAAGCAACAGCAAAGTAGCTTCAGTAAGTTGGTCCCCGTTAGATCAGCCTTCTCCTACCAAACATGCAAATGTTATTTCCATGCAATTACAGTGCTCTCCGGGTGAGAGACAGCCACAGGGATTTAGGCACCGGAACTTTGTTACAGGGCGTTCCATTTACCCCTGGAACTCCGTCCAGATTCTTAGGAGATTTCAAATCTGAAGGCTATTTCAGTGCTTTTCCCCCCGACCCCCCCCCCACTTTTTAGTGTGGTTTTGCTCGGCATTTCTTTGGAACCAGGATATTTTAGTGGGATCTGTGGACACTGTTACGTTTAAGAATTTCAGTGGAAAGATCCAGAACAACGGTCTGGATTTCTGGGACACGAATCTGAACTACGAGGGAGGACAGGGTTCTGGAAGGACAAGATTTGTGCTTTACAGGGCCAAATTCTGGCTCCTGCAAAGCAAAGAAGTTCCCTGTGGAACCGTTGCCGAGAACACGGCCTGTGCAATTGTCCCATGCTTTAGTGCACAGGGGGGTTCTCTCACCTTCCTTTGGGTATCCAGAGTCTCCGGGTGTGATGCTGGGGGTGGGGATTGATTATTGTATTTTTACATAGTTAGGTTTGGCTTGTCAGACAAGCACTTTCTTTCCTCGGGTTCTGTGTATTTGGGACTTCAGACCTCTAAGGTTCCAAAACCCAGATTCTCG
Organism: Emydoidea blandingii; assembly: GCA_036785055.1. Classification (NCBI taxonomy): domain Eukaryota; kingdom Metazoa; phylum Chordata; order Testudines; family Emydidae; genus Emydoidea; species Emydoidea blandingii. The sequence goes on from JAXIVB010000007.1 coordinate 92,361,911, forward strand.
TCCATAAAGGACTTTTAGTTAAAAGAGACGCCCTCTCGGGAAAGCAAAGTTCCTGACCTTTGCTTACGTGCGTAGGAGGGCTCTTCCCGAGTCGGGAGCGAGACGCCCGGGCGTTCCAGACCTCAGGGGCTTTAGATGAAGGCTGCTCTCAGGGGAAGAGAGTTGGGTCTCTTAGCGGAGAGATCCAACGAACTGGGATTTTGCAACGTTTTGTATACACTTATTTTTCTGTTCAGTTGTATTGAGGGGCTGGCTCGGTTCCAAAAACCGATCAATTTATTGCGTCAATCATCAGCCATTAGGCAGGCCCGGATTTGGGGATAGGTGCAGATTCAGTTGCAAATTGTAAATTTGTCCACTTGGCAGGTCAAATTGTCACTGCATGTTTCTTACCCACCCAGCTGGCGTGCTGGATCCAGAAATAACCACCTTTCCAGGGCGTCCAGCCTCCCTGGGAATTCCTTAGCGGCTTCGTCAGCGCTGTTAATTCAAATATACACTGACCGAGTTGTTTAAAAGTCGTTTGGCTCAACTTTCTGTTGTTACTTCCTGCGCCATTTCAGCACAGAACGAAAGCTTCTGATGTAACGTGGTAATTATGTTCTGGGAGTTTTGCTTAATTGCAGAGTTTCAAGGTTTGTTCTTTTTTCTGCTTGTTCTTAACTTTAATTTGAGGAGAGGTCATTCCATCTTTCTCTTAAGAATAAGAAGTTTTCCCCAATTTGATTCTAATTTTAAACAACTTGTAGGTTTATTATCAGAACAATCTCCTAATTCCCAGTAACTAAAATAATCTGGCTATCCCAGGCATTATCCTCAATAACTTAAAAACATTAGTAAAAAAAAGCAAAAATTATATTTCTAACTCATGTTTAATATATTTATAATTAAAATAACAATTCCTTTATAGATCATTTCTAGATCAGTAGAATGTAAAGATACATTTCCACATTAACTCTCATACTAATACCAAACACTATTTCTAAGCTAATAAAAAAAACTAATTACAAACACAAATTATAACAAATTTAGCTATATGTATTCAGGCAAATTGTAGGATTTTGTTACCAAAAAAGAATTGAGAGTTGTTACCTTGAGAATTAAATTCTAATTTAAACCTGGGAACGTTGGTGTGAACTTGGACATTAATTCACTTCTTGGCGTACATCTCAAAGTGTTTACATTACAAGAACGGCACCAGGGTCTGGTTTAGTGTAGAGATGAGAGATCTCCCCAGCAGGAAGGGAATCTGGTGTAATAGCTGTAACCTCATCCCCCCCTGGACAGTGAGTGGTCCCTTGCACGGCCGAGTCGTAGCTACTAGGACTGTGTTTAACATGACACAAGACTTACACGATGGCCTTCGTTTGTAAACTTCCATGCAACTTTTTGGAGAGCGATGAACATATTTGGTTTAAACAAAAACCTGACTGGAGCCCGTGATCGAATTACATCTTATGCCCGATTCGGTGGATGTTTTAGCCCAGAATGGTGGCTTCTGCGTAGGAGCGGTCCAAGCACAAGGGAGGGGTGGGTGAGTAACGGACTCTCTCTCGAATACTGGAGCGTGGGGTGTCCGTTTGCCATCTCGTCTCACTGCTCTATGCCTTCTTCAGACAGAAGTGACTCAATCCCTGGCTCCAGAGGGGGCTCTGGCTCAGGAAGGAGGAGGGGAAAGGCGTATGACAGTGCGTGTTCATGGAAAGGTGATTCTGCCCTTTAGCCTGGTCTGGGCCTGGTTTCACGCCAGCTGTTCCATTAGACCGTTGCTGTAGGGCTGCTAATGAAAGGAATATCAAGACGGCCTATTCAGGGGTGAGATTTAATCCTCTAGGCCTGACAAGGAGAAAACCCAGCTGTTAGCTGACTCTGGGCCGGGCAAGAGGAGCGGTTCGGGGGAGGGAGAGGGGCTGGAACCCAGACACTGGTGGTCCGGGGTACCTGTGGGAATCAGGGAAAGGCCCCACGGAGGAGGGCTGGGGGATCCCTTACCGGGGGATGGTGCTATGGGAGCAGGGCAGGAGATGGCCCGTGGAAAAGGCTCCCCAGAGAGGCCAGGGGTTGCAGGGGCACGGACGGGGCTCCCTGGCTCAGAGGGGCCCGGGGACCTGGAGCTAGGGGGAGTTGGGAACCCCAAGAGGGAAGGGTCTAGGCTGGAAGGGCCAAGAGAGGCTATTTCATAGACTCAGCACACGGCGCCCCGGGAAGGGGAACGTTACACTGAGTACTCGGCAGTGAACGCGTTATCGGGGGAACTGGCACGGGACTGAGGGCAAGGTGCCAGCAGGGCTGCGCTGTGCCACAAGGGGGCATGGCCCTGCCACAGGCCCATCTACCCCGGTATCCCGTCTCTGCTAGTGGCCAATGCCAGGGTGTAGGATGCCCCCTAGTGGACAATTGTGGAATAACCTGTTTCTAGGAGTCAGTTTTTAAAAAAACCACTCGGCGTTGGATGCTCTCCTTAGCCATAGGAGCGTCCAGTCCTGCTAAGCTTTTAATGTCAGCTGCATCCTGTGGCAGTGAGTTCCACAGGCCAGTTGTGCACTGCGTTGAAACAATAGCCTTTCCCTGGAGTTTTATGGCCTGCTCTGTGACTCCTGATAACCTAGTGCGACCTCCCGGTGGTTCTGGGTTTGGGCTGCAAATGCCCAGAACCAGACCCCTGACTGAGTTACTCCTTGTAACCCCTTGAGCTTCATCCTTAATGCGCCCTGGAGTTCTCCTGTTTGACACCCCCCATGACAGATCCTTGACCCGGGGTTAACTCCATGGCTGAATTGCTTCTGCCTGCCGCCAGGAGTCAGGGATGAGCCCAGGATGGTGGAACCCAAGTCCGGGCAAGCCACTGAAATGGCTTCGTAGCTGTGTGTTTCTGGCACCGGAACTTTCTGGCACCTGCCGCAGTTACTGTCCTGTCTGTGTAGATTGTGAGCTCCTTGGGGTAGGGCCTGTCTGTCCAGCGCCTGGCACCGGGGCCCTGGGCCATGACAGGCTGGCAGGCACTATTGTAATGCACAGGATGGAGGTTTCTGCAAACAGTGACGTGATCTCCAGAGCCCGTCTGCTAGTTACAGACGAGATGTTTGTACCCTGGAAATAAAGGCTTGTTTCATCACCATGGCTACTTGTTATTTAAACGCCTCAAATCCGGGGCCCAGTCCTGCAGCCCGGGGGCGGTTCTCAGCCCCTCCACAGAGCTTGTCATCCACAGATCTCCAAGCTCTTTACAGAGGTGGGTATTATCATCCTTCTCCGACAGAGGGGAAACTGAGGCAGGGACAGGATGAGCCCAGCTCCCTGGCGCAGTGAGCGTCTCTCAGAGCTGTGTACAGGCTACTTAATTTTAAACCCCCTTCCCTAGCTGGATTGCCCAGCCCCCAGCAGCTCTGCCCCCCGAAATTCGCTGGGCTGCCCTCCACACATGGTGTCCGGACTGGGGGTGTCTCTGTCCCTGCTGGAGCAAGGTCTCCCCTCAGCCAGTCCCTGCCGGGGAGGGGGAGTTCCCCTGTCATACAGCTTAGTCTGTTCTCAGGTCGCTTTGGGGCTGGGGGAGGAGGGATTCTCACCGTCCCAGTGAACACGAAACCAGACAGTGCAGAGCTCAGGGAGCTGCTCTTGGGGGTCTTTGCCCCGTGAGGGTCTGGGGAGCTTCGTCCCACGGCACCGACGGTGGATGGGGCGCTGTGGGGCGGGATGGGAGATTGGGGGTGATGAACAGGCAAAGTGCGCTGCTGAATGGGACAGTCGGGGGAGTCACTCACCCGGAGACGGATTGAGTCCAGCGCGGAGACCCCAGCATCTCTCCACCGGGCCGCAGGGTCTGGGACAAGGGGGGATCCCGTCACTGGTGCAGGCTGCCTGAAATGGGGGTGCTGGGTTGACCTGTAGGCTAAGGGCCCCCCAATATTCCAGGACACAGGCCTGCAGATTCCTGCTGGGTAAAATCAAAGGCTAAGCGAGCTCCGTCGGCTCCAACGTGGGAGGATGCCGGAGGGTTAGTGTGAATGGGGTCAGAGCGACCCCAGGAAAGATCCAACACCGGGCTGGGGTTTGTACCCCCCGAGCTCAGATCTGGTTCACCCTGGGGCAGGGACGGGAGCCGGCCGGGTATGGCTGGGCCCAGACACGCCTTTCCCCCAAGCTCTGGGGGGTTGGATGGGAGGGGGGGTCGGTGCAGGCTGGTGCCCAGCTGGGTGTGGGTTCCAGACTGTCTCACCCTCCAGCACAGGCCCGGCAGCACCGGGGGGGGGTCCCACAGCAGAGCCCCGACCTCCCCGCTGGGCTGGGGGTGAGAAGAGTGAACACCCCCCCCCCATGCCAATGGAGCGAGGATGAGCCTGGAGCCAGTCTGCAAGGGGCTCAGGAAACACCTGGAGGACGGGGGGTGGGGGAAGCTGCAGTGGAGAGGTGAGGGGGCCGGGAACCCAGAGGACCCTCACACCCCCGCCCCACTCTGCCTGCAGCCTGCCCTTCCTCCCACCCCTTTGGGGACACCCCTGCCCCTGTGATCCTCTGGGCCCCTCACTCTGGGACTGTGTCGCTGTGTGGGGTGAGGCCGGGGGGGTGGTTGCTGGCTGGGGTACGAGGGGGCGTTTGGAGGGAGGGGGCGAGCCTGGCCCATGGGTGACGGGGACTGACCCGTAATGGGGGAGGGGATCCCCCTCACCCCCTGCTCCCGGAACCGGGCGCCCCTCTGGGGCTGGGCACTGGGGTGACTGTGGCCGTCACTGCTGGAGCCGTCAGCTGGAGAAAGACGCGCTCAGGCAGGGGGCCTGGGATGGGGGACCGTGGACCGGCTGGGCCCTGCCACCCAGGGGAGCAGCATCCAGCCCCCAGCGCTGTGCGACTGGCTGAGCCAGAGCCCCCGGGGCAGCTGCTGCCGGGCCAGACCCAGACACTGGGGGCCAGTTCCCCTCCCTCACCCCCGGCTTATCCTAGAGCCCAGGGTGTCCGTCCCGGGGGTAACCTAGGGGGTTTATACGCCCTGCTCTCGGGTGCGTTACAGAGCAGCTGCAGCCTCACACACGGATGAATTCGCAGCCCCCAGGGCGGTATCACCGGTGTAGAGACGCCCGGGATGGAACGTGACCAGGGCCCGTTTCTTCAGTGGGTCAGGAACAGGGCAGAACATGGGGCCAAGGAGTCCTGCTCTGACCACTAGCCCCCTCCCCTCCCAGAGCCGGGGAGAGAACCCAGGCGTCCTGGCTCCCAGCCCCCCCCCCTGCTCTGACCACTAGCCCCCACTCCCCTCCCAGAGCCGGGGAGAGAACCCAGGAGTCCTGGCTCCCAGGCCCCCCTGCTCTAACCCACCAGCCCCCACTCCCCTCCCAGAGCCGGGGAGAGAACCCAGGAGTCCTGGCTCCCAGCCCCCCCCCCCCCCCCTGCTCTGACCACTAGCCCCCACTCCCCTCCCAGAGCCGGGGAGAGAACCCAGGCGTCCTGGCTCCCAGCCCCCTCCCTGCTCTAACCCACCAGTGCCCACTCCCCTCCCAGCCCCGCCCCCTCGGGGGCTCGGCCTGCGGGACTCCCGGGACGCGGCTGAGGCTGCTCCGTTACCAGCCGCCCCGTCAAGCTGCCCGGCCGGGTTCTGCCCGGAGACCGGTGACGCGGCTGGCTCCGTCTGTCGCTATTGGAGGGAGCGGCCCGTCTCGCCCAATCCCGGCAGAGGCTGAGTGCCCGGCGCTGCGCTCCGGGGATCAGTGAGCTGGGGGGGGGGGGGGCGCAGCTGTCGGGGTGGCGGAGCGAAGGACCCCGCTGGGGATGGGGGGGCGGGAGACCAGCCTGTGTTTGTTCCTCCTCCTGCCCCTGGGGGCCCTCGCCGGCAAGGGACGGGACTCGCGTGAGTATCTGGGGTCCCCCCCCCCGGGGGTGGGGTCCTGGGACCGCTGGGATCGGGGCCCAGGCTGGGCTGGGTCGGGGGGTCCGGGACCGGTTCCCCAGTCACACGTGGGCTTGGCAGAATCGCAGGTTTATCTTGTGTCATTTTTATTTGTCAGCATTGTCAAATGTGTGTTGATTTCAGTGTTCACCCTGCTGGGAAATGGGGGGGGGGGGGGGGACAGACAATTATTTTGTGTCCACCGAGGTTAAGATTCAAAAAGTTCAAACTCGAACCGGCCCAACACCGACTGGCAACATCTGGGTCAGAGTTTGTGCAGCACCCGGCGCGACGGGGCCCTGACCCTGACTGAGGCCTGTGTGCATTACTGGGCCCTCAGACAGGGCGTGGGGGTGTGTGTGTGTGTGTGTGGGGGGGGGGTGTCACAGGGTCCTGGGCCCAGTGTGAGTAGAGTTGAAGGCTGCACAAATATAGGAAATGACCCTGAATGGGTGAGAGGTGTCCTCTCCGGACTCTAACCACTAGACCCCACTCCCCTCCCAGAGCCAGGAGAGAACCCAGGAGTCCTGGCTCCCAGCCCCCTCTGCTCTAACCCACCAGCCCCCACTCCCCTCCCTGAGCCGGGCAGAGAACCCAGGAGTCCTGGCTCCCAGCCCCTCCCCCGGTTCCAACCATTACACCTCCCTGCCCATCCCGGTGTTTACCCTATGGGGGAGGTGCCACCCTCTGTGACACTTTCACTTTCCGTCTCCAGCTGGCAGACGGGCTCTGCTCGGTACCAGGTGATGGGGCAGCCGATCCCTTGTGGGGCTTTCTCGGCTGGGCCAGCCCTTCCTGGGGCAAAGTCCCCGGGGCGAGGCCAGGGGCAGGGTGCACCCGGAGAGTCGCTCTGTTGGGGAGCCCAGTGGGGAGCATCCTGGCCGATATAGGGGGGAGAGCGACTGGGCTCAGCATGGCCGTGCCTGTCCCCCTCCCCCTCCCTCTCCTCCTGCTGGGGGTCTTTGCCGTCCCCGGGGGCTGTTCCCGTGAGTATTGGGGTGCTACCCCCACAGCACAGGGGGAGGGGCAGGATCCTGTCCCATTAGGGGCAGTGGCGACCTGTGCTGAGGGGCGTCGAGGGGGATGAGCCAGGGGGCAGGAAATGCTTGTATTGGGGTGAGGGGCTTTGGGGCTCAAATCCAGACCCCCCCAGGGCCCCATTCTGCTCTCGGCCGCCTGGCTGTGAATCAGGAGCGAGCCACTGAGACCGGGGGGGGGGGGGTAAAACTAGTGCGAGGCCAGAATTGAGCCCCGGGTGGCTAGCTGGACACTGGCACCCCCCCGACCCCTATAGCCGGGTGTCCCGGGGAAAGAGGGGGTGTCCCAGGGAGGGGTATGGCTGCAGGGAGTGGGGATCCCTGCCAGTTGTTACCGGGGGGGGGGGGTACAGGGAGCAGGGCTCCCCTCCCAGCTGGGCTCAGCTCCTGATCCGAAGGGGGGGCGGGGTCAGAGTCAAGCCGCCAATGTTTAACCCTTTCCCCGCTGTCTGTCTTTGTGGGAACCCCCGGTTCAGGGTCAGCCCTGCCCCACTTCCTTCCCCACAACATTAGGCATGTCACGACCTCTGGCTATGCCTCAGTTTCCCCTCCCATCCCCCCCTTTGCCCCCTCCCTGTGGGACACTGGATTTTGCGGTGACGGCTGCTGCTCCCCCGACACCCTGCCTAGCCCCCCCCCGTGGTCTCGCGCCCCCATCTGGCGAGCGCCCAGCGCGAGGTGGGTGAGGCTGCCAGACACTAATTGCTGCTGTTAATGAATGTTTATGGGGACCAGAAGTCAGGATGAGGGGCCTGGTCATGCCAGACGCTGCGCGGACCCTGCTCAACTGAGATTGGGCCCCCCGTCACGCTGGGCGCTGCACGGACCCTGCTCAACTGAGATTGGGCCCCCCGTCACGCTGGGCGCTGCACGGACCCTGCTCAACTGAGATTGGGCCCCCCGTCACGCTGGGCGCTGCACGGACCCTGCTCAACTGAGATTGGGCCCCCCGTCACGCTGGGCGCTGCGCGGACCCTGCTCAACTGAGATTGGGCCCCCGTCACGCTGGGCGCTGCGCGGACCCTGCTCAACTGAGATTGGGCCCCCCGTCACGCTGGGCGCTGCGCGGACCCTGCTCAACTGAGATTGGGCCCCCCGTCACGCTGGGCGCTGCGCGGACCCTGCTCAACTGAGATTGGGCCCCCCGTCACGCTGGGCGCTGCGCGGACCCTGCTCAACTGAGATTGGGCCCCCCGTCACGCTGGGCGCTGCGCGGACCCTGCTCAACTGAGATTGGGCCCCCCGTCACGCTGGGCGCTGCGCGGACCCTGCTCAACTGAGATTGGGCCCCCCGTCACGCTGGGCGCTGCGCGGACCCTGCTCAACTGAGATTGGGCCCCCCGTCACGCTGGGCGCTGCGCGGACCCTGCTCAACTGAGATTGGGCCCCCGTCACGCTGGGCGCTGCGCGGACCCTGCTCAACTGAGATTGGGCCCCCCGTCACGCTGGGCGCTGCGCGGACCCTGCTCAACTGAGATTGGGCCCCCCGCCATGCTGGGCACTGCACGGACCCCGGCCAAACAGAGAGAGAGGCCCCATCTACCCCCTTGCAGTGTGGGGTGGGGTCCCGGCTCTCCCCGGGGGCTGGGATGGGGCAAGGGGCTGTTGGCTGAAGGGTGTCTCTCCCCCCTGAAGTGTGAGGTAGGGTCCGGCTCGCCCTGGGGGCTGGGCAGGGAAGGGGCTGTTGGCTGAAGGGGGTCTCTCCCCCCTGAAGTGTGAGGTAGGGTCCCGGCTCACCCTGGGGGCTGGGCAGGGAAGGGGCTGTTGGCTGAAGGGGGTCTCTCCCCACTGCAGTGTGGGGTGGGGTCCTGGCTCACCCTGGGGGCTGGGATGGGGCAAGGGGCTGTTGGCTGAAGGGGGCTCTCTCCCCCCTGCAGTGTGGGGTGGGGTCCCGGCTCACCCTGGGGGCTGGGTGGGGAAGGGGGCTGCTGGCTGACGGGAGGGTCTCTCTCTCTCTCTCCCCACAGACCCAGGCCCGCACTCGCTGCGCTATTTCTACACGGCGGTGTCGGAGCCCGGCCCGGGGCTTCCCCAGTTCACCGTGGTCGGGTACCTGGACGACCAGCTCTTCTTCCATTTCGACAGCGAGGTGAAGCAGGCCCAGCCTCGCGCCCCCTGGATCCAGGCCGAGGGGCCCGAGTACTGGGACCGGCAGACCTGGATCGCCAAGGGCTGGCAGGAGGCCTTCAACGGCAACGTCCGCATCGCCATGGAGCGCTACAACCAGAGCGGGGGTGAGGGACCGGGGGCCGGAGCGTGGGGCCTGGCGGTGACCCCAGACACTGGGCCTAGGAGGGACCCCAGAGCCCGGGACCTAGGAGAGACCCCAGAGCCCGGGACCTAGGAGAGACCCCAGAGCCCTGTTCTGTCTCCATCCTCCATCCCTGGCCCCAGTGGTGACCCCAGGCCTGGTGGTGACCCTGTCCCATATCCCTGGGCCTAAGCAGTGACTCCATCCCCCATCCCCAGGCCTGGCAGTGACCCTGTCCCTTGTCCCCATCCCTGGCAGTGACCCCATCCCCAGGCCTAGCACAGACCCCCATCCCCGTGGTGACCCTGTCCCCAGGCCTGGCAGTGACCCCGTCACCAGGCCTAGCATGGACCCCCATCCCCGTGGTGACCCCGTCCCCAGGCCTGGCAGTGACCCCGTCCCTTGTCCCCATCCCCGGCAGTGACCCCATCCTCAGGCCTAGCACAGACCTCCATCCCCGTGGTGACCCTGTCCCCAGGCCTGGCAGTGACCCCGTCCCTTGTCCCCATCCCTGGCAGTGACCCCGTCACCAGGCCTAGCATGGACCCCCATCCCCGTGGTGACCCCATCCCCAGGTCTGGTGGTGACCGCGTCCCTTGTCCCCAGGCCTGGCAGTGACCCCGTCACCAGGCCTAGCACAGACCTCCATCCCTGTGGTGACCCTGTCCCCAGGCCTGGCAGTGACCCCGTCCCTTGTCCCCATCCCTGGCAGTGACCCCGTCACCAGGCCTAGCACTGACCCCCATCCCCGTGGTGACCCTGTCCCCAGGCCTGGCAGTGACCCCGTCACCAGGCCTAGCACTGACCCCCATCCCCGTGGTGACCCTGTCCCCAGGCCTGGCAGTGACCCCGTCACCAGGCCTAGCACGGACCCCCATCCCCGTGGTGACCCCATCCCCAGGCCTAGCACAGACCCCCATCCCCGTGGTGACCCCATCCCCAGGCCTAGCACAGACCCCCATCCCCGTGGTGACCCCATCCCCAGGTCTGGTGGTGACCGCGTCCCTTGTCCCCAGGCCTGGCAGAGACCCCGTCCCCGGGCCCAGCAGGGACCGTAGCTCTAGGCTGAGCAGTGACCGTAACCCCAGTCCCAGCCCCAGCGCTCGCTGTAACTCTCCCCAGCCCTCGCCCTGCACTGGGCAGTGCCCGTCACCCTGGGCAAAGGAGGAACCAGGGGAGGGATAGCTCAGTGGTTTGAGCATTGGCCTGCTAAACCCAGGGTTGTGAGTTCAATCCTTGAGGGGGCCATTTAGGGATCTGGGACAAAAATCTGTCTGGGGATTAGGTCCTGCTTTGAGCAGGGGGTTGGACTAGATACCTCCTGAGGTCCCTTCCAACCCTGAGATTCTATGATCACCCCAGCCCCTGGCCTCAGGGTAACCCCAGTCCCAGCGCTGAGCAAAGCTGTGACCCGACCCCTGGGCTTCCAGTGATCCGACCCCGGGCCAAGCCATAACCCTGACCCTCGCCCTGAGGCCAGGCAGAGCAATAACTGCAACCCTAATCCCAACTCTGAGCTGTGACCCTGACCCCTGGCCGAGCCGTGTCTCTGACCGAGCCTGTCCCCGACCCTCGCTCGGAATCGAGTTCAGTAGCAACACAAGCAACTCGCCCCGGGGTGCCTGCAGTGGCTGGGCCATGGGGGCAGCGAGGGGCCATGGCCCCGAGTCAGGTCTAACGAGCCGTGTCAGGCGCCGTGGCCGGAGCTGTGGCCTCACATGGCTCCGTGCGTGTCTCTCCAGGCCTGCACGCCTTCCAGTACATGTACGGCTGTGAGCTGCGGGCGGACGGCGGCACGGGGGGCTTCCGGCAGTACGGCTACAACGGGCGAGATTTCCTCTCCTACAACACCCGCACCCACGCCTGGGTGGCGCCCAGCAAGGAGGCCGAGATCACCAAGGGGAAGATGGAGGCCGACAGGCACCTGAGCCAGCAGCAGCGGGACTATCTGGAGCGGAAATGCGTTGAGTGGCTGCAGAAATACCTGGGCTACGGGAAGGAGACGCTGCAGAGGAGAGGTGAGGGGGGCAGGGAGCCCACCCAGGTAGCGGGACCCCCCCCCCCCCCCCCCAGCAGAGACTCCCTCACTCCCTGGCCTGTCTGAGACACTAATTATATTGACCCAGGGCAAGACCCCTAGAGGTCAGCGGAGCCTTTTGGGGGTCTCCTTCTGTGCCATGCCGGCAGGGTGCAGAGACCCCTCCCCAGGCAGGTCCCATCTCCCCTGGGCTCCTGTGCGGGGCAGGTCCCTGTGGGGTGTTTCCCAGGCTCTGAGCTCTCCTGCTTTCCAATGACTGGACCATGGGGGTGCTCAGGGACCCGGGTGCTGCTCACGTGCCCTAACCCAGCGGCCTCCCCCTCTGCCCCCTTGTCTCCCCAGAGCGCCCGGCCGTGCGGGTCACCAGCAGAGACGCCCCTGGCGGCCCCACCACCCTCTCCTGCCGGGCCCACGGCTTCTACCCCCGGGACATTGCCGTGACCTGGCTGCGAAAGGGGGAGAGCAGAGAGCAGGAGACGTGGCGAGCGGGGGTCCTGCCCAACGGGGACAGGACCTACCACACCTGGGCCACAGTGGAGATCGACCCCCGGGAGAGAGACCTGTACAGCTGCCGTGTGGAGCACAAGAGCCTGGCCCAGCCGCTCGACACTGCGTGGGGTGAGGCCGGGGTGTGTGTGGACGCTGGATGAAATGGGGGGGGTGTCACAGTGTGACTGGCCCTACAGCCCCACCGGTAACACACTTTGCTCACCTCCCCAGGTGGAGAAAATGAGCGAAGCCGCAGGACAGGCAGGTTGTGTGGCTAGCGGGGGAGGAGGCTAAGACAGGAACCAGAGGGGAGGGGGCACCCCGGAAAGCCGGAGGGAGCTGATAAATGAAGGGGGGCGTGATCGCGGAGCCAGCCTGATCCCAGCCTGGGCCGGGGTCTCGGGCAGTGAAACATCGGCTGGAGGTGGAACGGGCTTTAGAACACGGGGAACCTGGTGCCAGGCCCCTGTGAGTTAGCGGGAGTTGAAAAGTCCTGTTAACAAAGGATTGAAAAGGGAACGCGAGGCCTGGGCCCCGGGGAGAAGAGACGCTCGGGAAGGAGCAGGGAAGGGCACCCGCTTCCCCTGGCCGCTGCGGTTTGAAGAATAACGGACGTTCCTGGAACAGACTCACCGCAGGGTAAAGAGACAGCCACGAGAAAGGGGTGGGGGTGCGAATGGGGGATGGGAAAGACGTGGTGTTTGGGGGGGTCTCTCACTCTCTAAAAATATATAAAAAAAATAAAAAAAAAAATAAAAAAAAAAAACCTGGCAAAATAATATAAAAAAAGGGGGGGAGGGATAGCTCAGTGGTTTGAGCATTGGCCTGCTAAACCCAGGGTTGTGAGTTCAATCCTTGAGGGGGCCACTTAGGGATCTGGGGCAAAATCAGTACTTGGTCCTGCTAGTGAAGGCAGGGGGCTGGACTCGATGACCTTTCAAGGTCCCTTCCAGTTCTAGGAGATAGGATATCTCACTCTCTGTTCCCTTGCAGAGCCCCCATCCCGCTCTGCCCCGCTCCCTGCGCTGATTGGGGCCGTCGCTGGCGCTGCCCTACTCGCTGGGACAGTCGGGTTTGTTCTCTGGAGGAGGCGGCGCTCAGGTAATGGGGGGCCGGCGGTGCCACCTCTCAGTGTGGGGCCTGCGATGGGGCCCTGGGGACGGCAGCAATCTGGAGGGGGACCCCTGCGTTGGGGCTGTGTGACTGCCCTGCGGGGGGCTGGGCCAGAAACCCCGCTGGGGGCTGCTGCCGGGCCGTAGCCAGAGATGGGGGGAGCCAGAGACGGGGTGGATGGCGCTGGGTCTCTCTGTTCCCTTCTTTACACCCGGCTTCCCCTGGGACACTGAGTTGCGCGCTGAGCCCCGGGGTCTGTGCTGGGCCGTGGACATGGGTCAGAGCCGGTTCCTGTCCCGGGAGCGGCCGCACTCACTGCAATCTGCCTTGTCTCTGCAGGGAAAACCGGAGCCATCGACACTCCAGCTCAGGGTGAGTGTGAGCCCTCCGTGCTGCTGGCAGGTGTGTGGGGGTGTGCACGGCCCAGCCCAGGGACCCTCCCCTGGGACCGGGCGCTAACGCCCCATCGCCCCCTGCTCAGCCAGTCACCCGCAATCCCCTGCGTCGCGCGACGTGCCCCCGGCTCTGCGGGGTGCAGGCCCCTCTGGTCTCCGGGCTGAGCCGTGCCAGGCAGGGGGGGGCCCTCTTGGCTGGCTCTGCCCAGGGCAGCTCCGGGTGATGCTGTTCCCTGTCTGGGGCAGGCCGGGGGGTGGTGAGCCCTGGGCCGGGGTGGGCGAGGGTGGAATCAATTCCTAGGGAGACGTCTGCCTCCCGACACCGGTTCAGGAGACACTAACCCCCCTTCTCCCCCCACAGCCAGCAACCGGGACTCCAGCTCCTCTCTGGAAGGTAAGGGGTTAATGATGGAGCAGGAGGGGTGACCCGTTAACCCTTCAGTTCCCGGTCAGAGGCCCCAGCAGGGAGACCAGGCGGGCGTGGGATCTCGGGGGGTGGGCTGTGAATGGGACTTGGCGATTCACCCTGCACTCCCCAGGAGGGTCATTTGTGAGCAGAGCAGGTAACCAGGAGCCCCTCCTTTCCCCGCACGGGGGCCAGGCTCCCCCCGGCAGAGCTGGGAGGGACAGTCCCTGAGATCCCACAGCGGGGCCCTGCCACATTGGCCCCTCCTCACCCAGCGTCGGGGTCAGGGCCCCCCAGGCGAGCCCAGGGCAGGTCTAACGGGACGGGTGGGGCTGGAACCCCTCCGAGGGGGGCGGTGACCCCGGGAGCACACTCAGCCCCTGGGCTCAGAGACGCTGACCCTGTCCCTTCTCCCCACAGCCAGCGACAAAGAATCCAGCAAAGGATCCAGCAGGGGTAAGTGCTGGGGGGATCCAGCCCCCCTGGGGATCGGCTGTGGTCACGGAGACCTCTATGGGGAGACGCCTTCCCCAGGCCCTGCCCCGGGGTGCCCTGCAGTCCCCAGCCGGGGGTGGGTCCCCTCTACAAGGGGGGTCGTTCCAGGCAGCAGGGACTCTGGGGGAGGGGATCTGTGGCTGTGGGTGGGGGGCTGGGCTGCAGGGGGGAGGGCTCATTGTACCTCAGCCCCTATATGAACTGGGACAGGAGTGGGGCTGAGTGTGACCCCCCCCCACAGCAGAGCTGGGCTGGGACCCAGATACCAGGACCCTCAGATCCTGAACCCCCCGGCCATTCCCGCCCCAGCTGGGGTCCCTGCGCTCCCCCACCCAGCCTCCAGCCCTGGTGCGTTATGGGGATTCTTACCCCAGAACTGGGTCTGCCTGGCCCCGGCCCCCTTTCTGATCCCTTCCCATGGTCCCTGCCTGGGCTGGGCCATTTCTGGGCCTCCGGGACGTTCTGCTCAGCCCAGTCTGATCCCAGTGGTGCGGGGTGGGGTGGGGTGGGGGGATCGGCCAGGAACCAGCTCCCTGCTCAGCGCTAACCCCCTTCTCCCTCCCACAGGCAGCGACTCCGGGTGTGACACCGGCTCGCTAGGTAAGTGGTGACTCCAGCCCGGGGCGCTGGCTGCTCTCTGGGCGGGTGGCTCCCCCCGGCCATAGGCCCAGACCCCCCAAGCCCAGCCTCTCTAGCAGCCCAGCCTGGGAGCAGAGTGGGGGAGCTCTGAGCGCCTGCTCCCCGCGGTGGGGAGCAATGAACCAGCCTGGGAACTCCCTCCTCTTCCCCCCACCCTGCCCCAGGCAGAGCTGGAGCGACCCTGCTGGGTATGGAGCGTCTCTCCCCCATCTGACCCGGCTGCGGGAGGGTCTGGAGAACGGCCCGAGGGAGCCCCTGTCTGGCTGCAGCGGGTCCCTCTCCGGTGTCAGCCCCGATCCCTACGAACAGACACGGCTCCTGCAGAGGCGCCAGTAGAAAAAGGGGGTGCGTCTGGGGGGCACCGCCAGAAAAGTGGGGGAGCCCATGGGGGGCGCCGGAAAAAAAGGGGAGGCTCCGGGCTCCCCCTGACTCCCTGTATCTCGTTCCTGCAGGGTCGGAGGCCACGGTGCACCTGGTGGGGAACACAAGTGTGGGAGAGACCAATCTCCCTGCAGAAACTCAGGAGCTCCTCCACATGGGTGTTCCTGCCCCGCTCGACGACGGGGACCCCCCAGCGGGCATCGTCTAGGCTGGAGTTGTTCCTGGGGGTCTCTCCTCCCTCGGCTGCTGACTGCCCGTGTGACCTGGACTGAATCCCTCACCCTTTCCCTCTGCCTCAGCACCCAGGCCCTGGGTGCGACGCTCGGCTGCCTTGCAGGGGCTGCTGTGGGTTAAGTACCTGGGATCTGTCAGACTTACAGTGAAAGCTGCGGTGTGGGGCAGGGACCCTTTGATTTCTCAACCAGGGGGATGTGTACCCCTGGGGGGTCACAGAGGTCTGCAGGGGGTACATCAACTCCGCTAGATATTTCCCTGGTTTTACAGCAGGCTACACAAAAAACACCAGCAAAGTCGGTGTAAACTACAATTTCATACAATGACTTGTTTCTATTGCTCTGTGTAATGTATAGTACACTGACCTGTAAGTACAATGTTAATATTCCAATTGATTTATCTTATAATTATACGGTAAAAACGAGGAAGTCAGCCATTGTCCAGTCATAGTGGGCTGTGACACGTCTGTATGTTTCTGTCTGATTTTGAAGTATTTTTAAGCGAGGTGAAATTTGGGGGACACACGACAAATCAGTCTCCTGCCAAGGGGACAGCAGCCTGGAAAACTTGAGAGCCACCGGACTAGATTGTGTCACTGAACCCCTGGAATAAAGGCCCTGTCTCTCGTGTGCCCCTCACTTGTCTGGGCTTTTGCTTTGTCTGTCTGAGCCCGTCTCCCCTCCCGGTGCCGGGCTCTGCTGCCCCAGCGAGCCGAACCGCCCTGTTGCTGAGAACTACCGTGTTTCCCCGAAAATAAGCCAGTGTCTTATATTAATTTTTGCTCCCTGGAGCTTCGGGGCCTTATATTCCGGGGTGGCCTTATTATCGGGGAGGTTTTATTTTCGGGGGATGCCTTATATTACAGCGAGAGGCAAAACTGGAAGTAGGTCTTATTTTCGGGGGATGTCTTACTTTCGGGGAAACAGGGTAAGGCAGCGCTGGGGGATTCACAGGCCGAGGCCTGGGGCGTCCCCTGCTGGCACCGTTGCAGCCGGGCGCTGGGAAGAGCCGGTAAAGCCCAATGGCTCCGTCACATTTGAATTAATCTGGATCCGGTTCGACTCAGAGCTGCTCGCTCCAGAGCCGTGCACAGACAGACCCGGCTAACACTGCGCAGACCACGGCGCTCTCAGTCCCAGCAGGTCTGGGTCTGTGCAGGGCAGAGACACCCCCACCCCCCTGCCCCTCCTCAGCCGGCCCTCAGAGCCGGACCCGGGGGAGTGTTCATTGCCCGTATTGCAGTAGTGTCTGGGAGGCCCAGCCCAGGCGGAGACCCCCGGCGCCAGGCGCTGCACATCCAGTCCCTGCCCCGGGGAGCTGACAGCTCTGGGGAGAGATGCTCAGACGGGTTAACGTGGCTGGCGTCAGCACGGCGCGGCCCTCGCGGAGGAGGCTGCACCCAGGGGATCCTGGCCTAGCGATGCGCTAGCGGCATGTCGGGGCCTGTCTCAGGTCGGCGTGGGGCAGGTTGGGGCAGGATCCCCACAGATCCAGCCGGCCTGGGGCAGGGTGCAGCTCCCGTGGGGTCTGGCACGACCGGCAGTTCAGCCCCAGCTCCCTGCCGCCTGCGTGTGACCCGCGCTGGGCCTGGCGGGCGCCAGAGGCCGGATCTCAGCAGCTCCGACGTTCCCCCAGCGCGCTGGTCCCCACGTGACTGCCTCGAACTCGGCTGCCGAGGGACTGGCAGGGGAAGAGGAAGCGTGACCCTGCGGGCTGCAGCGAGCGCACTGCGACTCGCCAGCCTGTCCCCCCGGCCCCCGGCATGGGGAACTTGCGGCCCTGCGGCGACCGGGGGAGAGTTAAACATAGCCGCTGCGCCGGTCGCCTGCCCTGGGCTGGGAGCCCATCACCGCAGCCGGCCGCCCGCAGCGGGGCAGTGCCCACAGCACAGAGTGCCGGCCACGGGGGGGACAGACACACCCCGACCCCCCCCGGGAGCTGGGCCTGGTCGCTGGGTTCGATCCAGCTGCCTTCTATTGCCCATGGGAAGGGAGGGGCAGACCGGGCTGGGCATGGGGCAGGGGGTGGGCACTGGGGCAGGGAGGAAGGGCTCAGGAGCGCAGCCAGAGCCGCGGCAGGGCCGGCTGGGGGGTGTAACGCGGAGCAGAGTCCCCCCTGCCATCCACCAGGAGCTTTGTTACTTGCTGTTGAGTTTGTGTGGAAGGTGCCCAGATACCAGGGTGACGGGCAGCAGGATAAACCCCCGTGTGAGGCCAGGAGGCAGGGCCTGGAGCAATGGGGGGGTCAGTGGGGAAGGAGGACACAGGCAGGGAGAGGATTAAAGGTGTGTGGGGCGAGTTAAGGGAGCCAGGACTCCTGGGTTCTCTCCTGGACTAAGGCTCCTAAATCACTTTAGCTCTTTGGAAAACGCCCCGGAGCAGTTCAGGAGGCAGGCTGAGGGGCATGTGGGTAATGTGAGCAGACGGGGGTGGCTCGCGGGGGGGGGGGCTGTCCCAGGGGGTGGGGGGGGGACCCTGGTGTGTGTCCTGTGACTGTCTAAGCACAGAGGGTTCAGATCCCGCCCGTGTCTATGACTGTAACTGAAGTGCGGGGGGGGGAGGCCCCGGGCCCCCCGAGGCTGGGCTGGGGGCGGGAGGTCCCGGGCCCCCCGTGTCTGGGAGGGGCCGGGCTGGGAGCGGGGGTCCAGGGCCCCCCATGTTTTTGTGGGGCTGGGCTGGGGGCGGGGGGCCCCGGGGCTGCTCTCCCCCCCGCCCAGCTGTGCCGGAATCTCACTTCCTCCCCGGCCCGGCCCCGTGGGTCTGTCGCAACGGGCAGGACACGCCCGTGGTGCCCAATCCCCGCGGGGGGGCGGCTCCCAGGGCCAGCAGCAGCCCCCCCCCGCCCCACAGCACAGCGGGATCGCGCCCCACACGGCATGGGGGGCCCAGGCAGCCTCCTCCTCCTCCCCATCCTCCTGCTGGGGGGCGCCGAGTCACGTGAGTAAGGGCAAACGGGGGCTTAACCCCTCCCCCAGGAGCGGGGGCTGGGAGCCAGGACTCCTGGGTTCTCTCCCCGGCTCTGGGAGGGGAGTGGGGGCTGGTGGGCTGGGAGCCAGGACTCCTGGGTTCTCTCCCTGGCTCTGGGAGGGGAGTGGGGGCTGGTGGGTCAGAGCAGGGGGGCTGGGAGCCAGGACTCCTGTGTTCTCTCCCTGGCTCTGGGAGGGGAGTGGGGGCTGGTGCGTTAGAGCAGGAGGGGCTGGGAGCCAGGACTCCTGGGTTCTCTCCCCGGCTCTGGGAGGGGAGTGGGGGCTGGTGGGTTAGAGTGGGGGGGGGAGCTGGGAGCCAGGACTCCTGAGTTCTCTCACTGGCTCTGGGAGGGGAGTGGGGGCTGGTGGGTTAGAGTGTGTGTGTGGGGGGGAGCTGGGAGCCAGGACTCCTGGGTTCTCTCCCTGGCTCTGGGAGGGGAGTGGGGGCTGGTGGGTTAGAGTGGGGGGGGGAGCCAGGACTCCTGGGTTCTCTCCCCGGCTCTGGGAGGGGAGTGGGGGCTGGTGGGTTACGGGGCGGGGAGAGCTGGGAGCCAGGACTCCTGAGTTCTCTCCCCGGCTCTGGGAGGGGAGTGGGGGCTGGTGGGTTAGAGTGGGGGGGGGGAGCCAGGACTCCTGGGTTCTCTCCCCGGCTCTGGGAGGGGAGGGGGCTGGTGGGTTAGAGCGGGGGCGGGGGGGAGCTGGGAGCCAGGACTCCTGGGTTCTCTCCCTGGCTCTGGGTACATTTCTCTGACAGAGGCACGGGGAGGGGGGGGGCGGTGGTATATCTCCCATGGTATTGGGGGAGGGGTGGGAGGTACTGCCCAGGTGGGGGAGCGCCTGGCAGCACTCTGGGGTGCCAGTGGATAATGGGTGAGTTGTGGGGGGCTGGGAGCTCACTGGGGAGTTGGGGTGATGTCATTGGGCTGGTGCCAGAGGATCCTGGGGCCGGACGTGGCCACGCTCGGCTGTGACAGCGACCCCCCCCCCACTGTTGTCACCCCACATCTGCCCCTGTCCCCCCTCCACTCTCCCTGCAGCTCTGTGCCTGGGCTAGGGAATTGGGGTTCAAGGGCCGTGCGGTGGCAGGGCTGCCCTGCGGTGCTGGGGAAGGGAACTCCGTGTGTCTGTCTGTCTGTCCACTGGCTGTGCGTGTGTCCGTCCGTTCCTCCCTGCTGGGCATGCGTGTGTGTGTGTTTAGCGTCCGTGCACACACACACACACCCTCTGCCCCATTCTCAGCATGGCTGTTCACTCTCTACTGTGTGTCAGGTGCCCTGCAGTGCTCCCAGCTGCTGGTGATTCCCCGTTCGCTCTGTGCTTGAGGAGATGAGTGCACCGTGCGTCAATCCCCCTTACAATTACACTGGGGTTTTTTGGGGGGTCTCTGTGGAGCTGTGGGGATTGGGGGCTGCTCTCCCGGCGTTTGGGGAGGGTGGTGCAGACAGATCCCACTAAAACCGCCGCTCCCCTCCCCCGCAGGGTCGCACTCCCTGCAGTACTTCCTGACGGCCGTCTCGGAGCCCGGCCCGGGGGTGCCCGAGTTCACCGTGGCCGGCTACGTGGACGGGCAGCGGTTCGTGGAGTACGACAGCGAGGCCCAGCAGATGCGGCCCCGGGCGCCCTGGATGCAGGAGACCGAGCCCGAGGTCTGGGAGCGGGAGAACCACGTCCACAAGGTGCGTCAGACCTGCTTCCGGGGCAAGGTGCGGAGCCACATGCACCTCTACAACCAGAGCAGGGGTGAGTCTGCGCCCGCACGCGGCCAGAGGGGCCGGGGCACTGGGGACATGGGGGGGAAAAGAGGGGACGTGGAGAACTGCCAGGGGAGCCAGGACTCCTGGGTTCTATCCCCAGCTCTTTTCCCCTGACCTGCTGGGTGACCTTGGCCAAGTCAGTTCACCTCTCTGTGCCTCAGTTTCCCCTCTGGTTTCTTGTCTCTTTGCCCTGTGAGCTGTTTGGGGCAGGGACCGTCTCACTGTGTCTGTGCAGTGCCCCCAGCGAGCCAGGGCTCCCTACACCCCTCTCTGTTCCCAGGAATGGCCGGATCGGAACCAAGGTCCATGCAGTCCTGCCCAGCAAGGCCCCCGCGGGGGGCAGATGGGGGGGCCCAGGGCAGAGCCCCTGGAGAGGGGCAGGCTCCCTGCTAAGCAGGGTCTGGGGGGGATCCAGGGAGGGGTCACAGACCCAGCAGCAGTCCTGGCTCCGTGGGGTCCCCGTCCCAACCCCACCCCCGGCTCTGCCCCGCCCAGGCTTCCACATCTTCCAGTATGCCTACGGCTGCGAGATCCGGGCGGACGGCAGCACCGGGGGCTTCCGGCGCTTTGGCTACGACGGGGGCGACTTCCTGATCTACGACGCCGCCCGGCACCGCTGGGAGGCTCCTGCCCGGGAGGCCGAGGCCACCCAGCGCCGGTGGAACGGGGACCCGGTCGCCCTGCAGTACTACCGCCACTTCCTGGAGCGGGAGTGCGTCGAGGCCCTGCACCGCTACCTGCAGCTCGGGCAGGGGGTGCTGGCCAGGCGGGGTGAGGGCAGGGGGCACTGGGGGGCAGGGTGAGGGCAGGGGGTGCTGGGGGCTGGGGTGAGGGCAGGGGGTGCTGGGGGGCAGGGTGAGGGCAGGGAGGGCTGGGGTAAGGGCAGGGGCCACTGGCCAGGTGGGGTGAGGGCAGGGGGTCCTGGGGTGTGGGGTGAGGGCAGGGGGCGCTGGGGTGTGTGGTGAGGGCAGGGGGCGCTGGCCAGTCGGGGTGAGGGCAGGGGGCGTGGAGGTGGGGAGAGGGGAGGGCAGGGGGATGCGGGCTAGGCGGGATGAGGGCAGGGGGTGCTGGGGGGGAGGCCAGAGGGGCTGGGTGGAGAGCAGGGGGTGCTGGCCAGTCGGGGTGAGGGCAGGGGTCGTGGAGGTGGGGAGGGGAGGCAGGGGGCGCTGGGGGGGAGGCCAGAGGGGCTGGGGTGAGGGCAGGGGGCGCTGGGGGGTGGGGTGAGGGCAGGGGGCGCTGGCCAGTCGGGGTGAGGGCAGGGGGCGCTGGGGGTGGGGAGAGGGGAGGGCAGGGGGGTGCGGGCTAGGCGGGATGAGGGCAGGGGATGCTGGGGGGGAGGCCAGAGGGGCTGGGTGGAGAGCAGGGGGTGCTGGGTGGGAGGGGAAGGGCAGGGGGTGCTGGGGGGGAGGGGGAGGGCTGCCCTTGGGGCCATGGGGCTGGGGGGCAGGGACATCCCTGATGCTCCCTGACTTCCCATTTGGGGACACCCCTGCCCCAGGGATCCCTTGGCCCCCCCAGGGAGGGATGTTGGGGCGGGTGCTGGTAACGGTATCGGGGGACCCGGGTGCTGCTCACCGGCCGTGACCCTGCGGCTCCCCCTCTGCCCCCTCGTCTCCCCAGAGCGCCCGGCCGTGCGGGTCACCGGCAGAGACGCCCCCGGCGGCCCCACCACCCTCTCCTGCCGGGCCCACGGCTTCTACCCCCGGGACATCACCCTGAGCTGGCTGCGACACGGGGGGAGCAGCGAGCAGGAGCCGCGGCGAGGGGGGGTCCTGCCCAACGGGGACGGGACCTACCATGCCTGGGCCACGGTGGAGGTTGACCCCCGGGAGAGAGGCCTGTACCGCTGCTGTCTGGAGCACGAGAGCCTGGCCGAGCCGCTCATCGTTGTGTGGGGTGAGGCCGGGGGGAGGGGCATTTGGGGGGGGGTGAGCCTGTGTGGGCAACTGAGACTGACCCTGTTCTGGGGGAGGGATTGACTGACCCCTGTGATGGGGGAGGATCTCGGGGGGGCTATGGGGCACTGACGGGGGAGGGGGTGACTGACCCCTGTGCTGGGGGAGGATCTCGGGGGGGCTATGGGGCACTGACGGGGGAGGGGGTGACTGACCCCTGTGCTGGGGGAGGGGGGCTATGGGGCACTGATGGGGGACAGGGTGACTCACCCTTGTGCTGGGGGAGGAGCTCAGCGGGGCAATGGGGCACTGATGGGGGAGCAGGGCAGTGTGTGTGTGGGGGGTCTCGCCCGGTTCCCTTCAGCCCCTGTCCTGTCCCCGTCTCAGAGCCGCCGTCCGAGTCGCTGCTGGTCCCGGTGGTGGCGGGCGTGATCCTGGCCCTGGGGGCGGTCGCCGTGCTGGTCGGCCTGGCCTGGAGGAGGAGGCTGTCAGGTACGGAGCCGGGGCGGGGGATCCCCGGGCTGCCCCACGCCCTGCACCGCAACCCCCAGCACTGGGCCGTGGGCTCCCCGAGGGGGCTGGCAGGGACACTGATGGGGGACTCACGGAGGGAGCCGGCCGCTCACGGTGGGGTGTCTGGTCCCCTCCCCGCGTGCTGGGTTTGTCCAGGGACCCCGAGTCCAGGTGTCCGTGCTGGGCCAGGCCCCGGAGAGCGACCAGAGCCGGCTCCTGCCCTCGCTGAAACCTGCCTTCTCCCCGCAGGGCCCCAGGCGGATCTGTACTTGCCGGCGCCGGGTGAGTGAGACGACCCCCCGCTGGGCCGGGCGCTGTCCGTGTCCCCCCGCCGAGACCGGCCTGTCCTCGGCGCTGAGCTGTGCGGGGTGGGGAGAGCTGGGGGGCAGGGTCCGGGCACCTCAAACGCCCCGAGGGCACTGGGCCTGCCGGGACGGTCTCTGTCCTATGGGTCTCCCTGAAACTCGAACCCCACTCCCACTCCCCGGGGCCCCGGCGGGAGATCAGCTCCCACGCGCCTTCCCCAAATGCAGCCTGGAAACCAGGCGTCAGGGACTGCCCGCGGGGGGGGAATTAACCCCTGGAACAGCTGGCCGCAGCCAGGACGATTCTCCGTCGCTGGCAGTGCTTAGCTCACGGGGGGGCGGAGAGGGGGGTCAATCCCAGATCTGCTCTGGGGATCCTTGTGGGGCCGGTCGCTGGCCTGGGCTGTACAGGATGGGGACGAGATGGTCCCTTCTGGTCTTGGACTCGGTGAAGGGGGCTGTTGTTAGCAGCCCCCGAGACTTTAACTGCCCCCCGTTAGCGCATGCTGAGGGCCCGGGTCTTTGCCGTGACGGGCGCTGCGGAAGGGCTGGGTGGGTGGGTGGAGCCGGGTACCTCGGTCTGACATCGCCCCGTGAGATCCTCAGGCCTGGACCGGCCTGGGGTGCTCTGCACGTCCAGCCCCAGTGCATTGTGAGGATTATTACCCCACAGCTGGGTCTGTCTGGCCCTGCCCCTGGCCGGCCCCTGCCCGCCTTCCCTGCCCCTGCCCGGCCCCTGCCCCCCTTCCCTGCCTGGCTGGCCCCTGTCTCCCTTCCCGGCCGGCCCCTGCCCCCCTTCCCTGCCCCTGCCCGGCCCCTGCCCCCCTTCCCTGGATGGCTGGTCCCTGTCCCCCTTCCCTGCCTGGGCTGGGCCGTTTCTTTGCCTCTGTGTCGCAATCTGACCAGCCCCCGTTTGTTCCCCGTGGGGCGGGGAGGTGGGGGGCTGAGCCCAGGGTAGCGTATCAAACCCCGCCAGACACTGACCCCCTTCCCTTCTCCCCCCACAGCCAGCGAGCATGGATCGGACAGCTCCATCACTGGTACGTGGGGGGGCTCTGTCCCAGGGGAGTCAACGAGGGCTCGGTGGAGACCCCAGGCCTGGCCCCTCCGACAAACCAGCTCTGAGCTCCAGGCCGGGGTGCTGGGTGCAGGGCCGGGTCTGCGGCTGGGTGTATCTCCCCTCTGCAGGGAGGGGTTCCAGGCAGCAGGGTTACTGGGGGGTGTCTCTGGGGGGGGGAGAGTTTGGGGGAGTCTCTCTGGGGAATGGTCCCAGGGGAGCCCCCCACCGCCAGCCCCTCTCTGACCCGTACGGACGCGGCTCGGGGCAGACCCTGACGCTCCCGTGTCTCCCTCCTGCAGCTCTAACGTAGCCAGTCGGAGCCGGAGGAGACTCCAGACTGTGAAGACACGGACTGACCGGGGTGGCTCCGGCCCCCCGCCTCTCCTCAGTGTTATCTCCCTGTTACTCCTTGTGTTCGGCCTCGGCGCTGTGCCTGGTGAACAGCCCCACGTCTCCTGAACCTCCCGCCTCCCTGGGACCCACTGCCGGGGGGCCGCCTGCCCCGAGCTCTGCGTGTCGGCCATGGGACGTGAACTGGGCAGCCCTGATGGGCACGGCCGGCCCCATTCGCTGCATGGTTTATTTAATGTGTGAGCCCCTCGGGGCAGGGACCACAGCCTCCTTACCTCTGGGGTGCACGGAGCCCCCTCCCAGCAGCCACTGGGGAAGGGCTTTTCACGTGGAAAACCTCCATTTTGGGCCAAAAACTGAACACTTTTGGCTGAAAACCACCAAATTCCATGTGGCAAAGCTGCCGCAGTCGCTCGTGGGAGCTGGAGTTCGGGTGCCCCGTGCTCCCACTCGCTGTAGGCCGGGCTCCCTCGGTGCATCATGGGAGTCCCTGCTGGTGGGAGCAGTGCGGTCTGGGAGCCAGGACTCCTGGGTCCTATTCCCAGCTCTGCCGCTGGCTCGCTGTGAGGCACTGAGTGATTCCCGCCCCACTCCGTGCCTCCGTTTCCCCCTCTTGAAAACAGGGAGAATACTTTACTTCCTGTCCTGGGGGGGTTGTGAGGGTGCCTGTTACAGGGCCTTGTCCCAGAGGATGTGTGTGTGTGTGTGTGTGTGTGTTAGTCTCTCTGTTTAAAGCACTTTGAAGACAGTTTGTCACCGTGCCCAGCGGTGGAGGGGGGGTGGGGGGGGTTCTGGTGCTGGCAGCACTGGGTGGACCCGCAGAACCGGGGTCAGACGTTTCCCTGGCTCTGACCTGCCGCCGTCGCTACCCCAGAACCAGACACAAACTCCTCGCTCTGCCATGTGTGTTGTCCCAGGGATACAGACACGGCCCTTTCTGTGCTGCCCTGGGTGTGCGTCCGGCATGGGGGCTCCGTGGACCCTGGGCCTGCAGCTGTGGGTCTGTCCCGTGTCTGCGGCTGGGGGTCTGGTTTGTGTTCTTGTTGGCGTGAGATGGACCCGCTAGAGACTGTTACGCTGCTGTTACAATCACCTTTTCATTCGCTATAAAAGTCTACACGAAATTAACCAAAGTGGAAACGACCTGTTTTTACCGCGTAGAAATGAACCGTTCGGCCGTGTCAGGCGATAACGAGGGAATGGTTCGTTTTGCCGTTTCCCCACCACACAGTTCACTGAAATCGCCCTGTTCCCGGGAGCGTTTCCCTTTTCATGGGCCGCATTTCTCAATGCACCGAATCTTTGTTAGGTGGTTTCTAGCGCTGCTGGCGCCTGGCAAATGCCACACCTCGAAGGGCTTGAACCCGGAGGGGATTTAAACAGAACCAGGAGTTTGAAAAACCTCCATGGTTTTTTTAAGCTGATCTCAGAATATCGGGGGGCCTGGCTGGTGATTTCTGACCCCTCGGAGTTACGGATTCAGCCTTCCTCCTCGACGACCCCCCGGCTGCGCTCTCGGGGCGGGCTCCTCAGCGGTGGAGATCAGCATCGCCACACCAGGGCGATAGAGCTGTTACCCCAGCGGGCGCACTGGCCCATCAGTGCTGGCGATGCCCCGTCTCCCGCTGTGCGGCGTGGGCAGAGCTGTGTGTGCTGCCCCATTGCAGGCTGGCTTTGAGGCTGGGTATTTCCTCCCCCAGGCCTGCTCGTCGCTCCCCGTCGCCCACCCCAGCGCTACCGACGGTTGTGAGAGTCGGTCTGTCCTTAAAGCCCCAGTTCGACGTGACCACGGCTGAGCCCGCCCGGTTCCCGAGCACAGCCCGCATGTGAACACAAACGCACCTTTTGGAACTTTTTACAAACTCATGGTTTTGGGGGGCCTGACCCCTGGGGTTCGAATGCCCGGGGCTGGCAATGCTGCACCCCCAGAAATAGGCCCTGCCCTATGGGTGGGTTTCCAGCCCCAGCCCACTTCCCACTCAGCATCCACGCACGCCCCATTGGCTGTTCCCCTTTGCTGCTGGGCTCTCAGCTCACAGCTATGGGGGCTGTATAGGGCCCCTACAGGAGAGCATGGAGCCTGCCTGGGGATGGGGTGCAAATCCCCTTGTGTCCCCGCAGGGCAGGGATCCTGTACACCTGGATCTGAGCTGCCAATTAACGCACCTCAGTTCCTGGAGCCTGTCTGGAGCCGGCCGGGGGAGGCGCCAGCCCAGTTGATCTGGCACTGGGCAGGGCGGAGCGGCACAGACCCAGCTACTCCTAATCAGAGGGCACTCTGGGAGCGGCTAATCCGGATCAGCTCAGCGCTGCGTTCACACCCAGTTCATATTCGCGGACACGTTGCCCTGCTCCGGGGCGGCTCATTCCAGCTCGTGCTGCACCATAAGCCGCCCCAGCCCGTGGGCCGCTCCTGCCAGTCGGGGGGGGGGGGGGGGGCAGATTGGGGTTAAACATCTCCAGGTTCAGCCAGCCGGGGGCAGTTTGCCGCTCCGCGTGACATCGGGCCCAGGCCGGCAGCGGGGAGCCCTGGCGAGGAAACGCAGGATGGGCCGGTGCCAGCCCTGGGCCCGGCTGCCAGGGGATTTGCTGACTACAGACCCAGCAAACAACCCGCCCTGATCAGCCACTAGAAGGAGCCGCAGCTGCTTTATCATGTGCCAGTGAGTCAGGCCCTTTCCGAGAAATCACCTGGGAGAGGAGAAACCTTCCCTGGCTGGGCTCCGGGGGGCGCTGCTGCCTCGCCGTAACCCAGCCCTGGCATCCATCCGGCCGGGCGGGGAGCCGGGCTGTGGGGCGCTGGGACAGAGACATCCCCTGCCTGTGTGAGCCAGCCTGGGCCTCCTCCCTGCCCTGCCCTGCCCTGGGGCGCTCACCCTGGGGCAGCGCTGGGATGGGAGACCCAGAACCGGCACTAGCTGGGCATGGGGCAGCCGGGGGCAAAGACACAGGCTGAGCTGGGGGGGGGGCAGGTCATGCTGGTGCCCGGGGTAAAGTCCCCTATGGATGCAGCATGACCCCCAGTGAGTGGGGGCTGATGTTCCCCTGGCCCAGAGACACACGGCCCCCCGGTGCTGTAAGGGGGAAGCCTGTGTTTGTTCCTCCTCCTCCCCCTGGGGGCCCTAGGGGGTGGGGTCCTGGGAATCTGGGATCTGGGCCCCAGGCTGGGCTGGGTCGGGAGAGGGGGACGGGGTCCGGAACCTGTTCCCCCCGGTATTGGGAGCAGTCACACGTGGGCTTGGCAGAATTGCAGGTTTATCGTGTTGTCATTTTTATTTTTCAACATTTTTTAAATTTGTATTGATTTCAGTGTTCACCGTTCTGGGAAATGGGGCGGGGGGGACAGACAATTATTTTATGTCAACAGACGTTAAGACGCAAAGACTATATAACTGTTACAACACAAACTGGCAACCTCAGCTGTCAAAATATACAGAGTTAATAGCCTGAAATCAAACCCTCATTTTGAAAGTTCTCGATCAGCATTTTTCTTACTTTTGCCTTTTATGAATGGAAATATTTTTGCATCGATTTGTGTGCGTACAGTCCTGACAGTAGAGAGACGAGGTGGGGGAGCGAATATCTTTTATTGGACCAACTTCTGATGGTGAAAACAAGGAGGAGTACTTGTGGCACCTTAGAGACTGACACATTTATTTGGGCGTAAGAGACTTGATTTCGGGCGTACACAGAGCTCTCCTCAGGTCTACCCACATTTACAGATAAACCCTAATCCTTCCGAGCCTAGTTACAGAGAACAGTGGTGGCACTAGGCTATACCACAAGCAGACTAAGCAATTGTTTCGGGCCCTGGGTAGCTCAAGGGGGCCCTGATTTTGTGTTACCCCCAAAATACCATTCAGCTTATTTAACATGGACTGTGTGGTGTTGGTATTTTTTGTTTTTGTGTGTGGAAATAATGCAATTAGTGTTTTGTTAGGGGGCGGGTGAGGGATAAGGGGGTTCAAACATATTCCTGCTTAGGGCCCCCAGTGGGCTAGCACTACCTCTGATACATGTTCCCCAAACACTGGGCAGGTCATTGGAACATCTCTGGAGGGACAGGCCAGAGTTGGCTCCTTCCCCTAGTAGCTTCTAAGTGCTGGGTTTTATGGGGGAAGAGGTTCACTCTGTCCTTTGACCTCTTTTTGTTACTTTGTTTTACTTTAATCTAAAATAAACCAGGAAAGCCCAAAAGTAAAATCTCAGAGAGAGCACATGGTATACGGTATCCTCGTCTAGAACAAGCTGCAATTGAACGCGACTCAAAATGGCACCTGCCTCCAGCAGGATCCTAGAAATGTAAAGGTGTAAAACACACACACACACACACACACACACACACACACACACATGCTGTGTTGCATAGCTACATGTACCAACCTCCACCCCTTCCCCAGCTAAAACAGGCAAATAAAGGCCTATACAGGCTAAAGTTAGTGGGGCCAAAGGAAAATAATTCCAGCAGATTTCATGTAAATGGAGCAGGAGATTCTGTAGCTGTGAGCCCAGCTTCTCAAATCAGGTGATTACATCAGAATCGTCGACCCAAGGGGTTAGACGGGACCGCAAGGGTCAGCTAGTCGAACCCCTGCCAAGATGCAGGATTTGCTGTGTCTAAACCACCTCAGACAGATGCTATCCAGCCTCCAGTGAAGGAGCCTCCCCAACCTCCCTAGGTGTCTGTTCCATTGTCCAACTCTAGCTCTTCTTACAGTGAGGAAGTTTTTCCTGAGATTTAATCTAAATCTGCTGTGCTGTAGTTTGAACCCATTGCCCCTTGTCCTGCCCTCTGTGGCAAGAGAGAACAACTTTTCTCCATCTTTTTTGTGGCAGCCTTTCAACTATTTGAAGACCACTAGCTTCCCCCCCACACACCCACCCTTAATCTCCTCTTTTCCAAACTAAACATACCCAGTTCTTTCAGCCTTTTTCTTTGTCACTCGCCTCTTTATCCTTTCCAGTTTCCCTACATCTTTTCTATACATTGGTGATCAAAATTGGACCCAGTACTCCAGCTGAGGTCTAACCAGCACTGAGTAGAGCAGTACTTGCATACTATGCCACTTGTGATAGACCCAGACCAGTTGGGAACAGCAGAGTAGCAGAAGGGAGATATACTGGCCACTGGATAAGTAGTTTTCTGTTCCCTGAGTGACCAGAGCAGGGGCTGCTCCAGGCTAATAGACCACCTGACTCCAATTAACCTGCTAAGAGTCAGGTGAGGCCGTTAAGCACCTGACTCTAATTAAGGCCCCTCTGATGCTATAAAAGGGCTCACTCCAGTCAAGCCAGGGGGAGCGGAAGTGAGTGTGAGGAGCTGGGAGCAAGCAAGAGGTGCAAGGAGGTGAGGGTGTGCTGCTGGAGGACTGAGGAGCACAAGTGTTATCAGACAGCAGGAGGAAGGTCCTGTGGTGAGAATAAGGAAGGTGTTTGGAGGAGGCCATGGGGAAGTAGCCCAGGGAGTTGTAGCTGTCATGCAGCTGTTACAGGAGGCATTATAGACAGCTGCAGTCCACAGGGCCCTGGGCTGGAACCCAGAGTAGAGGGAGGGCCCGGGTTCCCCCCAAACCTCCCAACTCCTGATCAAACACAAGAGGAATTGACCTGGACTATACCTTCTACCAGAGGGGAAGGTCTCTGGACTGTTTCCTGACCCACAGGGTGGATCTGTGAAGCAAGCAAATCTGCCAATAAGCGCAGGACCCACCAAGGTAGAGGAGGAACTTTGTCACACGCTGTTAATACAGCCTAAAATTGCATTTGCCTTTTTTTTTTTGTGTGTGTGCAATAGTATTGCATTGCTGACTCATGAATATCTGCTTTCATTAAAAAATTTTTCATATTTACCCCCTTTTGTTGCAAAGAAACACTTGAAAATGTGACCTACATGTGTGTCAGTGACCCCAGGGCTCTGCTAAGGTGTTGTTCTCAGGGGCTTGCACGTACTGAGCCCTCTGCTCAGGTGGGTGGGGCTGGGTCCTCCCTCCTCTAGTTAGATCCAGCCCATGTGAAGGCAGTGAGCAGTGTTACAGGGGGAGGCCCAACATGCCACAGTCAGTCCATGGCTCATTGAGCCCAAGATAGGTTTATTGGAAACCAAATTGCCTTGTAAGCCTTGTGGAGACGGAGCGGAGGAATGAAGTGTGGACACCATTCAGCCTCCTAAAGCTCTCGAGAGGGGCTAACCGCAGTAGGCCCACAGGAGGTTGTAAATGCCCCCAGCTTCCTTCTTTCTCCAGTCCCTCACCTCACATCTCCACAGATCTCTCAAGCGTTTTCAGGAGAGGGTTGGGGTTAAACATTGTTACCTCAACATGCCTAATTAAACATGTGGAGGCTCAAGTGCTGGAGAGAAGGGGCAGGAGTGGGTGAGAAGAAAGGGCTTGAGTGGGAGGAGGTCAGAGACCTTCCATGCTTCCAATGAACCTTCTCAAGCCCATAGAAAGGAGAACCGACAAATCTTAGGAGCCTCATTGGTTTCCCACATGCTCTTGTGAGTCTTAGGAGGGAGGCTAACAAACTTCCTGAGCTTTTTGATAGGAAAAACAGTTTTTTTCCTTTGACAGGTCTCCCTAGTGGTCAGGGCCGGCTCTGGCTTTTTTGCCGCCCCAGGCAAAAAAGCCTCCGGCCGCGCCCCCCCCCCCGCGGGGGGGGGGGCGGCCGGAGCCCCGGGGGGAGGGCGGCGAGCCCCGGCGGGGGCTCCGCTCTCCCCCCGGCAGCCGGGGGTGGGGGCAGTTCCTTACTCACCGGCCAGGAGCGAGAGAGGCAGCAGCAGCCAGTACAGCGCCCCACACAGCGCCCGCAGCTCCATCCCGCCCCGCGGCTTCAGGGTGGGGGAGAAGCGCCCAGACTCCCCGCCGGCGCCCGCGGTCAGGCTGAGCCCAGGGGCCGTCCGCAGCGCATGGCGCTGGGCAAGCCCCGGCTGGCTCCGAGCGCAACCATCCCTCGGTGCTGGGCAGCTCCCGCGGGGGCAGTCTCGGGCCCGGGCGCGGCTGACCCCCCTGCTGCGGGCCGATCAGTGGGGCCGCTCCGAGCCCGGGGGGCGGAATGACGCGGCATCGCGGAGCCCCCTTCCCGCCCCAGCCGGGGGGAGGGTGCCGGGGGGGGAGGGCGGCCGGAGCCCCGGGGCGAGGGTGGCGAGCCCCGGCGGGGGCTCCGCTCTCCCCCCGGCGGCCGGGGCAGGGCGCCGGGGGGGAGGGCGGCCGGAGCCCTGGGAGGAGGGCGGCGAGCCCCGGCGGGGGCTCGGCTCTCCCCCCGGCGGCCAGAGCGCTGGGGGCATGGCGGCGAGCCCCGGCGGGGGCTCGGCTCTCCCCCCCCCCCCCCGCGGCCAGAGCGCCGGGGGCAGGGCGGCGAGCCCCGGATGGGGCTCGGCTCTCCCCGGCGGCCGGAGCCCCGCGCCGCCCCCCTCCAGGTGCCGCCCCAAGCACCAGCTTGGTTGCCTGGTGCCTGGAGCCGGCCCTGCTAGTGGTCAGATTACAGGTTCAGTTCTGTCTCTGCAAGGAAAAGGACTGGGCCAGAGGCTCTTGTTTTGTTTAAATGGCAGTTTCGTGCTCCAGCAGAGCCCCTGACATGCTATACTGAGGTTGGCAAAGTTGAGTTTTCCATTGTGTCGTTCCTAAGTAAAGTTTAATAACTTTTAGTAGGTGAGGTTGCTGTTCAAAATTATGGTCATGGCAGTAGATCTCTGCTAGGAGAGTCCGTTGAAGTTGAATTTAATTCTATCTTTCAGGATTTTAGCTGCAAAGTGGCAAAAAAAGCTTTATTAGACATAAGGAACAGTGCTTACCTAGAGTATTTTGGGGGTTTCTGATTTGGGAATCTCACATCTGATTCACTACGTTGTGCAGCAAAATCTTACTTCAGCCTTAGATAAAACCTACCAGTTTTGAGGCCCTGGCCAATATAACTATTTTCGGTTTTGTTTGGGGTTTTTTTGTTTTTGTTTTGTTTTTTTTTACGGGGAAGGGGGCAAAAATTTGTTTTTTAGTGGAAACTCAGTCCTTGCAATTTGTGAGCTGCAAGGGGACAAATATGGATATTAATTCTTGTGTATTCGGTTATATTGAGTGTTAGGTTACTTTCTAAGATTACTCCTTTATAGCTGGTTTTAGGAAAAGCCCTGTATTCCTCTTCCTGTGGTTTTGTGAAGATAGGATGGGGAAAGAGAGTATCTCTCAGCTTGGAGAAGGTCAGTAACAGTGATCCCTGTTTGTTAATGTATTTTTCTGTCTCTCTCAGCAACTCATTCCCTGCGGTATTTCCGCACCGCAGTCTCTGATCCTGAACCTGGACTCCCAGCGTATGTCTCTGTTGGGTATCTCGATGACAACCTCTTTGTTGAGTGTGACAGTGACAGTGGGCTGTACAAACCACGAGCTCAGTGGATAAAGGACAATGTGGGTGCTGATTACTGGGAGAGTGGTACCAAACGTGGAATCGCAAAACAGGAGTGGTCTAGAACCAGCATGAGAAATATAATGAAGCGCTACAATCAGACTGGGGGTGAGTTTGAGAGAAATTACCAACCCTAGGGGCCTAATGGAGAGGAAAATATTTATAGTGCTTGTGTGTTAGTTACCCTGACTTCACAGCCAGTCATCTTTAGATCACATCCCTCGTTTCACTTCCGTGTATGTTTTATTAGACCTGAGGCACAAGGTAGAAAGTACAGAGAAAGAGCAGAAGGAGACTCGTTCTGCTCAGGGGGGCGTTTCCCAGATAGAAACGCCCTGTGCCTGACTCACCTGTCCTGCACCTCGTGTCTTCATTCACACCTCTGAAAAGTGGGTGAATAGTAGTACAGTGCCAGAATTCTCCACTCACAAAGGGGGAAATATTTTACGCTCCCTTTGCACTCCCTGGGCTGAATCCCCAAACTCACCAGAGCAGAATTCCTCTGTAAACCACATTTACATCCCCCAGTCCTGGGTCTGGTTCACACTCCCCACTCCCAGCCTTAGGACTGCGGTAAAGTATGCCAGTTTGCAGCAGCCCATGAGGGGCTATTACTCCAGATGGGGGTTACACTGTCGCCACGATCTCTCTCTGTAACCCTCTCCCTACACCAGGACTTGAGCCCTGGTCTACGCTACAAAATTACTTCAGTATAACTATGTTGCTCGGGGTGTGAATAATCCATACCCCCTGAGTGATGTAGTTATACTGACGTAAGCACTGGTGTGGGCGGCGCTATGTTGGCATGAGAGTTTCTCCCACCAGCAGAGCCACCGGCAGAGCCACCGCCTCTCGCGGAGGTGGATTTACTAAGCCAACAGGTGAAGCTCTTGCCCATCAGCTTTGAGCGTCTTCATTAACCCCCTACAGCAGTGCAGCTGCACTGATACAGCGTTTGTAGTGTAGACCTGTGGAGAAAGTGGGGTGGTCTGCAGCCAGCTAGTCAGCTCTGTACCCCCCAGGTTTGTTCCCACCTGGAGTCAATTTTCACTTGCCCAATTAGGGCTGCTTTAGAGACCCTTTGTCCCACCGAGTGACACAAAGGAGCCATACGAGAGGCCAGGGTGTGGCCAATATAATTGATTACAGGGCATTTTAGTTTTCAAAATAGTTAATTAAATTAACTTAAATTCTACTAACTACGTATAATGGGAATTGCACTTCTAAGTCACATAGTGGTTTTTTTTTTTTTTTTTTTTTTTTTTTTTTTTTTAAATCCCACTGCACTGCGTGCCTAGTTGTAAATGACTGCAGGATCAGGCTCTTGTGTGTGTTTCAGGGTTTCACACTCTGCAGCGCAGGAGCAGCTGTGAGATTCGGGAGGATGGCAGCATCAGGGGGTCCCGGCAACTTGCATATGAGGGGGACGATTTCCTCAGCTTCGATATGAACACTTACACGTGGGTAGCCGCGGTCAAGGAAGCTGAGATCACCCAGCGCAGATGGAATGAGGAGACAGCCGATCTTCAGTATCGGAAGCAGTACACAGAGAAGGAGTGTACTGAGTGGCTAACAAAATACCACCAGTATGGGAAGGAGGCTCTTCAAGGGAGAGGTGAGGGGTGAATTAGGGGTCTCTGTGTGCTGCTCCTGCCTGCCAACACCGTCCCCACAGCTCCCATTGTCCGGGAAAGAGAAACTGTGGCCAATGGGAGCTGTGGGGGCAGTAACTGCAGAGAAGGGCAGTGTGCGGAGCCACGGGCCCCCCCAGGGGCCTCACTGGCGTGTCGGTCTCTTCCGGGAGCGATGTGGGGCCGGGGCAGGCAGGGAACTTACCGTAGCCTTCACTGCGCCCCTGACCAGGAGCCACCCAAGGTAAATGCTGCCCGGCGGAAGCCCGGCAGCACTTACCTGAGCCCCCTTCCACAGTCAACACCCCAAACCTCCTCCTGGACCCCAACCCCCTGCCCCAGCTCTGACCCCACCTCCCAGATCCATACCCTATACCCCCTCCTGCACCCCAACACTGTGCCCCAGCCTTGAACCCCCTGCTGCACCCAAACTCCCTCCCAGAGCTTGCACCTCTCACCCCCTCCTGCACCCCTGCCCCAGGCTCAGCCCAGAGCCACCTCCCACACTGCGAACCCCTTGGCCCCAGCCCAGAGCCCGCACCCCCACCCGAACCCCTGCCCCAGCCTGGTGAAAGTGATTGAGGGTGCGGGAGAGTGAGCAACAGAGGTGGGGGGATGGAGTGAGCGGGCAGGGCTTCGGGCAAGGGGTGGGGTAGATCCTGGGTTTCCCTTAAATTCAGAAAGTGATCTTGGGTGTAAAAAGGTTGGAGACCCCTGCCCGAGACCTATAGCTGGCGGGTATAATAGGCCAGGGCAGGCTAAGCCTCCTCTGTGGCTCAGCCGCCGATCCCGCTGCCTTCGAGAGCGCGGACACCTGGGCTGTGGTGGCCCCCTCCTGCTTTTCCCCTGTGGCCCTGCCCACGCTCCACCTCTTCCCGTCCCTGCTCTGCCCCTCCCCTGAGGCACCCGCTGCTTGTGAGTCCCTCCCTTCCTCCATGGGGTGGAACAGGGGAGGGACGCGGTGGGGGTCTCAGGAAAGGCGGGGTCGAGTGACTTGCGGAGGGGGGTGAAGGAGGGGAGGGACTTAATGGGTGAGAGGGCCAGTAAGTGGGGCCTGGGGCGGAGTGGAGTGTGGGCGGGGCCTCAGGAGGCCGCCGCACAGGGGGCGGGGCCATGGTCTGGGTGCCGGGGGAGCTTCCAGCATTCGGGCCAGACTCTCTAAATGCTAGAGCCACACACCGTCCATGCTAGAGCAGGTGTTTCTCAGCGACCAGTCCAAGGCCCAGCGCCAGTCCCTGAGGTCTCCCTACACAGTTTAGGAAGGCAGTAAGCTGGTCCCTGGTATCAAAAAGGTTGGGGAAACACTGCCCGAGACTTGGTCATAGGGTATTTCCCCTCTCCTGCTTCAGAGAATCTCTGTCCAACCCCGATCTGAATAGCAAAGGGGAGCAGTTTAGCTGATCTATGTCCACCTCCCATCCTGTGTCTGAGGGGTGAAGGAATCAGAGACACCCATCGAAATGACTAAATCATGGTCTGTAAATCTCTTCTCAACGCAGCTTCCACCTCTAAGTCGTTATTATTATTTATTACCTGTATTGTGGTAGCGCCTGGGAGCCCCAGACATGGCCCAGGACCCCATTGTGCTAGGTACTGTACGAACACATGACAAAGACTGTCCATGCCCCAGGGAGCTTCTGACTTGGTAGGGAGGAGAATGTCCCTCACTCAAGGAGTCTCTGGTTCCCCAGTACATACTGAGACCTTCCTCAAATTACACTTCAGTGTTCCCAAACTCCTTTTTCACACCCTGCTGTCCAAATTCCCTTGTTTCTCTTCCACTTTCTGTCCTAGAAGGTCATAAGAGCTTTACAAGAGGGAAAACCCCCAAAGGTCTCCACCAGCGCTCTCCTTGCTCAGCCAGGGGGTCTTCTAAGGCACCTGTCACCTTGGTATCTTAAGCACGGACCTCCCCTCATGCCCACACCACCGGAATGGAATGAGCTCCCTGCTCTAAAAAGTTCAGTTCCATCAGTTTCACAAACCAGTGTCACTTTTGTCTTTGTAAATAGTTTCTCTGACTCCAGTATTTGTCTACTCCAAGTATTGCAAAATCATGATTCAGGCCCCAAAATCACGAGATTAGCTTAAATCATGAGATTTTTTTCTTCAATGTGAGGTTCTTTTTAGTTGCCTTCTGGTTACTGAGGGCTTGTCTACGCATGAACATTGACCACAGCAGCTATTGCAGAATGGATTCCATTCTGGAATAAGTCTGTCCACATGGGGAATTATTCCAGAACAATTGCAGAATAGCTTGTTCTGCAACATTTATTGTGCTCAATTTCCCTGTGTAGATAAGCCTTTAGTCTCCAGGGTTTGTGTTTCCAAGCTTTTCTTCTCAACCATAAAGCTTAAGAGACTAGGGCTGTCGATTAATCACAGTTAACTCACGCGATTAACACACAAAAATTAATTGCAATTTAAAAAATTAACCGTGATTAATTTCACTGTTAAACAATAGAATACCAATTGAAATTTATTAAATATTTTGGATGTTTTTCTACATTTTCATATATATTGTATTCTGTGTTGTAATTGAAATCAAAGTGTATATTTTTATTACAAATATTTGCACTGTAAAATGATAAACAAAAGAAATAGTATTTTTCAATTAACCTCATACAAGTACTGTAGTGCAATCTCTTTGTCGTGAAAGTGCAACTTACAAATGTAGATTTTTTTTTTTTTGTTACATGACTGCACTCAAAAACAAAACTGTAAAACTTCAGAGCCTACAAGTCCACTCAGTCCTACTTCTTGGTCAGCCAATTGCTAGACAAACAAGTTTGTTTACATTTACAGGCGATAATGCTGCACACTTCTTATTTACGTCACCAGAAAGTGAGCCCAGGCATTTGCATAGCACTTTTATGGCTGGCATTGCAAGGTATTTACGTGCCAGATATGCTAAACATTCGTATACCACTTCATGCTTTGGCCACCATTCCAGAGGACATGCTTCCATGCTGATGACGCTCGTTAAAAAAAAAATTGCGTTAATTAAATTTGTGGATGAACTCCTTGGGGGAGAATTGTATGTCCCCTGCTCTGTTTTACCTGCCTTCTGCCATATATTTCATGTTCTAGCAGTCTCAGATGATGGCCCAGCATATGTTCATCGTA
Organism: Emydoidea blandingii; assembly: GCA_036785055.1. Taxonomy (NCBI): domain Eukaryota; kingdom Metazoa; phylum Chordata; order Testudines; family Emydidae; genus Emydoidea; species Emydoidea blandingii. The sequence goes on from JAXIVB010000007.1 coordinate 92,399,264, forward strand.
AGAACACTTTCGCTGCAGATTTGACAAAACACAAAGAAGGTAGCAATGTGAGATTTCTAAAGATGGCTACAGCACTCGACCCAAGATTTAAGAATCTGAAGTGCCTTCCAAAAATCTGAGAGGGACGAGGTGTGGAGCATGCTTTCAGAAGTCTTAAAAGTGCAACACTCTGATGCGGAAACTACAGAACCCGAACCACCAAAAAAGAAAATAAACCTTCTGCAGGTGGCATCTGACTCAGATGATGAAAATGAACATGCGTCGGTCGGCACTGCTTTGGATTCTTATCGAGCAGAATCCATTATCAGCATGGACGCAAGTCCCCTGGTATGGTGGTTGAAGCATGGAGGGACATACAAACCTTTACTGCATCTGGCACATAAATATCTTGCAATGCTGGCTACAACAGTGTCATGCAAATGCCTGTTCTCACTTTCTGGTGACATTGTAAACAAGAAGCGGGCAGCATTATCTCCTGCAAATGTAAACAAACCTGTTTGTCTGAGTGATTGGCTGAACAAAAAGTAGGACTGAGTGGACTTGCAGGCTCTAAAGTTTTACATTGTTTTATTTTGAATGCAGTTTTTTTGTACATAATTCTACATTTGTAAGTTCAACTTTCATGATAAAGAGATTGCACTACAGTACTTGTATTAGGTGAATTGGAAAATACCATTTCTTTGGTTTTTTACAGTGCAAGTATTTGTAATAAAAAATATAAAGTGAGCACTGTACACTTTGTGTTGTAATTGAAATCAGTATATTTGAAAATGTAGAAAACATCCAAAAATATTTAAATAAATGGTAATCATTTATTGTTTAACAGTGCGATTAATCATGTGATTAATCACAATTACTTTTTTTAAATCTCTTGACAGCCCTATTAGAGTCTTAATTTCTTTTATTATTATTATTAATGAAAGCAGAGAGTCTCCCGCAGTCCCATGACTCCAGGAGCTGGGGCTTTAAGAAAAACACCAAATATTGCAAAGGTTGGCAACACTCTTCCTGACCAGGGCAGAGAGGCACATCTCCCTTATTGGCTAGGTATAAATACAAATAATAAGGCAATGGAGAATTCTGGCTGCACCCCACGGTGCCCTGAGCTGAGACTGAATGGGACCCTTCCCCATGAGTGGTAGAGGGCTGTTCCCTGCCTGTAACTCTGACTCTCACACCCCCACACTCCACAACTTCTCTCCAGTGCTTGAGCTTCAAAATGTTTAAGTCCTATTGTGACTCTAGCCCATAGGCTCTCTGAGCCTTGGTTTCCCATCTGTACAATGGGGATAACAGCCGTGTCTCACCAGGGTGTTTGTGTTAATTCTCATATTAAAGACGGTGAGTTGCTCAGACATGATGGTAGTGGGGGCTAGGTAAGTAAATCGATGTGAGTGCTGCGGTCTAAATGACTTCCAATACCACTGGCTTTTCAGAACCTGCAGCCGTTGAGGTGTCGGGCAAGGCAACCCCTGACGGGCTCACCAGCCTCTCCTGCAGGGTCTATGGCTTCTACCCCCGGGACATCGCTGTGACCTGGATGAAAAACGGGGAGATGAGAGAGCAAGAGACTCAGCGAGGGGACATCCGACCCAGTGGGGATGGGACCTACCAGATTCAGGCAACCTTGGAGATAGATCCCAAGGAGGGAGGCTGTTACTCCTGCCTTGTGGATCACAACAGCCTGACGGAGCCTCTCAGTGTCTTCTGGGGTGAGGAGAGGGCAGAGTGCCTGTCTGGGAGAGGTGGAGGAGAATACACCGAGGGGAGGGGAGGGCTAGGGTTGAGACCCCATTGCCCTTATCGAAAGGTAAAACTCCGCTGTCTAACTCTGTAAAAATTCCTCCCCTTTTCTGGGCTGGGACTGGACCTCCTTGGAGTCTTATGTCTTCACTGCCAAAAAAAAAATTGTGATGTGTTACCACGAGAGAGCCAAAATCCTAGTGGAGACCAGGCACACATCTGAGTGACTAGCTACGTAGAGGTAAAAACAACCCTTGTCTTGTTTCCACTAGGATTTCAGAGCTATCTGCATGTAAAAACCCACCTTTTTTGCAGTGAAGACAAGATTTACAGCGTTAACTTGGACTCTTACCGGGGTGTTGCCCCTAATTTGACTCCTGTCCACACACACAAACTTCTGGCCCGAGTTTAGTTGTACTTTAAACCCGGGGTAGCTGCCCCAGCTGGGGGCGTGGGCTAAAGCCTGGATGCCACTTTCACTCAGGCTGGTAACCTCCCTCCGATATCCTCGAATGCCTTCCCACAATTCCCCCCCACCTGCCCTGGTTGCTCCGAAGCTGAACTAAGAACACTTTTGCACAGGGACCCCAGCAGGACAGACAAGTTCTCCCACAATTCACTGGGAAAGAATCGTAGTTCAGTTCATTGCCATGCAAAGAACGATGGGATGTGTCCCCAGAAGTCCTAACAACACACACGGGAGTGCAGCACCTGTGTGAATACCATCACTGGAGTGTGAGATTGCAGCGTGGCTGCTCTCACCTGGGCGAGGCTAAGATGGGCGCTCAAGTCTGGCTGCCAGTCACCTGAGTTAACTCTGCGGGGAAGACATACCCACGTCACACTTCAGTCCTACCCACAAAGCCATATTCAGAGCTGCACTAACCTGGATTAGGTGCTAGGTGGGACTGCTGGGGGCATATCCCATGATTCTTAGTGCCGCACTGAGCTGTGATGCTCCATGAATCGTTTTGCAGTGAATAGTGAGAGAACGCGTCTGCCCCTCCAGTGCCCCTGTGTGGAATGTTCTTAGCCCACCAGGCCAGTAAACTGAAGCTAGCAGCACACTCGGATGAGGATATTCCTGGCATCACCTCTGTTCCAGTGCTGTGTACAAGCATAGCTGGCAATGTGGGCTGTAAACGCCAAATCGGTGCATACAAACTGGTCGGTGATTTCTGGTGCAGAAGAAGGGAGGAGGTGAAAGGGTGGGAAGAAATATGATCCCAGGGAATTGTAGGAAGACACCGATCAGCACCTGAGTTAAGTAATCTGGGTTACAGCCTGCATCCACACCCCCAGCCAGATAAACTAGCCTGGGTTCAAAGTACATCCAGACCTGAGTCAAAGGTTTTTGTGTGTGGACGGTAGGGGGGGGTTGGGTTAAAACCCAGGTAAAGGCCTAGGTTAACTGTGCAGTGAAGACATATGGAAAAACACCATGTTCAGCTGTGTGAACCGATTTCAGAGCGACTTGCAATCTAGTCAGTTTCATCATGTGAGTTCAAAAAGCTTCACGCCCCAGAACCCCGTTCCTGAACAAGACACTCCCCGCACAGGTGATCTCTCTCACTCGTACAACCCTGAGCCCCACCTCCGTTTGGGGTTTGGGGTTTTTGTGTGTATCATTTTGTTATGTGGGGTTCTGGTGACAAAGTGGTGTCTGAGCTCAAGTCTCCAGCATTCCCCTGCTCAGAATGCAATTGTACCATCGTGTTTGTGTTCATTTGGGAGACTTGGTTTTTAATCCAGTCCCTGATTCATTAGCACCTATCACACTTCTGAGTTTGGGTCTTGTACTCCTTCCCTTTCCTCCCCCATCTGCACCTCAGACTCATCAGCCTGGCTCCTGCTTTATGTAGGTCTTCTACCCTGTTCCTAGCTTCCCCAGCCACAGAGCGTGCTTTTAAAGGGACACCATAGATTCTTCCCCCCCCCCTCCCCCCGTATTCACTGGCTCCTTTTCCATTTCAGAGCCGAAGTCCAATGTGATCCCCATTGTGGCTGGAGTGATCGGTGCCGTGCTGGCTGCAGTAGTCGGAATCATCACCTGGAGGAAGATTGGCTCAGGTAGAGGGCCGGGGGGGGGGGGGGGGGGTTCTGCTTTCTGTGGCCTGGCTGGGCCATGCAGCCCTAGGGGCAGCAGCAGTACGGAGCCCAGGGTCAGTGCTGTGTGACCGCCCCTCTGGGGGCTGAGCCAGAGGCCCCGGGGTGGGAGCTGCTGCTGGGCCAGACCCAGACACTATAGAGCAGTGGTGGGCAACCTGTGGCCTGCAGGCCACACGCAGCCCGTCAGGGTAATTCGCTGGTGGGCCACAAGACAGTTTGTTTACATTGACCGTCCGCAGGCACGGTCGCCCACAGCTCCCAGTGACCGCGGTTCGCTGTTCCCGGCCAGTGGGAGCTGCGGGGGGCCGTGCCTGCGGACGGTCAACGAACGTCTGCAAAATGTCTCGCAGCCCACAATCAGATTACCCCGATGGGCCACAGGTTGCCCACCACTGCTATAGAGTGAGGGAGGGACACTGCTCACACTGAGATGTCTTCTTCCCTGCCCCTTGTACTTGATTTATTGTGGGCCCCTGAGTCTCTGAGCCCCAAATGTCAGTGCTGGCCTAAGGGCCTCGTTTCTGGGCTGTGGGGACAGACGGGAGCCATCTCCTGCCTTGGGAACCGCACTCACTGAAATCTGCCCTTCTTTCTCCGCAGGGAAAGAGAGAGCTGGCTACTCACCTCCAGGTAAGTGAGAGGAAACCCCCCCCCACACACACACACCCACCCCTCACCCCCTCTGAGCTACTGTCTGTGCAGCTGTTCATATTGACCCTGTGCACTCCGTTCTCCCCCGGTTCACACAGGCTGGAGAAAAGTCCCAGAAAGTGACATTGAAATTGCATTGTGAGCTCTTCAGATCCAGTGACTCTCTACTCCAGGCCTGTTTCTGTAACGTTCTTGGCTTAGCTGCTGTACCCCAGAGGTCCCCAGGGCCCAGAGGCAGCTCAGTGTATCTGGGGCTAGTGATGAATTATCATCATCCCAAAAGCTAATACCTGTGAATCTCACACTGCTTCTGACATGGCTGTGAATTGGGTTTCGGTGCCTGTGAAATCCTGTTACATAATCAGGGAAAGATAAAGCGGGGGTGTGAGGAGAAGAGCATCTGGATCTCCCCCCCCTCATGTTCTGGGAGACACTAACCCCGTCTTCTCCTCCACAGGAAGTTACCAAGGATCCAGCTCCTCCACAGAAAATAAGTTGGTCGGTGAAGGAACCTCTGTCCCAGGTGAGTTGCTCTCAGAGAGGCCTTTGGGGGAGACACCTACCCTGAGTCGTTTAAACCTGGAGTCGCCCAGGCCCTGCCCCTTTCGGATCTTCAGCTAGTGCAGCTCCCAGATAACCCACATGTGAGCTGCACAGAGAGAACCAGGACTTCAGGCTTGAGAGTCCCGAGCCTCCGCAGCCACTGGAGGGCATCACACACTGGTGCTCGTTTAGCCAGTGCCAGACATGCTAGTTTCCCCATGACAGGGTGGAACAGCCAGGAAAGGGTTAAGAGCTGCCTGCTCTGCAGGGGAAGGAAGGGAGGGGCTGAGAGGGGAGGGGCTGACGGGGGCAGGGGGAAGGGCTTCTGGGGAATTGCTTTGCTGGGTGTTACTGCTCTAGTGTTTTAATAATAAATCAGGCCCCCAAGCAGATGTGGGCATGGTACTGGTTCTTTCCTGGGCTGGTGAGAGCCACCAGCTTACACCCCCTTAACTGGGTGGTTCTTGGATAGGGTGGAACGTGGTAGGAGTTGCTCTTTGCAGAAGGGCCCAAGGGGGGGCTCTGTACAAGTTGACCTGCGAGGCACCCCTCCCTGATCCATACAGACACAGCCCTGGGATCAGTCCTGATTCTCCCTCTGTTCTATTTGTGCAGCGTAATGGGGCTGGTCAGTCTGTGCCGCAGGCTGCAGGGGTCCCAGGGAGAAGAAACCAGCACAGACTGATCTGATCAGCACCTTCCTGTCTCCGTTTGGTTCCCGCGGTGCCCCATGGAGGTGTTCCGGCTCCTCTCTGCCCACTTAGCAGCTGCTTGCTTTGTAAATGTATTGTTAGAAAAAATTAATGACATTGTGATTGCACAATGTATTCTCAACATGAAGAATAACAAGAAGCATATAAATTATAATTCTTCTTACAGGGTTTCTTCTCTGAACACTGCTGTTTCTAGCTACTGGTGCCCCTGTACAATACAATAGCTGATTTTGGGTGTGGTGACTTAAGTTTTTGTTATTATTAATGCTTATAATACAGTAACTCAGTGTCCTGCTCGGAGCTGGTAGCACTGTCCCCATCAGCAGCCTGGGGAAAGCTCCATGGGGCAAGAGTAACTTCCTGAATCTTTTTTGTTGTCTCTATTGTTACAACATACTTGCAGACAGGTATTTTGAAATACATTTTTAAAAAGTAATTGACACTGGTGTGATTATATTGTGTTATTTTGACAAATAAAATATGCAGAATTTTAAAATATTGTGCGCAGAATTGTTAATGTTTTGGCACAGAATTCCCCCTGCAGTGATTTCCTTGCTAGGTCTCTGTGCTGCCTGCCTGGGCCCGGCTGCCAGGGGATTTGCTGGCTACAGACACAGCAAACAACCTGCCCTGATTCTCCACTAGAAGGAGCCGCAGCTGCTTTATCACCCGCCCGTGAGTCAGGCCCTTTCCGAGAAATCACCCGGGAGAGGAGAAACCTTCCCTGGCTGGGCTCCGGGGGGCGCTGCTGCCTCGCCGTAACCCAGCCTGGGCATCCATCCATCCGGCTGGGCGGGGAGCCGGGCTCTGGGGCGCTGGGACAGAGACATCCCCTGCCTGTGTGAGCCAGCCTGGGCCTCCTCCCTGCCCTGCCCTGCCCTGGGGCGCTCACCCTGGGGCAGCGCTGGGATGGGAGACCCAGAACCGGCACTAGCTGGGCATGGGGCAGCCGGGGGCAAAGACACAGGCTGAGCTGGGGGGGGTCATGCTGGTGCCCGGGGTAAAGTCCCCTATGGATGCAGCGTGACCCCCCTCCCCCAGCAAGTGGGGGGTGATGTTCCCCTGGCCCAGAGACTCACAGTCTCCCCACTGCTGGAAGGGGGCTCCCAAGTCTGGACAGTGCCAGGGGAAAGGCCCAGCGGGGTGAGTGAAAGAGCCCCCGGCCTGGCTGCGGAAGGGTCGGCTCGGCCGGTGCTGGGGTCAGGCAGCCATGGCCAGACGCAGCAGCGAGAGGGGACGGCTCGGGGCCGTGAGCATCGGCGTGAGACCCTGAAACTGCAGCTTCCTCCCCCTGGCTGCACCACCAGACAGGTCAGTGCGTGGGGGACCCTGGGTGAGACCCAACCTCCCCAGCCACCTTCACGGATATTACAGATCCCACAAGGCGCTTTCCATAGGAGCAGGGCTTTGCCCCACTGTCCTTGGCCAACGTTTCCACCGAGTGTCTGGCTGATGCGCTCTTCCCCAGAGGTGGCTGCATTCCCACGGGGCTGCGTGTGCTGTCCATGGTCTGTGAGGCCCTTTAGGACGCAAGGAGCGCTAGCAATGGCAGGAGGGCTGCGACCCTGAGCTACTTCTGCTGCTCTAAGGGAGTCGGATTTTCCATTGTGGTTACACCAAAAGGCCAGAGCCCAGCCCAGGCCCTGTAGTGCTGGGTGCGGGACAAACACATGGGACTGACAGCCCCTGCCGTGACGAGCTGACCTAACGAAGAGGGGCTGAGGGGCTGCAGCAGTGGGTCACGGTGTTTCCAACTCTCACAATTTTGTCACAAGTCTTGTGATATTTGGGGGTTTGGCATAAAGTCCCAGCTCCTGGAGTCCTGGGAGTAGGGGAGAATTTCAGCTTCATAATTTTTTTTAAAGCATGTGTCACCCTGGTGATTGCAAAGAAAAGCTTAAAACCACAAACCCGAGAGACTCAGAAACCAAATAACCCCCCTCCACCCATTTTTGTAAATCTCATGATTTTTAACCAATCTCGTGATTTTAGGGGGCGTAATTTGTGATGTTTTAACATTTGGGGCTGGTTAGCATGCATACGCCTTACAGAAGTGACTTCTGAAGGGGAAACTGATGGAGAAGGTTGGCAGACTTGCTTGGGAAGTGCTGATAAAATGCAATATTTCCCCCCCCACACACACACTGTGTAATTAGCCTGTGGAACTCACTGCCACAGGACGTCACTGAGCCCAAGAACTAAATAAAACTCACAGAGGGATTGGCCATTTCTATGGCTCACAGACTATCCAGGGCTAGACTAGTTCATGCCGACAATGGGCAGGGATAACAGGTGGGAGTCCGGTTCTGTATTGTAGTTGAAATGAATTACTCAACGGTCTGTACTGATAGGCCTAGTAAGGAATCTAGGTGTCAAAAAACCATTGCCTGAATTTTTGTTGTCTGTACTGTTACAGACATACTTGTGACAGGTACTTTGAAATAAATTACAAAAAATAATTTAAACTGGAAGGATTATATAGTGTTATTTTGATAAATAAAATATGCAGAATTTTAAAATATTGTATGCCGACTTTTTAATGTTTTGGCACAGATTTCCCCCTGCAGTGATTTCCTTGCTAGATCTCTGTGCCGCCTGCCTAAGCCCGGCTGCCAGGGGATTTGCTGGCTACAGACCCAGCAAACAACCCGCCCTGATCAGCCACAAGGAAGGAGCCGCAGCTGCTTTATCACCCGCCGGTGAGTCAGGCCCTTTCTGAGAAATCACCTGGGAGAGGAGAAACCTTCCCTGGCTGGGCTCCGGGGGGCGCTGCTGCCTCGCCGTAACCCAGCCCTGGCATCCATCCGGCCGGGCGGGGAGCTGGGCTGTGGGGCGCTGGGACAGAGACATCCCCTGCCTGTGTGAGCCAGCCTGGGCCTCCTCTCCTGCCTGCCCTGGGGCAGTGCTGGGATGAGAGACACCGAACTGGCCCAAGCTGAGCATGGGGCATCCAGGAGCAAAGACACAGGCTGAGCTGGGGGGGGTCGGGTCATGCTGGTGCCCAGGATAAAAGAAACCAAATAAAGTGTCCCAATTTTTGTAAATCTCATGATTTTTTAGCCAATCTCATGATTTTTAGGGGGCATAATTCATGATGTTTTAACATTTGGGGCTGGTTATCGTGCGTACGCCTTACGGAAGAGGTGACCTGACAGAGAAGGTTGGCAGACTTGCTTGGGACGTGTTGATAAAATGCAATACTTTCCCCCCTACACCCTGTGTAATTACTGTGTGGAACTCACTGCCTCAGGATGTCACTGAGCCCAAGAACTAAGTAAAACTCACAAAGGGACTGGCCATGTCTGTGGCTCACAGACTGTCCAGGGCTAGACTAGTTCATGCTGACAATGGGCAGGGATCGCAAACCTCGCGCTGCAGGGCCTGAGCAGAGCTCTGACCATCACAGGGCAGGTTTTGTCCCACAGCTGTTCCTAGGGGCTCTGCTCCTGGCTCTGCTCCGGCCAGCACCGGTCACTGGCGTGGACGGGAGCCTGGGCTAAGTGGACCTGGGGTGTGATCCAGTGTAGCAATCCCTGTGTTCCTCGATAATAATCCCCTTTGTTACCGTCCCCAGCCCCATGTGTGTCCCTGTGGGGCTGCCCTGACCCACCCCCCCACCCCCCTGCATTCCTCACCCGCTCCAGGAAACAGATTCGGTTCCATTTTCCTCCCGGTTAGAGAACGAGCGGGATCCCGGGGGCTTTGGGGTGCACAGTGACCCCGAGTTGGTGTAGGACCGGCACAAACACAAGGCCGGGCGCTCCCCAAGCCTGACTGTAGCGGCAGAGAAACAAGCCCCTCCTCCCAGTGCCGGGCTGGGACTAGAGACTGTTCTACAAACACTGCGCCCCTCTGCACCCCAAATCCGTCCCTCCCGCGCCCCCCTCAGTCAGCGTGCCCCGCCGCCAGCCAGCTCAGCCTGGGCCGCCTCTCACAGCCTGGCCCTGAAGCGTCTTTAGGGGCCTCACTAAAAAAGGGGGCAAACTGCCCCCGGGAACCCCCACTGCATGGAGAACTGGGGTAAGAGACCTGCTCCCAGCCCCCTGCCCGGGCCTGAGCAGCCCCAGCTATGGGGTGTACAAAGCTGACCCAGGGCTGGGGGAACAGAGCTGGGCCCCGTCTATCACAGCCCGGGGGTTGGCAGATGTCGGGAGGGGGGTGATAAAAGGCTGGTTTGTAAAAGCCCCCTGGGAGGGGCAGGGAGGGCGGGAGCTGGGCCACAAGGGGAGCTGGGGTACAAATCTCTAACGCGGGTGTAAATCAGGATAGCTCTTCATGGCTCCGTGCTGATCTACCCCCTCCGGCCCCGTGTACCCGCCCAGGAGTCTCACACGCCGCCTGCGCTCGGAGAGGTTTATTGGGTATAAAAGAGGGGCCGGCCCGGAACTCATTCGTCGTAGAACTTGGGGATCTCATCCCCCAGGAACACCTGCTCCACGGCGCCCGACTTGGTGATGGTGACGAGATAAATGACCCCCCCGCTGGAGCCGTCCCGGCTCATCGCCAGGGCAATGGCTGGGGAGAGAGATGAGGGGTTAGTGAATCGGTGCCACCAGAGGGGAAAGGCCCCGTGTCCCGTTCCCCACCCCCCTGAGCCAGCCGGTCCCCCCCGCCCTGGGGCTGGATCACAGACAGTGCTCCCTAGAGGGGAAAGTCCCCGTGTCCCGTTCCCTGCCCCCCTGAGGCAGCCAGTCCCTACCCTGGGGCCGGATTGGGGTCACCGCGCCCTGGACCTGCCTAACCCCGCCCCGGATCAGTTACCGTTCTTGGTGAACTGGCGACACTCCTCTGGAGTCATGCCGGGCTTATAGGCTGCATCCACGTAACCGTAAATGTAGCTGCTGCCGGAGCCGCCGATGGCGAAGGGGTGGCGGGTGAGCATCCCCCCCAGCGTCCCGTACACCTGTGGAGCGAACACATGGAAGGTGAGAGCCCTGGCCCGGCGCGGGCTGGGGCAGGGCGGTTGTGGCACCGTGGACAGGGGGTGACTAACGCTGACATTCAAAGCACTGACTGCGGTAAAGACCGGCCGTTCCCTCGGCCCCCTGCCAGGTCTCAAGGTGGGCGTCTCTCCTCGCCGCCCTGCATGGCACGGACATACAGCCAGGCCTTGGGAGCCTATACAGCCCGCGGCCACGTGAGCATCGACGGGGCAGGTTCTGGGTTCAGACCCCCCCGGGGGTGCTGGCCTGGCTCCCGGCGGCTGGTGACCTGCCCAGCGATGGCCAAGGGAGGAAACAAGGACACGTTAACGGGGTGTTTTTACCAAGCCTGGCCGAGGAGCCGTGGGGCCCTGCGGGGAAGCAACCGGGACATACCCTGGGGCAGGTCTCCTTGCCCGGCTGGCGGGTGAGATGCGGAGCTCAGCCCCGCTGGGGGCGGTTAATGCTTCTCCCCCTTTCTATCTTCCCGAGGGGGCCAGGGCCCCTTTTCACCCCAGGCATAGCTTGTTCTGGAGCATTAATCGGTTTGGATGGGACACTGCAGGGAGACAGGGATGGGCCGAGGGGAGGGGAATGGAGGGGAGGGGGGTCGCAGCACAGACTCTGCAGCCAGGCCCTGTGGGGGGCCAGGCTGGTGGATACCGTAGGGGGCAGACGGACACCCCCCCGCTGCCAGCCCCCCCCCCCAGCCTCACCTGCCCCCCTTTCTTCCGGTCCCATCCCGCCACCATGAGATGCGCCGACAGCTCCTCCTTGTACTTGTAGCTGACGCCTTTCACCAGGCTGGCGGCCGCCAGGACCAGCGGGGCCTCGTCCATGTCCAGGCTGGGGAGAGGAATGGGGGGGTGGGGTCAGTGATAACAGGAGGAGCCACCCCACACAAGGGGCCATGCGAGCTCCAGCCCCCCCCCCCCCCCCCCCGCACCCCCATGGGACCCCGCCCGGCCTCCCCGCCCTACCTGTGCAGCTCCAGCTGGTAATGCACCATGTCCGCGATGGCCTGGGCGTCGGCGGCGGAGCCGGAGAGAGCGCAGTAAATCCGCTCGTGCAGCGGGGCCAGCTTATCGAAGACCCGGTTCACCACGGCCTCCCTGGGGGGGAGAATCCGGATCCCAGCGTGAAATCCAGAGCCCCAAGCGCAGAACCGGAGTCAGACCCGGGCGCCCAGACTCAGAATCCAGGACCTGCCCCGTTCCCGGCCCCCTGTGCTGGGGTGGGACACGCGCCCACCCCCTGCTCGAGTGTAAGGCGGGGAAAGGGTTAACGACCTGCAGACCCCAATCCCAGCAATCCTGCTCCCCCTGCCCAGCAGAGAGGCTGCACCTGGGCTCTGAGCAGGGCCAGGCGTGGCTGTGGGGGGCTTCGCAGGAGAACCGGGGCAGGAACCCGGGGTGTGTGTGGACGCTCCGGGAGGCTGCTCCCGGCACCTGCAGGGAGCCTGGGAGTGGGGTCTGTGCAGGGAGACGGTTTCCAGGGAGGGGGGCTCTAGTCCGGCTGGAGAGCTCGGCTGGGCCCCGGGGAAGCCGAGGGGCTGAGGACAGGATCCAGGTGGACAGGGGTTGGGATGTGCGCCCAGCTAACGCAGGGTCTCCAGCACAAACTCCAGGTGGGAACCGGGACTCCAGAGAGCAGCGACCGGGCAGACAGGGGACGGGGAGAAGCTCCGACAGCCCCTCACAACGGGGCACGGTCCAGCCAGTGTCCCTACGCGGGGGAGCGAGAGAGATTCCCTCAATTCACCGGGGACTGGAACAGGAGTCTCACCGAAAAGCGATGAGGACAATCCGTGCGTGATCTGGGGCAAGCCGGCCCCACTGCAGAGCCCAACCCCAGCGCAGGCCGAACCCCAAACACCAGGTGTGACCCCGGCCCGGAGGGGGTGACAGACACCTGAGGAACAGCCCTGCACCAGGGATACAGGGCGGGGTGAGCTGTGATAATTCACCCCTGCGCCCGTCGGCACCGGGGCCTGTCAAGTGGCTGAGGCCCGGCACTTACCCCGCAGACACCCGGGAGTCGGAGCCCACCACGACCCCGCCGTCAAACTCCACCGCCATGATGGTCGTCTGGGGAAAGGGAGGAGACGGGTTCAGTGCAGGGACCCTCGGCGCCCGGGGAAGACTGAGGGTCACCCCACGCCCTGCAGGGAGCCGGCACAGGGCTCCCCCCAAACCTTCTCGCAAGGGGAAATAAGCAGAGCAGACCGGCCGTGTTTGCGTCCTGCGGGCTCCGCGCTCTCCCCTCCGGGTCAATGGGGCGACAGGCAGGAACCTCTGCCCGTGAACCCCCACAGCACAACCCCCAGTGGGGCTGCAGGCAGAGAGCGTAACTGGACCACACACTGTGACTCTACTGGGGGGGAAAGGGGAGCCAGGACTCCTGGGTTCTCTCCCCGGCTCTGGGAGGGGAGTGGGGTCTAGCGGTTAGAGCAGGGGGGCTGGGAGCCAGGATTCCTGGGTTCTCTCCCCGGCTCTGGGAGGGGAGTGGGGTCTAGTGGTTAGAGCAGGGAGGCTGGGAGCCAGAACTCCTGGGTTCTCTCCCCGGCTCTGGGAGGGGAGTGGGGGGGTCTAGTGGTTAGAGGGGGGGGGGGACTGGGAGCCAGGACTCCTGGGTTCTATCCCAGCTCTGTGCAGGAGTGAAACCGGTGCCCTAGAAGCGAAAGCCCCTTATCGTGTTCTCTGACCCAGCCGGTCCCGACCAGCCCGTGGCTCAGTGGGATCAGAGGGGGGTGGCTCTGGGATCTGATCACACCTGGCAAAGGGCCTATTGCGATGTGTGACAAAGGCCTGGCAGCTGGGTACAGAGTCCTGGGGCTGGCAGCGCTGGGGGGGTGGGGGTGGGGTTGGCTCCAGCACCTGCTGCCCGGAATGGGCAGGTGCTGAGGGCGGCGGCTGCGTTACCGATACGGTGTGTTTACACCAGAGAGCGCCCAGCTAGGGCGCCAGGTTCGGGGTGATGGGGGGGGCACACGGCACCTCCCAGCCAGACCCCCCCATTCCCAGGCCACCTGCTCCACTGGGGAGCAATACGAAAATAGTCATGGGGGGGAGGTGGCGAGACTATGACTGTGTGGGCCAGTGGTCAGGGCCCCCCCACCTGGGAGGGGGGCGACCCTGGGTCCTGTCCCCCATTTGCTATTTATTCAGGGAGCAACAGCTGCAAAGGAGAGAGGGAGGGAGCCCCCCACCCCAGAACAGCCTGTAGCCCAGGGGTTCTCAAACTGGGTGTCGGGACCCCTCAGGGGATCACAAGGTTATTACATGGGGGGGTCGTGAGCTGTCAACCTCCACCCCAAACCCTGCTTCGCTTCCAGCATTTATAATAGTGTTAAATATTAAAAAAGGGGGGGGTCGCATTCAGAGGTTTGCTGTATGAAAGGGGTCACCCGTACAGAGCTGGGTTAGGGTCACTGGGTTAGACCATGGGGGAGACCCCTGTTCAAACCCCTTCTCTCCCCAGCAGAGGGGGAACGGACCCTGTTTCCCCACATCTCTGGAGTGTGCAGGAACTGCTGGGCTAGAAGCTATGGGGGGGGGGGCACCCCATGCCCCGGCTCTGGCTGGATTTGGAAAGGGACCCGACCCAATAAGTAGCCTCAGCGCAGGCCCACTGGGCCGGCCCCACACGTCATGTAGGAGCTGAACGCTGCCCTGCCTGGGTTCGCGGGTAGGCGGGAGCCAGGTGTCCGGGGGGCGGGGGGTGCAGGACGCAGGCCCAGAGGCAGGAACTCCCGGGCCTAGGGGATGTTACCCTGAGGAACGCGGGCGCCCAGTGAGTTTAGCGCCGACTGGGCGAGGCGGGAGATCGGTGGATCGCAGAGGAGCTGGGCCGGAGGTGCCCAACTCGGGGGTTTAGGCAGCCAAGTACTTTCCTGGATCCCCCTGGGAGTCTCTCGCTCCCTGGCAGGTTTTCTAGCCCTTTAATCCTTCTCTTGGCTCTTCTCTGACCCCTCCCCAATTTATCCCCAGCCTGTGGGCCCTGGACCCGGACCCAGGATCCCAGCCTGGTCGCACCAGGGCCAAATCCCGCGGGAAAATCCCCTCCCTGCACCAGCTCGAGATTCCCCTCGATCCGTCCCCCTGGCCCGTCTGTCCACAACGCGGCACTGGGAGCTGCTGGTCGGCTCGGTATCCACCACCACCATGGCCCCACGGCTCAGACACCTTCATGTGTTAATCCTCAACTGACCCATCTCCCTGTGTGAGGGTATTTACACGGGGAACTGAAACACAGCCAGGGAGAGAACCCAGGAGTCCTGGCTCCGAGCCCCCCCTGCTCTAACCCACCAGGCCCCACTCCCCTCCTAGAGCTGGGGAGAGAACCCAGGAGTCCTGGCTCCCAGCCCCCCTGCTCTAACCCACCAGCCCGCACTTCCCTCCCAGAGCCGGGGAGAGAACCCAGGAGTCCTGGCTCCCAGCCCCCCCTGCTCTAACCCACCAGCCCCCACTCCCCTCCCAGAGCCGGGGAGAGAACCCAGGAGTCCTGGCTCCCAGCCCCCCTGCTCTAACCCACCAGCCCCCCCAGAGCTGGCACCACCAGACTGCGTGCGGCTCTTGGCTTTCATTGAAAGTTCCTTGAAAGTTTCACGCCCTCGTGGCTTGAGCACATGTGGTGAGTGTGAGTGGGAGCCTGGGGCCTTTAGTGTTTAACAAATCTCAGGATCTGTGAACGTTTCGGGCTGGCAGTTCTGTACATTGGGTGGGGGCATTTGTGGGTTTCAAGGAGGCACATATGGGGGTACAGCAGGGGCATATGGGGGTGCAGCAGGGAGACATGGGGGGTTGCAGGGGCACATGGGAGCCAGGACTCCTGGGTTCTATTCCTGATCTCTGGGGCGGGAGGAGGGTCTGCAGTAGGGGCATATGGGGTGCAAGGAGGGGAAGTGGGACACTGGAGGGAGGGTCCTGTAGGGGGAGCAGCAGGAAGGGAGCGAGGGGGGCAGCAGCAGGAGATGGGGCCGGCAGAGACGGGACGGGGGGATGGAGGGGGCAGCAGGTGGCACATGGGGGGCACATGGGGGCAGCGGGGGGAGATGGGGCCGGCAGACACGGGACGGGGTGCGGGAGGGGGCACACGGGGGCAGCAGGCGGGTCCTAGCCGCCCCCCCCAGCCCCTTTCAGGGTGTAAAAGGGCAGAGTTCGCGGCACACGGAAAGCGAAAGCGGCTCGGAGCCTGACCGGGGGGGGCTGGGAGGAGGCTGAAGCCGCCCGGATCCCGCAGCCCCCGGGGCCCCGAACCGGGCAATGCCCCCGGGGGGGGGGGGCGATCCGGCCGGGCAGCCCCTAGGGCAATTCATGGGGCGCCCCCACTTTACCCCCCCGGGATTCCCCCTGCCCCCCCCGTGGATCCCTTCCCCGGCCCCACTTACCCCCGTGCGGACCTCCCCGTCCGCCCAGCCGGGCCCCCCGCCGCAGCCCGCCATGGTGCAGCGACCCCGGGAGCGAAGCACCAGCGCCCGGGACAGCTCCGGGACCAGCCGCGCGCCCCGCCCTCCCTGCAGCGCCGCCCAGCGCCGCCAGGGGGCGTCCGGCACCCAGCGCCGCTGGGAACCTGTCCCGCCCCGCTCTGCCTGGCAACAGGTGATGCCCCGGCCTGGGTGGGGAGGGGCTGGGAGTCCCCCTCCCCCCTCCCGGCGTCCCAAGCCGCTTCCCCCATCGATCACCTGCTGGGAGAGGGGCGGGGCTCGGCCCTGACACCGGGTGAGGCTCCCTGCCCCGGGCCATCTAGGAACCGCCTGGGGGGGCGGCTGCATTATGGGGGGCTGGGCCAGGGGCCTGGCAGCTGTGGGGACCCCTATAACCCTGCGCACCCTCAGCATCTCACCAGCTGCAGCAGGGGGGTCCTGCCCCCCAGGGGTGGGAGGCCCAGGCAAGGGGGTGCAGAGCGAGCCCACCCCACCTCACCCCATAGCAGTGACTCCTGCGGCACCTGTGCCATCCATGGGGCTGGCTGGGCTGGGCTCTGGGCCCCGGGACCTGGCCCTTGACCCACGGGGTCTCAGCGCCACTCAGGGTCCGTCCACACGGGAATAAAAGCCCCTGGCGCAGGCAGGCAGCCGGGTCAGTTGAGTCGGGCTCGTGGGGCTCGGGCTGCCGGCTACACGCTGCAGTGTGGACGATCCGGCTTGCCTGGAGGCCAGGGCCTGACATCGCAGGGAGGGCCCCAGAGCCGGGTTCCAGCCCCGGCCCCAACATCCACACACGATTTCTTGTCCTGCCAGCCCGAGTCAGCCGGTCTGGCCCTGAGACTTGGGGCCATGGGCCTTTAGTGCAGTGTGGACGCCCCCTCGGTCACTGAGACCTGGTCAGGCCGCCCCCCTCCCCCGCTGGCAGACAGGCCCAGGCAGGTGTTACACCGACCAGTGTCTGACCAGCCTCCTGAAATCTCACTGACGGGTGTCGTGTAGGGCCCGAGTAGTGTCTCTGCCCCCGTCAGAGCAGCCGGGCCAAACCCGAGCGGCGCTGTGCCCACCCGTGCCCCAGGTTGCAACGCCCGGAGCGGGGAGCCGAGCCCAGCCTCTCCCACGGGGCAGGAGCCGCTTCAGCCGGGACGGGGGGATGGGGGTTGAAGTGGGACAGTCCAGTGAATCCCAGGACCCCTGGGGGCTCTGCACTAGCCGGGGGCTGGGAGACCTGGGTCCAGCGCCTGGTGCTGCAGGTCGCTGTGTGTGTGCCGCAGGGCCCCCAGCTGTAACCTGGGCCCATAACCCGGGGGGGGCATAGGGGGCAGCAGGGGTGTGACCATAATTACACAACTGCCCGTGAGGTGCCCAGAGGCCACGGTGATGGGCACGATGTGAGTCCCATAGCTACACAGCCCTGCCTAGATCCCATGGCCTGGGGTCAGTCTGACCCCAAAGCTGCCCTGGGCTGGCTGGGAGCAGAATCCCCCTGGACACACGTGATCTTCAATTCCCCCCCCCCCCCAAGCTGCAGAGGCTCCGCACTTGAATCGCAAACCGGGGGGTGGGGGGCAGAAAGGGTTGCCATGGGGGGGATTTATTATTTCATGCAACAGTAATTCACACCCCACCTCTGCCCCAGGGTTACGCCGTGACGCCGGCGTGGGAATTCCCTGCTCCCCCACCCAGTCAGCTGCGGAGACGCCCCCCGCCCATGGGGTCTCGGGGGGGGGGGGCGCAGAGCCCCCAGCCCGGCTGTAATTGTTCCGAGCCAGGAGGCGACACTTGCTATGGGGCAAGAGGGGGCAGCTCCCCCCCCCCATTCATAGGTCAACAGGCTTCATTATACCCCTCCCCCGCTCAGCCGGGTCCGAGCTCATCCCATGTAACGCGCTATGGCCCCCCCGGGGCGGGCTCTGAGTTAATCCGGTTTCACTTTCGCTTTCGGGAAGCCGCCTCCTTTCCCAGAAGCGGATCGGGACAGTCGGGGACTTCCCAGGGCGGGCGGTGAACTCGGTGCCGGACCCGCCTCTCTCCGCCTCCTCCCCCGGGCCGGGGAGTTGCGGGCGGCGGGTTTCCACGGGGCGGCTGCGGAGCGGGGCCAGGAATTGCCCCCAGCGCCTGGGATCCGCTAGCCCCGGAGGAGCCGCATCCAGACCCCGGCCCCCACCGAGGAAAGAGGGGAGACCCCAAGCGGAGTGGCACTGGATCGGCAGGACAGGTTCTGCGGTCACTCCGGCGCGGGCTCTGAGCGCAGTGACCGAGCGGCCGCCAGAGGGCGCCCCCGGGGACCGGCCGCAGCCGGGCCTAGGAGATTTAGACACTCGGCTGCTGAGCACGGGCAGGGACCTGCCCGGGGATGAAGCTGGCCATGGCCTGGGTCTCCCTGCCCCTGGTGGTGCTGCTGGATTTCCTCACCCTGCGCCTGGCCCTGATGCTCTGCCCCCTGCTGCAGGCCTGGGACCCCCTGGCGCTGGCCTGGGGGGTGGCGCTGGCGCGGTGGGCGCTGCTGAGCCTGAGCGCCCAGGCTGCCCGTGGCAGGGGGCAGGGGCTGCCCGGGGGGCTGCAGGACGCGCTGCTGCCCCTGGCTGCCCTGCTCAGCCTGCTGCTGCCCGGCTACGTGACCCTGCAGGCGCTGGCCCAGCCCCGGGCGCCCCCCTCGGAGCTGCTGCACGGCTGGGGGCGCGGGGACGTCTTCGGCCTGACCTACGGCGTGGCGGGGCTGGTGGCCGCGCTCTGGCACCAGCTGTTCCCCGCCGGGCAGGGGGAGCCGGGGCCCTCGGCCTCGCTGGGCCGTCTGCTGGCCTGCATGAGGCCCGACCTGCTGCGCTTCGTGGCCAACGCGGGGTTCCTGGTGCTGTCCTCGCTCGGTGAGTCGGGGGGACGGTGGCTGTGGGTGCGAGGGGGAAAGGCGCGACGGGGCCCTGATCCTGACTGAGTCCTGTATGCATTACTGGGCCCTCCGACAGGGCGTGTGTGGGGGGGGGGGGGGGATGGGGGGGGGGGTGTCACAGGGCCCTGGGCCCAGTGTGAGTAGTGTCTGCACACTCACAGAACGAAGGCTGCACAAATATAGGAAATAACCCTGAATGGGTGAGAGGTGTCCTCTCTGGACTCTAACCACTAGACCCCACTCCCCTCCCAGAGCTGGGGAGAGAACCCAGGAGTCCTGACTCCCAGCCCCCCCTGCTCTAACCCACCAGACCCCACTCTCCTCCTGGAGAACCCAGGAGTCCTGACCCCATGTGCTGTTGGGTTGCAGGGGAGATGGCGATCCCCTATTACACGGGGCGCATGACCGACTGGATCGTGAGCGAGGACGACCCCTCAGCCTTCGTCCGGGCCATCTGGGCCATGTCCCTCATCACCGTGGGCAGGTAGGGCTGGGGGAGCTGGGGTCACGGGGATGGGGTCAATGTGTATGAAGCGTGGGGAGAAGAGGGGGGTCATGAGGGGTAGAGGGGAGCTGGGGTCATGGGGTGGGGGATCTGTATAACAAGATCCCTGCAGGAATTCAGGGGTAGGTCTGGGGGGATCGTGGCTGGGGTTGTGGGGTAGGTCTGGGTCGATTGTGGCTGGGTTTGGGGGGCTGGGTTTTGGGGGGTAGGTCTGGGGGGATCGTGGCTGGGTTTGGGGGGGTTAGGGGGTAGGGCTCAGGCAATTCTGGCTGGATTTGGGCTGGGTTTGGGGGGGCAGGTCTGGGGGGATGGTGGCTGGGTTTGGGGGCCCAGGGAGTGGGGGGGCAGGCAGTAGCCCCAGCACTGAGCACTGCCCCCACCCCCACAGCGCAGTGACAGAGTTCGTGTCCGACTGTCTCTATAACGGCACCATGAACCGGATCCACACGCGAATCCAGAGCCGGGTCTTCAGCTCCGTCCTGCGCCAGGAGATCAGCTTCTTCCACACCAACCGCACCGGTATGGGACCCCCCCCCCCCCACCGACCCTCCCGCCCCTGCCCCACACCGACCTCACAGACCCCCGCCCCCGGGGTCCTCCCCCCCCCCGTCCTGCGCCAGGAGATCGGCTTCTTCCACACCAACCGCACTGGTATGGGACCCCCCACCACCCGCCCCACAGACCCTCCCGCCCCTGCCCCACACCGACCCCACAGACCCCCGCCCCCGGGGTCCTCCCCCTGCCCGAACCCACAGCCAGGCCCTGCCCCATTGTCACAAGCTCCCTACTTCCTCGCTAGGGCTCCCCACCCCCACCCCCCAACTGGCCCCTAAATACATGAGCAGGGCTGGCTGGCTGGATACGCTGTGAATGAGGGAGGGAGGAGGGAGGGAGGGATGGAGGGTTGGATACGCTGTGAATGAGGGAGGGAGGAAGGGAGGGATAAGCTATGAGGGAGGGAGGGATGGCGGGACTAGGAACAAGGGTGATGTGTGGCTGGACGGCCCAGGCTGGACGGGTCACTGTGGAATCGCTCCGGGATCCGTCCCCCCTTTCCCCCACTGACCCTCCCCCGCTGCCCCCCGCCCAGGGGACATCACGTCGCGGGTGACGGCCGACACGGACGCCATGAGCGAGGCGCTGAGCGAGAAGCTGAACCTGCTGATGTGGTACGGGATGCGGGGAGTCTTCCTCTTCGGCCTCATGGTGCAGGTGTCGCTGCGCCTGGCGCTCTTCACCGCCGTGGGGCTGCCTGTCATCCTGCTGGTGCCCAAGCTCTCCGGGAAATTCCACCAGGTACCACCCCCCCCAACCTGCCCCCAGCCCCCCTCCCGCAACCTGCCCCCAGCTCCCTGCCCTACTCAGCCCCCCACCCAACAATCTGCCATGCTCAGCTCCCCACCCCATAACCTGCCCCCGCCCTGCTCAGCCCCCTGCCCGCACCCCGCTCTGCCCCTCATCTTGCTGGTGCCCAAGCTCTCTGGGAAATTCCACCAGGTACTGTGCCCCCCCTTCAATCTGCCCCCTCCCCCCAGCCCTGCACCCCACAATCTCTCCCCCTCCCCCCGCCCCAGACTGAACATCATCCTGCTGGTGCCCAAGCTCTCTGGGAAATTCCACCAGGTACCGCGCCTCCGCCCCACAACCTGCCCCCAGCCCCCCACCCTGCAACCTGCCCCCAGCTCCCCGCCCTGCTCAGCCCCCCACCCAACAACCTGCCCCCACCTGCTCAGCCCCTCGCCCTGCCACCTGCCCCCTGCCCTGCTCAGCCTCCTGCCCACACCCCGCTCTGCCCATCATCCTGCTGGTGCCCAAGCTTTCTGGGAAATTCCACCAGGTACCGCCCCTCCCCACTACCTACTATCTCCTGCCCTTCCCCCACCCCTACCATCTGCCCCCACTGCCCCTCCTTCCCACCCCCCATGGCAGCCTGTGGGTGCCCAGGATCCACACAGAATGGGTTAAAAACTGGCTAACTGATCGGTCTCCACATGTAACTGTAAATGGGGAATCGTCATTCGGGGGGGGGGGGTGTTCTAGTGGGGCCCCCAGGGATCGGTGCTTGGCCCTGCGCTATTTAACATCTTTATCCATGATCTGGAAGAAAACCTACAATCCTCACTGAAAAAAGAACAGAAGAACTTGTGGCACCTTAGAGACTAACACATTTATTTGAGCATAAGCTTTTGTGGGCTACAGCCCACTTCATTGGATGCACGCAGTGGAAAATACAATAGGAAGAGATATGTAGACAGAGGACATGAAAAAATGGGTGTTGCCATACTAACTCTAACAAGGGTAATCAATTAAGGTGGGCTATTATCAGCAGGAGAAAAAAAACATTTGTAGTGATAATCAGGATGGCCCATTTCCAGCAATTGACAAGGAGGTGTGAGTAACAGCAGGGGGAATAGTTCTACTTTGTGTAATGATCCATCCACTCTCAGTCTTTATTCAGGCCTAATTTAATGGTGTCCAGTTTGCAAATTAATTCCAGTTCTGCAGTTTCTCGTTGGAGTCTGTTTTTGAAGTTTTTTTGTTGGAGTATTGCGACTTTTAGGTCTGTAATTGAGTGACCAGGGAGGTTGAAATGTTCTCCGACTGGTTTTTGAATGTTATGATTCCTGATGTCAGATTTGTGTCCATTAATTCTTTTGCGTAGAGACTGTCCGGTTTGGCCAATGTACATGGCAGAGAGGCATTGCTGGCACATGATGGCATATATCACATTGGTAGATGTGCAGGTGAACGAGCCCCTGATGGTGTGGCTGATGTGATTAGGTCCTATGATGGTGTCCCCTGAATAGATATGTGGACAGAGTTGGCATCGGGCTTTGTTGCAAGGATAGGTTCCTGGGTTAGTGTTTTTGTTGTGTGGTGTGTAGTTGCTGGTGAGTATTTGCTTCAGGTTGGGGGGCTGTCTGTAATCAAGGACTTGCCTGCCTCCCAAGATCTGTGAGGGTGAGGGATCGTCCTTCAGGATAGGTTGTAGATCTTTGATGATGCGCTGGAGAGGTTTTAGTTGGGGGCTGAAGGTGATGGCTAGTGGCGTTCTGTTACTTTGCTTAAATAAATGTGTTAGTCTCTAAGGTGCCACAAGGACTCCTGTTCTTTTTGTGGATACAGACTAACACGGCTGCTACTCTGAAACCAATCCTCACTGAGAGAGTCTGCAAATGACACTCAAACTGGGGAGGGGTAAAAAAGAAAGTGACGGGTCAGTGACACGGGGCAGGTCGCTTGGTAAGCCGGGTGCAGGCAAACGATCAGCATTTTAATTCGGCTACGTGTACATGTACAGCTAGGAGCGAGGAATGCGGGCCGGACTCACAGGCTGGGGCTCTACCCTGGGGGCAGCGACTCGGAAACAGATCTGGGGCTGGGCAGGGGGATGGAGGCAGAGGGGTGCCCAGAGCCCCCGTTCTGACCCCCCCACTCCCACCAGAGCCTGGCGCAGCGGGTGCAGGAGTCCCTGGCCAAGGCCAACGAGGTGGCGGTGGAGACCTTCCAGGCCATGCCCACGGTGCGCAGCTTCGCCAACGAGGAGGGGGCCGCCCGGCGCTACGGGCAGCGGCTGCAGGAGACCTACCGGCTCAACAAGCAGGAGGCAGCCGCCTACGCCGCCTCCATGTGGACCAACAGCGTAAGGGGGCGCCACGGCAATGGGGGGAAGGGGTGCCACGGCAACAGGGGAGAGGTGCCACGGCAACGGGGGAGGGGCTGCCATGGCAAAGAGGGTGCAGAGGCAGGGGTGCAGCCAGAGGCAAGGCGCTGGCAGACTGTACCAAGGGGGCAGGGGAGTGTGGTAACCCTGGGGGCACGGGGCAGGGGACACTATCCCTGGGGCGGGGGGGGGGGCGGGGCCTGGTATCCCATGGCTGTGGCAGGGAGCAGGGGGGGCGTATGCTCAGGATCAGACAGGAGGGGTATCTCTGGGGGATGGGGATGTGGCAGAGGAGGCCAGGGAAGGGCAAAGGGCCCCCCCTGGGGAAGTCATGTTGGGCCCCTTCTCCCCATCAGGGTGGGGTCCCTCAGCCTTGACCAAAGCTCCGAGCCCCCATCACTCCCCCATAGTGTGGGGACCCTCGCAGAGCTCCCTGGGGTGGAGGGTGTCACGGAGTATGGGGGACTCAGGGCCCTGCACCCCCGGCTTCCTGCGATTCACCATGACTCTCAGCCAGCCAGTAAAGCAGAAGGTTTATTTAGACGACGGGAATACAGTCCGAGACAGGTCTTGCAGGCACAGACAACAGGATACCCCTCAGTTAGGTCCATCTTGGGGTCCTCGGGCACCCCAGCCCCCCTCCGGAGGTCAGAGCCCTCCCTGCCTGCCAGCCACCTCACCAGCCAGCTTCCCAGACTCTGCCTTCAGCGACCCCTCCCACAGCCTTTGTTCAGTTTCCCGGGCAAAGGTGTCACCTGGCCCCAGCCCCCTCCTGGGTTCTCATGTTACATGCTCAGGTATTCTCCGTAGGTCAGTCTCCCATCCCCCAATGCAGACTATCTTAGCCACACTCCCCTGTCAGCATTCACAGACCACATTAAGAACAGTCCCAGTTCGTCACAGAGGGCAGACCCCCCATTAATGCTCTGTCCCCCCCAGCTGTCGGGGCTGGCGCTGAAGGTGGGGATCCTGTACTACGGGGGGCGGCTGGTCACCGCCGGGGCCGTGAGCACCGGGGACCTGGTCACCTTCGTCCTCTACGAGATGCAATTCACCACGGCCGTGGAGGTGAGTGGGGGGGGGGGGGCGCTCCCCCGTTCCCAGGGGCTGCTGGCCACCTGCCTGGGGATGGGGGCTGTGGGGGGGCACACACAGCCCTGATCTTCCGTGCCCCCCAGGTGCTGCTCTCTGTCTGCCCCAGTGATGGGGGGTGGATGGGGGGCTGTGGGGTGAGCTCACCCAGCCTGTACCCCCCCTGCCCCCCAGGTGCTGCTCTCCGTCTACCCCAGCGTGCAGAAGGCCGTGGGCTCCTCGCAGAAGATCTTTGAGTACATGGAGCGGACGCCCCGGATCAGCCCCCCCGGGACGCTGGCCCCCCCCGCCCTGCGCGGGCACCTCCAGGTGCAGGACGTCTGGTTCTCCTACCCCGGCCGGGACGACACCCCCATGCTCAAGGTACCAGTGGGGGGACCCAGCGCAGAGTCTGGGTCAGGGGTGGGAATTCGGGGGGATCCAGAGCAGAACCAAGGATTCGGGGGGCATTAGCTGGAGGGGTTATGGGGGGCTGCAGGGGAGGAGGATCCGGGGGTCAGACTGGGGGTAGTGGGGGCAGAGCCACGGGGGGTAGGAGAGGATGGGGGGTATAGGGGAGGGGTGCCAGAGGGCCCAGGGCTGAGGGAGGGTTGTGACGATGCGGTTCTGGCGGAACCCAACTGAGAGTGCCAACTCAGGACAAATTGCTCAAACAGGGCAGTTACAGCCCAAGGCTGGGGTTTTTCCACCTCTAAGGCACCAAACCAGCCAGACTAAGAGGACTTTGGTCTCACCCCACTGGCTAACCGCAAGTCTCATAAGCAATCTCCTTAGGCACTCCAGTTTCCCAGTATCACCACCAGTGCCACTCGTTATGGGGACAAATGGTTATGAAAACCAAGACCCCAGTAAAAGAAAAAGGTTCTCCTGATCCCAAAGGACCAAGCCCCAGACCCAGGTCAATATACAACTCAGATCTTACCCACAAATCACGCTGTTGCCAATCCTTTAGAATCTAAAATCTAAAGGTTTATTCATAAAAGGAAAAAGATAGAGATGAGAGCTAGAATTGATTAAATGGGATCAATTACATACAGTAATGGCAAAGTTCTTGGTTCAGGCTTGTAGCAGTGATGGAATAAACTGCAGGTTCAAATCAAGTCTCTGGAATACATCCCCCGCTGGGATGGGTCCTCAGTCCTTTGTTCGAAGCTTCAGTTTGTAGCAAAGTTCCTCCAGAGGTATGAAGCAGGATTGAAGACCAGATGGAGATGAGGCATCAGCCTTATATAGTCTTTTCCAGGTGTAAGAACACCTCTTTGTTCTTACTGTGGAAAATTACAGCAAAATGGAGTCTGGAGTCACATGGGCCAGTCCCTGCATACTTTGCTGAGTCTGAAGGCATATTTGCCTTCTCTCAATGAGTCCATTGTATAGCTGATGGTCCTTAATGGGCCATCAAGCAGGCTAGGCAGAGCTAACACCAGTTTGTCTGGGATGTCACCCAGCAGCATAGCCTAAGTTTGCCATACAGACAGTATAGAGCCAATATTCATAACCTCAACTACAAAACTGATACACACATATAGACAGCCTAATCATAACCAGTAAACCATAACCTTGTCTTAGACACCTCATTTGACCCCCTTTATACAAGATTTGGGTGCCACTACAGGACCTTGGTTGCAACAATGATCTATATGGTCCCAGTTTATGTCAATAACGTCACAAGGGTCCCCCCTTTCTAACCCCTCTCCCCCCCAGGGGGTGTCTCTGGAGCTGCGCCCCGGGGAGGTGACGGCGCTGGTGGGCCCGTCGGGCGCGGGGAAGACGGCGCTGGTGGCCCTGCTGGAGCGTTTCTACGAGCCCCAGCGCGGGCGCCTGCTGCTGGACGGGCGGGACCTGCGGGAGTACGAGCATCGTTATCTGCACAGCAAGGTACCCCCCTGCTGTCCCCCGGCATCCCCTCCCCCCATCGCTACCTGCACTGCAAGGTACCCCCCTGCCACCCCCCACTATTCCCCCCCATCACTACCTGCACCACAAGGTACCCCCCTGCTGTCCCCCCCAGCTGCCCCCCGGCATCCTCTCCCCCCATCGCTACCTGCACTGCAAGGTACCCTCCTGCTGCCCCCCCGCAGAACCCTTCCCCCAGCATCCCCACCCCCGGCATCCCCTTCCCCCATCACTACCTGCACTGCAAGGTACTGCCCTGCCGCCCCCCCTGGGCATCCCCTTCCCCCGCAAGGTTCCCCCCTGCCGCCCACCCACCTCCCCTGGCATCCCCTTCCTCCATCGCTACTTGCACCGCAAGGTACCCCCCTGCTGCCCCCCCACTACTCCCCCCATCGCTACTTGCACCGCAAGGTACCCCCCTGCAATCCCCCACCTCCCCCGGCATCCCTTTCCCCCATCACTACCTGCACCGCAAGGTACCCCTGTACCCTCCCACCCCGCTCAGGTGTCTCCACGTCCCCTGGCATGTCAATGTCTGGGGCATCGCCCCACCTCCCTCCCTCCCCCCACGTGGGGCAGGGATCCCAGACGTTGGGAAGTGGAAGTCCCTGGCAGCAGGATCCTCTGGGGGGGCCTGCTCCAGCCAGCCCCACACTAGGTCCCCGGGGCCCCTCAGCCTCTGTCAGCCCCCTGTTAGTGTGGTGAGTGTGTGCGTTCTCAGCCCCTTGATCTCCCGGCCTCACCCCGGCCCCCAGGTGGCGCTAGTGAGCCAGAAGCCGGTGCTGTTCGCCCGCTCGCTGCATGAGAACATCACCTACGGGCTGGGGGGGCGCAGCCGGCAGGAGGTGACGGGGGCTGCCCGGCGCGCCAACGCCCACGGCTTCATCGCCCGGCTCAGCCACGGCTACGACACAGGTACTGAGCCCTATACACCTCCTTGGGACCCCTATACCCCTCCCCAGCACCCCAGTACCCCCCGTGACCCCCAATCCCCCTGGGACCCCTATACCCCTCCCCAGCACCCCAGTACCCCCCGTGACCCCCAAGCTCCCTGTGACCCCAATACCCCTCCCCCAGTACCTCAGTGCCCCCCCTGGGATCCCTATACCCCTGGGAACCCTATACCCCTCTCCCTCAGAGCCCAATATCCTCCTAGTACCCCCAACTATCTCTCCCCCAGGGCCCCCACCCTCCACAGGACCCAAACACCCCCCACCTCCCACAGCTTCATCACCAGCCTGAGTCGCAGCAGAGACACAGGGACTGCACCCCAATACCCTCTGGAACCCCCAAACCCCGGGGACCCAAATCCTCCCCATGGCTACTATCTGGGTACTGACTTCGGGGGGGGGCCCCCCGGTACCCGCCCCCATACACACAGGTACTGACACTAGATCTCGTCCCTCCCTGCTCAGGCCCCCGACACCCCCACCTGCCTGGTACCCCAATACTCCTGCAGCCCCATGGCTACGACACAGGGACTGAACCCAGCCCCCCTCTTCCCCCCCTGGCCACAGTACAGGTACCAGCCCTGATCCCACCCTGTGACCCCCCCCAATAAACCCCCTAGGAATCCCAGAACCCCCTCCCCACAAGCCACGACACAGTACCCAGCCCTGCCCCAGGGTGTGTGTTGGGGGGGTGTAGCTGGGGGGGGGGCTACCCACACGCTGCACAGGGCACTGACCTCAGCTCTCCCCCCACAGACGTCGGGGAGATGGGGGGGCAGATCTCGGGGGGGCAGAGGCAGGGGGTGGCCATCGCCCGAGCCCTGCTCCGAGACCCCCGAGTGCTGATCCTGGACGACGCCACCAGCGCCCTGGATACAGAGAGTCAGCTGTGGGTGAGTGATATGGGGGGGCTGCAGGTCGGGAGCGAGGGGCACCAGCAGAGCTGGGGGGGAGCCCAGGGCTGGGCTTGCAGGGGGCTGCGGGTCGGGAGTGAGGGGCAGTGGCAGGGCTGGGTGGGGGAGCCCAGGGCTAGCAGGGGGTTGTAGGTCAGGAGTGAGGGGCGTTGACAGAGTCTCCATTGGCTGGGGCAGGGGTTGGGGTGGGGGGTGGCAGCTGGTGAAGGGGGGGGGGTCCCCACACAGCCCCCCAGTCAGGCTGTTCGTTACCCCGGGCGTCTGCCGTTGCAGGTGGAGAAGGAGATTTACGAGGGCGCCCGGGCCGGGCGCTCGGTGCTGCTCATCGCCCATCGCCTGAGCGCCGTGGAACGAGCCGACCGCATCCTGGTGCTGGAGGAGGGGGAGATCCGGGAGCAGGGCACCCACCGGGAGCTGCTGGCGCGCCGGGGCAGTTACTGGCGCCTGGCGCAGAAACAGCTCAACGGGGACGCGGGGGGCGGCTCTGAGGAGGGGCTGGGGGCTGGGGGGCCGTGAGGCTGGGGCCGCGGGGATCCTGCGGGAAGGGGGGTTCTCAGCCCCTTCTGTACGCGTGGCTCCTCCCCAGGGTAGGAGGCAGTTCTCAGAGTCTCCCCCAATATGCGTCTCCTTCGCCCTGGGGAGCCGGCACAGGAGACAGGACCAGAGGGTGCACAGGGGGCTCTGTGTGTGGACAAACCCCAGCTCTGAGACCGTCCTGCTGCAGAGAGACCTGGGCCCCTCCCCAGCAGGGGGGCTGTGCTGGGGGAGCCGAGGGGGGCGAGCGAGGGGCGGCTGGTGTTTGTCTGGTTTGTGTGTAATAAAGTGTCTGTTTTTTCATGTTTCCTGTGTGATCCTTAGTGTGTGCCCCCCCCCACCTCCTGGCACCAGGTCACCCCAGGGCCCAGCCTCACATCCAGGTGCCTGGAACCCCCTGGGGGCAGGCTCCCCCTTAGAATGTGCTGGTGTGTCCCTGCCCCCTCCCCATGTGCCCTTGGGGGGGTCCCTGCCCAGGGTGGGGGGACCACCCCAGGATGCCAAGCAGCCGGTGCAGACTCTGCTGGGTCTGAGCTGGGCAATACCCCGGGCAGGGCTGGGAGCTGCGAACGTCCCGGAGCAGTGCCGGAGGGGGGAGGTGTCATTAGCCGAGCCCCGCCCTGGGAGGGGACGACCCGCGTCAGCAGTTACCAGGCAGATCGGGCTGCACCAGGTTAGAGCTGCCCCAAACCCCGCCCCCTCCTGTGCGCCCAGCGCCGGAGCAGCGCCCCTGGGGGCGGATGGGGGCAGCACAGGGAGGGTCACACGCCCCCCCCCCCCCCCCCAGCTGCTGTAGAGTGGCGCGCGGACCGGTCCGTGGCTGCTGGGAGCCCCCTTCCCCCCCCGGGGGGGTCCCTGCGCCCTTCAGCGCCACATTCCCCGCTGGCTGCCCAGGACCCCGCCCCAAGGACTTCCCCTGAGCTGCCTCTGGACTGGCCCCCCCCAGGACCCCCTCCTGCGCCTCCAGCCCCTCTCCGAGCGCCCCTGGACCGTGCTGGCACCGCTGCGCCCGTCAGTGCCCAGATGTTCCCTCCCCAAGAGCCCCCCCGCGCCCCTGAACCCGCCAGCCCCCAACCCAGCGCTCCCCCCGTGCCCCGGGACACCCCCCTGCGCTCTCAGCCCCACCCCGTGCGCCCCCTCCCCAGCGCTCCCCCGGGACACCCCCCTGCGCTCTCATCCCCTCCCCAGGGCTCCCCGCGCGCCCCTCTGCAGCGCGCCGTGGCCGGGCAGGGCGGGCCGGTCCCTCCCCAGCTCCGCTTTCGGTTTCTCTTCCCCCGGCCCCGGCGCTCAGAGCGGGCGGGAGGCGCAGCGAGGCGGATGGCGCTGATTGAAGTCTGCGGGGCCCCCCGGGGGGGCTGGGACTGGCCCCCCCCCGGAGCTGCCTCTGCGCCCCGGGGACCCGATCACTACAGCTTCGGCCTGCGGGCGCCCGAGCTGGCCCTGCCCAGGGGGGAGCAGGTCAGTGCGGGGGGGGGGGAGAGCAGGGAGAGGGCAGCGCCACGGGGGGGGGGCAGTGCCGGGGGGGAGCTGGGGGCAGTGCAGTAGGGGATGGAGGTGGGGAGTGGGGGCAGTGCCGTGGGCATGGGGGGCAGGATGGGGCCAGTGCCCTGGCGGTGGGGCAGAGGAGGAAGTGCTGTAGAGGTGTGGGGGGTGGGGAGGGGGTACTGCTCTGGGCATGGGGGGCAGGGCTGGACAGCCCCCCTCACCATCTCCCCCCCACCCCCCAGCCGGCCCAGTTCCTGCAGACGTTCTCTGCGGAGGGCCGGGACCGGGTGCGGATCCAGCTGGCGCACGGCACCACCACCCTGGCCTTCAAATTCCAGCACGGGGTCGTCGTGGCCACCGACTCCCGGGCATCAGCCGGCAGCTACATTGGTGAGACGCTTTCTTCCTCCTCACGCCCTGCCCTCACACGAGCAGGGGGGCTGGCTGGATAGATGGGGCTGGGTCCGTGGGGATGCTGGGTGGAGGGATAGAGAGAGAGAAAACTAGTCTCAGTGGGGAAGACTCTCCTGCCACCCCAATATGCCCCTCATCTGTTGGGTGCCCCACAGCCCACCCTGGGGCTCTCTCTACTGGGGGTACTTGGCTAATGGACGTTTGTGACTCCAATTCCTTCCGTGCAGCCGACCTGACGTACAACAAAGTGATCGAGATCAACCCCTACCTGCTGGGCACCATGTCGGGCAGCGCCGCCGACTGCCAGTACTGGGAGCGGCTCCTCGCCAAGCACTGCAGGTGCCCGTCCGCCCCGATGGGCCCCAGGCCCCGCTCTCGGGGAGGGCAGCGTGGGGTGCTGGGCAGTTTGGGTGGGGGGAAGGGGGTGCAGGGGGCGTTGGGTTTGGTGGGTAGCGGGAATGTTTTGGGGTGCAGGGGGATTGGTGTGGGGTGGGCTGCTTGTGGGGTGCAGCGGGGTGTGTGGGAAGGTATGGGGTTACAGAGGGCTATGGGTGTGTTATGGGGGTGCAGCAGGAATTTGGAGGTGCAGAGGGGCATGGGGGCATGTTACAGGATGCAGGGAGTTGTTAGGGGGTGCAGGGGATTTGGGAGCTCTGTGGGGGAGTCCCCGGTGCTCACCCCAGCCGCCCCCCCCAGGCTCTACGCCCTGCGGAACAAGGAGCGGATCAGCGTCTCGGCTGCCTCCAAGCTGCTGTCGAACATGCTGTGCGAGTACCGGGACATGGGGCTGTCCGTGGGCAGCATGATCTGCGGCTGGGACAAGAAGGTACCAGCCCTCGGCCCTGTCCTGTGACCCCCCCAGCTCCCATACTCCCTGACCCCGTCTCTGAACTCTCCACAGGGATCCCTGTAGCCCCCATCCGCTGTAACTCCATCTCTGAGTCCCCCATTCTGTACCTCTCGACCCTTCCAGTGCCTGAGCCCCCAAGTCCAGTACCCCTTTCACCTTTTTTCTCTCCCACTGCGGATCGTCTCTGGTCCTAATCTCTGGGACCCTCATTTAAACATCTCTCTGCCTCCCCTTGCAGGGCCCCGGCCTGTACTACGTGGATGATAAGGGGATGCGTCTCTCCGGCCCCATGTTCTCCACGGGCAGCGGGAAGCCATACGCCTACGGGGTGATGGACAGCGGGTATCGGCCCGACCTGAGCGTGGAGGAGGCTTATGACCTGGGGCGCCGCGCCATCTCCTATGCCACCCACCGCGACGCCTACTCCGGGGGCGTCGTCAACAGTAAGGGGAACGGCTGGGGGGAGGGGCAGGGCCCCTGGAGGTGAGTGCCTGGACACCTGGGTTCCATCCCCTCATTCCCCAAGGGTGCTGCTGGGTCTCATGGGGTGAGCACCCTGTGCTGCTGTCCTGGATGCCTGGGTCCCATTCCCTGTCTTGGTCTCTTTTCAATCCTGGGCCTGGGACCGTTGTGGAACCCCCTGGGGATGAAGGCCGTGTGGGAGACCTGAATCCCATTTTATCTGGGTACCGTGAATCGCTCTTGCTGCCCCCTGCTGGCTGACCCTCACTCTCCTGTATCCCACCCCAGTGTATCACATGAAGGAGGACGGCTGGATCCGGGTCGGACGGACGGACGTCAGTGACCTGCTGCACCAGTACGCGGACGCCAAGCAGTGAGATGGGAACAGACCCGACACCCCGCACTCAGGGACCAGCGAGACTCAGGGCTGCAGCGACGGGGGGGAGTGGGAGGGGGATCAGTGAATTGATCATGAGTTTCTGTGTGTGACAAATAAAAAGTGAAATTGAAGGAACTGCAGCTTCTGGTGTTGATTTCATTTGCCGTCCCTGCAGCTGGGGATGGAGTGGAGTCATAAGGGGGGTCTGAAGGTTTGATTAGGGGAGCTGGTTCAGTGATTAAGCTGAAATGATATGAGGGTGCAATAGCAATTCATGGGGGTGATGCACGTTTGGAAACCAGGACACTCCCCCTTCTCTGCCAATACCTGGCAATGCTGACCTGCAGCCCTCTGCTATTCCACTTCCCTGCTGCCAAAATACAACAGAAAGATTCCCTGGAGCAGTCCATCAATTTGCAAAGCCAGGTGGTGATCGGGACAGGTGCAGGAGCTGAGCAGCTGGGGCAGGAGCTGAGCTGCCAGGGTTGGGGAATGGGGCTGAGGCCTGCTGTATCTGGTGTTTGGTACCTGGGGCTGAGCCTAGCTAAGGGCTGTGATGGGGAAGGGGGCTGGAGGCTGGGTGCACAGAGCTGGGCGCTGCTGTATCTGGTACCTGGGGCTGAACTGGGTGGGGCCGGGGGCCGGGACAGGTGCACGGGGCCGGGGATGGGGATGGGGCCGGGACAGGTGCACGGGGCCGGGGATGGGGATGGGGCCGGGACAGGTGCACGGGGCCGGGGATGGGGATGGGGCCGGGACAGGTGCACGGGGCCGGGGATGGGGATGGGGCCGGGACAGGTGCACGGGGCCGGGGATGGGGATGGGGCCGGGACAGGTGCATGGGGCCGGGGATGGGGATGGGGCCGGGACAGGTGCATGGGGCCGGGGATGGGGATGGGGCCGGGACAGGTGCACAGGCCGGGCGCTGCTGTATCTGGTACCTGGGGTGGGGCGGGGCGGAGCTGGGTGCAGGGTGTCTGGGTGCAGGGAGCTGGGATGGGGATGGGGATGGGGCCGGGACACGTGCACGGGCCGGGCGCTGCTGTATCTGGTACCTGGAGCTGAGCTGAGCTGGGTGGGGGGTGTCTGGGTGCATGGGGCCGGATGGGACTGGGGGCCGGGACAGGTGCATGGGGCCAGGGATGGGGATGGGGATGGGGCCGGGACACGTGCAGGGACCGGGCGCTGCTGTATCTCGTGTCTCCGGCCCCCGGAGCAGCCCAGAGGCGGCGGTCGGTGCAGCCCGGGCTCCCCCTGGCGGCCGCAGCCGGCAGCAGCAGCGGGCGGGGCCCGGCCCGGGAATCCCCCGAAAGCGAAACCGGGCGGGCTCGGCGGGGTCCGGGCGCTGCCGCCCCGCGAGAAGGAGCCGGAGCTGCAGGTGCCGGGCCCGGGGGAGGCTGCGGGGCGCAGCCAGGGGGTGCCGAGGGGCTGGTGCATTGGCCGGGGGGCACTGGGGAGGAGGGGGCGCGGGGGGCAGGCGCTCGGAGGCACTGGGGGGCAGGGTAGGGCCGGCAGCAGCGGCGGGGTTTGGGGGGGTTGATTTGGGGGGGGCGTTTATTGGGTTTTATTCCAAGTTCCCCTGGATTCCCTCCCCAGGCGGCGCGTCCCCACCCAGCGCCGCCAGTTTGTTACTGGTGCAGGCGGGGACGGGTCCCAGCCTGACTGGTGTGTACTCAGGGGCCCCCAGCCCCAGGGAAAGTCCCCCAGGGCCCCCATGGGACCTCCCAGCTCTGGAGAGACCCCCCAGTGTCTCTATGGGATGCCCACCTCTGGGGAGACCCACCACTAACCCCAATGGGACCCCCCATGGGCTGGACCAGGGTTGGAGATTGGGGGCAGGTTGGGATGGGGGCAGTGGGTGAGGGCTGGGAATACAGGGGTGGGTGTCAGCATTTGGGGGTGCAGATTAGGGGCTGGATTGTGGGGAGCCCTGGGGTAGATCAGGGTGTGGGACTGGGGTGGATCGGGATGCAGAGAGTAGGGCAGATAGGGATAGGGAAGGGGATGAATTGGGGGCAAGCTGGAAATTGGGGGGCTGAGGGACGTGGGCGGTCAGTCAGTGCACGAACCCCTGGATTAACTGCTCCCCTCTGCTCTCTCTCCGCAGGCCCTGTCGCCACCATGGCGCTGCCCCTCACCCTGCGTCTGGGCTGCCCCCTGCTGCTCTGCGACCTGGCCCTGCGGGCCCTGCTGTTCTGTGGTGCCCCCTCGCTGGCCCCCCTGGGGCTGCCGGCCACCTGGCTGGAGGCTGCTGTCCGTTTCCTGGGGCTCTGGGGGGCCTGGGGGCTGCTGGCCCCGGATCGGCCCTGCCTGTCCCCCCCCAGGGCCTTGGCTGCCCTGTGCCTGCTGCCCCCCCTGTACCTCACCCTGCGGCGCTGCCTGCCCCTGTCCGACGTGCCCCCCGCCCTGCTGGCCGGCGCCCCCTGGGCCTGGCTTCTGCTGAGTTATGGGGCAGTGGGGCTGGCCCAGCTCACCTGGGGGGCCCTGGGGCAGGGGGACAGGGCTGGGGGGCCCGGCGCTGAGAAGACGGAGCGGGAGTCCAGGGCCACCCTGCGCCGGCTGGTGGGGCTCTCCCGGCCTGATGTGCCCGTCCTGTCCGGGGCCTTCGTCTTCCTCACCCTGGCTGTGATCGGTGAGTGGGGCAGGGAGGGGGCACGGACCCCCGGGGTGGGAATTCTAGTGGGCAGGATGCCCAGACCCCCGATGGGATATGTGGGCCAGGAGCTGGACGGGCCCAGTGGTGTGATACAGGGTGATGAGGGGAAGGGGGAGAGACCTTGTTTTCTCTGGGCCTCTGGTCCCTCCAATGCTGCCCGTGTCTCTGTGGCAGGTGAGACCTTCATCCCTTACTACACGGGGCGCGTCATCGACATCCTGGGCAGTGCCTACGACCCTGACGCCTTCTCCACTGCCATCGGCCTCATGTGCCTGGCCTCCTTCGGCAGGTGAGACCCCCTAGCCCCGGGGTGAGCCCCCCTCACGGGGCCTTCAGTCCCAGGGGGAGCCCTCCAGTGCCCCTCACAGGACTCCCAGCCCTGGGGAAAGTCCCCCAGGGCCCCTATGGGACTTCCCAGCCCTAGAGAGACCCCCCAGTGTCTCTATGGGATGCCCACCCCTGGGGAGACCCCCCAGGCCTTGCACTGCGCTCTTCAAGGGACCTGAGCCCTGGGGGGGGGTGATTTCTCCCCATCACCCCCACACAGCTCCCAACAGAGGGGGAGTGGGGGATGTGCGATGGGTTACAGGATAACCCTTTAGCAGAATGAACATCTGTCTGTCTGTCCCCCAGCTCCCTGGCCGCCGGCTGCCGCGGGGGGCTCTTCATGTTCACGCTCTCCCGGCTCAACATCCGCATCCGCCAGCTCCTCTTCTCCTCCCTGGTGCGCCAGGATCTGGCCTTCTTCCAGCAGGTCAAAACAGGTGGGTCCCAAACCCTCCCCCACAGCACCCCCGGCATCCCCTCCCCCCAGCTTCCCCCTCCACTGGCATCCCCTCCCCCACAGCACCCTCTGGTGTCCCCTCCCCCATGCTCCCCCCAACTGGCACTCGCTCCCCTCCCAGTGCACCCCCAACCCCCCACCTCCCCTCATCTCCCCACACAGGTATCTGCTCCCTCTTACCCCCCATCTGCTCTTCCCGTCATTCCCCCACATCTGGCTCCCTGCAGCCCCCACCCCCACAGAGTTGGGAACCCCTCTCTGGGCAGATCCATGTCTCACCATGTCTCCCCCACCCCCCCCAGGGGACCTGACCTCGCGCCTCTCCAAGGACACCACCATGATGAGCCGCTCGGTGCCGGCCAACTCCAACATCTTCCTGCGCAGCCTGGTGAAGGCGCTGGGGCTGTACGGCTTCATGCTGGGCCTGTCCTGGCGCCTGACGCTGCTCACGCTGCTCGAGACCCCCCTCACCATGGCCGCCCAGAACCTCTACGACGCCCGCCACCAGGTACGGGGCAGGGGAGACCCCCCCCTTACCCTCCTGATCCTGGGGAGACGCCCCCCTCCCAGGATCTGGTGTCCCAGACCCCCAGGGCAGGGGACCAGTCCCTTTATGAAGTTCCCCTCTCTGATCCCAGAGAGGGTCGCCCTCCAGTGGGGTGTTTCTGGAGGGTCCCGCAGGACTGTTCTCCCCCAGTGCTGTTACTGGATCTGGGGGGCAAGTTAGACCCCAGGCTGGTTAGTCTGCAGGTGACACCGTGATGGGGGGCGGTGGGTCCTGATGGGGACAATCAGTCACACACTGCGAGCGGGGTCCTTGGTGAGCTGGGCCCATTCAAACCGAACTGTGAGCTCCCTGGGGCAGGGCCCATCTTTCTGTGCTGTGTTTGTACAGTGCCTAGCGCAGTGGGCACCTGGGCCAGGACAGCTGCAGGGCCCTATTGTAATACAGATCACACAGCTAAGTGCCAGGTCAGACACCTCGGAGCCGGCGATGCGGGTCACCCTTGGTTGGGCTGGGGGCTCCATCCTAGGAAGCAGTGACTGGGCAGGAGAGAGAGGTCACGCGGGATGAGCAGCTCTGTGTGATGCTGTGGTTAGAGGGCGGACATGACTCTGGGCTGTATAAAGCTGCCTTGTAATGTGGAGACTCCTGGAGCACTGGCTGAGATGTTTAAAGGTATTTAGGTGTCACTGCACTCAGCCCTGCAACGCCTGATTGATTTAGGAGCTTGTCTCATTTTCAAAAGGGGTTTAGGCACTTGGGAGCCCAAATCCCCTTGATTGTGCCTAACCCCGGCAGGCCAAGCTTCAGAGTGGAGTGTGGGCCCCGCCTGCTGGCGCCATGGTAACCCCTAACTAAGGCGCCGCTTTTGGAAAATGTGCTGAGGGGAAGCAGCTGCTTCCCCTGCACCCCCCCAGCTACGCGGTTTATTCAGGGGAAGGTTCAGGGGTAACGATCCCCGTCTGTGAGGACCCACCCGGGGAGCAGATTTCTGGGAGCAGAGGCTCTGTTCTCCCCGACAAAGCAGAACGAGAGCCAGCCTTTGGGGGCGGCTGTGAGACGAATTCAGACTGGAAACGAGGGGCAGATGTTTACCAGGGAGGGGATTAGTCACTGGAGCAGCTGGCCCAGGGACGGGTGGATTCCCCAGCTCTTCGGGAATCGGGATTTGAGTGTCTCCTAAGGGCTCCACACCAGGCGGGTTACGGGGCTGGATACCGGGGGCCCGGGGGCGATTCGCTGGCCGGGGCTATGCGGGAGCCGAGACGCGCTGGGCGGGTTGTGACGTCTCTGACCCCGCGCCCCCCAGGCCGTGCTGAAGGCGATCCAGGACTCCATGGCGCGCTCCGGCGAGGTCGTGCGCGAGTCCGTCTCCTCCATCGAGACCGTGCGCAGCTTTGCCACCGAGGAGGAGGAGTCGCGGCGCTACGAGCTGGCGCTGGCCGAGACCCACCGGCTGAAGAACCGCCGCGACCTGGAGAGGGCGCTCTACCTGCTCTTCCGCCGGGTGAGCCAGGGAGGGGGACCCAGGCATCCGCGGGAGGCAGTTGGGGGCGGGGGAAGAGACCCAGGTGTCTGGGGTAGGTAGTTCTGGATCTGATGGGGGAGCTGGGGAGGGGGACCCAGGCGTCCAGGGCAGGCAGTTGGGGGCGGGGGAAGAGACCCAGGCGTCCGGGGCAGGCAGTTGGGGGTGGGGAAGGGAAGAGAGCCAGGTATCTGGGGGAGGTAGTTCTCGATCTGATGAGGGAGCTGGGGAGGGGACCCAGGCATCCAGGGAAAATGGGCATGATTTGACAGGGGAGCCAGTGAGAGGGGACCCAGGTCCCAGGAGATGGTAGCTGATTATTCAGGGACAGGGGTGTCCAGGGAATGCACTTTGTGACTCAGTGGGGGGAGGGGGGGGACCCAGGCATCCGGGCATGGCAGTTCCTGATGCAGTGGATTATCTGGAGAAGAACAAGGGACCCAGGCACCCGGGGAAGGCAGGTTCATGGTCTGACATGAGCTGGGGAACAGGGCATTTTGCAAGCAGACGGGTGGAGGGAGGGGGACCCAGGCATCCGGGGGAGCTGCTGTTCATGCAGCCAGCCGGCGGCGGGGCTGAGAGATGCTGATTTCAGGCTTGGGGCGCCCCCCTTACTGCTCCCCACATGACTCTTGTCTCCCTCCTCCCCCCCAGCTGCTGCAGCTGGCCGTGCAGGTGCTGATGCTGTACTGCGGGCACCAGCAGATCCACGCCGGGCTCCTGACCAAGGGCAGCCTGGTCTCCTTCATCCTCTACCAGGGGGAGGTGGGCAGCTACGTGCAGGTGAGGGGCCCTGCGCCAGGGACGGGGCCGTACTAGGGTCACAGCGACTGGTCCGTCATCTTCTGCGCATCCATCTATCCTCACTCCCAACCACCCATCCATCTGTCCCCACATGCCCCCAACATCCATTCATCCATCCATCTACCAGTCCACACCCCACCCTTCCATCCCTCCATCTCTCCACACACCTGACGCTCTGGCCCCATACATACTCCTCTATGCATCCATCCATCCAGCCCTGCCTCATCCACCTGTCTCCCTGTCTCTGGGTATGTCTACACAACAGACTCTGCCAGTGTAACTACGGCACCGTAGCGATGCCAGCGTAGCCCTGTGGTGTAGACACAGCCTGTGCCGGTGGAAGGGGTTTCTCCATCGCTGTAGGAACTCCACCTCCCTGAATGCTGGTAGCTACGTCGACAGAACCCACTGTCCCTCGGCCTAGCTGGGTCTGCACCGGGGGTTTTGTCAGCATAGCTACAGTGGCCGGGGTGTTTCACACCCTGACTGTTAGCTGGCTGGGTTGACCTAACTTTTAAGTGTAGGCCGGTCCTCTGACTCGCTCTCTCCCCGGCCCCAGACCCTGGTGTACATGTACGGGGACCTGCTGAGCAACGTGGGGGCGGCGGAGAAGGTGTTCGAGTACCTGGACCGGGAGCCGGCCGTGCGCACCGACGGGACGTGGGCGCCGGAGTCTCTGCAGGGACACGTCTCCTTCCACAACGTCTCCTTCTCCTACCCCTCCCGCCCGGACCGCCAGGTCCTAAAGGTACCTACAGTGAGGCGGCTACACCCTACCCCCGGCTACACCCTACCCCTGGCTACACCCCACCCCCGGCTCACAGCCCCAGGCCCTTCCCCCTGGGGAGAGGATAACCCAGCCCCAGGCCGGATCCCCCTGGCTCCCAGCCCCTCTGATCCCCCAGCGTGACAGGCACTTTGATACTCTCCCCACTGTCCCAGGCCGTGTCCTTCGAGCTGCGTCCCGCGGAGGTGACGGCGCTGGTGGGGCTGAACGGCAGCGGGAAGAGCACGTGCGTGGGGCTGCTGGAGCGGTTCTACGAGCCCCAGGCCGGGGAGATCCTGCTGGACGGGGCGCCCCTCCGGGAGTACGAGCACCGGTACCTGCACCGCCAGGTGAGGGCAGCGGGGGCAGGGTCTGGGCTGCTGCTCACTCGGTGTGACGAGTTGAGCAGGTCTCAGCCCCTAACACCGCCCCCTCTCGCTGGCAGGTGGCCCTGGTGGGGCAGGAGCCCGTCCTCTTCTCTGGCTCCATCCGGGAGAACATCGCCTATGGGCTGGGGGGCTGCGGGGAGGAGCAGGTCACCAGGGCGGCCAGAGCGGCCCACGCCTCCGGGTTCATCGCAGAGCTGGACAGCGCCTTTGAGACAGGTGAGTCACCACTGCCCATGCTGCAAGGGCTTCTGGGAAATGTCCGTCCGTCCCCGTAACCAACTAGACCCCACTCCCCTCCCAGAGCTGGGGAAAAAATCCAGGAGTCCTGACCCCTCTCTCTCTCTCTGGCCCCCTGCAGACGTGGGGGAGAAGGGCGGGCAGCTCTCGGCTGGGCAGAAGCAGCGGATCGCCATCGCCCGGGCACTGATCCGCCAGCCGGCCGTGCTGATCCTGGACGAAGCCACCAGCGCGCTGGATGTGGAGAGCGAATGCGCGGTGAGTGGTGGGGGCGGTGGGATCCGAACTCCGAGCCCGGCCGGCCTGAGTGTCTCCAGTCTGCGTCGTGTGCAGATGGATCCTAATGCGGCTCTGCTCCTCCCCCTAGATCCGCCAGTCGGTGCTGAGCCGGGGGCCCCGGACGGTGCTGGTGATTGCCCACCGCATGCAGACGGTGGAGAACGCCGACAGGATCGTGGTGCTGGAGGGCGGGGCCGTGGCCGAGGAGGGGACGCACGCCGAGCTGATGGGGCGCAAGGGGCCCTACTACAGACTGGTGCAGAGAGACCTGGCCGAGTAACCCCCCGCCCCGGGGAATAGCTATAACAACTGTACAAGCCGGGTTTTGTTTTGATGGGGGCTGTTTCGGACATTAGCACTAGGGCTGATCTGGAAATGTTTTGTTCCTACAGGGGAAAAAAATTCATTTCAACTTTTTCTTAAAAATTTTTCAGGTTGCCATCAAAAGTCAATTTCCCCCCTTGTTCCTGTGTTTTCAGTTTTCCAAAAATTTTTATCAAAAGCCAATTGCCACAGAAATGTCCATTTTGATTAAGAAGAGGAGGCCCAGAGGCTGATCCAGCACACGCTGGGATTTTATCTCCTGACTGGCCTGGGAATGCTGGGGAATCCCCCAGGGGGAACCTGGAACCTGTTGCGGAGGAAAGGGAGGTCTGGTCCTCCCTACTTTCCATGCTGCCGTTGTGACCCTCACCAGGAGAAGCAGCATAAAGGAAAAAGAAGAAGATTCAAGTCATTTTTTTGTCCAAAAACGTTTGGAATATAGAATTTCAGCCAGCCCCAATTATCATTTATTTTGGAGAAACCGAATCATCTACGACAAAGAGGCCGGAGTTTCTCTTCTCCATTTTATAGACCATGTTTGGAATATTGTTTAGGACTGAGATTTTCAAAGTAGTGCAAGGGATTTAGTTGCGCCTCTTCTATTAAACTGGATGGCCGATGTGGGGCTAAATCCTTTGCTCTGTTTTGAACATCTCAACTTTTCTCCCGAGCTTTGTTGTTTTAATCAGGGTACACAGTTTAGACAGGTCCTAGAGCAGCGCAGGATCTGAAAGAAGGGAGCAGCGAGATGCTTGTCTGTGAACAGTACCACATAGCTCCTGTGCTACCACTCTGACTTGGCCTTGTGGGGAGATGCCACCATGTTAGATGACAGATGGATTGTTTTATTGTAGTGTTTTATTCCAGTCCGCATTTTAAAAATGTCCAGTTTGAAAATCAAACTTTTGTAAAAAAATAAAATATTAAAACAATTTTTATAAAGTGCATGAAAGGGTCTTTGGTACTTGATTTTCAATCCCTGCAGCTGAAAGCCTGGGCTGTCACTTGCGTGTAATTCATAAAGTTGTGTATAACAGAAGCCAAAAATGGCTATGAACTTAAAAACGACTGTAACAGACCACGCATCCCAGTGATGATCGAACTTGGTGCAGAGACGGCTGGTACCTGCTGATAGTGTGTGTGTGTGGGGGGGGGGGGGGCACAATTTAAAGGTTTGATTTACCCCCACAACAGATTGAGTCACGACCCTCCCAAGCACACCCCCCTTACCCTCAGCGGCTCTCCCTGCAGCTCCCAGCTGTTTGCTGCTGCCTCGCCCTGTGGCCGCAGTTTGCAGCTCGCCAGCGCCAGGAGCTGCTGCACGGGGAGGCAGCGGGTTTATAATGGTGCCGTCACGCTGGGCCCACACCCAGACGGGGTCCACAATCCCTCCCCTTACTACTGGCGGCTGGAGCTAGGGGAGCCGGTGCCACACGGGGCCCTGGCACTGAGCGGAGCAGCCTCAGCGGGTCTGCTGCCATTCATGTCCCCCTTCCCCAGCCTCTGCCCCCCCCAGACCAGTCGGACTCTGACTCCACCCCCACCCCCTTGGTGCCGACCCCGGGGGCTGCAAGCTGAGCTGCTGGGACCTGGGCTAGTTCAGGCAGCGCCGGTCCAGACCTGGAGCCAGGGGATGGGGTGGGGATGCTGCTCTCCAAGATCAACTTGCTGGAGCACCTGTGCTCCGGGCCTGCAGGGAGCTGCCCCCGGCCAAGCTGCAGCCAGGTGAGGCCCTCCCCAGTTTGCTCTGGTTCAGTCTGGAGGAGAACAGGGGCAGATTGACAGCAAGGTGTGTTTGGAGTGGGGGTGCCTGAGAGCAGTCCGGCTGGGTCTGGTTTGGGAATTGAGTTTCAGGAGGAGCCCTGTTCTGATAGGCAGTGGGGAGGTTTGGGTCGAGAGGGATCACTTTGTAGAGGGAATTGATCTGGTTCAGGCTGGAAGGGGGGGGGTCTGGTCCAGTTTTTTATTTTTAAAATGTTTTAAGTCCACCCCAATTTCACACACACATTTAATGCAAGCCCTGGTAGGTCCTGTGAGAAATGTGAAGGGTGACGGCGGGGAAGGTTCCCTTTTAGTGGGAGCAGCACCTGGCCGGGGCTTTGGCATTTGTTAGCTGTTTTTACCCACTGGGTTTTATTTTGTATTTTTTCATTTATAATTTATTTCATGTGTCTACACTTGTATCTTTTCGCCCTCCGGCTGCCATTGCTGGTACCTTAGTCACAGCCACCTCCGTCTGCAACGTAAACTTGTAAATATTGTAAATAAACCTGTGCAGCTGTGTCAGACACCTTATGTGTTGAGCTCCTGTCTTTTACAAGCCTTCCCTGGGGCGGCCCACAAATACGTTTGGCGCTGGGCCCTCAAAAGGTTAATCCGGCCCTGCAGGGAGGGGCCTGGCTAGCAAATCCTGGCTGGGGGGAGGGGGCACGTGACCCTGAATCCCCCCCCCCCATGTATCGCCTCTTGATATTCTGAACAGGAAGTGCTCTCAGCTTGGCCTGGATCCCTGCCTCCCTGGTGCTGGGCCCCTTCCAGGGGTAATTCATAGAGCCAAAGCGGCTGAGACGGGAACAGCCCGGGATGCTCAACCCTGGTGAGATGCTGAACACGGAGCTCAGCTGCACTTGTTGCTGCTTCCCTAGTTTCACACGGACCCAACAGCCAGTCTGGGCCTGAGAGTGACATTCCTGGAACCTTACTCTACAGATGTAACAATGTGTGACACCCAGCACCCTCACCTCCTGGCCCTCTCCACCCACCACCACCAAGAGCCAGGGAGAGAACCCAGGAGTCCTGGCTCCCAGCTTCCTCCCC
This sequence comes from Emydoidea blandingii, assembly GCA_036785055.1. Taxonomy (NCBI): domain Eukaryota; kingdom Metazoa; phylum Chordata; order Testudines; family Emydidae; genus Emydoidea; species Emydoidea blandingii. The sequence continues at coordinate 92,442,491 of JAXIVB010000007.1, forward strand.
TCCCCACAATCATCAGACCTCTCCCAGGTGCCCCTGCCTTGCCCATTGCTGTAGTATCTGAGTACAGTACAAACTCTTGACACCCAAGGCTCTCTACCACCCGTGGCTTGGCCTTCGGCACTGCCTGGACAGGCTTTGCCTCCATGTGACCTCTTTAAAAGTTCTCTCCTTGGTTGTGTGGCAATATCACAAGCAGTATTAGGTAGGGTTACCATACGTCCTCTTTTTCCCGGACATGTCCGGCTTTTCGGCACTCAAACCCCCGTCCGGGGGGAATTGCCAAAAAGCCGAACATGTCCGGGAAAATGGCGGCTCTGTTTAAGAGCCGGGCTGCCCGAGCGCTACTGGCTTCGGGCAGCCCCTTGCCTCCGGACCCTGCGCCACCGGAGCCCGGGAGGGGAAGTGCCCGGCCGGGGGCGCAGGGTCCGGAGGCAAGGGGGCTGCCCGAAACCGGTAGCGCTCGGGCAGCCCGGCTCTTAAACAGAGCCGAAGAGTCAGCGGAGGAGCAGAGCCTCCAGCCGCGGCGGCTCTGCTCCTCCCCGACTCTGTTTAAGAGCCGAGCTGCCTGAGCACTATGGGCTTCAGGCAGCCCCCTTGCCTCCGGACCCCAGCCGCCGGCCGGGCACTTCCCCTCCCGGACTCCGGCGGCGCAGGGTCCGGAGGCATGGGGCTGCCCGAAGCCAGTAGCGCTCGGGCAGCCAGGCTCTTAAACAGAGTCGGGCTGCCCGAGCGCTACTGGCTTCGGGCAGCCCCCATGCCTCCGGACCCTGCGCCGCCGGAGCCCGGGCGGGGAAGTGCCCGGCTGGGGGCGCAGGGTCCGGAGGCAAGGGGGCTGCCCGAAGCCCAAGCGCTACCGGCTTCACGGTTTGCTGGGCAGCCTCCAGACCCTGCGCCCCCGGCTGGGCGCTTCCCCTCCCGGGCTCCAGCTGCGCTGGGCAAGCGCCGGCCGGGGGCGCAGGGTCTGGGGGCTGCCCAGCAAACCGTGAAGCCGTAGCGCTGGGGCAGCCCTTTCCCCGTGGCTGGGAGTGGGAGGGAGGAGGGGGCGGAGTTAGGGCGGGGAAGGGGCGGAGTTGGGGCGGGGCTGGGGGTGGGGAAATGGGCGGGGCCAGGGCCCGTGGAGGGTCCTCTTTTTTTATTTTGTAAATATGGTAACCCTATATTAGGGCAGGCAGGGTGTTCACTCACAGCACTAGCGAGCCAGCAAAGGGCGCTGACACCCTGGTTTGGGTGGGCCCCTGTTGGCATTGGCTGGCTAGTGGCAGCTCAAACTTTTCCTTTGTTTTTACCACCACCGAGGAGGAGCAGGCAAACAGAATAGAATTCATTGCAGGCCTCGAATAGAGACAGCCCCGAAGGAATCAACACAGTCAAGCGATGGAAGAGAAGGTAGGGTTACCATGTTTTGAGCCTCCAAAAGGAGGACACTCCACGGGGCCCCGGCCCCGCCCCCAGCCCCGCCCCCACCCCACCCCAACTCCGCCCCTTCCCCCAAAGTCCCCGCCCCAACTCCCCCCCCTCCCCTGCTTCCCGCGAACATTTGATTCGCGGGAAGCCTGAAGCAGGTAAGGGGGGTGTGGGGGGAGGAGGCGCGGCCCAGTCTGGCCCCCCCGGCGTCTCCAGCCTGGGTCGGCTCGGGCTCTGGGGTGCCGGCCCCGGGCCAGCCCCTGGCCGAGCACCCCCGGCCCGCCCAGCACTGCCGGTCCCCGGCCCGGCCCCCGGGCCCCCGGCCGAGCACTCCCGGCCCGCCCAGCACTGCCGGTCCCCGGCCCGGCCCCCGGCCCAGCACCGCCGGCCCCGCATGTCCCGATTTTCCCGGACATGTCCGGCTTTTTGGGATTTCCCCCCGGACGGGGATTTGGAGCCCAAAAAGCCGGACATGTCCGGGAAAATCCGGACGTATGGTAACCCTATCAGAGAAGGTCTTTATTGTATTCAATCAGTACAAAACCACAGACACACGGAGTTAATGGAGGTTAATGGCCAGCTGCTAATTTCTACCCAGACCCCCCCAATCTGATTTTGGGAAGTGAGACCTCATCAATGCTCTCCCCTTCCCCCTCACACAGGGTCAGGCACGTTCAGATCACAGAAATGTGGGGCTGGAAGGGGCCTCTAGAGGTCATCAAGCCCAGCTCCCTGCCCTGAGGCAGGACCCAATAAACCCAAACCATCCCTGGCAGGGGTTTGCCCCAGCACACCCATCAGCCCCACAGCTACTGGGCAGGGGACTGGTTGTTGCTCTGTCCTCTCCCACGGCTGGGTGCAGACTGCAGGAGCATTAGGGCCTGAAGGGGGCTGCACTGAGAGCCCCACAGAGAGAGCACAGTATGTACCCAGCCCCTTCCTTCACCCTGCTTTCTGAGAGAAGCAATCCCATTAAGATGGAGAGTAAGGGTAGATCTAGGGTAGCTGACAGACGTCTCTTCCTCCCAAACGATAGCCCCTAATCCCGTTAACCATGGGCTTGGTGCACGTCCTGCCTGGACAGTGGATCTCAAGATGTTAAGGCCAGAGGGGCCCATAATGATCTCATTTGACCTCCATCACACGGCCCAGAGGATGGCACCACACTAGAGCCAGCCCTGCTGTGGGAGACAGGAGCTGGGTGAACCCAGCTATCCCAGCCAGGGGCGGCCTGGCCGTGTTCGGAAACGGCTCCTGTTCCTCACGCCCAGGCCTGGTGCTGGCTCAGCCTGGGGCAGGTACCGCAGGAGGCCCCCGTGACAGGGAAACAGGGAATGGGGAGGGGGTATTAGAGACAGTCACAAACCAAGCCAGGAAGTGATTCCTGCGCCAGGAGGATGAGGGTCACAGTCCCAGTGGCTCCAAACAGGACAGCAATTAATTATAAACATTAATGTTCTAAAGAAACATTACAGCCACCACCATGTACACCACACACAAGCCGCTATGGCTCAGGTTTCTATCCCATTGTCTACAGGGCAAGAGCAGCGCCGAGCAGCAGGAGGGGGCAGGGCACAAAGGCAGGAAAATGCCTCCGCTTTATGATTCACTATCAGTCCTTCCAATGACACCGTGTGTCAATCATTTCATCAATTTGCAAAGCCAGCAGCAGGGAGGGGCTCAGAGACACTCCGGGCCCACAGAGGAGACGGGAAGGGACTGATGGGCGGCTGCAGAGCTTCGATCTGTGCTGGTTTCTTCGCCCTGGGATCTCCCCAGGCTTCGTTACGCTGCACAAAGGAAGCAGAGGGAGAGTCAGGACTGATCCCAGACCAGCAGCCAGGCAGAGAGGGGCTCGCCGCAGATGGGGAACAGAGCTCCTGCCCCGCAGGTCCTGCTCCAGAGAGCAAACCCCAAACCTGCCCATTGGGCTGTGAGCCCCCCTGCCTTTACCCGACAGCGTCACTCCCAGAGGAGCCCAGCGGGGGCAGTCCCAGGGCAGCCGGGCCCTGCGCTGCTCCCAGGGGGTCTGACCTTTGGGGAGATTGTCCACAGCTTCTAGCCTGGTGCAAGGTAACGAGCCAGCAGCCTTCGTGGACTGAGAGCAGGGTCTCCCCCAAGAGCAGGTGCAGCAACGGACCTCAGGGGCCTCCTCGGGGCGGGGGGGGGGGGGGGTGTTGCTCAGTGCCGGTTCGCTCGCTGGCAGGACACCAGAGAGGCCAGTGCAGGGACCAGCTGGTGCCAGTGGGGACAGACATAAGCAGCCTTTACAGTGTGGGCACTTGGGGAGAGATGGTTTCAGGTCTGCCCCTGCTCCCTGCAGACGAGGAGCTGGTGCCCTGGGGACTCTGCGCCCCGTCCCCATGGGGCAGAATGGGGGACACACCTGCCGGGGGGGGGGGTAAGAGGAGAGATTCCCCGTATGGATCCCACTCCTCTAGGATCACACTGGCCCGCACTAGGGCGGCCACCACCAGTCTCCTGCAGGAGAAGCCACAGCTCTGTACGGCGCTGTCTACACGAGAAAGCTGCGCCGGATTAACCTGAGGTGTGTGTTTAAAACAGTTTAATTGGAAGAGCACAAATCCCTGTGTGGATGCTCTGAATTCAGTTTAAGAGCAGCCCACTGCACAAATCAGTAAGGAGTCAAACTAAACTAGCAGAGGGGTAGCTGTGTTAGTCTGTATCCACAAAAACGACGGGGGGTCCGGTGGCACCTTAAAGACTAACAGATGTATTTGGGCATCAGCTTTTGTGGGTAAAAAACCCACTTCTTCAGATTGAAGAAGGAAGAAGTGGGTTTTTTACCCACGAAAGCTGATGCCCAAATAAATCTGTTAGTCTTTAAGGTGCCACCAGACTAAACTAGGGCGCTTAAACTGAATCAGAGTGTGTACAGAGACTCAAACTGACATAACTAGGGATGTGAATCACAACCAGTTCAGCTACATCACTTCCATGTACCATGTAGACAAGATGTCTACCCGGGCCAGCTCCAGGCACCAGCCAGGCAAGCTGGTGCTTGGGGCGGCAGCTTGTAGGAGGCGGCGTTCCGCCCAATCCTAGGGCGGCACGGCCGCTTTTTTTTTTCTTTTGTTCCGCTCCGGCCGCCCTGTAGGGGGCAGCGGTGCGGAGGACGGGAGCGCCCTGCAGCAAGCCCGGCAGCCCGCGTCCTTCCCTGCCCGCCGACCGGAGCAGCGCAGAGCCCTCCCGGCAGGGGGCACGGGGGGAGGGGCCGCATGGTGAGCGCCCCGCTGAAGCCCTGGCCGCCCCCCTTCTCTCTCTCCTCCCCCTCCCTCCCCCTCCCCCTGCTAGCCAGGGCGCGCACTCCACTGCCCGTGGCACGTCTGCAGCGCAGGGAGTCCCCCTGCACCCTGGCTCCGGCCGCCCCGCAGGTTTTTTTTTTTTTTTTGCTGTTCTGTTCTGGCCGCCGCGTTTTTTATTTATTTATTTATTTATTTTTGCTTGGGGCGGCCAGAAAGCCAGAGCCGGCCCTGATGTCTACACAGGGGTTTGCACCGTTTTAACTAAAGATCGGGTTTCAGTTCACACCCTCGTGTGCAGCTCTCTCAGGTAGACAAGCACTAAGTGTGCAGGGGTGTGTGACTGTCGCCCTCTGGTGGGTGTGACTAGCAGGACAAGAGCCCTAATACTGCTGACAGCTGCTGGAGTCGCTCCCTTGACTCACACAGCAGAGGCCTGTGGGTCTGGAGCCCAATATCCCGGGTTCTATCCAGGGCGGTCTAGCTGGGAGCTGCACTGCCTGCGGCTCAGGGATTCATTATAACAACTGATCACGGCCAACCCTGGATCAATGGCTCATCCTGGCCCCTTCCCTATGGCCAGAGAACCCCCGAGTTCCTGCTGTCTAAATCCACCCCACAGAGAGCGCAGAAGGGAGAAGTGGCTGCAGACCCCCCCCTCCACCCCAATCCCTGCACCCCAGCAAGGGCTACTGCAAAGTCCAGCGCCGTCCTGCTGGACTCCCTGTGAGGAACTGGGACTGTTCTTAATGTGGTCTTTGAATGCTGAATGGGGAGTGTTGGCTGGGACAGTCTGCATTGGGGGATGGGAGACTGGCCTTGAGGGAAGATACCTGAGCATGTAACATGAGAACCCAGGAAGGGGTTAGAGGCCAGGTGACACCTTTGCCCGGGAAACTGAACAAAGGCTGGGGAGAGAGTTTCAGGGCTGGTTGGTGGAATGGCTGGGAGGCAGACAGGACTCTGACCTCCCAAGGGGGCTAGGGTGCCCTGGGACCCCAAGATGCACCTAATTGGGGGGGGTCCTGTTGTCTGTGCCTGCAAAACCTGTCTTGGACTCTGTTCCTGTCATCTAAATAAACCTTCTGCTTTACTGGCTGGCTGAGAGTCATGGTGAATCGCAGGAAGCCGGGGGTGCAGGGCCCTGAGTCCCCCCACACGCCATGACAACTGGTGGCAACGGTGGGATCTACTGCACCCCGTGGACGGCGCTTCCTGCAGTAAGTGACTGAGGAGCAGTAAAACAAAGGGGGATTGACGGGGACCAGGTGGGCTGAAGCATCAGAGAGAGACGGTTTCAGGGGGCGATTAACCCCTGGGAGTGTGGACCACAGAGAAGGACTTTTGCAGTAACAGGGTCCCCCGGGGGATCGCAGCGAGCGGTCCCAGGGGCGGAGGAGTCTGCAGCTCAACCGAGGTGCATGCCGCCATATGGCCTAAGAGTTGAAGGCACACCCGTGCCGTCATCACGGGGAAGGCCGTGACTGAAGCTCTGAGACCTCTGAGTGTCTCAAACCTGTCTCAGGGGAGAGAGGCCGTGGCCACCACCGAGTCTAACAGCGCCCCTATGAAGTGTATGCGCTGAGCCGGGACTAACGTGGACTTGTCCTTGTTTACCACTAGGCCTAGACTGTTGCAAGTGGCCAGGAGGAATTCCACCTGGGCCTGCACCTGGGACCGAGACTTGCCCTTGAGCAGCCAGTCGTCCAGGTAGGGGAAGATTTGCAGCCCGTTCCGCCTGAGGTGGGCCGCCACCACCGCCATGCATTTGGTAAAAACCCTGGGGGCTGTAGAAAGGCCAAAGGGAAGGATCGTAAACTGGTAGTGGTCCTGCCCTACGAGGAAGGGAGGAAGCGCCTGTGACCCTCGAAAATATGGATATGGAAGTACGCATCCTGGAGGTCCAGGGCCGCGAACCAATCCCCCGGGTCTAGGGAAGGAACAATAGAGGCCAGGGAGACCAAACGGAGCTTGCAACAGACCAGAAACTGGTTGAGATTCTGCAGGTCGAGGATGGGCCTGAGCCTGCCTTTCCCCTTCGGGATCAGGAAATACCGGGAGTAAAACCCCTGCCCTGGAATTCCCGAGGTACCTTCTCCACCGTGCCCAGGGTGAGGAGGCACGTCACCTCCTGGTTGAGAAGAAGGGGGTGCTCCGGGTCTCCGGGCACCTCCTGGGACAGAGGATGGTGGGGAGGGGGCGAGGCGAATTGCAACATGTACCCCTTGGAGATGGTACTGAGGACCCACCGGTCCAACATTATACGGGACCATTGCACTCGGAAGGCTGATAAACGGTTGCCAAACACCAACTTTATTAACTGGGGGGCTTCCTGAGCAACAGGCCCAGTGGCCCCCCGCAAACAGCCAAAAGTGCCGCTTCCCCGGCCTCTTGCCCTTTGAGGGACTGGGGGCGTGGGGCCGAATGGGACTGGCGCTGTGACCTGTGCCTCTGGTCCCTAGGCCTCTTAGGCGGGGGCTCATATCTGCCCCTAACTGGGGGAGCCGAGGTTTGAGGCCTGGGTTTGTCCTTGGCGGGCGGGACATACAGGCCTAGGGTCTGCAGGGTGGTGCGGGAGTCTTTCATCCCGTGCAGACGAGTGTCCATTTGGTTCGCAAACAGGGCCTTGCCGTCGAAGGGCAGGTCCTGCATGAGGGACTGGGATTCTATGGACAGCCCCGACAGCGAGAGCCATGACGCCCGTCGCATGGAGATAGCTGTGACATTATGAGTGTAAAATAATATTTCATTGAAAGGTGACAGGGCCAGAAAGAGTTAATTAACTCAGACTGACCTGACCCATGGGTGAACTGTCGAAACTGGTTAGGAAGATATGTAAATGAATAAAGAACAGGAGTACTTGTGGCACCTTAGAGACACATTTATTTCAGCATAAGCTTTCGTGGGCTACAGCCCACTTCATCGGATGCATAGAATGGAACACACAGCAAGAAGATATTTATACATACAGAGAACATGAAAAGGTGGAAGTAGCCATACCAACTGTAAGAGGCCAATCAATTGAGATGAGCTATCAGGAGGTGGCGCTCCTCCTCACCCTGGGCGCGGTGGAGAGGGTACCTCGGGAATTCCAGGGCAAAGGGTTTTACTCCCGATATTTCCTGAAAAACAAGGAAAACAATTAGAAAACAAGGAAAAAACAAGAAAATCCCCCACTTCATCACAGTCCCCTCCCCCAAGCTCCCCCCAACTGGCACTCGCTCCCCTCCCAGTGCACCCCTGTCACGGACTCACAGATCGTGCCCACTCTTGGCCCCGTGTGGTCCGTGGGGGGTGCCCCGTTAGTGAGACAGCCCTTCTCGGGGGTCCACTCTCTCTCGGGGTCCGGCCCCTCCACCTCCTGGATCCGCACCTCTCTGAGCCTTAGCACGTCTGTCTCTGCCGTGGGCCCCCTCAGGGAGTCCACTCGCTCTGGACCCCCGGGGCCTCCACCCCCGAAGGGGTTGATGCAACCCTGTTCTCTAGACCGGAGTGACTCTCAGCCAGCATGAAACAGAAGGGTTTATTGAGAGTTGAACACAGCACAGGAACCTCTCTGACCCTCAGGCCTGGCCTCCCTCAGCCCAGCACATCCCAGTCTCTCTGCATCCAGGTGGGCTCTGCCTGCTTCCCCTCACCAGCCCAGAGCCCCCCTGCTCCCAGCTGGGCATCTGAGATCCCCGGCCCCAGGCCCCGCCTCTGTCCATTGTCTTCCCTCCAGGTAAACAGGGTCGTAAACCGGGGCCTCCTCTCCTGCTTCTCCCTCTGGCTGGAACCGGCTGGTTAGGTCATTGGGTCCTCACTCTGCAGCCCATTGTCCTCCCACTGGCCAGAACCGGCTGCGTCTCCTCAGCTGGGCCTCTGGGTCACCAGGTCGCCAGGTCACCGGTCGCTGGGGTATCCATCCTCCCGGCCACTGTCTGGGTCCCCACGTCCTCTCTCCGGTCCTCTGCAAAACAAACTCCCTCTCCTCTCACCTCGTTAAACCAGTAATACCCAGGGAAACTGAGTCCCACCCCCTCTGCATGCAAACCATTGAAACCCCACAGAAAACAAGAAAACCCCCCACTTCGTCACATCTCTCCCCCCTTTGAGGCTGAACGGAGCAGGGTCACTTAGCCAGTGACCTGGGGAAGTTCAGGGTCCCCGCCCCACGATAAAGCATCCGCTATAACATTGGCGCTCCCCCTCACATGGACCACCTCCATGTCATACCCCTGGAGGAGCAGGGCCCACCTCAGCAGCTTGGCATTAGCCCCTTTCATTTGGTGCAGCCACGTCAGGGGCGAATGGTCGGTGTACACGGTGAAGCGCCGCCCAAATAGATACGGCTGCAGTTTGTTAAGAGCCCACACCATGGCCAGGCATTCCTTCTCTATGGCCGCATAATGCTGCTCCCGGGGCAGCAGCTTCTTGCTCAGGTACACAATGGGGCGTCTCTCCCCCTTAGTATCAGTTTGCATCAGTACCGCCCCCAGCCCTGTGTCCGAGGCGTCGGTGAACACCAGGAAGGGTTTGTTAAAATCCGGGTTTACCAGCACCGGGCCCTGGTGATAAGTGGGATAAGTGCCCCCTTCAGCGCACAGAGAGCCCTCTGGCACTGCTCGGTCCAGACCACCTTGTCCGGCTTTCCCTTTTGACACAGCTCCGTGAGGGGAGCTGCCAGGGAGCTAAAGTGGGGCACAAACCTCCGGTAGTACCCGGCCATCCCAATGAAAGCCTGGACCTGCTTCTTAGTCTGGGGGGCGGGCCAGGCCTTGATTGCCTCCACTTTGGCCGGCTCCGGCTTCAGGTGGCCACTCCCAACCTTGTGGCCCAGGTATAAAACCTCTGCCATCCCCACCTTGCACTTTTCAGCTTTTATGGTCAGTCCTGCATCCTGGAGGCGACCCAGCACTCTCTTCACCTGGGACAGATGTTCCTCCCAGGTCTGGCTAAAGACACAGATATCGTCAATATTCGCTAGTGCAAAGCCCTCCATCCCCCTTAGTAACTGATCCACCAGGCGCTGGAAGGTGGCAGGTGCCCCCTTGAGGCCGAAAGGCAGGACCAGGAACTCGAAGAGCCCTATTGGTGTGGTGAAGGCGGACTTCGCCCTGGCCTCCGGGTCCAAAGGCACCTGCCAGTAGCCTTTGGTAAGATCCATGGTAGTGAGGTACCGGGCACCCCCCAACTTGTCTAAGATTTCATCAGTCCTGGGCATGGGGTAGGCATCAGACACGGTGATGGCATTGAGCTTCCGATAGTCCACACAGAACCGGATCGACCCGTCCTTCTTGGGGACCAGCACCACGGGTGAGGCCCAGGGACTGGCGGAGGGCTGGATCACCCCTAAAGCCAGCATGTCCCCGACCTCTCTCTCCAGGTCCTGGGCTGTTTTCCCAGTGACCCTGAATGGGGAACACCTGATGGGAGGGTTGGTTCCCGTCTCCACCCGGTGGACAGCCAGGTTAGTGAGCCCAGGCCGGCTGGAGAACAGCTGCCGGTATGAATGCAGCACGGCTCTGATCTCTGCCTGCTGGGCAGGGGTTAGCTGGTCTGAGAGGGGAATTGATTCTAGCGAGGGGTTAGCCCCAGCCTCAGGGAGGAGTCCCACCAGGGGGTCCTCTCCTTTCTCCTCCCACTGCCCACACACAGCCAGCACCAGCTTCTCCCTGTCCCAATACGGCTTCATCATGTTGACGTGATACACCCGGTGGCTGTGAGCCCGGTTGGACAGTTCCACCACATAGTTCACCTCGTTTACCTGTCTGATGACCGTGAAGGGGCCGTCCCAGGCCGCTTGCAGCTTGTTCTTCCTCACGGGGATGAGGAGCATCACCTGATCCCCGGTAGCATATGAGCGGGCACGGGCTGAGCGGTCGTACCAGACCTTCTGCTTCCTCTGGGCCCTTGCTAGGTTCCCCCTAGCCAAGCCCATGAGCTCCACGAGCTTTTCCCGGAAAGTCAGTACATACTCTACCACTGATTCCCCATCGGGAGAGGCCTTTCCCTCCCACTCGGCTCTCACCAAGTCCAGGGGCCCCCTCACCCTCCTTCCGTACAGCAACTTGAACGGGAAGAACCCTGTGGATCCCTGGGGCACTTCCCTATATGCGAACAGCAGGTGGGGTAAATACTTGTCCCAGTCCTGCGGGTGCTGGTCCATAAAGGTTTTCAGCATCCTCTTTAGGGTCCCATTGAACCTCTCCACTAGCCCGTTGGACTGAGGGTGGTAGGCTGAGGCCCAGGTGTGTCGGACCCCACACTTCTCCCACAAGCACTGGAGCAGGGTCGACATGAAGTTAGACCCCTGGTCTGTTAGGACCTCCTTGGGGAACCCCACTCTGCTGAAGATGGTCAGCAGCGCGTCTGCCACGGTGTCTGCCTCGATAGAGGACAAGGCCACCGCCTCGGGGTAGCGCGTAGCAAAATCTACCACCACCAGGATGTATTTCTTCCCTGACCGGGTCACCCTGCTGAGGGGCCCCACTATGTCCATGGCCACCTTCTGGAAAGTCTCTTCTATGATAGGCAAAGGTCTCAGCGGGGCTTTACACTTATCCCGGGCCTTTCCCACCCTCTGGCAGGAGTCACAGGTCCTGCAATACTGTCGGATAGCGTCGAAGACCCCGGGCCAGTAAAAGTTCTGCAGCAGCCTCTGCCTGGTGCGCCGGATGCCCTGATGCCCCGAAAGGGGGATATCGTGGGCCAAGAACAACAGTTTGCGGCGGTACCTCTGGGGAACCACCAGCTGCCTCCCGACTTTCCAAGATTCAGTTCGCCCTGAACCAGCCCATTCCCGGTACAGGAATCCCCTCTCCCACAGGAATCGCTCCCGGCGGTCCTCCCCCTGGGATCCTGCACTGTCGTGGCTAGCCAGGGCCCTCAGTTTCTCCAGGGAGGGATCCACCTGCAGCTCCATTTGGAATTCAGCTGCTGGGTCTGAGGCTACAGCCCTGGCTGGTGGCGCCTCAGTTTCCCCACCCTGGGACGGAGGCTCCGGCCCAGCCCTGTCAAGCCCTACCCTTGGCGCTTCAGCCCCCCCCCTCGGGAGGTCCCACGTCCCTCGCTGGCTCTGGCTCCGGGTAAGGACCAGGGCGCTATGAGTGTCATCCGGCCAATTCTCCAAGTCATTACCCATTAGCACCTCGGTAGGCAGGTGGTCGTGCACCCCAACTTCTTTGGGTCCCTCCTTAGCCCCCCATTTCAGGTGTATCCTCGCTACAGGCACCTTGACGGGGGCCCCAAACACTCCCCTCAGGGTCAGGTAGGCATCGGGCACTAGCTGGTCAGGGTCCACCACCTCGGACCGCGCCAGCGTCACCTCTGCACCCATGTCCCAGAACCCCTGGACGCGTCTTCCCCCCACCTCAATGGGGATGATGTGGCGATTGTTCCCCGGGGCCTGTCCCACGCTCACCCGGCGGATTGGGTACGGGTGCTGTGGACCTGGGGCCCCACCTTCCCCTGCTGGCCTGGCCTGGCGGTCCCCTCCCCCTGGCACGGCCCTCTCGACTGCAGCCCCTGGGCCCGGCGGTGCCCCCTCTCGGTGGGCTTCCACCCAGTTAACATCCCGCGGGTTCTGCTTGGCCGCCATTTCCTTCATCTTCAGGCACTGTGCCACCTTGTGCCCCTTTTGGCCACAGTAATTACACCTCACGTCTCTCAAGTCCCACGAGGGGGGTCGCCCCGCCCCGGCAGTCCCGGGCACCCCCGAGTTGGGCTTCCTGGAGTCCCACCGTTGAGAGGGCTCAGGGTGACTCCCCTTATGAGTTCCTGATGTGGGTCTCCCCCCTGCCCCCGATCTACTGTCCACGAACTCATCTGCCAGCGCCCCTGCACTGTGCAGATCTTTGGGCTTCCGGTCCACTAGCCACATCTTAAGGTCCGGAGGGCAGATGTCATACAGCTGCTCCAACCCCACCAGGTTATACACATCCTCTGCGGTAGTGGCCCCTGCGCCCTTCCCCCACTTGCGGAGATATTCCCCCAGCAAGTTGGTGACCTCCTTGTAAGAGACACCTGAGGCCTTGCGCACACCCCGGAACCGTTTCCTGTACACCTCGGGGGTCAGTTCAAACTTCAGCAGCAAAGCCTGTTTGAACAGGTCGTAGTCCCCCGTCTCAACACCATCCATTTGGCTGAACTCCTGTATGGCTTTGGGACCCAGCAGGGGGGGTCAGACAGCGAAGCCTGTCTGCGGGGTCAATCTGGTTCAGTTCACAAGCCTTCTCAAAGGCTGTGAGGTAGGCATCAATACCCCCCCCCTCCTTGAACTGGGGCAGCAGTTTGGTGTCTAGATTCCCCACACCACTGGCGTCTCGGGGCCCTTCCCCACTTACCCCGCGGCAGGCCCTCTTGGCCCGCCTCTCGTCCATCTCCAACTCGTGCTTCCGCTGTTCTACACGGTCCGCTCGTTCTCTCTCTCTGTCCACCCGCCTCCGATCCTCTAGCTCCAGCTCCTTTGCTTTCAGCTGCAGCTCCAGTCTCCGCAGCTCCTCTAGGGAGGAACCCGACTGGGGTCTCCCTGTACTGACCGGGGAGTCAGGTCTGACCCACTCCCGGTCACTACACAGACTGCCCCCACGGCTACTCCCCGGCTCTCCAGGCACCCCGGGAGCCCCCCTGGGGTCTGGAGCCTGCGCCTCAGACGGGTCATTCTCTACAAGCTGAGCAATCAGCCGCTCCTTAGTGAGCCTCCCCACGCTCAGCCCCCTCCCCCTGCAGAGACGTGCCAGGTCACTCTTACGGAGCTGGTTCTAGGCCATTTCCAGGCTGGTTCCGTTCAATACCCTCGTTCTATCGCTGGCAGCCACTCACTGCAAAGTGCCTGCGCCCGCAGCCAACGTCTACAGGGTGCATCCGCGACACATCCCACTCCTGACACCACGTTGTCACGGACTCACAGATCGTGCCCACTCTTGGCCCCGTGCGGTCCGTGGGGGGTGCCCCTTTTAGTGAGACAGCCCTTCTCGGGGGTCCACTCTCTCGGGGTCAGGCCCCGTGCGGTCCATGGGGGGTGCCCCTTTTAGTGAGACAGCCCTTCTCGGGGGTCCACTCTCTCTCGGGGTCCGGCCCCTCCACCTCCTGGATCCGCACCTCTCTGAGCCTTAGCACGTCTGTCTCTGCCGTGGGCCCCCTCAGGGAGTCCACTCGCTCTGGAGCCCCAGGGCCTCCACCCCCGAAGGGGTTGATGCAACCCTGTTCTCTAGACCGGAGTGACTCTCAGCCAGCATGAAACAGGAGGGTTTATTGAGAGTTGAACACAGCACAGGAAACTCTCTGACCCTCAGGCCTGGCCTCCCTCAGCCCAGCACATCCCAGTCTTTCTGCATCCAGGTGGGCTCTGCCTGCTTCCCCTCTCCAGCCCAGAGCCCCCCTGCTCCCAGCTGGGCATCTGAGATCTCCGGCCCCAGGCCCCGCCTCTGTCCATTGTCTTCCCTCCAGGTAAACAGGGTCGTAAACCGGGGCCTCCGCTCCTGCTTCTCCCTCTGGCTGGAACCGGCTGGTTAGGTCACTGGGTCCTCACTCTGCAGCCCATTGTCCTCCCACTGGCCAGAACCGGCTGCGTCTCCTCAGCTGGGCCTCTGGGTCACCAGGTTGCCAGGTCACCGGTCGCTGGGGTATCCATCCTCCCGGCCACCGGATGGGTCCCCGCGTCCTCTCTCCGGTCCTCTGCAAAACACACTCCCTCTCCCCTCACCTCGTTAAACCAGTAACACCCAGGGAAACTGAGTCCCACCCCCTCTGCATGCAAACCATTGAAACCCCACAGAAAACAAGAAAACCCCCCACTTCGTCACAACCCCCAACCCCCCACGTCCCCTCATCTCCCCACACAGGCATCTGCTCCCTCTTACCCCCCCATCTGCTCTTCCTGTCATTCCCCCACATCTGGCTCCCTGCAGCCCCCACAGAACTGGGGACCCCTCTCCAGGCGGAGCCGTGTCTCACCATGTCTCCCCCCCCCGCCCCCCAGGGGACCTGACCTCGCGCCTCTCCAAGGACACCACCATGATGAGCCGCTCGGTGCCGGCCAACGCCAACATCTTCCTGTGCAAACTGGTGAAGGCGCTGGGGCTGTACGGCTTCATGCTGGGTCTGTCCCGGCGCTTGACGCTGCTCACGCTGCTCGAGACCCCCCCTCACCATGGCCGCCCAGAACCTCTACGACGCCCGCCACCAGGTACGGGGCAGGGGAGACAACCCCCGTGGGATGCTGGGGAGACCGCCCCTTACCCTCCTGATCCTGGGGAGACGCCCACCTCCCAGGATCTGGTGTCCCAGACCCCCAGGGCAGGGGGGCAGTCCCTTTATGAAGTTCCCCTCTCTGATCCCAGAGAGGGTCGCCCTCCAGTGGGGTGTTTCTGGAGGGTCCCGCAGGGCTGTTCTCCCCCAGTGCTGTTACTGGATCTGGGGGGCAAGTTAGACCCCAGGCTGGTTAGTCTGCAGGTGACACCGTGATGGGGGCGGTGGGTCCTGATGGGGACGGTCAGTCACACACTGCGAGCGGGGTCCTTGGTGAGCTGGGCCCATTCAAACCGAACTGTGAGCTCCCTGGGGCAGGGCCCATCTTTCTGTGCTGTGTTTGTACAGTGCCTAGCGCAGTGGGCACCTGGGCCAGGACAGCTGCAGGGCCCTATTGTAATACAGATCACACAGCCAAGTGCCCGGTCAGACACCTCGGAGCCAGCGATGCGGGTCACACTTGGTTGGGCTGGGGGCTCCATCCTAGGAAGCAGTGACTGGGCAGGAGAGAGAGGTCACGTGGGATGAGCAGCTCTGTGTGATGCTGTGGTTAGAGGGCGGACATGACTCTGGGCTGTATAAAGCTGCCTTGTAATGTGGAGACTCCTGGAGCTCCAGCTGAGATGTTTAAAGGTATTTAGGTGTCGCTGCACTCAGCCCTGCAAGGCCTGATTGATTTAGGAGCTTGTCTCATTTTCAAAAGGGGTTTAGGCACTTGGGAGCCCAAATCCCCTTGATTGTGCCTAACCCCCTTTTGAAAATGATACTAGGCTCCTAAATCAATCAGGCCTAGCAACGCTGAGTGCAGCGACACCTGACCTCTCCAAACCTGGGCCTCCAGCTCAGTGGTGTAGCCAGGGGACGGTTCAGGGGTAACGATCCCAGTCTGTGAGGACCCACCCGGGGAGCAGAGGCTCTGTTCTCCCCGACAAAGCAGAACGAGAGCCAGCCTCCGGGGGCGGATGTGAGACGAATTCAGACTGGAAACGGGCAGATGTTTACCAGGGAGGGGATTAGCCACTGGACCAGCTGGCCCAGGGACAGATCGAGATTTGAGTGTCTCCTCAGATCCCCACACCAGGCGGGTTACGGGGCTGGATGACGGGGGAGATTCGCTGGCCGGGGCTATGCGGGAGCCCAGACGCGCTGGGCGGGTTGTGACGTCTCTGACCCCGCGCCCCCCAGGCCGTGCTGAGAGCGATCCAGGACTCCATGGCGCGCTCCGGCGAGGTCGTGCGCGAGTCCGTCTCTGTGACGAACTGGGACTGTTCTTAAAGTGGTCTGTGAATGCTGACAGGGGAGTGTGGCTAGGATAGTCTGCATCGGGGGATGGGAGAGTGACCAAGGGAGTGAGAGGCGAGGTGACACCTTTGCCTGGGAAACTGAACAAAGGCTGTGGGAGGGGTCGCTGAAGGCAGAGTTTCAGGAGCTGGCTAGTGACCATGGCTGGGAGGCAGACGGGGCTCTGACCTCCCAGGGGGGCTAGGGTGCCCGGGGACCCCAAGATGGACCTAACTGAGGGGGTCCTGTTGTCTGCGCCTGCAAGACCTGTCTTGGACTGTATTCCTGTCATCTAAATAAACCTTCTGCTTTACTGGATGGCTGAGAGTCATGGTGAATTGCAGGAAGCCGGGGGTGCAGGGCCCTGAGTCCCCCCATACTCCGTGACAACTGGTGGCAGAGGTGGGATGTACTGCACCCCGTGGTCGGCACTTCCTGCAGTAAGTGACTTGGGGAGAAGTAAAACGAAGGGGGATTGACGGGGACCAGGTGGGCTGAAGAGTCAGAGAGAGATGGTTCAGGGGGTGATTGAGCCCTGGGAGTGTGTGACCAGTGAGAAGGACTGTTGCAGTAACAGGGTCCCCTGGGGGATCGCAGCGAGCGGTCCCGGGGCGGAGGAGTCTGCAGCTCGACCCTGGCAGAGAGGGGGTGACCTGAAGAAGGGCTGGCACACTAGGGGTCTCCCTGGAACGGTGAAAAGCGGAGAGCACAGGCCGGTGTGTGGCCAGCAGGAGGATGTATGCTATACGCCTTAAGAGCGACCTGGTGGAGCTGTGCAGGCAGAGGGGGCTGTGCATTGGGAGGTCCACCAAAGAACAGCTCATTGCCCAGCTGGAGGAGAGGGATCGCTTGGATGAACGGAGCCCTGACCCTAAGGGAAGCCGCCCGGCGGATGCAGCGTGGGCCCCGGGGCCTGACATGGCTGGGAGGGGTCAGACTGCTGCCGAGGACACCCCGAGACCCTGCCTACCTATACCTAGGGGAGGGGTTGGGGGAAGCCCAGCGAATACCGAGGGCACCCTGACCCCGGCAGCCAGCAGGGGATCGTCCCGGCGGAGCTCCCCGTCCCGGGAGTGGATGCGACTGGAATGTGACAGGGAGCTGAGACTGAAAGAGCTTGAGTTAAGGCAGCAAGAACTGAAGCAGGAGCGGGAAGAGAATGAGAAACAACGTCAGCATGAGCGGGAAGAGCGGGTAGAACGGGAAAAAACAGCGTCAGCATGAGGAGAACCAGCGTCAGCATGAGCTGGAACTGGCCAGGCTGAGGAGCAGTGGGGCCCCAGCTGCGGTGAGCGAGGGGGGACCCAAGACTGCAAAGAGCTTTGATAAGTGCTTGCTGGCCCAGCGTAAGGAGGGGGAGGACATGGATACCTTCCTGACGGCCTTTGAGAATACCTGCGAGCTGCTCCAGGTTGACCCTGCAGACAGGCTCCAGTTTCTCATCCCCTCACTGGACCCCACAGCCAGGGAGGTGTACAGCCGACTGAAAGGGGCGGAGACAGGGGACTACGAACTGTTCGAAAAGGCCCTGCTCCGCGAGTTTGGGCTAACCCCTGAGATGTACCGGCAAAGGTTCCGGAATCAGCGTAAAACCCGTGAGGTCACATACCTACAACTAGCCAACCGGGCGCAGGGGTATGCCCGCAAGTGGACAGCTGGGGCCCAAACTATGGAGGACCTGCTTGACCTATTCGTACTGGAGCACGTGTATGAGCAGTGCCCATCCGACCTGAGGCGATGGTTGATGGACCAAAAGCCAGAGAACCCGCAGCACGCAGGCCAGTTGGCCGACGAGTTTGTGAACAGTCGGGCAGGGGCTAACAGGGAGGAGTCCCAAAGGAACAGTCCCACCACAACGCGGAGCGAGAGTCACCATGGGACCTCCCAGCGGGAAAATACGGAAAAACCCCACCAAAGGGGAACATCCGGCGTCAGGGCCATCCGACCCACTCGAGGGGACCCATGGGACATGGGCTGCTATCACTGTGGCCAGAGAGGCCACATATGGGCCCAGTGCCCCAGGCTCAGGGACAGACTGAGCCGACCGAACCCACAGAGGGTTGACTGGGTAGAGACCCAGCCGGGCGAGAGGCAGCACTCCCAGGGAAGGGGGGCTGGCGGAGTACCACCTGCTAAGAAGGGAGGAGAGCTCCAGGCCAGCTCCTCTGCGGGGCTGGATGCTCCAGACTCAGGGTTTTTGGTTTATACGGTGGGCGCGGGGCGGTCCCTCTGGAGAGAGTACCTTGTTCCCCTGGAGGTGGATGGGAGGAAGGTCGATGGATACTGGGATACGGGCGCAGAGGTGACGCTGGCCCGGCCCGAGGTGGTGGCCCCAGATCAGGTGGTGCCCAACACCTACCTGACTCTGACGGGGGTGGGCGGGACACCAGTCAAAGTGCCCGTGGCAAGGGTACACCTGAAGTGGGGGGCCAAGGAGGGCCCCAAGGACGTGGGGGTACACCCGTATTTGCCCACTGAGGTGTTGATGGGGGGGGACCTGGAGGACTGGCCAAGCAACCCCCAGGGTGCACTGGTTGTGACCCGCAGTCAGAGCCGGCGAGGAGCACTGCGCCCTGGCCTTGGGGAGGGTGCCTTGCCTGAGGCGCAGGACCCTAACCTGGTGGGGAGGGAACACCCAGGGACACGGCTCAGGGAGGCTGCGGCTTCAGACCCAGCCGGCGAGAAAGAGCAGGTGGCCATCCCTGTCCCAGCTGCTGAGTTCCAGGCCGAGGTGCAGAAAGATCCCTCCTTGCGGAAGATAAGGGACCTGGCCGACCTCGGTGCGGTACAGACCATGGGGAGAGGTGGCCGGAAAAGGTTCCTGTGGGAGAAGGGGTTCCTGTACCGAGAATGGGCTCCCCCAGGGAAAATGGAGTCAGGGGGGATCAGGAGGCAGCTGGTGGTACCCCAGAAGTATCGCCGCCAGCTGCTGTACCGGGCCCATGACACCCCCCTCTCAGGGCACCAGGGACCCTGGCGTACCCAGCAGAGGCTGCTACGGAGCTTTTACTGGCCTGGGGTCTTTGTTACTGTCCGGCAGTACTGCCAATCCTGTGACCCCTGTCAGAGGGGGAGGAAGGCCCGGGACAAGGGGAAACGGCTTTAGGACCCTTGCCCAGCATAGAGGAGCCTTTCCAGAGGGTGGCCAAGGTTAAAAGGGGGGCTCTGAACCAAGAGAGCCCGAATCACCGACCTCCAGACTGGAGCGCTGGGAGAAGACCACAGCCCAGTTGGAACCCCAGGGGTATTGGGGTGGGAAAAGGGCACAGGCCGCATAAACCTTCCCACGTGCGAACTATGAGTGCCATCGAGCAGCCCCGACCTAAGTGGGGGCGTGAAACTGGAGGGGCCTGGTGTAATTCTCACCGAGGAATGGGAGGGATGCTGGGGCATCCATGGGAACGGGGGTAGGTTCGAACTTCCCCGGGTCACTGGCTAAAGTGACCCCGCTCAGTTCGGTCTCGGAGGGGGGAGAGATGTGACGAACTGGGACTGTTCTTAAAGTGGTCTGTGAATGCTGACAGGGGAGTGTGGCTAGGATAGTCTGCATCGGGGGATGGGAGAGTGACAGGCGAGGTGACACCTTTGCCTGGGAAACTGAACAAAGGCTGTGGGAGGGGTCGCTGAAGGCAGAGTTTCAGGAGCTGGCTAGTGACCATGGCTGGGAGGCAGACGGGGCTCTGACCTCCCAGGGGGGCTAGGGTGCCCGGGAACCCCAAGATGGACCTAACTGAGGGGGTCCTGTTGTCTGCGCCTGCAAGACCTGTCTTGGACTGGGTTCCTGTCGTCTAAATAAACCTTCTGCTTTACTGGCTGGCTGAGAGTCATGGTGAATCGCAGGAAGCCGGGGGTGCAGGGCCCTGAGTCCCCCCATACTCCGTGACAGTCTCCTCCATCGAGACCGTGCGCAGCTTCGCCACCGAGGAGGAGGAGTCGCGGCGCTATGAGGCGGCGCTGGCCGAGACCCACCGGCTGAAGAACCTCCGCGACCTGGAGAGGGCGCTCTACCTGCTCTTCCGCCGGGTGAGCCGGGGAGGGGGACCCAGGCATCCAGGGCAGGCAGTTGGGGGCAGGGGAAGAGAGCCAGGTGTCTGGGGTAGGTAGTTCTGGATCTGATGGGGGAGCTGGGGAGGGGACCCAGGCATCCGGGGAAAATGGGCATGATTTGACAGGGGAGCCAGCGAGAGGGGAACCAGGCCCCAGGGGATGGTAGCAGATTATTCAGGGACAGGGGTGTCCAGGGAATGCACTTTGTGACTCAGTGGGAGAGGGGACCCAGGCATCTGGGCATGGCAGTTCCTGATGCAGTGGATTATCTGGAGAAGAAGGGACCCAGGCGTCCGGGGAAGGCATGTTCATGTCTGACGTGAGCTGGGGAGCAGGGCATTTTGCAAGCAGACAGGTGAGCTGAGGGTGGGGGGAGGGGGACCCAGGCATCCAGGGGAGCTGCTGTTCATGCAGCCAGTCAGCGGCGGGGCTGAGGGATGCGGATTTCAGGCTTGGGGCGCCCCCCTTCCTGCTCCCCACATGACTCTGTCTCCCCCCCAGCTGCTGCAGCTGGCCGTGCAGGTGCTGATGCTGTACTGCGGGCACCAGCAGATCAACGCCGGGCTCCTGACCAAGGGCAGCCTGGTCTCCTTCATCCTCTACCAGGGGGACGTGGGCAGCTACGTGCAGGTGAGGGGCCCTGCGCCAGGGACGGGGCCGTAGTAGGGTCACAGCGACTATTCCATCCTCCTCTGTCTGTGCATCCACCCATCCCTCCACTCACCCACCCTTTTACCCACCCACCCCTCCCCACGCCCACCCACACACCCATCCTTCCATCCATCCACCCACCCACCTATCCCTCCCCACTCCCACCCTTCTACCCACCCATTGCTCCACACGCCCACCCACCCTTCCTTCCACCTCTCCCTCCCTATGCCCACCCACCCTTCCTTTCACCTCTCCCTCCCTATGCCCACCCACCCATCTACCCACCCATCCTTCCGCTCACCCACCCACCCACCCATCCAGCCCTCCACACACCCACCCTTCCTTCCATCCCCACACCCATCCCCACTCCCAGCCACCCTTCTATTGTGAAGGGGGTGTGACTCACCACGCTAGCGGCTGTCCCGGGGATTAGCTCTGCTCACCAGTGCGCCGCCTTCTGGTGGTGTCTCGCCGTCGTCACTTCTGCTCAAGGACCCGTGTCATTCCAAGGAGCACGACGTCCTCTCCAGGACACGGCCCACTGGCCATGCCACACTCTGTGCCCCCCCTTCCGGGGGGTTGCAGTTCGCTGTCCAGCCACTTCCCTCAGTGGCAACTGCAGCCTGTGGTCTGGCCACTTCCTCAGTGGCGAGTGGTGGGGGATGACACCCAGGCCCACCCACTACTCTGGGTCCCAGCCCAGGGACCCTGTAGACAGCACCCACATGCTGCATCCCCTCAGTACTTCTCCCTGGGCCACTTCCCTGCAGCGCCCGCATCTTCTCCACCCTCATCTCCAGGCCTCAGTCTTCGCAGTCAGCCAGGAGCTCGCTCTCACCCCTGATCCTGCCCGGCTCTGCTCTGCTCTGCGCAGGGTGCTACCGTTCTTCCTCCTGCAGGGCAGCCAGGCCTCCCTCCTCAAGCCCCAGGGAGCAACTGAGCCTGCTCTGCCCTGCAGCTCTTCTTATATGGGCCTGCCCAGCCCTGATTGGCTGCTCCTCGCAGCCCCTCTCCTATTGGCTTCTTTCTGCGCAGCCTCCCTAGGACTCCATTAACCCCTTACTGGCCAGTGTGGTGTGGACGCCCCATCACACCATCTACCACTCCACACACCTGACTCTGGCCCCATACACACTCCTCTATGCATCCATCCGGCCCTGCCTCATCTGTCTGTCTGTCTCCCTTTCTCTGGGTATGTCTACACAACAGAGACTTTGCCAGTGTAACTACGGCACCGTAGGGCTGCCAGCGTAGCCCCGTGGTGTAGACGCAGTCTGCGCCGGTGGAAGGGGTTTCTCCATCGCTGTGGGAACTCCACCTCCCTGAACGATGGTAGCTACATTGACAGAACCAACCATCCCTCGGCGTAGCTGGGTCTGCACCGGGGTTTTTGTCAGCATAGCTACAGTGGCCGGGGTGTTTCACACCCTGACTGTTAGCTGGCTGGGTTGACCTAACTTTTAAGTGTAGGCCGGTCCTCTGACTCGCTCTCTGCCCGGCCCCAGACCCTGGTGTACATGTACGGGGACCTGCTGAGCAACGTGGGGGCGGCGGAGAAGGTGTTCGAGTACCTGGACCGGGAGCCGGCCGTGCGCACCGACGGGACGCGGGCGCCGGAGTCGCTGCAGGGACATGTCTCCTTCCACAACGTCTCCTTCTCCTACCCCTCCCGCCCGGACCGCCAGGTCTAAAGGTACCTACAGCGAGGCGGCTACACCCTACCCCCGGCTACACCCTACCCCTGGCTACACCCCACCCCTGGCTCACAGCACCAGGGCTCCTGGCCTATTCCCCCCTCCCCATCCCCGGGAGGGGATCCTGCTGGCTCACAGCCCCCTCAGTCCCAGGACTCCTGAGTCCTGTCCCATTGTCATGGACTCACAGATCGTGCCCACTTTTGGCCCCGTGCGGTCCGTGGGGGGTGCCCCTTTCAGTGCGACAGCCCTTCTCGGGGGTCCCCTCTCTCCCGGGGTCAGGCCCCTCCACCTCCTGGAGCCGCACCTCTCTGAGTCTTAGCACGTCTGTCTCTGCCGTGGGCCCCCTCAGGGAGTCCACTCGCTCTGGACCCCCGGGGCCTCCACCCCCGAAGGGGTTGATGCAACCCTGTTCTCTAGCCCGGAGCGACTCTCAGCCAGCGTAACACAAGAGGGTTTATTGAGAGTTGAACACAGCACAGGAAACTCTCAGGGCCTCCGGCCTGGCCTCCCTAAGCCCAGCACACCCCAGTCTCTCTGTATCTAGGTGGGCTCTGCCTGCTCCCCCTCTAAAGCCCAGAGCCCCCCTGCTCGCCGCTGGGCATCCGAGATCCCCGGCCCCAGGCCCCGCCTCTGTCCATTGTCTTCTCTCCAGGTAAACAGGGTCGTAAACCGGGGCCTCCTCTCCTGCTTCTCCCTCTGGCTGGAACCGGCTGGTTAGGTCACTGGGTCCTCACTCTGCAGCCCATTGTCCTCCCACTGGCCAGAACCGGCTGCGTCTCCTCAGCTGGGCCTCCGGGTCACCAGGTCACCGGTCGCTGGGGTATCCATCCTCCCGGCCATCGGCTGGGTCCCCACGTCCTCTCTCCGGTCCTCTGCAAAACACACTCCCTCTCCCCTCACCTCGTTAAACCAGTAACACCCAGGGAAACTGAGTCCCACCCCCTCTGCATGCAAACCATTGAAACCCCACAGAAAACAAGAAAACCCCCCACTTCGTCACATCTCTCCCCCCTTCGAGGCTGAACGGAGCAGGGTCACTTAGCCAGTGACCTGGGGAAGCTCAGGGTCCCCGCCCCGCGATAAAGCATCCGCTATAACATTGGCGCTCCCCCTCACATGGACCACCTCCATGTCATACCCCTGGAGGAGCAGGGCCCACCTCAGCAGCTTGGCATTAGCCCCTTTCATTTGGTGCAGCCACGTCAGGGGCGAATGGTCGGTGTACACGGTGAAGCGCCGCCCAAATAGATATGGCTGCAGTTTGTTAAGGGCCCACACCATGGCCAGGCATTCCTTCTCTATGGCCGCATAGTGCTGCTCCCGGGGCAGCAGCTTCTTGCTCAGGTACACAATGGGGTGTCTCTCCCCCTTAGTATCAGTTTGCATCAGTACCGCCCCCAGCCCTGTGTCCGAGGCGTCGGTGAACACCAGGAAGGGTTTGTTAAAATCCGGGTTTACCAGCACCGGGCCCTGGATAAGTGCCCCCTTCAGCGCACAGAGAGCCCTCTGGCACTGCTCAGTCCAGACCACCTTGTCCGGCTTTCCCTTTCGACACAGCTCCGTGAGGGGTGCTGCCAGGGAGCTAAAGTGGGGCACAAACCTCCGGTAGTACCCTGCGATCCCAATGAAAGCCTGGACCTGCTTCTTAGTCTGGGGGGCGGGCCAGGCCTTGATTGCCTCTGTTGACGTGATACACCCGGTGGCTGTGAGCCCGGTTGGACAGTTCCACCACATAGTTCACCTCGTTTACCTGTCTGATGACCGTGAAGGGGCCGTCCCAGGCCGCTTGCAGCTTGTTCTTCCTCACGGGGATGAGGAGCATCACCTGATCCCCGGTAGCATATGAGCGGGCACGTGCTGAGCGGTCGTACCAGACCTTCTGCTTCCTCTGGGCCCTTGCTCGGTTCCCCCTAGCCAAGCCCATGAGCTCCACGAGCTTTTCCCGGAAAGTCAGTACATACTCTACCACTGATTCCCCATCGGGAGAGGCCTTTCCCTCCCACTCGGCCCTCATCAAGTGCAGGGGCCCCCTCACCCTCCTTCCGTACAGCAACTCGAACGGGGAGAACCCTGTGGATTCCTGGGGCACTTCCCTATATGCGAACAGCAGGTGGGGTAAATACTTGTCCCAGTCCTGCGGGTGCTGGTCCATAAAGGTTTTCAGCATCCTCTTTAGGGTCCCATTGAACCTCTCCACTAGCCCGTTGGACTGAGGGTGGTAGGCTGAGGCCCAGGTGTGTCGGACCCAACACTTCTCCCACAAGCACTGGAGCAGAGTTGACATGAAGTTAGACCCCTGGTCTGTAAGGACCTCCTTGGGGAACCCCACTCTGCTGAAGATGGTCAGCAGCGCGTCTGCCACGGTGTCTGCCTCGATAGAGGACAAGGCCACCGCCTCGGGGTAGCGCGTAGCAAAATCTACCACCACCAGGATGTATTTCTTCCCTGACCGGGTCACCCTGCTGAGGGGCCCCACTATGTCCACGGCCACCTTCTGGAAAGGCTCCTCTATGATGGGCAAAGGTCTCAGCGGGGCTTTACACTTATCCCAGGCCTTTCCCACCCTCTGGCAGGAGTCACAGGTCCTGCAATACTGTCGGATAGCGTCAAAGACCCCGGGCCAGTAAAAGTTCTGCAGCAGCCTCTGCCTGGTGCGCCGGATGCCCTGATGCCCCGAAAGGGGGATATCGTGGGCCAAGAACAACAGTTTGCGGCGGTACCTCTGGGGAACCACCAGCTGCCTCCCGACTTTCCACGATTCAGTTCGCCCTGAACCAGTCCATTCCCGGTACAGGAATCCCCTCTCCCACAGGAATCGCTCCCGGCGGTCCTCCCCCTGGGACCCTGCACTGTCGTGGCTAGCCAGGGCCCTCAGTTTCTCCAGGGAGGGATCCACCTGCACCTCCGTTTGGAATTCAGCTGCTGGGTCTGAGGCTACAGCCCTGGCTGGTGGCGCCTCAGTTTCCCCACCCTGGGACGGAGGCTCCTGCCCAGCCCTGTCAAGCCCTACCCTCGGTGCTTCAGCCCCCCCCCTCGGGAGGTCCCGCGCCCCTCGCTGGCTCTGGCTCTGGCTCCGGGTAAGGACCAGGGCGCTATGAGTGTCATCCGGCCAATTCTCCAAGTCATTACCCATTAGCACCTCGGTAGGCAGGTGGTCGTGCACCCGACCTCTTTGGGTCCCTCCTTAGCCCCCCATTTCAGGTGTATCCTCGCTACAGGCACCTTGACGGGGGGCCCAAACACTCCCCTCAGGGTCAGGTAGGCATCGGGCACTACCTGGTCTGGGTCCACCACCTCGGACCACGCCAGCGTCACCTCTGCACCCATGTCCCAGAACCCCTGGACACGTCTTCCCCCCACCTCAATGGGGATGATGTGGCGATTGTTCCCCGGGGCCTGTCCCACGCTCACCCGGCGGATTGGGTACGGGTGCTGTGGACCTGGGGCCCCGCCTTCCCCTGCTGGCCTGGCCTGGCGGTCCCCTCCCCCTGGCACAGCCCTCTCGACTGCAGCCCCTGGGCCCGGCGGTGCCCCCACTCGGTGGGCTTCCACCCAGTTAACACCCCGCGGGCTTGGCTGCCATTTCCTTCATCTTCAGGCACTGTGCCACCTTGTGCCCCTTTTGGCCACAGTAATTACACCTCACGTCTCTCAAGTCCCACGAGGGGGGTCGCCCCGCCCCGGCAGTCCCGGGCACCCCTGAGTTGGGCTTCCTGGAGTCCCACCTTTGAGAGGTCTCAGGGTGACTCCCCTTATGAGTCCCTGATGTGGGTCTCCCCCCTGCCCCCGATCTACTGTCCACGAACTCATCTGCCAGCGCCCCTGCACGGCGCAGATCTTTGGGCTTCCGGTCCACTAGCCACATCTTAAGGTCCGGAGGGCAGATGTCATACAGCTGCTCCAACCCCACCAGGTTATACACATCCTCTGCGGTAGTGGCCCCTGCGCCCTTGCCCCACTTGCGGAGATATTCCCCCAGCAGGTTGGTGACCTCCTTGTAAGAGACACCTGAGGCCTTGCGCACACTCCGGAATCGTTTCCTGTACGCCTCGGGGGTCAGTTCAAACTTCAGCAGCAAAGCCTGTTTGAATAGGTCGTAGTCCCCCGTCTCAACACCATCCATTTGGCTGAACGCCTGTATGGCTTTGGGACCCAGCAGGGGGGTCAGACAGCGAAGCCTGTCTGCGGGGTCAATCTGGTTCAGTTCACAAGCCTTCTCAAAGGCTGTGAGGTAGGCATCAATATCCCCCCCCCCTCCTTGAACTGGGGCAGCAGTTTGGTGTCTAGATTCCACACACCACTGGCGTCTCGGGGCCCTTCCCCACTTACCCCATGGCAGGCCCTCTTGGCCCGCCTCTCGTCCATCTCCAACTCGTGCTTCCGCTGTTCTACACGGTCCGCTCGTTCTCTCTCTCTGTCCACCCGCCTCCGCTCCTCCAGCTCCAGCTCCTTTGCTTTCAGCTGCAGCTCCAGTCTCCGCAGCTCCCCTAGGGAGGAACCTGACTGGGGTCTCCCTGTACTGACTGGGGAGTCAGGTCTGACCCACTCCCGGTCACTACACAGACTGCCCCCACAGCTACTCCCCGGCTCTCCGGGCACCCCGGGAGCCCCCCTGGGGTCTGGAGCCTGCACCTCAGTCGGGTCATTCTCTACAAGCCGAGCAATCAGCCGCTCCTTAGTGAGCCTCCCCACGCTCAGCCCCCTCTCCCTGCAGAGATGTGCCAGGTCGCTCTTACGGAGCTGGTTATAGGCCATTTCCAGGCTGGTTCCGTTCAATACCCTCGTTCTATCGCTGGCAGCCACTCACTGCAAAGCGCCTGCGCCCGCAGCCAACGTCCACAGGGTGCATCCACGAAACATCCCTCTCCTGACACCACGTTGTCACGGACTCACAGATCGTGCCCACTCTTGGCCCCGTGCGGTCCGTGGGGGGTGCCCCTTTTAGTGAGACAGCCCTTCTCAGGGGTCCACTCTCTCTCGGGGTCCGGCCCCTCCACCTCCTGGAGCTGCACCTCTCTGAGCCTTAGCACGTCTGTCTCTGCCGTGGGCCCCCTCAGGGAGTCCACTCGCTCTGGACCCCCGAAGGGGTTGATGCAACCCTGTTCTCTAGACCGGAGTGACTCTCAGCCAGCATGAAACAGAAGGGTTTATTGAGAGTTGAACACAGCACAGGAAACTCTCAGGGCCTCAGGCCTGGCCTCCCTCAGCCCAGCACATCCCAGTCTCTCTGCCTCCAGGTGGGCTCTGCCTGCTCCCCCTCTCCAGCCCCGAGCCCCCCTGCTCCCAGCTGGGCATCTGATACCCCCGGCCCCACCTCTGTCCATTGTCTTCCCTCCAGGGAAACAGGGTCGTAAACCGGGGCCTCCTCTCCTCGCTTCTGTCCTCTGGCTGGAACCGGCTGGTTAGGTCACTGGGTCCTCACTCTGCAGCCCGTTGTCCGCCCACTGGCCAGAACCGGCTGCGTCTCCTCAGCTGGGTCTCCGGGTTACCAGGTCACCGGTCGCTGGGGTATCCATCCTCCTGGCCATCGGCTGGGTCCCCACGTCCTCTCTCCAGTCCTCTGCAAAACACACTCCCTCTCCCCTCACCTCGTTAAACCAGTAACACCCAGGGAAACGGCGTCCCACCCCCTCCGCATGCAAACCATTGAAACTCCACAGAAAACAAGAAAAACCCCCACTTCGTCACACCCATCACTCGAGGAGGGATCCCCCTGGCTCATGGCCCACCCCATTAGGGCTGGCTTTAGGAAGTGCGGGGCCCGATTCGAACAGTTTCGACGGGGCCCCGGCAGGGATGACTTAAAAAAAAAAAACATAAAAAAACGACGTGGGGCTTGTACTCACCGGGCCACGCTCCTAGTCTTTGGCAGCGCCAAAGACCCAGAGCGAGTGAAGGACCCGCCACCAAAGACCTGGAGCACCGCCGGGTGAGTAAAAATTAACAAGGCGCCTGTAGCCAGGGAAGGGATTCTCTGGCACTTGCCCCCCACTCTGGGCGGCCCTGCCACTGGGCGCGGGGCCCTCTTAGGCGCGGGGCCCGATTCGGGGGAATTGGTGGAATTGGCCTAAAGCCGGCCCTGCACCCCATAGCCCTAGGGCTCCTGGCCCTTCCCCCGGGGAGGGATCACTCCGGCTCACAGCCCCTCTGATCTCCAGCCCTCCATGCTCCAAACACAACAGGCACTTTGATACTCTCCCCACTGTCCCAGGACATGTCCTTCGAGCTGCGTCCCGGGGAGGTGACGGCGCTGGTGGGGCTGAACGGCAGCGGGAAGAGCACGTGCGTGGGGCTGCTGGAGCGGTTCTACGAGCCCCAGGCCGGGGAGATCCTGCTGGACGGGGCGCCCCTCCGGGAGTACGAGCACCAGTACCTGCACCGCCAGGTGAGGGCAGCGGGGGCAGGGTCTGGGCTGCTGCTCACTCGGTGTGATGAGCTGGGCAGGTCTCAGCCCCTAACGCCGCTCCCTCTCGCCGGCAGGTGGCCCTGGTAGGGCAGGAGCCCGTCCTCTTCTCCGGCTCCATCCGGGAGAACATCGCCTATGGGCTGGGGGGCTGCGGGGAGGAGCAGGTCACCGGGGCGGCCAGAGCGGCCCACGCCTCCGGGTTCATCGCGGAGCTGGACAGCGTCTTTGAGACAGGTGAGTCACCACTGCCCATGCTGCAAGGGCTTCTGGGAAAGGTCCCCTGCTCTAACCACTAGGCCTCACTCTCCCCCAGAGCCGGGCAGAGAACCCAGGAGTCCTGGCTACCAGCCCCCCCTGCTCTAACCCACCAGCCCCCACTCCCCTCCCAGAGCTGGGGAGAGAACCCAGGAGTCCTGGCTCCCAGCCCCCCTGCTCTACCCACTAGGCCCCACTCCTCTCCCAGAGCTGGGAGAGAATCCAGGAGTCCTGACCCCTCCCTCTCTCTCTCTCTCTGACCCCCTGTAGATGTGGGGGAGAAGGGCGGGCAGCTCTCAGCGGGGCAGAAGCAGCGGATCGCCATCGCCCGGGCACTGATCCGCCAGCCGGCCGTGCTGATCCTGGATGAAGCCACCAGCGCGCTGGATGTGGAGAGCGACTGCGCGGTGGGATCCGAACTCCGAGCCCGGCCAGCCTGAGTGTCTCGTCTGCATCGTATGAGGATGGATCCTAAGGCGGCTCTGCTCCTCCCCCTAGATCCGCCAGTCGGTGCTGAGCCGGGGGCGCCGGACGGTGCTGGTGATCGCCCACCGCATGCAGACGGTGGAGAACGCCGACAGGATCGTGGTGCTGGTGGGCGGGGCCGTGGCCGAGGAGGGGACGCACGCCGAGCTGATGGGGTGCAAGGGGCCCTACTACAGACTGGTGCAGAGAGACCTGGCCGAGTAACCTGCCGCCCCGGGGAATAGCCCAACACCAGCCTTACGGCCCGTCCCCTCCTCCCCCCGGCACAGGGTGAGAGGGAACATACTGACAGCGGCTGATTAGTGTATGATGTCGGGTCACTGGCTTTATCGTCTGTGTTAGGGTTTAGATCAGCGTTTCTCAAACGTGGCCACATGCAGCCACCTGGGGTTTGTCTTGTGGCCACAACCTCCTGGGCAGTGATGGGGGGTGGGGGTGGCAAAGCATTCACCCCTTCCACGGGGCCACCCATGGGGATTGGGCCCTGCCCCCCTCTGGAGCCACAAACTCCAGAGGAACAGGCAGCCAGTGTGAGTTCCCCCCTTTCCCAGGGGCAGTGGGGCTCGGGCTTCTGGCTTCTGCCCTAGGGCGTTGGGCGGCTGGCTCCGACCATGGGGCTTCGGGTTCCAGCTGTCAGGGGTTCGGGCTCCATCCCCTGGCCGTGGGGCATCAGGCCCGTCCCGGGGCTCAAAACTCCCCCATCACCCATGGCCCACGCTGCCTTCCCCAGCCCTCCATTGCCCCTGGCCTCCGCTGCCTCCCTACCCACCTGTCCATTCAGAGCTTAACTTGTGCCCGGCTTGCCAGGGCTGAGTAAGTCTGCTGTGAAAAGTGATATTAACAAACCTACAAATATCAGTTTTCACAGGAGCAAACTTACTAGCTAGCAAGTCTAAAAAAAACCCCAAAAGAAACAACAACAGAAAAGAGAAGAATGTGCAAAGCACCTTATTTTGTTTCTATTCTGTTTAGGGACAGTAAAGAATAGAGACAACTGTACGTTATTTTTATTATTGAGTCTGAAAAACCCCTACATAAATAAATTACAATGATTTGGACATGGATATGTGCATATTTATTTGTTTTTCCTAAAGCTAATTAGCTATTTTAGGAAAAATTGTTTCAGACTGGTCACCAGCAAGAGTTAGTGGCCGCACTCTTAAGGCCACCAAAAAATTTCTTGTGAGAACCCCTCGTTTAGGTTCTGTGCGGGGAGTCCTGGGGGGGCAGGTGTGTTCGACTGGCTGAGCGCAAGAAGAGTGTTTTGTAAAATACATTGACGAGGTGAAACATCCGACCGGCGTCTGTGACGGTCTCTGGCTGGAAACGCCGTCGCTGGTCCCGTGCCCCAGCCCAGGGCTGCAGCGTTCGCTCTTGCTGGAACCAGGCCGTGGCTGTAACGCCCCACGTAACCAGTCGTGTTTAATGAAGAACGTGGCCTCCCGGTCAGGCTGGTGCTCTGCGACCCGCCCGGAGAGCTGTGAATTGCGGGTCAGTGCGGGCTGGGGCTCGGCCCGGGCACTGCCAGCGCACGGCTGCGGAGAGCCAGCAGGAGGCGCTCCAGGCTCCGAGCGGGTGGGTCTGTCTCACAGTAACAGCAGCCGCTGTCTGTCAGCACCGGGGCCGGGGTCACTCCGGTTTCTATCCCAGGCTGGCGGAGCAGAGCTGATCCTGGGGAGGGGCCGCAGGCTGGCAGCGGGTCACTGGGTCACAGACGCTGAAATGTCAGACAGGCCTGAGCACCTGGGAGCCGGGGGTGGGGTGAGGTGAGGTGAGATGAGACAGGCTGTTAACGATGGCGGCTGTGGGAACATTTAAAGTCTCTGAGCTAAATAAAACTTAACAAGGCTAATGGAATCTCTCAGCTCCCCTGGGCGACTGGGTCAGTTCCTAACTGTCAGGGTGGTTAAACATGAATAAATTGCCTAGGGAGGTTGTGGAATCTCCATCTCTGGAGATATTTAAGAGTAGGTTAGATAAATGTCTATCAGGGATGGTCTAGACAGTATTTGGTCCTGCCATGCGGGCAGGGGACTGGACTCGATGACCTCTTGAGGTCCCTTCCAGTCCTAGAATCGTCCACCCACAAAGCTGTGGCTCTGGGATTCTCAGCCGGAGTGGGGTGTATGTGTGTGAATGGAACCAAATCTGTTCCACTGAGCGGGGCGGGGAAGGGGCAGGGACACAGGGTGCAGCAGGGAAGGGGTTGTTCTGCTTACCCAGGGTGAAGGTACAAACTCCCTCCCTGGGGGTGTCGGCTGCCTGGGCCAGGGACTGCAGCGGAAGGAATGGGACCCCGCGGCTGTCCATCGCTCAGGGGGTGATCCCTGACCGACATACTGACCTCCCCCCCAGAGTAGCCAGCGTTGTGTCACCGGGAGGGCTGCTCCTGTCCGCTCTCAGGGAGGTGGAGCACCGACTGCAATGGCAGACGCTCTCCTGTCGGCAGAGGCGGTGGTGCGTTCGCTAAGCACCACAGCAAAGCAGCTGCACCGGTGCTGGCCTGGTGGTATGGACCAGCCGCAGTAGCATTGACGGGAGGAGGAAGGAGACGCCCAGCCCCTGCTGTCAGGGCTGCCTCCCAGCTGCACCAGCCCCTTGCCTAGGTCGGGGTCACGAGCCTGGGGGCTGGTAAATGCGACTCCTGCTCTCGTTCCCCACCCCCACTCACCTGCCACCCATTAAACTGGGCCCCAGCCAGGGCGGGTGGGTGGTTCTCAGGTGCCGGACTGGCCCTGGCCCAGCCCCCCCAGAGCCTGTGTCTGGGCCTCTGAGCGAGACTCCCAAGGGGAGATTAGCCTCCTTCCCTTCCCCTGTACAGGCCCTGTTGTGACAAAGTTGGGGATTTTTGTAGTGTTTTACATGACTAGTGTGTGTGTGCCTCAGTTTCCCTGTGTGCTACATGTGTAACAAGGTGGTGGGAGAGGGTTGTTGTTACACAGGACCAGGTGTGACCTCGCTAGGGGCCGGGACCCCTGGACAATGGCCTGGAGATGGGGAACCCCAACAACTGGTGACCTGGAGACGAAGAGGCCACCCCAGCTTGGCAGGCAGCCGGTTCTGGCCAGTGGGAGGACAATGGGCTGTGGAGAGAGGACCCAGTGACCTAACCAGCCGGTTCCAGCCCGAGGGGAACAAAGGACAGGGGAGGAGCTGTTGGGGCCGGGGATCTCAGATGCCCAGCTGGGAGCAGGGGGGCTCTGGGCTGGAGAGGGGAAGCAGGCAGAGCCCACCTGGATGCAGAGAGACACAGATGTGCTGGGCTGAGGGAGCCCAGGCGTGAGAGTTTCCTGTGCTGGGTTCAGATGCTCAATAAACCTGTGTGACGCTGGCTGAGAGTCGCTCCGATCTAGAGAACGGGGGGGGGGGGGGGGGGGGAGGGGGGGGATCATCCCCTTCGGGGGTGGAGGCCCCGGGGGTCCAGAGCGAGTGGACTCCCTGAGGGGGCCCATGGCAGAGACAGACGTGCTGAGGCTCAGAGA
This sequence comes from Emydoidea blandingii, assembly GCA_036785055.1. Classification (NCBI taxonomy): domain Eukaryota; kingdom Metazoa; phylum Chordata; order Testudines; family Emydidae; genus Emydoidea; species Emydoidea blandingii. Next base: position 92,475,693 of record JAXIVB010000007.1, read on the forward strand.
GGTGTGGCTCCAGGAGGTGGAGGGGCCTGACCCAGAGAGAGTGGACCCCCGAGAAGGGCTGTCGCACTGAAAGGGGCACCCCGCACGGGGCCAAGAGTGGGCACGACCTGGGAGTCCGTGACACCTGTGTACACAAAGTGTTTGCTGCAGCCATGCCGGTATAACCAGCGTGGGACAAGGCTCCTTGTATGGATGCAGTGAAACACGGCTCGGCTTGTACACGTGGGGGATGCCCTGCCTGGAGTGAGCACCGTGCCAGCAACATAACCTGTCCTGGTGAGGCACCAACTGAACTACCCCAGTCAAAATGTCCCCGCCCTACCCCCGCCCAGCCCAAGCAGTGATGCTGGTGCAAACCCCGTGACACTCAGGCCTTACTGGGTGAAGGTTTATCCCCCCGCAGGTGAGTGTCTGTATGAAACCCCCAAGCACCACAGAGCACAGTGCACGTCACACCCCGTATTTACTGGGGTAAGGGACATGACTGGTAAAGGTGCAGAAACCCCCCAAACCAGCGCCCCGTGTGAGCTGCCCTCCCCTCGGACCTGTTAGCGATGGGGGGGGGGGGGGGGGAAGGCCACAGCTGAGGTGCTGCTCTCTGAATAATTAATTCTCCCCAGCTGGCCCCAGTCCTCTAACCCTGAACCGGGCTGTCAGAGCCCCCCAGGCCAGCCCCCGCCCCCATTCCCCACCCCAGCCCCATTCCAGGATCTGAACCCCATCCTAGCCCAGGGTTACTGTGTGCAGTGCCCAGGCTGCGTGGCCCCACATGGGGCAAACTGGCACTAGAGCCATGGTGGCCACAGCCGCCTGCATCTCAGCCTGGCTTAGCCCCCGTTCAAGGGACTGCCAGCCCCGGACCCAGCTTAGCCACCCCATTCCCCACCCCTCCACATGCTCCCTGCTGCAGCTGAAAGGGGTTCATGGGTTGGCTGCTCAAGGATTCATTTGAACCCCAGTTTAAAGAAAGAGACCTGTGAGGAGGCTTTCCAAAGCACTAAGGGGTTTAGGAGCACCAGGCTCATTGATGATTCCTGGTAGGCATGCCCCTAAATCCCTTAGGCACCCTTGGAAACTCCCCCCGAGTCACAGTCCCTGTAATGTTCCTGACCCATCATCTCTGCTGTGTATCCGATGAGCGTTCAGCAGGGGCAGCCTGGCCTGTCAGGCACCGGGTCGCTCAGGGCAGGGTGGCAGCGGCTCTGGGCGGCTGCGTCTCATCAGTGTCGCTGCTGCCCAGCCCCACCCCTGCCCAACACCCATTATTCACCCCCAAACACTTCCGACCACCCCAAACCCAATGTACACATGCCAGCCCCTTCCTGCCAGGCCCCTGCGCTCCCCAGCCCTGTGATACACCCCCCCCCCCCCCATTCCCTGACCCGCCCCAGACAGAATCCTCCAAATGGGCTGAAGAGAGATTAAAACCCCAAACCGACATTTATTGTGTCCAAATGAAAATCGCCAAGAGATTTACAATGTTACTGTTTAAAACAGTTTTTAAAATCTTAAGCAAAAAAATTACATCCGTCACACACAAAATCATCCCATTTGGGAGCAGAATCGGCGCCAGCTTAGGCTTTGTCTACACACAAATGTGCACCAGATCAGTGAGCGGACACTGATCCTGGTAGGAGAGGTGGCTTTCTCTGGTGTCTCTTGAGTCACTTGGGAATCAGTTTAAATCAAAACAAGCCCTCTCTTACACCAGAGTAAGAGCGTCCACACAGGGATTTCACTAGCCCACTTCAAACTCACACCTCTGTAGTTACACCGGTGCAAATCGCAATGTAGACAAGGCCTTACACTGGAGTGACCAGTGCCCTGACAGCAAGATTTAGCCCATTACACAGGAAGCTGCAGCAGCAAAAAGAAGAACATCTTAATACCTTAATCACCGCAGAAACAGAAATCTGGGGCTAAATTACAATCAAAGCAGACAGAACAGTAGGTGCTGGGTACAGCCCTACGCTAACAATTCATTCCAGCCAACCCTGGTTATTTTTCTATATAAACAAGATCCTCATAGATTTAAGTTTTCATTTTTTCAAAAACAAGATAGTTCTGTAGAAATCAAACAATAAGCGACCCCGACCATCCCTGGCAGTCTGCAGCCACGGAGGTTTCAGTTCTAAAGTGAAAGCTGCAGTTGCTGTCTCACAGGCGGGCGTTTAGCTCGGGTACAATCAAGGCAAAGGGCTTTAAGCAGAAGGCGGAAGGTGCTGATGAGCTGTTGCATTCCCAGGAGCCTGATCTGCTCCGGTCTGTCCCCTCGCGTCTGGGATCCCCCCAGCAGGGGCTGATGGGCTCTGTTACGCTGCAGAAATGAGACAGGGACAGTCAGCGCCGGGTCAGGGTGAGCAGACACAGCAGGGCCAGCTCCGGTACTGGGCCCATCTGGCACTCGGGGTAAAGCTCTGACTGGGCGCCACACCCCGCGCCGAGGGGGAGGAGACCGTAAAGCCGATCACCGTCCCACTGAGCTACAGCGATCACTGCTCCCAGCGCAGCATCTGTGATGCATCCCGGCCCCTTCCCCTAGAGCCAGGGACACCCCAACCCCCTCCCAGAGTCCCTGCAGCCTGGAACCCCTCCCTGGAGAGGGGAGATGCAGACCCGCCCCCGCACTCAGCACCCCCACTGCAAGGAGATCAGGGACAGGGCTCCCCACGGCTGGCTGGTTAGAGGGGCAGGGCCTGGGGGACGAGGGGCAGGGGTCTCCCCTCACTGAATCCCCCCGGCTCGTTTCCCCCTCACTTACCCTTGACACAGGTGTCCGATCCCTGGTTGCTTCCTGGGAGGGAGAAGGAGAAGGGGGGTGTTAGCGTCTCTGGCCCTGACCCCCCGCCCGGCCCCTCGTGTCAGTGTTTACCCTGCTGCAGGGCGGGGGTGACGCTGCCCCAGCCGAGCGGCTGCACTTTGCCCTGGTGCGAGGGACGACGAGGGGGGAGCCAGCGGGAGTCAGGGCTGGTCACTGCTCCCTGGGGCTAAGATCCCTGCGCCCCCCCCACTGGGGACTTGGACATATGGGGGTGGGACTCTCAGAAGTACCTTAGTGACTCAGGAGCCCAAACCCCATTGAAATCAGTGGAGCTGAGACTCCTACATCCCTCCTCCCCGCTCAGTGTACAACACGTCCCGTCCCATCGGCGCCAAACCCAGCTCCCAGCCACAGCAGGAGGGGGCGGGATCAGACCCAGGCCAGACACCGCCAGGGCGAAATGCTGCTCTGAGGGGTCAGACGCAGCCCAACCCCACGGGAAACACACACGGCTGGTCGGGCACGAGGTGTGTGCGCCCCCACCAACGTCATGGGCTGCCGCAGGAATTTCAACGACACCAAGGGGAGTTGGGCGCTGACACTCCCCTGACTCCCAGTAACTCCCCTAGGTTCCTTTCAACTCAGCCTAATCAGGGCTCGTCTACATGGGGAAATCGACCAGCACCGCTGTGGCTGAATAATTTAGCTCTGCCGGTCAATCTCCCCATGCAGCCAAACCCCCCGTGTCACCGAAACAGCAGGGACCTCCCCCCCCACAGAGGGACCCTGGGGTGCGTTAACGCCCCATGTTTCCCCCCGAGGCCTCAGCGAGAGCAGCACGTCCCACCTACCAGAGCTGGCAGAGCCTTCGTGAGCTGTGGGGGAGAAGGAAGCCGGGGTCAGTGTCTGGCGGAACGCAGGGTCCCCGTTCTCCCCGCCCCACACGTGTTATACACGTACACGCCCCAGTGACTGACCCAGGTGCTGCTGTTCTGCCATTGGGCCCAGACACCACGGTGATGGGCGACCTACACAGAGCACCCAGGCCCAGCCAGGGCGTTAGTGTCGCTGGCCAGTCCGGCTGCTGCAGCTCCCCAGCCTCCGAGAGGCCGTGGGGGGCTAGGGGAGGTCTCCTGGGACTGGCCCCGGGCTGCCACGTACCGGGTCACACAGCGACAGGGACGGACTCAGCACTTACCTGCAGCCGCTTTGTAGCCGCCGTTCTTCTTCCCTGTAGAGACAAGGCAGATTGCAGTGAGTGTGGCTGCTCCCAGGGCAGGAAGTGGGTCTGATCTGAGCCCATGGCCCAGAACCACGGGGCCCGGCCCATCCCCGGGGCAGGGTGACAGGCTCTGTACGAACCATTTTCCTCCCTGGGTTTCAGGCTGGTGGCTCCGGCCCAGCCAGGGCCACACAGAGTTTTGGGGGCCTGGGGCAGAGTCTGAGCCCCCCCCCCATTCCAAGGGTGTAAAAACACACAGGGGGAGACCCAGATGGTGAGGGGCAGACAGTGATCCCGCCCCACACTCATGCTGCCTCGGGGGCTCCTGTCCTGGGGGGTGGGCCTGGCTCCCCACTCTGGGCCCTGCGACCTGGCACATGGGGTCACAGCACAGACTCAGGTGTGGGGCTGTGACCCCACGTGCCAGCTCAGCACCGCTCAACTTCTGCGGCTGGGGGGCCCAGAGCAAACTGCCCCTTTGTTCCCCACCGGGCAGCCCTTGGCCCAGCAGCAGAGCGGGGTAGCCACACAGCACTGACGCCAGGGGCTGTAGGGGTGCGTGCCGGGGCCCAGCCAGGCCAGAGCAGGTCAGCACTCTCCCAGCCTAGGCTCTAGGGTGATGGGCACGTCACCATGGCCTGGCACAGACACCCGGCACTTACTGAGGAAGACAACGGCTCCAGCGATGGCAGCGACCAGCACGAGAACCCCGATAACAATACCCACGATCAGCATCACGTTGGACTTGGGCCCTGAAACGGGAATGGGCCAGTGAGCAGGGGAACCACAAACCCTCTTCCCCTGTTACATGGGTCACTCACCCCGCCCCCCCCCACTGGAGCCCCATAACCCCCCCTAACTCCCTCCTCCCATCCCAGGGCCAGTCCCCCCTTACCCCAGGGCACTCTCAGATCCTCCGCCAGGCTGGGATGCTCCACACAGCAGGTATAATCGGTCTCACTGCTGGGGTCGATCTCGATGGTGGCCCGGGTCTGGTAGGTCCCGTCCCCGCTGGGAACCACCCCCCACTGGATCGTCTCCTGCGGCACGGCCACCCCCTTCTTCAGCCACACGACGGCCACGTTCCGCGGGTAGAAGCCGTGGACCTGGCAGGAGAGGGTGGTGAGACCCCCGTCCCGGCTCGGCCGGTCGCTCACGTGCACCCGCGGTGGCTCTAGGGGGAAGGAGAGATGGAGTTAGAGGGAACTCCCTGAGCTGGATCCCCCGGGGCGGCAGCAGCTGCTGAGGTGACTGGCCAGAGGGACGGGAGCTGGTGCAGCCGCGCTCTCACGTCTAGTTCTGATACACGCGGCTGGGGCACAGGCACCCTGAGGGGCTCTGCTCGGCTGGGGGGGCGGTAGGGGGCTGAACAGGGCAGGACGGGACAGGGAGACGAACGGTGGCTCCTGCAGCAACGCTGGGGCCTCGCCCGATGGGGGAACAGAAACATCCTGCCAGGGACAACGCTCAGCGTGATGGACGTGGGGGAGCGATCTCTGCAGTGAGGATACACCCCGTTCAGCGACCCCCGGGGTCTGACGTGCCCCCCTCACCTCTCCTCTGCAGCGTCTCCTTCCCGTACTCCAGGTACTTCCCCAGCCACTCGCTGCAGGTCCCCTCCAGGTAGCCCTTCCACTGCTGAGCGATGCTCCTCTCTTTATCCCAGTTCTCTTTGGTGATCCGAGCTGCATCATCTGCCGCCACCCAGGTCTCCTGGTCCTTATCGAAGCTGAGGAAGTCGCGCCCATCATAGGCATACTGGTAAAACCCCCCATTGGAGTGGTCACCCCGGAGCTCACAGCCGTACATCACTTGGAGAGTGTGAACTCCTGAAACACACGGAGCCGGGGCCCAGGGCTGGGTCAAGGTTTGAGCCACAGGGAGCAGCTACTGCTAGAGATTCTCCAACACCCCCAGCCGCCCTGTGATGGGCACCAGCCCGGAGACCCCCTGGGCCTACCACCCCCTGCCCCAGGAAAAGAGCAGTAGAGGTGAGTCCTCCAAGCTGCCTAGAGCGGCTGCAGGGAGCAGCCAATCAGGGACCAGAAGGATCATAGAAGAAGGAGCTGCTGGGCAGAGCCCCACCCTTAACCCTGCCCTGGCTGGAGCAACCGTGCGGAGTCCCTCTGTCCCCCCCCCCCCCCATTCACACCGACCCCACCCCGCAGCGCCCCCGCCCCACACGTGCCCGATGTTCCCAGGATCTACTTGTGCTCTAGGAACTGGAAGAGCTCCAGGGGCCGCCCAGCGCTCCGGGGCGTGACCATGGCCGTGCAGGAGCAAACTCCGGTGGTTTTGCTCCTTTTCAGACTGGCCGCCGTCTCCCACGGGGCTGGAGCCGCAGGACGCCCTGGGCTAAGGTGGCTGCTGTTTCCCTACAGCCGGGCAGGCGGCAGAGACACGGCCCCTGGCTAAGGCGGCCCCACGTGCCAGGGTTTGCCGGGAACCCAAAGCAGGGCTTCCCCTTGGTACATGGCTGCACCCTGGCCTGTCAGGAGGTGGGAAGGGACATGGGGGCGGGATAGAGAAGCTGGGGGCAGGGAGGGTGACTGGCTCAGCAAACAGAAGCAGGGAGCTGTGGGTGCAGTGGGGGGGGGGAAGGTATGAGAACAGCCCAGCCGGGGACCCAAACACCCTCGCACGCCCCCATCCCCCACAGAGAAAACCACAGTCTGGGCTGCATGTCCACCAGTGACAGGCAATTTGGGGGAGGGGCCCAGCCTGAGACACCTGGAAAGGGAGAGCCGGGCACCCCCCTCTGTGAACCAGGCCCCTGTAGGGCGTGCAGCCAGCCCCCCACCCCCACGGGTCACTGTGGGGAGTTCAGGCCAAGCCAGTAAGGGCAGCTCAGTGCCTGCTGGGGGCGGGAGCCGACCCCAGTAAATGTCCCCCCAGCCGGCTCTGGCCTGAGCTCAGCGCAGGTTGGACACAATTAGCCCCCGTCTGCACAGCAAACCCCAGAGGTAGCCAGGGCTGGGCAGGCTGCCGGGTTCTACCTGCTCCCCCCAACACGGCACATCTCACAGCCCTGGCACCACAGTGCTGGGGCCATGGGAGCAGCGAGACGAGCAAGCTAGAACGCCCCCCCCCCCCCAGGCACTGGGGGTCCCCACCTCGCTTTCCTCCCCAGGCTCTCCCCATCCCCCGGGGCTCTCCTCCTGCCTTTTGGATTGATTCCCACCCAGGAGAGTCTCCCCTCCAGCCCCTGCACTGTCCTTCCCCCCAGCTCTGGGCACCCCCCCCTTGATGGTGTCCTGTCTCTGCACCCGCTGCCGCCCTACAACAGCCCCTTCCACCAGCCTGCTCCTGCACCTGCTCCCTCTGCCCCCGACCGCAGCCCCCTCCATCCCCTGCCTGCTCTGTCCCACCTGCCTCAGCACCAGCCCCTCTGCACCTTCTGTGTCTTCCCCACCCCAGCTCCTTCTGCACCAGCCCCCTCAGTCCCCCCAACCCAGCTCCTCTCAAGATGCTGCCGTCCTCGGTCACCGCCCCCCCCGCCAAATTGGGAGCGGAGCCTCCTGCCCTGTCAGGGAACAGCCTGAGCTGCGTCTGGCTGAGCCCCACATGGCCGGGACACGCAGGCAGCTGGGGGCCCGGGAAACTCAGCGCAGGCAGGACATGGAGAGGCCGGGGGATGTGGGCTGGGGGGGCACAGAATTAATGGATGAGGACGCTGGGTTTGGGGAGAAGGGGGAAGCTCAGCTCCCATCTGACAGCCCCAGAGCCCTGCAGTGGGGCAGAACCACCCGACTCTGGGCTAGTTCAGGGGTAGGGGAGCCCTAGGGCTGCGTGCACATTCCTGGTTAGTGTGACCCCCACATGCTCTCACACGCCCTGGGGTGGGGGGGGTGTCCCCCAAACGCCTCAGCCACGAGAAGGCAAAACAAACTATCCCCACGTTAGAAAACTGATTCTGACTGACAGTTTCCTCTCAGGGTTACCGGGGCCACAGCTCTGTCCCCCACCCCCGGCCTGCTGCAGCTGCACGGGCAGAACCAGACCCCCAGGCGCGGATCGGGGAGGGCCTGGCCAGCTACCCGCAGAGCCTGCCTGCGGAGACAGCTCCCCACGCACAGGACACCCGCCCCTGTGGGCCGAGAGTCGGGAACGAGCCTTTGGGTGTTACAGAAATAAACGGTGAATTCCTGCTGCAGAGGAATTGGGCTGGATGGACCCGCCCGGACTGGACGGAGAAGTGCTCCAAACAGGGGGGTCGGGTCGTGGACCTTGTGACTCGGAGAAAGGAAATGGTCCGTCTGCCAGGACACGTTTTCCTTTTCTCTCCCAGCTACACGGGCACAGCCCCGTACCCCAGGGGATTCCCATAGCGGGAAGCCGCCAGAGCAGGTCTGACAGAACGACAGCCGGGGTGCTCAGCTCCTTCTCTGCTACCGGCAGATCCAGCGCTGGGCCCCCTCCTACCGACACAGCGTGGGCTGGAGCCGGCACGGCCAGCTGGGACCCGGGGGGAAGGTCTGAACCGGGCCAGGCAGATCTCACCACACAGGGCAGTACAATCCCGCGCCCCCGGGGCTGCTGCCGCTCTCAGCGAGGGGGTGGATGCTGGGTGCTGGGGCGGCTCTGACTTGTAGGCTGCGGGATGCACTATCTCAGCCCCCCTGGCGTGGCAGATTTTGACGCTGTTTGTCCTGTAGCTGTGGGATGGCAGAGAACAAACCAAGCCCTGCCCATGCACAAACCCCGTGTGCGGCGGATGTGGATCTCTAGAGCTCTATGAGCACCCAGCGTTCCCAGAGCTCCTCCCTCGGTGAGACGGTGCTGGACAAAAGGAGGGGAGGTGCCATTCCTTGGGCCCTGGGACAAACAGGGATCATCTCTGGGATAAAAGCCAAGTCTCTGTCTGAACAACCCCCTGATCGCTGGGGGAAAAACGGCTACTAACCTTTCTGTAACCGTTGTCCATCGACGTGTGTTGCACACGTCCATTCCCATGTAGGGGTGTGCGCTCCTGAGCATCGCTGCTGGAATTGTTCCCCTAGTAGTGCTACCTGTCGGGTGGGCTCTGGTGCCCCCTGGTGCCATGTGCTCATAGTGCCGGGATAAGGGGCCCTGCCGAGCCCGCGCCCCTCAGTCCCTTCTTACCAACCACGCCGAGAGCGGGGCCGGGGGGTGGGTGTCGGAATGGACGTGTGAAACTCATCTCGAAGAACAGTCACAGAAAGGTCAGTAACTGTCGTTTCTTCGAGCGCTTGCTCGTGTCCATGCCGATGTCGGTGACTCACAAGCCGCGGCACCGGAGGGGGGCCCAGAGTTCAGTAACAAGCCGACTGCAGCACAGCGCGGCCAGAGCGTGCATCGTCCCTGACCTGCTGAGCGACGGCCCAGCGTGCTGCGAACGTGCGCGCCGAGGACCAGGTCGCAGCGCTGCAGATATCCTGAGCAGGGACGGGAACTAGAACGGGCGCTGAAGAGACCTGAGACCCTGTGACATGAACAGTGACGTTCGGCAGATGGGGAATCCCAGCGAGGTCAGGACACACCTGGGTGCGCAATGGAACCCAAGACGAAATCCTCTGAGCGGAGATGGGAGCCCCCTCGTTCTCCCCGCTAGTGCTAGGAAAAGCTTCGGGGATTTACGGGAAGGGTTTAGTCTCTGAATGTAAAATGCCAGCGCCCGTCTGACCTCCAGCGAGTGCAGGCGCTGTCCTGCCCGGTCTGCGTGCGGCTCAGGGTAAAGGACTGGGAGAAAAATCAGCTGGTTCAAGTGGAATTGGGGACCCCACTTTTGGGAGGACCTTTGGATGTGGGCGTAGCTGGACTCTGTCTCTAAAGGAGATCGTGTCCGGGGGCTCCGCGGGGAGGCTCGGATCTCGGACACTCGTCTGGCCGACGTGTTGGGCACCGGAAAGGCGAACTTCCCACAGGGGTGCAGCAGTGAGCATGGTGCTAGCGGCTAGAACGCTGGGCCCATCAGTTTTGTGAGGGCAAGGTTCCGGTCTCAGGGGGGATGGGTTCCTTCATCTGCGGGAAATACCCTCTCCAGGCCTCTGAGGAAACAAATTACCATTTCGTGTGAGAAAACCTTTGGATGGCAGCCGAGATGGCCGCCAGGTGGAGTTTGACTGCAGAGGAGGCCAGGCCAGGACAGGCCAGGCCTTGCTGTGTCAGGGATCGGAGGTAATCCAGAATGAGCTGCACGAGGACTGCACGGGTGGAACTCCGCGTTGGGTGGAGCACATGGAGAATCGTTTCCACTTTGCCCCGTCAGTCGCCCGGGTGGAGGGTTTCCTACTGCCCAGAACTCTACACGCTGGTTCTGAACACGCCGCTCCTCGGGGTTTAGCCAGGAAGATTCCAGGCCTGCAGGTGCAGCGAGCTAAGGTTTGGGTGGAGCAGCTGGCCATGGCCCTGAACGATCAGGTCCCGGTGCAGCGGGAGCCGGATTGGGGCCTCCACTGACAGTGGTAGGAGCGTGGTTGTGACGTTATTGATATAATCTGGGACCATATAGATCATTGTTGCAACCAAGGTCCTGTAGTGGCACGCAAATCTTGTATAAAGGGGGTCAAATGGGGTGTCTAAGACAAGGTTATGATTTACTGGTTATGATTAGGCGGTCTATATGTGTGTGTATCAATTTTGTAGTTGAAGTTAGGAATATTGGCTCTATACTGTCTGTATTTCAAACTTATGCTATGCTGCTGGGTGACATCCCAGACAAACTGGTGTTAGCTCTGCCTAGCCTGCTTGATGGCCCATTAAGGACCATCAGCTATACAATGGACCCATTGAGAGAAGGCAAATATGCCTTGAGACTCAGCAAAGTATGCAGGAACTTGCCCATGTGACTCCAGACTCCATTTTGCTGTAATTTTCCACAGTAAGAACAAAGAGGTGTTCTTACACCTGGAAAAGACTATATAAGGCTGATTCCTCATCTCCATCTTGTCTTCAATCCTGCTTCATACCTCTGGAGGAACTTTGCTACAAGCTGAAGCTTTGAACAAAGGACTGAGGACCCATCCCAGCGGGGGATGTATTCCAGAGACTTGATTTTAACCTGCAGTTTATTCTATCGCTGCTGCAAGCCTGAACCAAGAACTTTGCCATTACTGTATGTAATTGATTCCATTTAACCAATTCTAACTCTCATCTCTATCTTTTTCCTTTTATGAATAAACCTTTAGATTTTAGATTCTAAAGGATTGGCAACAGCGTGATTTGTGGGTAAGATCTGATTTGTATATTGACCTGGGTCTGGGGCTTGGTCCTTTGGGATCAGGAGAGCCTTTTTCTTTTACTGGGGTCTTGGTTTTCATAACCATTTGTCCCCATAACGAGTGGCACTGGTGGTAATACTGGGAAACTGGAATGTCTAAGGAGATTGCTTGTGAGACTTGCGGTTAGCCAGTGGGGTGAGACCGAAGTCCTCTTAGTCTGGCTGGTTTGGTTTGCCTTAGAGGTGGAAAAAACCCCAGCCTTGGGCTGTAACTGCCCTGTTTGAGCAATTTGTCCTGAGTTGGCACTCTCAGTTGGGTTCCGCCAGAACCGCATCGTCACAGTGGTACACCAGTGTTGTCCAGGCCATGCTGGAGTTATCGGGATGACCCGAGCTCGGTCCTGCTTGATCTTCGTCAGAACCTTGTGTATCAACGCAATGGGGGGAAGGCGCAGAACAGGTAAGTTGACCATGTCCGCAGGAAGGCGTCCGTAAGGGGCTGTGACCCTTCAGGGAGCAGAGCTGCTGGCATGGCCTGTTGGCGCGGGTGCAAACAGGTCTATGGGGGGAAATCCCCACCTGTGGAAGGGTCCTGGGCCATATCTGGGGGCAGGGACCACTCGTAGTGAGTGAAGGACCCGCAGAGGCAATCCGCGAGCTGGTTCTGTGCTCCTGGTAGATGAGAGGCGTCGAGGTCGATGGAACGTGCGATGCAGAAACCCCACCAACGAGCTGCCTCCCGGGGGGGGGGGGGGGGAGGGGGGGGGGAAGAGAGCGAGCTCCGCCCTGCCTGCTGATGTAGCACGTAGCTATTGTACTCTCCATGAGAACTGAGACCGTCCTGTTTGCGATGTGGGCTGAGAACGTGCGACAGGCCAGGCAGACGCCCTGAGCTCTCAGATATCGATATGGAGTGAAAGCTCCTCGAGACCCCAGACCTGAGGTGGCCCGGGGGGTGTCGGAGACCAGATATGCGGACGGTCGGGGCCTCACGACGGATACTCCTGCACTGACGGTGCGGCGTTCTAACCACGTCAATGAGTCGAGGACTCGAGATGGTACAGTGAGAACTGTGCCCAGATGATGTCTGGAAGGGGAGTATACCGTGGCCAGCCAGGCCTGGAGAGGTCCGAGTCTCAGCCTCACATGTCAAACCAGGTACGTGCCTGATGCCATGGAGCCGAGGAGTCGTGACAGGTGTGTCTGCAGGGGGGTTATCAGGGCCGAGATTGTACAGAAGCGGTGCTCCAGAAAAAGGGCCTTCGCCTCCACCGAGTCGAGAACTGCCCCAACCAACTCTATGCTTTGCACAGGAGTAAGTGTCGACTTCTGTACGTTTATCAGCAGACCCAAAGCCTGGAAGGTGGATTGTATGAGGTCGATGTCGAACTCCACCTGCGCTTGGAACCGATCTGATCAGCCAATTGTCGAGATAGAGTCCATGTTATTCTATTTCTCAGAAAGGCCCCTACTACTGCCATACCCTTGGTGAAGACTGTCGGGGCGGCTGATAGACCGAATGGCAGGGCCACGACTTGGTAATGGGTCTGGTTTACCACAAATCTTAGACACCTTCTGTGGCCTTGGAAAATTGGTGTGTGGAAGTATGGATCTTTCAAGTCGAGGGCGGCTACCAACCCCTGGATCCAGCCACAGGACGATGGAGGCCAAGGAGACCATGCGGAACTTCCACTTTCTGAGACAGCGGTTGAGCCGGCGCAGGTCTAGGATTGGTCTGAGACCTCCCCTGGCTTTGGAGATGAGGAAGTAGCGGGAATAGAGCCCCTTTCCCCTTAGTAGGTGCAGAACCTCTCCCACGGCTCCCATCCGAAGGGGGATTGTACCTCCTGCTGCAACCGATGCTTGTGAGAAGGGTCCCTGAAGAGGGACGGGGAGGGTGGATGGGAAGGTGGGGAAGACAAAAATTGGAGGCTATACCCCAATTCCACTGTGTTTAGGACCCAGCGCTCCGAGGTAAACGTGTTCCCAGGCACTGAGGAACAGGATGGTTGGAAGATACAGGGGTGACTGGATCCTGGTGTGGAGGGACTGGCAGGTCGTCCTCGGTTGCCTCGTCCAAACAAGAGCTTTGAGGTGCCGAAATGAGGAGGAGCCGACTGGGATGGCCCAGTGGAGGAGGAGGGCGGAGGGGGCCTGCGCCCAAACCCCTTGTTCTGTCTCCCCCGCTGGCTGTGTCTGGGCGGTGGAGAACAGCATCGCCCGTATTACTGGGGCCTATAGCGCCTTCTAGCTCGTGCAGGCGCGTGCAGGCCCAGGGATTTCAGCGCTGCCTTAGAGTCTGTAAGGCCCTGCAGCCTGGCGTCTGTCTGCTCTGAACAGAGCCAGGAACCTTCGAATGGGAGGTCCTGGGTCGTCTGCTGCACGTCCCGTGGAAATCCCGAAGATTGTAACCATGAGCTCCTGTGCACAGTGACAGCCGCGGCCACCGACCTGGCCGCAGAACCCGCCACATCCAGGGCTGCCTGCAGGGAGGCCCAGGCCACTGCTCTCCCTTCCTGCACAAGGGCAGAGACCTCCGGCCGGGCGCCCTGGGGGAGCAGGTCCTGCCATTTCTGCATCGCTTCCCACCTGTTAAAATCACAGCGACCCAGCCAGGCTTGCCGGGTCGCTACGCGGAGCTGCAATCCCCCGGCGAGGGGGTTTCCTCCCGAACAAGGCCAACTTTTGGGGATCCTTTGCGTTTGCTGTGGGCCCCATTTGACCTTGATGGTCCCTTTCATCGGCGGCTGCCACCACTAGGGACCCGGGCGGGGGTGCAAGAATAAAATTCTCAGCCCTTGGCAGGTACAAAATATTCCCGCTCCGTTCGCTTAGGAGGGAGGGAGCCTGGGTTCTGCCAGAGAGTCTTAATGGGCTCCGTGATCACTTCACGTAGGGGGCGAGCGACTCCTGAGGGGCCTGCTGCCGCCCAGCTAGCCGGGAAGGCCTGAGTGACTCTTTCACCACCTCCGCCGGGACGCCCAGATTTGAGCCACTCGCTTCAATAAGTCCTGGTGGGCTTTGTGCTCACCCTGGGGTGCGGGTACCTCTGGGGCCACCAGCGCCTTGTCTGGCGAAGAGGAGGAGGTGGTTAAAGCCGGTACGGTCTCTGCTCTCTCCTCTGAGTGGGGAACCTGCTTCAGTTGCTCGGTACCGGGATGGGCACCGGGATTCGGGTCTGGTGTCTCTCGGTGCGGTACCGGAGGGGCTCTGCTCTGAGGCCACTGAGTAAAAGTGCCTCGAGCCGGTGCCCTGAGCCGGGGGGGGGAACCCGACGGGTTCCAGAAAGGCCCCTGCTTGGGTGTCGGCCCCCCTGGTCCCAGTGTTCGGGGCCTCATCGCACTAGATGTCCCTGTTGTGTAAGATGGCCATGGAGAATAGCGTGGATGGTCCTGACGGTGGGAATAACAGGACCCCACGTTTGACTCAGAGGAGAAGGAGGAGCGAGGAGACGATAGCGGTGCCGACCCTCCCGGTGTCAGTGCCGTGGAGACACCTTGGGCAAAGTGACCAGAGAGGTTTTCCCCTGGAGAGCAGTTTCAGTGCCGTTCTACGGCCGGGTGAGGTCTCTTGGCCACCAGTTGGTGCCGGCGATGCCGAGTTCTGGATGTCCAGGGACCATGGTACCGGCGGCGTAAGCAGGTCCCTAGCTGCCGCGTTCGCCCCTGGGGTGGCTGGTACCGCGAAGTGTCGGATACGCTGACAGCAGGAGGGCGGTGCGTCCCTTGGCGGGGTACACGGGGGCCGGCGTGGGTGTCTTTAGCAGCGGCTGCAGCGGTGCTGGCGAGGGAGAGCGGCCCGGCGCGGCTCTCGCACTGTCCCCGTCTCCTTGCCTGGCCCCTTTCGGTACCGGGGAGCGGCTCTTGTCTTGGTGACCGCGGAGCCTGTCCTTGGGCACCGGCAAAGAGGAGCGGTGCCACGAGCCCTGACTGGCGGGAGGTGCGCTCCACACCGATACGGAGCTGCTTGGTGCCAAGTCCGATCTCGGCTCTGATGCCGCCTTCATGCTGCCTCCATCAGGAGAACGTTCGGTCCCGCTGCCCGATCTGTCTGGGTGGGGGTTCGAATTCCCTGCAGATCTGACAGCGACTCTTCCTGTGAGCTGCCCCCAAGCCCCTGAGACAGCTCAAGTGCGGGTCGCTCGTTTCCACAGGAAGAGCAGGGCTTAACGCCCGGTGAGTGAGGCATACCCTGGCCCGGGGAGTGCACAGCCTCTCCAGCGAGGGGAGAGGTGTCCAAGCACTCGCACTGCTAAAAACGACTTCCAACTAACGACATGCACGATGAACCGAGAGAAACCCACTAGAAAAACTGGCGAAGCGCGGAGGGAAGTTCCAGCAGCCGCCACGGGCGGTAAGAAGGAACTGAAGGGGGTGGGCTTGGCAGGGCCCCTTATACCAGCGCTGTGAGCGCACGGCACTAGGGGGCGCCAGAGCCGACCCGACGGGTACCACTAGGGGAAATGGACGTGTGCAACACTCCTCGAAGGAAGTGCAGGACGGATCCTTAAGGGATAAGGCCACAAGCTCCTACACCCCTGGGTGGAGGGGACAGAGAGGAAATACTGCGAATCGTCCCAAGGGGCTCAAAGGGGCCCTGAGTCAGGGTGAGAAGGTCCCACGCCGGCGCTCAACGAGCCTGAGGAGGATGAAGCAGGGATGCAGCTGGGAGGAAACGCTGGATACCCCAGTACAGAGACCCTCTGCCTGCCCAGGGAGAGCAGCCACTCGACGTGACACTGAGACTGCCAAGCCCTGGGTCCGACCCCCTGTAGGAATTCCCAGGGCTGCATTGGAGCCGGCGAAGAAGCAGAGAAGCTCCGTCTCCTGCAGCACGGCTGGGACTGCCCCCAATTCTGGATCAGGCAGATCCTGTGGGAGGTTTCCTGGATGCCAGCGGGATCCCTTCCAGGTGGGAACGGAGGGGCCCCTGCAGCGTGGGTGAGAGGCAAACGGGTCTCTCAGTGAGACTGGAAATTCCCTCGCTAGGAACAGGAGCACGTCTGGGTGCAGGATCCCTGGCGCCTGAGCCAGCTCTTCCCTGCATCGCCCGTCACGTCTCATTCCTCAACCACGCCGAGCTCGGACGCGCTGGGGGCTTTGCTCCACACAGGACATCAGAGGGTCGGCTTCCTCCTGCTGGGGTGACGCCCTCGTCCCACCCTGTTCACTGACGCAGGGCACGGCGCTGGGGTCGGGTCGGAGCAGGAGGAGGGAGCTGCTCATCCCTGGAGACAGGGCTGGATCCGCAGCCAATCGCCCTGCGCTGCACCAGTTCATGCCAGGTTCCCTCCCCTGCTCCGTACTGAGCTCACCTCCACGTGAGCGCCCCCCCCCCCCCCCAGGCTGGCACTGCCCGTAGCACTCTCCTGTCCGGCCCGGCTACGGGAAACGACGGGCGCTGAGACCCATCCGAGAGGTGCTGAGGCTCCGGGGAAGCCGGGCTCTCCTGGCCGGACGCACCGAGGTGTGAGCCGGCAGGGACAGCAGGAACGACTGGAGAGCTCTCGTGTGCACTCACTGCAGTGTGTCCACACACAACACCCCCCAGCAGTGACACCGGGGCAGGCTGAGACCTCCCGCAGGCCGCTGGGCGTCCTGAGCAAAGCAGGGAACTGTCCCATCTCTCTGGAGCAATAACCCCTGTGAGACTGTGGGTAATTCCCACCCCCAGGCGAGCTCTCCGCGGGGTGGGGCCCAGGCGTCTCTCTTCCTGGCTCAGAATGAACCCACGGTCCCAGGATCGTGGATTTGTGGTTTGTGCCGCTCACCCTCGGGCTGGAGCGTCGCTGAGGATGTGACCCAGAGGTGACCCCTTCCTGTCTGAGGGCAGCGACCCTGACAACGAACCCGTGGCAGGTCCCTGGGGCTGCGGCGAGGCCGACGGGCAACGAGCTGAACCGGACGCGCTGGGATGCAGAGGTGACACAGAGCTCTGCGGTGACGCTGACGGGGGGGGTGGGCAGGGCTGCGTCTCAGCTCCATGGAGCACAGACAGACAGGCCCTTTGCTGATCACCGCCAGGGTGGGACTTAAACGTCTGTCTTGAATCGGGGCTGCCTGGGGCTCTCCCGGAGACGTTTCAGATGGAGCACGGCCCTATTGCCCCGATTTCTCCTTGAGCAGGGCCAGGATGGAGTACAGGCCCTGTCCCCTCTCTGGGGCTAGACTGGTCCTACGGCCCCCGTCTGCAGGAGATGGGGGAAGCCGCCTGCACACCCCCCCCACCCCCGAGGGACCTGGGGAGAGGGAGAAGGGGCCAATCTGGGCAGAACCAGCGCCCACGCTCTCTGGACAGCGCAGAACTCGCCTGGTGCGGTGATTAGAGAACAAGGATCCGCACGCTGGAGAAGACGACCCCCTGTGCGCTGCTCCATCCCCATCTGCTCTGGTGGCGAGTCACACGGTGACTGGGACCAGAGGCTGCCCTGTGGGTGTCCCCCCGGATCAGCCACCTCTGGGTGTCGACACTTTCCCTGCAGTGGCCGGGAATGTCTCACCTGCTGCACGGCTGGTCTGGACGCTGGGAACGACGGCCTGGGTCTGGAGCAGGATTTACAGCCCCTCTGCGGCCTTGGCAGGAGCCAGGGGCATCTTCGCTTTGCCTGAGGAGTCGCCCGATGCAGTGTTGGGAGGGGAGTGCGGGTGGCTACGGCCTGGCAAGCTGCCTTCGGCACCCAGCTGCACACGCCGACAGGTAACCGCCCTGCAGCCCTGGCCCCTGCTGAGCCCCGCAGGGCGTCCAGAGGGGAGTCAGAGCGGACGGCTGCTGCCAAGGGAGTCGTTCTGAGCCCCCAGACCCAAACATGGGCTGTATGTGAGATGGCCAGATTCACACAGGCCGGCCGGTCCTGCTGGGCAGAGCGCGGGCGCAGCAGGGCTCTGAGGGACGCGGGGGCTGCCTCGCGGTGTCTCCAGAGCGCTGTGTCCATCCTCCTGGTCAGGGGCTGTAGGATTTCAGTCTCCCTGCAGAGGCCCTGCCGTGTCCTGAGCTAGGGGCGTCCGTGCTCCAGCGACCTCAGGAGAGGAAATGAACTCTGGCTCCGGCTGGTTCTTAGCCCCCTGCTCCGTCTCTTGGGGGCGCACCTGTTCCTCCTGGATCACGTCTGTCGAGGCCGCGCTGAGAGGAAGACGAGGTGGGTTTGGGAACCTCGGGGATAACACTGCTGAACGGGGTCGCTGCTGTTCTGACCTGGCTCCGCGTCTGTCTGAGACGTTCCCTCGGGCGGTCGCTCTGAACTGGACACCGCCCGCTCACACGTGGCTTCGAAGAATCCCGCAGGAGGAGTTTCCTGCTCTCCCTCTCCTGTGGCCCCTGCTCCGAATCCGAGCGCTGTCCCTCCTCCCGGGGACACTGCGGGCTCCTGGGCCGCCAGACCTGGATTCCTGCTTCCTTCCCTCAGCGCCGCCCTCCCTGGAGAACCGGCAGCAGCAGACTCTGAACCAGACCGAGCTGCCGGACCCTGTGCCGGGGTTTAGCTCCCCGGAGCGGCTCTGCGTTTCCTGTGGCCTCGGGGAGGAGGTGGCAGCGGCTGACGGCCGTGGGGACTGGTCCGCCTGCCCCATGGATGCTCCCAGCGCAGTCTGAGGGTGACAGGGACGTCTCTCGCCGGCAGGGCTCAGAGGATGCCCTAACAGAGGGGGAGGGGCCCATTCCCTGGGCCTGACCCCACTGTTCCCCCAGTGCCGAGTCCCTGGCCTGTGTCCCCGGAGCAGGAGGCTCTGACCGAGTCTGCACAGCGCAGGCCACCCCGGGGAAAGGTCGCGGGTCCGGGTCCATGACGGGAAATCCCAGGGTTCGACCCTCCTCCGACCCCTGTGCTGTACAGAGCCTGGCAGGGGCCGGGAATCTCCCCCAGGGATCGGGCTGCAGCAGGGGAGGAAACGCCCTGGGCCTGAGAGCAGGAGGGGAAGCCCTGGGAACACGTCTGACGGGGGCGAGGGGACGAGGTGCCCGGCCTGCGGCTCTGCTGCTCCAGACTCAGAAGAGGGGCTCTGTGATGCTCCCGGCCGGCCGAACAGCTGGCACAGAACACGCAGAGACACCCAGCCAGGTGCCCAAGGGGGGGGGGCAGGCAGCCCCATCCATCCCTCTTCTCCCCCACACTGCTCTCCACTGGGGTGAGCGGGGGGGGGGGCACCGATGGGATCTCGGAGGGACCAGGCCTGTGGCTCCCCCGTGTGGGTGGGGCCCAGACCCAGCTAGAAAGGCAAACGCCGTCCTGCTCTGCAGCGGCACCCTGGGGACCGTCCTGCAGCGCTGGAGGCAGAGCGGGAACCTGGGGCTCCTCCGGGCAGCCACTGGCAGGTCCGGCTCTGCCTGGGAGCTGCAGCCCCTGGGGACGGAGCCGGGGACGCGCAGACGGAAGGTGTAAAATCCCGCGCTCCTGAAGCCGATCTCACAAGGGGTCTGGGCCTGACGCGGGATGTCTGAACGCTCAGGGCTGGGGACGCTGATCTCCAGCCTCCCTCCCAGCCCCCAGGAGCCACCCCCCTGCAGGACCCATCCCAATTACACACCCACCTCTGCCCCCCACTGGCCCTGCTCTAGCCCAGGCCCCTTCCCTGGGGCGCCCCGGCCAGGAGGCACCTCCCAAGGCCCCACGGGGCTCTGCCCTGGGTGGGGGAAGAGGGGGAGCGCAGGGGGAGGCAATAGGGCCAGGACCCCCCGGGGTGGGGATCTTAAAGCTCAGCACTGGGAGCTGTTCCCAGGATGGGGGGTGTGAGAGGGGAGACAGTGTCCCCCAGCACCCCCTTAGCGAGGGGCCTGGGACTGGAGAATGGGGGGACAAGAGAGAGCAGAGCCCCCCCCCCACCATATATCAGCAGCAGGCGGTGAAGGCCACTCCTGCTCCTGCAGCCCCGATTGCTAAGGGGGGGGGGCAGAGAGGAGAGCTGGCCTCATCCCCGCCCCCCGCCCTGATTGCTAGGCGGGGCAGACACACGCTGGGGCCTCTTCCCCTGCAGAGCCCTGTCTGCCTAGCGAGCTGACAGGGACGCCCCCTGAGTCCTGTCCCCACCCCCTTGGGCAGCAGGGCTGGCACCGGAGACAAGAGCAGCCTGTGGGGCAGGTGCTGCAGGACCAGAGCCCGAGCTCCGGGGCGCCTGGGTGCACACGAGAGCTGCCTGCCTGGGGGGACCGTCTGCACCGAGCGTCACGGCTGGGGCTGCAGCCCCCACATTCAGCACCGGGGATTATCGCCTCTGCCTCACACTCAGTCTCGCTCACTGGCCTCTGGTGCCGCCCCACTGCTAACCGAGGTGGGTAGATCTGTGTGTGGGAGACAGCGACGGGGACCCTGCCACCCCCAGTGCTGGCGGGGGTCCTCACCCAGGGCGAGGAGGGGAGTTTGGGAGATTCAGAGGGGAGGCCCCCGCCCAGGAGCCAGAGGGGGAGCAGGGGGCTGTGGGAGGGGACAGGAGGGAAACGGGGGGGGGGGGAAGCAGAGGGCTGTGCGACGGGGTAGGACGGAACGGGGGGGGAGAGCAGGTGGATGTGGGAGGGGGTAGGAGGGAACGGGGGGGGGAGCAGAGCGCTGTGGGAGGGGGTAGGAAGGAACCGGTGGGGGAGCAGAGGGCTGTGGGAAGGGGGAGGAGGGAAGTTGGGGGGGAGGAAGGGGCTGTGGAAGGGGGTAGGAGGGAACGGGGGGGGAGTAGAGGGCTGTGGGAAGGGATAGGAGGGAACCGGGGGGGGGGGGAGCAGAGGGTTGTGGGAGGGGGGATGTGGGAGGGGGTAGGAGAGAACGGGGGGGGGAGCAGAGGGCTGTGGGAGGGGGAAGGTGGGAACCGGGGGGGGGGCAGAGGGCTGTGAGAGGGGGTAAGAGGGAACCGGAGGGAGCAGAGGGCTGTGGGAAGGGGGAGGAGGGAAGTTGGGGGGGAGCAGGGGGATGTGGGAGGGGTTAGGAGGGAACCGGGGAGGGGGCAGAGGGCTGTGGGAGGGGGTAGGAGGGAACCGGTGGGGGAGCAAAGGGCTGTAGAAAGGGGGAGGAGGGAAGTTGGGGGGGAGCAGGGGGATGTGGGAGGGGGTAGGAGGGAACTGGGGGGGGAGCAGGGGGATGTGGGAGGGGATAGGAGGGAACCGGGGGGGGGAGCAGGGGGATGTGGGAAGGGGGAGGAGGGAAGTTGGGGGGGAGCAGGGGGATGTGGGAGGGGGTAGGAGGGAACTGGGGAGGGGGCAGAGGGCTGTGGGAGGGGGTAGGACGGAACGGGGGGGAGCAGAGGGCTGTGGGAGGGGGTAGGAGGGAAGTTGGGGGGGAGCAGAGGGCTGTGGGAGGGGGGGCAGGGAACTTGGGGGGGGAGCAGGGGGCTGTGGCAGGGGGTAGGAAGGAAGTTGGGGGGGAGCAGAGGGCTGTGGGAGGGGGTAGGAGGGAACTGGGGAGGGGAGCAGGTGGATGTGGGAGGGGATAGGAGGGAACGGGGGGGAGCAGAGGGCTGTGGGAAGGGGGG
Source organism: Emydoidea blandingii (assembly GCA_036785055.1). Lineage (NCBI taxonomy): Eukaryota > Metazoa > Chordata > Testudines > Emydidae > Emydoidea > Emydoidea blandingii. The sequence continues at coordinate 92,497,301 of JAXIVB010000007.1, forward strand.
GAGGAGGGAAGTTGGGGGGGAGCAGAGGGATGTGGGAGGAGGTAGGAGGGAACCGGGGGGGGGGGGAGGAGCAGAGGGCTGTGGGAGGGGGTAGGAGGGAACTGGGGGGGGAGGAGCAGAGGGATGTGGGAGGGTGTAGGAGGGAACGGGGGGGGGAGCAGGGGGCTGTGGGAAGGGGGAGGAGGGAAGTTGGGGGGGAGCAGAGGGCTGTGGGAAGGGGGAGGAGGGAAGTTGGGGGGGAGCAGAGGGCTGTGGGAGGGGGTAGGAAGGAACCGGGGGGGGGAGCAGAGGGCTGTGGGAGGGGGTAGGAAGGAACGGGGGGGGGATAGCCGGGGGGGGAAGCAGGGGTAAGTTGGAAGCGGCAGTGTCACCAACCCCGAGAGAGCGATACGGCCAGACAGACCCGCACCCCACGGGAGTGTTTGTGTGTCAGGCCGAACCCCCGCTCCCCTCGGCTCTGAGCTGGGCGCCCTGGGGGGGGGGGGGGGGGGGGATACTGCAGGAAAGGCTGAAACCCAGCAAAACCCACCCGCACACTAACGGGCCCTGCCCTGTCCTGCCGACTGAGGGGGGGACCTGCCCCAACACCCGCCCAGGGACACACGCCAGCTCCCTCGCCGGGCACCTCCCACCCCCGATGCTGCCCCAGCCAAGCCCCCGTCTCAGCCAGCAGCAGAGGGGGGAGCGGGGGGGGGGGGGGGGAGTGCGGCTGGGCTGGAGATGGGGGTGGAGCTCACTCCTAAGATCCCTTCCCCCCCCACTCCCTTTGGGTCCCCTCCCTCTCTTCAGATGGCAGTAAGTGGGTCAATGGTCAGGCAGGAACTGCCTCTGGTGCCCCCCCTGCCCCAGCCCCCTGTGCAGACAGCACCCCCCCCCACCATGGGGCCAGGCCGGCATAGCCGAGGCGGATGGGACCTTGTGGCCTTCACACCTGTGCGGCTGTGCCGGAGACTGACCACACCCGGCCTGGGGGGCAGGGGGCCCTGAAGGGGGGCAGAGGCGGCTGGAAGTGGGGCTCGGAGCAGATGTCTTGGGTGTTTTGTGAGGGGAGAGCAAGAGATTCACACTTTGGAGGGTGTCAATCACCTCTTTCACATTAACCCCCCCCTGCAGACCCCCCCATGAGTCCCTCTGCCCCCCACGTTCACACTGACAGTGTAAGAAAGTTCCCCAATGAGTCCCTCCATCCCCTCCCCCATTCACATCATCCCCTCCCCATGTGCAGCGCCTCGGGTGTCCTTATTCACACTGACACCCCCGCCCCCGACACTGCCCCCCATTGCGTCCATCCCCTCCCCCCATTCCTACCACCCTTCCCCGCATGGGAACGTGGTGTTCACATCGAGCACTGTGACATTAACCCCCCCGTGGGTCCCCCCCCAAAGACCCCCAGCCCCCACCCTGCTGTGAATCCCTCTGTCCCCTCCCCCCGATTCACACCGACCCCCCCCGCAGATCCCCCTCCTCCGGCTCCCCCACACCGACCCCCCCAGCCCCCACCCTGCTGCGAGTCCCTGTGCCCCCCCAATTCACACTGACCCCCCCTTGGGGTCCCCCTCCACTGCTCCCCACACCGAGCCCCCCAGTGATCCCCTCTGTCCCCCCCCCCGCAGCGCGAGCCCCGTGTCCGGTCCGGGCAGTGACCGGGCCCCGCACTCACCCGCGCTCTGGTTGTAGCGCCCGCGCAGGGTGTTCAGGTCCACTCGGAACCCGGCCTGCCAGCTCTGTAAGTTCTGCGACTCCCGCTGCCAGTACTGCGGCCCCTCGCTCCGCGCCATCCACTCCGCGCGGGGCTCCGCGCTGCCCCGCTCGCTGCTGTAGTCCATGAAGAGCTGCCCGTCCACATACCCGACTGCGATGAACGGGGGCAGCCCCGGGCCGGGCTCCGACACCCCCGTGTAGAAATAGCGCAGCGAGTGCGGGCCTGGGCCTGGGTCTGCGGGGAGAGGGGGGTCAGAGCCGGCACCGGGACTCGGGAGCGGCCACGTGGGGGGAGGTGGGGACACACAGCGGCGAGGGGGCGGGACGGAGATCAGGGGGGTGGGGAGGGGCAGGGGGGCTGGACACTCCTCTGGGCGGGAGGCGGAGCCCATCGCAGCGGCACCGAGGGGACGGGGACGGGGCTGGCCGTGGGAGGAGGGGGGTGGGGGAGGGGCAGGGGGGGCTGGACACTCCCCTGGGAGGAGGGGGGGCTGCAGGGGAGTGTGAAGAAGGAAAGGGGTCCAGGAACGGGGCAGGGAGGGGCGAGGGGGAATCAGGGCTGGAGGGGGCATGAGGGGGAGGGGAGCAGAGATAGGAGTGGGAGGGACAGGACTGCAGGGGGGAGGGGGAGCAGGGCGGGAGTGAGGGAGGAGGGGGGGTCAGCACAATGTCCCAGGAGCCGCCCCCAGGGGAGATGGGGCAGGAGAGGGACACCCAGAGCTTGGCAGGGCTGCAGGGGGGGGGGGCAATGCTGGAGGGACCCATGAGGAGCAGGAAGAGAGCAGGGCTGCAGGGGGTGTGAGGAGGGGGATGTGCTCATGGGGGGAAAGGGCTGGTGGGAGGAGGATGAGGAGGGCATGTTAGGGGGGAGGGCAGCCAAGAGGAGCCCCCAGGGGAGGGTGGAGCAGGACAAGGGTGGGGGGGGGAGATGCAGGAGCTGAAGCTTGGGGGGTGGGGGGTCTGCAGGAGGGGATCTCTCCAAGCTGCAGGGGGGAGCCAGGGCCCCGGCTGTGCACACAGTTGACCATTGATTCACATTGTGGCTGCCCCCCAGGTCCCCTGTAGGGATAGGGCCCCTGTTGCGCCAGGCACTGCCTGAGCCCTGCCCCATGGAGCTCACAGGCTGATTCCCCGTCCCTGCGTCGGGTTCACCCCACAGGCCGGGTCGGGGGGAGGGAGGGCTGCAGCTCCCAGACAAAGGGCCTGGTGCTGCAGAGACTGAACCCCCACGTCCCTTCACCCCTGTGAGCGTCCCCCCCGACGTCAGACACTGCTCAGGGGAGTTACACGGCTGGGGGTCGGGGCCTGGGGGTCAGGCTGATGCAGGTTGTTTGGTCCTCCCCAGAGTAACGTTACACACGGTGTCTGCAGGATCAGGGCCTTGTTCGCTAGTTAGACCAGAGCCCCCCTGCGCTGGGCGCTGGACACGCACCAGGGACAGCCCTGCCCTGGCTTAGCTCTGTTTGGTCTCTCCCAGCTCAGACATAACCGGAGACAGGCTCCCCCTTTTCTTCCCCTCCGCTCCCCCGGCTGCTGATCACCATGTCCCCCTGTCAGCGCCAGCCACTTTCCCTCTCGCCCCTTTGTTCAGGGCCTAGGGGCCCGATCCGGCGAGCAGGGCTGCTGCTGCTCCTCTCTGGCCGACTAGTTATCCAATCAGTGGAGCAGGAGGACTAGACCCACTGTCTCCCACCTCCTTGGCGAGGGCTCCAACCACGTAACAACAGCCACACTGGGTCAGACCAAAGGTCCATCTAGCCCCGTGTCCTGTCTGCTGACAGTGGCCAGTGCCAGGTGCCCCAGAGGGAATGAACAGAACAGGGAATCATCAAGTGATCCAGCTCCTGTCGCCCATTCCCAGCTGCTGGCAAACAGAGGCTAGGGACACCATCCCTGCACATCCTGGCTAATAGCCACTGATGGACCAATCCTCCAGGAACGTATCTGGTTCTTTTTTGAACCCTGTTATAGTCTTGGCCTTCACAACATCCTCTGGCAAGGAGTTCCACAGGTTGACTGTGTTCTGTGAAGAAATACTTAAACCTGCTGCCTATTAATTTCATTTGGTGACCCCTAGTTCTTGTGTTATGAGAAGGAGTAAATAACACTTTATTTTCTCCACACCCGTCATGATGTTATAGACCTCTATCATATTCCACCTTTGTCATCTCTTTTCCAAGCTGAAAAGTGCCAGTCTTATTAACCTCTCCTCATACGGCAGCTGTTCCATACCCCAATCAGTTTTGTTCCCCTTTTGAGGAACTTTTTCCAATTCCAATACACCTCTACCCCGTTATAACGCTGTCCTTGGGAGCCAAAAAATCTTACCGCGTTATAGGTGAAACGGTTATATGGAACTTGCTTTGATCCGCTGGAGTGCGCAGCCCCCCCTCACCCCGAGCACTGTTTTACCGCGTTATATCAAATTAGTGTTATATCAAGGTAGAGGTGTATATCTTTTTTGAGATGGGGCGACCACATCTGCACACAGCATTCAAGATGTAGGCGTGCCATGGATTTACGTAGAATCAATAGGATATTTTCTGTCTTGTTATCTATCCCCTTCTTAATGATTCCCAACATTGTTCGCTTTTTTGACTACCGCTGCACACTGATTGGATGTTTTCAGAGAACTATCCACAATGACTCCAAGATCTCTTTCTTGAGTGGTAACAGCTAATTTAGACCCCATCATTATATGTATACTTGTGAGGATGTTTTCCAGCATGCATTACTTTGCATTTATCAATATTAAATTTCATCTGCCATTTTGTTGCCCAGTCACCCAGTTTTGTGAGACCCCTTTGTAACTCTTCGCAGTCTGCTTTGGACTTAACTATCTTGAGTAGTTTTGTATCATCTGCAAATTTTGCCACCTCACTGTTTACTCCTTTTTTCAGATCATTTATGAATATGTTGAATAGGAGTGGGCCCAGTACAGACCCCTGAGGGACACCACTATTTACCTCTCTCCATTCTGAGAACTGACCATTTATTCCTACCCTTTGTTTCCTCTTTTAACCAGTTACCAATCCATGAGAGAAACTTCTCCTCTTATCTCATGACAGCTTAAGACCCTTTGCGGAGGAACCTTCTCAAGGGCTTTCTGAAGATCTAAGTACACTATATCCACTGGATCACATTGGTCGACATGCTTGTTGACCCCCTCAAAGAATTCTAGATGATTAGTGAGGCATGATTTCCTTTTACAAAAACCATGTTGACTCTTCCCCCAACAAATTGTGTTCATCTATGTGTCTGATAATTCTGTTCTTTACTATAGTTTCAACCAATTTGCCTGGTACTGAAGTCAGGCTTACAGGCCTGTAATTGCCAGGATCATCTCTGGAGCCTTTTAAAAAACTTGGCATCACATTAGCTATCCTCCAGTCATGTGGTACAAAAGCAGATTTAAAGGATAGGCTACATACCACAGTTAGTAGTTCTGCAATTTAATATTTGAGTTCCTCCAGAACTCTTGGGTGAATACCATCTGGTCCCAGTGACTTATTACGGTTTAATCAATTTGTTCCAAAACCTCCTCTAATGACACCTCAATCTGAGACAGTTTCTCAGATGTGTCACCTAAAAAGAATGGCTCAGGTTTGGGAATCTCCTCCCCATCCTCAGCCATGAAGACCAATGCAAAAAATTCATTTAGTTTCTCTGCAATAGCCTTATCGTCCATGAGTGCTCCTTTAGCACCTCCATCGTCCAGTGGCCCCACTGGCTGCTTAGCAGGCTTCCTGCTTCTGATGAACTTAAATTTTTTGCTAATACTTTTTGATTCTTTGGCTAGCTGTTCTTCAAATTCGTTTTTGGCCTTCCTAATTACATTTTCACACTTCACTTACCAGAGTTTATGCTCCTTTCTATTTTCCTCACTAGGATTTAACTTCTACTTTCTAAAGGAGGCCTTTTTGTCTCTCACTGCTTCTTTTACTTTGTTGTTTAGCCAGGGTGGCACTTTTTTGGTTCTCTTACTATGTTTTTTAATTTGGGGTAAACATTTAAATTGAGCCTCTATTACGAGATCTTTAAAAAGTTTCCATGCAGCTTTCAGGGATTTCACTTTTGGGACTGTACCTTTTAATTTCTGTTTAATGAGCTTCCTCATTTTTGTGTAGTTCCCCTTTCTGTAATTAAATGCGCCTGTGGTGGCTGCTGGGGTGTTTTCCTCGCCACAGGGATGTTTAATTATATTATGTCACTATTACCAAGCGGTCCAGCTATATTCACCTCTCGGACCCGATCCTGTGCTCCACTTAGGACTAAATCAAGAATTGCCTCTGCCCTTGTCGGTTCCAGGACTAGCTGCTCCAAGAAGCAGTCATTTAAGGTGTCAAGAAACTATCTCTGCATCCCATCCTGAGGTGACATGGATCTAGTCAATATGGGGATAGTTGAAATCCCCCATTATTATTGAGTTTTTTAAAATTTTATAGCTTCTCTAATCTCCCTGAGCATTTCACAGTCACTATTCACCATCCTGGTCAGTAATCAGGGTGGACAAAAATCAATGATTTAAAAAAAAAATATCAGATTTTTTTTATTTAAATCCGATTTTTTTGATAAAATGCTTTGAGGAAAAACCTCTCTCATTATAGCTCAAAGATCTCTCATCACAGAATAGGGATTATAAATTCTAATTCTATAGTAGGAGAATATAGTCATGTAATGTTTAAGAAAAGTTTTGTAAATGAGTTCTAATAGTTCATGGATTAGGGACCCAATTTTATGGGATTCCAGGGGCTTCTGTATAGATTATTTAGGTTAATCTTTCTACCTACCCAATGGGACTCAGTGCTCAGTCTGGAAGATACCATCAGAGATGCTTAGTTTTGCAGTTCTCAAACTGTGGATTTGTGTCTCCAGAGATAACATGCTTGTTAACAGCAAAAAATGTTTTTAAATAAATAAAATAAATAAATAAATATATATAGAGAGGTGAGAAATAACAGACCTCAACCCTATTGTCCCTCTGCAAATTTGTGTACACAGAGTCAATCCATTACCTCTCTCTAAAAGTGCAAAGTTTCAAAAAGTTCAATGAACAGAAGATTGTTGGGGGCGGAATAGATCTGGACAAGGAGAAGAAGTCTGGAGATAAATGTGAGAAGGAAAGGACAGGCAGCAGAAACAAAAGTGAAACTGTTTGAGCAGCATATTCCAGAAGTCTTGAGGTCTTTCTGAGTGTAGCCTTCATTGATTTGAGATCTAACATACCATTCTCTCACTAGAAGGGAAAACCTGTAATGGCAGCAGGCTGTAAAAGAGACCCAGTTTGGGAATATTTTAATGACGTTCCTCTACCTGTGGGTAAGAGAGGCATGCTTGCAAAATGCGAACAGCGCAACAAAGAAATGCAAGGCCTGGTTGCCCCAATGAAACAAAATCATGAGAAGTGTTCCTTCTCAGGAGGAAGCTGCCTTGAAGATGATGAAAGGAACACGTCTGAACATGCGGGATCTCCAGGTTGGTAAACTTTTTTATTTCATACTTTATCATTTTTTATCATAACTGCATCTAAAATGAATAGCTGAAATAGGCAGATCTTCCTTTTACAATTTCACCTTTAAAGTAGTACTGAGTGAGTAATACTAAGTGAGCAGTATGGTAATAATGAAATAACCGCATTGACTTATCACATTGACTTATTTTGTTTAGGAGAATCCATCCTCAACATATAGGATTCTGAAGACTATCCACCTTCAAGATCACCATCATTTTCTATAATTTCAGAGTTATCTGCCAACGATAGTGTTTGAGTCACATGATGTATGTCACATAGCCACAGTATAAAACCTGTAGCAAAAAAAAAAAAAAAAAATCTCCATCATCCAGAAACAACCATAGATAAGTAGCAGAGGGGGAGCCGTGTTAGTCTGGATCTGTAAAAGCAGCAAAGAGTCCTGTGGCACCTTACAGACTAACAGACATATAGGAGCATGAGTTTTCGTGGGTGAATACCCACTTCTTCGGATGCATGCATAATCCTGTTGTATGTGCTTGTGTGACAACAGAAGAAGGGAACGTCTTCTTTACAGAAAGAATTGATACAGCAGGAAATGCACACACAGCAGAATATTTACAAGTAGCAGCAGTAAAAGCTGTAACAAACTGTGAAGAAAGTTCAAATGTCTAGTACGCAGCTTGGTCACAGACAATGCTGCAAATGTATCCAAGATGAGAAGAAATTTGGAAGAGAGTCCCAAGCTAATAACATACGGTTGCAGTGCTCATTTGATGCACCTCCTAGCCAAAGACTTCAGTGTTCCAGAAATAAAGGCTAATTAATGTTGTTGAAATTGCAAAATACTTCCATAAACAACCACTTTGCAGCAGCTGCTCTGAAAGAAGTGGAAGGAACCAAGCTAACTCTCCCACAAGACGTGCGATGAACTCAGTAGTGGATTGTTTTGAGCACTGTATCAAGAACTGGCCTAATCTGATGACAGTTTGTGAACAAAATCGTGAAAAAATAGATGGCACTGTCACAGCCGAAGTTCTCAACACTGGGCTTCAGAGAAATGTTGAACACATGCCGAGTACCCTGAAGCCTGTTTCTGTAGCCTTGAACAAAATGCAGGGAAATAGCTGCTTTATTGCTGACACTGTTGAAATTTGGAAGGAACTGAGTGAGATCTTAAAGAGAGAAACATGCAATGACAGAGTTACATTACAAGCATTAAAAAAAACAAATGGGACAAGCACTATCTCCAGCTCATCTTCTTGCAAATATTCTCAATACTCAGTACCAGGGTCAAACCTTAACTGCTGAAGAAGAGGAGTTTGCTGGATGTCCATGTCATAGCCATCATCCTCCATAATGCCAACTATAATAAACTTCAGAGCTAAGGGTGAACCATTCAAGAAATATATGTTTGCTGGTGATGTTTTAAAGAAAGTCAGGCCAGTGAACTGGTGGAAGTCACTTAAGCACTTGGATTCAGAGACTGTTGAAGTGATAATCTCACTTTTAACAGCAGTAGCTTCTTCTGCCCATGTAGAAAGAATATTTTCCTTCCTTTGGACTAATTCATTCCAAACTGAGAAATCGTTTGGGACCTGAAAAAGCAGGAAAGCTTGTTTTTCTTTTCCAGATTATGAACAAAGAGGAAAATGAAAGTGCAGACGACTGAGTTAGCTGCAGAAGCCAATATTTTAAATTTCTCATGTTGACCTGGCTGACACAGTCGATTTAATTTTTGTTTTTTTGTTTTTTAAATATTTCATTTAACTATTTTAGTTAAAAACAATTTTAACAAAAACAAACCTGATTTTAAAAAACTTGAATGTTTAACTAAATTCAAAAATTCATATGCTTGTTTTGTTAAAATATTGTATATGTTTGCTGTTGAAGAAAAAAATCCAGAATACGCAACGTTGTTGTTTTAGTTAAATAAAACAATTTAAATGTCTATCTGGTGATGTTCTCCTCCTAATACAGCCTTGCAAGAAAATCCTCCAAATATTAATGATTAACCTGTTGAGTTGGAGATATTTATGAAGTCACTGGGAGGTGAACTATGTGCTTCAATTATCTTTGGTAAATGAAATAACCAAACAATCATTCATTTTCTGATATAGCTGTAAAACTAATCTGAAAAGTTTTCAAAATAAATCGCTTTAAAAATGTATAGTCTGTACCTTCTAAAAATGAAACCGACATCTAGCTCTGAGTTGTGAAGAATATGTATTAAGGTTATAACAATCAACAAGAATGCACTTTTATTTAGAGTCTTCCTGACTAGTAATTTAAATCATGATTTAAACCAAATGCACCCTGTCGGTAATAGATCCCTACTGCTATATTCTTATTATTCAAGCATGGAATTACTTCTATGGTACAGTTTGGTTCATTTAAGATTTTTACTTCATTTGAAGCTACACTTTCTTTCACATCTAGTGCCACTCCCCCACCAGCACGACCGGTTCTGTCCTTCCAATATATTTTGTACCCTGGTATTACTGTGTCCCATTGATTATCCTCATTCCACCTAGTTTTTGTGATACCTATTACATCACTATCCTCGTTTAATACGAGACACTCTACTTCACCCATCTTAGTATTTAGACTTCTAGCATTGGTATATAAGCACTTTAAAAACTTGTCACTTTTTAGTTGTCTCCCGTTACGTGATGTAATTGAATGGGACTCTTTTTCATTTGACTATTTCTCATCAGATCCTACCTGTATTTTGTCATCTTCCATCTTCTTCTCCTTACTGGGACATTGAAAATCTCCATTAATAGATCCTCCCCTAAGGCGATGTCTCTCTCCGAACCATGTGCTCCTCCGCACCTGTCGGCTTTCCCCCAGCCCTTAGTTTAAAAACTGCTCTACGACCTTTTTAATGTTAAGTGCCAGCAATCTGGTTCCAATCTGGTTTAGGTGGAGCCCATCCTTCCTGTATAGGCTCCCCCATCCCAAAAGTTTCCCCAGTTTGTAATAAATCTAAACCCCTCCTCCCTACACCATCGTCTCATCCACGCATTGTGACCCTGCAACTCTGCCTGTCTAACTGGCCCTACACATGGAACTGTGAGCATCTTGGAGAATGCTACCATGGAGGTCCTGGACTTCAATCTCTTACCTAGCAGCCTAAATTTGGCCTCTAGGACCTCTCTCCTACCCTTCCCTAAGTCACTGGTACCTACATGTACCACGACGACTGGCTCCTCCCCAGCACAGCACATACATCTATCTAGAGGTCTCCAGAGATCCGCAACCTTCGCACCAGGCAGGCAAGTCACCATACAGCTCTCCCGGTCATCGTAAACCCAGCTCTCTATGTTGCTAATGATCAAATCACCCATTACTAACACCTGTCACTTCCTAGTAACTGGAGTTCCCTCCCCCGGAGAGGTGCCCTCAGTGGGAGAGGACACCACGGCATCGTCTGGAAGGAGGCCGTTGTGATTCGTTCTCCCCTATCCTTCATTCCCTTGCCCCTCCGTCTTGATGCAAGGTCGGCACCGCCAGCCCCCATCCCAGCTCACCCCCAACATCTGCTTCCTCCATTCCTATCTCGCACTGCGGAGCGTCTCTGGCAGAAATCTCACGGCCAAGCTGACATCCTCCACTACAGATTTGTTCTCTCCTCCCTCAGTTCTGCCATTTTCCTTGCTACATACCTCGACTTCTCCAGCCTTGCTGGATCCCCCACCCACAGTCCCAGCTGCCTCTTCTCCACCTTCGTCTCCCCCCTCAAACCCTCCCCACCTCCTGCCCCCACTGCGCTCTGCACAGCATCTCTTCCCAGAAAAATTTACACAATTAAACCCTCCCCTCAGCCTACCTCCCCCTCCTACCCTACAATTCTTGCCTCCTTCTCCCTCCTCGCAGAGGTAGACGTTTCTCATCTGCTCTCCTCCTAACCCCTCCACTGACCCCATCTCATCTCCTGATCTCCTCACCACACTCCCCTCCAGCTCTTCCCCCTCACGACACACACACACACACGTTAGTGTCTTCCATTGTAAAGACCCTTGGCTCCATTTGCCTCTCCAGCAACTGCCCCTTCTCCCTTGCATCTCTCAGCTCATTGAACGTGCCTCTGCAATCGCTGTCTGGAGTTCCTGTCTCCAGTTCCATCCTAGACCCTCCCCACTCCGGCTTCCACCCCTTGCGCTCCATGGAAATCGCTCCTGCCAAAGTCCGTAATGACTCTTCCTAGCTAACACTTGCACTCAGTGCTCCAGCCTCACCCTCCCTGGCCTGCCAGCCGCCTCTGACACCAATCACCAGGCTAACCTAGAAATCTTGTCCTCCTTGGCTTCCTTAGCGCTGTCCCCTCCTGGGTCTCCTCCTACCCCTCTAACCACTCCTTCACCATGTCCGCCAGAGCATCTTCCTCATCTCCCCTCCAGCTGTCTGTGGAGTTCTGTCCCCCCAGGGCTCTGTCCTGGGTCCCCTTCTCTTCTCCCTCCACACCTTATCTCTGGGCAAAGTCATCCACAAATTCAGCTACCGTCTCCATGCTAACAACTCACAGATCTGCCTTTGTACTCCCGACCTGTCTCCTTCTCTCCAAACAACAATCTTGGCCTGTCTCTGAGGTCTCCTTGTGGAGGTCTCGTCATCAGATCAAGCTCAGTGTGGTTAAAACAGAGTTCCTAATCTTCTCGCCATGGCCTCCCTGCTACCTCCGTTCTCAATCACTGTGGACAATGCCAGCATCCTGCCCGTCACTCAGGCCCAGAACTGGGGCGTCATCTTGGACTCACACCTCTCTCTAGGTCCTCGCATCCAGGTTATGTCCAAGTCTTGCTCACTCGTTCTGCAGAACATCTCTAAGATACGTCCCTTCCTATCCACCCCCACAGCTAAAACGCTCGTCCAGGCACTCAGCGTCTCGTGTCTCGACTGCTGCAACAGTCTTCTCTCTGCCTAGACAAACGCAGTCTCACCCCGCTGAGGTCCATTCAGAACATGCTGAAAAGATCATTTTTCTAGCTTGTTTATCGAGGTCACCTCTCTCTCTGCAACCCGCCACTGGCTCCTCCTCCATCACATCAAGCAGACTGTCTTCAACTGGGAGGCCCTTTGCGGCCTATCCCCACCCTCTCTCTCATTTGCTACCGAAATGTCACCCCTCACCTCTGATCGGCCCATGATCCCAGCCTCCATCAGCCACTTGTTATATTTGCAAACAAGGCCCTTTGTACTGTGTCCCATGCTGCCCCTCACACCTGCGAGGAGCTCCCCATAAACATCCGCAAAACGACCTCGTTACCCTGCAAACCCTCCTCAATGCTCTCCTCTGCCAGGTGCCTAAAAAACAGGTAACGGTTGGGCCACTGGTGCGTCAAGCCCACCGCTGTCAGGCTGGCCGGTGCTGTCCCCTTGTTCCCTAGTAGTTCCCCACTGGTCTTTATTCATCTCTGGTCTCAGACTCAGATGGGACAGTCTGTGTATTCGGTGTCTGTCCAGCACCCGGCACAACAGGGGCCGGGACCATGACTGAGGTTCCTGGCACAAGACAATCACAAATAATGATGACGATGATGACAGGGCAGGGAGCTTTACTTTTAAATTGGCTTATTTTTCCCATTAGAAAGGCCCGTTCTATTGACCCTGTTTTTCCTGAAAGACCCCGTGGGCAGTTGGAGAATTGGAGGGGAGGACGTGAAACCCGAGAAAACAAGAGGGGAAGGAATTATTATTTCAGGTTGTGTTAACAGATATCAGCTTTAATCGTGCTGGGGCTCCACTGTACGGGGCGTTATCCAGACACAGCACGTGACAGTCCCTGCCCCAAGCAGCTCACACTCTGAGGCCAGATCTACACGTGGTTTTCGTTCCTATTTAACTATTTCAGTTGGGGATGAGATTTGTTTATGTGTTTCTTTTTACCGAAATAGTTAAATCAGCACAACCCCGCGTGCGAGTGCAGTTACACCGGTACAGCCGGGCTTTACAAAACCCCTCGTGCGAGTGTAGTTACACCCGCACAGCCGTGCTTTACACAACCCCTCGTGCGAGTGCAGTTACACCCGCACAGCCGGGCTTTACGCCAGCACAGCTTATTGCTGTAAAAGTAGGGGAATAATCTGTACCAGCGTAACTGTGTCCACACTGAGTGGTTGTCCTGATTTAACGATGATGGTTTCAAACTGTGTGAAAGTGGTACAAACACTGCGTGTAGACCAGTCCTAAAGTTTATTCAACTGTTTAAACTTTGTTGTTAACACCTTGGTCTTGTCTACACACAAATTTACAGTACTAGTCTAAGTTAAGGTGTCAGTTAAAATTGGTTTAGTTAAACCAGTGCAAAAGGCTGTGTAGACACACCTATTCCAGTTTAAGAGTGCCTTTTTTCAGTTTAGCTGAACTTGGTTGGGCCTTCTCCACAGGGAGAGTCACACCAGTATAATTAAATGTAAACTGGATCAGTTAAACTGGTGCAAAGCCCCATGTAGACACTCTTATTCTGATATAAGAGCAGCTTTTTTCAGTTAAGCCAGTATTATACCAAAAGAAGAAGGTCCACAACAGGGTAGGCACTGATTTATCTAAACCAGTTTAAAGTTTGAAGTGCAGCAAAGGTCCTATTTGACCAAAGCACCTGTCAAGCAGTAGGAAGAAAAGCTGTCCTTGGTGAAAATTCAACACCCTATGGCCCTTCAGCTGAGGACTGAGAATTCCCACCCCAGGTCTCTGGTGCTCCAAAGAGACCTCCCGCAAAACAGGGCAGACGAGACCTAGAATAAAACAAGCAGGGGAGAAACCTTCTGGGCCTTTGCTATTCATTAGGAAGCAGCAGAAATGGACACAAATCCTATCTCCCCCTTGTCAGGTCACCTTTAATGTACCGGGCACAGAGGATTTCTATCTCTCAGGTTATGTCTACACTGCACTTTCATCATTAAAACCTTTGTCGCTCAGGAGTGTGAAAACAAAAAAACCCACCCCCCTGAATGACAAAAGTTTTAATGGTGAAGAGTGCCGGTGTGGACAGCGCTTCGTCGGGGGGAAGACACTCTCCTGCCGACGAAGCTACTGCCCTCGTTGGGGGTAGTTTTCCTTTGTCGTCAGGAGAGCTCTCCCCTGGCAACGGAGAGCGGCTACTCTGCGTGCCTTAGAACAGCATGGCTGTGCCGCTGTACCGTGTGCCTAGGGTGACCAGACAGCAAGTGTGAAAAATTAGGATGGGGGTGGGGGGTAATAGGCACCTATATAAGACAAAGCCCCAAATATCAGACTGTCCCTATAAAATCGAGACCTCTGGTCACCCTAGGAGTGCCGTGTAAACACCGCCTCAGTGAAGAGGGCCTGGCCAGGCACGGATGGGAGCTGGTGCTGGATTCAACGTCATTAAACAAAGCCAGACACACTCTGATCCTCACTAACGTCCTTCTCTGCGCACACCCAGCCCAGCCCAGCCCAGGCCCCCGGCCAAAGCTCTGTGCAGCTGGAGTTACACCAGTGCTGCCTGTGGCCCCCGAGGGCCTCCTGTCTCTTTGCTCCAGGGGCACCCAACACACAGACCCCCCCCCCATTTCCATTCCCGGCCCCTAATGTGACTCGCCCCGTGGAACCAGGCTGCACGGGGGCCTAACCCTGGTTACATCAAACCAGCCTGTCACTGAGTGACGCGAGGGCAACAACACACCTGAAACCACTTCACACAAAACCCCAAACCCACCCCACAGCCTCACCCAGCTGGCTACGGGCTGCTGAGCTCCCCGGGTCTGAGCTGCTGCCGCCCGGGGAACTCGGGGGCCAGGCTCGGGCCATGGAAGAGTCACGTCCATGCCAGGAAAAGCAGGACGTGCCCCTGCCCCTCTCCCCACACCCCCCATGGGGATCCCGAAGCTCCTACCCAGCAATCCCAGGAGATCCCAACGGCACAAAGGCAGCCGCTGGTCTGTGCTCTGCAACGGGCGCTTGCCCCCAAACCGAGCCCTGATTAACGCACAGATCCTGGGGCTCCACCGCTCCCCAGGCACACGGCCAGAGACGGGGCAGGGGGTGACACGTCCCCTCCCTAGGACAACACCTCTAAAGACTTGTCCCCACTTACAGACCCATCGCTGCCCTGGGGGCGGCTGGCCTGGTGCGGACACAGCTCAGCCTCGGCCGCACCTAGCCAGGGCCAAGCCCCCTCAGGGGGTCTGGACACGGGTTAAACCAGCGCCAAGAACCTGCCGGGAGCCACTTAGGGGCGGAGAGTCCGAGGAGCCTTTTCCTCCCCAACCCCCATGTCACTCTTGTCGGGGGGGGGGGGGGTGAATTTACTCCCTGTGACTAAGGGCCTGGGCTCTGCAGACAAGGGGGGGGGGGGGAAGAAGCCCTGTCCTGCCCCACGCCCCGGGAAGGACCCAGCCGGGCAACGCCGCGCACGGGGGATCCCCACAGCCCCGGGGCCGGGCGGGCAGCGGGGACCTGCCGCCCACAGCGGGACCCAGACCCCAAATCCTGTTAGTCACCGACCGGCACCATTGTTATTATCGGGCTGGGCTGGTCTCTGGAGTTGGGACCTTGACCAAGAAATGTGCGCAGCGCCGAGCACAGTGGGGCCACAGTCCTGGCTGGGCGCGAACACGCGACACGCCCAGAACGTCGGTGACTCCCGGGCCGGCACCGACCGGACCCCTCGGCTCCGGTCCGACAACCCCCCAGCTCCGGTCGAACCGCAGAGCCCAGACCTGCTGAGACCCCCCATGTCCGGTCCGACCCCCGTACTCACTGGAGAAGCCCCCCTGGATGGTCACAACCCCCAGCAGCGCCAGCAGGTGCAACATCGCCATCGCCGCCCGGTCCGTGTCCCACAGACCCGCCGCCAGCTGTGCTGTGAGCCTGGCCGCTGCTGCCCGCTACTTATACCGCGCACCGCCCGCCGGCACGGATTGGCCGAGAGGGGAACGTGCCCACCAATAGCCGCGCGCAGACCCGTCCGCGTCACCGGTCGCTGGGCAGGACCCGGCCGGGCAGGTTGGGCCCGGGAAAGCGAAAGTCTGAGCGGGGATGAGCGCAGCGGGGAACCCCGGGCAGCGCCCCGCCCCCACCCTACGCCCCGCCCACTGACCAGTGCACCCCGGGCAGCGCCCCGCCCCCACCGCGAGGCCCCGCCCCCTGGGCACACCCCCTCTTTGCCTTTCCCAGCTGTCAGGGCGCTCTTGGGTCACAATTTCAAACTTTTCTCCACAACTGAACGGGCTGGAAACGTCCCTGTGACTAATGCCGGTCGAGAGGCTCCCCCGCTCACATGACTCCAGGAGCTGGGGCTTTACGGAAACACCGATAGCGAGACCCACACTGGAGTCAGGAGAGGGGGCAGCCCTGGCAGGCGGACACTGGGACCCACCTGGGAACCGCCAGGGCCCGACCTCGGCCTTGCTACTGTCGCTGAGAACTTGACCGCAGGACTTTAGTTACCAGAACAGCAATTAACTAACAAGGAATTAATTCTCTGCCAATCACCAGCGCCGCCTCTAGAGATTTTTTTTTCTTTAAATTTATTCTAAGGCCAGATGGCACCATTGGTTCATCTCGTCTGACCTCCTGCAGCACCCGGGCCGGGAACTTCAAGCACTTTATTAATGTAATGAATTAAACACCCCAGCCCCCCTTTGCGGTGAGTGACAACACAACAATCCCCAGCACGTCTAGACCATCACTGCCCCCATTTCATGGGTGGGGAGAGGCACAAAGATGACATCTTCATCATCTGGACCCATGGAAAAGAAGCCCTTGAGGAATTCCACCAGGATTTCAACAATTTCCATCCCACCATCAGCCTCAGCCTGGACCAGTCCACACAAGAGATCCACTTCCAGGACACTACAGTGCTAATAAGCGATGGTCACATAAACACCACCCTATACCGGAAACCTACTGACCGCTACACTTACCTACATGCCTCCAGCTTCCATCCAGACCACACCACACGATCCATTGTCTACAGCCAAGCTCTAAGATACAACCGCATTTCCTCCAACCCCTCAGACAGAGACAAACACCTACAAGATCTCTATCAAGCGTTCTTAAAACTACAATACCCACCTGCTGTAGTGAAGAAACAGATTGACAGAGCCAGAAGAGTACCCAGAAGTCACCTCCTACAAGACAGGGCCAACAAAGAAAGTAACAGAACGCCACTAGCCATCACCTTCATCCCCCAACTAAAACCTCTCCAGCGCATCATCAAAGATCTACAACCTATCCTGAAGGATGATCCCTCACTCTCACAGATCTTGGGAGACAGGCCAGTCCTTGCTTACAGACAGCCCCCCAACCTGAAGCAAATACTCACCAGCAACCACACACCACTGAACAAAAACACTGACCCTGGAACCTATCCTTGCAACAAAGCCCGATGCCAACTCTGTCCACGCCATCAGGGGCTCATTCACCTGCACATCTACCAATGTGATCTATGCCATCATGTGCCAGCAATGCCCCTCTGCCATGGACATTGGCCAAACCGGACACTCTCTACGTAAAAGAATAAATGGACACAAATCAGACGTTAAGAATTATAACATTCAAAAACCAGTCGGAGAACACTTCAATCTCCCTGAACACTCAATTACAGACCTAAAAGTCTCAATACTCCAACAAAAAAACTTCTAAAACAGACTCCAACGAGAAACTGCAGAATTGGAATTAATTTGCAAACTGGACACCATTAAATTAGGTTTGAATAAAGACTGGGAGTGGATGGGTCATTACACAAAGTAAAAATGATTTCCCCAGGCTAATTTTCCCCCCTACTGTTACTCTCACCTTCTTGTCAACTGGGCCATCCTGATTATCACTACAAAAGTTTTTTTTCTCCTGCTGATAATATCCCACCTTAATTGATTACCCTCGTTAGAGTTGGTATGGCAACACCCATTTTTTCATATCCTCTGTCTATATATATCTTCCTACTGTATTTTCCACTGCATGCATCCGATGAAGTGGGCTGTAGCCCACGAAAGCTTATGCTCAAATAAATGTGTTAGTCTCTAAGGTGCCACAAGGACTCCTGTTCTTTTTACAAAGAGGAAAGTGACTGATTTGCTATGTGACAACAGCGAAGATGGGAACAAAATCTAGGAGTCCTGGCTCCCAGCTCAAACCTACTGGACCCCCCTCCCCTCCCAGAGCTGGGGAGAGAACCCAGGAGTCCTGGCTCCCAGCCCCTGCTCTAAGCACGGGCAGATAACAGTGACCTAACCCCTGGGTTTTCTCTGTCTTTACAAGCACTTGGCTGTTTACATCATTTCTGGGAACTATTTTTGGTTTGTCTCCTCCCCTTGGGCGCGGGGGGTGGCTCTGGGCCGTGTGAAGTTTGCCCCGTGCTGCAGTACAGTCACTGCGGGCGTTGGGATCGGTGGGGATCGGATCCTGGCCTGGGCCGGTCTCTCCTGGGCTGGGGAGCCAGGCTAAGGGGAGCCCCCCTCATCTGGGACCTCACCCCACTCGGGCGGGTCAGTGGGGGGCGTTCACAGGGGCTGAGCCCCAATGCAGCTTCCTGTTTCCCGGCTCCCAGAGCTATCGGTGGATCCCCCACTTGCTTTCGGTTTCTGCTCTATCACAGCAGGGCAGTTTGGAGAGAGACCAGCATCACCCCCCCGCCATGCACTGCACGCCTCTTGCCCCCCGCCATGCACGCCTCTCGCTCTCCCCACAGTCCCGCTCAGAGCCTGCCCCACACTGGGTGGGGGTGACGGTCTCCCTGAAGCCCAGAGCAACTCCCGGATTGTCTATTTCCCCGGGGGTGGCACTGAGTTGCTGGCACCGACTCTACACACAGGACATTTCTGGCCCCGTTCTGGGCCAGGCAGCCATTTTGTGTATCTGACGTGCGTGAGCGAACACAAGATGGCCGCCCCGATGGGACTCCCCTTTTCGTCTAACGATGGACCCAGTCAGTTTGTCCTGGGCCGTGGATTAGCAGCTCAGGGCTGTGGGGCAGCCCCCCCAGTGCCGTTACAGAACCTTGCCCTATGGCCCACGTTTTCAAAATGGCCTCCACAGCTGGACGTTTACATTTTTAGGTGCCCAGCTGGAGACACCCGGGCCCTGACTCTCGAGGTGCGGCGCACCCCCGGCTCCCTGGGATTTCCCCCACCATTGCGGGTGCCCAGCACCCCGCAACATCAGCCTCGGGGGGCTCAAATTGTGCACCCAGACTAGGCGGCGCCCAGAATTAGGGGCCACTTTTGAGAGTGTGGCCTTAAACCCCTCACCCCAGGGGCCTCTCGGCACAGAAAGGGTCTCAGAGCCCTCCCCCCCCCCCCCCCCGCTCTCCAGGGTGCACCCACCGCCATTGGGGATCTAGGAGGGTGGTGAAGCACTGGAATGGGTTCCCTAGGGAAGTGGTGGAATCTTCCTTCCTTTGTCTGGGATGATTTAGTTGGGGATTGGTCCTGCTTTGAGCAGGGGGTTGGACTAGATACCTCCTGAGGTCCCTTCCAACCCTGATCTTCTATGATTCTATGATCTTGTGTCCCTCCCCCTGCTCCAGGGGCTCAGCGCTCAAGACACGGGACGTGTCCAGGTGGGTTTCTTTGGGAATCTGGAGTAGAAAAAAACTCTCCCTGAGGCCGAGACGTGGGCTAGAGGGGGCGCTGGATCCAGGACGGTCCCAGGTTCCCCCAGCCAGGCCAGAAATCTAGTTACCAAGCTGGGAAAGCGGGCCCCTTACTGGCCTCTGAGCCACGCTGGGGTGGGGGCTGTGATCAGAGAGACCCTTAGAGCAATGCAGAGAGCACCAGAGCCCTCCCGGGAGGGGGTGTCCTGTATTCCCGGCCCCCTGTCTGCAGGGTGAGCTCCCCCCACTCTGGGGTTCAGTGCTTTCCTGCCATTTCTGTAGTTCCTGTCACCCCCAAGGGCCTCACAGACTGTGCACAGCACATGCGGCCCCATGGAGATGCAGCCACCTCTGGGGAAGAGCGCATCAGCTAGACACAGGGGAAATGTCAGCCAAGGGCTGTGGGGCAAACCCCTGCTCTTATGGAAAGTGCCCCATGAGGCCTTTATTCTACACCCATCTGACAGGCCTTGGGGTTTAAGGGCTCCCCCAAGCCCCCCCCCCCCACATAATGACCTGGCAGGAGCTCAGTCCAAGGGGGAGGAAGCTGGGATTCCCCCCTGCAGTGCCCGTGTGTCACCCTGATACTCACAGCCCCGAATCGTCCCCCCCGCTGCTGTGAATACACGTCACTGCCTGACCCCAGCAGGGGCCCAGCACCCATTTAAACAGCCGGCCCTGTCTTCAGCGCGGCTGTCTCCCCCCGTCTCTGTGGGGCTGATAGGGGGAGCCCAGGAGCAAAGATACAGGCTGAGCCGGGGGGATTTCACTCTAGTTCCTCTCTCTGGCTCACCCTGCCGGGGCTTTTCTCCCATCAGCCTGGGCTCAGGTCCCCCTTCCCCTGTAATGCAGTGGGGAGAACACGTCTGTCTCTGGGCCGGGGGATCCTGTCCCCCATTCACCAGGGGACCCTCTGTGTTTATGGGGAACTTTAGCCTGGGCACAAAACTGCACCCCCGGCCCCAGCTCAGCCTCTCTCTTTGCTCCTGGCCTCCCCATGCCCAGCTAGGTGGGGGTCCCCTCTGGGTGTCGTTAATTATCCCAGGACCAGCACGGCTCCAGCACTGCACACATCAGCGATCCCGTCCCCGTCCCCGTCCCCGTCCCCGTCCCACAGCCAGGTCCCCGTGCCCAGGGGACAGAGGTTCCCAGGCTGGGTCACACACTCTGTTCCCAGCCAGGGGATTTCCTCTCCCTGCCACTCCCGGATCCCAGCTCCTCCCCAGCTGCAGCCGAGTCTGTGCTGACCCCGCAGTGCCCTCTGCAGCCCAGGGAGGGACATTTCTGCCTCTCACATGATTTCCCAGAAGTGGCAGCATCTGACTCACTGGGGCTGGAATTAGACAGTGCAGCGTTTCCTTGTTCCCTGCCAGCGTGGGGCTTTCCCTGCAGCCGGCCAAAGAGCTCACCTGGCAGCCGGGCTGGAGCGGGGCACAGGCAGGCCGCAGGGCTGGGGCTGAACGGCCGGTCGGGCCGGTCCCAAGGGGAGTTTGCAAAGTGACCCAGCCCTGCCCTAATCAGTTCCAGGCTGCACCTGAGACACGCAGCATCAGTGTGAGCGACACACACACCCTGCTGGGGTCACTGCCCCGTGTGAGCTGGGGTTAGCCACAGAGAATGGTGTATACACGGCCTGGTACTAGCCACAGTAACCCGAACGGGGTCGCTTGTCCCTAGTCTAACTGGGATTAGCCACCCAGATGCAATCGGATTAGGATTAGCTGGGGCTGGGATATCTTCACCCTGCACAGAGACAGACTAGCTGGGTTTGGGCACATCCTGGTCTGCTGTGTATCACCGAGTGTGTCTGTATTACTCTGGTCTGGATTCAATTGTTTGACTGTGTAGGACACAAGTTATAATCAATGTTACTGAACCTCTGAGTAGTGGGAAACAAAGGGATTTACCTTCCCCCACCCAACTGGCATGACGATGCCATTAAATCCACCCGATAGCTGTTACCTGAGACCCGCAGGACCCTACGAGCTGATGCCTATTATGAAGTCAGCCGCTGTTGGAGCATGGCCCAGCCAATAACGGGGTGTGTGTGTGTGTGTGTGTTCAAGAGGAGGCACGTGTGTGCAGGGGCGCAGGGCCCATGTGTACGGGGGGTGCTGAGAGCCATTGAACTAAACTTTGAACCCTGCGTACGATGGAACCACTTCAAACCAGGGGGTCCGGCCGCCCCCAGCACCCCTAGTTCTAGCCTCTCTGTGCGTGTGAGCACAACAGGCAATGGGTTTAGATTGGGATTCTCCAAGGCACCTAAACCCCACTGGATTTCAATGGGATTTGGGCACCTGACTCCCTTGGCCCCTTTTTGAAAATCCTGCACTTCCCCCAATAGCCCCCAGCCTTGGTAGGGGGCCACGCTTACCTCACTGGCCCAGGGCATGCTGAGATGTCCCACTGCAGCAGGGTGTCTGTCACCGCAGGGCACCGGGAAGAGTCCAGAAGAGGGTCAGTGACACACACTTTGCTGACATGCCCCGAATGGGTCCAAGCCTGAGGCCCAGCTCAGTGACTATCAAGGCAGATTAACACTCAGTCTCCTCTGGTTACCTGTATCCCCTCGCCCGGCCGGACAGCGCGCTGCCTCTCTGATTAGTGAGTGGGGGTATGAAATCCACTCAGGTTTTCTCCCTCTTCCTCTCCTGTCCTCCAAAATGATCTAATCCCCCTCAGAGTCTGCCCTGTCCCCCTCTCATGGCTGCTCTACGCACAGATTTTGCACCAACGTAACGCTGGATTTCTGAACTGTAAAGTTAAATTGGTGCCTCCCCTAGTGTGGGCACAGACAGTTATACTAACACAGCTCGTTTTGGCAAATGTACCAAATAAGCTAACCCAAGAGAAACATTGTTTAGCAAACCACATACCTAATAATGCCATAATACCGTAATGCCATGCCTGGGTCCACATTAAGGGAAGTGCATTGATTTAACCAGATCAGGTTTAAAAAAACTCACCTAGTTAAACTGATACAAAAACTGGGTTCAGCCCAGCTCTAATTCTCAGATACGGGTCCAGTGCTGCCAGCTCTGGCTATTTTATTGCAAATCTCGCAGTATTTGGCATTTTCCCAAGAGCCCCAGCTCCTGGAGTCATGGGATGATGTGAGAATTTCAGCTTTAAAAAATGTAAATTTCTGGCCCCCACAGTTGAGGGGAAAAGCTTGGACATGTGACAGCCAGTGGTTCCAAACCCAGAAGGCAAATAAACTCCCCACTTTTGTGATTAAAAGTCTCATGATTTTTGACCCAATGCTCTGACTTTTGGAGGATGTAAGGGGCACCTGTCATCCACACATGCTCCTGGATGCCCTGTAAGGTGCGCGGACACGTGGCAGCCTATTTAGCACCACGCAAGTGCTCAGGGAACCCGCCCAGAGACCTGCTGCGTCCGGGGACCGGCCGGGGGAGGGGAGCCCCTCTCCTGGCCCCAACCTAGCCCGGCCCCCAACCTGCCACGGATGGGGCAGCCCTCCGCTGGCCCCAACTCTGCTGTGGCCGGACCTGACATGGCCGGGGAGCCTGGCCTGAACCCAGGCATGGGCGGGGCAGTGTGGACCCAGGTGTGGCCAGGGCGCCCCTCCCCTGGCCCGAACCCAGCCCCAGCCCAGACCTGACCTGCTGGGGCCGGGGGAGGGGTGCCTCTCCTGCAGTCCCAGCCCCAGAGCTTCCACAGTGGGGAGAGAGCTGGGGGGAGTCTTCTCTCCCCGCTGTAGCCCCAGAGCACCCTCCTGCACCCCAAACCCCTCATCTCCGGTCCCACCCCAGAGCCTGCACCCCCAGCCAGAGCCCTCACACCCTGCACCCCAACCCTCTGCCCCAGCCCTGAGCCCCCTCCCACACTCCGAACCCCTCGGCCCCACCCCCACCACATGAATTTTGTTCTGTGCACCAATATGGAGGTGATGTGTCACACGTCACCTCCATATTGGGGCACAGAACAAAATTCATTCTGCGCATGGGTGGGAAATATTAGAGGGACACTGCTGCCCAATACAGCTCTGCAAGTGCCCCTGCTCCGGCTGGGCCATCAGTTCGGTGACCGAGGCGCTTACGCATAGAACAGCCCCCCCCCCCCCACCGGGGTTTGAATAGTGAATGGAAAGTGCCACAGACCCGAGCCCGCCCTTCCCCCAGCCCCTTGGCGTGGGGCAGACTCCATGTGAGTGTCTCAGGCCCACGGCCAGGCCCTTTGCCCCCAGGGCACGGCCCCCCTCCATTGCCTCCCTGGGACCAGGCCCTCACGGCCCCCTGCAGCACCTCTCCCAGCCGCACACAGCGCCTGGCCGGCTGGGAGATACCCTCAGCTCCTTCCCCTGGAGCGCTCCGGCTCTGTTCCCTGGGCCTGTTCGCTCCTACTCCCCTCTGGGAGCCTGTTCTCAGGGCCAGGGGCTCGTTAGCTAATTAGCTGCCAACCCCCCACCCAGAGTCAGGCCCTGCTCCACGCGGGGATTTAGGCTCCTACCTTCCATTGCAATCCTTGGGGGAGCTGAGCCGTGGTCCCTGACAGCCGACTATGTGGGGCTGGTTCTCCCTAGAGAAGCCGTTACAGACGGACCAGGCCCTGACTCCCCTGAACGGCTCAGCCAGCCCGGGAACGGCGCCTGACCGGGATCTGGGAATGATCTGGAGCTGGCCGTGCTCTGAGCTAAAATCCCCTCCGGTGTCGCCCTTTTTTCTCCAATGCACCGCTACGGACAGACAATCCCCCAGATCTGGGGCCTCCCGCAAGTTTTAACCCCAGCCCCTTTCCCCGGGTTTGGAAGGAGAATTGTTGCCCCAATTCTTTGCCTGAGCTGGGGGGACTTCAGGGGCGGTTCAGACCCCACAGCTGTTAATCGTCCCCTCAGATACCGGAGTCAGATCCCTCCCCCGTCACCGTCAGTAACATGCCGCCCGTCCGGGGTGAGCAGAGCTTTCCCCTTCACAGCAATCACAACTGGTGGGTTGGCGACGGACGGGACTCACCCATGTTTAATATTCACCTGGTTCCTGACGGGACAGGCCGTTATTTCCCCACTCCCCCACGCCCTCAGCCATCTCCCCGCCACCAGGCCGAGGTGTCCGTGCGCCATGGACAGCACCCGGCTGTTCCCGCTGCTGTGTGGAAAATACCCAACCCAGCAACTGCCGCCCACTGGCCTCCTGCCCCTGGCACGGGCAGCGTCAGCTACCGCTGACAGGCTGCAGGCTGGGAGCGCCTGAGCCCGCCCGACAGGAGACCCGAGTAGGGCCTGGAATGGGGCATCCTCGTGCCCCCAAGGGAGGGGAGAGCTGGGATGTTGGGTCTCAAACCCGGAGCTTCACAGGGCTCCCAGGCGCTTTTTCCGGCTCCCCAGAGCTGCTCACGGCCCGCAGCGTAATTATTGGTATTGCAAAGCAGTACTTTGATAAATGCAAAGTGATGCACATTGGAAAACATCATCCCAACTATCCATACAAAATGATGGGGTCTAAATTAGCTGTTACCACTCAAGAAAGATCTTGGAGTCATTGTGGATAGTTCTCTGAAAACATCCACTCAATGTGCCGCAGCAGCCTAAAAAGTGAACAAAA
Organism: Emydoidea blandingii; assembly: GCA_036785055.1. Lineage (NCBI taxonomy): Eukaryota > Metazoa > Chordata > Testudines > Emydidae > Emydoidea > Emydoidea blandingii. The sequence continues at coordinate 92,522,598 of JAXIVB010000007.1, forward strand.
TGTTGGGAACCATTAAGAAAGGGATAGATAATAGGACAGAAAATATCATGTTGCCTCTATATAAATCCATGGTATGTCCACATCTTGAATACTGTGTGCAGATGTGGTTGCCCCATCTCAAAAAAGAGATATTGGAATTGGAAAAGGTTCAGAAAAGGGCAACAAAAATTATTAGGGTATGGAACGGCTGCCGTATGAATAGAGGTTAATAAGACTTTTTTAATTAATGGGACTTTTCAGCTTGGAAAAGAGACGACTAAGTGGGGATATGATAGAGGTCTATAAAATCATGACTGGTGTGGAGAAAGTAAATAAGGAAGTGTTATTTACTCCTTCACATAACACAAGAACTAGGGGTCACAAATGAAATTAACAAGCAGCAGGTTTAAAACAAACAAAATGAAGTATTTTTTTCACACAACACACTGCCAACCTGTGGAACTCCTTGCCAGAGGATGTTCTGAAGGCCAAGACTATAACAGAGTTCAAAAAAGAACTAGATAAGTTCCTGGAGGACAGGTCCATCAATGGCTATTAGCCAGGATGGGCAGGGATGGTCCCTAACCTCTGTTTGCCAGAAGCTGGGAGTGGGCGACAGGGGATGGATCACTTGATGATTCCCTGGTCTGTTCATTCCCTCTGGGGCACCTGGCATTGGCCACTGTTGGAAGACAGGATACTGGGCTGGATGGACCTTTGGTCTGACTCAGTGTGGCCGTTCTTATTTTATGTTATGTTCTTATGTTCCCTGGAACCCTGGACTGTGGCCCTGTATGTTGTTATGAGTGTAATATAATATCTCATTGAAAGGTGACCGGGCCAGAAAGAGTTAATTAACTCACAGACTGACCTGACCCATGGCCGAACTTCAAAGACTCATTAGGAAGATATGTAAATTAATAGAGCTTTGAAATGCAGCCGGCATTATTAGAGATAGAAGGGGAGATGTTTGCTCAGGTCTTGTGATGTCAGCAAACAAGTCTTGTCTATTGCTGTAGCTTTGATTCAAAGATCAAAAAAGGAGTATTAGTATTTAGGAAGACACTTGAGTGAAATAGTATTATTGTCTCTATGTCTCTTTGAAGGTTGTGGTAACCTGTATCTGAACTGTTTAATGGATAAATTACCCTGTGCTAATTGCCAGGATGGTTGGAAGGAGAGTTAAGCCTATTGTTTTCTCAGGCCGAAAGGCTGCTGGAAATGTATAAAAACCCTGGGACATGATCCTGCTTCATCTCAGATCTGCTTTGGGTTTCAAGAGGGGGAAACCTTAAGCCACAAGGATTGAGATCCCCAGTCACTGACTGGAGCCACCCTGAATATGGACATTGGACTATAACCTATGGACTATTTCTAAAACGACTTTTGGCAACTACAAACTCATCTCTGCTGTGTCTGAACCTCAAGAATTGAATTCAAGTCTGTCTGTATATTGATCTTTTAACCAACACTCTCTCACTTTTCCTTTTTTTCATAAATTTTAGTTTAGTTAATAAGAATTGGCTGTAGTGTGTATTTTGGGTAAGATCTAAGTTATAATTGGACCTGGGTATGTGGCTGATCCTTTGGGATTGGAAGAACCTTTTCTTTTATATGATGAGATAAGATTTTTAATAATCATCATCATATCTGACAGGTGTGTCTGGACGGAGGCCTGAGGGTGGGTACTTTAAGGGAACTGCGTTGTTTGGACGTCTGAGTAACCAGTGAGGTACTACAGAGGCTGTTTTGGGCTGGTTGGTAAATCTAAGCATTGGAATAACCACCAGCGTTTGGGGTTTGTCTGCCCCGTTTGGTTTGCAGTTCACCCTAATTGACTGACCTCCCACGGGCAGCACCGTCACACCCTGTAGTGCTGGGCGGCCTGCACAGACTCCAACCGAGATAAGGGCCACGTCGCGCCGGGTGCTGCACGGACCCCGCATTGAGCTGTGTGCTGTATGTACAGATGGGGAAACTGAAGCACTGAGAGGTTCAGTGACCTGCCCAAGGTCGCACACAGAGTCTGTGGCAGAGCCAGGCAGTGAACCCAGGAGTCCTGGGCCCCAGGCCTGTAGCTTCGCCACAGACCATCCTGTTCCATTTGCAGAAAGGCTCCTGTAGCCTTGCGGGGGAGGCACCGTAGAACCGAAAGCCTCCAGGGCGCCGGGCGTGGCTGGGCTGGGCTGAGGGGAGCCGGGTCTGAGCCCAGACGGCAGGTCCCATCCAGCAGTTGAGTCTGACCGTCCAAGGGAGAATGTTCCTGCTTCGCACGGAGGTGCCGCTGGGGCAGTTCCCCCCCCCCCGGGGCAGGTGTTGTGGGTGAGGGGTACCAGGGTGACCCAGGCCAATGGCTCCCTATCCCCATCGGCCTGTTTCCCCCCCCGCCCGGCACCTTGTACTGCCCATGGTACCTCTGAAGCCTGGGCATCGGCACCCCCCAGACAGCATTTCCCACTGCTCTGCTCAGGCCAGCAGCAGGCGACGGTGCGTGAACCAGGCCCGTGCGAGGCTGGGCGGGGTCAGAGACACCAGTTCCCCCGTCTCCCTGGGAGTCCGGCCAGAGACCCCCACCCTGGGAACGGCGTGACGGTCGGGAGACGCCAGGCAGGCTGCAGCTCGGCCTGAAAGCAGCGACTGAGGCAGGAACAGGGCCATGGGGGGAGGGGAGGTTTGTGACCATATGATTTGTGTCAGCAGCTACAGAGTGGGGTCTAGTGGGTCAGAGCAGGGGGCTGGGAGCCAGGACTCCTGGGTTCTGTCCCCAGGTTTGCTGCTGAGTCAGTGTGTGACCAGAGTCAGCTCCCTTTCCCCTCTGTGCACTGGGGGCAAAGCTCCCCCCGGCCCCGGGGCTGGGACCCCCAGTGCTGACTGTGCACCCAGCACCTCTGGGGGGAGGCGGCGCCAGATGGGCAGAGGCCAGAGCAGCCCCCTGTGCACAGAGCCAGCTGGGTTTGCGATGCCTCTCCGGCCACAACAATCTGCCCGTCACTGATGCAGAGACGCTGCCTGAATATGCAGAGAGCCTGACCCCGTCGCTGGGGGAGGAGTTGCCCTGAGTGTGACTGCAGAGCTGTCTGAGTCTGCAGAGAGCCTGAATCCATCGCTCCAGGAGGGAGGAGCTGCCCTGAGTGTGACCAATGATGCCTGAGTGTGCAGAGAGCTGGAGCCAATTGCTCTGGGAAGGGGCAGCTGCCCCGTGGGTGACCGATGCAGTGACGATGCCTGGGTCTGCAGAGAGCCTGAGCCCAATGGTGGGGGTGGGAGCTGCCCTGAGTGTAACTGGGGTTACAGGCGAAGGAAGGATTATCCCATTTTACAGAGGGGGGTCTGAGGCCCACAGGCTGGGATTTCAGAGGAGCCCAAGGGGCTTGGGCACCCCCTTCCCACTGAGTTTCTCACAGCCAGACAGATTCAGTGATTGGCCCAGGCAGGAACCGAACCCAGCGCTCCTGAGCCGTAGCCCTACACCCGCCAGCCCGGGCTGTGTGCCCCATGGTAGCGCTGCTCAGCCGCTCCCTGTGGGGCGGGGACACAGCAGCCCTGGCCTGGGGCAGAAACCAGGGAGGTCTGTCCCCCGGGAACAGCTGTGGGGGTCGGGGGAGGGGGGCTTTGCCTGCCTTAGGAGCCCCCCCCCCCCCCGGCTGTTTAAGGAGCTGGACAGATGCTGCAGTTCCCGTTGGCAGGTCCGAGCGACCCGCGGGGTGACCTCAGCTCCCCGCTGGCTGATACGCAGGGGAGCCGGGAACGTGCCCCGGTGTGTGTGTGTGTGGGGGTGAGATCCAGGCGTGGGGCTGGGCGGGGCCGGCTGGAAAGTCCCGTCTCACGGCAGCGTCAGGGCTCAGCTCAGACCAGGCCACCTCCTTACGGAGTGTGGGGCACCCCACAGGTCAGCTGTGCCCCTCAGTACAACAAAAACCGGATGGCAACTCTGGGAGCAATGGGGCAGGGACCACACGGATTCCCAGACTGGACAGAGGGGGGATCAAGGAGATACAGAGTGGGGAGAGAACCCAGGCGTCCGGGCTCCCAGCCCTTCCCCCTGCTCTAACCCACCAGACCCCACTCCCCTCCCAGAGCTGGGGAGAGAACCCAGGAGTCCTGGCTCCCAGCCCCCCCGCTCTAACCCACCAGCCCCTACTCCCCTCCCAGAGCCAGGGAGAGAACCCAGGCGTCCTGGCTCCCTGGGTCTTGAGGAAGGCTGGCAGGGCTCCAGCTACCCAGCTCCGTGGGCGGTGCCCAGATCCCCAGCCAGGCCTTTGCCCCGCACACGCCGCGCTGCCCTGTGCCCGGTTCCACGGCCGCTCTCTAGCTGCTGGGCTGAGTCACGGGAAAGTCCCTCGGTGCCCGGCTGGAGCTGGCACCGCACCCAGCTCGCTGCGCGAGGCTCCACCGCCCCCTGCTGGCTGCAACCCGCCCCGCCGGGATCTCGGCCGGTTTCCGAGAAATCACCCGGACGCGGGGGGACGGTTGGAGCTGGTCATGAGGGCGGAAGGAGCGTGACCCCGTGACCCCCGTGGGGGGGCCAAATAGCCAGGGGCGGCTCTAGCTATTCCGACACCCCAAGCACAGCAGGCAGGCAGCCTTTGGCAGCGTGCCTGCGGGAGGTCCTCCGGTCCCACGGCTTCGGCGTACCCGACGCTGAATTGCACAGCGACCGGCGGACCTCCCGCAGGCGTGCTGCCGAAGGCTGCCTGACTGCCGCCCTCGGAGGGACCGGCTGAGCGCACCCTGTGGCTTGCTGCCCCAGGCACGTGCTTCGAGCGCTGGTGCCTGGAGCCGCCCCTGCAAATAGCCCAAGTTTATAGGGACAGGCCGGCGATTCGGGGCTTTGTCTGACCCTATCACCCCTGCCCCCAGCCCGAGTTTTCACACCTGCTGTCTGGTCACCTGCCTGCCAGCGACCCACACGACCCACTGCGGGGTGATCCTATCGGAGCACCTGGGCCGGAGAGACAGAGCGCCCCCCACTGCCCAGCAGAGGCCATGCAGCACAGACCCCACCTCACCCCTAGTGTGTTACCTGCCCGCAGGGAACCCCAGCCCCTCGCCCCACCCACACACCCGGCCTGTTCCCTGGGCTATGCACCCTATTTATCTCTGCTGTAAACGTAGCTGGCTGGTGTGGGGCAGTGGTGGTGGTGGGGGGACCGGGCTAGAGGGGCCTGGTTATTGGGGCTGCAGGGGTGAGGGATACCGGGGGAGATGGGCCCATGGGTGTGACCTGGGGCAGCAGGGAAGGGGAGGCTGAACGAGACGGACCCATTTTCCAGTGGGTGTCTGGGGGGTGGAGGTGGGGAGTGTATCAGACTGGATGGGCCCCTGGGTTTGACCCAGGGCAGGTGGGGGACACCGGGGCAGATGGGCCCCTGGGTCTGATCCAGGGCAGCAGGGCAGGTGGGGGGATACCGGGGTAGACGGGCCCCTGGCTCTGACCTGGCACAGCCAGTGCCCTGCCCCGCTGGCAGGAGACAGCGAAGGGACAGCGGCGTCTCAGGGGGTCTGTGAAGGCGAAGAGGGTTTTCCCGTCAGTCGATGCACCGTGGCTGGGGCTGGTCCCAGGACAGGGGCTGGACACGCAGGGGGGAGGTCAGAGCTTTTCCCGGCCCCACGTCGTCTGGGGGAAGGGAGGAGCCCACGGGCGGCAGCGCTCGGCATCACGGGACGGGCTCAGAGCGGCAGAGCCGGGGCCCGGGGCCCGGACCGCTCAGCACCCGGAGTTAACGCGCCAGGAGAGACCGACAGTGACAGCCGCGGTCGGGACAGCAGGTTCTCGACGTCTCTCCCCGCGCTGGGAGCTCGCCGAGGGCTTGGTTCTCCTTACACCCCAACCAGTGACCGGCACCAGCTGCAGCCGGGAACCCCCCTCTCTGCGGGCCGGGGAGCGGTGGGGGTTCCCCAGTGCCCGGGGGCTGCTCCAAACCAGCATCGCGATTTACCGTCGCTGTATGGGGTGTCCCACGGTAACGTGCCCCAGTGCCCCTGGGACCGGCCCAGCGAGAGGCCCTGCGACTGGCTGGACTCCCCAGCGGTGAGAGCTGCTTCCCCCCGACACGTGACCGGTACCAGCGGTGGCTGTGTCTAGTCCCTGAGCTCACCAGGCAGTGGGGGTGTGGGGGTGTGGGGGGATGCGCCGTGCGCACACAGCCTGATGAAGCGGGGAGGGGGAGCGATCCAGGGGAGGTGGACGCCAGCAGGGAGCAGAGCCAGAGCCCACCTCTGACTGGGACGAGGATTTGGGGGCTGATTCCCCCCTTGTGCCCCCCATCAGTAGGGACGGCACTGGGGAGAGGGGGGGCTGGGCCGGGGAGAAGCTTGGCTGGGTGAGAGGAGAACCAGGCCACATGGGGACAGGAGCGGGCGGGGTGGGTTGTTATGCTGATAAAACTACACAGGATCTTTTCAGGGGACAAGGCAAGATGCCACATTTATTATGAGAACACAATTTGATTTATAATCAATAGCTAATACCTAATACAGGGGTAGGCAACCTATGGCACGTGTGCCGAAGGCGGCATGCGAGCTGATTTTCAGTGGCACTCACACTGCCCAGGTCCTGGCCACCAGTCCGGGGGGCTCTGCATTTTAATTTAAGCTTCATAAACATTTTAAAAACCTTATTTACTTTACATACACCAATAGTTTAGTTATATATTATAGACTTATAGAAAGAGACCTTCTAGAAACGTTAAAATGTATGACTGGCACGGGAAACCTTACATTGGAGTGAATGAATGAAGACTCGGCACACCACTTCGGAAAGGTTGCCGACCCCTGGCCACACACACACACGCACATCAAATGTTCTGCAGCTGCTGTGTAGTTACCAGTCCTGAACATAGCTTGAGTCCTTGGCTTGGGTTCGCAGCTCGTGGCGGTAACTGGCCAGGAGAGCCGGGCACGAGGAAGCGCTGGGTCTCTGTGGGGCGCACCGATGCCCTTCAATATTGTCAGCAGAACGTTACCCAAAGTCTCCCATCGCACCCGTCCTTTTTATCGGCTTTAGTTTGAATCCAGAGTCTATAGGTCTTGCTGTGTCTCGCTGCCTCTGGGGCCTGGTCTACACTACGAGGTTAGGTCGATTTTAGCCGCGTTAAATCGACTTAAGCCTGGGATTAGGGGGAGTCTCAGCTCTTCCTTACAGCTGTAAGTTCCTGCCCTCCTAGCGGCAGAGAAAAGCCTGGAAATTTGACTCCTGAAGGCACAAACCAGAGGCAAATAAAAAGACAGCAGAACCCCATTTATCCGACCCACCGTTAGCAGCTCTCCGCATTAACCGGACACCCAGGAATCCAGGATCAGAGCGGGAGCTCTCTCCCGTGGCCGCTAGCCGGCCCTGTGGCATTTCCCCACTCTCCGGGTTATCCCGATTTCTGATGATCTGATCTCGCTCCGGATCCCAGATAAGATCGGATACACGGGGCTCTGCTGGAACCGCCAATAGAATCACCACAAAACTCTGATATTTAAGCCAAACTCCGGATTTGTGGAGCCTGACTTGTGATTTCTGAACCCTTGGGGCAGAGGTGCTTGAACAAGGGGTGCTGGGGGGGCTGCCGCACCCCCTGGCTTGAAGTGGATCCCACCGTACCCAGGGGTCACAGTTTGGTTCAATGGCTCTCAGCCCCCTCTGTACAAACTGTCCCAGCGCCCGGCCTTGGGGCTGTCGATACTGGGATTCCCCATCACGCAGTGTCTGTGACTGGAGACCAGACGGCTCAGACCCTGCCCCAGCTCCCCCACACGCTGGGGGTCGGACAGTGGCGCTGTCCCAGCAGGGAGGAACAGGCCCCCGCAGGCAGGAGCTGCAGGTGGGATTTTCTGGCCCGGGTGACCAGGAGGCCGGACTAGCCGGGTCCGATGGGACCTTCTGGCCTCCACACTTGTGAGGCTCTGCCGGGGAACTGACCACACCCGGCCTGGGGGGCAGGGGCCCCGAAGGGGGGCAGAGGCAGCTGGAAGTGGGACTGGTAGCAGATGTCTCCGGTGTTTGGGGAGGGAACAGCAAGAGATTCACACTTCGGAGGGTGTAAAAAATGTCTTTCACATGAACCTCCCCCACCCTGCAGCCCCCCCATGAGTCCCTCCACCCCCCACGTTCACACTGACACCCCCCCATTAGAAATTGCCCCCATGGGTCCTGTCTCCTCCCCCCCAATTCACACTGCCCTCCCTGAGGGTCCCTCAGTCCCCTCCTTCATTCACACCAGCCCCCCCTTCCAGCCCCTCGGGTGCCCCTGTTCACACTGACTCCCCGATGCAACCCCCCCCGCCCCGAGGGTCCCTCCATCCCCTCCCCCCAATTCACTCTGCCCTCCCCTGAGGGTCCTTCTGTCCCCTCCCTTCATGCACACCAGCCCCCCCCCTCCTTCCAGCCCCTCGGGTGCCCCTGTTCACTCTGACACCCCCCCAAGTTGCGTCCATCCCCTCTCCCCATTCATACCACCCTTCCCCCGCCCTTCCCCCCCACAGGAACTCTGTGTTCACACCGACCTGCCTGACCCTAACCCCCCCCCATGAGTCCCCCTCCTCCGCTCCCCCCACACCAACCCACCAGCCTCTGCCCCGCTGTGAGTCCCTCTGTCCCCTCCCCACCCATTCACACCGACCCCCCCCCCGCAGCCCGAGCCCCGTGTCCGGTCCGGGGCAGTGACCGGGCCCCGCACTCACCCGCGCTCTGGTTGTAGCGCTCACGCAGGATGTTCAGGTTCACTCGGAACTGGGGCAGCCAGCCCTGTGATCTGTGCGTCTCCTCCTCCCAGTACTGGGGCCCCTCGCTCCGCGCCATCCACTCCGCGTGTGGCACCGCGCTCCCCCGCTCGCTGTCGTAGAGATCGATGAGTGATCGTCCACATACCCGACTGTGATGAACGGGGGCAGCCCCGGGCCGGGCTCCGACACCCCCGTGTAGAAATAGCGCAGCGAGTGCAGGTCTGCGGGGAGACGGGGGGGGGGGGGGGATCAGAGCCGCAGGTGTAGTGTATTAAATTGCTCCGCGTAGGAATGTGCTACTTGGGGTGCACTGAGCATGCTCAGTACATCTGCTGAAGCCGCTGCCCTTCACCCTGCCCTTATTTGCCCTAGGATTCTGCTGACTGCTTTTGACAGGGGTTAAAAAGTGGCAAAGGGGGTGAATCGGAGCAGGGGGGTGGCCAGGGTCTGAGCGGGGGGCGGAAATGGACTGGTCGGGGGGGGGGGTCAAGCAGCTGGAGGCAGGGGTGAGAGGGGGCTAAAGGGCAAAATCAGTGATGAGGGAGGGGGAGGAGGTGGAGTTAAGTCCAGGAGTGAGGCGATGCCAGAGGGCAAAACCCAGCACAGGGGGTAGCAGTTACCCCAGTGGCACTGAGACACCAGTGTTTGCAAAAATGGTGGGGGGCAAAGGGGCTTTTTTATTTCCCCTCCCACAGACAGCACCTCTCAGCATGGGCTTCCCAGGGCTGGGTTCTTAAAGGCCCGATGCCTAGTCACTGCCGCTCCTCTCGGTCTGATCTCACCGACTGAGGCTATGTCTACACTACAAAGTGCTGCCACAGGTGCCAGTGCTCCTGGTAACCCACCGCGACGAGGGGATCAGCTCCGAGCACTGGGGGCCGACCCCGTCCACACGAGCGCTTTAAAGCACTCAGACTTGCTGCGTTGGGGTGTGTGTGTGTGTGTGTGTGTGTGATTTTTCACACCCCTGAGCCAGCAAATTAGAGTGCTTTAACTTGCCCATGTAGATAATTCCTGAAACTTAATTCAGTGAAACATTTTACACATATCCCCTCAGAAACAAAGAATCCTTCTCACTGCATCTGATTGCATAGAGTCTCCGAGCGGTTTCCCAAGTTGTCTTATCTGCTGCTGGGATTCCCTGAATTCTTAATTCTAATTTTTTCTTCTTATTTTTAAAGCAGATGTTTATTCTGTTGGATCATCTGACTTCCACTCTGACTGAATTTCTGGCCTAGTGTCAAAACTTTGCTTTGAGTCAATCCACCAATGGAAATTGCATTTTTGCAACTGTTATTTTGCCCCTCAATCCAGCCCTTAGTGTTTTTCCGCATGCCATTGCTTGTGTGTACAACTTGATTCTCAAATATTCAATAAAGGCCATATACTATCTCCTATAACGTCTTTCTCAAAGGCAAAAATCTATGTATGTAGAACTGCCTTAGCGGGTTAGACAAATAGTCCGTCTAGCCCAGTATCCTGTCTTCTGACAGTGGACAGCGCCAGGTGCTTCTAAGGGAATGAAGAGAACAGGCAATCCCTGAGTGAACCATCCCATTGTCCACTCCCAGCATCTGGCAGTGAGAGAACGGTTTAGGGACACGCAGAGCATGGAGCTGCATCCCTGATTATCTTAAGAATGGCCACACTGGGTCAGACCAAGTGTCCATCTAGCCCAGTATCCTGTCTACCGACAGTGGCCAGTGCCAGGTGCCCCAGAGGGAATGAACAGAGCAGGGAATCATCAAGTGATCCAGCCCCTGTCGCCTATTCCCAGCTTCTGGCAAACAGAGGCCAGGGACACCATTCCTGCCCATCCCGGCTAATAGCCATTGATGGACTTATCCCCCATGAACTTATCTAGTTCTTTTTTGAACCCGGTTATGATCTTGGCTGGCAAGGAGTTCCAAAGGTTGGCTGTGTGCTGTGTGAAGAAACTGGCCCCTTTCCCGCAGTCCCGGGCTCCCGCCGTCCCCGCCAATAGCTGCGCGCAGACCTGTCGTGCGCAGAATAGTCGCTGGGCAGAACCTGGCCGGGCAGATTGGACCCGGGAAAGCGAAACTCAGCAGGCATGAGCACTTCAGGGAGCCCTGGGCAGCGCTCCGCCCCCATCCCAAGGCCCCGCCCCCTGGACAGTGCACCCCGGGCAGCGCCCCGCACCCAACCCAGGCCCCGCCCCCTGGGCCCACCCTCTCTCTGCCTTTCTCAGCCGTCAGGGCGCTCTTGGTCACGATTTCAAACTTTTCTCCACAACCCCAAGGGCTGGAAACGTCCCTTTGACTAACGACGGCTGAGAGTCTCCCCCACTCACGTGACTCCAGGAGCTGGGGCTTTACGGAAACACCAATGATAGGAAGACTCACACTGGAGTCACGAGAGGGGGCAGCCCTGGCAGTGGGACGCTGACACCCGCCTGGGAACCGCCAGGGCCCAGCCTCGGCCTTGCTACGGTCGCTGGGCGGGAGTTTGGCCCAGTTGAGAACTTGGCCCCAGGGCTTCAGTTACCAGAACAGCAATTAACTAACAAGGAATTAATTCTCTGCCCATCACCAGTGCTGCCTCTGGAGATTTTTGTTTTTTATTTATTCTAAGACCAGACGGCACTGTTGGCTCATCTCGTCTGACCTCCTGCAGCACCCGGGCCGGAGAACGTCCAGGTACCTCGGTGTGGAGCCCAAGAACGTGTCTGTCACGCTGGGAACTTCAAGCACTTTATTAATGTAATGAATTAAACACCACAGCCCCCCTTTGCGGTGAGTGACAACACAACGATCCCCAGCGTGTCTAGACCATTACTGCCCCACTTCATGGGTGGGGAGAGGCACAGAGAGGAAAGTGATGGATTTGCTGTGTGACAACAGCAAAGATGGGAACAAAATCCCGGAGTCTTGGCTTCCAGCTCAAACCTACTAGCCCCCCCTCCTCTCCCCTCCCCTCCCCTCCCCAAGCTGGCAGAGAACCCAGGAGTCCTGGCCCCCAGCCCCCCTGCGCTAACGCACTAGACCCCACTCCTCTTCCAGAGCTGGGGAGAGAACCCAGGAGTCCTGGCTCCCAGCCCCCTGTTCTAACCCACTAGCCCCCCTCCCCGAGCAGGCAGAGAACCCCGGAGTCCTGGCCCCCAGCCCCCCTGCGCTAACCCACTAGCTCCCACTCCTCTTCCAGAGCTGGGGAGAGAACCCAGGAGTCCTGGCTCCCAGCAAAAGGGACGTACCTCTGCCATGTACAGTTCAGGAACAGGGCCAGCAGACGGCCTTGTGCTGAGAGCTGGACCTTTCAGGCTAAAAACAGCTTTATCCCAACCCTGATGGTCTGGTGTTCTTGGGGCGGGGTGGAGGTGGGATCCCTGTGGGACTCACCGCCACCAGCTCTCAGTGAGGCCAAGATCACCACAGAATTCCAAGCAAGACCAGGGATTTATATGGCTACGGCGAGGATCCTGTTATACCAGGGGGGAGGATATAAGGGGTCTGAACTGTGCTACGTCGGGGGACGAGCCCGTAGCTGATGGGGTCAGGGGGAAACGTGGGGAACTGTAACCCCCACTCTTCACACAGTCTGTTGAACACCCAGGGTCTGCTCCAGGGTGGCCGTAGCGGGTGGGGGAGACCGGGCTAGAGGGGCCCAGTGCTCTGACCTTTTGTGGAGGTCTCTGAAGGGAGCGTTCAGATCATTTAGACGGGCCTCCTGTGTAACACGGTGCGTCACAGCCAGGGAGCCCTGTATCCAGCCCATATCTGCTGGTTGAGCTAGAGCGTGTTCGATTTAAAGACTGTAAGTGTCTGTAAATCCACCACAGCCCATGATAAACGGGCAGTGGGGACACCGCTCCCTGCAAAAACCTCGCCCCTTATTTCTAGTCTGAATTTGTCTCCTGTCAGCTCCCAGCCTGGGTCCGTGATGTTAAAGGGCCGTCTGCACCCAGAAATCCCCCCTTGTGTACGCACAGACCGGGATCACGTCACCCCTCAGACGGCCAGACTAGAGCTGAGATTCTTCTTCCTGATGTAAAATTTTTAAATATGTCTAGGGGTGAGATCATCAAAGGGATTTAGGCACCTAACGCTGAGTACCGGTGTGCTGCACTCGGGGTCCAGGCACCCCAGGGGGAGACCAGGGGGTCTGAACCCCAAAGAATAACCAATTGAATCAACTGATCGTGTACAATAGCATTGTCCTCTGTCAGTGCATCGAGTGAGGGCGTTTCTGAAAGCAGGGGACACCCTGGTGATGAACTCCATTGTGCAGTGTCGCTGTTAGCTCTACACGAGGGACTGCGGCTTCGCATGGACAGGACGCTTTAAAGTCTGTGCCCAGACACGGAGACGCAGGTCGTCTCCCAGACGGGGGGACGGAGCATCCACCTGGCTGCAGGCTAAATTCATCATTGTGCAACCAAACCAATGACCGTCCCAGCCACGTGTGTGTCACTGAGGGCTGGCGGGAGGAGTCAGCCGGAAGAGCAGAACCCCTGGGGCTGAGCCTGGTCTGGGTGTCACAGGGCCGCCCAGAGGGGGGGGCAAGTGGGGCAATTTGCCCAAGGCCCCGCAGGGGCCCCCACGAGAATGTTGGAGGCTCCCCCCCATCTCCCTGCTTCCCCCTTCCCCCATCCCCCGGCGCCTCAGCGCACCGCGTCCAGGAGCGGCCCTGGACAGCGCTGCAGCGGCGTGGCTCGGGCGGGGCCTGAGCTCCCGCCGCTCGGAGCCGCGTGGCAAGGGGGCAGGACTGCGAGCTGTGACCCAGCAGCAGGAGCTCACGGCTCACTAGAGCCACACCACTGCAGCGCTGTCCAGGGCCGCTCCTGGACGCAGCGCACTGAGGCTCCGGGAGAGGGGAGGCGGGGGTAAGCAGCATGGTAAGCCCCTCTGAGCCGGGCATCCCCCTGACCCCATCCCCCCCACAGCCCTGACCCCTAGCTCCGAGCCCAGGCCCTCCAAGCTGGGCACCCCCGACCCCATCCCCCCCACAGCCCTGACCCCTAGCTCCAAGCCCAGGCCCTCCAAGCCGGGCACCCCCGACCCCATCCCCCCACAGCCCTGACCCCTAGCTCCAAGCCAGACACCCCCCAACCCCATCCCCCCACAGCCCCTCTGAGCCGGGCACCCCCTGACCCCATCCCCCCACAGCCCTGACCCCAGCCCCTCTGAGCCGAGCACCCCCCCCAACCCCATCTCCCCACATCCCTGAGCCCAGCCCCTGTGAGCCGGGCACCCCCCAATCCAGAGCCCAACTCCCCCCGCAGCCCTGGGCAACAGCAGCACCACCCCAGGCAGCGACAGCCCATTGGCACCAACCATCACCCAGCAACAGCCCATGATGTAATTGCAAATGTCGACATACCATTAAAGCATTTAATGTTTTTAAATAATGTATTTAGTGTATTTTAAAATTATTACAAATTAATTTTTGAATGTATTTCACTGGTTATTTTTTACATTTCCAAATACGTTACTAGAGTATTGCAACTTTTTTTTTGGAAGGGGCCCCCGAAATTGCTTTGCCCCAGGCCCCCTGAATCCTCTGGGCGGCCCTGGGGTGCCAGGGCAAAGCAGCGCCCCGGGAGCCTGTGCACCAGCGTGTTAGCGTGGACGGGCTGCTGCCGTTTGAGCCAGCCGGAGCAGCTCTACCACCCGTGGCTTGGCCTGCGGCGCTGGCTGGACAGGCTTTGCCTCCATAAAAGCTCACGTGAGCTCTTCACAAGTTGTGTCGTTTGTGTGTCAGCAGCACGTGCGGTGTTAGGCAGCTCTGTGCACGGCCCCAGCCCGCAGTGTGGGGAACTGAGAGCTGGGGTTGTGTGGGGCCCACGCTGGCGCTTTTCCTGTCTCAGGGCAGCTCAGACTTCTTTGCTTTACCACGGCCACGGAGAAGCAACTTCACTGCCGGCCTCACGTAGAGACAGGCCCAAAGGAGAGACAGACGCAGCCAAGCTACAGCAGGGAAGGGCTCCATTGCATTCAGCCACTGCAAAAAGACACTGTGACGAAGTGGGTTTTTTTTTCTTGTTTTCTGTGGGGTTTCAATGGTTTGCATGCAGAGGGGGTGGGACTCAGTTTCCCTGGGTGTTACTGGTTTAACGAGGTGAGGGGAGAGGGAGTGTGTTTTGCAGAGGACCGGAGAGAGGACGTGGGGACCCAGCCGATGGCCTGGAGGATGGATACCCCAGCGACCGGTGACCTGGTGACCCGGAGACCCAGCTGAGGAGACGCAACCGGTTCTGGCCAGTGGGAGGACAATGGGCTGCAGAGTGAGGACCCAGTGACCTAACCAGCCGGTTCCAGCCACAGGACAGAAGCGAGGAGAGGAGGCCCCAGTTTACGACCCTGTTTACCTGGAGAGAAGACAATGGACAGAGGCGGGGCCTGGGGCCGGGGATCTCAGATGCCCAGCTGGGAGCAGGGGGGCTCTGGGCTGGAGAGGGGGAGCAGGCAGAGCCCACCTGGAGGCAGAGAGACTGGGATGTGCTGGGCTGTGGGAGGCCAGGCCTGAGGGTCAGAGAGTTTCCTGTGCTGTGTTCAACTCTCAATAAACCCTTCTGTTTCATGCTGGCTGAGAGTCACTCCGGTCTAGAGAACAGGGTTGCATCAACCCCTTCGGGGGTGAAGGCCTGGGGGGTCCAGAGTGAGTGGACTACCTGAGGGGGCCCACGGCGAGAAACAGGTGTGCTAGGGCTCCGAGAGGTGCGGCTCCAGGAGGTGGAGGGGCCTGACCCCGAGAGAGAGTGGACCCCTGAGAAGGGCTGTCTCACTAAAAGGGGCACCCCCCACGGACCGCACGGGGCCAAGAGTGGGCACGGTCTGTGAGTCCATGACAGACACACATGGGGAAATGGACAGAGGCTGAGCTCCACCCAGCTCCCCTCCCCTCTGCTTTTGGGAGGTGAGACCCCCCCTCATTGCTGCCCCCTAGTCTCATGCCCTTCGCACAGGTCAGGCATGTTCAGATGACCCAGCAGACCCCTCATCTACGCTACCCCGCAGAGGACTGATTGTCGCTGGCTCCTCTCCCACCGCTGGGTTGTCCTGGGGGCACACAAGGCTCCGAGTGCAGACTGCGGGGAGCAGTAAGGCTGAAAGGGGCAGCCCTGAGAACCCCAGAGCGAGAGCACAATACCTAAGGGTCCTTCACCCTGATTGCTGAGGGGAACCGGCCGATGGCCCCTTCCCCCGTTAACAATGGGCTTGGTGCACGTCCTGCCTGGACGGTGGATCTCTAGATGTTAAGGGCAAGGGGCCCATAATGATCTCATCTGACTGGCTCCATCACATGGCCCAGAGAATAGCACCACACTAGAGCCAGCCCTGCTGTGGGAGACAGGAGCTGGGGTTCCCCTGAACCCACATATCCCAGCTGGGGGCCTGGAAGTGTTCGGAAACGGCTCCTGTCCCTCACTCCCAGCCTGGTGCTGGCTCAGCCTGGGGCAGGTAGAGCAGGAGGCCCCAGCCCAGCCCAGCACTCGCACAGCAGCTGTTGTGGCTCCGGTTTCTATCACATTGTCTAGGGCAGGAGCAGCGCCCCGCAGCAGGAGGGCTCAGGACACAAACGCAGCAATTACTGAAATGCCTCCATCGCTTCCCGGTTCCCTGCCACGGCCGTCAGTGACGCTCCTGGCCAACGCTCCATCAACTGGCAAAGCAAGCAGGGCCCGGAGCCCCTCCCAGGACACTCAGAGGAGATGGGAAGGGGCTGTTGGGCGGCTGCAGGGCGAATGGTCTGTGCTGGTTTCCCTGGGACCCCTCCAGGCGCAGCGTCCGACAGGCCCCGTTACGCTGCACAAAGGAAGCAGAGAGAGAGTCAGGATTGATCCCAGAGCAGCAGTCAGGCAGAGAGGGACTCGCTACGGACAGACGGGGGAACAGAGCTCCCTGCCCCGCAGGTCCTGCTCCAGAGAGCGAATCCCAAACCTGCCCATCGGGCTGTGAGCCCCCTCCCCCCCCGTGTCACTCCCAGAGGAGCCCAGCGGGGGCAGTCCCAGGGCAGCTGGGCCCCGCGCTGCTCCCAGGGGGCTCTGACCTTCGGGGAGATTGTCCACAGCGTCTAGCCTGGTGCAAGGTAACGAGCCAGCAGCCTTTGTGGACTGAGAGCTAGGTCTCCCCCAAGAGCAGCAGCAACAGGCCTCATGGGGCCTCCTCTGGCGGGGGGTGGGGGGGGTGGGGGTGTCGGTCGCTCGGTGCCTGTTCGCTCTTTGGCACGTCACCAGAGAGGCCAGTGCAGGGAGACGCTGGTGCCGGTGGGGACAGACGTAAGCAGCCTTTACAGTGTGGGCACTTGGGGAGAGATGGTTTCAGGTCTGCCCCTGCTCCCTGCAGACGAGGAGCTGGTGCCCTGGGGACTCCATGCCCCATCCCCATGGTGCAGAATGGGGGACACACCTGCCATGGGGGGCGGGGTAAGAGGAGAGATCCCCGTATGGATCCCACTTCTCTAGGATCACACTGCACCGCACTAGAGCGGCCACCACCAGTCTCCTGCAGGAGAAGCCACAGCTCTGTACGGCGCTGTCTAGACGAGAAAGCTGCACCCATCTAACCTGAGGTGTGAATTACGCTCTGAATTCAGTTTAAGAGCAGCCCACTGCACAAATCAGTAAGGAGTCAAACTAAACTAGCAGAGGGGTAGCCGTGTTAGTCTGTATCCACAAAAACAACGAGGGGTCCGGTGGCACCTTAAAGACTAACAGATGTATTTGGGCATCAGCTTTTGTGGGTAAAAAACCCACTTCTTCAGATTGAAGAAGGAAGAAGTGGGGTTTTTTACCCACTAAAGCTGATGCCCAAATAAATCTGTTAGTCTTTAAGGTGCCACCAGACTAAACTAGGGCACTTAAACTGAAATCAGAGTGTGTACAGAGACTCAAACTGACATAACTAGGAATGTGAATCACAGCCAGTTCAGCTACATCACTTCCATTTACCATGTAGACAAGATGTCTACACAGGGGTTTGCACTGTTTTAACTAAAGATCGGGTTTCAGTTCACACCGTCGTGTGCAGCTTTCTCAGGTAGACAAGCACTAAGTGTGCAGGGGTGTGTGACTGTCGCCCTCTGGTGGGTGTGACTAGCAGGACAAGAGCCCTAATACTGCTGACAGCTGCTGGAGTCGCTCCCTTGACTCACACAGCAGAGGCCTGTGGGTCTGGAGCCCAATATCCCGGGTTCTACCCAGGGGAGGTC
Source organism: Emydoidea blandingii (assembly GCA_036785055.1). Taxonomy (NCBI): domain Eukaryota; kingdom Metazoa; phylum Chordata; order Testudines; family Emydidae; genus Emydoidea; species Emydoidea blandingii. The sequence goes on from JAXIVB010000007.1 coordinate 92,540,457, forward strand.
TAGCTGGGAGCTGCACTGCCTGCGGCACAGGGATTCATTATAACAACTGATCACGGCCAACCCTGGGTCAATGGCTCATCCTGGCCCCTTCCCTATGGCCAGAGAACCCCCGAGTTCCTGCTGTCTAAATCCACCCCACAGACAGCGCAGAAGGGAGAAGTGGCTGCAGACCCCCCCCTCCACCCCAATCCCTGCACCCCAGCAAGGGCTACTGCAAAGTCCAGCGCCGTCCTGCTGGACTCCCCAGGGCTGGTTTGTGACATGGCTGGTAGCTCTTAGATCCCAAAGGGCAGGGCCTGGGTGACGCTGGGTTTAACCACAGGGCAGGGGCCTCCCTAGAGGCCTCAGTGAGAGCAGCAAATCCCCTGAGCTAGGGGCCCCTTCGTTAATCACACTACCTGGTGCAGAGGTGTCGTATCCGTGGTCACTTCCTGTGGGGTGAGAAGAGGGGTTAGTGTCTTCCTGACTGCAGCAGGTGCATCAGGCTCCCCAGGGAGATTTCCCCTCACCCCGCACAAGGGATCCAGCCACAGTCCCACCGTGGACTAAACCCGGAGGAGGCGAGATTAGAACCGGTGACATTTCACAGGCCGGACACAGCTCTGGGCTCTGTTATCAGACCGATGGTGCATGCGTGAGGGACAGAGGGACGTTCTGACGTAGGGGCTACAGAAGGCGTCAGTGTGTGACACACAAGCAGGGACCCCTCACCGCAACAAGGAGGGGGTTCCCTGGGGCGTATTAACGTGCCATGGGGAACAGCAGCAACTGGATCTGAAGAGGGAAGGCGGTGGGGTGCGGGGCATTAGCCAGTCCTGCTGCTGCCGCTCTCCAGGCTGTGAGTGGGGCTGGGTCTCCTGTGATGTGCCCAAGCTGCTGTATGCAGTGCAGCAGGACTGGCTGGCACAAGGTGCAGAGACGCCGCATGGACAGAGGCAGATGTTTCCTCTCACTCACCTGGAGGCGAGTAGCCGGCTCCCTTTTTCCCTGCGGAGAGAAGAGATTTCAGAGAGTGCAGCCGTTCTCAGGGCCGGACCCAGCTCCGATCTGCGTCCACAGACCGGAACTGAGGTGCCTGACACAGCCCCGACCCCTGGCTCACAGACAGACTCAGGGCAGGGAACAAAGTCTGCCCAGAGCGAGCAGCCTCCCTTCCCCTGCACTGTCTGGGCCTGCCCCAGGAACACCTCCCATCAGGGTCTCTAGGTCCCAGGAGAGCGGTCACACAGCACTGACACTGGGTCTGTATTGCTGCTCTCCCTGGGGCTGCAGGGAGTCAGGAGCAGCCGGAGAATCTGCCCTCATCCGTCCAGAGCTGTTACCTGACTTCTTTCTCCAGACGACGACTCCGATTATCACACCCTTGACCAGGGCGAGGGCAGCGATAACTCCAACCATAATGGGGATCAGCGAAGAGCCAGGGCTGGGCTCTGAAAGGGGAGGGGAGAGTGAGTGAGAGGATCCCCAAAGCCCCCTCTCCTCCTGCTGCAGGGATCAGTGAGTCTCCTCCCCAGCTGTGTCCTGCAGCCCCCTTGCCCCAGACTTCCCACCAGCTCCACACAGCCACATGCATTCCACCCTGCTGTGCCCTGGGACAAAACTATTAATCAGTTAATGCAGTTGACATTTGTACAGGGCTGGGACACGTAAGGAGATTTGCAAGCATTAATGAAGAGGGTAGAAACCAGCCTTGTTATGCCCAAGAGGGGAAACTGAGGCAAACAGAGGGGACTGGACATTGCCAGAGACCACACAGGAGGTCAGAGGTAGAGCTGGGGATAGAACCCAGGAGTCCTGACTCCCAGCTCTAATAGCCCAGGCTGCTGTTCATCCCTTTCATGAAAGCCCCCCTCCCCCTAAGACATAAGCTGGGAACAGTCCCATTGTGGGGCCTGGTGTCAAGCGGGACGCTGAGCTCAGTCCCTGGAGGCCCCTGCCCAGTGGGGTTACAGCTACAACGTGTGCTCATCTGGGGGTTCGGTAATTCAGTCCATGGGTCCTAAGGGTCTGTCCCAGCCCCGAGTTCTGCTGCTTCCCTCCCCTCCCCACTTTCTCACACTGGAATTTCCCCACAAGCATTCGAAATGTCCGCTGGGAATTCCGGTTCTGGCGAAACCAGGTTTCTATGAGGAAGAATCTTCTGCATCCTGGGCAGCAAAATGTGATTGTAAACCCACAGAATTCAGCAGGTGTTTCTGGGGCTGTGTCCCCTAGGGTGGGCTCAGGGATGGGGGAGGGGCCTGAAATTAATTTCATGAAACTGACTAGGCAGATTTCAGGTGGACACACGGACACCAAATTAGGGCACCAGCGCTGAGCAAGAAGGGAGCGGTGGATGGAAGGTCTCTGCCACAAACCCCTCAATGGGCTAAGAGAATACAAGATCCTGCCTCCAGCTGAGGGCCTCTGATTTATGTCTTACACACACCATGCCAAGGCCACCTCCTCTTTCCTTCTGAGTGGAAATCTACTTCCAGGAGGGGACGCTGCTCCCTAAGCTAAATCCCCCCCCCCCCAGGAGACAGGAGCCTCCCACTGTTCTTACCCCAGGCGCGGTCAACAGGCTCCAGCAGGCTCTCATGCTCCACACGGCACGTGTACAGGTCTGTCTCCTTGGGATCTACCTCTATGGTCGCCCAGGTGTGGTAGGTCCCATCCTCATTGGGTACAATGCCCCCTCGCCGCGTCTCCTGGTCTCTGGTCTCTCCGTTTTTCATCCAGCTCACGGTGATGGCCCGGGGGTAGAAGCCGTGGGCCCTGCAGGAGAGTGTGGTGGGGCCGTCGGAGGCTGTCTTGCGCAAAACCTTCACTTCCGGGGTCTCTGAAGAAACAAACAATGACACAGAAATTGGACAGCGGCTCTGGAGCTGGGCTGCAGGAAGCCGTCCCTGGTGGCACATTCTGAGAGCCAGGCAGTGATGAAGTGGGGGCTGGAAGGGAGGTGAGCTCAGGAGGAAGTCAGTTTCTCTCTCACACAAAGTGCCCCGCAGAACGAAGGAGCTGGAGAGGCACCGAGATAAGGGATTCCTGTGCCGAATCCACAGCAGTAGCCACAGCGAACCCAACAGCTGGGTCCCAGGATAACGTACTGAGTACTTAGAGAATTTCCAGCCACAGATCTCCAAGGCCTTCCCCAGAGCTGGGTAAGAACCATCACCCCGAAACCGTGAGCAATCCTGGCCTGGCTGGGTAGCAAGGAGAGGAACTGAGAGAGACCAGAGATGGGAAAGAGCCATTAAACAACAGCTACAGCCCCATTAGTGGGACAGTGGCATGAAACGATCTCTCTGCTGCCTGAGCTATTAGCTTCCTACGTGGTACCACGGCCAGAGCCCCCTCAGAGGGAGCAGCAGGGCAATTAGATACGATGCTAAAAGGGAAACTGAGCTCCAAAGCTGACCTGGTCAGAGTGGAGCCGGTTTCTTTCCACTGGCGGGGCAGGGCAGTCAGTAATTGCAGGGACAGAAACAGTCGGGGGGGGGGTCACTGTGAACGTGTGTGCAGGGGAGAGACTCCACTGGCCTCCGATGAAACCCTTCAGGAACCTCCAGGATGGACAGAACACGGTATATGGGATTCTGTGAAGCCGGGACCGCTGTGATTAGTGAGCGCTAATGTACAACGTCGGGCAGGTCTTCTGAGCTATGACAGATGATGTCTGACTCAGTGGATCTACTTGAGGCAGCAGGGGTTACTCACCTGAGTCAGGGCTGCAGGACTGGGCCCTACATGTGTAAGGGGGGGGGGGTTCAGTGTAGGAACAGCCCCCACCCTAGGACTGACTCCCTGTTCTGTGTGTGCAGTGGTGGTGTAGCCGTGCTGGCCCCAGGGTATCAGAGACAAGGTGGGTGAGACAATAGGAGACAGAACCTCACCCAGCTTTTCTCATTGCTCTAGGTTCTATTTATAAAATAATAAAAACAGGAAATTCTCAGCATTTGTGACTCTGAATGAGCTAGAGGCACATTCCCTGCCCCCATGATCCTCCTCCCCCCCCCCCCCCCCCGCAGCAGGAATAGGGTGAAGCAGGAGAGATTCCATTGGGGGACACACACAGTGATCATGAGGCTTAGAGCATGAGGGGCTGACCCGGACAGTCTGGCCCTGTGTTAGGCAGGGTGTGTCTGGGTCCCTTTCCTCTCCGTGATACAGGCTGAGACAGGAAGCAATAGGGAAGGGAGACTATCTTTAGCTAAATTCCCTTCTCCCTCCAGCTCAGGCATGGGGCTAAGGGGTGGGGGAGAGGAGGGACACCTGAACTCCCCACTTCACTCAGCAGTGTCAGCAGGAGAAGGGGAATGTGTAAGTCAGTGACACCTTTGGGGGAGGGGGACGTCCCAGCTCACCTTTCCTCTCCAGAGTGTCCTTCCCATACACCACGTATTTTTTCAGCCAGTCAATGCAGATCTCCTCCAGGTAGTTCTTTGTTCCCTGAAGGAAGCTTCTATCATCCTCCCATTTCCTCTTGGTGACTTGCGCTCCAGCATCTGCCGCAGTGTATGACAGGGTGTCCTTGTCGAAGCTGACAAAGTCTCTCCCATCATATGCAAACTGGTAAAAACCCCCAGTGCTGCCATCATCCCGGAGATCACAGCCATACATGAGCTGCCAGGTGTGAACCCCTGAAACACACACAGCCAGAGCCCCAGGGCTGGGTCAGGACTGGAAAGACAGCAGCAGATCCATCCTCTCCCTTGAAACACCCCCCATATACTCCAATGGCGTGGGGCCTGTGCCCGGGTGGGTTCCTCCCTGCGCTCTGCTGGATCATGTGCCGACCCTCTGCCTGTCCACACACCTGCGCCAGGCTGGCCGAGGGAGGCAGCGGGCACCAGGGTTTCCCAGCTGGCTGGTGTTGCTCAGCACTGTGGCAGGAAGAGGAGACCCCACATCCCTGCTTCCCATCCCTTGTCCTCCTGCCCCCCACTGCCTCATTTCACTCCCTCAGCTCCCCAGGACCTGCCACCTGGCCCTGCCGCTGAGCTCCCCACCCCAGCCTCGCCCCTGAGCGCAGTGTGCTGGTGCTGGTGCGGGGGTTATAAAGGCAGCAGCAGGACCCGTTGTGAAGGGCAGCTGCCCCAGGCTGTGCTGTGGGTGCTCCCCAGGAATGGGATGGGCTGCAGCACATCAGCCGCTGATCTCACCCCTGTATCCCCAGTGCACAGGAAGGGGAGGGGGCACCGGACGGTCCATGACTCTTGTGATGTTGGGTGTTTTTTTTTTCCTCCAAGTTTCCCATGATCTGGGGATGATCAGGACCAAATGAGAGATTTTGCCCATTTTCAAAGTAGCCACCGTCTCCTGTGGTTTCCAGCAGGACTGAAGCCACGGATCACCCTCGGTCACACTGGCCACTATTCCCCTATAGCGTGGGCAGGTAGCAGCGAGGCTGCCCGTAGCAAAGATGTCTGCTGTGTCCCACTGTCTGCCATGGCGCTGAATCAGGGTGACCAGATGTCTCGATATTAGGGGCTGTGTCTTATATAAGCAAGTATCTGCCCCCCTTGAAAAAAAAGTGCCCCAATTTTTCACACTTGCTATCTGGTCACCCTCAGCTGAATGTAGGCTCTCAGGGAAGATGGCTGCCCTTGGGGCCAGGAGACAGGGAGGGGAGGGAGAGAAGTGAGCCAGCCCCTAGTGGAGCAAACAGAAGTGGGGTGGGTGTGGGGAGGGCACAGAAGAAACCCGTGAGAGATCCCAAACACCCTCATATTCACACCCCCACCCGCCCCCACCTTACATACACAGGCCGACAGACAGTGTTGTACACACACGGACCTACATTTTCAAGTGACATGTGAGTTTGGCTGTCTCATTTTTGGGTCCCTACTTGAGACCCCTCCTGATGTTCAGAAAAATGACACGCACCCACATTCTAACAGCCAGGCCCCTTTAGGACACGCACCCACACTCTAACAGCCACTGCTCCCTTTGAAAAGGTCAGGCCAAGCCGCAGTGCAGCTCAGACACCCGGCTTAACTCCCCTCGGCACTGCAACCTCCCCCCCCCGCCCCCCCAAGCCATGGTGCTGCAGTTACTCAGGCCTGGGGACGCTGCCGTGTGGTATGTGGGTCCCTGACATGAGGCATTTCAGCACAGATAGGAGCACTCGGACAATACACTGCTGGGGCCACGGCAGCAGGAGACTGGGAAAATGGGAAATGACTGCCTAGGAAGGAGTACTGTGGAAAGGGAGCTGGAGGTCATAATGGACCACAAACTAAATATGAGTCAACAGTGTGACACTATTGCAAAAAAAAGGGAACATCCTTCTGGGATGTATTAGCAGGCGTGTTGCGAGCAAGACACGAGAAGTAATTCTTCCGCTCCACTCCGTGCTGATTAGGCCTCAACTGGAGTCTTGTGTCCAGTTTTGGGCGCCACATTTCAGGAAAGATGTGGACAAGTTGGAGAAAGTCCAGAGAACAGCAACACAAATGATGAAAGGTCTAGAAAACCCAGCCCCAGGGCCCCTTTTGTCCCTGCGCCTCACAGTATTTGGTGCTTTTTGTTTGGGTTTTATAAAGTTTCCCACAATCTTGTGATCGCCAGCTCTGGGCTGGCCAATTTCCCCTCCTTCAAAATGGCCACCACTGCCCACTAGTGTCAATAGGGTGAAGCCTCAGGCACCCTCAGCCAAGATGGCCACCCTCAGGTTTGCACATGGGAGCAAGGCTGCCCCTATGTAAAGATGGCTCTGCTCTGTCTGAGGGCGGGAGAGCAGTGGGGGCGGATTGGGCAGGAGGAGCTCGGTGCAGCCACCCCTGGCAATGTCATCACAGTGACGGGTTCTGCCCCCTCTGCCAGGACCCAGACACTCCAGACCCACCCAGGGAAACCCCTCTGATTGGCTGCCCTTCCCCACTGCACTGCCTCCACGAGAAGGGCAGCCAATCAGGGTTGCTGCAGGGGGCAGGCAGAGCCCACTCCCCCCCCTCCCCCAGCCAAGAGGAGTTTCTGGGTGGGAGGGGCAGAGGGAGCAGCTGATGCTGTTCTCACAGGAGGGGAAGGGGGAGGGAGACTGTGGTCTGTGAATGCTGACAGGGGAGTGTGGCTAGGATAGTCTGCATTGGGGGATGGGAGACTGACCGACGGAGAATACCTGAGCCTGTAACATGAGAACCCAGGAAGGGGTTAGAGGCCAGGTGACACCTTTGCCTGGGAAACTGAACAAAGGCTGTGGGAGGGGTCGCTGAAGGCAGAGTTTCAGGGCTGGCAGGTGGAATGGCTGGGAGGCAGAGAGGGCTCTGACCTCCCAAAGGGGCTAGGGTGCCCTGGGACCCCAAGATGGACCTAACTGAGGGGGGTCCTGTTGTCTGTGCCTGCAAGACCTGTCTTGGACTGTGTCCCTGTCGTCTAAATAAACCTTCTGCTTTACTGGCTGGCTGAGAGTCATGGTGAATTGCAGGAAGCCGGGGGTGCAGGGCCTGGTGTCCCCCCACACTCCGTGACAACTGGTGGTAGCGGTGGGATCTACTGCACCCCGTGGACAGCGCTTCCTGCAGTAAGTGACTGGGGAGCAGTAAAACGAAGGGGGATTGACGGGGATCAGGCATGCTGAAGAGTCAGAGAGAGACGGTTATCACCCCTGGGAGTGTGTGACCAGCGAGAAGGACTTTTGCAGTAACAGGGTCCCCCGGGGGATCGCAGCGAGTGGTCCCAGGGGCGGAGGAGTCTGCAGCTCGACCCTGGCAGAGAGGTGGTGACCTCGAGAAGGGCTGGCACACTAGGGGTCTCCCTGGAGACTGTGGGGAGCGGTGAGCACCCAGGCCTGTGAGTGGCCAGCAGGAAGATGTATGCCAAGCGGCTTAAGAGCGACCTGGTGGAGCTGTGCAGGCAGAGGGGGCTGCGCAGTGGGAGGCTCACCAAAGAACAGCTCATTGCCCAGCTGGAGAAGGGAGATCGCTCGAATGAACTGGTCCCTGTCGCTGAGGGAAGCAGCCTGGCAGATGCAGCGCAGGCCCCAGTGTCTGTCCCAGCTGGGAGTGGTCAGCCGGCTGCTGAGGGCTTCCCGAGACCCCTCCTTCCTATGCCTAGGGGAAGGGTGGGGAGGAGCCCAGCAAATACCGAGGGCGCCGTGACCCCCCCGGCCAGCAGGGGATCCTCCCGGCGACGCGCAGCATCCGTGGAGCGGAATGGGCTGGAATGGGAGAGAGAGCTAAAACTGAGAGAGCTGGAGGATCGTGAACAACAGAGACAGCATGAACGGCAGGAGAAAGAGAAACAGAGGCAGCATAAAAAGAGACAGAGGCATCATGAACTGGAGCTGGCGAGGCTGAGGGGCCGCGAGCCCCCGGCTGCGGTGAGTGAGGGGGGACCCAAGACTGCACGGAGCTTTGATAAGTGCATCCTGGCCCCACATAAGGAGGGGGAGGACATGGATGACTTCCTGGATGCCTTTGAGACAGCCTGCGAGCTGCACCTGGTTGATCCTGCGGACAGACTCTGGGTTCTCACCCCCTTACTGGACCCCAAAGCCGTGGCATTGTACCGCCAACTGGAAGAGGCAGAGAAAGGGGACTACAAACTATTCAAAAAGGCCCTGCTACGTGAGTTTGGGCTGACTCCTGAGATGTACCGGGAAAGGTTCCGGAGTCAGGATAAAACCCCTGAGATCTCATATCTGCAACTAGCCGTCCACATGGAGGGATACGCCAGCAAGTGGGCAGATGGGGCCCAGACGAAGGAGGACCTGGTTAAACTGCTGGTACTGGAGCAACTGTATGAACGGTGCCCATCCGACCTGAGGCTGTGGTTGAGGGACAAAAAACCAGAGAACCCGCGACATGCAGGCCGGCTGGCCGATGAGTTTGTAAAGAGCCGGTCAGGGGATAACAGGGAGGAGTCCCAAAGGAACAGTCCCACCACAACGCAGAGAGAGAGTCACCATGGGACCTCCCAGCGGGAAAATATGGAAAAACCCCATCAAAGGGGAACATCCGGCGTCAGGGCCATCCGACCCACTCGAGGGGACCCATGGGACATGGGCTGCTATCACTGTGGCCAGAGAGGCCACATATGGGCCCACTGCCCCAGGCTCAGGGACAGACTGAGCCGACCGAACCCACAGAGGGTTGACTGGGTAGAGACCCAGCCGGGCGAGAGGCAGTATTCCCAGGGAAGGGGGGCTGGCAGAGTACCACCTGCTAAGGAGGGAGGAGAGCTCCAGGCCAGCTCCTCTTGGGGGCTGGATGCTCCAGACTCAGGGTTTTTGGTTTATACGGTGGGCGCAGGGCTGTCCCTCCGGAGAGAGTACCTTGTTCCCCTGGAGGTGGATGGGAGGAAGGTCAATGGATACTGGGATACGGGCGCAGAGGTGACGCTGGCCCGGCCCGAGGTGGTGCCCCCAGATCAGGTGGTGCCCAACACCTACCTGACCCTGACAGGGGTGGGCGGGACACCAGTCAAAGTGCCCGTGGTGAGGGTACACCTGAAGTGGGGGGCCAAGGAGGGCCCCAAGGACGAGGGGGTACACCTGTATTTGCCCACTGAGGTGTTGATGGGGGGGGGGAACTGGAGGACTGGCCAAGCAACCCCCAGGGTGCACTGGTTGTGAACCGCAGTCAGAGCCGGCGGGGGGCACTGTGCCCTGACAGCGGGGAGGGTACCTTGCCCGAGGCGCAGGACCCTAACCTGATGGGGAGGGAACACCCAGGGACACGGCTCAGGGAGGCTGCGGCTTCAGGCCCAGCCAGCGAGAGAGCAGGTGGCCATCCCTGTCCCAGCTGCTGAGTTCCAGGCCGAGGTGCAGAAAGATCCCTCCTTGCGGAAGATAAAGGACCTGGCCGACCTCAGTGCGGTACAGACCATGGGGAGAGGTGGCCGGAAAAGGTTCCTGTGGGAGAAAGGGTTCCTGTACCGAGAATGGGCTCCCCCAGGGAAAATGGAGTCAGGGGGGATCAGGAGGCAGCTGGTGGTACCCCAGAAGTATCGCCGCCAGCTGCTGTACCGGGCCCATGACACCCCCCTCTCAGGGCACCAGGGAACCTGGCGTACCCAGCAGAGGCTGCTACGAAACTTTTACTGGCCTGGGGTCTTTGTTACTGTCCGACAGTACTGCCGATCCTGTGACCCCTGTCAGAGGGGGAGGAAGGCCCGGGACAAGGGAAAAACGGCTTTAGGACCCTTGCCCAGCATAGAGGAGCCTTTCCAGAGGGTGGCCAAGGTTAAAAGGGGGGCTCTGAACCAAGAGAACCCGAATCACCGACCTCCAGACTGGAACGCTGGGAGAAGACCCCAGCCCAGTTGGCACCCCAGGGGTATTGGGGTGGAAAAAGGGCACAGGCCGCATAAACCTTCCCACAGGCGAACTATGAGTGCCATCGAGCACCCCCGACCTAAGGGGGGGCGTGAAACTGGAGGGGCCTGGTGTAATTCTCACCAAGGAATGGGAGGGATGCTGGGGCATCCACGGGAACGGGGGTAGATTTGAACTTCCCCGGGTCACTGGCAAAAGTGACCCCGCTCAGTTCGGTCTCGAAGGGGGGAGAGATGTGACAAACTGGGACTGTTCTTACTGTAGTCTTTGAATGCTAACAGGGAAGTGTGGCTAGGATAGTCTGCGTTGGGGATGGGAGACTGACCGACGGAGAATACCTGAGCATGTAGCATGAGAACCCAGGAAGGGGTTAGAGGCCAGGTGACACCTTTGCCCGGGAAACTGAACAAAGGCTGTGGGAGGGGTCGCTGAAGGGAGAGTTTCAGGAGCTGGCTGGGAGGCAGACGGGGCTCTGACCTCGCAAGGGGGCTGGGGCACCCTGGGACCCCAAGATGGACCTAACTGAGGGGGGTCCTGTTGTCTGTACCTGCAAGACCTGTCTTGGACTGTGTTCCTGTCGTCTAAATAAACCTTCTGCTTTACTGACTGGCTGAGAGTCATGGTGGATCGCAGGAAGCCGGGGGTGCAGGGCCTTGTGTCCCCCTACACTCCGTGACACTGCCCTTCCCCACTGCCCTGCCTCCAGGAGAAGGGCAGCCAATCAGGGTTGCTGCAGGGGGCAGGCAGAGCCCACTCCCCCCCCCCCAGCCAAGAGGAGTTTCTGGGTGGGAGGGGCAGAGGGAGCAGATGATGCTGTTCTCACAGGAGGGGAAGGGGGAGGGAGAGCTCAGCAGCCCTGCCACACCTCTCGCCCCCCCCCCCGTGAGTCATGGGTCAATCTGCTCCCAGCTCCCCCCCCCCCCCCAGAATTAATGAATGAAGACACTGGTGTGACGGGTTGGATCACAGAAACCCCCTTGGGAGCTGCCACCCAATGTGCAAAGACTACCCCTGCTTCTGTTTTCCCTGCCAGCTCAGGACTCCAGCACCCTGTCTTGTTGAGCCAGACACTCCCGTCTGCTCTAACACAGACCCAGGGTCTGAATCACTTGTCCCAAAGCTGCAAGTTTACCTGAAAACAGCTCACAGTAGTGTGCTTGTCTTTAGCACTCAGATGCCAACTCCCAATGGGGTCTAAACCCAGATAAATCCGTTTTACCCTGCATAAAGCCTAAGCAGGGCAAACTCATAAATTGTTCGCCCTCTATAACACTGATAGAGAGATATGCACAGTTGTTTGCTCCCCCAGGTATTAATACATACTCTGAGTAAATTACTAAATAAAAAGTGATTTTATTAAATACAGACAGTAGGATTTAAGTGGTTCCAAGTAGTAACAGACAGAACAAAGTAAGTCACAAGCAAAATAAAATAAAATGCGCAAATCTATGTCTAATCAAACTGAATACAGATAATCTCACCCTCAGAGATGCTTCAGTACGTTTTTTCTCAGGCTGGACACCTTCCAGGCCTGGGCACAATTCTTTCCCCTGGTACAGCTCTTGTTCCAGCTCAGGTGTTATCTAGGGGATTCTTCATGATGGCTCCTCTCCCCTTTGTTCTCTTCCACCCCTTTATATATCTTTTGCATAAGGTAGGGTTACCATATTTCCACAATCAAAAAAGAGGACACTGGGGGGGGAGGAGCCCCGCCCTAACCCCGCCCCTGCCCCATCCACTCCCTCCCACTTCCCACCCCCTGACTGCCCCCCTGAAAACTCCCAACTCCCTGCTTCTTGTCCCCTGACTGCCCCCTGCTGAGAACCCCCCACCCTAACTGCCCCCCCCTAGGAACTTACCTGTCCCCTGACTGCCCCGACGCTTATCCACTCGCATGGGTGGCAGGGTTGTAGAAATTTTGGTGGTTCCCAGAACCCGCCCCCCCCACCTGCCTAAGGCTCTGGGAGGGGTATTGGGTGGGGGGAGGAAGTCTGGGGTGCAGGTCCTGGGTGGGGGGAGGAAGTCTAGGGTGCAGGAGGGGTGCAGGGTGCAGGCTCTGGGATAGAGTTTGGGGGTGGGAGGTGGTGCAAAGGGAGGGGGTGCAGGCTTTGGGAGGGAGTTTGAGGGCAGGAGGGGGTGTGTGGGAAGGGGGAGGGAGTTTGGGAGTTTGGGGATAGGAGGGGTGCAAGGGTGAGGGCTGTGGGGCTGAGGATGAGGGGTTCATGATGCAGGAGGGGGCTCAGGGCTGGGGCAGAGGAATAGGGGGTGGGGGGATGAGGGTTGGGTCTGAGGATGAGGGGTTCATGATGCAGGAGGGGGCTCTGGGATGGAGCAGAGGATTAGGGTGCAGGGGGATGAGGGTTGGGGCTGAGGATGAGGGGTTCATGATGCAGGAGGGGGCTCAGGGCTGGGGCAGAGGATTAGGGTGCGGGAGGATGAGGGTTGGGGCTGAGGGGTTCATGATACAGGAGGGGGCTCATGGATGGAGCAGAGGATTAGGGTGCGGGGGGATGAGGGTTGGGGCTGGGGATGAGGGGTTTGGGGCGTTGGAGAGGCTCAGGGCTAGGGTGGAAGGGCAGGGTAAGGGCAGCCTGTCTTGCCATTTGTGGATGGGGGGCACTAGGACCCGGGGGCAGCAGACAGTAGTTGCTGCCGGCTCTGGCAGTACAAGCAGGCATGGGAGAGGCAGGCGGGGGGGGGGGGGGGATGCGTGGAGGGGGGGTGGCAGGTGGAGGGGCCGGGGACCCATCCAACACTCCCCCGCTCCCTGACTGCCCCCTGGGACTCCCCTTACCATGCTCATGTCCACGTGTAGGCAAAACACGCTGCAGGCAGCAGGGGGGAGCAGGGGAGGGCTCTGGCTGCTGGAGGCCAATGGGAGTGGGTCAGTTGGCCCAGCTGCCCAATCAGCAGCCGCACTCTGCATGGAAGGGAGGGAGGAAGGAAGGGGAGGGGAAAAATCCCGGACCTTTTAACCTTGTTACCAATTCCTCCCGGACGGCTATTTAGAGACGCAAAAGCCGGACATGTCCGGGGAAATACGGACGGATGGTAACCCTAGCATAAGGCGGGAACCCTTTGTCCCTCTGGGTTTCCACCCCCCCTCACTGGAAAAGCACCAGGTTAAAGATGGATTCCAGTTCAGGTGACATGATCACATGTCACTGCAAGACTTCATTACTCACTTGCCAGCACACACACATACAGGAAGACTTACAGGTAAACAGCCATCTGCAGACAATGGGAGTCATCAAGATTCCAAACCATCATTAATGGCCCACACTTTACATAATTACAATAGGCCCTCAGAGTTACATTTTATATTTCTAGTTTTAGATACAAGAGTGGTACATTTATACAAATCAGATGATCATACTTAGTAGATTATAAGCTTTGTAATGATACCTTACAAGAGACCTTTTGCATGAAGCATATCCCAGTTACGTTACATTCACTTATTACCGTATTTTCTCTAAAACTATCCCAGTTACATTATATTGACTTATTATCAAGTTTTTATAAAACCATATAGACTGCACAACGTCACAGCTGGGTTTGGGGAGGGGCTGGAAGTTTGGCGCCATCCGGCAGCCCCAGAGCCCTGCAGAAGCACCTGGCTCTGGGCATGGGGATAGCTGGCAGCACTGGGGCTGCCCCACACATGCTGGTCGGGGGTGTATGTGTCAAAACTCAAAAACAACAGACCCAGCATCAGTCTGATGTGAAAAATCTCTCACCATTTTGGGGCCAATCTCCTGCTATTTTGGTGTCCGACTCATGATTTCTGTCTGTCTGAGGCTGGCCATCCTGGGAGCATGGGGTGGTCGATGGGGCGCAGGGGAAATGGGCTGAGCTCTGATTTTGCCTCACAGCAGCCCCACAGGGAGAGGGAGCCCCTCTGCACATGCACAGGGTGTGGGGGGAAGGGTGAGCTCAGGGTGGGCTTGAGGGGCGAGCAGCCTTGCACCACCCCGCTCAGCTAGGGGGACAGGGGAGAGGGGGACGCACACAGCACAGGGGTGGAGACACGTCTGTTGCCAAAGCTGACGCTCTCCCCAGTCCCACCCACCCTGGTTTAAAAGGGGGTGGTGGTGGTTCAGGCCCTACTGTAGGACCCAGGAGCCCTGCATTCAATCCCAGCTCTGCCACAGACCCCTGTGCAACCTCGGGCCAGTCACCCGGCCTCTCCCTGGCTCCGTTCCCAGCTGCCCCTGGGAATACCAGCCCTGCCCCACCGCATGGGGGGAGAGGGTTACTACCTGGCCAGTATTTGGCTGGATTTTTTTTATGGATTTGCTGGTTGCCAGAAAAATAACAATCTGCCGGGTTTTTTGTTTTAACATGGGTCTAAAGATTTGCATTACTGTCCCAATGCACTGGGATCACTAATGTTAAACATTTCTGTGTTCCCACTTCTGCAGTTTAAGCGATAACAGATTAAAACTGTTGAAAATACAGCAGCTGTCTTCCCCCCAACACGCAAGCGCCCCACGCGGGTGTGTAAGAAGGTTTGAGTCACGTGAGTGTGAGGAGCCGTGTCATGTTATCAATCTTATAGTACCTAGAGAGAGAACATATCTAGATAAGTGGCTGGTGGTGGGGGGAGTGGGGGTTTTGCAGAGTTGCCTTATGGTTGGGGGCTGGGGTTGTGGTGGGGGCAGTGGTTTTTTTTGCATTTCAAGTGAATCCACATGTTCCATAGAATCTCTATGGATAGAAATTTCATGCTCTAAGAATATAACATTAGGGATCTATTATCGACCACCTGACCAGGACAGTGATAGTGATGATGAAATGCTAAGGGAAATTAGAGAGACTATCAAAATAAAGAACTCAATAATAGTGGGGGATTTCAATTATCCTCATATTGACTGGGAACATTTCACTTCAGGATGAAATGCAGAGACAAAATTTCTCGATACTTTAAATGACTGCTTCATGGTGTAGCTGGTACGGGAACCCACAAGGGGAGAGGCAACTCTCGATTTAGTCCTGAGTGGAGCGCAGGAGCTGGTCCAAGAGGTAACTAACAGGACCGCTTGGAAATAGTGACCATAATACAATAGCATTCAACATCCCTGTGGTGGGAAGAACATCTCAACAGCCCAACACTGTGGCGTTTAATTTCAAAAGGGGGAACTATGCAAAAATGAGGGGGTTCGTTAAACAGAAGTTAAAAGGTACAGTGACTAAAGTGAAATCCCTGCAAGCTGCATGGGTGCTTTTTAAAGACACCATAATAGAGGCCCAACTTCAATGTATACCCCAAATTAAGAACCACAGTAAAAGAACTAAAAAAGAGCCACCGTGGCCTAACAACCATGTAAAAGAAGCAGAGGGAGATAAAAAGGCATCTTTTAAAAAGTGGAAGTCAAATCCTAGTGAGGCAAATAGAAAGGAGCATAAACGCTGCCAAATTAAGTGCAAGAATGTAATAAGAAAAGCCAAAGAGGAGTTTGAAGAACGGCTAGCCAAAAACTCCAAAGGTAATAACAAAATGTTTTTAAAGTACATCAGAAGCAGGAAGCCTGCTAAACAACCAGTGGGGCCCCTTGATGATCGAGATACAAAAGGAGCACTTAAAGACGATAAACTCATTGCGGAGAAACTAAAAGGATTCTTTGCTTCAGTCTTCACGGCTGAGGATGTTAGAGAGATTCCCAAACCTGAGCCGGCTTTTGTAGGTGACAAATCTGAGGAACTGTCACAGATTGAAGTGTCACTACAGGAGGTTTTGGAATTAATTGATAAACTGAACATTAACAAGTCACCGGGACCAGATGGCATTCACCCAAGAGTTCTGAAAGAACTCAAATGTGAAGTTGCGGAACTATTAACTAAGGTTTGTAACCTGTCCTTTAAATCAGCTTCTGTACCCAATGACTGGAAGTTAGCTAATGTAACGCCAATATTTAAAAAGGGCTCTAGAGGTGATCCCGGCAATTACAGACCGGTAAGTCTCACATCCGTACCGGGCAAATTAGTCGAAACAATCGTAAAGAATAAAATTGTCCGACACATAGAAAAACATAAACTGTTGAGCAATAGTCAACATGGTTTCTGTAAAGGGAAATCGTGTCTTACTAATCTATTAGAATTCTTTGAAGGGGTCAACAAACATGTGGACAAGGGGGATCCAGTGGACATAGTGTACTTAGATTTCCAGAAAGCCTTTGACAAGGTTCCTCACCAAAGGCTCTTAAGTAAAGTAAGTTGTCATAGGATAAAAGGGAAGGTCCTTTCATGGATTGAGAACTGGTTAAAAGACCGGGAACAAAGGGTAGGAATTAATGGTAAATTCTCAGAATGGAGAGGGGTAACTAGTGGTGTTCCCCAAGGGTCAGTCCTCGGACCAATCCTATTCAACTTATTTATAAATGATCTGGAGAAAGGGGTAAACAGTGAGGTGGCAAAGTTTGCAGATGATACTAAACTGCTCAAGATAGTTAAGACCAAAGCAGACTGTGATGAACTTCAAAAAGATCTCACAAAACTAAGTGATTGGGCAACAAAATGGCAAATGAAATTTAATGTGGATAAATGTATGGTAATGCACATTAGAAAAAATAACCCCAACTATACATACAATATGATGGGGGCTAATTTAGCTACAAGAAGTCAGGAAAAAGATCTTGGAGTCATCGTGGATAGTTCTCTGAAGATGTCCGCGCAGTGTGCAGAGGCGGTCAAAAAAGCAAACAGGATGTTAGGGATCATTAAAAAGGGGATAGAGAATAAGACTGAGAATATATTATTGCCCTTATATAAATCGATGGTACGCCCTCATCTTGCATATTGCGTACAGATGTGGTCTCCTCATCTAAAAAAAGAGATACTGGCACTAGAAAAGGTTCAGAAAAGGGCAACTGAAATGATTAGGGGTTTGGAACGGGTCCCATATGAGGAGAGATTAAAGAGGCTAGGACTCTTCAGCTTGGAAAAGAGGAGACTAAGAGGGGATATGATAGAGGTATATAAAATCATGAGTGATGTGGAGAAAGTGGATAAGGAAAAGTTATTTACTTATACCCATAATACAAGAACTAGGGGTCACCAAATGAAATTAATAGGCAGCAGGTTTAAAACAAATACAAGGAAGTTCTTCTTCACACAGCGCACAGCCAATTTGTGGAACTCCTTGCCTGAGGAGGTTGTGAAGGCTAGGACTATAACAGCGTTTAAAAGAGAACTGGATAAATTCATGGAGGTTAAGTCCATTAATGGCTATTAGCCAGGATGGGTAAGGAATGGTGTCCCTAGCCTCTGTCTGTCAGAGGGTGGAGATGGATGGCAGGAGAGAGATCACTTGATCATTACCTGTTAGGTTCACTCCCTCTGGGGCACCTGGCATTGGCCACTGTGGGTAGATAGGATACTGGGCTAGATGGACCTTTGGTCTGACCCGGTACGGCCGTTCTTATGTTCAAAGGTGGTAACCCTAGGGGGTGAGGACAGAGAGATCAGAGTGTGAGGGGCTGTGAGCCCTGTGGGGAAAGGCCCCACCTTGCAGCTGGGGGTTATTAATGACTATGTGCCAGCGATCCAGGCTGCCCAGGACTGTTGCACAGCAGCGAATGAGCGGCACTGATCAGGAGACAGGGACTGAGGGCAGAGCGGGGAATACGAGGGGGGCAGAGCTGCAGGAGGAGCGTCTGGGGGTACCAGGGAATAGGGGGCACACAAGAGGGGAAAGCCTGAGGCTACTGCAAAGGGAGCAGGAGGGGGCAGGGGAGTGTGGGGCACAGAGGAGGGGAGACCCCCCCTTTCAGGGACACTAGGGTCCCTGTGGTGTTCCCCTCCCCACTGCCACATGGGCTGGGGAAGGAACCTGCAGGGCGGCACAGCAGGGAAGGAGCAGGGGCTGCCGGGCACCGGGGATGCCAGAGGGCTGCTCTCTGCGCTGGTCTCTCTGGCCATCCCCTCCCCTTGCTGAGTGGCTGTTTGCTCCCACCCCTCCCTGCACCTTCCCCTCCAGCAAACCTCACCCCGGCATCACCCACTCACGGGAGCTAAACCACAAACCAGAGCCAGATTAACCCTGGCATGGCCCTGTCCCAGCCCCCAGCACTGCAGGTGTGCGCTGCCCCGTCCCCATGTCTGCGTGTGAGCGCTGCAGGGCAGGGGCTGTCTCCCTGTGTCTGTGCAGCTCCCAGCACACTGCCCCACCCCCACCCAGCCAGCCCCACTGCACTGCCCTAATAAACAGGATACATTAAAAAAAAAGAACAGGAGTACTTGTGGCACCTTAGAGACTAACAAATTTATTAGAGCATAAGCTTTCGTGGGCTACAGCCCACTTCTTCGGATGCATATAGAGTGAAACATATATTGAGGAGATATATATACACACATACAGAGAGCATGAACAGGTGGGAGTTGTCTTACCAACTCTGAGAGGCCAATTAAGTAAGTGGAAAAAAAACGTTTGAAGTGATAATCGAGATAGCTCAGTACAGACAGTTTGATAAGAAGCAAGTGTGAAAATACTTACAAGGGGAGATTGATTCAATGTTTGTAATGGCTCAGCCATTCCCAGTCCTTATTTAATCCTGAGTTGATTGTGTCTAGTTTGCATATCAATTCCAGCTCAGCAGTCTCTCGTTGGAGTCTGTTTTTGAAGTTTTTCTGTTGTAAGATAGCCACCCGCAGGTCTGTCATGGAATGGCCAGACAGGTTAAAGTGTTCTCCCACTGGTTTTTGAGTATTATGATTCCTGATGTCAGATTTGTGTCCATTAATTCTTTTGCGTAGAGACTGTCCGGTTTGGCCAATGTACATGGCAGAGGGGCATTGCTGGCACATGATGGCATATATCACATTGGTAGATGTGCAGGTGAACGAGCCCCTGATGGTATGGCTGATGTGATTAGGTCCTATGATGATGTCACTTGAATAGATAAGTGGACAGAGTTGGCATCAGGCTTTGTTGCAAGGATAGGTTCCTGGGTCAGTGTTTTTGTTCAGTGATGTGTGGTTGCTGGTGAGTATTTGCTTTAGGTTGGGGGGTTGTCTGTAAGCGAGGACAGGTCTGTCTCCCAAGATCTGTGAGAGTAAAGGATCATCTTTCAGGATAGGTTGTAGATCTCTGATGATGCGCTGGAGAGGTTATAGTTGGGGGCTGAAGGTGACAGCTAGTGGTGTTCTGTTATTTTCTTTGTTGGCCCTGTCTTGTAGGAGGTGACTTCTAGGTACTCGTCTGGCTCTGTCAATCTGTTTTTTCACTTCAGCAGGTGGGTATTGTAGTTTTAAGAATGCTTGATAGAGATCTTGTAGGTGCTTGTCTCTATCTGAGGGATTGGAGCAAATGCGGTTATATCTTAGAGCTTGGCTGTAGACAATGGATCGTGTGGTGTGTCCTGGATGGAAGCTGGAGGCATGTAGGTAAGTGTAGCGGTCAGTAGGTTTCCGGTATAGGGTGGTATTTATGTGACCATCGCTTATTAGCACAGTAGTGTCCAGGAAATGGACCGCTTGTGTGGATTGATCTAGGCTGATAAATACCACCCTATACCGGAAACCTACTGACCACTACACTTACCTACATGCCTCCAGCTTCCATCCAGGACACACCACACGATCCATTGTCTACAGCCAAGCTCTAAGATATAACCGCATTTGCTCCAATCCCTCAGATAGAGACAAGCACCTACAAGATCTCTATCAAGCATTCTTAAAACTACAATACCCACCTGCTGAAGTGAAAAAACAGATTGACAGAGCCAGACGAGTACCTAGAAGTCACCTCCTACAAGACAGGGCCAACAAAGAAAATAACAGAACACCACTAGCTGTCACCTTCAGCCCCCAACTAAAACCTCTCCAGCGCATCATCAGAGATCTACAACCTATCCTCAAAGATGATCCTTTACTCTCACAGATCTTGGGAGACAGACCTGTCCTCGCTTACAGACAACCCCCCAACCTGAAGCAAATACTCACCAGCAACCACATATCACTGAACAAAAACACTGACCCAGGAACCTATCCTTGTAACAAAGCCCGATGCCAACTCTGTCCACATATCTATTCAAGTGACATCATCATAGGACCTAATCACATCAGCCATACCATCAGGGGCTCATTCACCTGCACATCTACCAATGTGATATACCCCATCATGTGCCAGCAATGCCCCTCTGCCATGTACATTGGCCAAACCGGACAGTCTCTATGCAAAAGAATTAATGGACACAAATCTGACATCAGGAATCATAATACTCAAAAACCAGTGGGAGAACACTTTAACCTGTCTGGCCATTCCATGACAGACCTGCGGGTGGCTATCTTACAACAGAAAAACTTCAAAAACAGACTCCAACGAGAGACTGCTGAGCTGGAATTGATATGCAAACTAGACACAATCAACTCAGGATTGAATAAGGACTGGGAATGGCTGAGCCATTACAAACATTGAATCTATCTCCCCTTGTAAGTATTCTCACACTTCTTATCAAACTGTCTGTACTGAGCTATCTCGATTATCACTTCAAACGTTTTTTTTCCACTTACTTAATTGGCCTCTCAGAGTTGGTAAGACAACTCCCACCTGTTCATGCTCTCTGTATGTGTGTATATATATATCTCCTCAATATATGTTTCACTGTATATGCATCCGAAGAAGTGGGTTGTAGTCCACGAAAGCTTATGCTGAAATAAATTTGTTAGTCTCTAAGGTGCCACAAGTACTCCTGGTCTTTTTGCGGATACAGACTAACACGGCTGCTACTCTGAAACCTGTCATTAAAAAAAAAAAAAAGTACAAGGGGGCAGGAGATGGGGACTGGCAGGGGAGAGTCAGGGCAACAGTGGTGGAGGACGATTGAATACCAGCTCCCCCCCCCCAGGGCTAGGGAGCCCTCAGACTGCGTGTGCATTCCCAGTTGCAGCCTGCCCTCAAGCTGTTCTCACACACACTGCCACAAGAAGGCAAAACAAACTGTCCCCATGTTAGAAAACTGATCCCGACTCACTGAACATTTCCTCTGGGGATTACGAGGGGCACACGTCTGTCCCCCAGCCCACTCCTCCTGCAGCTCCATGGGCAGAACCAGACCCCCAGGCGCTGCTCGGGAAGGGATGGGCCAGCTCCACAGAGACAGCTCCTCGCAGGGCCCAGGACAACGACCCCTGTGGGCTGAGAGTCGGGAATGAGCCTCTGGGCGCTACAGCAATCAACAGTGCATCCCTGCTGCAAGGGAAGTGGTGGGGGAGGTGACAGACCCACAAGGGCTTTTGATTCAGCCGGCCAGAGAAATCCTCCAAATGAGGGGGGTGGGAGGGGTCAGGCTGTGGACCCTGGAACTCAGAGAAAGGAAATGGTCAGTCTGTCCGGCTACATTTCTCCCGTCTCTCCCAGCTGAAGGGCCCACAGACCCGTACCCCAGGGGATTCCCACAACAGGGAGCTGCCAGGGAGGGTCTGACAGAACAGCCGGGGTGCTCAGACCCTTCTTGCTACCGGCAGACCCAGCACAGGGCCCCTCCCATCGACAGCAAACAGGGGTCATCTCTGGGACAAAAGCCAAATCTCTGTCTGAAGAGCCCCCTGATCGCTGGGGGGAAACCGGCCACTGAACCTTTCTGTAACTGTGGTTCTTCGAGATGTGCTGCACACGTCCATTCCCATGTAGGGGTGTTCACATCCCTGAGTACCACTGCCGGAATATTTTCCCTCAGTGGTATCCATTGGGTGGGCTCTGACGCCCCCTGGTGCCGTGCGCTCACAGCCCCGGTATAAGGGGCCCTGCCGAGCCCGCGCCCTTCAGTTACTTCTTATCGACCACTCCGAGATCAGGGCTGTGGGGTGGGTGTCGGAAAGGACGTGTGAAACTCACCTCAAAGAACAAGTTACAGAAAGGTCAGTAACCGTCGTTCCTTCTTCGAGTGGTTTGCTCGTGTCCATTCCGATTTCGGTGACTCACAAGCCACGGCACCGGAGGGGGGCCCAGAGTTACAGCGCGGGCAGAGCATGCGTCGTCCCTGGCCTGCTGAGCAATGGCCCAGCGCGCTGGGAACGTGCGCGCCGAGGAGCAGGTCGCAGCGCTGCAGATATCCTGAGCAGGGACGGGAGCTAGAAAGGGCGCTGAAGAGGCCTGAGACCCTGTGACATGAGCAGTGACGTTCGGCAGATGGGGAATCCCAGCGAGGTCAGGACACACCTGGGTGCACGATGGAACCCAAGACAAATCCTCTGAGCGGAGATGGGAGCCCCCTCGTTCTCCCCGCTAGCGCTCTGAAAAACTGCAGTGATTTACGGAATGGTTTAGTCCCCGAATGTAAAATGCCAGCGCCCGTCTGACCTCCAGCGAGTCCTTCCCGGTCTGCGTGCGGCTCAGGGTAAAGGACTGGGAGAAAAATCAGCTGGTTCAAGTGGAATTGGGGACCCCACTTTTGGGAGGAACTTTGGATGTGGGCGTAGCTGGACTTTGTCTCTAAAGGAGGTCGTGTCCAGGGGCTCTGCGGAGAGGGCTCGGATCTCTGACACTCGTCTGGCCGACGTGTTGGGCACCGGAAAGGCGACCTTCCCACAGGGGTGCAGCAGCGAGCATGGTGCTAGCGGCTCGAAGGCTGGGCCCATCGGCTGTGAGAGGACAAGGTTCAGGTCCCGGGGGGGGGAGGGGGGAAGGAGAGCGGTTCCTTCATCTGAGGAAATACCCTCTCCAGGCCTCTGAGGAAACCAGTTACCATTCTGTGGTGAGAAAACCTTTGGATGGCAGCTGAGACGGCCGCCAGGTGGACTTTGACCGAAGGGAAGGCCAGGCCAGGCCAGGCCTTGCTGTGTCAGGGATAGGTTAATCCAGTATGAGCTGCATGAGGACTGCACGGGTGGAACTCCGCATTGGGTGGAGCAGATGGAGAATCGTTTCCACTTTGCCCCGTCAGTCGCCTTGGTGGAGGGTTTCCTACTGCCCAGAACTCTACACACTGGTTCTGAACAAGCCGCTCCTCGGGGTTTAGCCAGCAAGATTCCAGGCCTGCAGGTGCTGTGAGCTAAGGTTGGGCTGGCCCTGGTCCTGAGTGATCAGGTGCGGGAGCAGCGGGAGCTGGATTGGGGCCTCCACTGACAGTGGTAGGAGCGTGGTACACCAGTGTTGTCCGGGCCACGCTGGGGTTATTGGGATGACCCGAGCTCGGTCCTGCTTGATCTTCGTCAGAACCTTGTGAATCAACGCAATGGGGGGAAGGCGCAGAACAGGGTACATTGACCATGTCCGCAGGAAGGCGTCTGTAAGGGGCTGTGACCCTTCAGGGAGCAGAGCTGCTGGCACAGCCTGTTGGCGCGGGTGCAAACAGGTCTATGGGGGAAATCCCCGCCTGTGGAAGGGTCCTTGGCAATATCTGGGGGCAGGGACCACTCGTGGTGAGTGGGGAAGGACCCGCAGAGGCGATCCGCGAGCTGGTTCTGCGCCCCTGGTAGTTGAGAGGCGTCGAGGTCGATCGAACATGCGATGCAGAAACCCCACCGACGAGCTGCCTCCCGGCATTGGGGGCGGGGGGGGGAGAGAGAGCTCCGCCCTGCCTGCTGATGTAGCACGTGGCTGTTGTATTGTGCATGAGAACCGAGACTGTCCTGTTCGTGATGTGGGCCGAGAACGTGCGACAGGCCAGGCGGACGCCCTGAGCTCTCGGATAGCGATATGGAGTGAAAGCTCCTCGAAACCCCAGACCTGAATCCTGAGGTGTCCCGGGGGGGATATGCGGACGGTCGGGGCCTCACGACGGATACTCCCGCACTGATGGTGCAGGGTTCTAACCACCACATCAATGAGTCGAGGATGTGAGATGGTACGGTGAGAACTATGCCCAGATGATGTCTGGAAGGGCAGTATACCGTGGCCAGCCAGGCTGGAGAGGTCCGAGTCTCAGCCTCACGTGTCAGACCATGTCTGTGCCTGATGCCATGTGGCCGAGGAGTTGTGACGGGTGTGTCTGCAGAGGGATTATCAGGGCCGAGATTGTACAGAAGTGGTGCTCCAGAAAAAGGGCCTTCGCCTCCACCGAGTTGAGAACTGCCCTAATCAACTCTATTCTTTGCACAGGAATAAGTGTCGACTTCTGTATCAGCAGACCCAAAGCCTGGAAGGTGGATTGTATGAGGTCGATGTCGGACTCCACCTGTGCTTGGGACTGAGCTGATCAGCCAATCATCGAGATAGAGTCCATGTTTTCCCATTTCTCAGAAAGGCCCCTACTACGGCCATACCCTTGGTGAAGGCTCTCAGGGCAGCCGATAGACCAAATGGCAGGGCCAGGAATTGGTAATGGGTCTGGTTTACCGCAAATCTTGGACACCTTCTGTGGCCTTGGAAAATTGAGATGTGGAAGTATGGATCTTTCAAGTCCAGGGCAGCAGACCAACTCCCCAAATCCAGCCACAGGATGATGGAGGCCAAGGAGACCATGAAGAACTTCCACTTTTTGAGACAGTGGTTGAGCAGAGGCAGGTCTAGGATTGCTCTGAGACCCCCCCCCGGCTTTGGAGATGAGGAAGTAACAGGAATAGAGCCCCTTTCCCCTTAGCGGGTGCAGAACTGCTTTGTCAGAAGAGACGCCCGTTGCCTCTCTCACCGATTCCCCAGCTGGCGTCATCCAAGTGTTGGGAGGGGAGTTCGGGTCACTACGGCCTGGCCAGCTGCCTTCGGCACCCAGCTGTACACGCCGACAGGTAACCGCCCTGCAGCCCTGGCCCCTGCTGAGCCCCGCAGGGCATCCAGAGGGGAGTCAGACCGGACGGCTGCTGCCAGGGGAGTCGTTCTGAGCCCCCAGACCAAAGCGTTTGCTGTATGTCGGACTCCACCTGTGCTTGGGACTGAGCTGATCAGCCAATCATCAAGATAGAGTCCACGTTTTTCGCAGAAAGGCCGCTACTACTGCCATACCCTTGGTGAAGACTCTCGGGGCAGCCGATAGACCGAATGGCAGGGCCAGGAATTTGTAATGGATCTGGTTTACTGCAAATCTTGGACACCTTCTGTGGCCTTGGAAAATTGAGATGTGGAAGTATGGATCTTTCAAGTCGAGGGCGGCTACCAATCCCCTGGATCCAGCCACAGGATGATGGAGGCCAAGGAGACCATGCGGAACTTCCACTTTCTGAGACAGCGGTTGAGCTGAGGCAGGTCTGGGGTTGGTCTGAGACCCCCCCTGGCTTTGGCGATGAGGAAGTAACGGGAATAGAGACCCTTTCCCCTTAGCAGGTGCGGAACCTCTTCCATGGCTCCCATCCGAAGGGGGATTGTACCTCCTGCTCCAACTGATGCTTGTGAGAAGGGTCCTGAAGAGGGACGGGGAGGGTGGGAGGGAAGATGGGGAAGACAAAAACTGGAGGCTATACCCGGATTCCACTGTGTTTAGGACCTAGCGCTCCCAGGTAAACGTGTTCCAAGGCGCTGAGGAACAGGACGGTTGGAAGATACAGGGGTGACTGGATCCTGGTGTGGAGGGACTGGCAGGTCGTCCTCGAGCGCCTTGTCAGAACGAGAGCTTTGAGGTGCCGAAATGACGAGGAACCGACTGGGATGGCCCCATGGAGGGGGGGGGGGGGGGGGCCTGCGCCCAAACCCCTCGTTCTGTCTCCTCCGCTGTCCGTGTCTGGGCGGTGGAGAACAGCATCGCCCGTATTGCTGGGGCCTATAGCGCCTTCTAGCTCGTGCAGGCCCAGGGATTTCAGCGCTGCCTTAGAGTTTGTAAGGCCCTGCAGCCTGGCGTCTGTCTGCTCTGAACAGAGCGAGGAACCTTCGAATGGGAGGTCCTGGGTCGTCTGCTGCACGTCCCGGGGAAATCCCGAAGATTGTAACCATGAGCTCCTGCGCATGGTGACAGCCGTGGGCACCGACCTGGCCGCAGAACCCGCGATATCCAGGGCTGCCTGCAGGGGGGGGGGGGGGGGGGGGGGGCCAGGCCACTGCTCTCCCTTCCTGCACAAGGGCAGGGAACTCCGGCCGGGCGCCCTGGGGGAGCAGGTCCTGCCATTCCTGCATCGCTTCCCACCTGTTAAAATCTCAGCGACCCAGCCAGGCTCACTGGGTCGCTACGCGGAGCTGCAATCCCCCAGCGAGGGGGTTTCCTCCCGAACAAGGCCAACTTTTGGGGCCCACAGCAAAGGCAAAGGATCCCCGTGTGACCCTGATGGTCCCTTTCATCGGCGGCTGCCTCCACTACAGACCCGGAGGAGGGGGGGGTGTCAGAATAAAAATTCTCAGCCCTTGGCAGGCACAAAATATTCCCGCTCCATTCGCTTAGGAGGGAGGGAGGCTGGGTTCTGCCAGAGCCTCAGTGGGCTCCGTGATCGCCTCACGTAGGGGGAGAGCGACTTCTGAGGGGCCTGCTGCCGCCCAGCTAGCCGGGAAGGCCTGAGCGACTCTTTCACCACCTCCGCCTGGACGCCAGATTTGAGCCACTCACTTCGATAAGTCCTAGTGGGCTTTGTGCTCACCCTGGGGTGGGGGGTACCTCTGGCGAAGAGGAGGAGGAGGGTAAAGCTGGTACGGTCTCTGTTCTCTCCTCTGAGTGGGGAACCTGCTTCAGTTGCTCGGTACCGGGACGGGCACCGGGATTCGGGTCTGGTGTCTCTCGGTGCGGTACCGGAGGGGCTCTGCTCTCTGAGGCCACTGAGTCAGAGCGCCTCGAGCCGGTGCCCTGAGCCGGGGTGAACCCCGACGGGTTCCAGAAAGGCCCCTGCCTGGGTGTCGGCCCCCCTGGCCCAGTGTTCGGGGCCCCATTGCATTAGATGTCCCTGTTGTGTAAGATGGCCACGGAGAAGAGCCTGGATGGTCCTGATGGTGGGAATAACAGGACCCCACGTCCAACTCCCAGGAAGAGGAGGAGCGAGACCATGGCGGTGCCGACCCTCCTGGTGTCGGTGCCGTGGGGACACCCCGGGTGAAGTGACAAGGGGGGGGGGGGTTTCCCCTGGAGAGCGGTCTCGGTGCCGTTCTAAGGCCGGATGAGGGCTCTTTGCCACCCGATGGTGCCAGCGATTCCAATTCCTGGATGTCCAGGGACCCTGGTACCGGCAGCGTCAGCAGGTCCCTAGCTGCCGCGTTCGCCCCCGGGGTAGATGGTACCACAAAGTGTCTGGTACTCTGCCTGCAGGAGGGCGGTGCGCCCCTTGGCGAGGTACATGGGGCCGGCGTGGGTGTCTTTAGCGGTGGGTGCAGCGGTGCCGGTGAGGGAGAGCGGCCCGGCGTGGGTCTCGCACTGTCCCGGTTTCCCGGCCTGGCCCCTTTTGGTACTGGGGAGCGGCTCTTGTCTCGGTGCCGTGAGCCCCAACTGGTCGGAGGCACATGCCACACCGACGCGGAGCTGCTCGGTGCCAGGTCCGATCTTGGCTCCGACGCCGGCCTCAATGCTGCCTCCATCAGGAGAACTTTTGATCTGTCTGGGTGGGGGTTTGAATCCCCTGCAGATCTGACAGCGACTCTTCCTGTGACCGGCCCCCAAGCCCCGAGACAGCTCAAGTGCGGGTCGCTCGCTGGCAGGGATTTGCCCCAGGAAGAACAGGGCTCGAAGCCTGGTGAGCAAGGCGTACCCCGGCCCGGGGAGTGCACAGCCTGTCCAGCGAGGGGAGAGGTGTCCAAGCACTCGCACTGCTAAAAACGACTTCAACTAACTAACGACACACACAATGAAACCAGAGAAACCCACTAGAAAAACTGGCCGAAGCGCGGAGGGAAGTTACAGCAGCCGCCATGGGCGGAAGAAGGAACTGAGGGGCGCGGGCTTGGCAGGGCCCCTTACACCAGCGCTGTGAGTGCACGGCACCAGGGGGTGCCAGAGCCGACCCGACGGGTACCACTAGGTGCTCGGGTGCGCACACACCTACATGGGAATGGACGTGTGCAACACACATCGAAGAACGTGCAGGACGGATCTTTAAGGGATATGGCCCCGAACTCCTACACCCCCGGGGGGAGGGGAGGGCGACCAGGGGAGGGGAGGGCTCTGAGGGAAGGGCTCCTGGACAGACAGGAAATACTGGGATGTCGTCCTGAGGGCTCAAAGGGGCCCTGAGTCAGGCTGAGAAGGTCCCACGCCGGCGCTCAACGAGCCTGAGGAGGAGGAAGCAGGGATGCAGCTGGGAGGAAACGCGGGATACCCCAGTACAGAGATCCTCTCCCTGCCCGGGGAGAGCAGCCACTCGACGTGACATTGAGACTGCCAAGCCCCGGGTCCGACCCTCCTGTAGGAATTCCAAGCCCTGCATTAGAGCCGGCGAAGAAGCAGAGAAGCTCCATCTCCTGCAGCACGGCTTGGACTGCCCCCGGTTCTGGATCAGGCAGACCCTGTGGGAGGTTTCCTGGATGCCAGCGGAGAGGAGATGACGCCACGCGAGCATCACACGAGGCCGCTCAAAGGCCAGGCTGTCAGGGCTGGGGTGCGCTGGCTCTGGGGGACAGAGCAGTCCCTGGGACAGCAGATTCTGTTCTAAAGGAGGACAACGGGGTCAGACTGAGCCACGCTGGGATCGGGGAACCAGGGCCCCCTTGGCCAATAGGGAGCTGCTGACATCACCGGCGCCCTCTCCCTCCAGATCCCCTGGAGAGACAGGACATGGGACGAGGGGAGCTGCTGGGTTATCGAGTCCTGTCCCTGCTGTCACAGGCAGCCCCGCCATGACCCCATTCATAAACTGATCACCGTTAGCTCTGGGTCGCAGGTGGCAGGCATACAGGGGCCAACTGGCCACCCCGGGAGATGCCCTCTGTGCCTCTAGCCCTGGGACCCCTCTTTCAGCCGAGAACGGAGGGGCCCCTGCAGCTTGGGGGAGAGGCAAACGCGTCTCTCAGTGAGACTGGAAATTCCCTCGCTAGGAACAGGAGAATGTCTGGGTGCAGGATCCCCGGCGCCTGAGCCAGCTCTCCCGTGTCACCCGCCAGGTCTCATTCCTCGACCACGCCGAGCTTGGACACGCTGGGGGCTTCATCCCACACGGGCCATCAGAGGGTCGGCTTCCTCCTGCTGGGGTGACGACCTTGTCCCGCTCCGTTCGCTGACGCAGGGCACTGCGCTGGTGTCGGTTCGGAGCAGGGGACAGGGCGGATCCGCAGCCAATCACCCTGCGCTGCACTCAGTTCATGCCAGGTTCCCTCCCCTGCTCCGTACTGAGCTCACCTCCACGCGAGCGCCCCCCGCCCCCCCGGCTGGCACTGCCTGTAGCACTCTCCTGTCCAGCCCGGCTACAGGAAACGACGGGCGCTGAGCCCCATCCGAGAGGTGCTGAGGCTCCGGGGAAGCCGGACTCTCCTGGCCGGACGCACCGAGGTGTGAGCCGGCAGGGACAGCAGGAACCACTGGAGAGCTCTCGTGTGCACTCACTGCAGTGTGTCCACACACAACACACCCCCCAGCAGTGACACCGGGGCAGGCTGAGACGTCCCGCAGGCTGCTGGGCGTCCTGAGCAAAGCAGGGAATTGTCCCATCTCTCCTGAGCAATAACCCCTGTGAGACTGTGGGTCATTCCCACGCCCAGGCGAGCTCTCCGCGGGGTGGGGCCCAGGCGTCTCTCTTCCCAGCGCAGAATGAACCCGCGGTGCCAGGATCCGGAGTGCCTGGGAAGTGGTTTGTGCCACTCACCCTCTGGCTGGAGCGTCGCTGAGGATGGCCAGAGGTGACCCCTTCCTGTCTGAGGGCAGCGACCCTGACAACGAACCCGTGGCAGGTCCCTGGGGGCTGCGGCGAGGCCGACGGGTGAGGAGCTGTACCGGACGTGCTGGGATGCAGAGGTGACACCGAGCTCTGTGGTGACGCTGACGAGGGGGGGTGGGGAGAGCTGCGTCTCTCAGCTCCATGGAGCACAGACAGGCCCTTTGCTGATCACCGCCAGGGTGGGACTAAACGTCTGTCTTGAATCGGGGCTTCCTGGGGATCTCCCGGAGATGTTTCAGACTGAGCACGGCCCTATCGCCCCGATTTCTCCTTGAGCAGGGACAGGATGGAGTACAGGCCCTGTCCCCTCTCTGGGGCTGGGACTGGTCCTACAGCCCCGTCTGCAGGAGATGAGGGACAGCCGCCTGCACACCCCCTCCTGAGGGACCGGGGGAGAGGGAGAAGGAGCCAATCTGGACAGAACCAGCGCCCACGCTCTCTGGACAGCGCAGAACTCACCTGGTGAAGTGATTAGACAACAAGGATCTGTGCACTGGAGACTATGACCCCCATGCGCTGCTCCGTCCCCGTCTGCTCTGGTGGCGAGTCACACGGTGTCTGGGACCAGAGGCTGCCTTGTGGGTGTCCCCCCTATCCCCCACTCCCCGGATCAGCCACCTCTGGGTGCAGACACTTTCCCTGCAGTGGCCGGGATCGTCTCACCTGCTGCACGGCTGGTCTGGACGCTGGGAACGACAGCCTGGGTCTGGAGCAGGATTCACAGCCCCTCTGCGGCCTTGGCAGGAGCTAGGGGCGTCTTTCCTTTGTCTGAGGAGTCGCCCGATGCCTTTCCCACTGATTCCCCAGCTGGCATCATCCACGTGTTGGGAGGGGAGTTCGGGTCGCTACGGCCTGGCCAGCTGCCTTCGGCACCCAGCTGCAGACGCCGACAGGTAACCGCCCTGCAGCCCTGGCCCCTGCTGAGCCCCGCAGGGCGTCCAGAGGGGAGTCAGACCGGACGGCTGCTGCCAGGGGAGTCGTTCTGAGCCCCCAGACCCAAGCATTGGCTGTATGTGAGAGGGCCAGATTCACACAGGCCGGCCGGTCCTGCTGGGCTGAGCACGGGACACAGCAGAGCGCGGGACGCAGCAGGAGCTGAGGGACGCGGGGGCTGCCTTGCGGGGGCCCCAGAGCGCCGTGTCCATCCCCCTGGTGAGGGGCCGTAGGATTTCAGTCTCCCTGCAGAGGCCCTGCTGTGTCCTGAGCTAGGGGCGTCCGTGCTCCATCGACCTCGGGAGAGGAAATGAACTCTGGCTCCGGCTGGTTCTTAGCCCCCTGCTCCGTCTCTGAGGGGCGCACCCGTTCCTCCTGGATCCCGTCTGTCGAGGCCGGGCTGAGAGGAAGACGAGGTGGGTTTGGGAACCTCAGGGGTAACACTGCTGAGCGGTGTTGCTGCTGTTCTGACCTGGCTCCGTGTCTGTCAGACGTTCCCTCGGGCGGTCGCTCTGAACTGGACACCGCCCGCTCACACGTGGCTTCGAAGAATCCCGGCTGGAGGAGTTTCCTGCTCTCCCTCTCCTGTGGCCCCTGCTCCGAATCCGAGCGCTGTCCCTCCTCCCGGGGACACTGCGGGCTCCTGCGCCCGCCAGACCTGGATTCCTGTTTCCCTCCCTCAGCGCCGCCCTCCCTGGAGAATCGGCAGCAGCAGACTCTGAACCGGACAGAGCTGCTGGACCCTGTGCCGGGGTTTAGCTCCCCGGAGCGGCTCTGCGTTTCCTGTGGCCTCGGGGAGGAGGAGGAGGCTGACGGCCGTGGGGACTGGTTCGCCTGCCCCGTGGATGCTCCCAGCGCAGTCTGAGGGTGACAGGGACGTCTCTCGCCGGCAGGGCTCAGAGGATGCCCTAACAGAGGGGGAGGGGCCCGGTCCCTGGACCTGACCCCACTGTTCCCCCAGCACTGAGTCCCTGGCCTGTGTCCCCAGAGCAGGAGGCTCTGACCGAGTCTGCACAGTGCAGGCCACCCTGGGGAAAGGTCGCTACGGCGGGTCCGGGTCCATGATGGGAAATCCCAGGGTTCGACCCTCCTCCGACCCCTGTGCTGGACAGAGCCTGGCAGGGACCAGAAATCTCCCCCAGGGATCGGGCTCCCCCTCCCCAGCCCTGGACACGTCTGAAGAGGGTGAGGGGACGAGGTGCCCAGCCTGCGGCTTTGCTGCTCCAGACTCAGGACAGGGGCTCCAGGATGGTCCCTGCCCCGGCCGGCTCTGCTGGGACGTGCCGGGCGGCTGGCACAGAACATGCAGAGATCCCCAGCCAGGCGCCCGGGGGGGGGGGGTGTGTGTGTCAGGGAGCCCCACCCATCCCTCTCCTCCCCCACACTGCTCTCCACAGGGGTGAGCGGGGGGGGGGCACCGATGGGGTCTCGGAGGGACTAGGCCTGTGGCTCCCCCGTGTGGGTGGGGCCCAGACCCAGCTAGAAAGGCAAACGCTGTCCTGCTCTGCAGCGGCACCCTGGGGACCTTCCTGCGGCGCTGGGGGCAGAGCGGGAACCTGGCGGCTCCTCCGGGCAGCAACTGGCAGGACTCCAGGGCGAGAAGCGGGAGCTCTCTCCCGTGGCCGCTTCCTGGCCCTGTGGCATTTCCCCATTCTCCGGGTTATCCCGATTTCTGATGATCTGATCTCGCTCCGGATCCCAGCTAAGATCGGATACACGGGGCTCTGCTGGAACCGCCAATAGAATCACCACAAAACTCTGACATTTAAGCCAAACTCTGGATTTGTGGAGCCTGACTCGTGATTTCTGAGCCCTTGGGGCAGAGGTGCTGGCACTAGGGGTGCTGGGGGCAGGGGCAGCGAGTTTATGGGCCCGTGGTGCCCGGGCTCCAGGAATATTCAGGGCCAGGGGCCCTGCTCCACCAATGTTTGGAGCTGGGTCTCTCCCCGAGCCCTGCCTGGAGCGGCCCTGCCCCCCTCTGCCCCCCGCGCGCCTCACCAGGCTGCTGCACCTCAGGAGGGGGAGGGGAAGGGGGAGGCACACACGTGCTTGGCAGCCCCCCCCCCCCCCCCCCCCGCAACCACCGGGAGGAGACACCCCGAGGGGGCTTCCTGCGGGAGACATCCGGAATGAACCTCTGTGACTCACCCGAGCAGCTGCTGGGGCTTCGGTGAGTGTTTGACCCTGTGATCCACCCCCCCCCCGCAGCCCGCAGTCCTGCCCAACGCTGGGCAAGGGGCAGCCCCATCCCCCACCCCCAGTGAGGCTATGGTGAGGGGCAGCAGGGGAGGAAGGAAGCCACATGTGATGGCAGTCCCCTCCCTGTAAGCGCCACACCCCCCCACCCCCTTCCAGAGCCTGCACCCCCACCCCTTTCCCACACACCCTCTCTGGCCCCCAAACTCCCTCCCAGAGCCTGCACCCAAACTCTGTCCCAGAGCCCGCACCCCTCACCCCCTGGCCCTGCCCCAGCCCAGAGCCTGCACCCAGCATCCAAACTCCCTCCCAGAGCCTGCCCCCAAACTCCCTCCTGCACCCCCACCCCTTGCCCCAACCCAGAGCCTGCCCCCAAACTCCCTCCCAGAGCCTGCACCCCTCACCCCCTCCTGCACCCCCTGCCCTAACCCAGAGCCTGCACCCAGCACCCAAACTCCATCCCAGAGCCTGCACTCCCACCCCCTTCCCACACATCCCCTCCTGCCCCCAAACTCCCTCCCAGAGCCTGCAAACCTCACCGCCTCCTACACCCCCTGCCCTAGTCTGGGGCCTGCACCCAGCACCCAAACTCCATCCCAGAGCCCAACCTCTCAACCGTCCTACACCCCAATCCCCTGCCCCAGCCCAGGGCCTGCACCCCAGACCTGTTCCCCCCACCCAAACTCCCTCGCAGAGCATTAGGCAGGTGGGGGGCAGTTTTTTGGGGGGGAAGGGGGGGCTCTGGCATTCTGGGAACCACCAAAATTTCTACAAACCCGCTGCCCCTGGCTGGGGGGGCTGCCGCACCCCCTGGCTTGAAGTGGATCCCACCGTACCCAGGGGTCACAGTTTGGTTCAATGGCTCTCAGCCCCCCCTGTACAAACTGTCCCAGCGCCCGGCCTTGGGGCTGTCGATACTGGGATTCCCCATCACGCGGTGTCTGTGACTGGAGACCAGACGGCTCAGACCCTGCCCCAGCTCACCCACACGCTGGGGGTCTGACAGTGGCGCTGTCCCAGCAGGGAGGAACAGGCCCCCGCAGGCAGGAGCCGCAGGTGGGATTTTCTGGCCGGGGTGACCAGGAGGCCGGACTAGCCGGGTCTGATGGGACCTTCTGGCCTTCGCGTTGTGAGGCTCTGCCTGGGACTGACCACAGCCGGACTGGGGGGCAGGGGGCCCCGAAGGGCGGCAGAGGCAGCTGGAAGTGGGGCTGGTAGCAGACGTCTCGGGTGTTTTGGGAGGGACAGCAAGAGAGTCGCACTTCAGAGTGTGTCAAATATGACTTTCACATGAACCCCCCCCCCACCCTGTAGCCCCCCCCATGAGTCCATCTGCCCCCCATGTTCACACTGACCCCCATGAGAAAGTGCCCCCATGGGTCCCGTCTCCTCCCCCCCAATTCACACCAGCCCCTTGAGTGCCCTGTTCACACTGACCCCACCCACACGACCCCCCCCGTTGCGTCCGTCCCCTCCCCCCATTCCTACCATCCTTCCCCCCCCCAGGAACCCTGTGTTCACACCGACCACCTTGACACTAACCCCCCCGCCCTGCTGTGAGTCCCTCTGCCCCTCCCCCCCATTCACATCGACCCCCCCGTGGGTCCCCCTGTTCGGCTCCCACCACACCGACCCCCCCCGCAGCGCGAGCCCCATGTCCGGTCCGGGCAGTGACCGGGCCCCGCACTCACCCGCGCTCTGGTTGTAGCGCCCGTGCAGGGTGTTCAGGTTCGTTCGGAACGTGGCCTGCGAGCCCTGTAAGGTCCGCGTGTTCCGGTCCCAGAACTGCGGGTCCAGACTCCGCTTCGCCCACTCCGCGCGTGGCTCCTTCCTCCGCGTCTCGCTGTCGTAGTGACTGATGAGCTGATCGTCCACATACCCGACTGCGATGAAGTCGGGCAGCCCCGTGCTGGGGTCCGACACCCCCGTGTAGAAATTGCGGTAGGAGTGCGGGCCTGGGTCTGCGGGGAGACGGGGGGTTAGAGCTGCCGGCACCGCAGAGGGGAGGAATGGGGGGTGCCGGGACTCAGGAGCGGCCACGTGGCAGGGAGGCGGGGCCCATCGCCAGGGGAGCGAGGGGCAGTGGGGCTGGACACTCCCCTGGGAGGAGGGGAGCAGCAGGGGCGTGTGAAGAAAGAAAGGGGTCCAGGAAGGGGGCAGGGCAGTGGGGGGACTAGGAGGAGCAAAAGTGAAGCGGGGTTGGGAGGGGGAAGCAAGACTGGATGGGGTGGGAGAGGGAGCAGGGCGGAAGGGGGTCTCAGGAGGAAGGGGGCAGAGCTGGAGGGGGTTCGAGGAGCGGGAGGTTATGGGGGAGAGCACCACATTGTCCCAGGAGGAGCCCCCAGGGAAAGAGGGGCAGGAGAAGGGTGGGGCAGGGACCCAAAGCTTGGGGGGGCTGCAGGGTGAGGGCAATGCTGAAAGGGCCATGAGGAGCAGGAAAGGCGCAGGGCTCGAGGGGGTGTGAGGGGAAGGATGTGCCAGGAGGAGCCCCCAGAGGAGTGTGGAGCAGGAGGACAATGGGGAGTGGGTGCGGTAGGAGATGCAGGAGCTGAAGCTTGCAGGGTGGGGGCTGCGGGGAAGGGAGGGGGATGTGTCCAAGCTGCAGCGGCCCCGGCTGTGCAACTGATCATTGATTCAGGCTGTGGCTGTCCCCCAGGTCCCCTGTAGGCATCAGGGCCCCTGTTGCACCAGGCACTGCCTGAGCCCTGCCCCACGGAGCTCACAGGCTGATGCCCCGTCCCTGCATCAGGTTCACCCCACAGGCTGGGGCAGGGCCAAAGGTGGGGGGGCGGGGCAAGGGCTGCAGCTCCCAAAGGGCCTGGTGCTGCAGAGCCTGAACCCCCGAGTCCCTTCACCCCTGTGAGTGTCCCCCCGACGTCAGACACTGCTCAGGGGAGTTACACGGCTGGGGATCGGGGCCTGGGGGTCAGGCTGATGCAGGCTTGTTTGGTCCCACTAGTTCCTCAGCGTGTCGGGGGGCTCAGACCCTGCAGAAAGCAACAGAGGGTCCTGTGGCACCTTTGAGACTCAGACCCTGCAGAGTTGCCGTGTGGACCCTCCCTCCCTCCCTCCCACAGCCCCACCGGAGCCTCCCTTCCCTGAGTAACATTACACACGGTGTCTGCAGGATCGGGGCCCTGTTCTCTGGTCACCAGTTACAGACCAGAGCCCCCCTGCGCTGGGCGCTGGACACACGCCAGGGACAGTCCTGCCCTGGCTTACGTCTGAGCTGGCAGAGACCAGACGGAGCTAACCGGAGACAGACTCCCCCTTTTATTTCCCTCCGTTCCCCTGGCTGCTTATTGCCCTGTGTCCCCCCTGCCAGCGCCAGCCACTTTCCCTCTCGCTCCCCTTTGTTCAGAGCCGAGGGGCCCGATCCGGTGAGCAGGGCTGCGGATGCTGCTCCTCTCTGGCTAACTAGTTATAGAATCAGTGGAGCAGGGAGACTGGCCCCAGGGTCTCCCACCTCTGGGGCGAGGGCTCCAACCACTTGAGAACGGCCACACTGGGTCAGACCAAAGGTCCATCTAGCCCAATGTCCTGTCTGCCAACAGTGGCCAGTGCCAGGTGCCCCAGAGAGAATGAACAGAACAGGGAATCATCAAGTGATCCATCCCGTCGCCCATTCCCAGATTCTGGCAAACAGAGGCTAGGGACACCATCCCCGCGCATCCTGGCTAATAGACATTGATGGACCTATCCTCCATGAACTTATCTAGTTCTTTTTTGACTCCTCTTATAGTCTTGGCCTTCATAATATCCTCTGGCAAGGAGTTCCACAGGTTGACTGTGTGTTGTGTGAAGAAATACTTAAACCTGCTGCCTATTAATTTCATTTGGTGACTTCTTGTGTTGAGAAGGAGTAAATAACACTTCCTTATTCACTTTCTCCATTTTTGTTGCCCTTTTCTGAACCTTCTCCAACTCCAATATATCTTTTTTGAGATGGGGCCAACACATCTGCACACAGTATTCAAGATGTGGGCGTACCATGGATTTATATAGAGGCAACATGATATTTTCTGTCTTATTATCTATCCCTTTCTTAATGATTCCCAACATTCTGTTCACTTTTTTGACTGCGCTGCACATTCAGTGGATGTTTTCAGAGAACTCTCCACAATGACTCTGTGACGAACTGGGACTGTTCTTACTGTGGTCTTTGAATGCTGAGAGGGGAGGTTGGCTAGGATAGTCTGCATTGGGGGATGGGAGACTGACCAACGGAGAATACCTGAGCATGTAACATGAGAACCCAGGAAGGGGTTAGAGGCCAGGTGACACCTTTGCCCGGGAAACTGAACAAAGGCTGTGGGAGGGGTCGCTGAAGGGAGAGTCTGGGGAGCTGGCTGGTGATGTGGCTGGGAGGGAGACGGGGCTCTGACCTCGCAAGGGGGCTATGGTGCCCTGGGACCCCAAGATGGACCTAACTGAGGGGGGTCCTGTTGTCTGTGCCTGCAAGACCTGTCTTGGACTGTATTCCTGTCGTCTAAATAAACCTTTTGCTTTACTGGCTGGCTGAGAGTCATGGTGAATCGCAGGAAGCCGGGGGTGCAGGGCCCTGAGTCCCCCATACTCCGTGACAGACTCCAAGATCTCTTTCTTGAGTGGTAACAGCTAATTTAGACCCCATCATTTTATATGTCTAGTTGGGATTATGTTTTCCAACGTGCATTACTTTGCATTTATCAACACTGAATTTCATCTGCCATTTTGTTGCCCAGTCAACCAGTTTTATGAGACCCCTTTGTAACTCTTCGCAGTCTGCTTTGGACTTAACTATATTGAATAGTTTTGTATCATCTGCAAATTTTGCCACCTCACTGTTTACTCCTTTTTCGAGATCATTTATGAACATGTTGAATGGTACTGGTCCCAGTACAGACACCTGGGGGACACCACTATTTACCTCTCTCCATTCTGAAAACTGACCATTTATTCCTACCCTTTGTTCCCTATCTTTTAACCAGTTACCAATCCATGAGAGAACCTTCCCTCCTATCCCGTGACAGCTTACTTTGATTAAGAGCCTTTGGGGAGGGACCTTGTCAAAGGCTTTCTGAAAATCTAAGTACAGTATATCCACTGGATCCCCCTTGTCACATGCTTGTTGACCCCCTCAAGGAATTCTAGTAGATGAGTGAGGCGTGATTTCCCTAGACAAAAACCATGTTGACACTTCCCCCAACAAATTGTGTTCATCTATGTGTCTGATAATTCTGTTCTTTACTATAGTTTCAACCAATTTGCCTGGTACTGAAGTCAGGCTTACAGGCCTGTAATTGCCAGGGTCATCTCTGGAGCCTTTTTAAAAAATTGGCATCACATTAGCTATCCTACAGTCATCTGGAGGATGGGAGTTGGCGTTGGATTCAACGTCATTAAAAAAAGCCAGACACACTCTGATCCTCACCAACATCCTTCTCTGCGCACACCCAGCCCTACAGGCCCCAGGCCAAAGCTCTGTGCAGCTGGAGTTACACCAGTGCGGGCTGTGACCCCCTGAGGGCCTCCTGTCTCTTTGCTCCAGGGGCACCCAACACACAGACCCCCCCACTTCCATTCCCAGCCCCTGTTACTCGCCCCCATGGGGCCAGGCTGCATTGGGGCCTAACCCTGGTTACATCAAACCAGCCTGTCACTGAGTGACACGAGGGCAACAACGCACCTGAAACCACTTCACACAAACCCCCAAACCCACCCCACAGCCTCACCCAGCTGGCTACGGGCTGCTGAGCTCCCCGGGTCTGAGCTGCTGCCGCCCGGGGAACTCTGGGGACAGGCTCGGGCCATGGGAGAGTCACGTCCATGCCAGGAAAAGCAGGACGTGCCCCTGCCCCTCTCCC
The DNA here is from genome assembly GCA_036785055.1 of Emydoidea blandingii. Classification (NCBI taxonomy): domain Eukaryota; kingdom Metazoa; phylum Chordata; order Testudines; family Emydidae; genus Emydoidea; species Emydoidea blandingii. The sequence goes on from JAXIVB010000007.1 coordinate 92,579,337, forward strand.
CACACCCCCCCATGGGGATCCCGAAGCTCCTACCCAGCAATCCCAGGAGATCCCAGGGGCACAAAGGCAGCCGCTGGTCTGTGCTCTGCAACGGGCACTTGCCCCCAAACCGAGCCCTGATTAACGCACAGACCCTGGGGCTCCACCGCTCCCCTGCCCTGGGCACACGGCCAGAGACGGGGCAGGGGGTGACACATCCCCCCTAGGGCGACACCTCTAAAGACTTGTCCCCACTTACAGACCCATCGCTGCCCTGGGGGCGGCTGGCCTGGTGCGGACACAGCTCAGCCTCGGCCGCACCTAGCCAGGGCCAAGCCCCCTCAGGGGGTCTGGACACGGGTTAAACCAGCGCCAAGAACCTGCCGGGAGCCACTTAGGGGCGGAGAGTCCGAGGAGCCTTTTCCACCCATGTCACTCTTGTCGGGGGGGGGGTGAATTTACCCCCGTCACTCACCCGCTGGGCTCTGCAGGGATGGGGAGGGGGGAGCCGCGTCCTGCCCCCCCCCCCGGAAGGACCCAGCCGTGCAGCGCCGGGCGCGGGGATCCCCACAGCCCCGGGGCCGGGCGGGCAGCGGGGACCTGCCGGCCACAGCGGGACCCAGACCCCAAATCCTGTTAGTCACCGACCGGCACCACCGGGCCGGGCCGGGACCCGACAAACCAGAACCGACCCACCCGCCCAGAGCCCCCCGGGCCGCGCCAGGTGATCGGGCTGCGCAGCGCCGGGCACAGCGGGGCCACGAGCCTGGGGGGCGCGAACACGCGACAGGCCGATAACGGGACTGACACCGACCGGACCCCCCGCTCCGGTCCGGACGCAGAGCCCAGCACTGCTCACACCCCCCCATGTCCGGTCCGACCCCCCCGCACTGACCGAAGCAGCCCCCCGGGGTGGCCGCAGCCCCCAGGAGCAGCAGCAGCAGCATCGCCATCGCCGCCCGGTCCCTTTCCCCCCGTCCCGGGCTCCCGCCGTCCCGTCCAATAGCCGCGCGCAGACCCGCCGCGTCACCGGTCGCTGGGCAGAACTGGCCGGGCAGGTTGGACCTGGGAAAGCGAAACTCAGTAGGGATGAGCGCAGCGGGGAACCCGGGCAGCGTCCCGCCCCCACCCCGAGGCCCCGCCCACTGGGCTGTGAATCCCGGGCAGCACCCCTGGGCCCACCCCCTCTCTGCCTTTCCTAGACGTCAGGGCGCTCTTGGGTCACGATTTCAAACTTTTCTCCACAACTGCACGGGCTGGAAACATCCCTGTAGCTAACGCCGGCCGAGAGTCTCCCCCGCTCACGTGACTCCAGGAGCTGGGGCTTTACGGAAACACTAAAGATAGCGAGACCCACACGAGAGTCACGAGAGGGGGCAGCTCTGGCGGTGGGACGCTGGCACCCGCCTGGGAACTGCCAGGGCCTCAGCCTTGCTACGGTCGCTGGGCGGGAGTTTGGCCCAGCTGAGAACTTGGCCACAAGGCTTCAGTTACCAGAACAGCAATTAACTAATAAGGAATTAATTCTCTGCCCATCACCAGCACCACCTCTAGAGATTTTTTGTTTGTTTAAATTTATTCTAAGACCAGACAGCACCGTTGGCTCATCTCGTCTGACCTCCTGCAGCACCCGGGCCGGAGAACGTCCAGGTACCTCGGTCTGGAGCCCAAGAATGTGTCTGTCACGCTGGGAACTTCAGGCACTTTATTAACACAACGACTTAAACACCACAGCCCCCCTTTGCGGTGAGTGACAACACAACAATCCCCAGTGCGTCTAGAGCATCACTGCCCCCATTTCATGGGTGGGGAGAGGCACAGAGAGGAAAGTGACGGATTTGCTGTGTGACAACAGCAAACATGGGAACAAAATCTAGGAGTCTTGGCTCCCAGCTCAAACCTACTGGACCCCCCTCCCCTCCCTGAGCTGGGGAGAGAACCCAGGAGTTCTGGCTCCCAGCCCCTGCTCTAAGCACGGGCAGATAACAGTGACCTAACCCCTGGGTTTTCTCTGTCTTTACAAGCACTTGGCTGTTTACAACATTTCTGGGAACTATTTTTGGTTTGTCTCCTCCCCTTGGGGCGGGGGGGGGGAGGGCGGTTCTGGGCAGTGTGAAGTTTGCCCTGTGCTGCAGTACAGTCACTGCGGGCGTTGGGATCGGTGGGGATCGGATCCTGGCCTGGTCTGGTCTCTCCTGGGCTGGGGCGCCAGGCTAAGGGGAGCCTCCCCCATCTGGGACCTCACCCCACTCGGGTGGGTCAGTGGGGGGGTGTTCACAGGGGCTGAGCCCCAATGCAGCTTCCTGTTTTCCGGCTCCCAGAGCTATCGGTGGATCCCCCACTTGCTTTCGGTTTCTGCTCTATCACAGCAGGGCAGTTTGGACAGAGACCAGCATCCCCCCCCCACTACCACCATGCACTGCACGCCTCTCACCCCCCACCCCCCGCCATGTAAGCCTCTCGCTCCCCACGGTCCCGCTCAGAGCCTCCCCCACACTGACTGGGGGTGACGGTCTCCCTGAAGCCCAGAGCGACTCCCGGATTGTCTATTTCCCAGGGGTGGCTCTGAGTTGCTGGCACCGACTCTACACAGGACATTTCTGGCTCTGTTCTGGGCCAGGCAGCCATTTTGTGTATCTGACGTGCGTGAGCGAACACAAGATGTCCGCCCCGATGGGACTCCCCCTTTCGTCTGACGATTGCCCCAATCAGTCTGTCCCGGGCTGTGGATTAGCAGTTCAGGGCTGTGGGGCAGCCCCGCCCCCCAACAGTGCTGTTACAGAGCCTTACCCTATGGCCAACGTTTTCAAAATGGCCTCCACAGCTGGACGTTTACATTTTTAGGTGCCCAGCTGGAGACACGTGGGCCCTGACTCTCGAGGTGGGGTGCACCCCTGGCTCCCTGGGATTTCCCCCACCATTGTGGGTGCCCAGCACCCCGCAACATCAGCCTTAGGAGGCACCCAGAATTAGGGGCCACTTTTGAGTGTGCCCTTAAATCCCTCACCCCAGGGGCCTCTCGGCACAGAAAGGGGCTCAGCACCCAGTCCTGCTCTCCAGGGGGCACCCGCCGCCATTGGGGATCTAGGAGGGTGGTGAAGCACTGGAATGGGTTACCTAGGGCAGGGCCACCCAGAGGGGGGGACAAGTGGGGCAATTTGCCGCGGGCCCCACAGGGGCCCCCACGAGAATATAGTATTCTATAGTATTGCAACTTTTTTTTATGGAAGGGGCCTCCAAAATTGCTTTGCCCGAGGCCCCCGGAATCCTCTGGGCGGCCCTGTCATAACTATAAAGGGAAGGGTAACAGCTCTCCTGTGTACAGTACTATAAAATCCCTCCTGGCCAGAGACTCCAAAATCCTTTTACCTGTAAAGGATTAAGAAGCTCAGGTAACCTGGCTGACACCTGACCCAAAGGACCAATAAGGGGACAAGATACTTTCAAATCTTGGGGGGGGACAGGGCCGGCTCTAGCTTTTTTGCCGCCCTAGGCAAAAAAGCCAGCGGCCGCCCCCCCCCCCCCATTGCGGCAGGGGCTCTCCGCTCTCCCCCCCGGCGGCCAGAGCGCCGGGGGGAGGGCGGAGAGCCCCCGGCGGCCAGAGCGCCGGGGGGGAGGGCGGCAAGCCCGGCCGGGGCTCTCCGCTCTCCCCCCGGCAGCCAGAGCGCCGGGGGGAGGGCGGAGAGCCCCCGGCGGCCAGAGCGCCGGGAGCAGGGCGGCAAGCCCGGCCGGGGCTCTCCGCTCTCCCCCCGGCAGCCAGAGCGCCGGGGGGAGGGTGGAGAGCCCCCGGCGGCCAGAGCGCCGGGAGCAGGGCGGAGAGCCCGGCTGGGGCTCTCCGCTCTCCCCCCGGCAGCCAGAGCGCCGGGGGGAGGGCGGAGAGCCCCCGGCGGCCAGAGCGCCGGGGGAGGGCGGCGAGCCCGGTCGCGGCACCGCTCTCGGGCCGGAGCGCCCCGCTGTGCCGCCCCCCTCCAGGCGCCGCCCCAAGCACATGCTTGGGTGCCTGGTGCCTGGAGCCGGCCCTGGGGGGGGAAAGGCTTTTGTTTGTGCTCTTTGTTTTAAGGGGTTGTTCGCTCTTGGGACTGAGAGGGACCAGACATCAATCCAGGTTCTCCCCATCTTTCTAAACAAGTCTCTCATATTTCAAACTTGTAAGTAAAAAGCCAGGCAAGGCATCTTAGTTTTACTTTATTTTCTCAACTTGTAAATGTACCTTTTACTAGAGTGTTTATCTTTGTTTGCTGTACTTTGAACCTAAGACAGAGGGGGGTCCTCTGAGCTCTTTAAGTTTGATTACCCAGTAAAGTTATTTTCCATACTGATTTTACAGAGATGATTTTTACCTTTTTCTTTAATTAAAAGCCTTCTTTTTAAGAACCTGATTGATTTTTCCTTGTTTTTAGATCCAAGGAAGTTGGATCTGTATTCACCAGGAGTTGGTGAAAGGAAGGAGGGGGGGGGAAGGGTCAATTTCTCCTTGTGTTAAGATCCAAGGGGGTTTGGATCTGTATTCACCAGGAGTTGGTGAAAGGAAGGAGGGGGGAAGGGTCAATTTTTCCTTGTTTAAGATCCAATGAGTTTGGATCTGTATTCACCAGGGAATTGGTGAAAAGTTTCTCAAAGCTTCCCAGGGAAGAGAATGGTGGCAGCGGACCAGAACTAAGCTGGTAGTTAAGCTTAGAAGTCCTCATGCAGGCCCCCACACTTGTACCCTAAAGTTCAAAGTGGGGATACAGCCTTGACATGGTGGCAGCGGTGGGATCGTTTTAAACCCAAAAACCAGTAAGATTTTTTTTTCCTTCTAGCTGCTTGGAAAGCAGAGCTGAAGGTAGATGCATATCTTATCTCTCCTTGCCTGAAGGTAGAGGTGTTAAGTTTTTTTAACAAGAGCCTTTGTTAAGAGAAGGGTTCAAAGTGAGCAAACTTTGACTGGTAAAAGGAATTTACAAGCTGAATTGTTTTTTTTTCTTTTTACATCCTCGTGAGTAGCTAGTTAGAAAGTCTCTGTTAACTCAGCAGCAGCCAGAGCTGAGTACATCCCAGTTTCAGTCAACTGCAGAGGGGTTTGACCCAGCACAAGAAAACAGGAAAATGACTACCAAAGAAGGAGCTGAAAGAAAAAGAGATGGAGCTGGAAAAAGCCAAAGAGGAGGCCCATGAAAGAGAAGAGAAAGCAAAGAGGAGGCCCATGAAAGAGAAGAGAAAGCCAAAGAGGAGGCCCACAAAAGAGAGATGGAGCTGGAAAAAGCCAAAGAGGAGGCGAGAGAAAAAGAAAGGAAGCATGAACTGAAAGTAGCAAGGGCTAGGCAGGATGCATCAGACCATCCTAGCAACTCCTCTCCATGTACCACTTCCCATCCCAGGAAATTCCCCACCTACAAGGCAGGCGATGATACTGAGGCCTTCTTAGAAAATTTTAAAAGGGCCTGCCTTGGGTACAGCATCACTCCAACCCAGTACATGGTAGAGCTGAGGCCGCAGCTCAGTGGACCCTTAGCAGAGGTGGCGGCTGAAATGCCTAAGGAACACATGAAGAGTTATGAACTTTTTAAAAACAAGGCCAGAATCAGAATGGGGCTAACACCTGAGCATGCCCGTCGGCATGGACAGAACACCTGGAGCACCTGGAAAAAGTCTTCGAGCGCATCCGGCAGGCAGGTCTAACTGTTAAGGCTAAAAAGTGTCAAATAGGCCAAAACAGGGTGACTTACCTGGGGCACCAGGTGGGTCAAGAAACTATAAATCCCCTACAGGCCAAAGTGGATGCTATCCAAAAGTGGCCGGTTCCAAAGTCAAAGAAACAGGTCCAATCCTTCTTAGGCTTGGCCGGATATTATAGGCGATTTGTACCACACTACAGCCAAATCGCCGCCGCGCTGACAGACCTAACCAGAAAGAAACAGCCAAATGCAGTTCAGTGGACTGATGAGTGTCAAAAGGCCTTTAACCAGCTTAAGGCAACACTCATGTCTGACCCTGTGCTAAGGGCCCCAGACTTTGACAAACCGTTCCTAGTAACCACAGATGCGTCCGAGCGAGGCGTGGGAGCAGTTTTAATGCAGGAAGGACCGGATCAAGAATTCCATCCTGTCGTGTTTCTCAGCAAGAAACTGTCTGAGAGGGAAAGCCACTGGTCAATCAGCGAAAAGGAATGCTACGCCATTGTGTACGCGCTGGAAAAGCTACGCCCATATGTTTGGGGACGGCGTTTCCAACTACAAACAGACCATGCTGCGCTACAGTGGCTTCATACCGCCAAGGGAAATAACAAAAAACTTCTTCGGTGGAGTTTAGCTCTCCAAAATTTTGATTTTAAAATACAACACATTTCGGGAGCTTCTAACAAAGTGGCTGATGCACTCTCCCGGGAAAGTTTCCCAGAGTTAACTGGTTAACAATTGTTCTTGGAATGAAACATATTGTTAGTTTTTATATAATCAGTAGTATGTCTAAAGGTACATGTGTCTTATTAACTCTGTTTTCTCCTAGAGCTCCAGGAAAAAATCACAGCCAGTGTGGAACCGGACGTCCAACACTATCTGTGATTTGGGGGGTGTGTCATAACTATAAAGGGAAGGGTAACAGCTCTCCTGTGTACAGTACTATAAAATCCCTCCTGGCCAGAGACTCCAAAATCCTTTTACCTGTAAAGGGTTAAGAAGCTCAGGTAACCTGGCTGACACCTGACCCAAAGGACCAATAAGGGGACAAGATACTTTCAAATCTTGGGGGGGGAAAGGCTTTTGTTTGTGCTCTTTGTTTTAAGGGGTTGTTCGCTCTTGGGACTGAGAGGGACCAGACATCAATCCAGGTTCTCCCCATCTTTCTAAACAAGTCTCTCTTATTTCAAACTTGTAAGTAAAAAGCCAGGAAAGGTGTCTTAGTTTTACTTTATTTTCTCAACTTGTAAATGTACTTTTACCAGAGTGTTTATCTTTGTTTGCTGTACTTTGAACCTAAGACAGAGGGGGGTCCTCTGAGCTCTTTAAGTTTGATTACCCAGTAAAGTTATTTTCCATAGTGATTTTACAGAGATGATTTTTACCTTTTTCTTTAATTAAAAGCCTTCTTTTTAAGAACCTGATTAATTTTTCCTTGTTTTTAGATCCAAGGAAGTTGGATCTGTATTCACCAGGAGTTGGTGAAAGGCAGGAGGGGGAGGGTCAATTTCTCCTTGTTTTAAGATCCAAGAGGTTTGGATCTGTATTCACCAGGGAATTGGTGAAAGGTTTCTAAAAGCTTCCCAGGGAAGGGAATGGTGGCAGCGGACCAGAACTAAGCTGGTAGTTAAGCTTAGAAGTCCTCATGCAGGCCCCCACACTTGTACCCTAAAGTTCAAAGTGGGGATACAGCCTTGACAGGCCCTGACCTAGGGAGGTGGTGGAATCTCCTTCCTTAGAGGTTTTTAAGGCCCGGCTTGACAAAGCCCTGGCTGGGTGATTTAGTTGGGGATTGGCCCTGCTTTGAGCAGGGGGTTGGACTAGATACCTCCTGAGGGCCCTTCCAACCCTGAGATTCTGTGAGTCTATGATCTCGTCTCCCTCCCCCTGCTCCAGGGGCTCAGCGCTCAGGGGACGGGGTGTGTCCGGGTGGGTTTCTTTGGGAATCTGGAGTAGTAAAAACCCTCCCTGAGGCCGAGACGTGGGCTAATGGGGTGTGGGGAGGGGGGGGTGGATCCAGGACACTCCCAGGTTAATTCTCCCGGGACCAGCACGGCTCCAGCACTGCCCACATCAGCGATCCCATCCCCACCCCATAGCCAGGTCGCCGCGCGCCCAGGGGACAGAGGTTCCCAGGCTGGGTCACACACTCTGTTCCCAGCCAGGGGATTTCCTCTCCCTGCCACCCCCGGATCCCAGCTCCTCCCCAGCTGCAGCCGAGTCTGTGCTGAAGCCGCAGTGCCCCCTGCAGCCCAGGGAGGGACATTTCTGCCTCTCACATGATTTCCCAGAAGTGGCAGCATCTGACTCACTGGGGCTGGAATTAGACAGTGCAGCGTTTCCTTGTTCCCTGCCAGCGTGGGGCTTTCCCTGCAGCCGGCCAAAGAGCTCACCTGGCAGCCGGGCCGGAGCGGGGCACAGGCAGCCGCAGGGCTGGGGCTGAACGGCCGGTCGGGCCGGTCCCAAGGGGAGTTTGCAAAGTGACCCAGCCCTGCCCTAATCAGTTCCAGGCTGCACCTGAGACACGCAGCATCAGTGTGAGCGACACACACACCCTGCTGGGGTCACTGCCCCGTGTGAGCTGGGGTTAGCCACCGAGAGTGGCGTATACACGGCCTGGTACGAGCCACAGTAACCCGAACGGGGTCCCTCCTCCCTAGTCTAACTGGGATTAGCCACCCAGATGCAATCGGATTAGGATTAGCTGGGGCTGGGACAGGGCCGTCCTTAGGATTTATGGTGCCCTAGGCGGGATTATTAAACTGGTGCCCCTGTGCCTGACTTGCTCTTAACAACACAAACATAAGCTTACAGTATTGGAAAACTTGCCACATGCACGTTATTAAACACAGTTTAATTTAATTAAGCACACTGTAATGCTGATGGACTAGCACTAAAGAAGTAGCGCTATAGAAAAAATTCTGATTTGACAGAATGATGCAAATAATATAATTTTTTTAATTTGTCAACATTTTATTGGAAATTTATATGAAGAGGTATTGAAACAAGGATTTGTTTTTAATTAAAAGCAATCTTTCTGGCTTTTTTGGCTGCAAAATCAGTAATAATGTCATTGTATGACAAAGACAAAGTGATGTCTTGTTCGATTGCAGGAATAGCAAGACCAGTCAAGCATTCCTGACTCATTGTAGAACGTAGATAGTTTTTAATGAGCTTTAGTTTTGAGAAACTCCGTTCTCCTGATGCTACTGTTACAGGAATTGTCAGTAGAATACGAGTGGCAATGTACACATTAGGATATATGTCAACAAGTTTGCTGGTATGAATAAACTGTACAATGTCCATCACCGATTTTGCATGTGGCAACATTGGTGACAGTGTACTCAATTCTTCGTACAGTTCAAGTCCATTTAAATCAAAACTATCACTGTGCTTCAGGAGGCTCTCTAGGTTCTTGCGCTGTGACCTTGAGCTAGTGTGAAGACACCTCACAAGGCGCTCCGCCCTGACTGAGACACAATAGAGTTGGAAACCCAGGTCATTTTTACAAAGCCACTTTTTAGTTTTAAATGTATAGTGGGCATCAGTCTTAATGTTAGTTACAATTCTATATCAACCTTATACTGTAAATCGATCAATGGCATTATCCAATTTAATAAGCTGGGTTTCCAAGCAGTGGGGAAAGATAACCCCTAGTTTTACTCCTAGGTAAAGCACAAAGTGACCAAAATGAAGTCAGCACAGAATCATCTCATCTAGATTAAGGTAGCACAGAAATGTTACAGAAATCCTATTGTGCCTCATTTTTGTTTGGAAAGACATTAACAATAGCAGCACATTTTGGGCACTGCCAGAAATACATGATAAATCACTGCCTCTAAAGTTCCATCAAAAACTGACATTTTCACAGCTCTAGCATGATCTGCTGCACAGATTCTTCACAAGGAAGTGTCCCAGGCCTTTTTCACTCATATTAACCATGTATTTACTTTATGAAAGTTGGACAAAACATTGAGAAAACGTAAGACATCGGCTGCCCAACCTCTGGGCTGGCAAAAGCTATACTGACTCACTGGGAAAAAAAGCAAGAGAATCTTAGTACAACATATGGTCACTCTCTACCAGGGGTCGGCAACCTTTCAGAAGTGGTGTGCCAAGTTCACTGTAATTTAAGGTTTCCCATGCCAGTAATACATTTTAACATTTGTAGAAGGTCTCTCTCTATGTCTATATTATATAAATAAACTATTGTTGTATTTAAAGTAAATAAGGTTTTTAAAATATTTAAGAAGCTTCATTTAAAATCAAATTAAAATGCAGATCTTATCAATTTAGTGTGATCCTTGCCTGGGATCCTTGTCTGGGGTTCCAGCCACCAGCCCCGCTCAGCCCACTGCCGGTCTGGGGTCCAGCTACTGGCCCTACTCAGCCCACTGCCAGTCTGGGATTCCATTCACTCAGTCGGCAGCAGGCTGAGCGGGCCGGTGGTGGGCTGAGCGGGACCGGCGGGGGGCTGAGCAGGGCCGGCGGGGGGCTGAGCAGGGCCGGCGGGGGGCTGAGCAGGGCCGGCGGGGGGCTCAGCGGCTCAGTCCGTTGCCAGTCTGGGGTGCCGGCAGCACTCAGCCTGCTGCCACTCTGGGGTTCCGGCTGCCGGCCCCTTGCCAGTCGGGGTCCCAGCCGCCGGCCCCGCTCAGCCCCCCACCGGCCCCACTCAGCCCCCCACCGGCCCTGCTCAGTCCGCTGCCAGCTCAGTGAATGGAACCCCAGGCCGGCAGCGGGTTGAGTGGCTCAGACGGGGTCTCAGCCACCGGCCTGCTCAGCCCGTTGCCAGCCTGGGGTTCCTTGGGGGTCCCCAGGCCAGCAGCAGGCACTGAGTGGGGCCGGCGGCCGGAACCCCGGCTGGCAATGGGGCAGCAGCCGGAACCCCAGAGCGGCGGTGGGCTGAGCCGCTCAGCCCGCCGCGGCGTGCCATCAAAAATCAGCTCGTGTGCCACCTTTGGCACGTGTGCCGTAGGTTGCCGACCCCTGCTCTATACACTAGTAAGGAGATGAGCATATTACAGTTGTTGGAGGGCTCTATTTAGCAGTAACAGGGCTATAGGAAAGTCAGTCAACATTTTTTGTTTCTCTGATGAAAACTGGCCCACTCCCTGCCCCAAACCAAACTTGTCACAAATAATTGTCAACAACTTAATTTTCTGGTTTTGGCTAAGATATTGATTTTTTTTTAAAAAATATTGAAATTGAATTCAGGGATTGTTAGCAAGCATTTTTGGCAAACAAAGTTGTTAAATGACAATCTAAATGGCAACACAGTCCTGCTTTCATGCTTGGCTCACCCCCCAGCCTGCTGGTCCAACAGCTGCAGTAGAGGAGGAGATAGGTGGAAAACTGCAGGATCCCAAAATCCACCTCTTGGGGTGCAGAGTGGCAACAGCAGCAGCAAACCCTCAGGTCCGATCACACGCCAATGGGCACCACCCCCAGCCCCAATGGACCATGGTGAAGTTAGCACAGCATCTGATCTCAGGGACGGGGCACCCATGGAGCCACAGCAGCTCATCCTGCCCTGTGCAGCTCCCCCCGGATGAGATGGATCGCTGCCAGCCCGGGGGAGAGACGCGCTCCCCAGCTAGGGTGACCAGATCCAGATGTCCTGATTTTATAGGGCCAGTCCCGATATTTGGGGCTTTGTCTTATATAGGCACCAATTACCCACACCTAGGGTGACCAGACAGCAAGTGTGAAAAATCAGGACGGGGGTGGGGGGGGTAATAGGAGCCTATATAAGAAAAAGACCCAAAAATTGGGACTGTCCCTATAAAAGTGGGACATCTACTCACCCTATCCCAACCCCCTGTCCTGATTTTTCACACATGCTATCTGGCTATCCCCAGCCCAGCCACGCGTGACCATTCCAATCCTGGCTGGCTGCCGAGGAAGTGAGTTACTTTCACTTTCATTCCTCAGCAGGCAGCCAGCCAGCCTCCCCCTTCCCCCCCAACACCTCACCCAACCCAGCCCTGCCGGAGGGGAGGAGAGAGAGAGAGAGAAGGGTGCTCCTTGGGGGGGGGGGGGGAGAAAGGGGGAGTGCTCCGTGGGGTGGGGGGGGAGAAGAATGGACGTTATGGGGGACAACAAAGGATACTGGTGCCAGAGCCGCCGAGCCTGCCTCACCTCACACCGGGGGAAAGAGTCACACTCACAGGTGAGTTCCTTCCCCCACCCCTCCCCTTCCCTTCCCTTCCCAGAGACCCCAGCAGCCAATCCCCTCCCTCAGACTGTGCTGCATTCGGCTCTCTCTAGGACCCAGCAGCCCTGCTGTTAAATGCTCCACTGCTTCCCGTCTGTCCGGGCTCCCAGCAGAGCGGTGCCCCCAGGTAGCGTGGTGCCCTAGGCGGCTGCCTGTTCTGCCTATGGCTAAGGACGGCCCTGGGCTGGGATCTCTTCACCCTGCACAGAGACAGACTAGCTGGGTTTGGGCACATCCTGGTCTGCTGTGTATCACCGAGTGTGTCTGTATTACTCTGGTCTGGATTCAATTGTTTGACTGTGTAGGACACAAGTTATAATCAATGTTACTGAACCTCTGACTAGTGGGAAACAAAGGGATTTACCTCCTGCCCCCAGCATGACGACGCCATTAAATCCACCCAATAGCTATTCCCTGAGACCCCCAGGACTGTACGAGCAGTGTCTGGGGCATGAGCTGATGCCTATTATGAAGTCAGCCGCTGTTGGAGCACGGCCCAGCGAATAACGTGTGTGTGTGTGTGTGTAAACCACATGTGAGCACAACAGGGTGTATTCCACGGGTAGTGGGTTTAGATTGGGATTCTCCAAGGCATCTAAATCCCACTGGATTTCAATGGGATTTGGGCACCTGACTCCCTTGGCCCCTTTTTGAAAATCCCACACTTCCCCCAATAGCCCCCAGCCTTGGTAGGGGGCCACGCTTACCTCACTGGCCCAGGGCACGCTGGGATGTCCCACCGCAGCAGGGTGTCTGTCACCGCAGGGCACCTGGAAGAGCCCAGAAGAGGGTCAATGACACATACGTTGCTGACATTCCCCGAATGGGTCCGAGCCCGAGGCCCAGCTCAGTGACTATCAAGGCAGATTAACACTCAGTCTCCTCTGGTTACCTGTGTATCCCCTCGCCCAGCCGGACAGCGCGCTGCCTCTCTGTGAGTAGGGGTACGAAAGCCACTCAGGTTGTCTCCTTCTTCCTCTCCCCTCCTCCAATAGTGATCTAACCCCCCCAGAGTCTGCCCTGCCCCCCTCTCACGGCTGCACTATGCACAGATTTTGCACCAATGTAACACTGGATTTCTGAATTGAAAAGTTAAATTGGTGCCTCCCCTAGTGTGGACACAGTTATATTAACACAGCTGAGTTGGTGCATTTGCCAAACAAGCTAACCCAACAGAAACCCTTTCACACTGACATCCCTGGGTCCATGTTAAGGGAAGTGCATTCATTTAACCAGATCAGGTTAAAAAAACCTCACCTAGTTAAACTGATACAAAAACTGGGTTCAGACCTGCTCTAATTCTCAGATATGGATCTAGTGCTGCCAGCTCTGGCTATTTTATTGCAAATTTCACAGTATTTGGCATTTTCCCAAGAGCCCCAGCTCCTGGAGTCATGGGATGATGAGAATGTCATCTTAAAAAAATGTAAATTTCTGGCCCCTACCGTTGAGGGGAAAAGCTTGGACATGTGACAGCCAACGATTCCAAACCCAGAAGGCAAATAAACGCCCCACTTCTGTGATTCAAAGTCTCATCATTTTTGAGCCAATGCTCTGACTTCTGGAGGGTCTAAGGGGCACCTGCCATCCGCACACACCCCGGCCACCAGGTGCAGCTCTGCAAGTGGCCCTGCCCCAGCTGGGCCATCAGTTCGGTGACCGAGGCTTTTACGCATTGAACAGCCCCCCCCCACAGACCCGAGCCTGCCCTTCCCCCAGCCCCTTGGCGTGGGGCAGACTCCATGTAAGTGTCTCAGCCCCACGACCAGGCCCTTCGCCCCCAGGGCACGGCCCCCCTCCATTGCCTCCCTGGGACCAGGCCCTCACGGCCCATTGCAGCACCTCTCCCAGCCGCACACAGCGCCTGGCTGGCTGGGAGACCCCCCTCAGCTCCTTCCCCTGGAGTTCCCCTGTTCTGTTCCCTGGGCCTGTTCGCTCTTACTCACCTCTGGGAGCCTGTTCTCAGGGCCAGGGGCTCGTTAGCTAATTAGCTGCCAACCAGCCACCCAGAGTCAGACCCTGCTCCACGCGGGGATTTAGGCTCCTCACTTCCATTGCAATCCTTGGGGGAGCTGAGCCGTGGTCCCTGACAGCCGGCTACGTGGGGCTGGTTCTCCCTAGAGAAGCCGTTACAGACAGACCAGGCCCTGACTCCCCCTAATGGCTCAGCCGGCCCGGGAACGGCGCCTGACCGGGATCTGGGAATGATCCGGAGCTGGCCGTGCTCTGAGCTAAAATCCCCTCTGGTGTCGCCCTTTTCCCTCCAACGCACCGCTACAGACAGACAATCCCCCAGATCTGGGGCCTCCCGCGGGTTTTAACCCCAGCCCCTTTCCCCGGGTTTGGAAGGAGAATTGTTGCCCCAATTCTTTGCCTGAGCTGGGGGGACCTCAGGGGCGGTTCAAACCCCACAGCTGTTAATCGTCCCCTCAGATACCGGAGTCAGATCCCTTCCCCGTCGCTGTCAGTAACATGCCGCCCGTCCGGGGTGAGCAGAGCTTTCCCCTTCACAGCAATCACAACTGGTGGGTTGGCGACGGACGGGACTCACCCATGTTTAATATTCACCTGGTTCCTGACGGGACAGGCCGTTATTTCCCCACACCCCCACACCCTCAGCCGTCTCCCCCCCCCCCCCCCCCCAGGCCGAGGTGTCCGTGCGCCATGGACAGCACCCGGCTGTTCCCGCTGCTGTGTGGAAAATACCCAACCCAGCAACTGCCGCCCACTGGCCTCCTGCCCCCAGCACGGGCAGCGCCAGCTACCGCTGACAGGCTGCAGGCTGGGAGCGCCTGAGCCCGCCCGACAGGAGACCCGAGTAGGGCCTGGAATGGGGCATCCCCGTGCCCCCCAGGGAGGGGAGAGCTGGGATGTTGGGTCTCAAACCTGGAGCTTTACAGGGCTCCCAGGCGCCTTTTCAGTCTCCCCAGAGCTGCTCACGGCCCGGAGTGTAATTATTGGTATTGCAAAGCAGTACTTTGATAAATGCAAAGTAATGAACATTGGAAAACATCATCCCAACTATCCATACAAAATGATGGGGTCTAAATTAGCTGTTACCACTCAAGAAAGATCTTGGAGTCATTGTGGATAGTTCTCTGAAAACATCCACTCAATGTGCCGCAGCAGCCAAAAAAGTGAACAAAATGTTGGGAACCATTAAGAAAGGGATAGATAATAGGACAGAAAATATCATATTGCCTCTATATAAATCCATGGTACGTCCACATCTTGAATACTGCGTGCAGCTCTGGTCGCCCCATCTCAAAAAAGAGATATTGGAATTGGAAAAGGTTCAGAAAAGGGCAACAAAAATGATTAGGGGTATGGAACGGCTGCCGTATGAATAGAGGTTAATAAGACTTTTTTAATTAATGGGACTTTTCAGCTTGGAAAAGAGACGACTAAGTGGGGATATGATAGAGGTCTATAAAATCATGACTGGTGTGGAGAAAGTAAATAAGGAAGTGTTGTTTACTCCTTCTCATAACACAAGAACTAGGGGTCACCAAATGAAATTAACAAGCAGCAGGTTTAAAACAAACAAAAGGAAGTATTTTTTTCACACAACGCACTGCCAACCTGTGGAACTCCTTGCCAGAGGATGTTCTGAAGGCCAAGACTATAACAGAGTTCAAAAAAGAACTAGATAAGTTCCTGGAGGACAGGTCCATCAATGGCTATTAGCCAGGATGCGCGGGGATGGTGTCCCTAACCTCTGTTTGCCAGAAGCTGGGAATGGTGACAGAGGATGGATCACTTGATGATTCCCTGGTCTGTTCATTCCCTCTGGGGCACCTGGCATTGGCCACTGTGGGCAGACAGGATACTGGGCTGGATGGACCTTTGGTCTGACCCAGTGTGGACGTTCTTATTTTATGTTATGTTCTTATGTTCCCAGGAACCCTGGACTGTGGCCCTGTGTGATGTTATGAGTGTAATATAATATCTCATTGAAAGGTGACTGGGCCAGAAAGAGTTAATTAACTCACAGACTGACCTGACCCATGGCCGAAGTTCAAAGACTCATTAGGAAGATATGTAAATTAATAGAGCTTTGAAATGCAGCCGGCATTGTTAGAGATAGAAGGGTAGATGTTTGCTCAGGTCTTGTGATGTCAGCAAACAAGTCTTGTCTATTGCTATAACTTTAATTCAAAGATCAAAAAAGGAATATTAACATTTATGATGACACTTGAGGGAAATAGTATTACTGTCTCTATGTCTCTTTGAAGGTTGTGGTAACCTGTATCTGATGAAGGCTTGTGTCTGATGAAGTGGGCATTCACCCACGAAAGCTTATGCTCCCAATACTTCTGTTAGTCTTAAAGGTGCCACAGGACCCTCTGTTGCTTTTTACTGTATCTTAACTGTTTAATGGATAAATTACCCTGTGCTAATTGCCAGGATGTTTGGGAGAAGGAGAATTAAGCCTATTGTTTTCTCAGGCCGAAAGGCTGCTGGAAATGTATAAGAACCCTGGGACACGATCCTGCTTCATCTCAGATCTGCTTTGGGTTTCAAGAGGGGAAACCCTGAGCCATAAGGATTGAGATCCCCAGTCACTGACTGGAGCCACCCTGAATATGGACATTGGACTATAATCTATGGACTATTTCTAAAAGGACTTTTGGCAACTACAAGCTCATCTCTGCTGTGTCTGAACCTCAAGAATTGAATTCAAGTCTGTCTGTATATTGATCTTTTAACCAACACTCTCTCCCTTTTCTTTTTTAATAAATTTTAGTTTAGTTAATAAGAATTGACTATAGTGTGTATTTTGGGTAAGATCTAAATTATAATTGGACCTGGGTATGTGGCTGATCCTTTGGGATTGGAAGAACCTTTTCTTTTATATGATGAGATAAGATTTTCAGGAATCATCATCATATCTGACAGGTGTGTCTGGACGGAGGCCTGAGGCTGGGTACTTTAAGGGAACTGCGTTGTTTGGACGTCTGAGTAACCAGAGAGGTACTACAGAAGCTGTTTTAGGCTGGTTGGTAAATCTAAGCATTGGAATATCCACCAGCGTTTGGGGTTTGTCTGCCCCGTTTGGTTTGCAGTTCACCCTAATTGACTGACCTCAGCCAGCTCCCACGGGCAGCACTGTCACACCCTGTAGTGCTGGGCGGCCTGCACAGACTCCAACCGAGATCAGGGCCCCATTGCGCCGGGTGCTGCACGGACCCCGCATTGAGCTGTGTGCTGTATGTACAGATGGGGAAACTGAGGCACTGAGAGGTTCAGTGACCTGCCCAAGGTTGCACACAGAGTCTGTGGCAGAGCCAGGCAGTGAACCCAGGAGTCCTGGGCCCCAGGACTGTAGCTTCGCCACAGACCATCCTGTTCCATTTGCAGAAAGGCTCCTGTAGCCTTGCGGGGGAGGCGCCCTAGAACCGAAAGCCTCCAGGGCGCCGGGCGTGGCTGGGCTGGGCTGAAGGGAGCCGGGTCAGAGTCCAGACGGCAGGTCCCATCCAGCAGCTGAGTCTGACCATCCAAGGGAGAATGTTCCTGCTTCGCACGGAGGTGCCGCTGGGGCAGTTCCCCCCCGGCCCCAGGGGCAGGCGCTGCGAGCGAGGGGTACCAGGGTGACCCAGGCCAATGGCTCCCTATCCCCATCGGCCTGGTTCCCCCCCCACCTGGCACCTTGTACTGCCCGTGGTACCTCTGCAGCCTGGGCATTGACACCCCCCAGACAGCATTTCCCACCGCTCTGCCCAGGCCAGCAGCAGGCGACGGTGCGTGAACCAGGCCCGTGCGAGGCTGGGCGGGGTCAGAGACACCAGTTCCCCCGTCTCCCTGGGAGTCCGGCCAGAGACCCCCACCCCTGGGGATGGCAGGACGGCCGGGAGACGCCAGGCAGGCTGCAGCTCGGCCTGAAAGCAGCGACTGAGGCAGGAACAGCGCCGTGGGGGGAGGGGAGGTTTGTGACCATATGATTTGTGTCAGCAGCTACAGAGTGGGGTCTAGTGGGTCAGAGCAGGGGGCTGGGAGCCAGGACTCCTGGGTTCTGTCCCCAGGTTTGCTGCTGAGTCAGTGTGTGACCATCGAGTCAGCTCCCTTTCCCCTCTGTGCATGGGGGCAAAGCTCCCCCCGTGCTGGGACCCCCCGTGCTGACTGTGCACCCAGCACCTCTGGGGGGAGGCGGTGCCAGATGGGCAGAGGCCAGAGAAGCCCCCTGTGCACAGAGCCAGCTGGGTTTTGTGATACCTCCCTGGCCACAGCAATCTGCCCGTCACTGATGCAGTGACGCTGCCTGAATATGCAGAGAGCCTGACCCCGTCGCTGGGGGGGGGGAGAGGGAGCTGCCCTGAGTGTGACTGCAGAGCTGTCTGAGTCTGCAGAGAGCCTGAATCCATCGCTCCAGGAGGGAGGAGCTGCCCTGAGTGTGACCAATGATGCCTGAGTGTGCAGAGAGCCGGAGCCAATTGCTCTGGGAAGGGGCAGCTGCCCCGTGGGTGACCAATGCAGTGACGCTGCCTGGGTCTGCAGAGAGCCTGAGCCCAATGGTGGGAGGGGGGGAGCTGCCCTGAGTGTAACTGGGGTTACAGGCGAAGGAAGGATTATCCCATTTTACAGAGGGGGGTCTGAGGCCCACAGGCTGGGATTTCAGAGGAGCCCAAGGGGCTTAGGCACCCCCTTCCCACTGAGTTTCTCACAGCCAGACAGATTCAGTGATGGCCCAGGCAGGAACCGAACCCAGCGCTCCTGAGCCGTAGCCATACACCCGCCAGCCCGGGCTGTGTGCCCCATGGTAGCGCCGCTCAGCCGCTCCCTGTGGGGTGGGGGCACAGCAGCCCTGGACTGGGGCACAAACCAGGGAGGCCTGTCCCCTGGGAACAGCCGTGGGGGTGAGGGGCTTTGCCTGCCTTAGGAGCCCCCCCTCTCCCCCGGCTGTTTAAGGAGCTGGGCAGATGCTGCAGTTCCCGTTGGCAGGTCCGAGCGACCCGCGGGGTGACCTCAGCTCCCCGCTGGCTGATACGCAGGGGAGCCGGGAACGTGCCCCGGTGTGTGTGTGTGTGGGGGTGAGATCCAGGCGTGGGGCTGGACGGGGCCGGCTGGAAAGTCCTGTCTCACAGCAGCATCAGGGCTCAGCTCAGACCAGGCCACCTCCTTACGGAGTGTGGGGCACCCCACAGGTCAGCTGTGCCCCTCAGTACAACAAAAACAGATGGCAACTCTGGGAGCAATGGGGCAGGGACCACACGGATTCCCAGCCTGGATGGCGGGGGGATCAAGGAGATACAGAGCGGGGAGAGAACCCAGGCGTCCGGGCTCCCAGACCCCGGTGCTCTAACCACCAGCCCCCACTCCCCTCACAGAGCTAGGGAGAGAACCCAGGAGTCCTGGCTCCCTGGGTCTTGAGGAAGGCTGGCAGGGCTCCAGCTACCCAGCTCCGTGGGCGGTGCCCGGATCCCCGGCGAGGCCTTTGCCCCGCACACGCCGCGCTGCCCTGTGCCCGGTTCCACGGCCGCTCTCTAGCTGCTGGGCTGAGTCACGGGAAAGTCCCTTGGTGCCCAGCTGGAGCTGGCACCGCGCCCGGCTTGCTGCCCGAGACTCCACCGCCCCCTGCTGGCCGCATGCCCCCCCAACTCCGCCGGGACCTTGGCTGGTTTCCTAGAAATCACCCGGGTGCGGGGGGACGGTTGGAGCCGGTCATGAGGGCGGAAGGAGCGTGATCCCGTGACCCCCGCTGGGGGGGGGCCAAATAGCCAGGGGCGGCTCTAGCTATTCCGACACCCCAAGCACGGCAGGCAGGCAGCCTTTGGCAGCGTGCCTACAGGAGGTCCTCCGGTCCCACGGCTCCGGCGTACCCGACACTGAATTGCACGGCGACCGGCAGACCTCCCGCAGGCACGCCGCCGAAGGCTGCCTGACTGCTGCCCTCGGAGGGACCGGCAGAGCGCACCCCGTGGCTTGCTGCCCCAGGCACGTGCTTCGAGCGCTGGTGCCTGGAGCCGCCCCTGCAAATAGCCCAAGTTTATAGGGACAGGCCGGCGATTCGGGGCTTTGTCTGACCCTATCACCCCTCCCCCGCAGCCCGAGTTTTCACACCTGCTGTCTGGTCACCTGCCTCCTGCCTGCCAGCGACCCACACGACCCACTGCGGGGTGATCCTATCGGAGCACCTGGGCCGGAGAGACAGAGCGCCCCACACTGCCCAGCAGGGGCCATGCAGCACAGACCCCACCTCACCCCTAGTGTGTTACCTGCCGGCAGGGACCCCCGGCCCCTTGCCCCACCCACACACCCGGCCTGTTCCCTGGGCTATGCACCCTATTTATCTCTGCTGTAAACGTAGCTGGCTGGTGTGGGGCACTGGTGTCGGGGGGGAGACCGGGCTAGAGGGGCCTGGTTAATGGGGCTGAAGGGGTGAGGGATACCGGGGGAGATGGGCCCATGGGTGTGACCCGGGGCAGCAGGGAGGGGGAGGCTGAATGAGACGGACCCATTTTCCAGTGTGTGTCTGGGGGGTGGAGGTGGGGGGTGTATCAGACTGGACGGGCCCCTGGGTCTGACCCAGGGCAGGTGCGGGACACCAGGGCAGACGGGCCCCTGGGTCTGTCCCAGGGCAGCAGGGCAGGTGGGGGGACACTGGGGCAGATGGGACCCTGGGTCTGACCCAGGGCAGCAGGGCAGGTGGGGGGACACCGGGGTAGACGGGCCCCTGGGTCTGACCTGGCACAGCCAGTGCCCTGCCCCGCCGGCAGGGGGTGGCGAAGGGGAACCGGCGTCTCAGGGGGTCTGTGAAGGCGAAGAGGGTTTTCCCGTCAGTCGAGGCACCGTGGCGGGGCCGGTCCCGGGACAGGGGCCGGACACGCAGGGGGAGGTCAGAGCGTTTCCCGGCCCGGCGTGGGCTGGGGGAAGGGAGGAGCCCGTGGGCGGCAGCGCTCGGCATCAGGGGACGGGCTCAGAGCTGCAGAGCCGGGGCCCGGGGCCCGGACCGCTCAGCACCCAGAGTTAACGTGCCGGGAGAGACCGACAGTGACAGCCGCGGTCGGGACAGCAGGTTCTCGATGTCTCTCCCCTCGCTGGGAGCAGCCGAGGGCTTGGTTCTCCTTACACCCCAACCAGTGACCGGCACCAGCTGCAGCCGGGAACCCCCCTCTCTGCGGGCCGGGGAGCGGTGGGGGCTCCCCAGCGTCCGGGGGCTGCTCCACACCAGCATCAGGATTTACCATCGCTGTATGGTGTGTCCCACGGTAACGTGCCCCAGTGCTCCCTGGGACCGGCCCAGCGACAGGCCCTGCGGCTGGCTGGACTCCCCGGCGGTGAGAGCTGCTTCCCCCCACCATGTGACTGGTACCAGCCGTGGCTGTGTCTGGTCCCTGAGCTCACCAGGCAGTGGGGGGGGGGGGGGGGAGGGAGGGACACGCGCCGTGCGCACCCAGCCTGATGAAGCGGGGGGGGAGTGATCCAGGGGAGGTGGACGCCAGCAGGGAGCAGAGCCAGATCCCACCTCTGACTGGGACGAGGATTTGGGGGCTGATTCCCCCCTTGTGCCCCCCATCAGTAGGGACGGCACTGGGGAGAGGGGGGCTGGGCCGTGGAGAAGCTTGGCTGCATGAGAGGAGAACCAGGCCACATGGGGACAGGAGCGGGCGGGGTGGGTTGTTATGTTGATAAAACTACACAGGATCTTTTCAGGGGACAAGGCAAGATGCCATGTTTATTATGAGAACACAATTTGATTTATAATCAATAGCTAATATCTAATACAGGGGTAGGAAACCTATGGCACACGTGCCGAAGGCGGCACGCGAGCTGATTTTCAGTGGCACTCACACTGCCTGGGTCCTGGCCACTGGTCCGGGGGGCTCTGCATTTTAATTTAATTTTAAATAAAGTTTCTTAAACATTTAAAAAACCTTATTTACTTTACATACACCAATAGTTTAGTTATATATTATAGACTTATAGAAAAAGACCTTCTAAAAACGTTAAAATGTATGACTGGCACGGGAAACCTTAAATTGGAGTGAATGAATGAAGACTCGGCACACCACTTCTGAAAGGTTGCCAACCCCTGGCCTAATATATATATATATATATATATATATATATATATATACACACACACACACACACACACACACAAAATGTTCTGCAGCTGCTGTGTAGTTACCAGTCCTGAACATAGCTTGAGTCCTTGGCTTGGATTCGCAGCTCGTGGTGGTAACTGGCCAGGAAAGCTGGGCACGAGGAAGCGCTGGGTCTGTCGGGCGCACCGATGCCCTTCAATATTGTCAGCAGAACGTTACCCAAAGTCTCCCATCTCACCCGTCCTTTTTATCGCTTTTAGTTTGAATCTAGAGTCTCTGGGTCTTGCTGTGTCTCGCTGCCTCTGGGTTCGGTGATTGATCCCCCGTCCATTGCAGACGTGACTTTCAGCCTCGGACCGGGCTTTGATCTTCCTTCTATTGTACCTTTGTTCTTCTCTTTTGGGGTGGGCCCTTCTCACTTTGTCAGGGCTGTTGTATGCATCTTCAGCCCTTGGTGTTTGCACTTCACTTTATCAGGTTGGGCTGGGGCTGGAGGCTGATTCCATTATCCATACATCCCTCATTCACACACCTGAACTAAGTTAATAAGGTTACAGCAGGTTTTGCAAAATGGAGTGAGCATTTCAAAATGGAGTTTGAGTTACACTATGGAGCCTGATCAAAACAAGTGTAATGAACAATTTACAATGTTGGGAGGCAAACAGTGAACAGGAGTTACAATGTTTCAATAAGCACGAACTGCGGGGACTTAACAAGCGGCTTTATTGCCATTTAGCCGGTTATTGCGATATCCGGTTTTATGAATGAACACTTTTGTGGTACTGTTATCGAGTTCATCCCAGTAGCAGGTTGCCAGAGTTTTCTGTTGTAAGGAGCAGGGCTCTTCTAACGTCGGTAACGTAGGACATACCCACTGTTGTGCAGCCCACCTTGAACACAAGCGATGGTCTAGGATTTCCCCTTGTTCGTTCAAATACGTTCCTACCAATCGAGGAACCCAAGGATGTCTGCCCTGGAGAACAGGAAGGGCTATGAATGGCCAGAGTGACTCTATGCTTGTGCGGCAGGACCCGTATTACTTGTTAGTGATGTGCCCCATGAGGGTCGATGTGTATACATTTGATTCCAGGGCCTTGATTCCAGAAACATAGGGAAGGAAAAGGTTATTTTCATGTTTTGTCAGCAGAGGAGTTGACTGTCATATCTTTAGCTCGTACCCAATCCATATATGTTTGCTCCCCCTGCTCTTAGATCCTGGCTACGCCACTGGCTAAGAGTCACGTCTGACTGCGAAGTGGGGGTGCAGAACCCTTTGGCTTCCCCAGGAACCCGCCTGGGCGGACTCGCTGTGGGAAGCGCACGGAGGGGCATATGCTGAATGCTCCCAGGAGAGACCCAGGAGGTGAAGCCATGTGAGCTTCTTGCCTTGAAGACGCTCTGCTCTGAGGGAGAGGAGGCTCCCCAAAGTCCTGCCTGGCTTTGTGGGGAGCAGTTCCAGAGCATCGCCCGGGGACTCCGTGACAACCTCGTCACTGACGAGGGAGGGGATGTTCTGGTTGTAAGGATTTGAACCATGTTTCAAACAGGGGGGAAGCTATAGTGTGCACATTCCGGCCGAGTTAGAGTCAAATTATTCCTGGTCCAGTTTATTGACCTGTGTAGGGTTACGATTAGTGGCGCCACTTGTACCTCTATGGGAGGCTGCATCTTAAGCAAATGAGGACGAGATACTTTTATGGGTCGTGGACCATTTAAAAACAGCACTGTTGCATTTCCTGCCAATTTAGTTCCATTTACCCAGACTGCTATTGTCTGAGTCTCTCGGGGTCCTGGTTTAAAGGGTGGAAATGTCTGGTATCTGTGATGGCCCACGCCCCTAGGGTCAGGGCAGCGTGGCCTAGCGGCCCGAGTCCATAGAGCCGCCCTTTGACACAGGGCGGTGGGGCCTAGCGACCAGAGTTTATCGCGTTGGGGGCGCCCCTTATGGGGTGTGGCTGCCCCGGTAGGGGGGGTCCAGGCCCACCCGACTCCACCAGGCCCCGACCCAGGGCCCTAACAGTGGCGTAGCGGCTTGCCACTGACTCAGCGGGGGGGTCCTACCGAAACACGCTGAGTTTCCCCGGGCAGGAGGTACCACTCCATCCCCCTCCCTGGGTCACTTCCTACCAGAGTCTGCGTTGGGGTTTCCCATGAGACGTCGATTCCCTTGTCTTTGGCGGGTCCAGTCTCCAGGGTTCTGCTGTCAATACCATGGGCTTAACCCTGTCTGGGCTAGTGTGGGGTAAGCCGACCCCGTCGCAGTATCCAGGAAGAACGGGGTGACAATGATGATTGTAATCTATTATAGGCTGGATAGGTGAGCTAACCTCCAATATACAATCATGGCCATAGGGTGTGATGTTTACCAGACGTGTCGTGTGAGTAACTAGAAGGGCTCATGTAACCTATGGTTAGATATTGGTGACATCTGGATCTGGTTCCAAGCGCTGAAATTAAACCACTGGATCCCCCAATGCGCATTGGATGTTCCCATAGTGAGTAATTGTGCCAGGAATCCCCAAAACAGTAACATTTTTGTTGTGTCCTTCAGTCAGGTTCCCCCGGTGTTCCCCTGTAAACGCTTGCACAGGTTGTGAGAGGGAAATAAAATTGTTAATTAGTTTGATACCAATATTCCAGTTGGAGACAATCAGCTGAAGCGCTTCAGATTCCTTATATGGGATCAGATGACAGTGGCACCTAAAAGGGATGAAGCACATGCTATTAAGAAAACCTTTTGATCTGGGATACATGGACCCATTTAAGTTTACCACCTTATCAGTTGGGCTTCTGCTTCCTTTGGGTAGAGATATTGTTTTTGAGGGGATACCAATTCTCCTACAATTTTAACACAGGCCTTGATCTTTCCACAGTCAGTTTTTCTTTGTGTCCAGACCGTGGGGAATTTTGAGGCCACTCCACAGCTTGCTCTGTAGTGAGGGCAGCAACAAGTTTACCTCGCCCTTTGGTCACAATGCTATCCGGCTTCCCCTGTTCAGAGCAGTCAGAGGGGATTTCTAGTTTCCGTAATATGCCCCCAGCCAATCTGCTCCTAAAATAACTTCGTCAGTCATGTCAGGAGTCTGAATTAAGTTCGCTTTTGTTTCAAAGCCTTGTACTGAAAATGGGACCTGTGCCCATTCCCAGTCCGTACTTGGCTTTCCTTGAAAAGATTTCAAAGTGACTCGCTTCACTTTCTCCCCTGCCTGTGGAGCGGCTTTAATCAAAGAGACAGCGGCTCCGGTATCAATTAAAGCTAGCGTAGGAGCGTGATTCTCCTGCTGGACAGAAATGTACGGTCACCCACCAGAATCCCATGAAACGTTATCTGTGAGTCCCATTGCTGCGCTCCTGTATTATGTGGGGTGCTTGTGTCCAGCAGGCCCCCCAGTTCTGATTGCTCGGGTGGGGGGCACTTGCAAGTTACACACCCCTGATTCTCTTGTGTTTTTAGGGCTTCCTGGACTAAATCTCGGGTTGTGGCTCCATCCCAGTGTTCCCGATCACCTCCTTATCGCATTACTGCCCACCAAGCCAATCGGCGGATCTGGGAGTCATAGGAATTCTGTCCCTCTTTTTCATGTCTTTGGAAACCATTATTTTGAGACGATCGGGGATCTGAACATGAATAATGCTCCCACTGCTTATAATTCCCCCGTCCGCGGTAGCGACCTCGGGAGCCCCGTTCTCATACTGCCGCTCTCATTGGAGTAAGTTATTTGCTGAAGCGCAGCCACAGAGGGAGCTCTTTTCTTTTTTATTTGGAGTGCGGGGCCAGAGCGAGCGGTGATCTGTGTGATCAGATCTCGGAGCTCAGTCAGGCGCCCAGACGCACAGTAAGGGGGAAGAGCTGCAGCACGGTCCCTTAAGGCATTTGTGCCGTATGCGACTGCATTGGGGTTATTTGCAGGGGCTCCTTGTGGATTTTCAGGGGGGGTGATGCCTGCTGTGACGAACTGGGACTGTTCTTACTGTGGTCTTTGAATGCTGACAGGGGAGTGTGGCTAGGATAGTCTGCATTGGGGGATGGGAGACTGACCTACTGAGAATACCTGAGCATGTAACATGAGAACCCAGGAGGGGGCTGGGGCCAGGTGACACCTTTGCCCGGGAAACTGAACAAAGGCTGTGGGAGGGGTCGCTGAAGGGGGAGTTTCAGGAGCTGGCTGGTGGAATGGCTGGGAGGCAGACGGGGCTCTGACCTCCCAAGGGGGCTGTGGTGCCCTGGGACCCCAAGATGGACCTAACTGAGGGGGGTCCTGTTGTCTGTGCCTGCAAGACCTGTCTTGGACTGTGTTCCTGTCGTCTAAATAAACTTTCTGCTTTACTGGCTGGCTGAGAGTCATGGTGAATCGCAGGGAGCCGGGGGTGCAGGGCCTTGTGTCCCCCCACACTCCGTGACACCTGCCATGACCTGCATTACTCCCCAGCGGGATAGGTACCTTTGGGGTCTTCACTAGGTTCCTGCATCATGCTGGCCGCCTGTAGCATTAGATGGCGGCCACCCATTTGTTCCCCTAGACTCGCAAACAGGGGTAAGAAAGTCTCGTTTTCCCTGTTGTCTCTTATCGCTCGATCAATGACTCCCTGTCATTCTGGGGCTGCACAGGCTGTCATGAGGCGTTTAAGCTCCGGGACTGTTAAATTTTCTCTGCTTGCCCATTGTAGCGGACGCAGAGTCTGTTTTGAGAAATGTTCACGGCTAAGGGGTTCCAGCATTTTTGCCAGCGCTTGGAGATCCGCTGCTGATACGGGGACAGTTGTAGTGGCTGTGCTCCTCCCTGCAGCTGTGTCTGTTCCTGTTACGGTAATTCTGGTAACGGCTGCAACTGGCCCCGGGGCTCAGAATCGCTGCCCCGTCTCTCTCTTTCCCAGACCTCGCTACATTCCCACAGGGCGTCCTCCCACTCAGGGACATCACTTTGGGGATCAAAGTCCCACTCTCCTGCCGTCACAGCTGCTATCTGACGGTTCGCGAATCCAAGACTCTGTTTAAGGTGCTGGATAAGGGATTCGCATCGGCTGGGATTAGCGGGGAGAGCTCTACCTTGTTCTAGGGTTAATTTCTTTATCGTGCCCTGCAATACCTGATTTTCTTTTTCTATTTTTTCCTTTTCCCCAACTTGTTCCTCTAACCTTTTGTCTTTTTGTTTGTCCTCCCTGATTGCCTCCCTGAGAGGGTCTAGCTGGCTTTGCACTCCTATCGCTATCACTTTCCATCTTTCTGCCTCTTTCTCCATAGAGTGAGTTTTTCATGCAGGGAGGCATTCTCCTCTCGGCAGGATGCCAAGTGGGAGTAGAAGTCCCTGCGTGCTTCCCACAAAAGCCAGACTGCTGCTGAATCCCGTTTAGTCGCAGTAGGTGTGTACAGGATTATATACCGTGCAAGCCTATCCTCTAAGTCTGAAATGGTGCATTCATCTCCCAGCCCCCCTTCAGTCCACGGCCTGTGTCCAAACCTCCGTAAGACTTGTTTAAAGGGCGTGGGTTCCTGTACAAAAGGCAACGTTCCCTGTTTTTCTCTAAGGATATCTTAGCCTGCATTTTCTGAAACATTTCCCCCCACAATTGTGCAACAACCAACCACACACAACACAAAACCGAATTGATAAATATCAATCACTATAATCTCCTCACTCCTAGAAGACCAATTTCACTATTCAACTCCTGGAAGAGCAATTTCACTATTGTGATAATATCCAAACCTAAACTCCTATTTCCTACAGAGTTTATGTGGTTAATCAATTGAAAGTTTCCAATCGTTTTCCTATAGTGCCAGGCTCACTAAAGCTGGCGGGGTGCACACCAGCTTTTATAATCATCGGGGATACTACGCTTGCTCCTCCTAACGCATTCGCCACCAAAAATGTTAGGCTGATAAAACTACACAGGATCTTTTCAGGGGACAAGGCAAGATGCCACGTTTATTATGAGAACACAATTTGATCTATAACTGACAGCTAATACCTACATACACCCCCCCCCCCCCAAATGTTCTGCAGCTGCTGTGTAGTTACCAGTCCTAAATATAGCTTGAGTCCTTGGCTTGATTTCGCAGCTTGGGTTCGTAGCTCGTGGCGGTAACTGGCCAGGAAAGCCGGGCACAAGGACGAGCTGGGTCTCTGTCGGGCGCACCGATGCCCTTCCATGTTGGCAGCAGAATGTTACCCTCCAAAGTCTCCCATCTCACCCATCCTTTTTGTAGGCTTTAGTTTGAATTCAGAGTCTATAGGTCTTGCTGTGTCACGCTGCCTCTGGGTTTGGTGACTGATCACCCGTCCATTGCAGACATGACTTTCAGCCTCGGACCGGGCTTTGATCTTCCTTCTATTGTACCTTTGTTCTTCTCTTTTTGGGGTGGGCCCTTCTCACTTTGTCAGGGCTGTTGTATGCATCTTTAGCCCTTGGTGTTTGCACTTCACTTTATCAGGTCGGGGTGGGGCTGGAGGTTGATTCCATTATCCATGCATCCCTCATTCACACACCTGAACTAAGTTAATAAGGTTACAGCAGGGTTTGCAAAGTGGAGTGAGCATTTCAAAGTGGAATTTTAGTTACAATATGGAGCCTGATCAAAACAAGTGTCATGAAGAATTTACAATGTTGGGAGGCAAACAGTGAACAGGGGTTACAATGTTAAGACAGTGACCCAAACAGCAAGGACCAGCGATCCGAGCAGCAATTGAACTGAAACTGCAAGCGGACAGTAATTGAACCGAACAGCTGTGGACTTTCTCAATAAGCACGAACTGCAGGGACTTAACGAGCGGCTTTATTGCCATTTAGCCGGTTATTGCAATAGCTGGTTTTATGAATGAACGCTGTTTCATTCATAAAACTTTACTCATGAAGTTCTGTTTGTTCATTTGATACAAAATAAAGTCATATTAATAAAGTCTTAATAATAATAGTAATTAAGAAAAAAACCATTTCATAACCCTCCCAAAAACTTCTTCTGCCCATCCCAGGCCAGTCCCCCCCTTACCCCAGGGCACTCTCAGATCCTCCACCAGGCTGGGGTGCTCCACGCAGCAGGTATAATCGGTCTCACTGCTGGGGTCGATCTCGATGGTGGCCCGGGTCTGGTAGGTCCCGTCCCCGCTGGGAAGCACCCCCCACTGGATTGTCTCCTGCGGCACGGCCACCCCCTTCTTCAGCCACATGACGGCCACGTTCCGCGGGTAGAAGCCGTGGACCCGGCAGGAGAGGGTGGTGAGCCCATCCCAGCTCGGCCGGTCGCTCACGTGCACCCGCGGTGGCTCTAGGGGGAAGGAGAGATGGAGTTAGAGGGAACTCCCTGAGCTGGATCCCCTGGGGCGGCAGCAGCCGAGGGGGCTGGAACCCCCATGGGAGGCACCGGCTCAGCCCCCTGCACTGGGAGACCCGACAGGTGAGTTCCCCCCCCCGCCCTTATCAGCCCAGTGACCACAGACTGCTCTCCCTTCCAGCCGGAGCCGGCAGCACCCTGGCCATGCACCGCAGGGGCCAGCACTGCCCCGTCCCTGGCCAGAGGGACGGGACCTGGTGCAGCCGCGCTCTCACGTCTGGTTCTGATACACGTGACCACGGCACAAGCACCCCAAGGGGCTCTGCTCGGCTGGGGGGAATCTGAGCAGGGCGGGATCCTGCAGCAACGCTGGGGCCTCGCCCGATGGGGGAACAGAAACATCCTGCCAGGCGGGGCCGTCCCCACCCACACGCAAAGTACGCAGCTGTGTAGGTTCTGGTGCCCTGTGCAGCTGCGTGCTGCTCCAGCCTCTGCCCCGCCTCTTCCCACCCCTGCTCTGCCGCAGCTCTACCCCCACTCCACCCCGCCCCCAAAGCTCCCCCTGCTCCACCCCGCCCCGGGGGGGCTGCGTAGGGCCCCAGAATAGCTAGGGACAGCCCTGCTGCCAGGGACAACGCTGACCATGATGGACATGAGGGAGCGATCTCTGCAGTGGGGATACACCCCATTCAGTGACCCCCGGGGTCTGACGTGCCCCCCTCACCTCTCCTCTGCAGCGTCTCCTTCCCGTACTCCAGGTACTTCCCCAGCCACTCGATGCAGGTCCTCTCCAGGTAGGCTCTGTATCTCTGAGCGATGCTCCTGTCAGCCTCCCATTTGTGTTTGGTGATCCGAGCTGCGTCATCTGCCGCCACCCAGGTCTCCCGGTCCTTATCCAGGCTGATATAGTCTCGCCCCTCGTACGCATACTGAAAATACCCCCCAGTGGAGCCGTCACCCCGGAGCTCACAGCCGTACATCACTTGGAGAGTGTGAAATCCTGAAACACACGGAGCCGGGGCCCAGGGCTGGGTCAAGATTAAAGCCACAGGGAGCTGCTAGAGATTCTCTAACACCCCCATCCCCCTCTACTGGGAGCTGTCCGCAGCCTGGGGTCCCCCTCGGCCCTGTGCCCACCAGCCTCACAGAGCCCCACATGGACCCACTGATGGGGGGGGTTTCCCAGTGCAGGGGGGGCTCTGGCTGTGGCAGGGGAAAGACCCCCCCCACTGGCATTGCTCCCATCCCTTATCCCCTCACGCTGTGCTCACTGCCCCTCTGGCCAGCCCAGTGCCCCACCTGCTCTGGGGGCCAGTCCCCCCAGCCCAGCCCAACCCCTGCTCTCTGGAGGGAGCCCCCCCAACACTCATGGCTGCAGCCAGAGGGGTTGTGATGGGAGCCGCCCCGCAGGGAGAGAGGGAACAGGGCCCCACCCTTAACCGCTCAGGGTCCCTCTGCCCCCTCCCCGTTCACACCAACCCCACCCAGCAGCGCCCCCAGAATGGACCCGGCCGAGGGGTCCCGTTCGCTGGACCTACAAGCTCTGTTTTAGACCGTGTTCCTGTCATCTAATAAACCTCTGTTTTACTGGCTGGCTGAGAGTCACGTCTGACTGCGAAGTGGGGGGTGCAGGACCCTTTGGCTTCCCCAGGACCCCGCCGGGGCGGACTCGCTGTGGGAAGCGCACGGAGGGGCAGATGCTGAATGCTCCCAGGAGAGACCCAGGAGGTGAAGCCGTGTGAGCTTCTTGCCCTGAAGACGGTCTGCTCCGAGGGAGAGGAGGCTCCCCAAAGTCCTGGCAGGCTTTGTGGGGAGCAGTTCCAGAGCATCGCCCGGGGACTCCGTTACAAATGTGCCTCGCTGAGTGGGAGAGGCTGGGGTCAGCCGGGGTCTGCAAGGGGGAGGCTTCCCAGCTCCATAACAATCCCCCCTTCCCCCCAAACAACCTGTTCCATAATTCTCCCAGCCACCCCCAACAACCTTCCAGGTTCACTCCCAGGCTCCTGACCAGCAATTACTTCCCTCTCCCTCAGCTCCGCCGTTACCCCGACTGCCCCCAGCCTTTGCACCGCTTTGGGGGGGGGGGGGGACGGACGGAAATCCGTACTGTAGTTTAAATGAATTACTCAGTGCTCTGTATTTATATGCCTAGTAAGGAATCTACGTGTCAAAAACCATTTCCTGAATCGCTGTTGTCTGTACTGTTACAGACATACTTGCTGAAAGATATTTTGAACGAAATAAAAAAAATTGAAACTGGAAGGATTATATTGTGTTATTTTGACAAAAAATATGCAAAATTGTAAAATTGTGCGCAGAATTGTTAGTTGTTTGGCACAGAATTCCCCCAGAACAGCACGCAGCAGGGAGCGGGGGATGAGCAGCACCCCCTGCTGGTGGGGAAAGCCGGAGCAGCAGCCGCTCCAGTCCTGAGCCGCCAGGAGCCGCGAGTAACGCTGCTAAGATGGAGGACTCAGGATAGTGTCCCACGAGCTGAGAGGAGGGAGGGGTCAATATGGGGGGAAAGGGGCAGGAGGGGGGGAGGCAGGGTAGCAGCTGGGGAGGGGGTGGCAGGGACAGAACAGCAGCTCCCCAGTGCAGGGTTCGGGGCGGACGAGCAGAGCCCCTCTCTCAGCGCTGGGGAGGCCGGTGTCCGTAGGAGCAGGTCAGGCTGGACAGTCTCACAGCCGGGACCAATGGGCCAGTCATCAGGAGGGGGTTAAACCAGCCCCAGAGAGGGAGCACTAAGGGGGCAGACACCCGGCAACCCTCAGCCCTGTCGCTCAGTCGGGGGCACGGCCACAAGGACCCAGGTGTCGGGGACAGGATGGGAATTAGCTCTCACTGCTGCTAGCTCAGTGCTGGGGGGGGGGGGGGGGGGTACCAGGAGGGGCTGGGGATGCTCCCGGGTGGGACCGATGCCACAGGCCGGTATCATGGACATGGGGAGTCATGGGACCGGGCAGTGACAGTCCCTGCTCAGGAAGGGCAGGGCAGGCCCAGGGGGAGAAAGCGCAGCAGAGACACCCCCCCCCCCCCCCCCCCCCGCTAGGGACAGGTCAGCAGCGCCCGGCACTGAACGCTTACGGATCACAACGCGCGACGTGAGACAGCACAATCCCGGGACCTGGTCAGGTGGCTAGCCCCCCCCCCCCCCCCCCGGGGACCCAGCCGGAGGAACGGCTCTTTACCCCTCTATCGATAGTGTGTAGGGGAACCTGCCTCACCCGGGGGGGGTCCAATCAGGGGACACGTGCTGGGGTTTGTGCTGCCAGGAGTCAGACAGCTGGGGAGTCTCTGCACGTTACAGGGGCTGATTCTCCACCCGCCAGCCCGAGCCGATGTCAGACCCTGGTTCTGAGCAGGGGAGAGGAACCGACCGTCCATAAACTCAGACTGGGAACAAGACAAAACTCCTCCTAGGGAGGGTCACTGCTGAGCAGCTTCTCCCCAGGGCTGGGTGAACGCGGCGCTGCCGCTCGCCTGACTGTACTGTGCCTCTCATGATACTGGGTGGGTTTGGTAAAGCTCCAGCGCCTGGACTCATGGGATTAGGGGGAGTCTCAGCTCTTCCTTACAGACGTAAGTTCTAGCCCTTCTAGCGGCAGAGAAAAGCCTGGAAATTTGACTCCTGAAGGCACAACCAGAGGCAAATAAAAAGACAGCAGAACCCCATTTATCCGACCCACTGTTAGCAGCTCTCTGCATTAACCGGACACCCAGGACTCCAGGGCCAGAAGCGGGAGCTCTCTCCCGTGGCCGCTAGCCGGCCCTGCGGCATTTCCCCATTCTCCGGGTTATCCCGATTTCTGATGATCTGATCTCGCTCCGGATCCCAGCTAAGATCGGATACACGGGGCTCTGCTGGAACCGCCAATAGAATCACCACAAAACTCTGATATTTAAGCCAAACTCCGGATTTGTGGAGCCTGACTCGATTTCTGAACACTTGGGGCACAGATGCTGGCACTAGGGGTGCTGGGGGGCTGCTGCACCCCCTGGCTTGAAGTGGATCCCACCGTACCCAGGGGTCACAGTTTGGTTCAATGGCTCTCAGCCCCCCCTGTACAAACTGTCCCAGCGCCAGGCCTTGGGGCTGTCGATACTGGGATTCCCCATCACGCGGTGTCTGTGACTGGAGACCAGACGGCTCAGACCCTGCCCCAGCTCACCCACACGCTGGGGGTCGGACAGTGGCGCTGTCCCAGCAGGGAGGACCAGGCCCCCGCAGGCAGGAGCCGCAGGTGGGATTTTCTGGCCCGGGTGACCAGGAGGCCGGACTAGCCGGGTCCGATGGGACCTTCTGGCCTCCGCACTTGTGAGGCTCTGCCTGGGACTGACCACAGCCGGACTGGGGGGCAGGGGGCCCCGAAGGGCGGCAGAGGCAGCTGGAAGTGGGGCTGGTAGCAGATGTCTCAGGTGTTTTGCGAGGGGACAGTAAGAGATTCACACTTTGGAGGGTGTCAAACATGTTTTAACATGACCCCCCCATCCTGCAGCCCCCCCATGAGTCCATCTGCCCCGCACGTTCACACTGACCCCTATGAGAAAGTGCCCCCATGGGTCCTGTCTCTTTCCCCCAATTCACACTGCCCTCCGTGAGGGTCCCTCTGTCCCCTCCCCCCCCATTCACACCAGCACCCACCTGTCGGGTGCCCTTGTTCACACTGACCCCACCCCGACGCTACCCCACCCACAGTTGCCTCCATCCCCTCCCCCATTCATACCACCCTCCCCACCCTTACCCCCAAGGGAACCCTGTGTTCACACCGACCTGTCTGACCCTAACCCCCCCCGTGAGTCCCTCTACTCCGCTCCCCCACCCCACGACCCCCCCATCCCCCGCCCTGCTGTGAGTCCCTCTGTCCCCTCCCCCCCATTCACACTGACCCCCCCCTCCAGCACAGCCTGAGCCCCGTGTCTGGTCCGGGGGCAGTGACCGGGCCCCGCACTCACCCGCGCTCTGGTTGTAGCGCCCGTGCAGGGTGTTCAGGTCTACCCGGAACACGGCCTGCGCGCCCTGGGAGATCTGCGTGTTCTGGTCCCAGTACTGCGCGTCCAGGTTCCGCGCCATCCACTCCGCGCGTGGCACCGCGCTCCCCCCGCTCGCTGTCGTAGTGATCGATGAGCTGATCGTCCACATACCCGACTGTGATGAACGGGGGCAGCCCCGGGCCGGGCTCCGACACCCCCGTGTAGAAATAGCGCAGCGAGTGCGGGTCTGCGGGGAGACGGGGGGGTCAGAGCTGCAGGTGTAGTGTATTAAATTGCTCCACGTAGGAATGTGCTACTTGGGGGGCACTGAGCATGCTCAGTACATCTGCTGAAGCCGCTGCCCTTCACCCTGCCCTTATTTGCCCTAGGATTCTGCTGACTGCTTTTGACAGGGGTTAAAAAGGGGCAAAGGGGGTGAATCGGAGCAGGGGGGTGCCCAGGGTCTGAGCAGGGGGTGGAAATTAACTGGTAGGGGGGTCAGGTAGCTGGAGGCAGCATTAGGAGAGGGGCTAACAGGAAAATCAGGGCTAGGGGGGAGGAGCAGGAGTTAAGCTCGGGGTGAGGCGCTGGCAGAGGATGTCAGAGGCAAATCCCGGCACAGGCGGGGCACAGGGGGTAACAGTTACCCCAGTGGGACTGAGACACCAGTGTTTGCAAAAATGGTGCGGGGCTAAGGGGCTTTTTTATTTCCCCTCTGACAGACAGCACCTCTCAGCGTGGGCTTCCCAGGGCTGGGTTCTTAAAGGCACAGGCATCTACCTATCCCTTTCTTAATGATTCCCAGCATTCTGTGCGGTTTTTGACTGCCGCTGCACATTGAGTGGACGTTTTCAGAGAACTATCCACAATGACTCCAAGATCTCTTTCTTGAGTGGTAACAGCTAATTCAGACTCCATCATTTTGTATGGATAGTTGGGATTGTTTTCCAATGTGCATTACTTTGCATTTATCAACATAGCAAACTTCATCTGCCATTTTGTTGCCCAGTCACCCATTTCTGTGAGATCCTTTTGTAATTCTTCGCAGTCTGCCTGGGTCTTAACTATCTTTAGTAATTGTGTATCATCTGCAAAATTTGCCACCTCACTATTTACCCCTTTTTCCAGATCATTTATGAACACGTTGAACAGGACTGGTCCCAGTATAGATCCCTGGGGACACCACTATTTACCTCTCTCCATTCTGAAAACTGCCCATTTATACCTACCCTTTGTTTCCTATCTTTCAACCAGTTACCAGTCCATGAGAGAAACTTCCCTCTTATCCCATGACTGTTTACTTTGCTTAAGAGCCTTTGGGGAGGGACCTTGTCAAAGGCTTTCTGAAAATCTAAGTACAGTATAATCACTGGATCCCCTTCTCCACATGCTTGTTGACCCCCTCAAAGAACTCGAGTGGATTGGTGAGGCATGATTTCCCTTTACTAAAACCATGTTGACTTTTCCTCAACAAATTATGTTCATCTCTGTGTCTGACAATATTGTTCTTTATTATAGTTTCAACCAGTTTTCCCAGTACTGAAGTCAGCGCCATGGGAGAGTCACGTCCATGCCAGGAAAAGCAGGACGTGCCCCTGCCCCTCTCCCCACACCCCCCCATGGGGATCCCGAAGCTCCTACCCAGCAATCCCAGGAGATCCCAGGGGCACAAAGGCAGCAGCTGGTCTGTGCTCTGCAACGGGCGCTCGCCCCCAAACTGAGCCCTGATTAACGCACAGATCCTGGGGCTCCACCGCTCCCCTGCCCTGGGCACACGGCCAGCGACGGGGCAGGGGGTGACACCTCCCCCCTAGGGAGACACCTCTAAAGACTTGTCCCCACTTACAGACCCATCGCTGCCCTGGGGGCGGCTGGCCTGGTGCGGACACAGCTCAGCCTCGGCCGCACCTAGCCAGGGCCAAGCCCCCTCAGGGGGTCTGGACACGGGTTAAACCAGCGCCAAGAACCTGCCGGGAGCCACTTAGGGGCGGAGAGTCCGAGGAGCCTTTTCCCCCCATGTCACTCTTGTCGGGGGGGGGGTGAATTTACTCCCTGTGACTAAGGGCCTGGGATCTGCACACAAGTATGGGGGGGGGAAAGCCCCATCCTGCTGCGAGCCCCAGGAACAACCCAGCCTGGACAGCGCCTGGCGCGGGGGATCCCCACAGCCCCGGGGCCGGGCGGGCAGCGGGGACCTGCCGGCCACAGCGGGACCCAGACCCCGAATCCTGTTAGTCACCGACCGGCACCATTGTTATTACCGGGCCGGGCCGGGACCCGACAAACCAGAACCGACCCCCCCGCCCAGAGCCCCACGGGCCGCGCCGGCTGATCGGGCTGCGCAGCGCCGGGCACAGCGGGGCCAGGGTCCTGGCTGGGGGCGAACACGGGACAGGCCGATAACCAGCCCCCGCTGGGGGGATCCCGGACAGACACCGACCGGACCCCCCGCTCCGGTCCGACCGCAGAGCCCAGCACTGCTCACACCCCCCCATGTCCGGTCCGACCCCCCCGCACTGACCGAAGCAGCCCCCCGGGGTGGCCGCAGCCCCCAGGAGCAGCAGCAGCAGCATCGCCATCGCCGCCCGGTCCCTTTCCCCCCGTCCCGGGCTCCCGCCGTCCCGTCCAATAGCCGCGCGCAGACCCGGCCGCGTCACCGGTCGCTGGGCAGAACCCGGCCGGGCAGGTTGGACCCGGGAAAGCGAAACTCAACAGGGATGAGCGCAGCGGGGAACCCGGGCAGCGCCCCGCCCCCACCCCGAATCCCCGCCCCCTGGGCCGTGAATCCCGGGCAGCGCCCCGCCCCCACCCCTAGGCCCCGCCCCCTGGGCTGTGAATCCCAGACAGCGCCCCGCCCCCACCCCGAATCCCCGCCCCCTGGGCCGTGAATCCCGGGCAGCGCCCCGCCCCCACCCCTAGGCCCCGCCCCCAGGGCTGTGAATCCCAGACAGCGCCCCATCCCCTGGGCCCACCCCATCTTTGCCTTTCCCAGCTGTCAGGGCGCTCTTGGGTCACGATTTCAAACTTTTCTCCACAACGGCAGGGGCTGGAAATGTCCCTTTGACTAACGCCATCCGAGAGTCTCCTCCGCTCACGTGACTCCAGGAGCTGGGGCTTTACGGAAACACCAAAGATAGCGAGACTCACACTGGAGTCAGGAGAGGGGGCAGCCCTGGCAGGGGCACGCTGGCACCCGCCTGGGAACAGCCGGGGCCCGGCCTCAGCCTTGCTACGGTTGCTGGGCGGGAGTTTGGCCCAGTTGAGAACTTGGCCCCAGGGCTTCAGTTACCAGAACAGCAATTAGCTAACAACGAATTAATTCTCTGCCCATCGCACCGCCTCTAGAGATTTTTGTTTAAATTTATTCTATTTATTCTAAGGCCAGACAGCACCGTTGGCTCATCTCGTCTGACCTCCTGCAGCATCCGGACTGGAGAACTTCCAGGTACCTTGGTCTGGAGCCCAAGAACGTGTCTGTCACGCTGGGAACTTCAGGCACTTTATTAATGTAATGAATTAAACACCCCAGCCCCCCTTTGTGGTGAGTGACAACACAACAATCGCCAACGCGTCTAGAGCGTTACTGCCTCACTGCATGGGTGGGGAGAGGCACAGAGAGGAAAGGTTTCAGAGTAGCAGCCGTGTTAGTCTGTATCTGCAAAAAGAACAGGAGTACTTGTGGCACCTTAGAGACTAACACATTTATTTGAGCATAAGCTTTCGTGGGCTAAAACCCACTTCATTCTATGCATCCGAAGAAGTGGGCTGTAGCCCAGGAAAGCTTATGCTCAAATACATTTGTTAGTCTCTAAGGTGCCACAAGGACTCCTGTTCTTTTTACAGAGAGAAAAGTGACGGATTTGCTCTGTGACAACAGCAAAGATGGGAACAAAATCCAGGAGCCCAGGCTCGAACCTACTAGCCCCCACTCCCCTCCCAGAGCTGGGGAGAGAACCCAGGAGTCCTGGCTCCCAGCCCCCCCACTCTAACTAGGGTGACCAGACGTCCCGATTTTATCAGGACAGTCCCAATTTTAGGGGACTTGTCCCGCGTCCCGACCTTACATTGGTTGGGATGCACTTTGTCCCGATATCGGGAGGCCGCGGCAGGCCGGCGCCACTCACCTCTTCCTCCTGGGCCCTGGGGCAGCGCAGCTGAGCTCCCAGCGCGGCGGCACCAGCCGGCCAGCCAGCAGGAGCCTGCAGAGTTCAGCCCTGCCCCAGGCACACAGAGGTGGCAAGGAGGTCTCCCGTCTCCGCTCCGCTGCGTGCTGCAGCGGGGCGGAGCTTGTAGACCCGGGCAGCGGGCGCCGGGCAGAGAGCCCCCCCTCAACCCAACCCGACCCGACCCGCGACTCAGCTCCCGGTGCAGCCCTGCCCCGCAGCCCCAGGCACACACAGGCGGCGAGGAGATCTCCGCTCCGCTGCGTGCTGCAGCGGGGCGGGGGCGGGCTTGTAGACGCCGGCAGTGGGCGCCGGGCAGAGAGCCCCCCCCCTCGTCCCCCTTGACCCGACCCGCGCGAGCGACGCGACACGACGCGACGCGACCCTAGGAGCCAGAGGGAGGGACCTGCCTGCTGGATGCTTCCTGGGAGCCGCTCCAGCAGGTAAGCACTGCTGGGACTCACCTGGCCCCCTGGCAGGTCGCTCTGGGGAGGATCCTGGCCAAGCAGGTGTGAAACCTTACCTGGCGGCCAAAGGGGGGGACTCCCAGGGAGGGTTCGGGGCGAAGCTGCGGAGAAAGGAGCCGGGCAGGCTCGGGGAGGGGAAACCAGCACCAAGCCACTTGCCTTTCTCCCTGTCTGCATTGCAACAGATTTGGGTTTATCTTTATATTAAGGGGCAAATTCACATGCAAATTCTCATTGAATTCAATAGGTGTTCCATGCATATAATGACACCTGGAGATGGTCCATAACTTACACACTGACAGAGGCAGACATGGGGCTTTATTACACTGCTGAAGAAGAAAGTTTATCTCATATTTGTGCATATCTCAGACACTTGAATGTGTGTCCATGTCTGTTGCAATAGATGACAATCTAGACAGGTTGTAATCTCTGCTCCTTTGTTTTCTTTCAGTTTATTTCAACTATAACACTTTATTGTGCTCACACATGGAAAAAATATTGTAAATTTGATTTACAGCCTTATTAATGCTCCCTGTTGGACTTTGGTAAACTGTCATGGGTATTTTTATGACCTTCATTACTGTGGTATTTGTGCACCTCACAATCATAGAACTGGAAGGGACCTCGAGAGGTCATCTAGTCCAGTCCCCTGAACTCAAGGCAGGACTAAGTATTATCTAGACCAGGGGTAGGCAACCTATGGCACGCGTGCCGAAGGCGGCACACGAGCTGATTTTCAGTGGCACTCACACTGCCCAGGTCCTGGCCACCGGTCCGGGGGGCTCTGCATTTTAATTTAATTTTAAATGAAGCTTCTTAAACATTTTAAAAACCTTATTTACTTTACATACAATAATAGTGTGGAAGCAGAGAAAGAACTGACAGGAAGGGGATGCAATGTGTGACAGTTCGTTAGCAAGAGTCAGGCTAACTGTAACCCTAATAACGCGAGATTTGTAGAAGCGAGGAATGTGTGAGGCGAGTGGGAAAGAACTGTGTGAGAAGTTGTTGCGACCTTGTGTAGATAATGTGTAGATAATATGGAATGTAGACTAAGAGTCTACATTAGTGAGCAAAACAAGATATCAGAATGACCTATGTATAAACAAAATGCAGGTGTTGCTCATTATTGTCTGTAACAAATGGTATAAAGGTTTGCTGTAATTGTTTACCTGTTGAGAGACCTGTTTAGCTCTCTCCCTCTATGCAATTGAGAGAGAGAGAAAATAAAGTATCTGACTTGCTGCACCCAAACAAAAAGTGAGAACTCTGTTATTCTCCGACGGGGGCACACGACTGGAGCAATTTGCACACCACTGCCTGAGGCAGCTGATGGCAGAGCCAGGGATGAACCCACATCTCCCCGAGGACGTTCCCAAGATCCCACGGCAGCAGGGCCCTGTGATCACCAGGCTGCCCCGTACGACACCAGGCCAGAGAACTGCCCCTACGTAATCCCTGGAGCAGATGTTACAGACAAGCAGCCAGTCCTGGTTCACAAACCGCCAGGGATGGAGAGTCCCCCAGGACCCTGGGGCAGATGTTCCAGCGGTTAATCCCCCTCACTGTAAAACTCTGCTGCTTACGTCCAGCGCCTGCCCACCGGCTGTGGCCGCTCCCAGCAGCCCCGTGAATCTCCGCAGGGAAGTGCAGCTGTTATTGCTGGTGGGAGAATTCTCCAGCCCCAATGCAATAACAGGCTGGGCTGGGCCAGACACAGCAGGGGGGCTCGTACCCGGCCCACACTTCTCAAAAAGGCCCCTGGCTTTGGGTGCCACCTCGACCCTCCTGGGGTGCGTGAACCAGAGCCGGCCCTAAGGCCCCTGGGGCTCTGCACGGCCGCCCTTCCGCCTCACTCTGCCCCCTGCAGACACCAGGGAACACGGTACAGCTGGGCCCTGGGTCCCCGGGCCTCTGCCCCTCTCCAGCCCCTCCCGTACTCACCCCCAGCAGCCGCTGCCCCCAGGAGATACCAACAGACCCCCAGAGCGACAGCCAGGCCCATGGCTCCTGCCCTGGGGAGGGGTCTCACCCTCTGGCCTCGGGGAAGGAGCGGGCGACCCAGCCGGCAGCCCCTGCAAACAGCCTGTGCACTTTGCTCACTGCACGCCCAGACAGTGCCAGGACCGAGGCCTGACCGGAGCAGGTAGCAGCCGTGTGCCAGGTGCG
This sequence comes from Emydoidea blandingii, assembly GCA_036785055.1. NCBI lineage: Eukaryota > Metazoa > Chordata > Testudines > Emydidae > Emydoidea > Emydoidea blandingii. The sequence continues at coordinate 92,620,273 of JAXIVB010000007.1, forward strand.
GCTCCCTGCGGGGCGTGACGTGTGCTGTGTGCCCAGCTAATCCTGGCACCTGACCGGCCAGCGTCCCCGTGCGCCCCCCGCACAGGGCTCAGTCACCAACCAGCAGCCACCTGCCTCCCTGCGGCAGGAGGACACTGGGAGCAGACAGCGTCGATGGGCGCTGACCCGGCGCTCTGCACAAGGCCAAAGACCCCCCGGTGCAGGGAGAGTCCCCGAGCCAGACACGCTGTGGGAGAAAGTCCCGATTTCCTCATGCTGCAGCCCCAGCCAGACAGCCTCAGTCCCACCCGGTCACGGGGAATCCTCCAAAAATCAGGGGCAGCGGCTGTGGCAGTTGGAAGAGTGAAGGTCACTGATTGGCTGGAGGCCTGATCACCATCTGTGATGAGGTGAGTGGGTGCTGTAACCTCAGGCAGAAGAGGATCCGTGAGCCGGGACTGTGGGTGTCCTTGTTAGCAACACTGGACAGACCCCCAAGGGCCCATCCAGCCCAAGATCCAAATCAGACCAATGGGCTCATCTAGCCTGGTACCCTGGCACCAGCCCTTGCAGAAGAACACCATGCTTTCCTGTCTAGAGAACACTGCGGCCATTAAACATGGTGCCCGTAGTTCTGAAACAAATCTACTTTGCCACTAAAGTCTATTCTAGGATTTTAAAAAATGATACAGTATAATGGGTTATCCTGTGGAACTCCCTGCCACATGCTATAAAAGACAAGAGCTAAGAAGGATACCAAACAAGATGGGACATTTCTATCCAATAGTGCAACGTCTGAGCACCTCACAATCTTTTTATCCTCATGCCCCCTTGGCAGCAGGGAAAGGTTATTATCCTGATGGGGAAACTGAGGCCCAGAGAGACTCCGGTCACCCAGGAAGTGTGTGGGAGGGCCAGGTCTCCCAGGCTAGCACCCTAACCACTGGAACACCACAGGCATACTCAGAACAACGAGCTGTACACTGGGATTCAAAGATATAACAGATATAAATCTCCTAGCCTCAGGGCACGAGCCAGTGACTAACCGAGGGGGTGGAGGTGTGAGGGGCACAGACTGATTCAGGGGGGACTGGTCGGTCTTTGGCTTGACCGGCTGGTATCCACCACCCCGGGCCCCCAACGCTCTGGATCCACGTTGCTGAGGGAAATAAATGATCATCGCACAGGTCAACTTTCCCTCGACAGCCGGCAGCTGCCAGGTCTGGTGCCCGTCACTGGGGGATGCTGGGGCAGTTCTAGGGACCAGCTCTTGGTGGGGCTCAGAGTCTCCTCCGGAGCCCTGACGTCTGGGGAGCAAACAGCCGAGCCAACCACGGTTCCATGGTCTGTATTTTATTAGCTCAATAGCCGAGCAAAAGCATCAAACAAAATATGTACAAACGGAAGAACATGAAATCATTCAGTATGTTACTTACTGTGCTCAGGCAGGTTCACTGAACCACCCCACACACATTCACAACCCCTGCGAAGGGCTACGTAGCACTCCGGGAAGGCGGCGGATCTGGGTCACTAGCAGTACCGCAGGCACAGCGCATCCCCAAGGCCAAGCCGGAAGTTTCGGTTCCAGCCCAAGAGCTGATAGAGGGAGGGTCCGATCGCTCCCTGGTGATGTGAACATCGGCAGCAGAGCTCTTGGTGCCATTAAGGCGCCTGCCCGAATTATGGCCGATTCGGTAACAGCCGATCTCTTCCCCACGTCACACACAGTCACATTCCAATACGCCCGGTTACACTGATCGCTCAGACAATGAACGTAGTGAAAACAACAGGACTTCGCAGGGTTAAAGGGACAGGTGCTAACCCCTGACATCCCTGCAGGTGTGATCTTTCCAGTAGTGAGGCTGTGTGACCTAGGGCTGGTGTCGGGATCTGAGCAGCTATTCTATAGGTGCTGTGCTCATATAGATTCTGTGGGTCTCACACACACACACACACACAGGCCAGAACGCTGAGCCAGAGGCGTCTGCACCTACTAATGAGAACTAGAAAACACCCAGAGAGGCGGACACTTTTGCAGGGTGTTTCAGCGCGACTCTTGGGGGTCCATTCAGCCGGCTGGGGTGTGATTAGCCGGTGGCCTTGTCAGCTCACGTGTGTGAAGGTCGATGGCTTTGCAGGCCAGCTAGCGGTGACTCGCTTGTAGGTGTCAGATTGTTGACACCCCACGTGCTGGATATCACCCCTCGGTGGCCAGCTGGGGGTGAATGAGGCACAGGGCACGGTGTCAGGCATGGCGACATGGCACGGCCAGAGGCCAGCAGCCAGTGCAGGCCAAACCTCAGGCTCCCGTGGCCAATCAGAACGGGGCACTCTCTTTCTGAGGTCACTGGCATCACCCAATGGGGTCTGATTAGGACCCCTTTATGCAAATAAAGGACCTCCTCATTCCCGTAATTTTGGGCTCAGAAAGCCCTCGGATCCAAAAATAGATTCAGGTCTGTAGGTATCTGAGACAATGGAGGTCGTGGGTCAGCCCCAGACAATATTTGACCCTGTCTGCAAAAGTCCTGGCCTTATTTAAAATGATTTAAAAAAATACAAAGCCAGCAACAAGTTGGAACTGAAAAGAAAAAAACCCCAATTCTGCATTCCCAGAGCCAGGGCCGGAGAGGACAGGTCCTCGCCCTTCCGCTGATCCTTTTCCGCACGTGCTGAGATTCTGAGACTCAGCGGCTCAGCTTTGTGCAGAATTTGGGGGGTTTGGTGGGGGGAGGGGGGTTTGACACACAACATTCAGGGCAAAGCTCAGACCTGAGCTCGACCAGAGCACGGAGGCTTTTCCTCTGAAAATCACCATTTTGGGATTCGGTTTTTCCAAGCAGGCCCATTTGTCTCTCAGATGGGGGTGGGGTAGCCCATAATTCCCCGCTGCAGGGCTCCCCCGCCCCCGTCTTTGCCTGCTCACTGGGCTCTGTGCCGGTTCCTGCTGCTGAACAAGGGAACTGCCCGTCCCTGATGCAGGCAGCGCGGCCCCCGCAGAGACGAGACACTGGAGTCATAACATAAGAACATAAGAACATAGGCGCCAACTCTGGGGCTGGAGCACCCACGGGGAAAAACTGGTGGGTGCCAAACTCCCTGCCCCAGCTTACCTCCGCCTCCGCTCTGCCTCCTCCCCTGAGCGCGCCGCATGACCGCTTTTTCCCCCTAACTCCCAGCGCTTGCGCCGCGAAACAGTTGTTTTGCGCGGCTGGGGGGGGAGGAAGGGAGAACGCAGCGCACTCAGGGGAGGAGGCAGGGCCAGGGCAGGGATTTGGGGAGGGGTCCAATAGGGGCAGGGAGGGGGCGGAGTTGGGGCGGGGACTTTGGGGAAGGGGTTGGAATGGGGGCAGGGCGGGGAAGGGGTGAAGTTGGGATGGGGACGGGGGGGCGCGAGCTCCCACCGGTGCCGGGGAAAGTTGGCACCTATGACTGGAGTGAGTCGGCCCCTTGGGAGAGAAGTTGAGGCAAAGTCCCAGCTGCAGAAGCAGAGACGCAAACGCTGCAATACGAGAGCCTAAGGCCCAACACCCATGGGAGGAAACTGCTCTAACGACCAAGTGGGAATCTCCCCTGGGGCAGGGGGGAGTCAGAGGACAGAGATTGCCCAGGCAGCGGGGTCAGCAGCTGGGCAGGGTCACTGCCCCTAGCTCCGGGGTCCCACGCTCCGGGGGTCTGTTCCCGATGATGAGCTGGAGGCAGAATCTTCCCCGCTCTTTGCTGTGGAGAGAGAGGAAAATCGTTCAGAGGCAGCATTAGCTCTGGGGATCCCAGCTAGGGAAGGGGGAAGGGAATTCAGCTTTGGGCGTCCCCCACACTGCACCCCCCATGCACCCCCCACTAACTCCTCTCTATGGCGCGACCTGCCCCAGGGTGGGAATGGACACAGGTTCGAACCCCAAATGCAGAGCATGACCCCGGTCGTACCCGCCCCCGACAGACACCGCCGGGCTCTGGCTTTTCCCTCACACTCGGAAGCTCCCGGACAGCTGGTCTAGCCTGCAACGGGCCGTTGGAGTGACCCTGTGACTCACGCAGCCCAGCCCCATCAGTGCCTGCATCCCTTCTCCCCTCATGGGGACCCCCCCCAACACACACCCATAATGCACTGGGGCGCCGGGCCCTATACCCTTGATTTACTCACTGGCTGCTGGAGTGTAGCCGGGTTTCATGGGGCCTGAAACACAAGCAGAGAATGAGGGTCAGTGCAGGGGAGCAGGGTAACCCCTCCCCCACGGTGACCCCAATCCCCTGACCCCTCTGACACAGGGCTCCCCGTGACCCCAACTGCACCTAGCACAGGCCAGCCCCACCCCAGTGCCCCCCCCCAGCAGGGCACACGGCGCCCAGCCAACAACAGAGCCCACTCTGCCCCCAGCAGGGCCGGGCTATGGTGACTGGCCCTGCCCCATGGCCCTGCCCCATCTCTCCTTGGGGGCAGTGCTAGGAGCCATTCCCCCTTGGGCTGGCTGGGCCGCCCCACTCCCCAGACCTCCCCACATCCCGGCTCCACGGGGACCGGCTGTTACCTGCTGATTTTCTCCTCCACAGGACGACGCCGGCCCCTACGGCTCCAGCCAGAACCAGCGCGGCCAGGACGATGGCAGCCAGGATCCCAGGGTGCAGGGGGCCCTTCTTCCCAGGGGCTGTGGGATGGAGAAGGGCCCAGGTCACCGAGGGGAGCCGCCGCTGGGGCATCCTCCTGGGGCAGCCACAGGCCTTTGCCTTGAACGTCTCCCCGAGGGCGTCTGCAGAGACCTGGCCCCAGGGGAGGGGAAAGGCTGAGCCGGGAGGGGGACGGGGATGGGGCACAGAGGGTGGGTGCTCTGCCGGGCACTGCCAGACACACACGCCACACAGCAACCAGGACCTTCCCGCGTAATGACATCAGCCTGTGGAACTCACTGTCACTGGATGCCACCACGGCCAGAAACTTAATGAGAATTGCTGAGGGATCGGCCATTTTTGTGGGTCACACGAATACCCAGAGCTAGACGAATTCACTCTGACGATGGGCAGGGATATTGACCTTCCTGTGGCCCAGCCTCACCCCATCTCTGTAATTCCCATGGGGCTGTGCCCCCAACCCCTGGGCCCTGCCATTCACCCCCCCATTCACCCCCCCTTACCCCAGACGAGCACGGGCTCCTCCAGGCTGCTGTGCTCCACCCGGCAGGCGTAGCGGTGCCCGTCCTGCTGCGGGGAGATCTCCAGGGACGACTGCGTGTAGTAGGTGCCGTCGGCGTTGGGCAGGATCCCGCTGGAGTCCGTCTCCGCCAGGATGTCTTCTCCGTCCCGCACCCAGGAGACGTGGATGGGACGTGGGTAAAAGCCCCTGACGTGGCAGGAGAGGGTGATGGAGCTGTCTGGGGCGTCTCTGCGGGAAACCGAGACCTTGGGGGGCACTGGGGGGGACAGACAGTGCGTGAGCCACATGCCCGGGGCTGGGACCATGTAACAGGCAGAAGACAAAGACCCGCAGTGTGTCGAGGACTCAAGTGTGTGTGAGACCTGGTCTGCACCCGTTTACACTGATTTGTAAACGGAGCTAGTTAATTTGGTGTAAATCCCCTCTGCAAACTCATCTGAACTGCTCTAATCCTTGCTCAGATTGGTGTAGCTGAATTGGGTAGTTACCAGCACAGGCTTGCGCCCGGGTCTCCTTCGCTGTGTGCTGTTCTGCGCCTTAAGATGGGTACGCCCAGGCAGGTGGTCACTGAGCCATCATAAGAACAGCCACACTGGGTCAGACCAAGGGTCCATCTAGCCCAGTATCCTGTCTGCCGACAGTGGCCAGTGCCAGGTGCTTCAGAGGGAGTGAACAGAACAGGGAATCATCAAGTGATCCATCCCCTGTCGCCCATTCCCAGCTTGCGGAAGCTGTTTGGCAGCGCTTAGGACTTTAGGGCGGGAGGGATGTGGCATGCTCCGGAGAGGAGGTGGAGCGGGGACAGGAAGAGGCGGGCCTGGAGCATTCCCGGCAAAATCCAAGCCTGTTCTCCAGGGAAGCTGCCGCTGCAAAGGTGCTTCCCAGCGTCCTGCTCTGTGCCTGTGTGGGGTAAGCCAGGGGCACAGTACTGTACAGTATAATGCCTTTTGTCTGCCCCCAAAAATGTCCTTGGAACCTAACCCCCCACATTTACCTTAAATCTTAGGGGACAATTGGATTTGTTTCACTTAAAGTTGCATTTTTCAGGAACAGAACTACAACGTTAAGTGAGGAGTTATTGTAGCAACCTGTAGCTCTCATCGAGCGCTTGATCTTAAAGCGCTTTACAAAGGAGGTCAGAGTCATTAGCCCCATTGTACACATGAGGAAACTGAGGCACAGAGCGTGGGAGTGATTCACCCAGCAGGCCAGTGGCAGAGCTGGGGCTAGAACCCAGGTGTCCTGAGTCCCAGCCCAGTGCATTATCCACTAGGCCACACCACCCTTTCTGGACATACCCACCTCCCACTGGGGTCCCTGTGTCCCATCACCCACACCCCATGACAGATCCCCGCTGCTCACTCACCCTGCTGCTCCAGCACCGCCCGTCCCCGCTGCACCAGGCTCCGCAGGGTCCCCAGGCACTCGTGTTGCAGGAACTGCTGGACGTACTGAGTGTAGCTCTTGCCGGTCTCCCAGCGCTGCTTCGGGGCAAAGGCCGGCTGCACGGCCGCGACCCACGTCCCCGTCTGGGCATCGAAGCTGATGAAGTCCCTCCCGTCGTAGGCGTACTGGTACCTCAGGTCGCGGGGGGCCTGGCCGCTCAGGGCACAGCCCACCTGAACCTGCTCAGTGTGAACCCCTGGAGGGGACGGAGAGAGAGCTCAGACCCTGCACTGAGAGCTGGGAAATGTGTCTGTAGGTGGGTGGGGTCAGAGGACACCCGGCCGGACGGCGGTTTACCGTCTCTGACCATGTGGCGGCCTCATGCTGAGCTAGGGAACAATCTCAGAGGACGCCGAGGAGCAGGAGGGGTCACAGCAGACCCACGGGAAGGACTGAGGGGTTGGGATCCTGCCAGACAGTTACTGAGCTCCTGGCGTCTCTCCTCCAGTGAACATGAGAGTTGCCATATGGGGTGAGACCAAGGTCTGACAGTGACCAATACCAGAGATTGAGGGGGAGTGCACAGAACAGGGCAATTCTGGAGTGATCCACCCCTGTCTTCCCCTCCTGGCTTCTGGCAGTTGGAGGTTTAGGGTTGCCCCAGGCATGGGGTTGTGTCCCTGCCCATCCTGGCTAATAGCCATTGACGGAACTATCCTCCAGGAACTTATCTAGTTCTTTTTTGAACCCAGTTATACTTTTGGTCTTCACAACATCCCCCGGCAATGAGTTCCACAGGGTAACTGTGCGTTGTGTGAAGAAATACTTTCTCATGTTTGTATTAGACCTGCTGCCTATTAATTTCATCAGATGACCCCTGGTTTTTTACTGGTGGAAAGGATAAAGAACTCTTTTCTATTTACTTTCTCCACACCAGTCACGATTTTATAGACCTCTATCATATGCCCCCTTAGTCATCTCTTTTCTAAGCTCAACACCCCTAATCTTTCTAGTCTCTCCTCAAATGGAAGCTGTTCCATACCCATGATCATCTTTGCTGGCCTTTTCTGAACCTTTTCCAGTTCCAGTTCCCTTTTGGAGATGGGGTGACCAGACCTGCACGCAGTAGTCAAGGTGTGGGCACACCATGGATTTATATAGAGGCTTTATGATATTTTCTGTCTTATTTTCTACCCCTTTCCTAATGACTCCCGACATTCTGTTAGCCTTGGGAAAGGCTGTTTCCACAGAATTGTTATTTTTGTGAGAAAATTTCAATTTGGCCAGAAAACATTGATTTTCTGTTGGGGAAATTGAAAGGGAAGATCCTGGGGCTGCCCGGCTCCCTGCCTGGGATTTTTCTGAGATGGAATTTCTGAAAAATTTCCTTCCTGTGGAAACCTCCCATTTCCGACTTCCCTTCCGATCGGGAATGAAAACACTTCCGGGAATGTGAAATTTTCTGAGGGAAGAAAACTCCATTTTCCAGCCAGCTCTGGTTTGGGCAGCACCTAGCACAAGGCAGCCCCAATCTCAAAAATGATCTATTGGAATTAGGAGAGGTTCAGAAAAGGGCAACACAAATGATTAAGGGTATGAAGCAGCTTCCATATGAAGAGAGATTAATAACACTGAGACTTTTCAGCTTGGTAAAGAGACGGCTAAGGGGGGATATGATAGAGGTCTATAAAGTCATGACTGGTGTGGAGAAAGTAAATAAGGGGTCACCAAATGAAAATAATAGGCAGCAGGTTTAAAACAAAGAAAAGGAAGTAAGCTGGGAATGGGCGACAGGGGATGGATCACTTGATGATTCCCTGTTAGGTTCACTCCCTCTGGGGTACCTGGCACTGGGCACTGTGGGCAGACAGGATACTGGGCTGGATGGACCTTTGGTCTGACCCAGTGTGGCCGTTCTTATGTTCTTATGATCCCCAGTGGGAGTGATTCTGAGCGGGCTGCTCTCCCGTGTCCATTAATAACAACAACTCTCAGACACTCACCGCCCGTCTGGTTGTGCAGCTGCATCCACCAACTGGTCTCAACTTTTGAGCCCTTCTCGTGCCTCAAGAACTCCTGGGTCTTTTCCTTGAGATACTCAGCGCCCACGGCCTGCTCTGCCCACGTCTGGGTGGGTCGGACCTCTCGCGTGTCGCTGCTGTAGTACGCGATCTGAACGTCATCCAGCTTGGAGATCATGAAGTAGTGATGGGTCCCGTCTTCCTGGGTGACGGCTGTGACCAGCACGGCCAGGCTGTGGCGCCCTAAAGCAACAGGAGCGAGGTTGAGTTAACCACAGACTTCTTCCTTTGCCCAGGGGACACCAGGGTCACCCAGTGGGGACCAGCAGAAACCTCCCAGCCCCAGCCACGTCCCCCTGCCCTCAGCCCCATCCTGGCGAGGGACAAGCTGGGATCTGTCAGTGACTCACACTGCGCGGAGCCGAGGGGGAATCAGGAAGGATGATCTCTCAGCCTGCGCCTCTGAAAGCCCACAGCTTGTTTAGGGGGGTCAGACACTGGTGGGATGTAGGAGGGTTAACTGAGCCCTGAAGGACTCTCCCTCATGGGCAAATGCCCCGAGGGTGGGAGGGGTGGATGGGTAAACTGCCTACAGCAGAACCTGGGCTGTTTGTGGCCTGTGTGCCTGTCTGCGGTGTCCATGTGGGGCGTTTGTGTGTGATGTCTGCTTCTGTGTACGTGAGTGGGGGGGCATGTGTGTGCAAGGCCCTTCATTGTCAGTTTTTACTGATTTTTACTGAAAGATTCCCGGGCTTTCCAGAAGCTGTTATTTGGTGTTTACTGATTTTTCACCCCAATTTTGGCTCACTGGGGTACACAGAAATGTTGACTATAGGGTGACCAGATGATAACTTCAAAATATCGGGACCACCGCAGGGGGAGCGCCTTTTCAATTGTTACACTCACCGCGTCCGGGTCTTCGGCGGCACTCCAGCGGCGGGTCCTTCAGTCACTGATGGTCTTCGGTGGCATTTCAGCGGCGGGTAATAAATCTTGCCACCAAAGAAAGAAGTACCTGCCGCTGAAATGCCGCCGAAGACACAGATGTGCCGGGAGAGTGTAACAATTGAAAAGGTGCTCCCCCTGTCTCTCACCGCTGCTTTAACAAAAAAAATAAAAATCAAATAAAAATGGGCCGCTGCGCCCGAAACAAAATATCAGGACAAATGGCATCCCGACCGACGCGGGACAAACTGCTCAATATCGGGACAGTCCCAATTTTATCGGGACGTCTGGTCACCCTAGTTGACTATGGTATGAAAATCCAACCTGTGCCGTGACAGCAGGTTGATGTGTTTGTGCTAATAATAAATTAGTCTAAGGCTATGTCTACACTACAGAATTAGGTCGGATTTATAGAAGCCGGTTTTATAGAAACCGGTTGTATGCAGCCGATTGTGTGTGTCCCCACCTAAAATGCTCTAAGTGCATGAAGTCGGCGGACCGCGTCCACAGTACCGAGGCTAGCGTCGACTTCCGGCGCATTGCACTATGGTACCTATCCCACAGTTCCCGGAGCCTCCGGCGCCCATTGGAATTATGGGTTGAGATCGCAATGCCCGGATGATGCAAAGCAGTGCCGCGAGGGGTTCTGGGTACATTGCGTCAGGCCCCTCCCCCGCCGTCACAGCAACGGCAGACAATAGATTCGCGCCTTTTTACCTGGGTTACCTGTGCAGACAACATACCACGCCAAGCATTGAGCCCGCTCAGCTCAGCTCACCGTCACCATATCTCTTCCGGGTGCCGGCAAACGTGGGACTGCATTGCTAAACAGCAGCAGCAGCTTACTGCCTTTTGGCGGTAGACGGTGCAGCATGACTGGTAGCCTTCATTGGCGATCTGGGTGCAGGCAGCCGTGGGGCTGGCAGCCGTAGGGCTGCATTGCACCAGCCCCTTGCCTTTTGGTAGAAGATGGTATATTACGACTGGTAACCGTCGTCATCGTACTGCAGTGGCTGTCGATCATGGGCACCCGGGCAGACAATGATGGTTATCAGTCGTAGTATGCTATTTTCTGCCAAGTGCCCAATATTGTCTGCTAAGCACCCAGAAGAGGCCGAGGGCTATCTGGGTGCTGGCAGACATGGGGCTGGCAGCCGTGGGGCTGCATTGCACCAGCCCCCTTGCCTTGATGATGATGGTTATCAGACGTAGTATGCGCAGGATGGGGCAACATTGCTACACAGCAGCAACCCCTTGCCTTTTGGGCAGTAGATAGTATATTACGACTGGTATCCATCGTTGTCATACTGGGTATCAGATCGTGCAATAGACCTGAAGGCTAACTGCCAAGCGCCCAGTATTTGCTGCCAAGCACCCAGAAAATGCCAAGGGCTATCAGTCATGCTGCACCGTCGTCTTAAGATGTAAAAAATAGATTTATTCTGTATTCATTTGCTTCCCCCCCTTCCTCCTGCTAAACCCAGGCTTTTGAGTTCAATCTTTGGGGGGGGGGGGCATTCTGTGTGACAGTTGTTTGTGTTTCTCCCTGATGCAAAGCCACCTTTCTTGATTTTAATTCCCTGTACCTGTATGCCATGTCGTCACTCACCCCTCCCTCCCTCCCACCCTTCTTCCCCTGGTCCGTCAGATACTACTTTCGCGCCTTTTTTCAAACCAGACGCCATAGCCAGCACTGGGATCATGGAGCCCGCTCAGATCACCGCGGCAATTATGAGCACTATGAACACCACGCGCATTGTCCTGGAAAACATGCAGAGCCTCCTGGACATGCCAAAGCCAAACCAGGACCAGCTGAGGAGGAGGCGATTGCAGCGCGGCGACGATAGTGATGAGGAAATTGACATGGACCTCTCACAAGGCACAGGCCCCAGCAATGTGGAAATCCTGGTCTTACTGGGGCAGGTTCATGCCGTGGACCGCCGATTCTGGGCCCGGGAAACAAGCACAGAGTGGTGGGACCGCATCGTGTTGCAGGTCTGGGACGATGCCCAGTGGCTGCGAAACTTTCGCATGCGTAAGGGCACTTTCATGGAACTTTGTGACTTGCTTTCCCCTGCCCTGAAGCGCCAGAATACCAGGATGAGAGCAGCCCTCACAGTGGAGAAGCGAGTGGCGATAGCCCTGTGGAAGCTTGCAACGCCAGACAGCTACCGGTCAGTCGGGAATCAATTTGGAGTGGGCAAATCTACTGTGGGGACTGCTGTGATCCAAGTTGCCAGGGCAATGAGAGACCTGGTGATATCAAGGGTAGTGACTCTGGGAAACGTGCAGACCATAGTGGATGGCTTTGCTGCAATGGGATTCCCAAACTGTGGTGGGGCCATAGACGGAACCCATATCCCTATCTTGGCACCGGCGCACCAAGCCACCGACTACATAAACCGCAAGGGGTACTTTTCAATGCTGCTGCAAGCCCTGGTGGATCACAAGGGACGTTTCACCGACATCAACGTGGGCTGGCCGGGAAGGGTACATGATGCTCGCGTCTTCAGGCAGTCTCTTCTGTTTCGAAAGCTGGAGGAAGGGACTTTCTTCCCAGACCAGAAAATAACCGTTGGGGATGTTGAAATGCCTATCGTGATCCTTGGGGACCCAGCCTACCCCTTAATGCCATGGCTCATGAAGCCATACACAGGCAGCCTGGACAGCAGTCAGGACCTGTTCAACTACAGGCTGAGCAAGTGCCGAATGGTGGTGGAATGTGCATTTGGCCGTTTAAAAGCGCGCTGGCGCAGCTTACTGACTCGCTCAGACCTTAGCGAAAAGAATCTCCCCATTGTTATTGCTACTTGCTGTGCGCTCCACAATATATGTGAAAGTAAGGGGGAGACATTTATGGCGGGGTGGGAGGTTGAGGCAAATCGCCTGGCCGCTGATTACGCGCAGCCAGACACCAGGGCGGTTAGAGGAGCACAGCAGGGCGCGGTGCGCATCAGAGAAGCGTTGAAAACCAGTTTTGTGACTGGCCAGGCTACGGAGTGAAACTTCTGTTTGTTGCTCCTTGATGAACCCTCTGCCCCTCCCCCACCACCCTGTTAACTCTACTTCCCTGCAAACCAACCACCCCACCCTCCCCTACTACCCTCCCCCCTTCGAGCACCACTTGCAGAGGCAATAAAGTCATTGATACTTCACATTCAGGCATTCTTTATTAATTCAGCACACAACTAGGGGGATAATTGGAAAGGTAGCCCGGGATGGGTGGGGGAGGAGGGAAGGAAAAGGACACACTCCAATTTAAAACTTTAAAACTTATTGCTATGGAAATCATCTAGGGTGGAGTGAGTGGGTGGCCGAAGGCCCCCCCACCGTGTTCTTGGGCGTCTGGGTGAGGAGGCAATGGGACTTGGGGAGGATGGCTGCTGGTTACAGAGGGGCTGTAGCGGCGGTCTCTGCTCCTGCTGCCTTTCCTGCAGCTCAACCATACGCAGGAGCATATCACTTTGATGCTCCAGCAGCCGGAGCATCGACTCTTGCTTTCTGATTACAAGTTGACGCCACCTCTCCTCTTCAGCCCGCGTTTCAGCACGCAACTTCTCCTCTTCAGCCCGCGATTCAGCACGCCACCTCTCCTCTCGCTCATATTGGGCTTTTTTAAAATCAGTCATTGACTGCCTCCACGCATTCAGCTGTGCTCTGTCAGCGTGGGAGGCAGTCTGAAGTTCAGTAAACATTTCGTCACGCGTCCTTCGCTTCCTTCTTCGAATATTCACTAGCCTCTGCGAAGGAGTAAGATTTGCAGCTGGTGGATGAGAAGGGAGAGGTTGTTAAAAAAGATACATTTTAGAGAACAATGGGTAGACTCTTTCACGTTAGATTTTGCTGTTCACAACATCACACAGCACATGTGCTTTCGTTACAAGGTCGCATTTTTCCTCTTATATTGAGAGTCTCCTGGTTTGGTGTGAGAGATCACTCACGCAGTGCCAGGACACAGATTTCAGCTTGCAGGCAGCCATGGTAAGACATATAGTCTTTGGGCTTTTTTAACCTTCTTAACATGTGGGGATGGTTTCAAACAGTCCTGCCCTCATTTCCCATACCAAGCACCCGTGCCATTTAAAATGGGTTTGCAATGTAAAAGGAGGGGATGCGATTTCAGGTTTAACATGCAGCACAAACCCAACTAACTCCCCTCCCCCTCACACCCAATTCTCTGGGATGGTCACTTCACCCCTCCCCCCCACCGCGTGGTTAACAGCGGGGAATATTTCTGTTCAGCAGACCAGGAAGGGGCACCTCTGAATGTCCCCTTAATAAAATTGCCCCATTTTAACCAGGTGACCGTGAATGATATCACTCTCCTGAGGATAACAAAGAGCGATAAGGAATGGATGTTGTCTGCATGCCAGCAAACACCGGGACCATACGCTGCCATGCTTTGTTATGCAATGATTCCAGACTACGTGCTACTGGCCTGGCGTGGTAAAGTGTCCTACCATGGCGGACGGGATAAGGCAGCCCTCCCCAGAAACCTTTTGCAAAGGCTTTGGGATTACATGAAGGAGAGCTTTCTGGAGATGTCCCTGGAGGATTTCCGCTCCATCCCCATACACGTTAACAGACTTTTCCAGTAGCTGTACTGGCCGCGATTGCCAGGGCAAATTAATCATTAATCATTAAACACGCTTGTTTTTAAACCATGTGTAATTTTTGCAAAGGTACACTCACCAGAGGTCCCCCCCTGTGTGCCCTCAGGGTCTTGGGTCAGTTCGGGGGTTACTGTTTCCAGGTCCAGGGTGACAAACATATCCTGGCTGTTGGGGTAACTGGTTTCTCCGCTTCCTTGCTGCTGTGAGCTATCTATGTTCTCTCCATCCTCATCTTCCTCGTCCGCCGAACCCGCTTCCCCGTTTGCAGAGAGGGACTCATAGAACACGCTTGGGCTAGTGGTGGCTGCACCCCCTAGAATGGCATGCAGCTCCGCGTAGTAGCGGCATGTTTGCGGCTCTGCCCCGGACCTTCCGTTTGCGTCTCTGACTTTGTGGTAGGCTTGCCTTAGCTCCTTAATTTTCACGCGGCACTGCCGCGCGTCCCTGTTATGGCCTCTGTCCTTCATGGCCTTGGAGATCTTTTCTAATGTTTTGCCGTTTCTTTTACTGTTTCGGAGTTCGGCAACCACTGATTCATCTCCCCAGATGGCGATCAGATCCTGTACCTCCCGTTCGGTCCAGGCTGGAGCTCTTCTGCGATCCTGGGACTGGGACTGGGACTCCATCATGGTTACCTGTGCTGATGGGCTCTGCATGGTCACCTGTGCTCTCCACGCTGAGCAAACAGGAAATGAAATTCAAACGTTCGCGGGGCTTTTCCTGTCTACCTGGCCAGTGCATCTGAGATGAGAGTGCTGTCCAGAGCGGTCACAATGAAGCACTGTGGGATAGCTCCCGGAGGCCAGTAATGTCGAATTCCGTCCACACTAACCCAATTCCGACCCCCTAAGGTCGATTTTATCGCTAATCCCCTTGTCGAGGTGGTGTTAGGAAACCGGTTTAAAGGGCCCTTTAAGTCGACAGAAAGGGCTTCGTAGTGTAAACGTGTCCAGGCTTAAGTCGATTTAACGTGGCTAAAGTCGACCTAAACTCGTAGTGTAGACCAGGCCTAAGTGTCAGCGCGAGGCTGCCTGTTAACATAGTCAATGGAGAGGAAGCTACAAACGCACACACACATGGGTACACATTGTTACTGTGCAGATCATGAAATAAACAGTAGCATTAAACTCCTTTCACTTTCAATACTCAGACTTTTCCCTCTTGTTGCTTTTTTCCTGTCCTCCCCTCCCCCAGTATGAACCTCAATATTGACCCAGAAAACTGGGCAGTTAATATCTGGTGCTGGTTTTCACCCATTTTTTAAATGTTTGTAATAAACACTGATCAATTTCAAGGAAAATGTAAACGAAATAACATCTGAAAACAAAGGGCCTAGGGTAGGGTGACCATATTTCCCAAAGGGAAAACGGGACACTGTGTGGAAAACGGGCTGGGGCTGGCATCGCCGGAGCCCTGCCTGCTCCCCACCCGAGCCCTGACTCCCCCTCCGCGCGGGGCTGGCATCGCTACTCGCCCCCCCCCCGCATGTTCCTCCGCACCCCACTTTTTGTTCAAGTTGGCAAGAGCAAACAGGACAAATGCCCACTTTTGCCAAAAAAGTCATGACTGCCGGGACAGGGCTTACAAAAGGGACTGTCCCGGGATATGGTCACCCTAGCCTTGTGGGGGCTGGGTGTACGCATGCGCCCACGGCCCTTCCCAGGAACTAAACAGGCCAGTCCTGCAGGGATATGGGGCTCTCAGGGGGCCAGCCAAGCTGCCCCCCTCTTTTTGTGCCAGAGGCAGGAGACAATCACATGTCTCTCGCTGTGCAGGGGAGCAGCTCCCAGAGATTCTGCTCCTTTGCTCCTGGAAACATAAGTAACTTTCTTTTGTTTCCACCTCAGCTGAGCCTGGTGCAGCCAGCCGGGTTACTGCACAGCAGTGCCGGAGCCGGGGTACCAGGGATAACCGGAGCTCACCCGCTTCTCATTGGTGACACGGTGTTTTGCTGAGGTGAGGTGACCCACTGCTATATTTACCATGACACCACTGCCCGCGAGGGTCACTGGGCCGGTCCCCCTCTGCTCCCGTAGCACGAGCCGGCTCCTCTCCCTGCGCTCACTCACCCTGGTTTGACATCACCCCTAGGGGTGGGGGGCGGCTCTTGGGCTGGCGTGTGGGGATTTCTGGCAGAGCCCCCAAAGGAGGATGGGGGGATGCGGCTCAGGCCCATGGAGGAGACGGAGCCGAGGGGCTGGACAGTTGTAGATTTCAAGGCCAGAAGGGACCATTCATGATCTGGACTAGGGCAGCGCCTAGGAGCCTCCATCCTGGCCCAGGACCCGGCTGCGCGGGTGCTGTACAAACGCAGAACAACCCAAGGAGCTCATGCCCCCTCTGCGCTGCTGTATGGCCGCCCCATGGGGTGCCCCCCCGCCACCCCCCCGCCCAGCTGGTAACTAGCTGTTCTAGTGCCTGGGGCCAGCAAGCATCTTTGTTACCCCTACCCGGTTTTTTCATCATATTTCCACCCCGTTTTCCACCCCTGCAGCTTTGCTCCCTGGGCGGCTGCCCCCCTCGCCCCACCCTGGTTACAGCAGATCAAGCCGTGGGTGTGTAAACTGCTCCAGTCGTGCCCAGGGCCGGTGTAACCACTAGGTGAACTAGGCAGCCGCCTAGGGCACAGGGGCAGGTACCTGTCAGCCTCCAGTGCTCGGGCCACACCAGCAGCCTCTTCACCTCGGAGTCTCCCCTGCTTGCCCGGGGCCACTCCTCCTCTCGGGCTCCCCGGCCGCTCTGCTGCTGCTGTTTCCCGGCCCTGCCGCGCGGCGCAGGAGAAGGACGGCTGTAGGTGGGAAACAGCAGCAGCAGCGCGGCCTCTCCTGCCCCATGGCGGCTACGCTCCCCGCCTGCCCCTGCTGCTGCGGAGGCTGCTGCCGCCCTGGGCTCGGGCCGCCCGGCTCCCCCCGAGTGGCGCCCGGTTCCTGCTGCTCTTGGCTGGCAGGTGCGGGGCCCAACTGAGCCCGACCCCTTGCGTCTCCTCCGCGGTGGCGGCCCCTGCCCGCGTCCTCCCGGGCGGCCGCGGTGGCAGCGGCCGGGGAGCCTGAGAGGAGGAGCGGCCCCCGGGCAAGCAGGGGAGACTCCGAGGTGAAGAGGCTGCTGGCGCGGCCGGAGCACTGGAGACTGACAGGTACCTGCCCCTGCCCCATCCCGGCACCACCTGCCCCCCCCAGTCCAGTGAGTGTTACTTGCCCCACCAGCCTCAGCGCCCTGCCCCATACTGTCAGCCACGCCAATCTCACTGTTACATCAGCACCCCTTGGCAAAGGGCCCCCTGATTTTCACAAACAGCTGTCACCGCAGGCCTGACAAACTCACTGCACCCCATATGTGTCTTACAGGGCACTGACCCACAGAGAGGAATGTGGAAGGGATCTACACAAGGCTGGTAACTTGTCAAGAGTGAGACTCTTTGTGAGATGTGTGCATGGGTAATACTGAAGGAATAATGTATTTACCTTAAAAGTGCTTTATAGACCTGGAGTCGAAATGAGTCACCAGGGGATAATGATTGGTCACCTGCCTAACCTGGCTCAATTGTTTAGCTTTGCACAATAGTAAGACTTTGACTGGGACACCATCAGAGGCAATGGCAAACAATTGAAACGCCTTAAAGGTAAAAAAGAAACATTACAACAGCCGTTACCCATTCTGACAAGCTGTTTATAATGCTCAGTTTACTAGTTTTCGGAGGTTGTCGAGGGGAGGGGAGAAGGAGGGGGGGCACAAGGTGGCCTAGGGCGCAAAATGTCTTTGCACTGACCCTGGTCGTGCCCACCCCCCATCATGCACGGAATGTGTCGCGCCCCCCCTCCCCCCATTACTGGTAATCGGCATTAATCCGTCTATTGGTGCTGCTGCTGGCGGCGTCGCTGCCTTCAGAGCTGGGCGGCCGGAGAGTGGAGGCTGCTGGCCGGGGTATTCGTGGCAGCAGCGGCGGCGGTGCGGGAGGACTAGTTATTTAATTCCGCCCCCCCCCCCCCAATTCCCGCTCTGTTTTTATCCTGCGTTGCTACCATGGCAGCGGGTCCTGCGGGACCCCCGGGATCCCAGTTTGCTCATGTCCCCCCCAAGAATCTCTTGCGCCCCCAGTTTGCCCCCCCCCCCGTGTCAGAGGGAGCTGCCCGGCCTGTTACGGTGACACCCCCCGCTGGGGTCACCCTGCCCCCCCAACCCCCCTCGTACTCACCGCCCGCCGCGGCTGGAGCCAGGAGCCCCCCACAGAGCGCCAGGAGCAGCCCCCAGGCCATGGGTCCTGGACGGGGGGGGGCAATAGGCGCCTGTATAAGACAAAGCCCCGAATATCCAGATGTGGGGTCACCCCGCTCGCGGGGCCTCAGCCCAGGGGAGACAGGGGAGCCGGGCAGCCTGGCACACACCTGCTGTGTCACTTTCACTTTCCAAAGTGTCGCAGCTGCCTGTGACCATCCAATCAGGATGCAGGCAGAGGTGGTTCGTCATCGGTATCCGGGCAGACCGGGCTGTGTGAAGTTACTGCACACAAACATCCCATGGCTGCGGGCCCATGGGGCTCCCCCAGCCTGGCCTGCCCCGTGCCCGGGGGTGCGAAGGGCCGGGGCAGCGCTGCGGGCGGGGTGGGGGCTGCAGGGCCTGGCGGAGCCCGGGGAGCTGGGCGGGGAGGGGCTGGACCCGCTCTGGGGCAGGGCACCCGGCGCGGGTACCATGGGGCACGGGCACAAAGCGGGTAAAGGGGCCAGGAGCGAATCCTGGCTGGGAAGGAGAAGAAGGTTTCGGACCCTCCGAGGGGCGAGGCTGGAGCAGCCCCCATAGGACCTGGGGGGGCACAAACCATCCCTCCATTGCTTGAGAGCCTGGAAGGGAGCGGGAGAAGCGGCGCCCGCGCCGCGGCCACTCGGAGTCTCCCCCTCCCTCCCAGGCTCTCAAATCTGGGAGGGAGGGGGAGATCCCGAGCGGCCGCGGCGCGGGCGCCGATTCTCCCCCTCCCTCCCTCCTAGGCTTGAGAGCCTTGGGGGAGGAGGCAGGGCTGGGGATTGGGGGAAGGGGCGGAGTTGAGGTGGGGCCGGGGGTGGGGTAATTAAAAAACGGGGGGGGGACCCCTTTATGCAAATAAAGGACCTCCTCATTCCCGTAATTTTGGGCTCAGAAAGCCCTCGGATCCAAAAATATATGCAGTCCGCAGGTCTGTAGGTACCTGAGACACTGGAGGTGCTGGGTCAGCCCCAGACAATATTTGACCTTGTCTGCAAAAGTCCTGGCCTTATTTAAAATTATTTAAAAAAAATGCAAAGCCAGCAAAAAGTTGGAACTGAAAAGGAAAACCCCCCAGTTCTGCATTCCCGGAGCCAGGGCCGGAGAAGGATGGGTCCTTTCGCTGTTCCTGCTTCACAGAGAGACGCTCACGTATTACACACGTGGTGAGATTCTGAGACTCACCAGCTCAGCTTTGTGCAGAATTTGGGGGGTTTGGTGGGGGAGGGGGTTTGACACACAACATTCAGGGCAAAGCTCGGACCTGAGCTCAAACAGAGCACGGAGTCTTTTCCTCTGAAAATCACCATTTTGGGATTTGCTTTTTCCAAGCAGGCCCATTTGCCTCTCAGATGGGGGTGGAGTAGCCCATAATTCCCCGCTGCGGGGCTCCCCCGCCCCTGTCTTTGCCTGCTCACTGGGCTCTGTGCCGGTTCCTGCTGCTGGACAAGGGGAACTGCCCATCCCTGATGCAGGCAGCGCGGCCCCCGCACAGACGAGACACTGGAGCGTGTCGGCCCTTTGGGGAGAAGTTGAGGCAAAGTCCCGGCTGCAGAAGCAGAGACGCAAACGCTGCAATCGGAGAGCCTGAGGCCCAACACCCACAGGAGGAAACTGCTCTAACGACCAGGGCAGGAATCTCCCCCAGGGCAGGGGGGAGTCAGAGGACAGAGATCGCCCAGCCAGCGGGGTCAGCGTCACTGTGCCCCTAGCTCCGGGGTCCCACGCTCCGGGGGTCTGTTCCCAATGACGAGCTGGAGGCAGAATCTTCTCTGATCTATGATGTGGAGAGAGAAGAAAATCGTTCAGAGGCAGCGTTAGCTGTGGGGAGCCCAGCTAGGGAAGGGGGAGGGGAATTCAGCTCTGGGCGTCCCCCACACTGCACCCCCCACGCACCCCACGCTAACTCCTCTCTATGGAGCGACCTCCCCCAGGCTGGGAATGGACACGGGTTCGAACCCCAAACGCAGCATGTGACCCCAGTCGTACCCACCCCCGACAGACACCGCCGGGCTCCGGCTTTTCCCTCACACTCGGAAGCTCCTGGACGGCTGGTCTGGCCTGCAACGGGCCCTTGGAGTGATGACTGTGACTCACGCAGCCCAGCCCCATCAGTGCCTGCATCCCTTCTCCCCTCATGGGGACCCCCTGCACCCATAATGCACTGGGGCGCTGGGCCCTGTACCCTGGATTTACTCACTGGCTGCTGGAGCGTAGCCGGGATTCATGGGGCAGAATGAAACACAAGCAGAGAATGAGGGTCAGTGCAGGGGAGCAGGGTAACCGCTCCCCCACGGTGACCCCAACCCCCCTCCCCCAGACACAGGGCTCCCCGTGACCCTGACTGCACCTCACCCAGGCCAGACCCACCCCAGTGCCCCCCCCCAGCAGGGCACACGGTGCCCAGCCAACGACAGAGCCAACTGTGCCCCCAGCTGTGACAGGTTACAGTGATCAGCCCTGCCCCATGGCCCTGCCCCACCTCTCCTTGGGGGCAGTGGGAGGAGCCATTCCCCCTTGGGCTGGCTGGGCCGCCCCACTCCCCAGACCTCCCCACATCCCGGCTCCACGGGGACTGGCTCTTACCTGCTGATTTTCTCCTCCACAGGATGATGCCGACCCCTACGGCTCCAGCCAGAACCAGCGCGGCCAGGACGATGGCGGCCAGGACCCCGGGGGTCAGGGGGCCCTTCTTCCCAGGGGCTGTGGGATGGAGAAGGGCCCAGGTCACCGAGGGGAGCAGCCGCTGGGGCATCCTCCTGGGGCAGCCACAGGCCTTTGCCTTGAACGTCTCCCCGAGGGCGTCTGCAGAGACCTGGCCCCAGGGGAGGGGAAAGGCTGAGCCGGGAGGTGGACGGGGATGGGGCACAGAGGGTGGGTGCTCTGCTGGGCACTGCCAGACACACACGCCACACAGCAACCAGGCCCTTCCCTCGTAACGACATCAGCCTGTGGAACTCACTGTCACTGGATGATGCCATGGCCAGAAACTTAATGAGATTCTCTGAGGGATCGGCCATTTCTGTGGGTCACACGAATACCCAGAGCTAGACGAATTTGCTCTGACAATGGGCAGGGATATTGACCTTCCTGTGGCCCAGCCTCACCCCATCTCTGTAATTCCCATGGGGCTGTGCCCCCAACCCCTGGGCCCTGCCATTCACCCCCCTTACCCCAGACGAGCACGGGCTCCGGCAGGCTGCTGTGCTCCACCTGGCAGGCGTAGCGGTGCCCGTCCTGCTGCGGGGAGATCTCCAGGGACGACTGTGTGTAGTAGGTGCTGTCGGTGTTGGGCAGGATCCCGCTGGAGTCCGTCTCCGCCAGGATGTCTTCTCCGTCCCGCACCCAGGAGACGTGGATGGGACGCGGGTAAAAGCCCCTGGCGCGGCAGGAGAGGGTGACGGAGCCGTTGGGGGCATCTCTGTGGGAAACTGAGACTTCGGGGGGCACTGGGGGGAGACACAGCATGTGAGCCACATGCCAGGGACTGGGACCATATAATAGACAGAAGACAAAGGCCCCACATTTGTCGATTACTCACGTGTGTGTGAGACCTGGTCAGCACCCGTTTACACTGATTTGTAAATGGAGCTAGTTAATCTGGTGTAAATCCACTTGTGACGTTGTATGGAATTGTGAGACACTTTATATTATTAATAATACCAATATTATTGTAAGCAGAGTCAGGATGAGCTCTACCCTGACATCTGGTGGTGAATTGTGGCGAGTTGTGGAAAAGAACTCCAGGGGCTGATCTTGTTTGCATAGGCACACCCACTCGCCTGGCATGAAACACAGCAACTGAAAGTGGTTACTTTGGCTGGTGTGGGATCCCCAGTTTCTCTGTTATTGGGGCAGGAAGAATAAAGTGTTGTTACCCTGATTATGTGACTTAAGGGCAGTAGAACTGTACTTGGCATTTTATGATGGAGAGACTCGCCATCAACTAAGTAGCACTTGCTAGACAAGGAACATGGGTTCCAAAACCCAGTGACTTGAGAGAGGCTGGGGACAGGTATTTGTACTTGATGGTATGGGCCCCCTTTGAGGGCCTAAAACACCAATTGCACCTCTTCCTTTCTCCACTGGGGAATATCAGTGCTAATCTTGATTCTATTAGGAGTCTAGTTACAGGCTGCTGAGCTGAATTCACCTCGGGCCAATGGTGCACCAGCACTGAGACTCCCCTACTACAAGCTGAATTCACTAAAGAGCTGAAATCACTGAGTGCTGTGTTAAGTAGTGGGGAGCCTGAAGATATATGGCTAGTGGAGCGGAGCAGTTGGCGGGACAGCTGGAGTGGCTCACGGGACGGATGGTGGAGAAGAGCGGCTGGTAGAGTGGCTCACGGTGAGGGCTGCAGCAGAACCCCACGGAGAGGCGGGACAGTTGGCCTTGGACCATGTAAGGTGCCCCTTAACACCCCTGCGGTCCCCCCATTTCCACCCAGAATGGGAGGTAAAACTCTGCAGATAAACTTTTAAACTCTGGGGCTGCACTGACCAGGGACAGAGACTTTTGGGGTATTGGACTTTTGGGACTTTGGGTGATTTTTTGGATTGCTGGACTTAAGACCCTGAGGGGAAAAGGATACTGCCAAACTTACTTGGCGGGGGAGGGTGTGTGTTTTGCTCATGGTTTGTGTTATGAATCCTGTTTGTGGTGTTTCCCCAACATAATGCCGCATTGTTTCCCTCCTTTATTTAAAGGCTTTTGCTACACTCAGACTCCGTGCTTGTGAGAGGAGAAGTATTGCCTCTTAGAGGCGCCTGGGGGATGGTATGTAATTGTCCCAGGTCACTGGGTGGGGGCTCAAGCCAGTTTTGCATTGTGTTATTGAAAGGGAACTCCTAGATACTGAACTCGGCCTGTGTTGCTGCCAACTCAGACGGGCAGAAGGATTACATTATAAAATTGCAATAAATCATGCCAGATATGCCATGTAAGGTGTTATTGACAATGTTATGATTTGCGGAGGATTATAATCTTGTTTATATGTTTGTATCATCTTTGTACTGTGAGTTACAGATTTGTATGGTTTCAAAACCTGGTATATCAAAATTTGTGCTGTGTTTCTGGGTGACGCCCCCAGACAGATTGGCATCAGCACTAAGCCTGCTAGATGGCCCACCAAGGGACATCAGCTGTACAATGAACCCATTGAAAAAATCCAGGGACTGCACCGTATGAATCAGCGGGACATGTCGGGGCTGCCTATGGACACAACCCTAAGGTTTTTCCCTGCCGTGTGCTGTGAGCTTGTGTCTGGGACACAGGAAGTACAAGCCACATGGTAAAGGATATAAAAAGGCAGCTGCATCATCTCCATTTTGTCTTCAGTCCTGCTTCTCACCTCTTGAGTAACTTCTCTACACACTGAAGCCTTGAACAAAGCACGGAATGACCTACCCAAGCTGTAGATGTGTTCCAGTGGGACTTTCAATCCAGCAAACTCACTAACACTGCTAGGAACCTGATATATGGACTCTGAAGTCCTATGTGTGTATCTGATTGCTTTACTGTTCAACAACTTTCTTTTCTTTTCTTTTCTTTTCTTTTCTTTTCTTTTCTTTTCTAATTAACCTTTAGTTTTTGACACTAAAGGACTGGCTGGCAGCGTGGGATTTTGGGTAAGATCCAACCTAATAGTGACCTGGTAATGTGGCTGGCCCTTTGGGGTCAGAAGAACATTTTGTATAGTGAGCAGAGTCTTTAAATAACTTCTCGCTTTACTGGACCTAGGTGCTGATTGGGAGCCTGTAACGATGCTGCCTCTGGTGGGACACGACTGAGAGTATCAAATCAGGACAAATTGCTTAGAGCAGGGCAGTTACAGCCCAAAGCTGGAATTCCTTCACCAAACCAGCCAGACTAAGAGGACATTGGTCTCACCCCACTGGCTAACCACAAGTCACACAAGCAATTCCCTTAGACACTCCAGTTTCCCAGTATCCCCACCAGTACCACTCGTTATGGGGACGAATGGTTATGAAAACCAATATCCCAGTAAAAGAAAAAAGGTTCTCCCGATCCCAAAGGACCAAGCCCCAGACCCAGGTCAATATACAAATCAGAACTTACCCACAAATCACGGTTTTGCCAATCCTTTAGAATCTAAAGGTTTATTCATAAAAGGAAAAAGATAGAGATGAGAGCTAGAATTGGTTAAATAGAATCAATTCCATACACTCATGGCCAAGTTCTTGGTTCAGGCTTGTAGCAGTGATGGAATAAACTGCAGGTTCAAATCAAGTCTCTGGAACGTCCCCAGCTGGGATGGGTCCTCAGTCCTTTGTTCAGAGCTTCAGTTTGTAGTAAGGTTCCTCCAGAGGTAAGAAGCCGGATTGAGGACAAGATGGAGATGCTGCTGCTGCCTTTTCTAGTCCTTTTGCCATGTGGCTTGTGCTTCCTTTGTTCCAACCACAAGCCACCCAGCACATGGCCTGGAAAAGTTCTGTCCATAGGCCTGTCCCTGCCTTGCTGAGTCACCAGGTGTATCTGCTTCTCTCAATGCGTCAGTTGTAGCTGATGGTCCTTAATGGGCCACCAAGCAGGCTAGGCAGAGCTGATGCCAACTTGTCTGGGGTGTCACCCAGAAGCATAGCACAAGTTTGAAATACAGACAGTATAAAGCCAATACTTATAACTTTCAATACAAAAATGATCCGTGCACCCAGATAGCATCATCATAACCAGCCAATCATAACCTTGGTTGCACCAATGATCTAACCGTTCATGTCAATAACGTCACAGAACAAGAGAACAGGAATGCAATAAAGGGGGCTGTGTGATTTCTTTTTTCAGCTTCTTAATAACCAGTGTGGGGACTCAGAAGCACAGTTTAGAGAATCTAACTTCAGTGTTAATGGCCAGTTTGGGGAGAATCTGCTCTTCTTTTTGCAGCCTGTCCTGAGCTTGGCATTTTCAGTGAGGGCTGCCCTAGACACCTGGCTCACACCCCTCCGCAGACTCACTCAAACTGCTCACATCGCTGTAGCTGAACTGGGTAGTTACCAGAAAAGGCCTGGGCCTGGGTCTCCTTCGCTGCGCGCAATCCCGTGCTATAACACGGCTACGCCCCAGCAGGTTGTCACTGGGCCACCCAAACACGCGTGTGTGATTTAGGGGCTAAGGGCCAGATTTCCAAACGCCCCTCGATGCCTCACCCCAGTGATCTCATGGGGAGTCAGGCAGCTCCGTTCCGAAATCCAGCTGGTCCCTGTCTGCATCGTCAGGCGCTTAAATCTCTTTGTCACACGGCCCCGAGTCCCTGTCCCCATCCATGTCTCTGGCCCTCGACTGTGGAGGTGCCAGCGCTGGGCACAAAACCTTAAACAAGTTTTTATTTATGTAATGACAGCGTCATCCCCCTCCCCCGCCCCGCCTCCTTCACACTCACAAGGGGCTGGGCCTTTTCCAGACCGAACTTAGGAAAATGAATCAACTCACAGCCCAGAGCTGGAACGTTTCAGCCTGAAAAGGGAAGGTTGAGGGAGCTGGAAGCCAACGGGAAAGGCCCTGCAGAACGGAGACGCCCAGGCAGCCAGAACTGACTAATAACCCGTCTGCACCAATAACAACCCGTAGCTCTTGTCATTGGTCGATCTCAAAGCGGATTACAAAGGAGGTTGGTGTCATTATCCCCATTGTACAGATGGGGAAATGGAGGCACCGAGAGGGGGAGTGACTGACCCAAGGTCACCCTGCAGGCCAGTGTCAGAGCTGGGAATAGAACCCAGATGCACTGACCTGCGACTCCGGACACTATCCACTAGGTCACACTGCCCCTTCCAGACATGCCCAAGTCCCATTGGTGTCCCTGTGCCCCGTCCCCCCAACCCATTGCTCCCCAGTGCTCACTCACCCTGCTGCTCCAGGACCTCTCTCCCCCGATGCACCAGGTTCCGCAGGGTCCCCAGGCACTCGGACTGTAGGAAATGCTGGATGTACTGAGTCCAAATCTTGTCCCCCGTCTCCCAGCGCTGCTTCGTGAGAACAGCCAGCGGGACAGCCGCGACCCATGTCCCCGTCTGGTTGTCAAAGCTGATGAAGTCCCTCCCGTCGTAGGCGTACTGGAACCTCGGGTCCATGGGGGCCTGGTCACTCAGGGCACAGCCTGTGTGAACCTGAATAGTGTGAATCCCTGTGCGGGAGGGAGAGAGCTGAGACCCTGCATTGAAATCAGGGAAATGTGTCTGGGGGGGGGCAGAGGGGGCTCGGACGGACGGTGACACCAGGGCTGTCATAACTATAAAGGGAAGGATAACAGCCCTCCTGTGTACAACACTATAAAATCCCTCCTGGCCAGAGACTCCAAAATCCTTTTACCTGTAAAGGGTTAAGAAGCTCAGATAACCTGGCTGACACCTGACCCAAAGGACCACTAAGGGGACAAGATACTTTCAAATCTTGGTGGGGGGAAGGCTTTTGTTTGTGCTCTTTGTTTTGGGGGTTGTTCACTCTTGGGACTAAGAGGGACCAGACATCAATCCAGGCTCTCCAAATCTTCTGAACAAGTCTCTCCTATTTCAAACTTGTAAGTAACAGCTAGGCAAGGCGTGTTAGTTTATCTTTGTTTTCTCAACTTGTAAATGTACCTTTTACTAGAGTGTTTATCTCTGTTTGCTGTAGCTTTGAACTTAAGGCTAGAGGGGGGTCCTCTGGGCTCTTTGAATCTGATTACCCTGTAAAGTTATTTTCCATCCTGATTTTACAGAGATGATTTTTACCTTTCTTTCTTTAATTAAAAGCCTTCTTTTTAAGAACCTGATTGATTTTTCCTTATTTTAAGATCCAAGGGGTTTTGGATCAGTGTTCACCAGGGAATTGGTGGAGAGTCTCTCAAGGCTACCCAGGGAAGGGAGTTAGCACATTTGGGTGGTGGCAGCAAACACAGATCTAAGCTGGTAGTTAAGCTTAGAAGTTTTCATGCAGGTCCATACATCTGTACCCTAAAGTTCAGAGTGGGGCAGGAGCCTTGACAAGGGCACTGAGAGATGAGAAATGTGGCTGTGGGGGGGTGGGGTCAGAGGACACTCGGCCGGTAGGTGACACTGGCACTTTACCGTCTCTGACCGTGCGTCTGGCCTCATGCAGAACTAGGGAACAATCCCAGAGGACGCTGAGGAGCTGGAGGGGTCAGAGCAGACCCACGGGAAGGACTGAGGGTTTGGGATCCTGCCAGACAGTTACTGAGCTCCTGGAGTCTCTCCAGCGGTGAACATGAGAGTTGCCATCCAGGGGTGAGACCAAGGTCTGACAGTGACCAACACCAGAGATTCAGGGTGTTAGGATATAGATATTCAGGCCTGTCTGTAAAGGCCTATACTTTAAGAATTTAGGTGTATTCTTATCACTTAGCTAGTTATAGAGGTATAAAAGAGAGAATCAAAATCACTCTCTGTCTGTGTAAGGGACAGTCTGAGGCTCTGTTCTTAGGCTAAGTAAGGCCTTTGGTTAAGCAGCAATTTTGTTGGGTGTAAACCAATTAAGGTGGTGGGATATAATTGGTTAGCTAATCATGTTACAATATGTTAGGATTGGTTAGGTAAATTTCAGTAAAGTAATTGGTTAAGGTCTAGCTAAGCAGAACTCAAGTTTTACTATATAGGCTGCAGTCAATCAGGAAGTAGGGGGGAAAATGGGAACAGGGACTGGGGGTGGGGGAATTGGGATCATGTTTTGTTAAGGGGGGGAATGGGAACAGGAACAGGGACACAGGCAAGGCAAGGCTCTGTGGTGTCAGAGCTGGGAAGGGGGACACTCAGGAAGGAAATTGGAATCATTGCTTGCTGGAAGTTCACCCCAATAAACATCGAATTGTTTGCGCCTTTGGACTTCGGGTATTGTTGCTCTCTGTTCATGCGAGAAGGACCAGGGAAGTGAGAGGGTGAAGGAATAAGCCCTTTAACACAGGGGGAGTGCACAGAACAGGGCAATTCTGGAGTGATCCACCCCTGTCTTCCCCTCCCGGCTTCTGGCAGGCAGAGGCTCAGGGTCACCCCAGGCATGGGGCTCCATCCCTGGCCATCTTGGCTAATAGCCACTGATGAACCTACCCTCCAGGAACTTGTCTAGTTCTTTTTTGAACCCAGTTATAGTTTTGGCTTTAGAACATCCCCTGGCAACAAGTTTCTCAGGGTGACTGTGCGTTGTGTGAAAAAGTACTTCCACTTGTTTGTATTAGACCTGCTGCCTGTTAATTTCATCAGGTGACCCCCGGTTTATTATTGTGGGAAAGGGTAAAGACCACGTCTCTATTCACTTTCTCCACCCCAGTCATCATTTTATAGACTCTGTCATATCCCCCCTTAGTCGTCTCTTTCTAAACTGAACAGCCCTAATCTTTTTTCTCTCTCTTCATATGGAAGCCGTTCCATACCCGTGATCATCTTTGTTACCCTTTTCTCTGAGCCTTTTCCAGTTCCACTCTGACCTTTTTGAGATCGATGACCAGCTCTGCACACAGTATTCAAGGTGTGGGCACACCATGAATTTATATAGAGGCATTATGACGTTTTCTGTCTGACTGTCTATCCCTTTCCTAATGGTTCCTGACTTTGTTAGCCTTGGGAAAGGCTGTTTCTGCAGAATTATAATTTTTCATGAGAAAATTTCAATTTGGCCAGAAAACATTGATTTTCTGTTGGAGAAATTGAAAGGGAAGATCCCGGGGCTGCCCGGCTCCCTGCCTGGGATTCTCCCGAGATGGAATTTCTGAAAAATTTCCTTCCCATGGAAACCTCCCATTTCCGACTTCCCTTCCAATTGGGAATGAAAACACTCCCGGGAATAACAAATTTTCTGTGGGAAGAAAACTCCATTTTCCAGCCAGCTCTGGTTTGGGCAGCACCTGGCCCAGCGAGGCCCCGATCCCCAGTGGGAGTGATTCTGAGCAGGCAGCTCTCGCGTGTCCATTAATAACAACAACTCTCAGACACTCACCGCCCGTCTGGTTGTGATGTTGCATCCACCTCTTGGTAAGGACTTTACAGTCCTCCTCGTGCCCCCAGAACTCCCGGGTCTTTTCCTGGAGATACTCAGTGCCCAGGGCCTGTTCTGCCCACTCCTGGGTGGCTCTGACCTCTCGCGTGTCGCTGCTGTAGTGCGCGATCTGAACGTCATCCACGCTGGTGATCATGATGAAGTGATGAGTCCCATCTTCGTGGGTGACTCCTGTGACTAGCAGGGCCAGGCTGTGGTGCCCTAAAGCAACAGGAGCAAGGTTGAGTTAACCACAGACTTCTTCCTTTGCCCAGGGGACACCAGGGTCACCCAATGGGGCCCATCAGAGACCTCCCACCCCAGCCACGTCCCCCTGCCCTCAGCCCCATCCTGGGCGAGGGACAAGCTGGGATCTGTCAGTGACTCACCCGGCGTGGAGCCAAGGGGGAATCAGGAAGGACGAGGTCTCAGCCTGCGCCTCTGAAAGCCCACGGCTTGTTTAGGGGGGTCAGACATTGGTGGGGGGTTCATTGCCCCCTTAAGACCTCCCTCTCCGCCCCCCGAATGGGCAAATGCTTACATCAGAACCGGGGGTGTTTGTGGCCTGTGTACCTGTCTGTGTTGTGTGTGTAGGCTGTGTATGTGTGTGATGTCTCCCCTTGTGTACGTGTGGGGATGGAGGGGCATGTGTGTGCAAGGCTCTTCGTTGTCCATTTTTACTGATTTTTACCAATAAATTCCCGGGTTTGACAGAAGCCATTATTTGGTGTTTACTCATTTTCAACCCAATTTTGGCTCACTCAGGCACAGGGAAATACTGATTGTGGTAAGAAAATCCAACCCGTGGCAGCAGGTCGATGTGTCTGTGTGAATAATAAATTAGTCTAAGTGTCAATGCAAGGCTGCCTGTTAACGTGAGGGGATGGAGAGGAAGTTGCACACACACACACACACGTGTACATACAGTTACTGTGCAGTCCATGAAATAAACCACAGCATTAGATTCCTTTCACTTTAAACACTCAGACTTTTCTCTCTTTGTTGCTTTTTTTCCTGCCCTCCCATCTCCCAGGTGTAACCCCAAGTTTTCTTTCCACCTTAGCTGAGCCTGGTCCCCCCTCACCCTCCATCCGGGCTACTGCACAGCACTGCCAGAGCCGGGGTACGAGGGGTAACCGGAGCTCACCCGCTTCTTATGAGGGAACATGGAGTTTCGCTGAGGTTAGGTGACCCACTGCTGTATTTACCATGACACCACTGCCCACAAGGGTCGCTGTGCTGGTCCCCCTCTGCACCATAGGGCGGGGGGTGTGTGTCTTGGGCTGGCATGTTGGGGACTTCTGGCAGGCCCCCAAAGAAGGACAGGGGTTGTGGGGGGCTCACGCCCATGGAGGAGAATGGAGCCGAGGGGCTGGAGGGTTAAGGAGCAGAGCCCTTGGCAGCAGGCCCTGCAGAAAGTTCTCGCTGGCAGGTCATTCCCCCCACCCCAGTGTTTCCAGCTGATTTTCCCTGGTCTGCCTCCCCCCAACCCCCCCAGGTGCTGCTAGTGCGGCTAGTGCCTGACCCCCTTCACCCCGACTCTACTCACCATCAGCCATTGCTGCCCCCAGCACAGCCCCAGGGCAACACCCAGGGCCATGGCTCCTGCGCTAGATCAGGGTTTTTCCCCACTCTGGAGAGGAACAACCCCGCCAGCCCCTGGGAATCTGCAGCCCTCCCCCCACCACACACACACTGTCACTTTCCCAAGTGTTGCCCATCACAAGCCCAGCAGGCCAATCAGAATGCAGGAAGGGAACTTGCTGGCAGTATCCAGGCAGAACCGGGTCTGGGATACTCAATGGGTAGTGATCAATGGTTCCATGTCTAGTTGGCAGCCGGTTTCAAGCGGAGTGCCCCAAGGGTCGGTCCTGGGGCTGGTTTTCTTCAATATCTTCATTAATGATCTGGAGGATGGCGTGGACTGCACTCTCAGCAAGTTTGCAGATGACACTAAACTGAGAGGAGAGGTAGATCGCTGGAGGGTAGGGATAGGATACAGAGGGACCTAGACAAATTAGAGGATTGGGCCAAAAAAAAAATGATGAGGTTCAAAAAGGACAAGTGCAGAGTCCTGCACTTAGGACGGAAGAATCCCATTCACTGTTACAGACTAGGGACCGACTGGCTAAACAGCAGTTCTGCAGAAAAGGACCTAGGGGTTACCGTGGACGAGAAGCTGGATATGAGTCAACAGCGTGCCCTTGTTGCCAAGAAGGCTAACGGCATTTTGGGCTGTATAAGTAGGGGCATTGCCAGCAGATCGAGGGACGTGATCGTTCCCCTTTATTCGACACTGGTTAGGCCTCATCTGGAGTACTGTGTCCAGTTTTGGGCCCCAGACTACAAGAAGGATGTGGACAAACAGGAAAGAGTCCAGCGGAGGGCAACAAAAATGATCAGGGGGCTGGAGCACATGACTTATGGGGAGAGGCTGAGGGAACTGGGATTGTTTAGTCTGCAGAAGAGAAGAATGAGGGGGGATTTGATAGCTGCTTTCAACTAGCTGAAGGGAGGTTCCAAAGAGGATGGAGCTCGGCTGTTCTCAGTGGTGGCAGATGACAGAACAAGGAGCAGTGGTCTCAAGTTGCAGTGGGGGAGGTTTAGGTTGGATATTAGTGTAACCCTTCTGCCCATCTAAGTTGGCAGCAACAAGGGCCGGGTTCTGTATCTAGGGGTTCCGTTTCAATAACTCAATGCAAAACCGGCTCGAGCCCCCACCCAGTGACCTGGGACAATTACATACCACCCCCCTGGGTACCTCTAAGAGGCAATACTTCCCCTCTCGCAAGCACGGAGTCTGAGTGTAGCAGAAAATGTTTAATAACATGAGGTAAACGACCTCAGCATAAAATTGGAAAAAAACACCACAAACACAAACCATGAGCAAAACCCACCCCAGCAAATTGGGCTGTGTCCGTTCCCTTTGGCTCTTGAATCCAGCAACCCAAAAATCATCCAGAGTCCCCAAAGTCCAACACCCCCAAAGTCTCTTGGGTCCAGCAACCCCCCAAAGTCCCAAAAGTCCAACAACCCCCAAAGTCTCTGTCCCTGGTCAGTGCAGCCCCAGAGTAAAAGGGGGGGGGGCACGCAGGGTGTTAAGGGGCACCTTACGTGATCCGAGGCTGGCCAGCTGTCTGTTTCTCCGTGGGGGTTCTGCCGCAGCCTTTACCACGAGCCAATCCACTTTCCTGCCATCCCACGAACTGCTCCGCTCTACAAGCTGCTCCGCTCCACTCCGCTCCGCTCACCGACCTGTGAGCCGTTCCAGCCGTCCCCACAAACAGCTCCGCTCGCCGTTCCTTGGGCCACTCCAACAAGCTGCTCTGCTCCGCTCCGCTCACCGACCTGTGAGCCGTTCCAGCCGTCCCCGCAAACAGCTCCGCTCGCCGTTCCTTGGGCCACTCCAACAGGCGCCGCAAGGCTCCGTGCCGCTCGCTGCTCCTCCAGTCGTCCCCACAAATTGCTCCGCCAGCTGCTGAGCAATATAGCTTCAGGCTCCCCCACAGCACTCAGTGATCTCAGCTCTTAATAACATCAGCTCTTTTGTGATTTCAGCTCATAGTATAGTAGGGGAGCCCCAGTGCTAGTGCACCATTGGCCCAAAGTGAATTCAGCTCAGTAGCCTGTAACTAGACTCCTAAGGGAATCAAAGTTAGCTCTGACATTCAACAGTGGAGAGAGGAGGCAGTGCAATTGGTGTTTCAAACCCTCAGAGGGGGCCCATACCATCAGGTACAAATACCTGTCCCCATCCTCTCTCAATTCACTGGGTTTTGTAACCCATGCCCCTTGACAAGCAAATGCTACTTAGGTAATGGTGACGGATTCACTCAGTCCTTCTGTCATACAACAGTTCCACTGGCCTTGATTCACAGAATCAGGGTAACAAAACTTTATTCTTCCTGCCCCAATAACAGAGAAACTGGGGATCCCACACCAGCCAAAGTAACCACTTTTGGTTGCTGTGGGCTCATGCTAGGCGTGTGGGTGTGCCTATGCAAACGAGATCCGCCCCTGGAGTTCTTTTCCACACTCGCCATAATTCACCACCAGATGTCAGGGTAGAGCTCATCCTGACTCTGCTTACATCCTCCCCCCAGCCGAGAATTTGTCGTCCCGACAAATCACACTCCCTATTATACCAATTCACTGGTTCCCTCCAAAGGGCCTCAGATAGCCCACTTTAGCTTCCACAAGCCTGTGTGCTAAACATATTGGTTCCTCACTAGTCACCCCAGGTGCATCATAAGTCAACCGTTTTACTGGCCTTATTACCCTGTCTCGTCTATGGAGAATCTCTGTTGCCGTGGTAGGGGGGACAGCCTCTTGAACGATGGATGGAGAGGTTTCCTTTGAGGGCCCCTCAGCTATTGGTATAGGCTCCTGCATTTCTAGTTCTAACAGTGGAGGGTCCAAGGTGCCCAGGACATCCTCCACCTGTATGTCTCCACTGTCCAATAACCTGGGTGTGTCATCACATGGGGGTCCCACCAGTGGCTCAGGGGTGTCAGGAATGGGCCTAAATACTTCTGCCATGGGGTTTAGGGCGGAAGAGGAGGAGCTCTCTTTTGATTCAGCTGATCGAGACTGAAATCTTGTCTCCATCCCAGGATACACCATGGTTGTGTCTTCCTCCTCAGACTCACTCTCGGATGTGCTGCATGGGGGTAGGTTAGCTGCAGGGGGCTGGCTGTCCACGTTGGTGGGCGGCTTTGGTCCAGCACCTTCATTCTGCCCAGTTGCCCTGTTGTGGCCCATCTCATACGGGGTGCCTACCAATTCCCCCACCGGGAGCAAAAGGTTTCTATGCACTGTCTTTGTCTGCCCTGGACCATCTTCAGGTTTGATCTTGTAGACCGGCAGGTCTCCTAGCTTTTCCATCACCAAGTAAGGTATGGCCTTCCATCTGTCAGCTATCTTGTGTTTGCCAGCAATACCCAAATTTCGCAGCAGGACTCTGTCACCCGGCTGGAGCTCTTGCAGACGTACCCTAGCATCATATCGATGTTTGTTACGTTCTGCGTTCTTCCGAGCCGCAGATGTAGCTAAGTGATAAGCATCCCGCAGCTTTTCTCTTAGTCGGGATACATATTGCTGATGAGTTTCATAGCTATCTCCATCCTCTGATACACCAAAGCACAGGTCTATGGGTAATCTTGGTTCTCGCCCAAACATTAAGAGATATGGGGTGACTCCTGTAGCATCATTCTTTGTGGCATTGTAGGCGTGCACCAGAAATGCGACATGTTGGCTCCAGGTTGCCTTCTGCTCTGGCCGCAAGGTCCCCAACATATCTAATAGGGTTCGGTTGAACCTCTCTGGCTGTGGATCACCTTGAGGGTGATAAGGCGTTGTCCTAGACTTTTTAATTCCTGCTATCCTCAGCACCTCCTTCAGAAGGTGACTCTCAAAGTCCCGCCCCTGATCCGAGTGTATTCGGGCTGGAAATCCATAAACTGAGAAATATTTCTCCCACAGTACTCGAGCAACAGTGGTGGCCCTCTGATCACGTGTGGGATATGCCTGCGCATATCGCGTATAATGGTCAGTCACTACTAGAATGTTCCCAATATTTCTCTTGTCTACTTCTAAAGACAAGAAATCAATGCATACCAGCTCCAGAGGTTTGTTGCTGGTGATGTTCTTCAGATATGCAGCCCTCGTGGGCAGAGTTTTCCTTTGAACACATCGAGCGCAGGTCTCACATTTCCTGCGAACATCTTCAGCCATCCGAGGCCAATAGAACCTACTACGAATAAGTTCCAGGGTCCTCTCCATCCCTAAATGTCCAAAGTCATCATGCAGGGCCCTCATGGCCAGGGCTCTGTACTCTTTTGGCAGCACTAGCTGTGCTCGTTGCTTTTGTAAAGGGTCTGTGGTCACACGGTGTAGCACTCCCTGAATCAGTTTTAGTTTGGTCCATTCTCTCAATAGTAGTTTACCCTCCGGGTTAGGTGGGACAACCACAGCTGGGCTTCGCCCCTCCCTTTTGGCAAGTAGTGTATCACGAATGTCAATGTCTTGCAGCTGGGCTTCCTGCCAGTCAGCCGCATTGAGCATGGGCAAAGGAGATTGGTCCAACGCAATATAGTTCACTGAAACAGAAGGCACGCATTCAGGGGGCAGGCCCAAAGCTTCTGCAGCACATCCATGAAGACTCTCATGGGACTCTGGCTCCCGGCGACTCACACTGCAAATAGCCCTCACTCCATCTGTGGGTATCACAGCAACTCCTGGTGCCTGTGGACGCCTGGACAATGCATCTGCATCTACATTGCTTCTCCCTGATCGGTATTGAATGCTGAAGTCATAGCTAGCCAAAGCGGCCACCCATCTTTGCCCTGTAGCATCCAGCTTAGCACTTGTTAA
The DNA here is from genome assembly GCA_036785055.1 of Emydoidea blandingii. Taxonomy (NCBI): domain Eukaryota; kingdom Metazoa; phylum Chordata; order Testudines; family Emydidae; genus Emydoidea; species Emydoidea blandingii. Next base: position 92,655,954 of record JAXIVB010000007.1, read on the forward strand.
CACATAAGTCAGTGGGTTGTTGTCTGTCCACACCTGGAACTGAGCACCATATAAGTAGTCTCGAAATTTCTCAGTGATGGCCCATTTCAAGGCCAAGAACTCCAGCTTGTGGGTGGGATAGCGAGTTTCACTATCAGACAGTCCTCGGCTGGCAAAGGCTACAGGTTTACGTTTTCCTTCCACTTCCTGGTACAGTACTGCTCCCAGACCCTCCAAACTGGCATCAGTATGCAGGATAAATGGTTTGCTTGGGTCAGCAAAGACTAGGACTGGAGCATGAGTTAGACAAGTAATGATTTCTCGAAAAGCCCTTTCACATCTCTCATCCCACCGTGGCCCAAATGGTTCGAAGGGGCCATAGTGTCTCTGCACCGGAGGCTTTGGGGACCTCCCCTTATTCTTGGTCTTAGATTTGTTCCTGCTGGACTGGTATCCCCTGGTAAGATCATTCAGAGGTTTTACAATCGTAGCATAGTTTTTCACAAATCTGCGGTAGTAGCCACTAAACCCAAGAAAGGTCTTGAGTTCTCTGTAGTTACTTGGACATGGCCATGTAGTGAGTGCTTCTATTTTATCGGGATCAGTACTCACACCCTCTTGGGACACGATGTGACCCACATACTTCACTGAGGTCCTGCAGAACTGGCATTTGTCAATTGAAAGCTTCAAACCATAATCCTCTAACCTATCAAGCACTTTAAGAAGTCTTTCTTCATGCTCCTCCAAGGTTCTTCCAAACACAATCAGGTCATCCAAATAAACTAGCACTTGCAGTAAATTCATGTCTCCCACAACTTTCTCCATAAGACGTTGAAATGTGGCAGGTGCTCCAGAAATCCCTTGGGGCATGCGTTCAAACTGATAAAACCCTAATGGGCAGATGAAGGCTGTCTTCTCCTTATCTTCTTCACCCAGAGGGATCTGGTAGTATCCACTCCGAAGATCCAACACAGAGAACCACTGGCTTCCTAGCAAACAGTCTAAGGCATCTTGGACTCGGGGCATTGTGTACTGGTCAACCACAGTACGGCGGTTTAGGGTGCGGTAGTCAATACACATCCGGATTTTCCCATTCTTTTTACGGACCACCACAATGGGTGAGGCGTATGGGCTGCGGGACTCTGTAATGATGCCATTCGCAGCCAGCTCCTGAAGATGTTGTCGCACATCTTCCATCTCGGAGAGGGCAATCCTCCTAGATCTCTCCCTGAAAGGTCGAGAGTCATGTAGTCTGATGTTGTGCTCTACTCCTTTTGCACATCCCACATCCCACTCATGCAATGAGAACACCTTGGATCTTTCACAAAGTTTCCTCCTCAGGCGATCTTTCCACTCCTCGGACAATGGTGAATCTCCAACGTCAAACTTTGCTGGGTCTATTGTCGGAACTTGAGTCTCACACTGGGGTTTTACAATTGATTCAGGCTCGAAGAGGTCTGCTATCTTTTGTCCTTGCTTCACAACAACATCTCGACTTGTTTCATTAGCAATCAGTATAGTCACCTTTTCCTGGGCTTCAGCAGGTAGGGTTATGACTCCACTGGGGACCAGCACTCCTTCCGGGAGCTCTCCTTCAACTGGCTGCTCCACCATTGCTAATGCCCCTTTACTGCCTTTCAGCCGGGTACTCATGACAAGCACTTCTTGCTCCGTCCTTGCAGGCACTACTAAGGGGGTTGTGCCCATGTACTTCAGTGCCCCAATCGGTAGCTCAGATGTCTCCTTTTTAGCACCCTCAATCTTCCTATAGGCTTCAGCACAAAGCGTATGGATCATCAGGGTATTCAGGTACTGGTCCCCAGCCCGTCGTCTGCAGTAATCCGCGAGCACCTTGAAGAGACTGGAGTTGGTCCCTATCAGCACAGACACATCAGAGGTCCCTTTAGGGTCAGGGCATATTAATGCAGCTGTGTCCACCTCTTCTCTTACCCCAGCAACCTCCTCTGGGAATTCCAGGTGCACTATGACATACCCTTGGTAGGGGTATTCATCCATGCTGAGGCCACACAGACCAACGCCAGTCAGTGGCTGTATAGGCAGGTGCCTAAGCATCTGTTGGTAGAATGACTGAAATATAATAGTCACTTGAGATCCAGTGTCAAGCACGGCTTTACACTCCGCCCCTTCAATCTTCACCATGACCTCTGCTCGAGGCCCTATCAGTCCTGCGGGGATCCCAGCTGGACGGTCGTTTCTGGGGGAATCTTCAAATCCTGCAGGCCTGGGTGGTCCCCGTCCCCGGACTCTCTGGCAGCTACCGGATCTCTCCCAACTGATCCTCAGCTTTCCATACACTAAGGAGGGGTTTTCTTCATTATGGCACTTGCCAGCACTGTGTCCGTCCTGACCACATCGGTAGCAGAAGAATTGTCCTTTCCCCCTTCGCCCAGGTGGGATGGTGGCTCTAAATGCTGACTTCTCCAGCGCCACAGTCAGAGGCGCCTTATTCCTGGAAGTCTTAGCTCGGTCAATGGTGCTTTGCAGTTCAGCTATCCGTTCTGTCAGGACCTGCATTTGTTGGGCAAGTTCCTCTGTGGTGCTCACCATCAGTACACTGGCCGTTTGCAGTGGTGTTGTGCCGGCTGGCTCCAATGTTTGGGCTTCCCAAAACTCGCTGGCCGCCTGCCTTTCTTCCTCTTCTCTGACCTCCTTTATCAGCTGGGAATAACTTGGGGGATGTTCCCGTCGTTCTCTTAGCCGGAGATGGAGTAGAATCGGGTTCTGATACTGAGCTCCTCTTACAATTTGAGCCAGTCTGGTCCGATCCATCTGTTCAGCAGTCACTGCTCCCCTCATGACAGCTCTCTGAAGCAGTCTCTCCAGCCTCTGTATATAGGCTGAAATCTTTTCGCCAATTTGCTGTCGGGAATTAAGGAACTTACAGTAACTGTCTTCAGGGCCCTCTACGCTCCCAAAGGTATGATCAAGGGCCTCTAGGCAGTCCTTCACACTGACCCCAGGGTCAATGAGCTTCAGGGTGCGAATCACATCTAATGCTGGGCCACTAAGGCTCTCTATTAGACATCTTCGCTTTTCTGCATCAGGTACGGCCCACTCCTGCAGCATTTCAGTGGTATGCTCCAACCAGGGTTCGAACTCCTCTGTCCCAGCAAATAATCTTAACTCACGACAAGAGTTTAACATAGCCTGGGACAGCACAACCTTTTCCAATATTTGCCCCAGTGCTTTTGCCCAATCATTGGCTGAGGCTGCGGCCCCTGAGCTAGAGGCTGCAGGGCCGGGGCCCAACAAACCTGACATATTAGCCATTATACAAACACTAATTTCCTCAAAATATAACCACAATTGTTTCCCAATGCAGTGGAACACTCAACAGGTGCTTGCGAGGGGTACTGACCCAGGGAATCCCGGACGAGCCCCCAAAAATGTAACCCTTCTGCCCATCTAAGTTGGCAGCAACAAGGGCCGGGTTCTGTATCTAGGGGTTCCGTTTCAATAACTCAATGCAAAACCGGCTCGAGCCCCCACCCAGTGACCTGGGACAATTACATACCACCCCCCTGGGTACCTCTAAGAGGCAATACTTCCCCTCTCGCAAGCACGGAGTCTGAGTGTAGCAGAAAATGTTTAATAACATGAGGTAAACGACCTCAGCATAAAATTGGAAAAAAACACCACAAACACAAACCATGAGCAAAACCCACCCCAGCAAATTGGGCTGTGTCCGTTCCCTTTGGCTCTTGAATCCAGCAACCCAAAAATCACCCAGAGTCCCCAAAGTCCAACACCCCCAAAGTCTCTTGGGTCCAGCAACCCCCCAAAGTCCCAAAAGTCCAACAACCCCCAAAGTCTCTGTCCCTGGTCAGTGCAGCCCCAGAGTAAAAGGGGGGGGGGCACGCAGGGTGTTAAGGGGCACCTTACGTGATCCGAGGCTGGCCAGCTGTCTGTTTCTCCGTGGGGGTTCTGCCGCAGCCTTTACCACGAGCCAATCCACTTTCCTGCCATCCCACGAACTGCTCCGCTCTACAAGCTGCTCCGCTCCACTCCGCTCCGCTCACCGACCTGTGAGCCGTTCCAGCCGTCCCCACAAACAGCTCCGCTCGCCGTTCCTTGGGCCACTCCAACAAGCTGCTCTGCTCCGCTCCGCTCACCGACCTGTGAGCCGTTCCAGCCGTCCCCGCAAACAGCTCCGCTCGCCGTTCCTTGGGCCACTCCAACAGGCGCCGCAAGGCTCCGTGCCGCTCGCTGCTCCTCCAGTCGTCCCCACAAATTGCTCCGCCAGCTGCTGAGCAATATAGCTTCAGGCTCCCCCACAGCACTCAGTGATCTCAGCTCTTAATAACATCAGCTCTTTTGTGATTTCAGCTCATAGTATAGTAGGGGAGCCCCAGTGCTAGTGCACCATTGGCCCAAAGTGAATTCAGCTCAGTAGCCTGTAACTAGACTCCTAAGGGAATCAAAGTTAGCTCTGACATTCAACAGTGGAGAGAGGAGGCAGTGCAATTGGTGTTTCAAACCCTCAGAGGGGGCCCATACCATCAGGTACAAATACCTGTCCCCATCCTCTCTCAATTCACTGGGTTTTGTAACCCATGCCCCTTGACAAGCAAATGCTACTTAGGTAATGGTGACGGATTCACTCAGTCCTTCTGTCATACAACAGTTCCACTGGCCTTGATTCACAGAATCAGGGTAACAAAACTTTATTCTTCCTGCCCCAATAACAGAGAAACTGGGGATCCCACACCAGCCAAAGTAACCACTTTTGGTTGCTGTGGGCTCATGCTAGGCGTGTGGGTGTGCCTATGCAAACGAGATCCGCCCCTGGAGTTCTTTTCCACACTCGCCATAATTCACCACCAGATGTCAGGGTAGAGCTCATCCTGACTCTGCTTACATTAGGAAAAACTTTTTCACTAGGAGGGTGGTGAAGCACTGGAAAATGTTACCTAGGGAGGTGGTGGAATCTCCTTCCTTGGAGGTTTTTAAGGGGTGAGGGATAGCTCAGTGGTTTGAGCATGGGCCTGCTAAACCCAGGGTTGTGAGTTCAATACTTGAGAGGGCCACTTAGGGATCTGGGGCAAAATCAGTATTTGGTCCTGCTAGTGAAGGCAGGGGGCTGGACTCCATGACCTTTCAAGGTCCCTTCCAGTTCTAGGAGATAGGATATCTCCAAGGCCCGGCTTGACAAAGCCCTGGCTGGGATGATTTAGTTGGGAATTGGTCCTGCTTTGAGCAGGGGGTTGGACTAGATGACCTCCTGAGGTCCCTTCCAACCCTGATATTCTGTGATTCTATGGTTCTATGACATTATCAGGGCTGCAAACGCTGCAAACCACAGCATGAGCGACTTCCGCAGCATCCCCTAGGCAGCTGATGGCAGAGCCAGGGAATGAGCCCATATCTCCCCGAGGACGTTCCTGAGATCCCACGGCAGCAGGGCCCTGTGATCACCAGTCTGCCCCATACGATACCAGGCCAGAGAACTGCCCTACGTAATCCCTGGAGCAGATCTTACAGACAATCAGCCAGTCCTGGTTCACAAACTGCCAGGGATGGAGAATCCCCCATGGCCCTGGGGCAGATGTTCCAGCGGTTAATTCCCCTTGGGCCCATGTGCCCTCTCCCGGCAGCCCCGTGAATCTTGGCAGAGAAGTGCAGTTGTTATTGCTGGTGGGAGAATTCTCCAGCCCCTCCAAACCCCAAGTCCCAGGCTGGGTACGAGCCCCCACAGCAGGGGGGCTCGTACCCAGCCCACACTTCTCAAAAGGGCCCCTGGCTTTGAGTGATACTCGACCCTCCCGGGCGCGTGAACCAGAGCCAGCCCTAGGGCCCCTGGGGCTCTGCACGGCCGCCCTTCCGCCTCACTCTGCCCCCTGCAGACACCAGGGGACACGGTGCAGCTGGGCCCTGGGTCCCCAGGCCTCAGCCCCTCCCCAGCCTCTCTCGTACTCACCCCCAGCAGCCATTGCCCCCAGGAGGCACCAACAGGCCCCCAGAGCGACAGCCAGGCCCATGGTTCCTGCCCTGGGGAGGGGTCTCACCCTCTGACCTTGGGGAAGGAGCAGGCGAGCCGGCCGGCAGCCCCTGCAAACAGCCTGTGGACTTTGCTCACTGCACATCCAGGCAGTGTCAGGTGCAGCTCCTTGTGGGGGGTGTCCTGTGTGCACAGCTAATCCTGGCACCTGACCAACCAGCGTCCCCGTGCGCCCTATCAGGGCTTCCCTCGCCCTCCCTTGGTTCTTGTCACGCAGACAGAAAGCAGAAGGCCAGCGTTCAGAGTGCAGGCGATGGGATGTTTATTGGGGTTAAGAGGCAAGCATAACCACAGCTCTGTACGCCAGAAGATGTTTTTCCTTCCTTTCCCTTAACCTCTTCCTTCTTAGTAGGCCCCGCCCCTTCTCCGAGGCCCCTCACCCGCTCACTCCATCCCCCTCCCTCCATTGCTTGCTCTCCCCCACCCTCGCTCACTCACTCATTTTCACCGTGCTGGGGCAGGGGATTGGGATATGGGAGGGGTGAGGGGTGCGGCTGGGGGCGCAGGCTCTGGGGTGGGGCCGAGGATGAGGGGTTTGGGGTGCTGTGATGAAGTGGGACTGTTCTTAATGTTTCCTCTGAATACTGTGTGGTTGCCTCAGTTTCCCCTATGCATTTCTTAAGTCTCTAGGTGGTGGGGAAAGGCCAGTGTGCATAAATCACTGACACTCTGTCTCCCTGGCAACAAATGGCCAGGGCCCCTTCCCCCCCTGCAAGGGAATAGCTAAAAGTGTTGGAAAACAAAGAGATCAGGTGACCTCCTGGCCCGGGGAAGAGACAAAGCCCAGAGAAGGAGGGGCTGGACGGGAGGTTGGAGCTGGCTGGAGACAGGAAGTGAGGGCAGACGGGGTTGTCTGGCTCGCGGGACCCCAGAATGGACCCAGCTGAGGGGTCCTGTTCTCTGTACCTACAAGCTCTGTGTTAGACCGTGTTCCTGTCATCTAATAAACCTCTGTTTTACTGGCTGGCCAAGAGTCACGTCTGACTGCGAAGTGGGGGGTGCAGCCCAGAGCATCATCCCTCGGGGTGAGCCCAGAGCATCATCCCCCGGAGCTGAGCCCAGAGCATCAGCCCCGGAGCTGAGCCCGGAGCATCATCCCCAGAGCTGAGCCCGGAGCATCATCCCCCGGGGTGAGCCCGGAGCATCATCCCCCAGAGCTGAGCCTGGAGCATCATCCCCCAGAGCTGAGCCTGGAGCATCATCCCCGGAGCTGAGCCCGGAGCATCATCCCCCGGGGTGAGCCCGGAGCATCATCCCCAGAGCTGAGCCCAGGGCATCATCCCCGGAGCTGAGCCCAGAGCGTCATCCCCGGAGCTGAGCCCAGAGCATCATCCCCCGGAGCTGAGCCCAGAGCGTCATCCCCGGAGCTGAGCCCGGAGCGTCATCCCCCGGAGCTGAGCCCGGAGCATCATCCCCTGGGGTGAGCCCGGAGCATCATCCCCGGAGCTGAGCCCGGAGCGTCATCCCCCGGATCTAAGCCCAGAGCGGCATCCCCGGAGCTGAGCCCAGAGCGTCATCCCCCGGAGCTGAGCCCGGAGCATCATCCCCCGAGCTGAGCCCGGAGCATCATCCCCCGGGGTGAGCCCGGAGCATCATCCCCAGAGCTGAGCCCGGGGCATCATCCCCGGAGCTGAGCCCAGAGCGTCATCCCCAGAGCTGAGCCCAGAGCGTCATCCCCCGGAGCTGAGCCCGGAGCGTCATCCCCGGAGCTGAGCACGGAGCATCATCCCCCGGAGCTGAGCCCGGAGCGTCATCCCCGGAGCTGAGCCCGGAGCGTCATCCCCCGGAGCTGAGCCCGGAGCATCATCCCCCGGGGTGAGCCCGGAGCGTCATCCCCGGAGCTGAGCCTGGAGCGTCATCCCCCAGAGCTGAGCCCGGAGCATCATTCCTGGAGCTGAGCCTGGAGCATCATCCCCCAGGGTGAGCCCAGAGCGTCATCCCCCGGAGCTGAGCCCGGAGCATCATCCCCGGAGCTGAGCCCGGAGCATCATCCCCAGAGCTGAGCCCGGGGCATCATCCCCGGAGCTGAGCCCAGAGCGTCATCCCCGGAGCTGAGCCCAGAGCGTCATCCCCCGGAGCTGAGCCCGGAGCGTCATCCCCGGAGCTGAGCCCGGAGCATCATCCCCCGGAGCTGAGCCCGGAGCGTCATCCCCGGAGCTGAGCCCGGAGCGTCATCCCCCGGAGCTGAGCCCGGAGCATCATCCCCCGGGGTGAGCCCGGAGCGTCATCCCCGGAGCTGAGCCCGGAGCGTCATCCCCGGAGCTGAGCCCGGAGCATCATCCCCGGAGCTGAGCCCGGAGCATCATCCCCCGGAGCTGAGCCCGGAGCATCATTCCTGGAGCTGAGCCTGGAGCATCATCCCCCAGGGTGAGCCCAGAGCGTCATCCCCCGGAGCTGAGCCCGGAGCATCATCCCCGGAGCTGAGCCCGGAGCATCATCCCCCAGAGCTGAGCCTGGAGCATCATCCCCCGGGGTGAGCCCGGAGCATCATCCCCGGAGCTGAGCCCGGAGCATCATCCCCGGAGCTGAGCCCGGGCTGCGGTGGGCGGCGAGAGGGGCTCAGCTCTGGGGGACGATGCTTGGGCTCTCCAGTGGCCATCCAGCCTGGGTGTGAGGAGCCGGGGAGGGAGGGAGGGAAGTGGGGCCCGGGATGCAGGGAGGGGGGAGGGGTCCTGCTGCTGCTCCGAGTCTCCCCAGGGCGGGGCGGCGTTTCCCCACCCGAGGGGGCTGTGCAGGGCACCGCCGGGCTGGGCAGGGGGCGCGGATCCCGGCTCACGCGCTGACAGGGCACGTGGCTGGGCAGCCCGAGCTGCCAGGGAGCTGCCGCTGCCCCCTCCTGCCCCCGGACCCAGCCCACCGCGCACCTCCCTCGCCTCAGCCGCGCGCTGCCTGCCCTGGGCGGGGAGAGGCAGAGCCCGGCTCCGAGCGGGCAGCGGGGGATACTGCCCTGCCGGGGGACCCCCGCAGCTCGGGCACCTGGGGGTCAGTGTCTGTCCTCTCGGCTCTGCCTGCACGGGGCTGGGGAAGCAGCTGTCAGCGCCTGCCCCTCTCAGCCCTTGCACTCCCCATCCCGCTCGCAACCTCTTCCCTTGTACCTCCCCCCATCGCTCCTTCACCGAACCCCTTCCCCTTGTACGCTCCCTTCACCCGCACCTCTCCCCTTGTACCCTCCCCCAGCCCTCTCCTCCCGCACCTCCCCCTTCCCCTGCACCTCTTCTCCCGCAACCCTCCTGATACCCCCTCTCCTCCTCCACCCTCCTCCGCGAGTACATCACACCTGGCTTCTCTGCCAGTGTAGAGCCCCCAAGCACCCCCACACCCGCTCCTCTGCCTGAACCCTCTTTACTAGATCCCCATCCCTTTCCAGGTACAAGGTTTGAGGGTTAGTCCCTATGCCTTCCATGTGCATTTGGAGCAGTAAAGTTAGTGTAAACGGGGATTGCTGTGGTGAAAGAGGAGGTCACATTTTGGGGGGGGAGCCCAGGGCTGGGGCAGCAGGGGGTGCGGGTGGGGGGGGGGGCAGCCAAAATTTTTTTTGCTTGGGGCGGCAAGAAACCTAGAGCCGGCCCTGTTCACGGCTTCAGCCAGCCACAAGCTGGGGTCAGGAGAGGATTCCTTCCCCCCAGAAAAATGTGTTCTGTGGTCTGTTTGTTTTATCTCCTCCCTCTACAGCATCAGGGACGGCCACAGCTGGAGATGGGACCCTGGGCAGGGAGGGCCAGGGTGGTGAGGGGGCACCCAGCATTCTTCTGCTTACGTGCGTGGCTGGCTGGTCCTTGCGCCCATTGATGGACCTGTCCTCCATGAACTTATCTGTTTCTTTTTAGAACCCAGTTATACTTTGTGCCTTCACAACATCCCCTAGCAATGAGTTCCACAGGTTGACTGTGTGTTGTGTAAAGAACTACTGCCTTTGGTTTGTTTTAAACCTGCTGCCTGTTAATTTCATTGGATGACCCTGGTTCTTGTGTTATGCAGAGGTAAATAACACTTCCCTATTCACTTTCCCCACACCAGTCATGTTTTTACAGACCTCTGTCATATCCCCCTGTGATGGTCCTTGCTCGGGGGTTGGTTGGTCAGGTAGTGTTGGCTAGTGGTCAGGGGTTAGGCCCATGACTTGCAGGGGGGGTTGTTGGTAGGGAAGCCCAGGCCCTCCCACTCCACCTGGCTCTGACCCACGGCCCTTTGAGGGCTATCTGTGATGTGACAGCCCTGGGCCACATCCTACCACCCCCCTGCAATTCTCCCACAGTCTGGGTGGTGTGAGGGGTGTCTGCTCACCACCAGGCATCTTATGGCGGCAGTGGGGTAGCTCTCTTGCTTTCTCAGGCGGCCAGGCCACCATCTTCTCCCGTAGGACGACCTCCTGGGCCACATCCTACCACCCCCCTGCGATTGTCCCACAGTCACCATCAGGGTCTAGGCGATGTGATGGGTGTCTGTCAGCAACAGGCACCTTCCTGCATATGTGTGCGGCAGGGCAACTCTCTTCCTTTCGCAGGCGGCCAGGCCACCATCTCCTCCCATAGGACGACCTCCTGGGCCAGCTCCACCCTAGGGCTTTGCCCCGCTGGGGCAGTCCACAGTACAGGGGAATGAACAAAACTCAGAGTCCAGATGAGCGGGAGAGGGGGACGCGTCCCTCTCAGGCTGTGTCTGTGGCAGGCCCTCCCTTCCCTCAGCTGTCATGGGCAGAGATTCTGCCTTTCCCTCCGCTCTCCTCTGCTGGAGCTGCAGGTCACAGTCTCCTCTCTTCCCTGAGCTGCCCCCAAACCAGCCGCTCCCCTGCCTTTGAACGCCTCCTGCAGCTGGCACATTTCCTGCAGGTGTGGTGGGGCAGGGCTGGCTGGGCCCAGAGCAGCTCCTTAACCCCTGTCTGCCCACTGTGGGGTTTGTACACCCCATCGCATCCCCAGTGGTCGTCTCTTGTCTAAGGTGAACAGTCCCAGTCTTTTGAATCTCTCCTCATAAGGCAGCCGTTCCATACGCCTCATCATTTCTCTTGTCCTTCTCTGCAGCTTTTCCAGTTCTAATATATATTTTTTGAGATGGGGCGACCAGAATTGCACTCAGTATTCAAGGTGTGGGTGCACCATGGATTTATTTAGTGGCATTGTGATATTTTCTGTCTGATTATCCCTTTCCTAACGGCACCTTTGGGGAGGGACCTTGTCAAAGGCTTTCTGAAAGGCCAAGTACACTCTAGCCACTGGATCACCTTGTCCACACGTTCGTTGACCCCCACAAAGAATTCTACTAGATTGGTGAGCCATGATTTCCCTTTACAAAAGCCTGCTGACTCGTCCCCCAAATACTGTGTTCATTGATGTGTCTGATCCTTCTGGTCTTTACGACAGTTTCAACCAATTTCCTGGTACCGAAGTTCGGATCCCCGGCCTGTCATTGCCAGGATCACCTCTGCAGCCTTTATAAAAAATCCGCATTATGTTCACTACGCGCCAGTTATCTGCTCCAGAGGCTGAGAGAAGTGACAGGTCACAACCATATTTAATAGTTCTGCAATTTCATAGCAGAGTTCCTGCCGAACTCCTGGCTGAGTCCCACTGATACCAGAGAAACTCCATCTTGTGTCCCTGGCGTCCATTTTAAATAAGCCAGAGTCCCTCCCCCATTAAATGGCGGGTACAGGGCACTCAGCGCTCCAGACCAAATTGGCGGGAAAAGGGGGTAAAGGGACGTAACGCTGTGAGGTAAATCGAATGTGGGCTAACGGGCATGGGGGAGAATTGGCGGGAAAAGGGGGTAAAGGGACGTAACGCTGTGAGGTAAATCCAATGTGGCTAACAGGCACGGGGGAGAGTTGGCGGGAAAAGGGGGTAAACGGATGTAACACTGTGAGGTAAATCGAATGGGGGCTAACGGGCACGGGGGAGAATTGGCGGGAAAAGGGGGAAAACGGATGTAACGCTGTGAGGTAAATCCAATGTGGGCTAACGGGCACGGGGGAGAATTGGCGGGAAAAGGGGGTATAGGGACGTAACGCTGTGAGGTAAATCGAATGTGGACTAACGGGCATGGGGAAAAGTGGGCGGGAAAAGGGGGTAAACGGATGTAACGCTGTGAGGTAAATCCAATGTGGCTAACGGGCATGGGGGAGAATTTGCAGGAAAAGGGGGTAAATGGACGTAACGCTGTGAGGTAAATCGAATGTGGGCTAACGGGCACGGGGGAGAATTGGCGGGAAAAGGGGGTAAAGGGACATAACGCTGTGAGGTAAATTGAATGGGGACTAATGGGCACGGGGGAGAATTGGCGGGAAAAGGGGGTAAACGGACGTAACGCTGTGAGGTAAATCGAATGTGGGCTAACGAGCACGGGGGAGAATTGGCGGGTGGTGAACAACGATTGACAGATAACGGACGTAAGGGTCCCACGGCGTGATTGACAGGGGGGCGGGAGCAGAAGGCAGAGGGGGGCCGAAGGAGATGAGGGGGGGACGTAGGTGAAGAAGACGCGAGGGGAGGGGAAGAGACGGACGCAGCAGGGGAGGGAGGGAAAAGAGGAGCAGATACTGGCAGGCAGCTGTGTGTGTCAGGGACAGGGACAGCGCAGGGCAGTGGCTGGGTGGGCCTGGGGCGTAACATGGATGTAGCTACGTGTGTGATAGCGAGAGAGATTTATGGGTGTAAAGCCGAATTAATCGCTGCCCCTTGCTGTCACCTCCCTGTGAGCGCCTGGTCCCCGGCCGCAGGGAGCAGCCACGTGGCGTCATTTCAAACTCTCCGGCAGGGCTGTGTGAGGGGCTGTAGGGCTCCGGGTCTGGACTGTGACTGTGCCGGGGCCGTTATTACTGCTGTCAAGAAAAGGGGCCTGGCTTTGGAAAGAATCCGGCTTGGGTCAGTCATTGATCGGAAGGCTGGATCCGCGTCCTCCATGTATTTCCTCAGCCACCCCAGAGACCCCCACACTGAAGGAAGAACAGATTGAGGGGGCAATCAGTGGGCTATGCGGGGGGCACCCCAACACCAGTTTTTTGGGGTAACACCCTCTGGTTCTGGTGGCTGATTACTGTTTAATTGATCAATTTGTTCCAAACCCTCCTCTAGCGACACCTCAATCTGGGACAGCTCCTCAGATCTGCCACCTAAACAGAATGGCTCAGGTGTGGGAATCTCCCTCCCATCCTCGGCCGTGAAAATCAATGCAGAGAATTCATTCAGCTTCTCCACAATGGCCTTGTCGTCCTTGAGTGTGCCTTTTGCACTTCGATCATCCCTTGGCCCCACTGGTTGGTTGCCTCGCTTCCTGCCTCTCATGTACTTAAAAAAACAATTGGCTGTTAGGTTTTGTGCCTTTTGCTAGTTGCTCTTCAAATTCTTTTTCGGCCTGCCTCGTTATACTTTCACACTTGACTAGCCCGCAGTTATGATCCATTCTGATTTCCTCAGTAGGATTTGACGACCAGTTTTTAAAAGATGCTTTTTTACTTCTAACAGCCTGTTTTACTCTGCTGGTGAGACAAGCTGGTATTTTTTGGTCCTCTAATATTTTTTTATTTGGGGTACACATTTAGTTTATGCTTCGATGACGATGATTTTTAAAGGATTCCATGCAGCTTGCAGGTGTTTCACTCTTGTGACTGTTCCGTTTTATTTCCATTTAACTAGCTTCCTCGTGTTTGTGTCGTTCCCCTTTTTGAAGTTAAATGGTGGGTGGTTGTGGAGAAATACCACAGGCTCCCCCCCACACACACACTAAACACCACACTCTAGCGCTGGTGCGGGGCTGGAACCCTGGATCCCAGCAAAAGGGAACTGTACAATCGGCAGTTCCCAAACAGGGCCAGAGGTATCCTTGTCCTGCTGAGAACTGCTCCCAGGTGCACACAGCTTTATCCCCACCCTTCTGTCTATGGGCACAATTTATCCCTGGTGTAAATTCAGGTGGCTGGTGCAGGACAGCAGGGAACACCAGGCCAGACGGGTGTATGGGTCTGACACAGGGAGGCCAGGGACACCGGGTTAGACAGGCCAATGGGTCTGATCCAGCGTGGCAGGGACAGGCCCCAGGTCACATGGGGCAGCTGTTTCCTCTTGGGTTCTGCAGGAGCCATAGGATGAAATTAACAAAGGGAGTCTCAGGTTGGGGGTCTGTGAGCCGGGATTCCCCTACCCAAGGGAAGGGCCAGGGTTTGGGGGGTGAGCCGGGGATCCCCTCCCCAGGGAATGGGCAGTAGCCCTTGGGACTGGCGCATCTTTGGCCCAGGGATCCCCTCCCCAAGGGAAGGGCTGTGAGTCCCCAGGACCAGCGCTGACCCCCCAACACCTGTCAGTCATTTAACCCCCCCAGGCGTGGGCACATGGTGGCTGTGAGGCGGATACAAACTGACACTTTGCACAGCATCCCCGCACCGCGGCTCCTGTACAATGCACGGCCCTTGTGAGCGCTTAGAATGAACCAAAGCAGGTGTGTTTAAAAACAAGAGAGACGCCCCTAGAAAGAAGAGAGGTAGAAACAAGTGGTTACAATATTAAACCAAATCATAAAACAGGAGCTAAGGCCTGCCCTTATAAGCAGTTACCTTTGCTAGCTACTAAGGTAGGTTCCTCCCACAGGCCAGTCTGGTGCAGAGCTGGCCGGTTCCCCGGGATCCAGCCTTTGGTGAAACAACCTTGCTCCACGAGATGTCTCCGTAGTGAACAGATGCAGAGGGTCTTTCCCCACCCTGGGACGCACCCACTCAGTCTTTTGTCTATTCCCAGCCAGGGCGATCCCCGCTCTGCTAGAACGTTCCCTTTTTACCTCTAAGTGGTTCCAGTTGTTTGCAGTGGGTTTGATGGGTTTCCATTGACTGTTTGGAGATGGGGCTCGGGTAGAGGATTGAGCCTTGCAACACATCACCAGCGGACCAGGGAGGGGTTACACCTTCCCTCCCGCATGAATGGGCATCACCCAGACATATCCCCAGTGACTAACTTTTATATCAAAGCCCGCAAGTTAGAGTGTCCCTTCAATCTTATCCACACACCCATCTCCCAGTGAGCAGGGACAGGTTATGAGCTTTCAGTGCAGCCCTCACATGCTGCCCTTCCTGGCTCAGTACCATGGAAGTGCTGTGGGAGGTGCAGTGAGTTTGTCAGGTCTGGGACAGGGCTTGCTCGTAATGAACAGTGACCCCTTTGCCAGCTGGCACCAACAGGCCTGGCTCACAGGCAGCCCTTTGGAAGAGACCCTGAGCAAAGCCCTGGCTGGAGAAGGACCCAGTGACCGGTGACTTGGAACGAACACGCTGCAGGAGAGACGCAAACCCTGCAATACAACAGCCTAAAACCCAACACCCAGAGGAGAAAACTGTTGTAATGACCTAGCTAGAATCTCCCCAGGGCAGACAGGATCCATGGGCAGGAGCTCTCCTAGCCAGTGGGGTCAGCAGCTGGGGCAGGGTCACTCTGCCCCACGCCCTGGGGTCCCACACGCCGGGGGTCTGCTCCTGATGCAGAGTAGTGGCAGAATCTTCTATCTCTGCTGTGGAGAGAGAAGAAAATTGTTCAGAGGTGACTTCAACTTGTGGGGATCCCAGCTAGGGGGATGGGAATTCAGCTCTGGGCTTCCCCCGCCGTGCCCCAATGGGGCCCAAACTCTGCACGGGGGCATCTGGACCCTGTATGTACTCACTGGCTGCCGGACATAGCCGGGTTTGTGGGGCCCTGAAACACAAGCAGAGAATGAGGGTCAGTGCAGGGGAGCAGGGTAACCCCTCCCCCACGGAGACCTCAACCCCCCTCCCCCAGACACCGGGCTCCCCACGACCCCGACTGCATCTCGCCCAGGCCAGCCCCACCCCAGTGCCCCCCCCCATCAGGGCACACGGTGCCCAGCCAACAACAGAGCCCACTCTGCCCCCAGCAGGGCTGGGCTATGGTGACTGGCCCTGCCCCATGGCCCTGCCCCATCTCTCCTTGGGGGACAGTGCTAGCAGCCATTCCCCCTTGGGCTGGCTGGGCCGCCCCACTCCCCAGACCTCCCCACATCCCGGCTCCATGGGACCGGCTGTTACCTGCTCATTTTCTCCTCCACAGGATGACGCCAGCCCCTACGGCTCCAGCCAGAACCAGCGCGGCCAGGAAGATGGCGGCCAGGACCCCGGGGGGCAGGGGGCCCTTCTTCCCAGGGGCTGTGGGATGGAGAAGGGCCCAGGTCACCGAGGGGAGCAGCCGCTCGGGCATCCTCCTGGGGCAGCCACAGGCCTTTGCCTTGAACGTCTCCCCGAGGGCATCTGCAGAGACCTGGCCCCAGGGGAGGGGAAAGGCTGAGCCGGGACGGGGATGGGGCACAGAGGGTGGGTGCTCTGCCGGGCACTGCCAGACATTCACGCCACACAGCAACCAGGCCCTTCCCTCGTAACATCATCAGCCTGTGGAACTCACTGTCACTGGATGCCACCACGGCCAGAAAATCAGATTCTCTGAGGGATCGGCCATTTCTGTGGGTCACACGAACACCCAGAGCTAGACGAGTTCACACTGACGATGGGCAGGGATATTGACCTTCCTGCTGCAGCGCTGCCCCCCATCTCTGTAATTCCCATGGGTTATTTATTAACCCCTGGGTCCTGCCATTCACCCCCCCCCCCTTACCCCAGACGAGCGCGGGCTCCGGCAGGCTGCTGTGCTCCACCCGGCAGGCGTAGCGGTGCCCGTCCTCCTGCTGCGGGGAGATCTCCAGGGATGACTGAGTGTAGTACGAGTGAATGTCGTTGGGCAGAATCCCGCTGGAGTACTTCTCCACCAGGATGTCTTCTCCGTCCCGCACCCAGGAGACATGGATGTGACGTGGGTAAAAGCCCCTGGCGTGGCAGGAGAGGGTGACGGAGCTGTCTGGGGCGTCTCTGCGGGAAACTGAGACCGTGGGGGGTGCTGAGGGGGGAGACACAGCACATAAGCCACTTGCCAGGGGCCAGTACCAGTAACAGACAAGAGATAAAAGCCCTGCAGCGGGTCGAACATTCACATGTGTGAGAGACCTGGTCTGCACCCGTTTAAACTGATTTGTAAATGGAGCTAGTTAATCTGGTGTAAATCCCCTTGTGATGCTGTATGGAATTGTGAGACACTTTATATTATTAATAATACCAATATTATAAAATTGCAATAAATCATGCCAGATATGCCGTGTAAGGTGTCATTGATTTGCGAAGGATGGTCATCTTGTTTAGATGTTTGTATCACCTTTGTACTGTGAATTACAGATTTGTATGGTTTCAAAACCTGGTATATCAAAACTTGTGCTGTGTTTCGGGGTGACGCCCCCAGACAGATTGGCATCAGCACTAAGCCTGCTAGATGGCCCACCAAGGGACATCAGCTGTACAATGAACCCATTGAAAACCAGGGACTGCACCGTATGAGTCAGCGGGACATGTCGGGGCTGCCTATGGACACAACCCTAAGGCTTTTCCCTGCCACGTGCTGTGAGCTTGTGTTTGGGACACAGGAAGTAGAAGCCACATGGCAAAGGATATAAAAAGGCAGCTGCATCATCTCCATTTTGTCTTCAATCCTGCTTCTCACCTCTGGAGTCACTTCTCTACAAACTGAAGCTCTGAACAAAGCACTGAATGATCCATCCAAGCTGGGGATGTTCCAGAGGGACTTTCAAGCCAGCAAACTCACCAACACTGCTAGGAACCTGATATATGGACTCTGAAGTCCTATGTGTGTATCTGATTGCTTTACTGTTCAACAACTTTCTTCTTTTCTTTTCTTTTCTTTTCTTTTCTTTTCTTTTTTCTTTTCTAATAAACCTTTAGTTTTTGACACTAAAGGACTGGCTGGCAGCATGGGATTTTGGGTAAGATCCAACCTAATACTGACCTGGTAACGTGGCTGGCCCTTTGGGGTCAGAAGAACATTTTGTATAGTGAGCAGAGTCTTTAAATAACTTCTCGCTTTACTGGACCTAGGTGCTGATTGGGAGCCTGTAACGATGCTGCCTCTGGTGGGACACGACTGAGAGTATCAAATCAGGACAAATTGCTTAGAGCAGGGCAGTTACAGCCCTAAGCCAAGCCAGCCCAACAGAGAGGACTTTGGTCTCACCCCACTGGCTAACCACAAGTCACACAATCAATTCCCTTAGACACTCCAGTTTCCCAGTATCACCACCAGTGCCACTTTGCCACTTGTTATGGGGATGAATGGTTATGAAAACCAAGACCCCAGTAAAAGAAAAAGGTTCTCCCGATCCCAAAGGACCAAGCCCCAGACCCAGGACAATATACAAGTCAGATCTTACCCACAAATCACGCTGTTGCCAATCCTTTGGAATCTAAAATCTAAAGGTTTATTCATAAAAGGAAAAAGATATAGATGAGAGCCAGAATTGGTTAAATGGAATCAATTACATACAGTCCTTTGTTCAGAGCTTCAGTTTGTAGCAAAGTTCCTCCAGAGGTAAGAAGCAGGATTGAAGACAAAATGGAGATGATGATGATGCCTTTTCTAGTCCTTTTGCCATGTGGCTTGTGCTTTCTTTGTTCCAACCATAAGCCACCCAGCACATGGCCTGGAAAAACCTGCGTTCTGTCCATAGGCATGTCCCTGCCTGCCTTGCTTCTCTCAATGGGTCAGTTGTGTACTTGAAATACAAAAATGATATATGCACACAGACAGCAGCATCATAACCAGCCAATCATAACCGTGGTTGCACCAATGATCTATACGGTTACCATTCATGTCAATAACGTCACTGAGCCAGAGAACTGGAATGCAGCGAAGGGGGCTTTGTGGTTTCTTTTTTCAGCTTATTGATAACCAGTGTGGGGACCCGCTGCTCACTCACCCTGCTGCTCCAGGACCTCTCTCCCCCGATGCACCAGGCTCTGCAGGGTCTCCGGGCACTCGTGCTGCAGGTACCACCGGACATACTGAGTCCAGAACTTGTCCGTCTCCCAGAGCTGCTTCTGGAGGACAGCCGGCTGAACAGCCACGACCCACGTCCCGGTCTGGTTGTCAAAGCTGATGAAGTCCCCCCCATCGTAGGCGTACTGGAACCTCGGGCCCATGGGGGCCTGGTCGCTCAGCGCACAACCCACGTGAACCTGATCAGTGTGAATCCCTGCGGGGGAGGAAGAGAGAGCTCAGACCCTGCACTGAGAGCTGGGAAATGTGTCTGGGGGGGGGTGTCAGAGGGGGGCTCGGCCGGACGGTGACACCAGGGCACTGAGAGCTGGGAAATGTGTCTGTGGGGAAGGGGTCGGGGGGGGCTCGGCCGGACAGTGACACCTGCACTTTACCGTCTCTGACCGTGTGGGGACCTTACGCTGAGCTAGCGAACAATCCCAGAGGACGCCGAGGAGCAGGAGGGGTCAGAGCAGACCCACGGGAAGGACTGAGGGGTTGGGATCCTGTCGGACAGTTACTAGCTCCTGGCGTCTCTCCAGCGGTGAACATGAGAGGTGCTATACGGGGTGAGACCAAGGTCTGACACTGACCAACACCAGAGATTCAGAGGGAGTGCACAGAACAGGGCAATTCTGGAGTGATCCACCCTTGTCTTCCCCTCCCGGCTTCTGGCAGGTGGAGGTTTAGGGGAGCCCCAGGCATGGGGTTCCATCCCTGATCATCCTGGCTCATAGCCATCGATGGGCCGATCTTCTAGGAACTTCTCTAGTTCTTCTTTGAACCCAGTTACACTTTTGGCTTTAGAACATCCCCCAGCAACGCGTTTCTCAGGGTGACTGTGCGTTGTGTGAAAAAGTACTTCCATGTTTGTATTAGACCTTCTGCCTATTGATTAGGTGACCCCTGGTTTTTTATTGTGGGAAAGAGTAAAGAACATTTCTCTATTCACTTTTTCTCCACACCATTTTTCATAGGAAAATTTCAATTTGGCCAGAAAACATTGATTTTCTGTTGGGGAAATTGAAAGGGAAGATCCCGGGGCTGCCCGGCTCCCTGCCTGGGATGGAATTTCTGAAATATTTTCTTCCCACAGGAAACCTCCCATTTCCAACTTTCCTTCCGATCGGGACTGAAACCACTCCCGGGAATAACACATTTTATGCGGGAAGAAAACTCCATTTTCCAGCCAGCTCTGGTTTGGGCAGCACCTGGCCCAGCGAGGCCCCGATCCCCAGTGGGAGTGATTCTGAGCAGGCAGCTCTCGCGTGTCCATTAATAACAACAACTCTCAGACACTCACCGCCCGTCTGGTTGTGCAGCTGCATCCACCATCTGGTATCGCCTCTAGCGCCCTCCTCAAACTCCCAGAACTGCTGGGTCTTTTCCTGGAGATACTCAGTGCCCAGGGCCTGTTCTGCCCACTCCTGGGTGGGTCTGACCTTTTGCGTGTCACTGCTGTAGTGCACGATCTTAACATCATCCAGCCGGGCGATCATGGTGAAGTGATAGGTCCCATCTTCGTGGGTGACGGCTGTGACGAGCACGGCCAGGCTGTGGCGCCCTAAAGCAACAGGAGCGAGGTTGAGTTAACAAGCGGCTTCCTCCCTTGCTCAGGGGACACCAGGGTCACCCAGTGGGGCCCAGCAGAAACCTCCCACCCCCAGCCACGTCCCCCTGCCCTCAGCCCCATCCTGGGCGAGGGACAAGCTGGGGTCTGTCAGTGACTCACAGGAATCAGGAAGGACGATCTCTCAGCCTGCGCCTCTGAAAGGTGGTGGCTTGTTTAGGGGGCTCAGACATTGGCGGGGGGGAAGAGGTGTAGGCCAAAAGCCTAATACGGCAGACATTGGTTAGAGGGTAGCTTCTGTGTGTGTGTGTGTGTGTGTGTGGTCTGCATGTTTACACATGTGTGTGCCGGGGGTGTGTGCATGTGGGGTGTGTAAGGCGCTTTGTTTTCAGTTTTAACTGACTTTTTACTGAATAATTCCCGGGTTTGACAGAAGCCGTTATTTGGTGTTTACTCATTTTTCATGCCAATTTTGGCTCACTCAGGCACAGGGAAATACTGATTGTGGTAAGAAATCCCCGTGACAGCAGGTTGATGTGTTTGTGTGAATAATAAATTAGTCTAAGTGTCAATGCGAGGCTGCCTGTTAACATGAGGCAATGGAGAGGAAGTTGCAAACACCCCCCCACACACACACGTTACAGTGCAGTCCATGAAATAAACCACCCCTCTGTGCTCCGGTTCGGCCGCCCCATGGGGTGCCCCCCGCCACCCCCGCGCCCAGCTGGTAACTAGCCGTTGTAGTGCCCGGGCCAGCAAGCATCTTTGTGCCCCCTACCCGTTTTTTTCGTCATATTTCCACCCCGTTTTCTACATCTGATTACAGCCGTTCACGCTGTGGTGTATAAACTGCTCCAGTCGCCCCCCCCATCATTCACGGAATGTGTCCCCCCCCCCCCATTACTGGTAATCGGCATTAATCCGTCTATCGGCGCTGCTGCTGGCGGCGGCGCTGCCTTCAGAGCTGGGCGGCCGGAGAGCGGCGGCTGCTGGCCGGGGTGGGGCGGGAGGACGAGTTATTTAATCCTGTCCCGCCTCGCCCTGCAATTCCCGCCCTGTTTTTATCCTGCGCCGCTACCACGGCAGCGGGTCCTGCGGGACCCCCGCGATCCCAGTTTGTTCCCCCCCGAGAACCCCTTGCGCCCCCGGAGGGTCGCGCCCCCCAGTGTCAGAGGGAGCTGCCCGGCCTCTTACGGTGACATCCCCCGCTGGGGTCACCCTGCCCCCCCAGCCCCCCTCGTACTCACCGCCCGCCGCGGCTGGAGCCAGGAGCCCCCCGCAGAGCGCCAGGAGCAGCCCCCAGGCCATGGGGCCTGGGCGGGGGGGGGGGGCGATAGGCGCCTGTATAAGACAAAGCCCCGAATATCCGGACGTGGGGTCCCCCCCCGCTGTGTCACGAGCACTAACTAGCACGAGCGCGATCACTATCACTGTCCCTAGCACTTTCACTTTCACTTCCCGAAGGGGCGCAGCTACCTGTGGCCGTCCAATCAGGACGCAGGCCGCGGCGGTTCGTCATCGGTATCCGGGCAGAGGTGCGAGGTGAAGCCGCAGACCCCAGGCCGCAGGGGTGCGAAGGGCCGGGGCAGCTCTGCGGGAGGGGCGGGGGCTGCAGGGCCTGGCGGAGCCCGGGGGGCTGGACCCGCTCTGGGGCAGGGCACCGGGCACCGTGGGGCACGGGCACAAAGGGGGCGAAGGGGCCAGGAGCGAATCCCGGCTGGGAAGGAGAAGGAGGTTTCGGACCCTGCGAGGGGCGAGGCTGGAGCAGCCCCCATAAGAGCTGGGGGGGGGGGGCACAAACCATCCCTCCATTGCCAGAGCTGGGGACACGGTACAGCTGGGCCCTGGGTCCCCAGGCCTCAGCCCCTCCCGTACTCACCCCCAGCAGCTGCTGCCCCAGGAGGCACCAACAGACC
Source organism: Emydoidea blandingii (assembly GCA_036785055.1). Lineage (NCBI taxonomy): Eukaryota > Metazoa > Chordata > Testudines > Emydidae > Emydoidea > Emydoidea blandingii. The sequence goes on from JAXIVB010000007.1 coordinate 92,678,301, forward strand.
CCCAGAGCGACAGCCAGGCCCATGGTTCCTGCCCTGGGGAGGGGTTTGACCCTCTGGCCTCGGGGAAGGAGCGGGCGAGCCGGCCGGCAGCCCCTGCAAACAGCCTGTGCACTTTGCTCACTGCACGCCCAGGCAGTGCCAGGACCGAGGCCTGACCGGAGCAGGTAACAGCCGTGTGCCAGGTGCGGCTCCCTGCGGGGCGTGACGTGTGCTGTGTGCACAGCTAATCCTGGCACCTGACCGGCCAGCGTCCCCGTGTGCCCCCCGCACAGGGCTCAGTCACCAACCAGCAGCCACCTGCCTCCCTGCAGCAGGAGGACACTGGGAGCAGACAGCGTCGATGGGCGCTGACCCGGCGCTCTGCACAAGGCCATAGACCCCCCGGTGCAGGGAGAGTCCCCGAGCCAGACACGCTGTGGGAGAAAGTCCCGATTTCCTCGTGCTGCAGCCCCAGCCAGACAGTCTCAGTCCCACCCGGTCACGGGGAATCCTCCAATCAGGGGCAGCGGCTGTGGCAGTTGGAAGAGTGACGGTCACTGATTGGCTGGAGGCCTGATCACTATCTGTGATGAGGTGAGTGGGTGCTGTAACCCCAGGCAGAGGAGGCCCCTTGTACCCAGGCTGGGGGTGTCTTTGTTAGCAACACTGGACAGACCCCCATGGGCCCATCCAGCCCAGGGTCCAGATCAGACCAATGGGCACATCTAGCCTGGTACCTTGGCACCAGCCCTTGCAGAAGAACACCATGCTTTCCTGTCTAGAGAACTCTGCAGCCATAAAACGCGGTGCCCGTAGTTCTGAAACAAATCTACTTTGCCATTGTCTATCCTACAATACAAGTCTATTGTAGGATTGTTTAAAAATGATATAATGGATTATCCTGTGGAACTCCCTGCCACATGATATAAAAGACAAGAGCTAAGAAGGATACCAAACAAGTTGGGACATTTCTATCCAATAGTGCAACGTCTGAGCACCTCACAATCCTTTTATCCTCATGCCCCCTTGGCAGCAGGGAAAGGTTATTATCCTGATGGGGAAACAGAGGCCCAGAGAGACTCCGGTCACCCAGGAAGTGTGTGGGAGGGCCAGGGCTCCCAGGCTAGCACCCTAACCACTGGAACACCACAGGCATACTCAGAACAACTAGCCGTACACTGGGATTCAAAGATATAACAGATATAAATCCCCTAGCCTCAGAGCACAGGCCAGTGAGTAACCGAGGGGGTGGCGGTGTGAGGGGCACAGACTGATTCAGGGGGGACTGGTCGGCCTTTGGCTTGACCGGCTGGTATCCACCACCCCGGGCCCCCAACGCTCTGGATCCACGTTGCTGAGGGAAATAAATGATCATCGCAAGGGTCAACTTTCCCTCGACAGCCGGCAGCTGCCAGGTCTGGTGCCCGTCACTGGGGGATGCTGGGGCAGTTCTAGGGACCAGCCCTCGGTGGGGCTCAGAGTCTCCTCCGGAGTCCTGACGTCTGGGGAGCAAACAGCCGAGCCAACCACAGTTCCAGGGTCTGTATTTTATTAGCTCAATAGCGGAGCAAAAGCATCAAACAAAACACATAGCCAAAGATGGAGGAAATTAAATCATTCAGTAAGTTACTTACTGTGCTCAGGCAGGTTCACTGAACCACCCCACACACATTCACAACCCCTGCTAAGGGCTACGTAGCACTCCGGGAAGGCGGCGGATCTGGGTCGCTAGCAGCACCGCAGGCACAGCGCATCCCCAAGGCCAAGCCGGAAGTTTCGGTTCCAGCCCAAGAGCTGACAGAGGGAGGGTCCGATCACTCCCTGGTGACGTGAACATCGGCAGCAGAACTGTCGGTGCCATTAAGGTGCCTGCCCGAATTATGGCTGATTCGGTAACAGCCGATCTCTTCCCCACAACAATGCCAAACCTCACGCTCCCGTGGCCAATCAGAACATAGAATATCAGGGTTGGAAGGGACCTCAGGAGGTCATCTAGTCCAACCCCCTGCTCAAAGCAGGACCAATCCCCAACTAAATCATCCCAGCCAGGGCTTTGTCAAGCCGGGCCTTAAAAATCTCTAAGGAAGGAGATTCCACCACCTCCCTAGGGAACCCATTCCAGTGCTTCACCACCCTCCTAGTGAAAAAGTGTTTCCTAATATCCAACCTAAACCTTCCCCACTGCAACTTGAGACCATTACTCCTTGTTCTGTCATCTGCCACCACTGAGAACAATCTAGATCCATCCTCTTTGGAACCCCCTTTCAGGTAGTTGAAAGCAGCTATCAAATCCCCCCTCACTCTTCTCTTCTGCAGACTAAACAATCCCAGTTCCCTCAGCCTCTCCTCATAAGTCATGTGCTCCAGCCCCCTGATCATTTTTGTTGCCCTCCGCTGAACTCTTTCCAATTTTTCCACATCCTTCTTGTAGTGTGGGGCCCAAAACTGGACACAGTACTCCAGATGAGGCCTCACCAATGTCGAATAAAGGGGAACGATCACGTCCCTCGATCTGCTGGCAATGCCCCTACTTATACAGCCCAAAAGGCCGTTAGCCTTCTTGGCAACAAGGGCACACTGTCGACTCATATCCAGCTTCTCATCCACTGTAACCCCTAGGTCCTTTTCTGCAGAACATGGCACTCTCTTTCTGAGGTCACTGACATCACCCAGTGGGGTCTGATGAGGACCCCTTTATGCAAATAAAGGACCTTCTCATTCCCATAATTTTGGGCTCAGAAAGCCCTTGGATGGAAAAATATAGTCCGCAGGTCTGTAGGTATCTGAGATACTGGAGGTGCCGGATTAGCCCCAGACAATATTTGACCCAGCCTGCAAAAGTCCTGGCCTTATTTAAAATTATTTTTAAAAATGCAAAGCCAGCAAGAAATTGGAACTGAAAAGGAAAAAACCCCAGTTCTGCATTCCCGGAGCCAGGGCCGGAGAGGACAGGTCCTCGCCCTTCCGCTGATCCTGCTCCGCATGTGCTGAGAGTCTGAGACTCAACGGCTCAGCTTTGCGCAGAATTTGGGGGGTTTGGGGGGGGAGGGGGGGTTGGCACACAACATTCAGGGCAAAGCTCGGACCTGAGCTCAACCAGAGCACGGAGTCTTTTCCTCTGAAAATCACCATTTTGGGATTTGCTTTTTCCAAGCAGGGCCCATTTGCCTCTCAGATGGGGGTGGGGTAGCCCATAATTCCCCTCTGCGGGCCTCCCCCACCCCCGTCTTTGCCTGTTCGTCGGGCTCTGTGCCAGTTCCTGCTGCTGGACAAGGGGAACTGCCCATCCCTGATGCAGGCAGCGCGGCCCCCGCAGAGATGAGACACTGGAGTGAGTCAGTCCTTTGGGGAGAAGTTGAGTCAAAGTCCCGGCTGCAGAAGCAGAGACGCAAACGCTGCAATACGAGAGCCCAACACCCACAGGAGGAAACTGCTCTAATGACCAAGTGGGAATCTCCCCCTGGCAGGGCTGGCTCACAACATTTTGGCACCTGAGGCGGGGAGCTCAAATGACGCCCCCATTCCCCCTTGCTTGGGCCAAAACTTTGAAAGGTCTCAATTCTGCCTTCTTCCTGTTCTACTCCTCTCATGGTGCTGCTCCACTACCTACCCCAATAAAGGAGAACTAACAACTTAAAATGCCTTGTTCAAAAAATTTAAGTAACACTTAACTTTCAGGTGTCAGAGTAGCAGCCGTGTTAGTCTGTATCCGCAAAAAGAACAGGAGTACTTGTGGCACCTTAGAGACTAACACATTTATTTCAGCATAAGCTTTTGTGGGCTACAGCCCACTTCTTCGTATGCATGCAGTGGAAAATACAGAAGGAAGATATATATATACACAGAGAACATGGAACAATGGGTGTTACCATACACACTCTAACTTTCTAACTTAACTTTCAAACACCTGAACAGCAAATGTAACTTTTCTTGTCTGCATAGTAAACACTGGCATTTGTATCTGTTTGGATAATCAAAGTGGGGCTTTCCATGTCTTCTTGGTTGCAAAGATTTGAACTGCTTCCTGCTGAAGGTCCACAGTCTGGGCCAGCTCATGCTCTATTGAGATGGTTGCAAGGCCGACCAGCCTCTCCTGTGTCATTGTGGAGCGTAGATGTGTTTTTATTAACTTCAGCTTGGAGAAGCTGCGTTCTCCACTGGCAACTGTCACAGGAAGTGTTAGAAGTATGCGCAGAGCAACAAAAGCATTTGGAAAGAGGGTGGTCAACTTATTTGTGCACATATATTCCAGAACAGCCTTTGGAGTTGATCCTGCTGAAATGTATCCTGAAAGGGCTTTCAGTTCATCACCTAAATCACTCGCATCAATATCGCGCATGTCATCATGTGTCAACACTGTCTCTAGTGCTCTGCATTGCTGGTGTAGGTCTTCTTCAGGTATAGTGAGGAGTTTTGGAATATCATATAATATCCCAAATATCCTTGAGCTGCATGAAACGTTCTTCAACTGACTGTATTGCACAATCTAGCACCTGGTTAAAGAATTCAACTTTGAATTGTTGTTGGGGGTCTCTTATGGGATTATCCCAGGCCTCGTAATCAAAATGTCTTCTTCTTCGGTGACTCTTGTATTCTTGAATGGGTGGGAAAATAACTTCAGTGTGAAGTTATGTATGTTTCTGGTGATTCCATTTCCCTCTGCCACTGTTCTCCCATGAACAGTTCCTGTCATAGCAAAAACAACAAGGAGTCTGGTGGCACCTTAAAGACTAACAGATTTATTTGGGCATAAGCTTTCGTGAGTAAAAACCTCACTTCTTCGGATGCATAGAGTGAAACTATGCATCCGAAGAAGTGAGGTTTTTACTCACGAAAGCTTATGCCCAAATAAATCTGTTAGTCTTTAAGGTGCCACCAGACTCCTTGTTGTTTTTGTAGATACAGACTAACACGGCTACCTCCTGATACCTGTCATAGCATTATCCTCCATAATGGCAACTATGGCATCATCTATCTTCCCAATTTGGTGGTTGATAGGCTTTATCGCCTCCACTCGACTTTCCAATTGTGTGGCACTAAGTGGTTTCAGTGTCAGAGAGGATGTTCCCAGATGTGGCTTCAAAATTTGTCACTGATGAGTTGATGCAGAGAAAAATACATAGATGCTTTGAATTACATTAAAAAATTCAGCAGCCTCACTAGAAGCTGATGCTGCATCACTGACTACCAAGTTCAATGAATGAGAACTGCATGGGACAAAAAAACCTTGAGGGTTTAACTCTCAGATCCGGGTCTGCACTCCTCTGTTCTTTCCTCTCAGGTTGGCACCATTATCGTAGCCCTGACCTCTCATGTCAGCTATCGCAATTCCCGTATCTTCCAGCTTTTTAAGAAGCACATTTGTCATAGAATCATAGAATATCAGGGTTGGAAGGGACCTCAGGAGGTCATCTAGTCCAACCCCCTGCTCAAAGCAGGACCTAATCCCAACTCAATCATCCCAGCCAGGGCTTTATCAAGCCTGACCTTAAAAACCTCTAAGGAAGGAGATTCCACCACCTCCCTAGGTAACCCATTCCAGTGCTTCATCACCCTCCTAGTGAAAAAGTTTTTCCTAATATCCAATCTAAACCTGCCCCACTGCAACTTGAGACCATTGCTCCTTGTTCTGTCATCAGGTACCACTGAGAACAGTCTAGATCCATCCTCTTTGGAACCCCCTTTCAGGTAGTTGAAAGCAGCTATCAAATCCCCCCTCATTCTTCTCTTCTGCAGACTAAACAATCCCAGTTCCCTCAGCCTCTCCTCATAAGTCATGTGCTCCAGCCCCCTAATCATTTTTGTTGCCCTCCACTGGACTCTCTCCAATTTTTCCACATCCTTCTTGTAGTGTGGAGCCCAAAACTGGACACAGTACTCTAGATGAGGCCTCACCAATGTCGAATAAAGGGGAACGATCACGTCCCTCGATCTGCTGGCAATGCCCCTACTTATACAGCCCAAAATGCCGTTAGCCTTCTTGGCAACAAGGGCACGCTGTCGACTCATATCCAGCTTCTCGTCCACTGTAACCCCTAGGTCCTTTTCTGCAGAACTGCTTCCTAGCCATTCGGTCCCTAGTCTGTAACAATGAATGGGATTCTTCCGTCCTAAGTGCAGGACTCTGCACTTGTCCTTGTTGAACCTCATCAGGTTTCTTTTGGCCCAATCCTCTAATTTGTCTAGGTCCCTCTGTATCCTATCCCTACCCTCCAGCGTATCTACCACTCCTCCCAGTTTAGTGTCATCTGCAAACTTGCTGAGGGTGCAATCCATCCCATCCTCCAGATCATTAATGAAGATATTGAACAAAACCGGCCCCAGGACCAACCCTTGGGGCACTCCGCTTGAAACCGGCTGCCAACTAGACATGGAGCCATTGATCACCAGCTCCTGTAGTATCATCAATGTCAATAAATTCTAGAAAATGCTCTCTGACAGTCACCATTGCAGGGACATTTTCACTAGGTTCTGTTGTTGTTACAAAACGCACCATTAAAGTCATTTGTTCTGTATGGCTGATGTCAGGTGTGTAGTCCAGAATAACAGAGTAATATCTTGCTGACTTCAGATCTGCCACAATCTTCTGTTTGACTTTTGTGCCAGTAACGGTATGATCTCATTTTGAATTGTTTTTCCAAGGTAGTGGTGTGTGTACATTTCTTGGGTGGTGACTCTCCTTAGATGCTCCTGGAGTACAGCATCAAACTCAGCCATCAACTCCACAATTTTGAGGAAGTTTCCATTGTTTGGCACATACAGCTGATCTGAAGTGCCACGCAGTGCTAGGTTTTGGGTAACAAGCATTCTCACAATGGCAATGAGCCTTTTCAGAACATTTTGCCAGTAAAGAGACTCTGATGCAATCTTCTCTTGATGCTGATCATCTATGGTGGCCTTTAACCGTAGTGTCATCTCAAGCCCTTTCCACCTATGGAGTGCTCTCTGGTGATTTGCTGCCTTCTCATGGCGTGCCAGATTTCTAGCCAGATTTTTCCAGTCCTTTGTTCCCGTAGAACCCAATGTGGCTGGAACATTAGACAGGAAGAGTTTGCAACAAAAAACAGTATGCAGCATTCTGGGTTTCTGAGTACATAAGCCATGGCCTCTCCACTTTGTCACCATTGGGGATTTCACACCAGTAATGTGTTGGATGGAAACTTCTATTTTCATTGTCTTTGGGGAACATGAAGTTTTTCACTTGCTGTGGCCCATGCAGTACAAGGAAGTCCCTCAGGCTGCTGCTCAAGTGGGTCCACAGTCCTGGATCATCTAGACTTAAGGAACTAAACTCAGCAGCAGCTGTTTCTTGCACCTCCACCACACTCTTCTCTGATCTACACTTTTCTTCAGGAATGGTGTGGGCCCTTAAGAAACTACTGCCATGTCTATTTGGGTGACACTTCACTGTGTAGACTGACCACTCTCCCCTGACCTGGCTGCACCAGATGAAAGGAGCCAACGCCAAGCTCCTGAGGTGGAGCCTGCTCCTGCAGGATTATGACATGGACGTGGTCCATGTGAAGGGAAGTGACAACCTGATAGCGGACGCGTTGTCCCGGAGAGGGGGCCCTGAACTTCCCCAGGTCACTGGTCAGAGTGAACCCGCTCAGTTCAGTCTCAAAGGGGGGAGAGATGTGACTGTCACAGAGTCCCCGGGTGATGCACTGGAACTGCTCCCCACAAAGCCAGTCAGGACTCTGGGGAGCCTCCTCTCCCTCGGAGCAGACTGTTTTCAGGGCAAGGAGCTCACACGGCTTCACCTTCCTGGGTCTGACCTTGGAGCATTCAGCATATGCCCCTCCGTGCGCTTCCCACAGCGAGTCCGCCCAGGCGGGGTCCTGGGGAAGCCAGAGGGTCCTGCACCCCCCACTTCGCAGTCAGACGTGACTCTCGGCCAGCCAGTAAAACAGAGGTTTATTAGATGACAGGAACATGGTCTAAAACAGAGCTTGTAGGTACAGCGAACTGGACCCTTCGGCCGGGTCCATTATGGGGTTCAGAGAGCCAGACACCCACGTCTGCCCTCACTCCTAGTCCCCAGCCAGCTCCAAACTGAAACCCCCTCCAGCCCCTCCTTCTCTGGGCTTTGTCTCTTACCCCGGGCCAGGGGGGTCACCTGATTCCTTTGTTCTCTTTAGCTATTTCCTTGCAGGGGGGAAGGGCCTCGGCCATCAGTTGCCAGGAGACAGAGTGTCGGCCATTTATGCACACTGGTCTTTCCCCACCACCTAGAGACTTAAGAAATGCATAGGGGAAACTGAGGCACCCCTACAGTATTCAGAGGAAACATTAAGAACTGTCCCACTTCATCACAAATGGAGAGTATACACACACACACATCCATCCGAAGAAGTGAGGTTTTTACTCACGAAAGCTTATGCCCAAATAAATCTGTTAGTCTTTAAGGTGCCACGAGACTCCTTGTTGTTTTTGTAGATACAGACTAACACGGCTACCCCCTGATACTTCACACACACACACACACACACACACACACACACACACACACACGTTACTGTGCAGTCCATGAAATAAACCACAGCATTAAACACCTTTGACTTTCACTACTCAGACTTTTCCCTCTTTGTTACTTTTTTCCTGCCCTCCTGTCCCCCAGGTGTAACCCCAACTTATGTTTCCACCTTAGCGGAGCCTGGTGCCCCCTATTTCTCCCCCGTGCTGGGCTACTGAACAGCCCTGCCAGAGGTAACCGGAGTTCACCTGCGTCTCATTGGGGAACATGGAGTTTCGCTGAGGTGAGGTGACCCACTGCTGTATTTCCCACGACACCACTGCCCACGAGGGTTGCTGGGCCGGTCCCCCTCTGCTCCAATTTACCCCTATGGGTTGGGTGGGGGGAGTCTTGGGCTGGGGATTTCTGGCAGGCCCCCAAAGAAGGACAGGGGTTGTGGGGGGCTCAGGCCCATGGAGGAGAACGGAGCAAGGGGCTGGAGGGTTAAGGAGCAGAGCCCTTGGCAACAGGCCCTGCAGAAAGTTCTCGCTGGCAGGTCATTCCCCCCCCCCCAGTGTTTCCAGCTGATTTTCCCTGGTCTGCCTCCCCCCAGCCCCCCCAGGTGCTGCTAGTGCCTGACCCCCTTCACCCCGTCTCTACTCACCATCTGCCCCTGCTGCCCCTGGGCGACACCCAGGGCCATGGCTCCTGTGCTGGGTCAGGGGGTTTCCCCACTCTGGAGAGGAACAAACCCCCCAGCTCCAGCCCCTGGGAATCTGCACCCCCCCCTTGTCACTTTCACTTTCCCAAGTGTTGCCAATCACAAGCCCAGCCGGCCAATCAGAATGTGGGGAGGGATCTTGCTGGCAGTATCTCAGCAGAACCAGGTCTGGGAAGTTTCTCCCCAGAGCTGCAGGCGAAGAGCCATTAACCCGGCAGCGTCCCAGGGAGGATCTGCTAGCGGGTGCCGGGGGGGGGGGGGGGGGGGGACAGACTCCAGCACCTCGGGGGTCAGTCCCCACCCCCACAGCCTCCTGCACGTGGGAGACCAGCCATCAATTCTCACAATGTCCTAGCTCCCGAGGCCAGACGGGCCCATCTAATCTGAGCCCTGCCTGGCCCAGGCCAGAGCCCTGTCCGGCATTCACTGCCGGTTGACCTGGGGCAGATCTCTTAACAAACCTCCACTCTTGCACTGTTTGGGGTCTGTTCTGAAAGCCCCAGCTCCTGGAGTCCTGTGGGTCTGTGAGAAGGCGACTCTCCTCTTTGATTTTAACAAGCAATTCCTAGCCCTGGGGTTTGTGAAGAAAAGTTTGAAAACTTGAAGTGAGAGCAACTGAAAGGCCCAGAAAGAAATACTATGCACTGTCAACCTGTGGAACTCCTTGCCAGAGGATGTTGTGAAGGCCAAGACTATAACGGTTCAAAAAAGAACTAGATAAGTTCATGGTCTATCCATGGCTATTAGCCAGGATGGGCAGGGATGATGTCCCTCATCTCAGTTTGCCAGAAGCTGGGAATGGGCGACAGGGGATGGATCACTTGGTGATTCCCTGGTCTGTTCATTCCCTCTGGGGCACCTGGCACTGGCCACTGTCGGCAGACAGGACACTGGGCTAGATGGACCATTGCTTTGACCTCGTATGTCCGTTCCTACTCTTAAGATATACTGGAATTGGAAAAGGTACAGAAAAGGATTGACAACAGCATGATGCTTGGGTAAGGTCTGAGTTATAGACTGACCTGGCTGTGTGGCTGATCTCTTGGGATTAGAAGGACCTTTTGCTTGATGAAATTGGTTTGAAATAACCACTCATCCTGAAGTCTAGTGTCCGGGCGATGAAGTGAGCGGTGCAATGCCTAAGGAAACTGCATCCTTGACTTCTTGTTAACCAGTGAGGTGAGACCGTTTACTTTCGTTACTGGCTTAGCATAGCTTATGAGAGAATAGCCCCCACTCTGGGATGTGTCTGCTCTATTTCTCAGCAGTTTGTCCTGAATTTGACGTGCTCAGCTGTGACCCACTGAGGCACAGTGACAGCATTAACACACTTTCCCACAGGGCCCCCGCTGGGTAGCTGGATAGGAGAATGGGAAGCAGACGCAAACACTGCGAGTCCTGTACGTTTCTATCCCTTAACCCACTTCTAGCACATAACGAAACAAAGGGCAGTTCTAGCGCATGTAACCGGGCAGCAGCAAATCAAAACGAGCACTCACCAGAGCTCCCCTCTCCAGCATCGTGTGCGCCAGAGACGGAGTGCTGGGACTGGCTTGAGCCCGCCGGGGTGGAGAACAGGTCCCGGCTCGCCATGCTACCGGCAAACCCTGTCCCATCTCATCCTCCATCTCCACTTGCTCCTCAGGGGTGTCTGCTGGCTGCTCTCTCCAGCCCCCCGAAGTGTCCACGGGGCTCTCGGTGGTGGAGGTGGGGTTGCCGCCGAGGATGGCATCTAGCTCCTTGCAGCACCGGAGCGACCGTTTGCCTCCCTTGCCTTCTGGTACGCCTGACGCAGCTGCTTGATCTTCGCACGGCCCTGCTGCCTGTCCCGTTCGTGGCTCTTATCCGACATGCCACGAGAAATCTTCCTAGAGGTATCCAAGTTCCTACGGCTAGAGCGGAGCTGGGACTGCACAGCCTCCTCCCCCTCCAGACCCAGCAGATCCAACGACTCGGGTGTGCGCCGAGCGGGAGAGCGCTCGCCGCGTGGAGCTGCCATGGTCAGCGGGGAAGATGCAATGGGAGCTGTCCACGCCGAGCAAACAGGAAGTGGAATTTCCAAAATTCCCGGCCCTTTAAAAGGGGGAGGGGCGGGTGCCCGTGTACCTGGTGCAGGGCAGTGGAATTGGAACTGCTGACCAGAGTGGGCAGGATGGGCATTGTGGGACACCTCCTGGAGGCCATTTACAGCGACATAACCAAGCGCAGTGTCTACACTGGCACTTTGTCAATATAATGTTGCCGCAAAAAGCTCTCTGCCTCTTGTCGAGGTGGTTTTATTTTGTTGGCGTAGCAGGAGAGTTAAATCGGCAGGAGGAGCAGTGGAGTGTGTACACCTCCACTGTTTAGTCGACAAAATTGTGTAGTGTAGACAAGGCCTCAGTTTCCCCCTCTGGAGATAGTGATGTTGACCAGTGGCCCAGGGGAGCTGAGAGATTCCATTCGCCTTATTAAGTTTTATTTAGCTCAGAGACCTTAAATGTTCCCACAGCCCGGCCATGGTTAACCGCCTGTCTCACCCCCCCCCCCCCGTGCCCCCAGGCACTCAGGCCTGTCTGACATTTCAGCGTCTGTGACCCAGTGACCCCCTGCTGGCCTGCGGCCCCTCCCCAGGATCAGCTGTGCTCCGCCAGCCTGGGATAGAAACCGGAGTGACCCCGGCCCCGGTGCTGACAGACAGCGGCTGCTGTTACTGTGAGACAGACCCACCCGCTCGGAGCCTGGAGCACCTCCTGCTGGCTCTCCGCAGCCGTGCGCTGGCAGTGCCCGGGGCCGAGCCCCAGCCACGCACTGACCCGCAATTCCCAGCTCTCCGGGCGGGTCGCAGAGCACCAGCCTGACCGGGAGGCCACGTTCTTCATGAAACACGACTGGTTACGTGCGGTGTTACAGCCACGGCCTGGTTCCAGCAAGAGCGAACGCTGCAGCCCTGGGCTGGGGCACGGGACCAGCGACGGCGTTTCCAGCCAGAGACCGTCACAGACGCCGGTCGGATGTTTCACCTCTTCAATGTATTTTACAAAACACTCTTCTCGCGCTCAGCCAGTCGAACACGCCTGCCCCCCCAGGACTCCCTGCACAGAACCGAAACCCAACGCAGGCGATAAACCAGTGACCCGACATCATACACTAATCAGCCGCTGTCAGTATGTTCCATGTCACCCTGTGCCGGGGAGAGGAGGGGACGGGCCGTCAGGCTGGTGTTGGGCTATTCCCCGGGGCGGCAGGTTACTCGGCCAGGTCTCTCTGCACCAGTCTGTAGTAGGGCCCCTTGCGCCCCATCAGCTCGGCGTGCGTCCCCTCCTCGGCCACGGCCCCGCCCTCCAGCACCACGATCCTGTCGGCGTTCTCCACCGTCTGCATGCGGTGGGCGATCACCAGCACCGTCTGGCGCCCCCGGCTCAGCACCGACTGGCGGATCTAGGGGGAGGAGCAGAGCCGCGTTACGGTCCATCTGCACACGACGCAGACCGGAGACACTCAGGCCGGCCGGGCTCGGAGTTTGGATCCCACCGCCCCCCACCACTCACCGCGCATTCGCTCTCCACATCCAGCGCGCTGGTGGCTTCGTCCAGGATCAGCACGGCTGGCTGGCAGATCAGTGCCCGGGCAATGGCAATCCGCTGCTTCTGCCCCGCTGAGAGCTGCCCGCCCTTCTCCCCCACGTCTGCAGGGGGTCAGAGAGAGAGAGAGAGAGGGAGGGGTCAGGACTCCTGGGTTCTCTCCCCAGCTCTGGGAGGGGAGTGGGGGCTGGTGGGTCAGACCAGGGGGGGCTGGGAGCCAGGACTCCTGGGTTCTATCCCAGCTCTGGGAGGGGAGTGGGGGCTGGTGGGTCAGAGCAGGGGGGGCTGGAGCCAGGACTCCTGGGTTCTATCCCAGCTCTGGGAGGGGAGTGGGGCCTAGTGGTTAGAGCAGAGGACCTTTCCCAGAAGCCCTTGCAGCGCGGGCAGTGGTGACTCACCTGTCTCAAAGCCGCTGTCGAGCTCCGCGATGAACCCGGAGGCGTGGGCCGCTCTGGCCGCCCTGGTGACCTGCTCCTCCCCGCAGCCCCCCAGCCCGTAGGCGATGTTCTCCCGGATGGAGCCAGAGAAGAGGACGGGCTCCTGCCCCACCAGGGCCACCTGCCGGCAAGAGGGGGCAGTGTTAGGGACTGAGACCTGCTCAACTCGTCACACCCAGTGAGCAGCAGCCCAGACCCTGCCCCCGCTGCCCTCACCTGGCGGTGCAGGTACCGGTGCTCGTACTCCCGGAGGGGTGCCCCGTCCAGCAGGATCTCCCCGGCCTGGGGCTCGTAGAACCGCTCCAGCAGCCCCACGCACGTGCTCTTCCCGCTGCCGTTCAGCCCCACCAGCGCCGTCACCTCCCCGGGGCGCAGCTCGAAGGACACGTCCTGGGACAGTGGGGAGAGTATCAAAGTGCCTGTCACGCGGGGGGATCAGAGGTGCGGTGAGGTAGGGGGATCCGGCCTGGGGCTGTGAGCTAGGGGATCCCCTCCCCTTGGGCTTTGAGCCAGGGGTGGGGTGTAGCCAGGGGTAGGGTGTAGCCGCCTCGCTGTAGGTACCTTTAGGACCTGGCGGTCCGGGCGGGAGGGGTAGGAGAAGGAGACGTTGTGGAAGGAGACGTGTCCCTGCAGAGACTCCGGCGCCCGCGTCCCGTCGGTGCGCACGGCCGGCTCCCGGTCCAGGTACTCGAACACCTTCTCCGCCGCCCCCACGTTGCTCAGCAGGTCCCCATAGGTGCACGCCAGGGTCTGGGGAGGGCAGGGATGGGAAGAGAAGAAGAACAAAGGAGAAAACTACTAGCTACATACAGCACTTCCCATCTCCCATTGTAAAGATGTGAAGACCAGAACTGACCATCAACTCATCCAGTCTGATCTCCTGTATAAACGGCCGGTTAGCCGCACCCGGTTTACCCCGTATTGAGCCCAGGAACTTGGGTGTGAGTCAGGCGTCTTTCAGAAAGGCTTCCAGTCTGGACAACACCAAAAGACAGAGAATCCATCACTTCCCCGGGGAGTTTGTTCCAATGGTTAGTTACCGTCACTGGGAAAAATGTGTGTTTTATTTCTGATTGAAATTTGTCTGGCTGCAGCTTCCAGCCATTGGTTCCTGTTCTGCGTTTCTCCGCCAGATTACAGAGCCCGTTAGTACCTGGTATTGTCTCCCGGTGAAGCTCCCTCACACACAGTAATCAAGTCACCTCTTAACCTTCTTTCTGATAAACAGATTGAGCTCTGTCCGTCTCACTGTCTGACACTTTCTCCACCCTCACATCCTGTGTGTGGCTCTTTTCTGCATCCTCTCCAACTTCCCCAACACCCTTTGTACAGGATGTGACCACAGTGTTCCAGCATTGGCTTCCCCAGTGCCGTACAGAGAGGGAAAGTCACCCTTCCCCTACTCACTACTCCCCTCTTTATACACCCCAGAGCCACATTAGCTCTTTGCCACAGCATCGCCCTGGGAGCTCGTGTTCCGTTAGGCCAAGTCTACACTAGGAAATTAGGTCAGCAGCTAAGTTCCCTCTGAGCTGCGCAGCTGCATGGCCGTGCAGCAGGCTATCAAGGGCCGTGCAGGCAGGGAGAGGCGCCTCTCTCCCCGCCCCACCCGAGCCCCCGGCTGCTGTAGAAAGAGAGGGCTGGGGGGAGTCCTCTCTCCCCGCTGCAGCTCCGGGGAAGCCTGTGCCCCAAACCCCTCATTCCCGGCCCCACCCCAGAGGCCACACCCCTAGCTGGAGCCCTCATCCCCCCCACACCTCAACCCTCTGCCCCAGCCTTGATCCCCCTCCTGCACCCCTCATCCCCGGCCCCACCCAGAGCCTTCACCTCTAGCCGGAGCCCTCACCCCCTGTACCCCAAACCCCTGAGCCTGCTCCTGCACCCCAACCCCCTCATCCCCGGCCCCAGCCCAGAGCCCTCACCCCCTGCACCCCAACTCCCTGCCCCAGCCCAGAGCCCCCTCCCACACTTCAACTCCTCGGCCCCAACCCTGCCACCACCACCTCCATATTGGCGCTTCTCCCACCAACACAGCTACTGCCTCTCGGGATGGTGGGGCACCTGATGGCAGACGCCCTCTCGCTGCTGTAGGTAGCGTCTTCACTAAGCACCACGGTGGCGCAGATGCAGCGCTTTAAGTATAGCCCTGCCCTTACTTGTCCACTGGGACCCTAAAGCCTGTAGAGTCCCTGCTTTCCAGGACGCTGTCCCCCAGTCTGTGGTTATGCCCTGCATTCCTTGAGCTTAGCTGTCTGACTTTGCACGTGGCTGTATTAAAACACATTCTGTTTGAACAGGTACAGATTGCAGAAGTAATTAGTATCACTCTGCATGACTGCCCCATCCTCAGCATTATTCACCACTGCCCCGACCTAGGGGTCAGCCACAAATGTTATCAGCAGTGATTTTAGATTTACTTCCAGATGACTGATTAAAACGCTGAGTAGTGCCAGGTCCAGTACTGATCCCTGCGGAGCCCCACTAGAAAACCCCACATTCGATAGTCACGTCCCACTGACACCTACTGTCCGAGACCAGCCAGCTTGGGTTTAATCCGAATGTTGTGCGGTGCTGATTCAAACACCTTACCAAAGCCTAAGTCTACATCGACTCCGTCACCTTTACCAACCGAACCTGTCATGGCCAAGAACGAAATCAGGGTTGTTTGACAAGACCTTTGAGATGGGGACTCCTGCTCTGTAGGAATACAGGCCCGTTTTAGATCTGGGTGAACTATGGGTTTAAATTGAGTCGGGATATTAGCAGGAGCAACAAGCCCAAAGCATGTGCCCACGCAGAACGAGATCATGAGAAAGAAGAGTTGTGCGAAATATCAGCGTCACCTTGTTTAAGGTTTGAGCTAAAGTAATAACAATAAAACACAGTTCATTGGGTCCCAGGTACAGGACGTAATTGACAATACATGTATAAGAAACGCCTTCATCTGGCCTTAGCTAAAGTCCGATAATTGGCAGTGACAGCACTTGTTTGTTAACTCTTATAGGGTTCATTGCTAATTCCAACTAATATGGGTCTAAGCACCCCTGGGTTTAGTCCGCTTGTAAGTATCTTGATCAGATGGTTATAAATGTTTCGTTACTGTCTGGGTGTAGTAACTTGCTTATTACTTAGGCTTTTTAGCAGGGCTGTCAAGCGACTGGAAAAATTAATCGCAATTAATTGTGCGCTTAATCGCACTGTTAACCAATAATAGAATACCAGTTATTTAAATATTTTAGATGTTTTCTACATTTTCAAACCTATTGATTTCAATTACAATTACAACACAGAATACAAAGTGTACAGTGCTCACTTTATATTTATTTTTGATTACAAATACTTGCACTGTAAAAAACCAAAGAAATAGTATTTTTCAATTCACCTAATACAAGTACTGTCGTGCAATCTCTTTATCATGAAAGTTGAACTTACAAATGTCGAATTATGTACAAAAAATAACTGCATGGAAAAATAAAACAATGTAAAACTTTAGAGCCTACAAGTCCACTCAGTCCTACTTCTCGTTCAGCCAATCGCTCAGACAAACAAGTTTGTTTACATTTGCAGGAGATAATGCTGCCCGCTTCTTATTTACATCACCAGAAAGTGAGAACAGGCATTCGCATGGCAGTGTTGTAGCCGGCATCACAAGATATTTACATGCCAGATGCGCTAACGATTCCTATGTCCCTTCATGCTTCAACCACCATTCCAGAGAACATGTGTCCATGCCGATGACGGGTTCTGCTCAATATCAATCCAAAGCAGTGCCGACCGACGCATGTTCATTTTCATCATCTGAGTCAGATGCCACCAGCAGAAGGTTGATTTTCTTTTTTGGTGGTTCGGGTTCTGTAGTTTCCGCATCAGAGTGTTGCACTTTTAAGACTTCTCCACACCTCGTCCCTCTCAGATTGTGGACGGCACTTCAGATTCTTAAACCTTGGGTCGAGTGCTGTAGCTATCTTTAGAAATCTCACATTGGTACTTTCTTTGTGTTTTGTCAAATCTGCAGTGAAAGTGTTCTTAAAATGAACATGTGCTGGGTCATCATCTAAGACTGCTATACCATGAAATATATGGCAGAATGCGGGTAAATCAGAGCAGGAGACATACAATTCTCCCCCCAAGGAGTTCAGTCACAAATTTAATTAGCGCATTATTTTTTTAACGAGTGTCATCAGCATGGAAGCATGTCCTCTGGAATGGTGGCTGAAGCATGAAGGGGCATACAAATATTTAGCATATCTGGCACGTAAATACCTTGCAATGCCGGCTACAACAGTGCCATGCGAACGCCTGTTCTCACTTTCAGGTGACATTGTAAATAAGAAGAGGGCAGCATTATCTCCTGTCAATGTAAAAAAACTTGTTTGTCTTAGCGATTGACTGAACAAGAAGTAGGACTGAGTGGACTTGTAGGCTCTAAAGTTTGACAATGTTTTGTTTTTGAATGGTTATGTAACAAAAAAAACTACATTTGTAAGTTACACTGTCACGATAAAGAGATTGCACTACAGTACTTGTATGAGGTGAATTGAAAAATACTATTTCTTTTGTTTAGCATTTTTACAGTGCAAATATTTGTAATAAAAATAATAATATAAAGTGATCACTGTACACTTTGTATTCTGTGTTGTAACTGAAATCAATATATTTGAAAATGTAGAAAAACATCCAAAAATATTTAATAAATTGCAATTGGTATTTGATTGTTTAACAGTGCGATTAAAACTGATTAATTGCGATTAATTTTTTTTAGTTAATCGCGTGAGTTAACTGCGATTAATCAATAGCCCTACTCTTTAGGCATGTTTAGAGCAATTGTAAAAGTGCCATTCGGTCTCTGGATTTAATAAAGGAATTGATGGTTAAATTAGCGTTGTGGTAACACTCTCCATAAATAATAATAATAATTCCAACACACTCCCTCCTTCCCCAGGGACTGCTTTGGGTCTAACAGGATCCCCAAGTCCAGCCCAGGAGGGATTTGAACCCAGCTCCCATCAGCATCTCAGACAAACACCTGCAGGAGGACAGTGGCAGGCTGAGGCCCAGCAAACTCGGCGCACAGGTGACCCCATGGGAAATTGGAACCTGGAGCTCTGGAGTAAAAGGCTGGTGTGTCAGCAAATCCTCCTTCCACCCAGCCTATTGGGTCTTCTTCCTGCAGTAACTGTGTAGGGAGAACAGGCCATATGGCCCCATTAGGATCCAGCCCCTTACCTTAATGCAGCCCCCTACGTCCCACTGGTAGAGGATGAAGGAGACCAGGCTGCCCTTGGTCAGGAGCCCGGTGCGGATCTGCTGGTACCCGCAGTACAGCATCAGCGCCTGCACGGCCAGCTGCAGCAGCTGGGGGAAAGAGAGAATATTATACATGGTGTTGGGACAGGGTGCCCAGACCCCCAGCTGACCGGATGTACAGTGTGGTTCTAGTTTTGCATCCCCTGGACACCCAGTTCCCCACATGCTGGCTAACCCATCCAATCACAAACTGCCTCCCCCGGACGCCTGGGTCCCCCCATCCCCGCTCACCTGGCAGAAGAGCAGGTACAGCTCCCTCTCCAGGTCCTGGCGCTTTTTCAGCCGGTGGGTCTCGGCCAGCGCCGCCTCGTAGCGCCGCGACTCCTCCTCCTCGGTGGCGAAGCTGCGCACGGTCTCGATGGAGGAGACGGACTCGCGCACGACCTCGCCGGAGCGCGCCAGGGAGTCCTGGATCGCCCTCAGCACGGCCTGGGGAGAGAGGGATCAGAGATGGGTCCCTGCTGCCCCAGGTAGCTCTGCACACGCAGGGTCCCTGGCCTGGAGGGAATCGCCCCTGCCCCGTACCTGGCGTCGGGCGTCGTAGAGGTTCTGGGCGGCCATGGTGAGGGGCGTCTCGAGCAGCGTGAGCAGCGTCAGGTGCCAGGACAGGCCCAGCATGAAGCCGTACAGCCCCAGCGCCTTCACCAGGTTGCCCAGGAAGATGTTGGCGTTGGCCGGCACCGAGCGGCTCATCATGGTGGTGTCCTTGGAGAGGCGCGAGGTCAGGTCCCCTGGGGGGCGGGGGAGGGACAGGATGTGGTGAGACACGGATCCATGCCAGAGAAGGGGCCTGGTACTGGTTGGGGATGTCCCTCTGGGAGGGGTTTATGGCACAACAAAGCCTCTGTCCGATGTTGTCCAGAGTGGGTGCAAATTCCACAAGGCAGCTTGATCTCCCAAGGCAGGAGACGGATCAGCTGGGACAAACTGGATGGGCCTGGTTCCCAGTTACCTGATCCCAGCAAGGGGGACGGGAGGTAGCTGGTTAAGGTGGCTTTAAACCCCATATTCTGGGCCCTGTCTGCCCTCTGGGATAAGACAGAGCAGCTTCAGGGCTACCACATTTAAAAACCCTAGTGTAGACAGGGCTCCTCATCAGCTCGTCAAGGTGAACTCCACTGGAAGGGAGCTTAGGCTGTGACTCCACCAGGCCCCTGAGGCGCTGCCCGTATGGAGAGACAGACTGTGGGGAAGAGAGGCCAGGGCCAGACCCACCTGTTTTGACCTGCTGGAAGAAGGCCAGGTCCTGGCGCACAGGGAGGAGAAGAGGAGCTGGCGGATGCGGATGTTGAGCCGGGAGAGCGTGAACATGAAGAGCCCCTCGCGGCAGCTGGCAGCCAGGGAGCTGGGAGGAGAAGAGGAGACCAAGACAGAACAAAATAGGAAAGACATCCCCACTTGGCCTCTCTCCTCCCCCATCGCAACACCTGGAAGCACAGCTGGAAGACAAAGACTTTGCCTGGGGAAGATGGGTCCCAGCCTGGAAGGGGGTCCAGTCTGTGTATTGTGTATCTGTGTAACCTGCTTGTCCCATCAGTCAGGGTGAGACTCCGCTTGATTCAAAACTTGCTTAGTCTAAGTCAGAATTTAGACTGCGCATTTATTTTTGTTTCTTAGGTAACCAACTTTGATCTCTGCGCCTGCTACTTATAATCACTTCAAATCTCTCTCTCGGTAGTTAATAAACCTGTTTGATATTCCACCTAAACCAGAGTGTTTTGGTTGAAGTACTTGGGGAACTCTCAGCTCAGTTTACAAAGGCTGGTGTGTGCCCTCCCCGCTCCGCGGTCCCACAGTCCAGGCTGCACCCCGGGGACCCCGTCACAATGGGGGTACCAGCGTAAGAGGCAAGAAGGCTCTTTCCAGGGCCGGGTTGGAGTCTTGTGGGGTAGCAGTGCTGGTGGGGGAAGTGGGATCTCACCTGCCGAAGGAGGTCAGGCACATGAGGCCGATGGCGGTGGTGAAGGCGTCGTGGCTGTAGCTGCTGCCCAGGATGTCGATGACACGTCCCGTGTAGTAGGGGATGAACATCTCACCTGCCACAGAGACACAGGGGTGAGCCAGCCCTGGGGCAAGCGGGGGGCCATCCCCCAAAGCAAAGCCTCCCTTTCTGCCCTAGGAACCTGTGGACTTGCGTTCCTCTTGACCCTCATTCAGTATTTTCCGTCCCAGCAGGGGACTGTCAAACCCACCGTTTCTCTTCTACTGGAAAGATTTTAATAAACTTTACGGACGTTCCCACATGCTGAGTCCTTTGCAAATTCTGCTCCCGAGGCAGGCTCAGAGAACACTCCGGTCATGGCTGGACGGGCGGGCGGCCCCCTTTAAGGGGCGTCAGGGCCCAGGGGCTTCTTTAAGGAGAAGGAGCCCATCTCAGGCAGCTGTGAGTAATTAACTACACCTCTACCTCGATATAACATGAATTCGGCTATATCGCGGTAAAGCAGTGCTCCGGGGGGAGGGGCTGCGCACTCTGGCGGATCAAAGCAAGTTCGATATAACGCGGTTTCACCTATAACGCAGTAAGATTTTTTGGCTCCCGAGGACAGCGTTATATTGAGGTAGAGGTGTACCTAGATGCTGTTTGGCAGCCTCATTGGCTAACGAGCCCCTGGCCCTGAGAACAGGCTCCCAGAGGGGAGGAGGAGCGAACAGGCCCAGGGAACAGAGCAGGGAAACTCCAGGGGAAGGAGCTGAGGGTGTTTCCCATCCAGCCAGGAGCTGTGTGCAGCTGGGAGAGGTGCTGCAGGGGGCCGTGAGGGCCTGGTCCCAGGGAGGCAATGGAGGGGGGCCGTGCCCTGGGGGCGAAGGGCCTGGCCATGGGGCTGAGACACTCACATGGAGTGTGCCCCATGCCAAGGGGCTGCCTCGGGTCTGTTGCATTAAAGGGGCAGGGGGCTATTCAATGCATAAAAGCCTTGGTCACCTTACTGATGACCCAGCTGGGGAAACTAAGGCAGGGGCACATGCAGAGCTGCACCCGGCTGCCGGGGGTCTGTGGAGCTGGCCTGCACCTTGGGCACTGCCCCATAAAGCACTTGCTTTGTGTCTGTGACTTCGCAGCCTGATGGGGTGGCTGCTTTGGGAAAGCCCCAGTCCCACTCACACAGAGCCGGAGACACAACTAGCTCCTCACAGCTAAAGCAGTAACAAGAGCTGGCTCAGGACATGGAGGGGGGGCAGAAACGAGGGTAGGGTGACCAGACAGCAAGTATGAAAAATCGGGACAGGGGTGGGGGGTAATAGAAGCCTATATAAGAAAAAGCTCCAAATATCGGGACTGTCCCTATAAAATCGGGACCTCTGGTCACCCTAAACGAGGGGGAAACAAAAGCTTGTTTCTGCTTTGGAGGGTTCTACGGGTTTTTTAAAATCTTTCAGAAACATTTTATTTTATGTGGGTTTCCCCCCATTTTGCCTTTGGCTGGTCTGCAGTTTTTCTAAGCGTCTCGACCACTGGCAAAGTGACAGGGCAGCAGAATTACACTCATTTCTCCTTTCTGCCACTCGGTCACTTTTCCCAAAGCTGATGACGTTTGGATACTGAGTTGCCAAAAGTAAAGGGGGGGGTAAGAGGAGGAGCAAGAGTGGGGACAAAATCACCTCTCTCCCGCCTACGCCCCAGGGGGACTGGTGAACCCGGGACAGGTAGTCCTTTGCCTACGGGGTCCAGTCCGGAGGTGTGCTCAGAGGCATCTCACTGGCTTGAGTCCCATTCCAGAGAAGGTGGCAACTCCCCTACAGCTTTTAGCCCAATGCTTCGAGCCCACACCTGGGCTGCTGGGAGAGCCTGGTTCAAGTCCCCGTCTGCCCGAACAGAAGGGATTTGAAGAGGGGTTTCCCACCTCTCACGAGAGGGCTCCGAGTACCGAGCTGTGGGATATTGGTCTGCCTCAGTCTCTCCTGCTGAAGTTGTGCCACGGTGGATCGACACTTACAAGAGTCCTTGGGCCAGAGAGCGGGTGGGAATGACTGTGTCGCCCAGCGGTTAGGGCCTCCACCCTGTTCAAATCCCTTTTCCTCATCACGGGGATGGGCACTTAAACTAGGGGGCTCCCACGCCCCAGGCAAGGTCGCTAACCACTGGGATCTCCTCCAGCATTTTCTCGCGAGACGCAGCGCCTGCCTGACCAGGTGAGGGGTTCGCATGTGTGGGTCACAAGCAGTGGTTGGCGCCTCCCTGAGCCCTGGACTTAGGCAGCTGTCTCCGGGGGGCGGGGGGGCTTAGCACATGAGCCTCTCGTCAGCATCTCCCGTTAGCTAGCTTAGGCGGCTCCCCTCCTTTGTGCACACCCCCCCCCCCCCGTTTGTTGTACAGGGAGCCCTGGTGCTGGACTCAGGTGGTGTCGGTCGACCGGTGTTCCCGGGATTTCGGGGTAGGTGTTGCAATCCCTGCATCTCTGGTGGGCCGAGGCCTGCGTGACCTGCGAGAGCAGCCTGTGGCACCGAACCCGGGTCTCTGACTTTCTGATCGAGCTCTGGAGTTGTTCTGTCAGTAACTCCTTTGAGCCTGGTGCCTGCGATTAGCACCCCCGCCCGGCAGCCTTCCCCCACGCGGCCCACTCACCGATCACAGCCAGGGTGAGGAAGATGAAGGCCCCGGACAGGACGGGCACGTCAGGCCGGGAGAGCCCCACCAGCCGGCGCAGGATGGCCCTGGACTCCCGCTCCGTCTTCTCAGCGCCGGGCCCCCCAGCCCTGTCCCCCTGCCCCAGGGCCCCCCAGGTGAGCTGGGCCAGCCCCACTGCCCCATAGCTCAGCAGCAGCCAGGCCCAGGGGGCGCCGGCCAGCAGGGCGGGGGGCACGTCGGGCAGGGGCAGGCAGCGCCGCAGGGTGAGGTACAGGGGGGGCAACAGGCACAGGGCAGCCAGGGCCCGGGGGGGGGGACAGGTGGGGCCGATCCGGGGCCAGCAGCCCCCAGATCCCCCAGAGCCCCAGGAAACGCACAGCAGCCTCCAGCCAGGTGGCCGGCAGCCCCAGGGGGGCCAGCGAGGGGGCGCCCCAGCCCAGCAGGGCCAGGTCGCAGAGCAGCAGGGGGCAGCCCAGACGCAGGGTGAGGGGCAGCGCCATGGTGGCGACAGGGCCTGCGGAGAGAGAGCAGAGGGGAGCAGTTAATCCAGGGGTTCGTGCACCGACTGACCCCCCCATGTCCCTCAGCCCCCCAATTTCCAGCTTGCCCCCAATTCATCCCCATCCCTATCTGCCCTACATCCCAATCCACCCCCCGATCCACCCCAGGGCTCCCCACAATCCAGCCCCTAACCCGCACCCCCCAAATGCTGAGTGACGCCCATCCCTGCATTCCCAGCCCTCACCCGCTGCCCCCATCCCCCAGCCCAACCTGCCCCCTAATCTCCAACCCTTGTCCAGCCCAGTACGCACCAGTCAGGCTGGGGGGACCGCCCCCACCTGCACCAGTAACAAACTGGGGACGCGCCGCCTGGGGAGGGAATCCAGGGGAACTTGGAATAAAAGCCAATAAACGCCCCCCCCCCCCCCAAATCAAGCCCCCCAAACCCCGCCGCCGCTGCCGGCCATACCCTGCCCCCCGCGCCCCCTCCTCCCCAGTGCCCCCCGGCCAATGCACCAGCCCCTCGGCACCCCCAGGCTGCTCCCCGCTGCCTCCCCCGGGCCCGGCACCTGCAGCTCCGGCTCCTTCTCGCGGGGCGGCAGCGCCCGGACCCCGCCGAGCCCGCCCGGTTTCGCTTTCGGGGGATTCCCGGGCCGGGCCCCGCCCGCTGCTGCTGCCGGCTGCGGCCGCCAGGGGGAGCCCGGGCTGCACCGACCGCCGCCTCTGGGCTGCTCCGGGGGTCGGAGACACGAGATACAGCAGCGCCCGGCCCGTGCACCTGTCCCGGCCCCATCCCCATCCCCATCCCCGGCCCCATGCACCTGTCCCGGCCCCCAGTCCCATCCGGCCCCATGCACCCAGACACCCCCCACCCAGCTCAGCTCAGCTCCAGGTACCAGATACAGCAGCGCCCGGCCCGTGCACGTGTCCCGGCCCCAGCCCCATCCCCGGCCCCTGCACCTGTCCTGGCCCCATCCCCAGCTCAGCTCCCTGCACCCAGACACATCCCCACCCCCTAGGTCAGCTCAGCTCCGGGGGCCGGAGACCCCAGATACTGCAGCGCCCAGCCCGTGCACGTGTCCCGGCCCCATCCCCGTCCCCATCCCTGGCCCCATGCACCTGTCCTGGCCCCCATCCCCGTCCCCATCCCTGGCCCCATGCACCTGTCCTGGCCCCCATCCCCATCCTCATCCCCGGCCCCATGCACCTGTCCGGGCCCCCATCCCCGGCTCAGCTCCCTGCACCCAGACACCCCCCCCCAGCCCAGCCCAGCCCCAGGTACCAGACACACCAGTCCTAGGCTCCAGCTCCCACCTCCCTGCCTTAGTTTCCCAGAGCCTGGTGCACACAGGCCGCAGCCCCTGCGGCTCAGCTCCCAGCACAGACCCAACCAGCCGGGATTCCCATCCCCTGAGCCCCCCCACCCCCCACCCCGCCATGGGACTCAGCCCCCACTCTGGGTTCAGGGCCAAGGCCTGGAGGGCTGCAGGGCAGGGACCTGGGCTCTGGGCAAACAGGCCTTTGCGGGACTTTCCCCAGCTCTGTGCCATGGGGTGTGAAGGGGGCCAGAGCCCCCGGGTGACTGTGGGGCTGGGAACAGGCCGGGGGCTCCTCACACAGGGAGGGGGTTGGAGAGGTGGAAATCCCATCCAGCCCCGAGGTGACTCACCCACAGCGCTGCCCGGGGGCTGGGAACCGGGGAGAGGGGTCTCCACGGGAATAGGGGGCATTGTGGAGATTCTCCAGCCACCCGTCCCCAGGCCCCTGGGCCCCCTGACCTGCCTCGGGCATTGAGTACAACATTCAACAGGACAAGGGCAAAGTTGAGGCTATATTGAATTCTCCCCCTCCCCTAAAACAGGGACCCCATCCCTGGGGTCATAGAAATCACCTCACCCCCCCCCCCCCACCAGGAATCTCTCCCTACCCCACCCCCGCCCCACCAGGGGGTACAGAGACCAGGCAGCTGCAGCCCCAGCGTTCAGGGAGATGGGGCTCCTGGGGAGACCCCGAATGATGGGTGACATGACAGAGCATGGAAGGGGGACGGTTCATGCTCCGTCCCGCGGTGCCCAGTGGGGCAGGGCCTGGGGGTTCGGTGCCTGGCTAGAGGGAGGGAACTGCGGGGGGGGGGGGGGGGGGCTGGTGCTCAGGGGGAGGGGGTCCTGGAGCCTCACTGGGAGGCAGGAACTGGGCAGTTTCGGGGGATTCCTGGTGCCCAGATAGGGGGTCCCAGCACCCGGATAGGGGCATAGGACTCAGCCAAGCGGTGGAAAGAACCCCCAGAAAATATGAATAAAAATACAGATTTTATTACAAGCAACAAATAGAAACAACTTGATCTCCCCCCTCCAGGTCTCCCCTCCCTGCTTCCCACACTGCAACCCCCTCAATGCGGGGAGAGGGGGGGTCCCCCTTTGCTCTTTGCCAGGGTGTCTCTGGCCCTGGAGCACACCTATCACAGCAGCTGTGCTCAGTGTGTGTGTGTGTGCGTCCCACCCCGGGTCTAGCGGGGTGCGAGTGCCCTTGCACTCAGGAGCAGGAGGCTGCAGAGAGGCGGGGTCCACGCTGAGGTCTGGTCTCCTGTAACCGGTGCTCGGCACCAGCTCTGCGTCCCCCACTCAGAGCCATCAACTAACTCAGCAGAGTTTCAACTCCCCCTGGGGGAAGGAGCAGCCCCATGCCAGGGCAAGGGGGTCTGAGAACCCCGCACCCCGCAGAGGAGGGGTCATACACAGGGGCACCCCCGAACTATCCCACCCCAGGGATGCCCCACAGCAGTGTCAGAGCCCCCCAGCCTCCGCGCTATCCTCAGAGCCGCCCCCCCGCGTCCCCGTTGAGCTGTTTCTGCGCCAGGCGCCAGTAGCCGCCCCGGCGCGCCAGCAGCTCCCGGTGGGTGCCCTGCTCCCGGATCTCCCCCTCCTCCAGCACCAGGATGCGGTTGGCTCGCTCCACGGCGCTCAGGCGATGGGCGATGAGCAGCATCGAGCGCCCGGCCCGGGCGCCCTCGTAAATCTCCTTCTCCACCTGCAGTGACAGACGCCTGGGTTACGAACCATCCCATGCCTGGGAGCTGGCCGAGGTGGGCTGGGTGGTGCAGGGCAGGGTGCGTGTGGTGCACCCTTAGATAACCTCCGTAATCCAGCCCAGAGCATCTGTTACTGTCACAGCCGACTGATTAAATCCAGTGAGGGAAACTTTCCCCCAGTGGGACCAGCTCGTTGTTGGATTCCCCGTATCTCCCAGATGCCTCGTCCGGGTCACCCAAACAATGCAGAGAAATTCCACCCTGGGCTGAGATTTGGCCCGTGAAACGTCAGGGGATTGGCTGGGTCTGGGCAGAGGTAGGAGGGTGTCCAAGTGGAAACGGGAATCCAGCCTAGCGCTGGGATCTCAAACAGCTGCATGGCTAGTTATGAGCTAAGCTGCAGAGGGGAGGGAGACACCGGGGTGGGGACGTGTCACTCACCCGCAGCTGACTCTCCGTGTCCAGGGCGCTGGTGGCGTCGTCCAGGATCAGCACTCGGGGGTCTCGGAGCAGGGCTCGGGCGATGGCCACCCCCTGCCTCTGCCCCCCCGAGATCTGCCCCCCCATCTCCCCGACGTCTGTGGGGGGAGAGCTGAGGTCAGTGCCCTGTGCAGCAGGAACGCGGGTTCCCTACCACCCCCGACACAGGACAGCAGGGTCCCAGAGGGGTGGGGAAGGGAATCATGGAGTCTCCAGGGCGGGGGTGTTACGGAGTCTCAGGGGGAGGGTCCCGGGGGAGGGATCGGGGGTGTCTTGTGGTCTCAGGGGCACGGGGGTGCCAGGAGGTCCCAGATGGAGGGAGGGTCCCAGGGCAGGGGTGGGATCAGAGCTGATACCTGTCTTGGGGATAGTGCCCGGCTCAACAGAGGGAGCCTGGGGGAGGGGTATAGGGTTCCTAGGGGGGTACTGGGGTGCTGGGGGGTACTGGGGTGCTGGGAGGAGGGGTATAGGGGTCCCAGGGGGTACTGGGGTGCTAGGGGGAGGGGTATAGGGTTCCCGGGGGGGTTAGGGTCCCGGGGGTACTGGGGTGCTGGGGGAGGGGTATAGGGGTCCCCAGGGGGTTGGAGGTCCCAGGGGGGTGCTGGGGGGAGGGGTATAGGAGTCCCAGGGGAGTGGGGGGTTCCAGGGGGGCACTGGGGTGCTGCGGGAGGGGTATTGGGGTCCCGGGGGGTTGGAGGTCACAGCGGGGTACTGGGGGAGGGGTATAGGGTTCCCAGGGGAGTGGGGGGTCCCAGTGGGTGCTGGGGGGAGGGGTATGGGGTCACAGGGGGATTGGGGGTCACAGGGGGGTACTGGGATGCTGGGGAGGGGTATAGGGGTCCCAAGGGGGTCTATAGGGCTCAGTACCTGTGTCGTAGCTGTGGCTGAGCCGGGCGATGAAGCCGTGGGCGTTGGCGCGCCGGGCAGCCCCCATCACCTCCTGCCGGCTGCGCCCCCCCAGCCCGTAGGCGATGTTCTCGTGCAGCGAGCGGGGCGAACAGCACCGGCCCCTGGCTCACCAGCGCCACCTGGGGGCGAGGGGAGATGCAGTGGGACCGGGAGGGGACAGCAGGGTGGGGTGGGGAGTGAGGGACCCTGGATGGAGAGCGGGGCGGCTGAAAACGCCCAGACGCACTGTGACGTTGCACTCCATATGCTTTATGAAAATATGTTTATGAATGTGAATATAATGTAACTGGAATATGCTTCATGCAAAAGGTCTCTTGTAAGGTATCATTACAAAGCTTATCATCTACTGAGTGTGGTCATCCCATTTGTATGAATGTATCACTCTTGTATCTGAAACTAGAAATATGAAATATAACTCTGAGGGCCTATTGTAATGATGCAAAGTGGGGGCCATTAATGGTGGCTTGGAATCTTGATGGCTCCCATTGACTAGGACAATTGGCTGTAGATGGTTTATTTACCTGCAGGCCTTCCTGTGGGCCAGCCCCTGGGTAATGAAGAATGAGGTCTCACAGGACATGTGACCATGTCACATGATACTGGAATCCATCTTAAACCTGGTGCTTTTCCATTGAGAAGGAGGGGTGGGGACCCAGAGAGAGACAAATGATTCCCGCCTTGTGCCAAAGCTATAAAAGGGGGTGGAACAGGACAAAGGGGGGCCAGTCATGAGAAATCCCCTAGCTACCACCTGAGCTGGAACTAACAAGGGCTGTACCAGGGGAAAGGATTGGGCCCAGACTAGGGAGAAGTCTAGTCTGTGAAAGAAGCTTATTGGAACATCTCTGAGGGGGAGATTTACCTGTAAACAGTTTCTTAATGTATTAGGCTTAGACTTGCGTGTTTTGTTTTATTTTGTTTGGTAATTTACTTTTTTCTGTCTGTTATTACTTGAAACCACTTAAATCCTACTTTTTATATTTAATAAAATCACTTTTTACTTATTAATTAACCCAGAGTATGTATTAGTACATGGGGGGAGGGGGGGGGGCGCAAACAGCTGTGCATATCTCTCTATCAGTGTTCTAGAGGGTGAACAATTTATGAGTTTACCCTGTATAAGCTTTATAGAGGGTAAAACAGATTGATTTGGGGTTTGGACCCCACTGGGAGCTGCGTGTCTGGGTGCTTGTGACGTTACTGATATAATCTGGGACCATATAGATCATTGTTGCAACCAAGGTCCTGTAGTGGCACGCAAATCTTGTATAAAGGGGGTCAAATGGGGTGTCTAAGACAAGGTTATGGTTTACTGGTTATGATTAGGCTGTCTATATGTGTGTATCAATTTTGTAGTTGAAGTTATGAATATTGGCTCTATACTGTCTGTATTTCAAACTTATGCTATGCTGCTGGGTGACATCCCAGACAAACTGGTGTTAGCTCTGCCTAGCCTGCTTGATGGCCCATTAAGGACCATCAGCTATACAATGGACCCATTGAGAGAAGGCAAATATGCCTTGAAACTCAGCAAAGTATGCAGGAACTTGCCCAGGTGACTCCAGACTCCATTTTGCTGTAATTTTCCACAGTAAGAACAAAAAGGTGTTCTTACACCTGGAAAAGACTATATAAGGCTGATGCCTCATCTCCATTTTGTCTTCAATCCTGCTTCATACCTCTGGAGGAACTTTGCTACAAGCTGAAGCTCTGAACAAAGGACTGAGGACCCATCCCAGCGGGGGATGTATTCCAGAGACTTGATTTGAACCTGCAGTTTATTCTATCGCTGCTGCAAGCCTGAACCAAGAACTTTGCCATTACTGTATGTAATTGATTCCATTTAACCAATTCTAATTCTCATCTCTATCTTTTTCCCTTTATGAATAAACCTTTAGATTTTAGATTCTAAAGGATTGGCAACAGCGTGATTTGTGGGAAAGATCTGATTTGTATATTGACCTGGGTCTGGGGCTTGGTCCTTTGGGATCAGGAGAACCTGTTTTGTGTATATTGGGATATTGGTTTTCATAACCATTTGTCCCCATAACGAGTGGCACTGGTGGTGATACTGGGAAACTGGAGTGTCTAGGAGATTGCTTGTGAGACTTGCGGTTAGCCAGTGGGGTGAGACCGAAGTCCTCGTAGTCTGGCTGGTGGGGTTTGCCTTAGAGGTGGAAAAACCCCAGCCTAGGGCTGTAACTGCCCTGTTTGAGCAATTTGTCCTGAGTTGGCACTCTCAGTTGGGTTCCGCCAGAACCACATCGTCACAGTGCTGGAGACAGGTAACCTGCTGAGTGGTTTTCAGTTAAGCCTGCAGCTTTGGGGCACGTGGTTCAGACCCTGGGTCTGTGTTGAAGCAGACGGGTGTGTCTGGCTCAACAAAACAGGGTGCTGGAGTCCCAAGCTGGCAGGGAAACGGGCTCAGAGGTAGAGTCAGCACATCAGGTGACAGTCCCAAGGGGGTCTCTGTGACCGAACCTGTCACACTCACCGTGCCCACGGGGGCTGTTGGCGACATCTGTTCCCCTGCAATGGGCAGATGCTCTCGGCCCCCGTACCTTGGTGTGTAGGTACCTGTGCTGGGGGGTGGAGGCGGGGAAAGGGGGATGGGGCTATTGGGGGATGGGGAGTGATGCCGGGGGGGGGTCCTGTCCATGCCTGTGCCTCACCTTGCTGTGCAGGTATCGCTGTGGGGGAGGGGTGTAGCCTATAGGGAAATGTTTGCTTATGTTAATTGAAAATGTGCTGGGCTCAAAAAAGAACTAGATCAGTTCCTGGAGGACAGGTCCATCAATGGCGATTAGCCAGGCTGGGCAGGGATGGTGTCTCTAGCCTCTGTTTGCCAGATGCTGGGAATGGGTGATGGTAGCGATGGGGGGAGCAGTGGGGGGTTCAGAGGGTACCTTGTGGTGCAGGTAGCGATGGGGGAAGGGGATGCCGGGGGAGGTGGGGGGGTGGCAGGGGGGGTACCTTGCTGTGCAGGTAGCGATGGGGGGAGCAGTGGGGGGGGGCGGAAGGGGGGTACCTTGCAGTGCAGGTAGCAATGGGGAAGGGGATGCCTGGGGGAAGGGGATGCCCGGGGAAGGTGGGGGGGGCGGCAGGAGGGTACCTTGCTGTGCAGGTAGTGATGGGGGAAGGGGATGCCGGGGGTGGGGATGCCAGGGGAGGGGTTCTGCGGGGGGGTGGTAGGGGGGTACCTTGCGGTGCAGGTAGCGATGGAGGGAGGGGATGCCGGGGGGAGGGGGGCGGCAGGGAGGGTACCTTGCTGTGCAGGTAGTGATGAGGGGAGGGGATGCCGGGGGAGGTGGGGGGACAGCAGGGGGGTACCTTGTGGTGCAGGTAGTGATGAGGGGAGGGGATGCCAGGGGGGGCAGCAGCGAGGGTACCTTGCGGTGCAGGTAGCGATGAGGGTGGGGATGCCAGGGGAGGTGGGGGGAGCGACAGGGGGGTACCTTGTGGTGCAGGTAGTGATGGGGGGGAATAGTGGGGGGGCGGCAGGGGAGTACCTTGGGGTGCAGGTAGCAATGGGGGGGAGCAGTGGGGGGGGCGGCAGGGGGTACCTTGCAGTGCAGGTAGCGATGGGGGGAGGGGATGCCGGGGGACAGCAGGGGGGTACCTTGCAGTGCAGGTAGCGATGGGGGGAGGGGATGCTGGGGGAGGTGGGGGGGCGGCAGGGGGGTACCTTGCGGTGCAGGTCGTGATGGGGGGAGGGGATGCTGGGGGAGGTGGGGGGGGCGGCAGGGGGGTACCTTGCAGTGCAGATAACGATGCTCGTACTCTCGCAGGTCCCGCCCGTCCAGCAGCAGGCGCCCGCGCTGGGGCTCGTAGAAACGCTCCAGCAGGGCCACCAGCGCCGTCTTCCCCGCGCCCGACGGGCCCACCAGCGCCGTCACCTCCCTGGGGCGCAGCTCCAGAGACACCCCCTGGGGGGAGCAGGTGGGGATTAAACCAGGGCCAGCGGGGCCACCCACCCCACTCTGGAGTCTGCGGATTCTCTCTGAGCTTCCCACTCTCGGTTCTGATCCATCCAAACCACACACCCCATCACGCACATCTCTGGGCATCAGGGCTGTGAATCCCCCCATGTCTCACCCAGTCCCACCCATGCACCCCACCCACGACCTGCTCCCACATCCTTCCCCTGGGTACCTTGAGCACGGGGGCATCGTCCCGGCCAGGATAGGAGAACCAGACTTCCTGCACCTGGAGGTGCCCACGCAGGGCAGGGGGGGCCAGCGTCCCGGGGGGGCTGATCTGGGGCGTCCGCTCCATGTACTCAAAGATCTTCTCTGAGGAGCCCACGGCCTTCTGCACGCTGGGGTAGACGGAGAGCAGCCCCTGGGAATGGGGGGCAGGGGGGGTATCAGGGCTGGGTGTGCTCCCCCCACCCCACAACATTCCCAGCCGCCCGCCATCAGGAGATAGAGAATCCACCGCTTCACACGGGAGTTGGTTTCTGTGGCTAATCACCCTTCACGTGAACCAGGAGGGGCTGATGAGCTGTAACTTCTGCACGTGAACGTCGCCCCTTTGGTTAACTCGTGGCACCTCTCCTGAGCGTCCCCGCCCAGGCAACCCCCAGCTCTCGCACTGCCCGGCATTTTCTCCAGCCCGCAAGTTATTTCTGTGGCTCTTCTCTGCACCCTACAACCTTCCGGCACCCTGAAGGTCCTTTGGAACATCCTTGTTAAAGGACGTGCCCATGAGAACTGTGGGTGTTATTCCAGTGTCTCACCAGTGCCACCTACACAGGGAAAATCCCGCCCTGCTCCTACCGGCTACCCCCGTTTCCACACCCCAGGGTCGCATTAGCCTGTTTGGCCGCAGCGTGGCCCTGAGAGCTCGTGGGCCGCTGCTTGCCCACTATGACCCCTGAGTCCTCTTCAGAGTCGCCGCTGTCCCGGACAGTCCCCCACGCTGTCGGTGTGGGCTGCAGTCCTTGTTCCCAGATGGGCGACCTTCCCTTTCACTACCACCCATCTTCTCTGAACAGGCTTCATGTCCCGAGCGGTCCCTATTGCTCTGTATGGCTGCCCTGTCCTCACCAGTACTCACCATTCCCCAGTCTGTGTGTGTCTGTTATCAGCCGGGATTGGAATGACAGAGACTTGGTGGGGTAACTCACATGACTGGAGCACTGTCATGCCTGGGTATAAACTGTTCAGGAAGGACAGGCAGGGCAGAAAAGGTGGGGGAGGAGTTGCATTGTATGTAAGGGAGCAGTATGATTGCTCAGACCTTCAGTATGAAACTGGAGAAAAGCCTGTTGAGAGTCTCTGGGTTAAGTTTAGAGGCGAGAGTAACAAGGGTGATGTCCAAGGGTGATGTCGTGGTGGGAGTCTGCTATAGACCACTATAGACCAGGAGGATGAGGTAGACGAGGCTTTCTTCAGACAACTAGCAGAAGTTACTAGGTCGCAGGCCCTGGTTCTCATGGGGGACTTCAATCACCCCAATATCTCCTGGGAGAGCAATACAGCAATGCACAGACAATCCAAGAAGTTTTTGGAGACTGTTGGGGACAACTTCCTGGTGCAAGTGCTGGAGGAACCAACTAGGGGCCATGCTCCTCTTGACCTGCTGCTCACAAACCGGGAAGAATTAGTAGGGGAAGCAAAAGTGGATGGGAACCGGGGCAGCAGTGACCATGAGATGGTCGAGTTCAGGATCCTGACACAAGGAAGAAAGGAGAGCAGCAGAATACGGACCCTGGACTTCAGAAAAGCAGACTTTGACTCCCTCAGGGAACTGATGGGCAGGATCCCCTGGGAGGCTAATATGAGGGGGAAAGGAGTCCAGGAGAGCTGGCTGTATTTTAAAGAAGCCTTATTGAGGGTGCAGGAACAAACCATCCCGATGTGCAGAAAGAATAGCAAATATGGCAGCGAACAGCTTGGCTTAACAGAGAAATTTTCAGTGAACTTAAACACAAAAAGGAAGCTAACAAGAAGCGGAAATTCTTGGAGTATAATTCTTGGAGGAGTATAAAAATATTGATCGAGCATGCAGGGGTGTAATCAGGAAGGCCAAGGCACAATTGGACTTGCAGCTAGCAAGGGATGTGAAGGGTAACAAGAAGGGTTTCTACAGGTATGTTAGCAACAAGAAGAAAGTCAAGGCAAGTGTGGGCCCCTTACTGAATGGGGGAGGCAACCTAGTGACAGATGATGTGGAAAAAGCTGAAGTACTCAATGCTTTTTTTGCCTCTGTCTTCACAGACAAGGTCAGCTCCCAGACTGCTGCACTGGGCAGCACAGTATGGGGAGGAGGTGACCAGCCCTCTGTGGAGAAAGAAGTGGTTCAGGACTATTTAGAAAGGCTGGACGAGCACAAGTCCATGGGGCCGGATGCGCTGGATCCGAGGGTGCTAAGGGAATTGGCGGATGTGACTGCAGAGCCATTGGCCATTATCTTTGAAAACTCATGGTGATCGGGGGAGGTCCCGGATGACTGGAAAAAGGCTAATGTAGTGCCCATCTTTAAAAAAGGGAAGAAGGAGGATCCGGGGAACTACAGGCCAGTCAGCCTCACCTCAGTCCCTGGAAAAATCATGGAGCAGGTCCTCAAGAAATCAATTTTGAAGCACTTGGAGGAAAGGAAAGTGATCAGGAACAGTCAGCATGGATTCACCAAGGGCAAGTCATGCCTGACTAACCTAATTACCTTCTATGAGGAGATAACTGGCTCTGTGGATGAGGGGAAAGCAGTGGATGTGTTATTCCTTGACTTTAGCAAAGCTTTTGATACGGTCTCCCACAGTATTCTTGCCACCAAGTTAAAGAAGTATAGGCTGGATGAATGGACTATAAGGTGGATAGAAAGCTGGCTAGATCGTCGGGCTCAACGGGTAGTGATCAACGGCTCCATGTCTAGTTGGCAGCCAGTATCAAGCGGAGTGCCCCAAGGGTCGGTCCTGCAAGCGGTTTTGTTTAACATCTTCATTAATGATCTGGAGGATGGCGTGGACTGCACCCTCAGCAAGTTTGCAGATGACACTAAACTGGGAGGAGTGGTAGATACGCTGGAGGGTAGGGATAGGATACAGAGGGACCTAGACAAATTAGAGGATTGGGCCAAAAGAAACCTGATGAGGTTCAACAAGGACAAGTGCAGAGTCCTGCACCTAGGACGGAAGAATCCCATTCACTGCTACAGATTTGGGACCAAATGGCTAAGCGACAGTTCTGCAGAAAAGGACCTAGGGGTTACAGTGGACGAGAAGCTAGATATGAATCAACAGTGTGCCCTTGTTGCCAAGAAGGCTAATGGCATTTTGGGCTGTATAAGTAGGAGCATTGCCAGCAGATCGAGGGAAGTGATTATTCCCCCCTATTCGACACTGGTGAGGCCACGTCTGGAGTACTATGTCCAGTTTTGGACCCCTGACTACAGAAGGGATGTGGACAAATTGGAGAGAGTCCAGCAGAGGGAAACGACAATGATTAGGGGTCTGGAGCACATGACTTATGAGGAGAGGCTGAGGGAACTGGGATTGTTTAGTCTGCAGAAGAGAAGAATGAGGGGGGATTTGATAGCTGCTTTCAACTACCTGAAGGGGGGATCCAAAGAGGATGGAGCTCGGCTGTTCTCAGTGGTGGGAGATGACAGAACAAGGAGCAATGGTCTCAAGTTGCAGTGGGGGAGGTCTAGGTTGGATATTAGGAAACACTATTTCACTGGGAGGGTGGTGAAGCACTGGAATGGGTTCCCTAGGGAGGTGGTGGAATCTCCTTCCTTGGAGGTTTTTAAGGCCCGGCTTGACAAAGCCCTGGCTGGGATGATTTAGTTGGGGATTGGTTCTGCTTTGAGCAGGGGGTTGGACTAGATGACCTCCTGAGGTCCCTTCCAACCCTGATATTCTGTGATTCTATGATACTTCCAGATCACTGACAAAAATGTTGAGGGGTGTGTGTGTGTGAGGGCTGTGTGTGCCCCCCACCCCTCATTCCCATCCAACTCCACCCCCATCTGACTGTCCCATGCCCCCTCCCCTCGGTCCCTATCCAACTCCCACCCCCATCTGACCTCTCCCCACTTCCATCTGCCCCATCCGGTCCCCAGCACTGGGACACACCAAAAGCAGGGCCTGGTGTGGGGAGGAAAAGGGGTCAGATGGAGGGTGTCTATGCTCCCCTCCCCACACCCCCATCCAACCCATCTCCACCCACCGTGGGGCACACTCAGAGCAGGGCCTGGGGGTAGAAACATGTCCCTCTCTGACTACTCCCCACTCTGGGGTGCATCAGGGGCAGGAGCTGGGGGACACAGAGGGAGGGGTCAGTCTGTGTCTGAGCGTCACCTTCCTCCCCCCAGCCCCCAATACCTGTTCAGTCTCTGCAGTCCCCCACTCACCTCCAAGGCCGTGCTGAAATTTGTCGCGTAGAGGACGAAAGTGACCAGGTCTCCGGTGCTGATGACCCGCGCGGTGACCAGCCGCCCACCGTAGTACATGATCCCCACCTTCAGCACTAGCTCCGGCAGCTGGGGGGAGACGGAGGGTAAATGGGTTAGTCCTGGGGTGCTGGCCGTTTGGTCACACTCCCTTCCCTGCCCTTAGGGGCCGCCTTGGGGGCGGGGGGCCTGGCTCACCCTGACAGTAAAATGCCAGTGCTGAGAAATGGGGGGATGAGCTGGGAGGGGACAGCAAACAGACACTGGCAGGCTGGAGGAGTCCAGAGGGGCCTTCTGCATTCCCCTCCCCCAGTCCCCTAATGCCAGCCTCTCTGCCCCCTCACGGCTGCCCCCTCCCCAGGATACTGCATCTCTCTGGCTCCCTGCCACCAGGTCCCCATCCCCCAACCCCCTAATGCCCTCAGGATCCAGCCTCCCTCTGACGTACCCCCACCCCCAACGCCTCTCTGCCCCCATGGTACTGCTCCCCACTGCTCCTTCCCTGTGAATACCAGGCCCCTCCCTCTGCCCTGCCCCCCGAATCATGGCCTGCTGCCTCCAAGGCCCCCTTACGCTGTTGGTCCACATGGAGGCAGCGGAGGCGGCTGCCTCCTGCTTGTTGAGCCGGTAGGTCTCCTGCAGCCGCTGCCCGTAGCACCGGGCGGCCCCGTCCTCGTTGGCGAAGCTGCGCACTGTGGGCATGGCCTGGAAGGTCTCCACCGCCACCTCGTTGGCCTTGGCCAGGGACTCCTGCACCCGCTTAGCTAGATTCTTGGTGGAGGGGTGGGGGAGATGGGAGCCAGGTCAGATCAGGCACTCAGGGGTTAAATGCATTTCCCCCTGCAAAGGGACAATACATGGGATACCCACACGCAGCCAGGCCGGGCAGGCTCCATGCCTGGCACGGGCCCACAGTGCTGAGAGGGGCGCGGGGACCCGGCTAACACAGGGTAAATCTGGCCACAGTGCTTAGAAAGTGGTCAGGACAGTTGTCTGGGGTGGGGAATGGGGCACATCCCCTCTAGGGGGCTCCGGCTCTGACCCGGCCCCAGGGCGGGGACTGGCTGGCTCAGGGGGTCGGGGAATGGGGCAGGGGGCCTGGGTTGTGGTACCTGATGGAACTTCCCCAAGAGCCTGGGCACCAGCAGGATGATGGGCAGCGCCAGGTGCAGGTGGGGGCTGAACAGGGTGGGGGCAGGTGTGGGGCAGCTCGTGACGATGGGGAGCTGAGCAGGGTAGGGTGAGGTGGGGGTGGGGGCAGGTTGCGGGGTGGGGGGCTGGGGGCAGGCTGTGGGGCGGGGGGCTGAGTAGGTCGGGGAGCTGGGGGCAGGTTGCGGGAGGGGGGCTGGGGGCAGGTTGGGGGGTGGTACCTAGTGGAATTTCCCGGAGAGCTTGGGCACCAGCAGAATGACGGGCAGTGCGGGGTGTGGGGCAGGGGGCTGAGCATGGCAGGTTGTGGGGCAGGTTGGGGGGGGAGGGCGTGGTACCTGGTGGAATTTCCCGGAGAGCTTGGGCACCAGCAGGATGACGGGCAGTGTGGGGCAGGGGGCTAAGCAGGGTGGGGAGCAGGTGGGGGGCTGGGGGCAGGCTGTGGGGCAGAGGCGCGGTACCTGGTGGAATTTCCCGGAGAGCTTGGGCACCAGCAGGATGACGGGCAGCGCAGGGTGTGGGGCAGGGAGCTGAGCAGGGCGGGGGCAGGTTATGGGGTGGGGAGCTGAGCATGGCAGGTTGCAGGGCGGGGGCGCGGTACCTGGTGGAATTTCCTGGAGAGCTTGGGCACCAGCAGAATGACGGGCAGTGCGGGGTGTGGGGCAGGGGGCTGAGCATGGCAGGTTGGGGGGCAGGTTGGGGGGGGGCGGAGACGCGGTACCTGGTGGAATTTCCCGGAGAGCTTGGGCACCAGCAGGATGAGGGGCAGCCCCACAGTGGTGAAGAGCGCCAGGCGCGGCGACACCTGCACCATGAGGCCGAAGAGGAAGACTCCCCGCATCCCGCACCACATCAGCAGGTTCAGCTTCTCGCTCAGCGCCTCGCTCATAGCGTCCGTGTCCACGGTCACCCGGGAGGTGATGTCCCCTGGGGGCAGAGATGAGGATGGGTCACATCGGTGCTAAGTGAAGGGGGAGGATCTATCCCATGGGAAGGATCCATCCATCAGTAATCCAGATCAGCTCATTAGTAACTCCAATCAATCCATTAACAACCCAACCAATGCCCTTAACCCAGCCAATCCACCACTAACTCCAACCAACAACCTCAATCTAATTAATCCATCAATAACACCCGACCAATAATTCCAGTGAATCCCTTAACAACCCCAACCAACAACCTCAGTGTAACCAACCTATCGATAACCCCAATCAGTAACTCCAGTTCACCATCAACAGCTCCCAGGAAACAACCTCAATCACTCCATTCATCACCCCAATC
Organism: Emydoidea blandingii; assembly: GCA_036785055.1. Taxonomy (NCBI): domain Eukaryota; kingdom Metazoa; phylum Chordata; order Testudines; family Emydidae; genus Emydoidea; species Emydoidea blandingii. The sequence goes on from JAXIVB010000007.1 coordinate 92,717,075, forward strand.
CATCCAACAGAGGATTGATTCATACAAAGGCTGGGGGACAGGCTGGGGTCTGGGAGTTGTGGGTACCCGTGGGGAGAGGTTGAGCTGGGGATGTAGAGGGAAATGTGGTGTTAAGGGAGTGGAGAGGTCAGGGGGTGAGGGGGGGCAGGTGAAATTGGGTCAGGAGAACACGTGGGAAGATGTGCACAAAACAAAGGGGCGATAAAAGGGGATCCGAGGGTGATGTGGGGAGACTGGGGGCAGTACGGGGGAGACCCTGGGGGTGCAGAAGGAGATCTGGGTTAGTATTGTTACCGGTGCGGTTGGTGTGGAAGAAGGCGATCTCCTGACGCAGGACAGAGCTGAATACCTGGCTCTGGATACGCATGTGGATCCGGTTCATGGTCTCCTTATAGACAACGTCACAGATGAATTTGGTCACAGCACTGGGGGAGGTGGGGGGAGACCAGGAGGTGACATGTCAATACGAAGTTTCCCTCCATCTGTTAGAGATCTGAGCCACATACACACTCCCAACTCTCCTGGGCACTTTGAAACTCAAGGCCACATGGTCCCACTGGGGCTGAGGGTGGGACACTTACATGGATACCAGGAATAGCCACAGTTACATTACAGAGGATGAAACATTTTATAAGGGATCTAAACCCCCATGCCTCAGGGCAGGAGTCAACCTCTGAGTCCCGGGGGCCAGGAGGAAATTTTCCCTGGAGGCAGGTTACATTTGTATCAATAATACAAAAGGGGTGTCAGAAACACAACACTAAATTGCTTCAAGTTCAGCATTTTTATAACAAGGTTACAGTCGCATGTCAAAACTTTTCTTGTAATCCAACTACAAGAAATACGACATTAAAACAGAACTGAATATTGTAACGCTAACATTAAGAAGGGGCAAATCTACCTTTACACTTTTCTTTTAAAGAAACAAGGTGAAACTATTTCAATTCTTCATCAAAAAAGCAAAAATGCCTGAAAACTGAAATATTTTGATTTGGAAATGCTGCCGTGGTGCCCCATGGGAGTTGTAGTTTGGTTGTCTCGAGTCCCTGTTGTCTGTATAACAGGCTTCCTGGCTGCCCTACATCTCCCATAATGAAAGGTGGCCAGGGACTCCCATGATGCATCATCTCCCCTCTCCAAGAAGGAACACTGTGGTGCATCATGGGAGATATAGTTCAACCGATCTATAGAGGAGAATGGGCGCATCAGGCACCTGAACTACAACTCCCATGAGGCATTGCAGCAGCATTTCCCAATTGAAATATTTCAGTTTTCGATCACTATCTTTTGGTATTTGAATTTCAGCAAAAAACAAAACATTCCATGGGGGGGAAAACTCCAAACATTTTTCACCCAGCTCTACTTCTGTGCTTAGAAAGTGAGTCCTCTCTCTGTCCATCAGAATTGAAGAGTGGGAGCTTTACATGTCAGTGTGTGAGCTTGGACTACAGCACAACCTTGTAACACGTGGATGTGACGGGCATGTAAAAGCAACTCGGTTAAACTCTATATTTTTAAAATGTGATCACTGTCATCAGGGTCCTTACGAATTCCTAGAAGCAAAAATCCATTATTATTCCTTTATTCAGCTCATAAAATGTGCAAATCAAAACCCTCTTTATGGGTGACATTGACCCCTACAGAAGGCCCTTGTGACACTTAAATCCCATTTCAGCCCTGTTTTGATTACTTAATTTTTGTATAAGCCACATACTGGGTGAATTTCCCCGTAAGCACAATATCAAAACTAACACAAGGTAAATAAGAAGCCTGACGCGTTGGCTTGATGACAGTTAAGAGATTCCAGTTCCCCCACATGAAACTGAAATTCTCCCTTTCACCCCTCACGTAAAAGCCTGTTGAAGTACCGCATTTCCCAGTGCGCCAGGAAGGCCATTCACAGACTTGGGATCTGTCTGCTCAAGGGGAAGGGAGGTCCAGAGCTGAGGGCCCACCACCACAATGTCCTAGTGTAGGGTCAGCTGACCTCCGCTGGTGGGTAACATGAGGAGAGAGGAGTCCGCCAGGTAGCCAGGTCCCAAACCAATTAGGGCCAAAATCAACACCTTGAATTGCTCTCAGCCACAAAGGGGAAGCCCGTGCAGTCTACAGGTCACAGGCCAAGTGTGCTCCTCAAAAGGAGGTGGGTAGCTGCATTCTGCATCGGCTGCAGTGGCCAAGTGTCCGAGACTGGTGTGACGCAGTAGGGAGTGGGGGGGATTGACCGGGGAATGTCGTCTAGTTTTACTGGGACTGTCTGCATGGGGGATGGGAGAGCAGGGGGTGACTTTAGGTGAGGGACGATACCTGAGCCTGTAACCTGAGCCAGGAAGGGGGTGGGGCCAGGTGACACCTTTGCCAGGGGAAACTGGACAAAGGGAGGGGAGGAGCCGGGGGAAAAGTGAGAGAGACGGCTAGAGGGGGTTGGGCTTTCAGTTTTGGGCTGGCTGGTGGAACGCAGGGAACCCCAAGCTGGGGTCTAAGCTCCCTAAACCCCCCAGAAGGACTTGATTGAGGGGTTCTGGTTGTACCTACAAGCTCTGCTTGGGATTGTGTTCCTGTCGTCTAATAAATCTTCTGTTTTACTGGCTGGTGTAGAACTGATAAATGAAATTGTTTTTAATTGTTCACTTTATTAATGTAACATCATAAGTAAAGTTTTATGAATGAAACAACAATTCATTCATAAAACCGGTTACCCAATAACTGGCTAATTGATCATTAAGCCGCTTGTTGAGCTCCCAGGGTTACGTCCACTGCTGCTCAGCTCAATTAAGCTGCTTGTTAAGAGCCACAGTTGTTCAGTCAGCTGCCTTTGTAAGTTTCACTGTCAATCCAATTCCTGCTTAAATCACTGAGACCTGCACTGTTTCAGTATCTCAATATTGTAACTTCTGTTCACCATTCACTACACTTGCCTACATTGTAACTTCTGTTCACTGTTTGCCATATTGTAATTCAAACCCCATTTTAAAACGCTTACTCCAGTTTGTAAGGGCTTGCTCCAACCTTCATTTTCGCAAACCCTGCTGTAATCGTATTAGTTTAGTTTAGATGTGTGAATGAGGGATGTATGGATGATGGAATCAACCTCCAGCCCCAGCCTGGCCTGATGAAACAGAGTTCAAACACCAACGGCTGAAGATGCAGACAAGAGCCCTGACAAAGTAAGAAGAGCCCACCCTAAAAGAAAAGAACAAAGGTGCAATAGAAGGAAGATCAAAGCCCTGTCCGAGGCTGAAAGTCATGTCTGCAATTGACGGGTGAGCAATCACCAAACCCAGAGGCAGCATGACACAGCAAGACCTATAGACTCTGGATTCAAACTAAAGCCTACAAAAAGGACAGGGGAGATGGGAGACTTTGGAGGGTAATGTTCTGCTGCCAACATGGAAGGGCATCGGTGCGCCCGGCAGAGACCCAGCTCGTCCTTGTGCCCGGCTTTCCTGGCCAGTTACCGCCACGAGCTACGAACCCAAGCTGTAAAATCAAGCCATGAACTCAAGCTACATTCAGGACTGGTAACTATGCAGCAGCTGCAGAACATCTGATGGATGTGTGTGTGTGTGTTTTAGGTATTAGTTATTGGTTATAAATCAAATTGTGTTATCATAATAAATGTGGCATCTTTGACTTGCCCCCTGAAAAGATCCTGTGTAGTTTTGTCTGCATAACACTGGCTGAGAGTCCCGGTGAATGGCAGGAAGAGGGGTGCAGGGCCCTGACTCCCCCTCACTTTGTGACAACTGGGCCAAGCCGCGGGCAACAGGCTGACAGCTGTAGGGACGATCCTGCCCTGGGCAATAGACTGTCGGGGTCAGCCCAGCCCCAGGGGGCTTGGACTAGGGAACATGACCAGGCTTCCCCATGGCTAACACCTCTCGTGCCATGACTAGCGTGGTCTCCGCAGGGCTTCTCTCCCTCATGCGTCTGATGAAGTGGGCATTCACCCATGACAGCTTATGCTCCAATACATCTGTTAGTCTTAAAGGTGCCACAGGACCCTCTGTTGCTTCTCCCTCTCCTGTGAGTTCAGCCCTGGTCCAGGCACTATCCCTCCACCCCAGCCCCAGCTGATGAAGACCCCGTCCCCTACCTGCCGACAGCGATGAGGGACATGTCCCAGATGGCCTGGACGAAGACTGAGGGGTCGCCCTCGTTTATGATCCAGTCGGTCATGCACCCCAAGTAGTAAGGGAACGCCATGTCCCCTGCAACAGAACGGCCCAGGCTGAGACCAGGGGGCCAGGGCAGACCAGGGGAGTCCCAGGTACAGCCTCTGACACCATGGAGACCCCCCCCATACACACACACCTTCCGTTAAGAGCATTTTCTTAGTTAAAGACACTCCTGCCATATATAGGTACCACGACAGGCCCCTGAACCTGGCCCCCTCCTTGCTTCACCCTAGGGAAGTAACTTGATACCTTGGGGGGACTCTGCACCTATCAGCACAGCATGTGACACCCCCAAGTGAGGAATCACAGAATCCTAGGACTGGAAGGGACCTCGAGAGGTGTCTAGTCCGGTCCTCTGCACTCCTAGCAGGACTGAGTGTTATCTAGTTGTATCATCTTCTCTCAGTTCTACGTCTCAGGGGGTTGGTCATTCCGGTCACTTCTGTTGGATGTAGGAAGAAACTGAGGCACAGAGAGGGGATGGGACTTACCCAAGGTCAGGCAGTGAGTCAGTGGCACAAGCTGGGGAGAGAACTCAGGAGTCCTGGCTCCCAGCCCCTCCCCCAGCCACCACTCTCCTCCCTGAGCCAGGGACAGAACCCAGGAATCCGGGCTCCCTCTCTCTGCTGTGAGCACTACACCACGCTGCTACCTTTAACAAAGCGTCCCGTCCAAGCAGATCCCACCATAGGGGTGTTAGACCTCAGGGAAGCATCTCAGCAGAGAGAGAAGTGGTGTCACTCCGGGCTGACGACCAGGAGCCGGAGAAGGGAGTTACAGGAGTGCAGGTCTGCGCTACGTCCTTACGGCTCTTTGTGGCAGCTGTGGGCTCATGTATCTCACAGACCTAGAGCCCATCGTCCTGGTGTGTCATTGTGATCCTCTGTCTGACTCTGTCCTCAGATCCTAATGCGTCTGTCTGCCCCTCTGTCTGTCCTTCTGCCCTTCCCGCCACAGTCTGTATCTCCAGCCCTTAATCCTAGTCTATCCACCCATCCATCCCCACCATCTATCGGTTCCCCGCATACACCCGCTCTGTCCATCCGTCCCCACCGTCTATTGGTTCCCCGCATACACCCGCTATGTCCATCCGGCCCCAGCCATCTAGCACAGTTATAGGGTGTCAGCTCCCCTGTATCTACGCTGCTGCCCCTTTGCTGCCACGGCCCGTGACCCACTCACCGAGCGAGGACAGCACCAGGAACCCCGCCATGGCCACGAAGTGCAGCAGGTCAGGCCTCATGCAGGCCAGCAGGCGGCCCAGCGAGGCCGAGGGCCCCGGCTCCCCCTTCCCGGCGGGGAACAGCTGGTGCCAGAGCGCGGCCACCAGCCCCGCCACGCCGTAGGTCAGGCCGAAGACGTCCCCTCGCCCCCAGCCGTGCAGCAGCTCCGAGGGGGGCGCCCGGGGCTGGGCCAGCGCCTGCAGGGTCACGTAGCCGGGCAGCAGCAGGCTGAGCAGGGCGGCCAGGGGCAGCAGCGCGTCCTGCAGCCCCCCGGGCAGCCCCTGCCCCCTGCTGCGGGCAGCCTGGGCGCTCAGGCTCAGCAGTGCCCACCGCGCCAGCGCCACCCCCCAGGCCAGCGCCAGGGGGTCCCAGGCCTGCAGCAGGGGGCAGAGCAGCAGGGCCAGGCGCAGGGTGAGGAAATCCAGCAGCACCGCCAGGGGCAGGGCGACCCAGGCCATGGCCAGCTTCATCCCCGGGCCGGTCCCTGCCCGTGCTCAGCAGCGAGTGTCTAAATCTCCTAGTCCCAGCTGCGGCCGGTCCCCGCCGCTCTCAGCAGCGAGTGTCTAAATCTCCTAGTCCCGGCTGCGGCCGGTCCCCGGGGGCGCCCTCTGGCGGCCGCTCGGTCACTGCGCTCAGAGCCCGCGCCGGAGTGACTGCAGAACCTGTCCTGCCGATCCAGTTCCACTCCCCTTGGGGTCTCCCCACTTTCCTCGGTGGGGGCCGGGGTCTGGATGCGGCTCCTCCGGGGCTAGCGGATCCCAGGCGCTGGGGGCAATTCCTGGCCCCGCTCCGCAGCCGCCCCGTGGAAACGCGCCGCCCGCAACTCCCCGGCCCGGGCGAGGAGCGAGGGGCCGCGAACGGGGGGGGGGGGGGGGGGGGGGGGGCGGAGGCGGAGAGAGGCGGGTCCGGCACCGGCTTCGCCGCCCGCCCTGGGAAGTCCCCGGCTGCCCCGATCCGCTTCTGGGAAAGGAGGCGGCTTCCCGAAAGCCAAAGTGACACCGGATTAGCTCAGAGCCCGCTCCGGGGGGGCCATAGCGCGTTACATGGGATGAGCTCGGACCCGGCCCGTCCTCGGGGCCCGCCAAGGCGAAAAGCGGAATTGGGCTGATCGGGGGGGCGGGGGGGGGCGCTTCTTCCGTTGCTTTTTTTTTTTAATTTCCCGCCTGCGCTGCTGGTTCGTTGACTCCTGGGGGGGGGGGGGTCCCCACGCCGGGGCAGAGGCTGGGTGTCAATTTCTGTTGCATGAATTAATGACACCCCCCCCCGCGCAATCCCCTGCCCCCTCCCCTGTGCATCAGGACATCAGGCAGAAAGTCCCCCCCCCCCTCTCATTCTGCGCAGCCCGCTCCGCCGGCCATAAAGAGGGAGGCTGGGCTCCCAAGGTCATCGCTGTGAAGCCAAAATGCAACATTCGACAGGAGCAGGATTGTTTGTAACACAGATAACCCTGGTTCAGTGATTTAAAACCCAGCCAGTCACTAAGGGTATGTCTACACTACGAGGGTAGTTCGATTTCACTTAAATCGAATATGTGGAATCGATATTACAAAGTCGAACGTGTGTGTCCACACTAAGGAGAGTAATTCGACTTTGTGAGTCCACACTAACGGGGCGAGCGTCGACATTGGAAGCGGTGCACTGTGGGCAGCTATCCCACAGTTCCCGCAGTCCCCGCTGCCCATTGGAATTCTGGGTCGAGCCGCCAATGCCTTCTGGGTAAAAAAATGTGTCGAGGGTGCTTTTGGGTAACTGTCGTCATCCGTCCGTCACTACCGCCCTCCCTCCCTCCCTGAAAGCGCCGGCGGGAAATCAGTTTGCGCACTTTTCTGATCAGTGACAGCGCGGACGCCACAGCACTGCGAGCATGGAGCCCGCTTCGACCATCGCTGCAGTTGTGGCCGTTCTCAACGCCTCGCAGCTTATCATACACCTTTCCCAGAGGCAGATACAGATAAATCAGGCGAGGAGGCTACGGCACCGCGGTGAGGGCCTGAAGTCGGAGAGTAGCACAGACTTGTCAGAAACCACGAGCCCCAGCGCCCAGGACATCACGGTGGCAATGGGTCATGTGGATGTTGTGGAACGGCGATTCTGGGCCCGGGAAACAAGCACGGACTGGTGGGACCGCATAGTGCTTCAGGTCTGGGATGAATCCCAGTGGCTGCGAAACTTTCGCATGCGGAAGGGGACTTTCCTTGAACTTTGTGAGTTGCTGTCCCCTGCCCTGAAGCGCACTGACACCCGGATGCGAGCAGCCCTGACTGTCCAGAAGTGAGTGGCCATAGCCCTCTGGAAGCTTGCAACGCCGGACAGCTACCGGTCAGTCGCGAACCACTTTGGCGTGGGCAAATCTACCGTGGGGGTTGTTGTCATGCAAGTAGCCAACGCAATCGTTGAGGTACTGCTCTCAAAGGTAGTGACCCTGGGAAACGCGCAGGTCATAATAGATGGCTTTGCCGCGATGGGATTCCCAAACTGCGGTGGGGCTATAGATGGAACTCACATCCCTATCCTGGGACCGGAGCACCAGGCCAGCCAGTACATCAACCGGAAGGGCTACTTTTCAATGGTGCTGCAAGCACTGGTGGACCATAGGGGACGTTTTACCAACATCAACGTCGGATGGCCGGGCAAGGTTCATGACGCTCGCGTTTTCAGGAACTCTGGTCTGTTTAGACGGCTGCAGGAAGGTATTTACTTCCCGGACCACAAAATAACTCTTGGGGATGTGGAGATGCCTACAGTGATCCTCGGGGACCCAGCCTACCCGCTAATGCCCTGGCTCATGAAGCCGTATACTGGCGCCCTGGACACTGAAAAAGAACTCTTCAACTACCGGCTGAGCAAGTGCAGAATGGTGGTGGAGTGTGCTTTTGGCCATCTCAAGGGGAGATGGAGAAGCTTACTGACTCGCTGTGATCTCAGCGAAACCAATATCCCCATTGTTATTGCAGCTTGCTGTGTGCTCCACAATCTCTGTGAGAGCAAGGGGGACACCTTTATGGCGGGGTGGGAGGTTGAGGCAAATAGCCTGGCTTCTGATTACGCCCAGCCAGACAGCCGGGCGATTAGAAGAGCCCAGTGGGACGCGCTGAGCATCCGGGAGGCTTTGAAAGCTAGGTTCCAGAGTGAGCAGGGTGACCAGTGACTTTTCAATTTGTGTACAGAGAAGCTGAACCTGCCCCCGTTTCTTTACCCAGTTAATGTTGACTATCCTCTCCAGTTACATACCCCCTTCACCCCCTTCCAAAAAAATAAATTCAGTTATATTTTGTTAATGAACACCGTTGTCTTTATTACTGTTTTCGCGGGAATGTTTTAAACCTGGGACGCAGACTGTGGTGTGGAGCGGGTGTAGTGTACTGATGCAAATGATGCTTCTAAACTCCAGGAATGACAGGCTCCTCAGTGGTGGACTGCTTGTTTCAACGGAGCCTGCCACCCCTCCTGATCGGGACTCTGTGTGTGGGGGCTATGTGACTTTCTGGCAGGGGGAGGACGGTTACAGATCCCCTGCTGCGTGGCTCTGTGATCCAGGATAAGGACCGCTGCATAAGATCTGTAACTGCCCTCCCCCGCCACAAAGTCACAGAGCAACCCCCCCCCCCATAACATGAAAACCACCTCCCAGACTGACCAGGGTAACTAGTCACTGCACTGTGTATGTGCCCTGCTGCTGAACCTGCCCCCGCCTCTGTACCCTGCTAAAGGTGACTGTCCTGTCCAATTACCAACCCCCTTCCCCCCCCCCCTCAGACAGACTCTCCTCCAAAAGAACATGATGGAAACAGTAATTAACAGAAACGTATATTTTATTAGAAACTACACATGAAACGGGGGGGGTGAAACTTGGACGGGGGCTTGGGTGAGGCGGGAAGGAAAGGACTTGTCAAATTTTGGGGAATGAGAGCCTTCTAGTACTAGAGCAGTCTGCAGGGGTGGAGTGAGAGTTTTCACGGCCCCTGCCGCCCCTCCTTCTTTGGACTTTGGGTGAGGGGGGTATGGGACTTGGTGGCGGGGGAGGGCGGTTACTGATAGACTGCAGCGGGGCTCTGTCCTCCTGCCTCCGTTCCTGCAGAACATCAACAAGGCGCCGGAGCGTGTCCGTTTGCTCCCTCATTAGTCCAAGCAGCGTTTGAGTCGCCTGCTGGTCTTCCTGCCGCCACCTCTCCTCCCGTTCCATGTGTGATCGGTGCATTTGGGACAAGTTCTCCCTCCACTGGGTCTGCTGGGCTGCCTGGGCTCGGGAGCAGCCCATTAGTTCTGAGAACATGTCCTCACGCGTCTTCTTCTTCCTCCGCCTAATCTGCGCTAGCCTCTGGGAGTGTGATGCCAGGCTGGGTTGGGAGACACTCGCAGATGTGGCTGTGGGAATGGGAAAAAGGGAGTGAATTCCTCAGAAAGATAAATGTAGTTGTGAACAAAGAACATAGTCTTTCTCTGTGAACAAGACCATGCACTGCACCTATCACATGCGCACTCAGGACAAGGTCGAATTTTCGGCCCTCGCATTCAGTGCCTGGGGTCTTGCACTGGCGATCTGAGAAGCGGGGCAGGACACCGGAATTTGTGTAGCAGGCAGACATGGTAAGCCGTAGACTAGTGGCTGCTTAAAACTTTAATAGTAGCACTGGCCTCCTTTCACATTGAAAGCAATGCCAGTCTCTGCTGCCAGCAATCCGGCAAGCATGAACTCTGCCCCTGTCCCACCCCCTCGCGGCTGTCCCAGGGAAAGATCCCTGTATGCTGCCCCTCTCCCGCCTCCACCGCGTGGCTGTAAACCGGCGGTTACAGTTCTGTAAAGGAACGGGCAAGCAGTCCCAATACTAACATTCCCCTACCTAATTCAAAGCAGGTCACCATGAGCGACATCACCCTCATGAGGATCTCAGACAGCGATAAAGAACGAATGCTTCGGGAAAGCCTGCAAAGACCAGGGCCGTATGCCGCCATGCTGTGCAGGGCAATGATCCCGGAGTACTTGATTGTCTCCTGGCGCGGAAACGTTTCGTACCACGGAGGACCCAATAAGGCCGCTCTCCCCAGGAACCTGATGAACAGGCTTTCAAATTACCTCCAGGAGAGCTTAGTTGAGATGTCCCAGGAGGATTACTGCTCTATCCCCGGACATGTAGACCGCATTCTACTGTAGCTGCACTGGCAGGGACTACACAGTAGAGTGGCTTGGGCAGAACAATCATGCAAAACCGGACATTGTTAGATTTTTTTTTAATAGTTGCACTGCCCAGGACTGAAACGTTAAGCGCCTAGGGCAAACAAATCATGAAAAACCCATCGTTGTTATTGTTAATATTCCAGTTCTGTTACAAATAAATGTTTAGATGTTTAAAACACTTACTGGTTGATCCTTCCCCTGATTCTGTGTCCGGGTTAACGGCTGGGGACGGTTGGTAGGGGATCTCTGTAAGGGTGATGAAGAGATCCTGGCTGTCGGGGAAATCAGCGTTGTAAGCGCTGTCGACTGCCTCGTCCTCCTCATCTCCTTCCTCATCTTCCCCGTCTGCTAACATGTCCGAGGAACCGGCCGTGGACAATATCCCATCCTCAGAGTCCACGGTCAGTGGTGGGGTAGTGGTGGTGGCCGCACCTAGGATGGAATGCAGTGCCTCGTAGAAACGGGATCTGTGGGGCTGGGATCCGGAGCGTCCGTTTGCCTCTTTGGTTTTTTGGTAGCCTTGTCTCAGCTCCTTGATTTTCACGCGGCACTGCGTTGCATCCCGGCTGTATCCTCTCTCTGCCATGGCTTTAGAGATCTTCTCGTAGATCTTAGCATTCCTTCTTTTGGAGCGCAGCTCAGAAAGCACGGACTCATCGCCCCACACAGCGATGAGATCCAAGACTTCCCGATCAGTCCATGCTGGGGCCCTCTTTCTATTCTGAGATTGCACGGCCATCTCTGCTGGAGAGCTCTGCATCGTTGCCAGTGCTGCTGAGCTCGCCACGATGTCCAAACAGGAAATGAGATTCAAACTGCCCAGACAGGAAAAGGAATTCAAATTTTCCCGGGGCTTTTCCTGTGTGGCTGGTCAGAGCATCCGAGCTCGGACTGCTGTCCAGAGCGTCAACAGAGTGGTGCACTGTGGGATAGCTCCCGGAGCTATTAGCGTCGATTTCCATCCACACCTAGCCTAATTCGACATGGCCATGTCGAATTTAACGCTACTCCCCTCGTTGGGGAGTAGTACAGAAGTCGAATTTAAGAGACCTCTATGTCGAACTAAATAGCTTCGTGGTGTGGACGGGTGCAGGGTTAATTCGATGTAACGGCGCTAAATTCGACATAAACGCCTAGTGTAGACCAGGCCTAACACTCCTGCCACTAACTGGCTGACCCCAGGCAAGCCCACATGAGCCACAAGACCCCCAAAATGGTGAGTAGCTGCAGGAGCAGGAGAAATCACTCTTCCCAGACCCTACTGTACACTGGGCACGTGGCTCTTGGGCAGAGCCAGCACTGTGTGTGTGTGTGTGGGGGGGGCTGATAATCATTCCTGTCCCCACACTTCCCACAGGCCGTGTTCATTATGGACGATATCTCGCTGCTGAGGGTGAGCAGGGAATCAAGGGAGGGTCTTCTCCAAGTGTGCGACTTCCACCCTCGCCCCTATGTGGCTCGCCTGTGTGCAGCAATGGTGTCGTCGTCCCCCCCCCCCCCCCCGTGATGGCACAGTGGCGTGGGAAAGTTACCATTAATGGGGCAAGAAACAAAGCAGTTCTGCCGCGGAACCTGCAGCAGCGGATTGCCCAGTATCTCCACGAGAGTTTCCTGGAGATCTCTGAGGGAGACTCCCGTGAAGTGAGGGAGTCAATCACCAGCCTATGCCACCGCTCAGACTAGGCATGTGGTGGGAGACAAGCCTGCTTTCTGCAACCCTCCTGCCCCCGACAACTCGCTTCAGCAATTCACAAAATCAGATCCACTTACTAGGGGCCTCCTCTCCTGTTTGCGCTTTGCAAAGATCTGCAAAGATCTGTGACTGGCTAGCCTCCTCCGGGGTAGAGAATTGCTCCTGGCTGCATGCATCTCTGACCTCCAAGTCGTCCTCTGCCTCTTGGTCTCCCTCCCCCTCCACATCCTCGTCCAAGATTTCCATTTTCAGCTGGCACGTGAGCCACCGAAGTATCCACAGTGGTCTTTGCAGTGGAGGTGGGGTCGCCACCGAGTATCACGTCCAGCTCTTTGTAGAACCGGCAGCTCGTGGGCGCAGCACCGGAGTGGTGGTTTGCCTCCCGCACCTTGTGGTAGGCGATACGCAGCTTCTTCACTTTGACTCTGCACTGCAGTGTGTCCCGGTCATGGCCCCTTTCTGTCATGCATCATGAAATCTGTCCGTAGGTGTCATAATTCCTACAGGTGGAGTGCAGCTGGGACTGCACAGCCTCCTCTCCCCAAAAGCTGATGATGTCCAGCAGCTCGGCATTGCTCCAAGCGGGGGATTGCCTGGTGCGTGGAGTAGACATGGCCACCTGGAAAGATGCGCCGAGACCACTGCATGCGTCACTGAGCAAACAGGAAGGGGACTTTCAAAATTCCAAAGGAATTTACGGGGTGGGGCTGACGGTTGGTCACCTGAGGGCAGGGCAGTAGAGTTCAAACCGATGACCAGAGAGGCGAGAACAGGCATTTTGGGACACCTCCCGGAGGCCAATCGCAGCGCTGTAATCGCCACGGTGTCTACACTGGCACCGCAGCGCTGTAGCTGATTTCCCCTGCCCCTGCGGCTACTCACCATTTTGGGGGTCAGCCAGTTAGTGACAGGAGTATTAGTGACTGGCTGTGTTTTAAATCACTGAATCAGTGTTATCTGTGTTACAAACAATCCTGCTGCTGTCAAATGTTGCATTTTGGCTTCACAGAGATGACCTTGGGAGCCCAGCCTCCTTCTTTGTTAGGTCCTAATCACATCAGCCACACTATCAGAGGCTCGTTCACCTGCACATCTACCAACGTGATATACGCCATCATGTGCCAGCAATGCCCCTCTGCCATGGACATTGGCCAAACCGGACAGTCTCTACGCAAAAGAATAAATGGACACAAATCAGACGTTAAGAATTATAACATTCAAAAACCAGTCGGCGAACACTTCAACCTCCCTGGACACTCAATAACAGATTTAAAAGTGGCAATTCTTCAACAAAAAAACCCTTCTAAAACAGACTCCAACGAGAAACTGCAGAACTGGAATTAATTTGCAAACAGGACACCATTAAATTAGGCTTGAATAAAGACTGGGAGTGGATGGGTCATTACACAAAGTAAAAACTGTTTCCCCAGGCTAATTTTTCCCCTACTGTTACTCACACCTTTTTGTCAACTGTTGGAAATGGGCCATCCTGATTATCACTACAAACGTTTTTTTTTCTCCTGCTGATAATAGCCCACCTTAATTGATTACCCTCGTTAGAGTTAGTATGGCAACACCCATTTTTTCATGTCCTCTGTCTATATATATATCTTCCTACTGTATTTTCCACTGCATGCATCTGATGAAGTGGGTTTTAGCCCACGAAAGCTTATGCTCAAATAAATGTGTTAGTCTCTAAGGTGCCACAAGGACGCCTCGTTCTTTTTGCTGATACGGACTAACACGGCTGCTACTCTGAAACCTGTCAACAAATATTAGTGGCTTTCAGCTTCAAATTGCTGCCTCAAGGCATCTCTGATCCTTATGGCCCCGTGCTGTGCTCCTCTAATAGCCCTGGTCTCTGGCTGTTCAAATTCAGACTCCAGGCGCTGAGCCTCTGTGGTCCAGCCCTGAGTGAAGCTTTCACCCTTCCCTTCACAAATATTATGGAGCGTACAGCACGCGGCTATAAGCATAGGAATATTGTCATCGGCCAGGTCCAGCCTCCCATACAGGTATCGGCATTGGATCACAATGGGCATTTTGACTTCCGCTACGGTGAACTTCTGGTCCGTGAAGAAAGTCCCGGCTTGCATCTTCCTGAACAGGCCTGTGTTCTGAAAGATGCGTGCTGCATGCCCCTTTCCGGACCAGCCTGCGTTAATGTCTGTGAAATGCCCACGGTGACCCACAAGGGCCTGGAGAACCTTAGAGAAATACCCCTTGTGATTAATTTACTCCGTGGCTAGGTGGTCTGGTGCCAGAATTGGAATGTGCGCGCCATCTATCGCCCCTCCGCAGTTAGGGAAGCCCATTTGTGCAAAGTCAGCCACAATGTCACGCATGTTGCCCAGAGTCACGGTCTTTCGGAGCAGGATGCGATTAAGGGCCCTGCACACTTCCGTCAACACGAGTCCAACGGTCGACTTTCCCACTCCGAACCGGTTGGCGACCGATCGGTAGCAGTCTGGAGTAGCCAGCTTCCACAGTGCAATCGCCACACACTTCTCCAGCAACAGGGCAGCTCTCATTCTCGTGTCCTTGCACCGCAGGGCTGGGGTGAGCTCATCACACAGTCCCCTGAATGTGGCTTTCCTCATCCAAAAGTTCTGCAGCCACTGCTCGTCATCCCAGACGTGCATGACAATGTGATCCCACCACTCAGTGCTTGTTTCCTGAGCCCAAAAGGGGCGTTCCACTGTGGTCAGCACCTCCGTGAATGCCACAAGCAATCTCATGTTGCAGCTACAACGCGTGGCGAGATCAATGTCGCACTCCTCTTGCCTTTGTAGTTTAAGGAATAACTCCACTGCCACTCGTGATGTATTGGTCAGAGTGAGCAGCACACTGGTCAACAGCTCGGGATCCATTCCTGCAGACTGAAGAGGCAGGACGTGCAGTACACAAACCATTGAAAGATGGCGCCAAATGTGGACAGAAGCACAGGGATTGCTGGGATGCGAAGCAATGCATCACGGGGCATTGGGACAGGACCCAGGATGCCCCACGACCCCCTCCGCCTTCCCACAACTCTTAGCGGCAGAAGAGGAAGAGGTGCTCTGTGGGATAGCTGCCCATAGTGCACTGCTCCAAATACCGCCGTAAGTGCCACAAGTGTGAACACACTATTGCGCATGCAGCTGACAGTGTGAACACACAACAGCGGTTTCCCTTCAGCGCTCTCTGAGCGGCGCTGTAACTGCCAGCAATGTAACTCTGCCAGTGTAGATGTGACCTTAGAGTCAAACACCCCCCTTCACAGATCTCCCCGTCTGTTACAGACAATACAGAGGATTCCCATTCATACTTTTTCTGGGACTGGGTTAGGACATTCCCCTGATTAACCATAGTTACCACATCATTACTAAACCACAGACCAACATTCTTATAAACTGACCAGACTCTATCTCCATCACTGCTGTAGAGAGGAGCTGGGCGTCCGGGATAACGCAGTTCCTGCTGTTCTTTCATTATTTGGATTTGGAGTTTAAGTCGGGCAACTTGGGTCTCAGCTTGCAGCAACCCCATTTGCCTCCTGTGAGATTCTCTGGCTCTCTTCTCAGCTGGGCCACGGCTGCTTCTCTTCCATCCAAAGTTCTGCCATTTCTCTCTCATGCCGACGGCGCTGGCGCTCTCTCAGGGCTCGCCGTTTTGATTCTGGAGCACTCATAGTGACTAACTTTAACCTTTAACACTCTCAGTGTTAAATTTCAAATTTGGAATAGCGCGAGGTTCTGATCCAAAACCCAAATGATCTGGTTCTGTGGCTCCTGCCAACTAAGCCAATGTGACCCGTGGTGCCCGGCGCAGCCCTCACTGGAAATGCCAAGGTCAGGGCGGGCTGCAAAAGGGAGAGCAGATACTCCCAAGACTGGCGGGTAACACTGCAGTTAAACTCCCCAACCAGTCACAAACTGCTTCTGATCCCCTCCCCCTCCACACTGGTTATCAAGAAGTTAAAAAAAAGAAATCCCTCCAGCTCCCTCTATTGCATTCCAGTTCTCTGGCTCCCAATCAGCACCTAGGTCCAGTACAGTGAGACGTTATATGCTCACATATACAAAATGTTCTTCTGACCCCAAAGGGCCAGCCACGTCACCAGGTCAGTATGGGATTGGATCTTACCCAAAATCCCACGCTGTCAGCCAATCCTTTAGTGTCTGAAACTAAAGGTTTATTAGAAAAGAAAAGAAAAGAATTCTTAAATGAAAAAGCAGATACATACAGAGACTTAAGAGTCCATATATCAGGTTCTTAGCAGTGTTGGTGAGTTTGCTGGCTTGAAAGTCCCTCTGGAACATCCCCAGCTGGGATGGGTCGTTCAGTCCCTTGTTCAGAGCTTCAGTTTGCAGCAAAGTCCCTCCAGAGGTCAGAAGCGGATTGAAGACAAGATGGAGAAGATGCAGCTGCCTTTTATAGTCTCTTGCCATGTGGCCTCTGCTTCCTTTGTCTCAAACACAAGCTGCCCAGCACATGGCCTGGAAGCCTCAGAGTTCTGTCCATGGGCCTGTCCCTGCCTTGCTGAGTCACCAGGTGTATCTGCTTCTCTCAATGGGTCAGTTGTAGCTGATGGTCCTTAAAGGGCCATCAAGCAGGCTAGGCCGAGCTGACACCACATTGTCTGGGGGTGTCACCCAGAAGCAGAGCCCAAGTGTGAAATACAGTCAGACAGACATATCTATAACTCATAATACAAAAGGTGATACAAACATAAACAAGATTATCGTATCTGGCAAATTATAACCTTTTTGCAGATATCTGACATGGCATATCTGGCACAACTCATTGCAATTTTATAATATCGATATTCGTAATATCCTCAAGTGTCCCCCAGATTCCATACAGCGTCACACCTACCTTTATAGGTACGTCGTGTGACGAAGGGGGGGATTTTCTTAGTGTTTTGCACGAATACTGTGTGTATCTCAGTTTCCCTGTGTGCTGCGTGTGTAATAAGAGGGTGGGAGAGGGTTTCTTGTTACAAAAGGCCAGGTGTGACCTCGCCTAGCAGCCGGGACCCCAGACACCAACCTGGAGACTGGGGACCCAGCCACTGGTGACCCCAGCCCAGCTTGGCAGCCAGCCGGTTCTGGCCAGTGGGAGGACAATGGGCTGAGGAGAGAGAGGCCCGGTGACCTAACCAGCCGGTTCCAGCCAGTGGGTGAGCAAAGGATGGGAAGAGAGGGCCCAGGTGATTTTTTTTGTCTGGGACCAAAGACAAAGGACGAAGGAGGGGCTGTTGGGGGAGGGGATATAGGGGGCTCGGCTGGAAGGAGGGGGTGACTGAGCTGGGACAAGGAGCAGCCGGAGCCCATGGGGACGGGGACACACCCAGCTGGATGGTGCAAAGACTGGCCAGGCCTGAGGGCCCTGAGAACTGCCTGGGCTGGGTTCAGACGGTCAATAGACCTCGTGTTTGACGCTGGCTGAGAGTCACTGCAGGCTAGAGATTGGGGGCCATCTCTGGGAGTGGAGAGAGTGGACCCCCGAGAAGGGCCGTCACACTGAAGGGGGTTCCTCCCAGGGGCTGTATGGAGCCGAGAGCATGGGGCCAGTGAGTCCGTGACAACGTGGTGTCAGGAGTGGGATGTTTAGCGGATGCACCCTGTAGACGTTGGCTGCGGGCGCAGGCGCTTTGCAGTGAGCGGCTGCCAGCGATAGAACGAGGGTATTGAACGGAACCAGCCTGGAAATGGCCTAGAACCAGCTCCGTAAGAGCGACCTGGCACGTCTCTGCAGGGAGAGAGGGGGTAAGCGTTGGGAAGCTCACCCAGGGGCTGCTGATTGCCCGGCTGGTAGACAATGACCAGTGAGGGGAGCCAGTTCTAGATCCCACGGGACTTCTGGGAATCCCGAAGAACCTGGGAGTCGCTGGCGGGGGGCAGTCGGTGTAGCAACCGGGGATCTACTAGGCCTGGTTTACCAGGCAGCAGGGAAGCTCATGGAGAGAGAGGTGTGTTGAGAGCTCAGAGGTGCGGTCCTGGGCGGCGGCAGGGCTAAAGGGCCTAACCCCAGAGAGCAAATGCAACCCTCCCAGAGGACTGTAGCACTGAAGGGGGTTACGCCCAGGGACTGTACGGAGCCGAGAGAGGACTGGCCTGGGTGTCTGTGCCAACTTGGTCTCCCTACCCCAGTGGATTGGAATTGGAGCAGAGAGCGAAGAAGCTGGAACCCACAGAGGCATCCCAGGAGTGGGGCCAGGTAAACCCGGAGGTAGAGGAGAAGCCGATGGGGGGACATCGGAGACCGGAGATGTGATTGCTGCAGGCAGACAGAGCGTAAGTGCGTGCGATGCCCAAAGATAAAGGGAATCTTGGCCTCAGAGAACCCTCGAAGGGCTAGCGTGGCGAAGGGAAGACAGCCTGTAAGGCAGGCTCAGAGAGTGAGCTGCGTGTCTGTCCCTTTGGGAACCAGAGGGAGCATTCACCCCACCGTAACTTGGGGGAAGGCTCCCCTGAGGGAAGAACCCCAGCTACCAGCCCGTGCAGGCACAGGAAGGATCGGGCTGCAGGGCTGGTAGCTGGGGTTCTTCAGCACATCAGCTGTGATGTACTCTTGCGAAGTGACTGTGTCTCTCTAAGATCCAGACCCTGAGCCAGTAACAGCCCAAGAGCTGAACCCAGAGATGGGAAGGTGGAGAGGGCAGGAGCCAGTGAGCATGTGCATGGCCCGGCTGGCAGGAAGGGGGGTACTTTCCCCCCGGCTAGTAGCACAAGGGAGAGCTGTGAAGCTCCGGTTACCCGCCTGTCTGTAGCCAGCCCCTGGAGCTGAGTGGGGGGGGGGTGCTCCCCACCCTGCACACGCTGGCTCGGATGCTGTCGCTAACGCAGTGGGCTCGGTGCCTGCCCTCACTGGGACAGCAAAGGCAGAGCTGAGCCCGGTGGGAGCTGCTGAGACCCCACCTGAGCGTGGGCAGAACCGGCAGGGTGGGACGGCTGCCAACCAGGTTGCCTTGTCCAGAGGTGCAAGCGGCCCAGGGAGGGGGAAGCAGCTGGAAGGGCGCGACTGGAGACAGAGCCGCTTGGTCAGAGGGTGGCCATGGCCAGAATGGGTTCCCTTAACCAAGCCAGCCCAAATCTCAGTCCTCCAGACAGGGGGGCCAGGAAACAACTCAATCTGCAGGGGGCGCAGGGCAGAGCCCGGGGGGCAATCACCACATCATCCCCAGCGAAGGGTCCAGGGGCAGTGGGACATGGGTGCGGAGGTGACGCTGGCACGGCCGAGCTGGTGGACCCGGACTAGGTCGTGCCCAGAGCAAACCTAACCCTGAATGGGGTGGTCAGACCTCCCTGGTTAAGGTGCCTGTTGTGAGGATACATCTGAAATGGGGGTCCCAAGGGGGGTCCCCAGGAGGTTGGGGTGCATGATCAGCTACTTGTGGAGGTGCTGGTGGGGGATGGTTTGGAGAACTGGCCGGCCGGTGCCCTGGACCTTGCCCATGGCTGGAGCTAGGGAGGGCCGCTCAGCCCGGCACCGGGGATCTGCCCAACAGGGAGCGTGGAACCTCCAACAGGGGCAGTGAGTTACCAGGGCCAGGGCTTAACAGGGCTGAGACCAAGGCTTGGTCCTGAGGTGGGGAAACCAAGGCACAGTCAACAAGGGCTAGGGGCCCCAAACCCAGCAGCTGAATTCCAGACTGAGCAGCAGAAGGATCCCTCCTTGGAGAAGCTGAGGGCCCTTGCGGGCCATGGTGCTGCGATACCCTGGGGGAGGACTGCAGGGAAACATCCCTGTGAGAGAAGGACCCAGCACCAGGACAGGGCTCCCTGAGGGAAAACTGAACCTTGGGGGATCAGGGGGTGGCTGGTGGTCCCCAGATGTACCGCTACCAGTGGTTGTATCTGGCCTGTGATGTCCCTCTCTCCAGACAGCAGGGTCCCAGCACACCTGGCAAAGGCTGCTGCAGAACTTTTACTGCCCCAGGAATTCACAGGGGTCCCCCCTTCTGAGGTGTTGTCTGGGAGGAGAGTGAGGGGACCCCTGGACGGGATGAGGGACGAGTGGGAGGGGAAGATCAATGGGAAATTGGTGGTGGAGTATGAACTATCGGTCTGGGGAGAGCTCATGGGCTTGGCCAGGGAGAACCTAGCCAGGGCCCAAGGGAAGCAGAAGGGCTGGAACGACAGTGTGCCGGCTCCTAAGGCACCGGAGACTAGGAGAGGGGTCTCAGCTCCGTGCAGAGGGCGTCTGGGACGGGCCCTGTCACGTCATCCAGCAGCTGAATGAGGAGAACAATGTGCTGGAGCTGCCCAGCCGGGCTCACAGCCACCGAGGGGACCAGGTGAACATGATGGAGCCGAACTGGGACAGGGAGAGGCTGGTACTGGCCGGGTGTGGGCAGTGGGAGAAGGGGGAAGATCCCCTGGTGGGTCTCTTCCCTGAGACAGGAGCCGGCTCCTTGCTGGAATCAGCTCCCCTCTCAGACCAGCTAACCCCGGCCCAGCAGGCAGAGATCAGAGAGGTGCTGTGTTGTCACCAGCGGCTGTTCTCCAGCCGGCCTGGGCTCACTCACCTGGCTGTCCACCGGGTGGGGACAGGAGCCCACCCTCCCATCAGGTGTTCCCCATTCAGGGTCACTGGGAAAACAGCCCAGGACCTGGAGAGAGAGGTTGGAGACATGCTGGCTTTAGGGGTGATCCAGCCGTCTGCCAGCCCCTGGGCCTCGCCCGTGGTGCTGGTCCCCAAGAAAGACAGATCAATCAGACTCGGTGTGGACTATCGGAAGCTCAATGCCATCACCGTGTCCGATGCCTACCCCATGCCTAGGACCGATGAGATCCTAGACAAGTTGCAGGGGGGGAGGAGGGAGGCTGTTACCTCCCTACTATGGGTCTTACCAAGGGCTACTGGACCCAGATGCCAGGTTGGAATCTGCCTTCATCACCCCTATAGAGCTCTTTGGGTTCCTGGTTCTCCTTTCGGCCTCAAGGAGGCACCGGTCACCTGTCAGCACCTGGGGGACCAGTTACTGAGGGGGATGGAGAATTTTGCCCTGGCGTATATCAATGATATCTGTGTTTTCAGCCTGACCTGGGAGGACCATGTTTCCCAGGTGAAGAAGGTGCTGGGTCACCTCAAGGATGCAGGGCTGACTGTAAGGGCTGGAAAGTGCGGGATGGGGATGGCAGAGATGCTGAACCTGGGCCACCAGGTGGGGAGCGGCTGCCTAAAGCCAGAGCCAGCCAAGGTGGGGGTGATCAGAGACTGGCCACTGCCCAGACCAAAAAACAGGTCCAGGCCTTCATTGGGATGGCAGGGCACTGCCGGAGATTTGTGCCCCACTTTAGCTCCCTGGCAGCTCCCCTCACGGAGCTTTGTAAGTTGGGCAAGCCAGACAAGGTGGTCTGGACCGGGCAGTGATTCCAGGGGCCTCCAGGCCAGGCTCCCATCCGCGCTGGCCGGGTCAGAGCCAGGGGCCTCCGGGCCTGGCTCCTGTCTGCGCCAGTGACCAGTGCTGGATTGGCCTCAGCCTGATTGTATTGCACTCATCGCACACACCCCTTCAGTTCTTACTAGTTTGTGACTGGTTGGGGAGTTTAACTGCAGTGTTACCCACCAGTCTTGGGAGTATCTGCTCTCCCTTTTGCAGCCCGCCCTGACCTTGGCATTTCCAACGTGGGAGACCAGGCCCCAGGTCACACTGGGGTGGCTGCAACAGGGCCGAAAACTGAGCCCAGGGCTTCGGGGTCGCAGTCTGGTGCCTTAATTACAATTCAACTTTCCTCTTGGGCTCTGCGAAGGGTGAGATGAAATTAACAAAGGGAGCCCCAGGTTGGGGGGTCTGTGAGCTGGGAATCCCCTCCCCAGGGGAAAGGCCAGAAGCCCCCAGGACCAGCGCTGACCCTCCAACACACCCCAGTCATTTATCCCCTCTCCCAGAACCCCCCAGGCGTGGGCACATGGTGGCTGTGAGGCGGATACACACAGACACTTTGCACGGCATTCCCGCACCGCGGCTCTTTTACTGACCAGACAAAGCCCGGAGAGGACAGAGGAGATAGAAACCACGGTCGATTGTGACCCCCATGGGGCAGGGCCCCTCTCCTTGGTCTGTGATTTGGCAGCACCAGCACAACACCAGCCTGGGCCAGCACCAATACGTAAATCACTGAAGAAATGCAGCATTGGAGCAGAAATCAGAGGAGAGCCCCAGTGGGCCATTCCCTCAGCCGTGCCAGAGGGGGACAGGTCCGCGTCCGTCAGCGGGTCCTGCTGCACAGACACGGGCTCAGAGCCGGCTCGGACACTGGGAGACTCAGCGGCTCAGCCCTGAGCAGCTTGTGGGGTGGGTGAGTTTGACCCACAGAATCCGGGCGAAAGCCCCGAGCTGAATTCAGAGCACAGAGACGGGTCCTGCTGCCGGTCACAAGCTGGGGGTCGGTGTGCCAGGCCGGCCCATCTGCCCCACGGAGGGGAGTGGGATCCCACAGTGCCCCACTTGCCCCAGCCTCTGCCTGCTCGTCTGACTCTGCCGGCTCCTGCGACTGGAAAAGGGGAACTGCCCCGTGACTGGCACTGGCGAGACGGGAGACAGGATTGTGTCAGACCCTTTGCAGGGAAGCTGAGGCAAAGCCCTGGCTGGAGAAGGGCCCAGTGATCAGTGACTTGGAAAGAACAAGCTGCAGGAGAGAACGCATACAATACAACGGTGTAAGGCCCAACACCCTCTAACAGCCACGCCAGAATCGCCCCAGAGCAGAAGGGAGTCAGTGGACAGAGATCACTGAGACAGCAGGGTCAACGGCTGGGCAGGGTCACCCCGACGCCGGGGTCCCACGCTCCGGGTGTCTGCCCCGATGACGAGCTGCAGGCAGAATCTTCTCTGGTCTATGCTGTGGAGAGAGAAGAAAATCCTTCCGAGGCGGCTTTAGCTGTGGGGGATCCCAGCTAGGGAAGGGGGAGGGGAATTCAGCTCTGGGCTTCCCCCCCCCAGTGTCACTTCTGGACCCCAAACTGTGCTCTGCACAGAAACCCCCCAGTCCTGACAGTGGGACAATGGACAGGCCTCCAGGAGAGAGCGTAACACCCCTACGCAGCTCCAGGTACCGGCCTGCAGTCCCGTCCCCAGAGCCACGCTAAGGAGCCCCAGTGCATGCTGGGACGCTGGATGAGCTGTGCTCTCAGGGGTGGCCTTTGGATGCTGTTCCGGCCCTTTCGGGTTCCCTGGGTTTGGGCGAAGGCAGCGTGTGTGTCAGAGAATCCCGGGGAGCCGGGGAAGGGCGACGGCTGGGGACGGCCTCGCAGATTCCCACACGCTGAGGAATTGTCAGACCCAGCGTAACCAGCGATCGGGGCCCCTCTCCAGTCACTGCTGGGCTCCCTCCTCCCTTCACGGGGACCCCCCCACACCCATAATGCACTGGGGCATCTGGGCCCCGTACCCAGGATTTACTCACTGGCTGCCAGAGCGTAGGGGCCTGAAACACAAGCAGAGAATGAGGGTCAGTGCAGGGAAGCAGGGTAACCCCGACCCCAACCCCCCTCCCCTGGACATAAGGCTCCCCGTGACCCTGACTGCACCTCGCCCAGGTCACACAGCACCCAGCCAATGACAGAGCCCACTCTGCCCCCAGCGGGGCCAGGCTACGGCCCTGCCCTGCCCCACCTCTCCTTGGGGGGCAGTGGGAGGAGCCATTCCCCCTTGGGCTGGCTGGGCCGCCCCACTCCCCAGACCTCCCCACATCCCGGCTCCATGGGACCGGCTCTTACCTGCTGATTTTCTCCTCCACAGGATGACGCCGGCCCCTACGGCTCCAGCCAGAACCAGCGCGGCCAGGACGATGGCGGCCAGGACCCCGGGGGTCAGGGGGCCCTTCTTCCCAGGGGCTGTGGGATGGAGAAGGGCCCAGGTCACCGAGGGGGGCAGCCGCTGGGGCATCCTCCTGGGGCAGCCACAGGCCTTTGCCTTGAACGTCTCCCCAAGGGCGTCTGCAGAGACCTGGCCCCAGGGGAGAGGAAAGGCTGAGCCGGGAGGGGGACGGGGATGGGGCACAGAGGGCGGGTGCTCTGCCGGGCACTGCCAGACACACACGTCACACAGCAACCAGGCCCTTCCCGCGTAACGACATCAGCCTGTGGAACTCACTGTCACTGGATGGCCCCATGGCCAGAAACTTAATGAGATTCACTGAGGGATCGGCCATTTCTGTGGGTCACATGAACACCCAAAGCTAGACAAGTTCGCTCTGACGATGGGCAGGGATATTGACCTTCCTGTGGCCCAGCCTCACCCCATCTCTGTAACTCCCATGGGGCTGTGCCCCCAACCCCTGGGCCCTGCCATTCACCCCCCCTTACCCCAGACGAGCGCGGGCTCCCCCAGGCTGCTGTGCTCCACCTGGCAGGCGTAGCGGTGCCTGTCCTGCTGCGGGGAGATCTCCAGGGACGACTGCGTGTAATAGGTGCCGTCGGCGTTGGGCAGAATCCCACTGGAGTCCGTCTCCGCCAGGATGTCTTCTCTGTCCCGCACCCAGGAGACGTGGATGGGACGTGGGTAAAAGCCCCTGGCGTGGCAGGAGAGGGTGACGGAGCCGTCTGGGGCGTCTCTGCGGGAAACCGAGACCGTGGGAGGCACTGGGGGGGACAGACAGTGTGTGAGCCACATGCCCGGGGCTGGGACCATATAATAGAAGACAAAGACCCCGCAGTGTGTCAATTACTTATGTGTGTGAGACCTGGTCTGCACCAGTTTACACTGATTCGTAAATGGAGCTCGTTAATGTGGTGTAAATCCCCTCTGCAGACTCACTCAAACTGCTCAAATCGGTATAACTGAACTGGGTAGTTACCAGAACAGGCCTGGGCCCGGCTCTCCTTCGCTGCGCGTGATCCTGCGCTGTAACATGGCTACGCCCAGGCAGGCTGTCACCAGGGCCGGTGCAAGGAAGTTTCGCGCCCTAGGCAAACCTTTCACTGCGCCCCCGCCCCCAGCCCTGCGGCAGCTCCCTGCCCCCCCCCGCCCTGAGGCGCCCCCCATGGCAGCTCCCCCCCTGCCCTGAGGCGCCCCCCGCCCCACAGCAGCTCCCCCCCCCGGGAGCCGTGCGGCAGCTCCCCACCCCAGCTCACCTCTGCTCCGCCTCCTCCCCGAGCACGCCACCCCCACTCTAATTCTCCTCCCCTCCCAGGCTTGCGGCGCCAATCAGCTGATTGGCGCCGCAAGCCTGGGAGGCGGGAGACGTGGAGCAGCGACCGCGCAGCAGCCCAGCCCAGGAACGCTATAAAAAAAAATTGGGGGCACCGCTTTTTGGCGCCCCCAAATCTTGCCGCCCTAGGCAACCGCCTAGTTTGCCTAAATGGTAGCACCGGCCCTGGCTGTCACTGGGCCACCCAAACACGCGTGTGCGATTTAGGGGCTAAGGGCCAGATTTCCAAACACCCCTCGATGCCTCACCCCGGTGATCTCATGGGGGGCCAGGCGCCTCTGTTCGGAAATCCCAGCTGGCCTGTCTGCACTGTCAGGCGCTTAAATCCCTTTGTCACATGGCCCCGAGTCCCTGTCCCCGTCCATGTCTCTGCCCTTGGCTGATGAGGTGCCAGCGCTGGGCACAAGAACCTCAAAACAAGTTTTTATTTGTATAATGACAACGTGCATCCCCCTCCCCCGCCCCGCCTCCTTCACACTCACAAGGGGCTGGGCCTTTTCCGGACCAAACATGCCAAAAAAATCAACTCTCAGCCCAGAGCTGGAACGTTTCAGCCCAAAAAGGGAAGGTTGAGGGAGCTGGAAGCCAACGGGAAAGGCCCTGCAGAACGGAGACGCCCAGGCAGCCAGAACCGACTAATAACCCATCTGCACCAATAACAACCCGTAGCTCTCGTCTAGCGCTTGTCATCGGTCGCTTTACAAAGGAGGTTGGTGTCATTATCCCCATTTCACAGATGGGGAAACTGAGGCACGGAGTGTGGGCGTGACTGGCCCGAGGTCACCCTGCAGGCCAGTGTCAGAGCTGGGACTAGAACGGAGGTGTCCCGAGTCCCAGCCCAGTGCACTAGCCATAGGCCAGTGTTTCTCAGTGACCGGTCTGTGGCCCGCTCCCGGTCCGTGGCAGCCTCGTTGCCTGGATTTCCCCGACACAGAATATTAATATGTAAAATGTAAAGGGGTTTTTCTGTACTTGCATTTGCCATCCCTGTATCCATTCAGTTATTGCTGAACGAGAAATACCCAGGACCCATTGTTCCGTTTGCTCTCTCACGCGGTCCCTGGCGGTTCAGGAAGGCAGCAAGCCGGTCCCTGGTATCAGAGAGGTTGAGAAGCACTGCACTAGGCCACATTGCCCCTTCTGGACATGCCCACGTCCCATTGGCGTCCCTGTGCCCCGTTGCCCCCACCCCATGACAGATCCCCGCTGCTCACTCACCCTGCTGCTCCAGCACTGCCCGTCCCTGCTGCACCAGGCGCTGCAGGAGGTCCAGGCACTCGGACTGCAAGAGCCACTGGACGTACTGAGTCCAGGTCTTGCCCGCCGTCTCCCAGCGCTGCTTCTCGGGGACAGCCAGCTGCACGTCTGCGACCCACGTCCCCGTCTGGTTGTCAAAGCTGAGGAAATCCCTCCCATCGTAGGTGTACTGGAACCTCGGGTCCACGGGGCCCTGATCGCTCAGCGCACAGCCCACGTGAAGCTGCTCAGTGTGAACCCCTGTGGAGGAGGGAGAGAGCTGAGACCATGCACTGAGAGCTGGGAAATGTGTCGGGGGGGGGAGGGGTCAGAGGGTCTGAACCTTTGCCAGTTCTACTTTTTGAGATGGGGTGACCAGACCTGCACGCAGTATTCAAGGTGTGGGCGCACCACGGATTCATATAGAGGCATTATGATATTTTCTGTCTTATTTTCTATCCCTTTCCTAAAGGTTCCTGACATTCTGTTACCCTTGGGAAAGGCTGTTTCTGCAAAATTGTTATTTTTTGTGAGAAAATTTCAGTTTTGCCAGAAAACATTGATTTTCTGTTGGGGAAATTGAAAGGGAAGATCCCGGGGCTGCCTGGCTCCCTGCCTGGGATTCTTCTGAGATGGAATTTCTAAAAAATTTCCTTCAAATGGAAACGTCCCATTTCCAACTTCCCTTCCTATCGGGAATGAAAACACTTCCGGGAATAACAAATTTTCTGCGGGAAGAAAACTCCATTTTCCAGCCAGTTCTGGTTTGGGCAGCACCTGGCCCAGCGAGGCCCGATCCCCAGTGGGAGTGATCCTGAGGGGGCAGCTCTCGCGTGTCCATTAATAACAACAACTCTCAGACACTCACCGCCCGTCTGGTTGTGCAGCTGCATCCACCTCGTGGTGAGGACTTTCGAGTCCTCCTCATGCCCCCAGAACTCCCGGGTCTTTTCCTGGAGATACTCAGCGCCCAGGGCCTGTGCTGCCCACTCCTGGGTGGTTCTGACCTCTCGCGTGTCGCTGCTGTAGTACAGGACCTCAACATCATCCAGCCGGGCAATCATGAAGTAGTGATAGGTCCCATCTTCGTGGGTGACGGTTGTGACCAGCACGGCCAGGCTGTGGCGCCCTAAAGCAACAGGAGCAAGGTTGAGTTAACAAGCGGCTTCCTCCCTTGCTCAGGGGACACCAGGGTCACCCAGTGGGGACCAGCAGAGACCTTCCAGCCCCAGCCACGTCCCCCTGCCCTCAGCCCCATCCTGGGTGAGGGACAAGCTGGGACCTGTCAGTGACTCGCAATGCGCGGAGCCGAAGGGGAATCAGGTAGGACGATATCTCAGCCCGTGCTTCTGAAAGCCAGCGGCTTGTTTAGAGGGATCAGACATTGGCAGGGGGGAGGGGGGTTAACTGCCCCCTAAAAAACAGCCCCTCATGGTGAAATGCCCTGCGGATGGAAGGGGTGGATGTGCAAACTACCTACAGCGGAACCTGGGGGGTTTGTGGCCTGTGTGCCTGTCTGTGGTGTGCGTGGGGGGGTGGGGTGGGGGGGGGACGTGTGCATGTGATGTCTGTACAGGTGGGGCAGTGGAGATGTCGTGTGTGTGCAAGGCCCTTCGCTGTCAGTTTTTACTGATTTTTACAAAAAATTCCTGGGTTTGATAGAAGCCGTTATTTGGTGTTTACTCATTTTTCACCCCAATTTTGGCTCACTCAGGCACACGGAAATACTGATTGTGATAAGAGAATCCAACCCGTGACAGCAGATTGATGTGTTTGTGTGAATAATAAATTAGTCTAAGTGTCACCGCAAGACTGCCTGTTAACGTAAGGCAATGAAGAGGAGGATACGCACAGGGGCGGCTCCAGGCACCAGCGCAACAAGCGCGTGCCTGGGGCGGCAAGCCGCGGGGGGCGGCCTGCCGGTTGCTGTGAGGGCGGCAGTCAGGCAGCCTTCAGCGGCGTGCCTGCGGGAGGTCCGCCGGTCCCGCGGCTTCGGCGGCAATTCGGCAGCGGGCACGTTGAAGGCGCGGGACAGGCGGACCTCCCACAGCCGTGCCGCCAAAGGCCACCTGACTGCTGTGCTTGGGGCGGCAAAAAACAGAGCCGCCCCTGGATACACACCCACACACCCCTTACTGTGCAGTTCATGAAATAAACCACAGCATTAAACACCTTTTACTTTCACTACTCAGACTCTTCCCTCTTTGTTACTTTTTTCCTGTCCCCCAGGTGTAACCCCAACTTATGTTTCCACCTTAGCTGAGCCTGGTGCCCCCCATTCCTCTCCACCCCCGCAGCCGGGCTACTACACAGCCCTGCCAGAGCCAGGATACCAGGGGTAACCGGAGCTCACCCGCTTCTCACTGGGAACATGGAGTTTCGCTGAGGTTAGGTGACCCACTGCTGTATTTCCCACTACACCACTGCCCACAAGTGTCGCTGTGCTGGTCCCCTTCTGCTCCAACTTACCCCTATGCAGGGCCGGTGCTACCATTAAGGCAAACTAGGTGGTTGCCTAGGGTGCCAAGATTTGGGGGCGCCAAAAAGCGGTGCCCCCAATTTTCTTTTACAGCGTTCCTGGGCTGGGCTGCCGGCGGCGTGCTGACACGTGTGGCTCAGACTCCCTCTCCCAGTGCAGCGGCCGCTCCATGCAATTATTGTCATTGCCGGCGGGGGCGGCGTGCTCGGGGAGGGGGCGTAGCAGAGGTGAGCTGGGGTGGGGAGCCCTGCGGCAGCTCCCCCCCCACCCTGAGGCACCCCCCCCCCCGCGGCAGCTCCCCACCCCCCCGGCCCGGGGAGCCGTGCGGCAGCTCCCCACCCCAGCTCACCTCTGCTACGCCCCCTCCCCGAGCGCGCCGTCGCTGCTCCACTTCTCCTGCCTCCCAGGCTTGCGGCGCCAATCAGATGTTTGGCGCCGCAAGCCTGGGAGGGGAGGAGAATTAGAGCGGGGGCGGCGTGCTCGGGGAGGGGGCGTAGCAGAGGTGAGCTGGGGTGGGGAGCTGCCGCACAGCTCCCCGGGGGGGGGAGCTGCTGTGGGGGGGGCACCTCAGGGCAGAGGGGGGGAGCTGCCACGGGGGGGGGCGCCTCAGGGTGGGGGGGAGCTGCCGCAGAGCTGGGGGGGGGGCGCAAGGTGGAAGTTTTGCCTAGGGCGCGAAACGTCCTTGCACCGGCCCTGCCCCTATGGGTTGGGTGGGGAAAGTCTTGGGCTGGGGGTTGGGGATTTCTGGCAGGCCCCCAAAGGACAGGGGTTGTGGGGGGCTCAGGCCCATGGAGGAGAACGGAGCGAGGGGCTGGAGGGTTAAGGAGCAGAGCCCTTGGCAGCAGGCCCTGCAGAAAGTTCTCGCTGGCAGGTCATTTCCCCCCCCCCCCCCCAGTGTTTCCAGCTGATTTTCCCTGGTCTGCCTCCCCCCAGCCCTCCCCCCCCAGGTGCTGCTAGTGCGGCTAGTGCCTGACCCCCTTCGCCCCGGCTCTACTCACCATCTGCCCCTGCTGCCCCCAGCACTCCCCAGCACAGCCCCAGGGCGACACCCAGGGCCATGGCTCCTGTGCTGGGTCAGGGGTTTCCCCCCTACTCTGGAGAGGAACAACCCCCCCCCCCCGCTCCAGCCCCTGGGAATCTGCAGGCCCCCCCCTTGTCACTTTCACTTTCCCAGGTGTTACCAATCACAAGCCCAGCCGGCCAATCAGAATGCGGGAAGGGATCTTGCTGTCAGTATCTCAGCACAACCGGGTCTGGGAAGTTTCTCCCCAGAGCTGCAGGCGAAGAGCCATTAACCCGGCAGCACCCCAGGGAGGATCTGCTAGCGGGTGCCGGGGGGACGACCAGACTCCAGCACCTCGGGGGTCAGTCCCCACCCCCACAGCCTCCTGCACGTGGGAGACCAGCCGTCAATTCTCACAATGTCCTAGCTCCCGAGGCCAGACGGGCCCATCTAACCTGAGCCCTGCCTGGCCCAGGCCAGAGCCCTGTCCGGCATTCACTGCCGGTTGAACTGGGGCAGATCTCTGAGCAAACCTCCACTCTCGCACTGTTTGGGGTCTGTTCTGAAAGCCCCAGCTTCTGGAGTCCTGGGGTTCTGTGAGAAGGAGACTCTCCTCTTTGATTTTAACAAGCAATTCCTAGCCCTGGGGTTTGTGAAAAACAGTTTGAAAACTTGAAATGAGAGCGACCAAAAGACCCAGAAACCAGGCAAAGAAAGAAAGAAAGAGAAAGCCACAAATATATTTTTCTTAAAATATCTCACAATTTTTAAGCTGAACGTGATCAGGGCTGCAGACGCTGCAGACCGGGGTGTGAGTGATGTCCTCGGCACCCCTAGGCCAGTCATTCTCAAGCTTATATGATCACTCCCCCCTTCTTGTGTCTGTAGTAGTTTACGTGCCCCCCCCCCGCACGCACACACTAGTACATGCATCGATATATGCGGTGATGGTGCTTCACTTGAAACCGTTTCAGCTTCTTTGTGCTTCACTTGAGATCGTTTTGTTGTTGTTGCCCAAATGAGCCAGTGTAATAAGAGCAAAAGCAAAACTGTGGTTGTGGTCCATGCTTACAACAATTAACTGTGCACCCCGCCTCGGAGCAAACGGATTAACGTACAGATAGTAACGACTGCGTAAGGCTATGCAAGCTTAACAGAAACCCACCAAAATACACCATGTCATCTAGAGTCTAATGCACAGCGCCACCTGAGGACCTGACCTGTCTGGAGGAATCAGCGTTGCTAGTTATTCAGTGCTGGGGGTACAATGTGCGCAGTGCGTTAGTTTTTCCCTAAAAATTCTCAGCTTCCCGCTCCCCCCCCAGAATACATTCCACACACCCCAGTTGACGAATCTCTGCCCTACGTCACTGGTGCACAAATTGGGGGGCACAAAGAAACTGGGATCCTGTGAGTCCCCCAGGACCTGCTGCCATAATAGTGGAAGTGGGACAAAAATGGAGTGGTTATTGCAGGGCTGGACGGGAGTGGGATTAAAAACATTCTCCTGCGCGGCAACCAACACGAACACCCCGGCCAGCAGCCACCACTCTCCGGCCGCCCAGCTCTGAAGGCAGCGCCGCCGCCAGCAGCAGCGCCGATAGACGGATTAATGCCGATTACCAGTAATGGGGGGGTGGGCGCGACACATTCTGTGCATGGAAAGGGGGGGGCAACTGTCCGAGGCAGCTGGTGGCAGAGCCAGGAAATGAGCCCACATCTCCCCGAGGACGTTCCCGTGATCCCACGGCAGCAGGGCCCTGTGATCACCAGTCTGCCCCATACGACACCAGGCCAGAGAACTGCCCCTACGTAATCCCTGGAGCAGATGTTACAGACAAGCAGCCAGTCCTGGTGGGGCAGATGTTCCAGCGGTTAATTCCCCTCACTGTAAAAAACTGCTGCTTACGTGCAGCGCCTGCCCACCGGCTGTGGCCGCTCCCGGCAGCCCCGTGAATCTCAGCAGGGAAGTGCAGCTGTTATTGCTGGTGGGAGAATTCTCCAGCCCCTCCGAACCCCCAACCCCAGGCTGGGCTGGGCCAGACACAGCAGGGGGGCTCATACCCGGCCCACACTTCTCAAAAGGGCCCCTGGCTTTGGGTGATACCTCAACCCTCCCGGGCGCATGAACCAGAGCCAGCCCTAGGGCCCCTGGGGCTCTGCACGGCTGCCCTTCTGCCTCACTGCCCCCTGCAAACGGGGACAAGGTACAGCTGGGCCCTGGGTCCCCGGGCCTCAGCCCCTCCCCAGCCCCTCCCGTACTCACCCCCAGCAGCTGCTGCCCCCAGGAGACACCAACAGACCCCCAGAGCGACAGCCAGGCCCATGGTTCCTGCCCTGGGGAGGGGTCTCATCCTCTGGCCTCGGGGAAGGAGCGGGCGAGCCAGCCAGCAGCCCCTGCAAACAGCCTGTGCACTTTGCTCACTGCACGCCCAGGAAGTGCCAGGAACAAGGCCTGACCCTGGAGCAGGTAGCAGCCGTGTGTCAGGTGCGGCTCCTTGTGGGGGGTGTCCTGTGTGCACAGCTAATCCTGGCACCTGACCAACCAGCGTCCCCCGTG
Organism: Emydoidea blandingii; assembly: GCA_036785055.1. NCBI lineage: Eukaryota > Metazoa > Chordata > Testudines > Emydidae > Emydoidea > Emydoidea blandingii. The sequence continues at coordinate 92,749,765 of JAXIVB010000007.1, forward strand.
CGCCCTATCAGGGCTTCCCTCACCCTCCCTTGGTTCTTGTCACGCAGATAGAAAGCAGAAGGCCAGCGTTCAGAGTGCAGGCGATGGGATGTTTATTGGGGTTAAGAGGCCAGGGCCGGCTCTAGGTTTTTTGCCGCCCCAAGCAAAAAAAATTTTTGGCTGCCCCCTGTCCCAGCCCTGGGCTTCTCGCCGGACCCCCCTGCTGCCCCAGCCCTGGGCTCTCTCCCCCCCCACCTGCACCCTCCTTCCGCCGCAGCCCTGGGTCACTGGTAACTCGCTCCCAGGAATTTTGGATGTGCACAGAACACAGACAGGATTGGTTCCCATATGGTTACAGAACTGCAGTAAAGTGGAACAATTTTCAGCTTGTGTGATTGGAGGATATCTGGATGCATATTATAAGACTGTCCTCTATAAATGAGGAAAAGTTGAGGTGCCTTTATTATTCTTTTGTTCCACTCTTTGTTTCTATGGGGAATTTGCCAATGCAATATCACTGTCTTCCTTTTACACAAACAAACAAACAAAAAGGCAATGGCTGTTGAAAATAGCAATTCCACTCCTAATAACCACTGGGAAGCATTTCTTGCTCAATTTTATCCTACTTTTTCCTACAGCAAGTTACAGTGGATCAGTAGATTTGATTTGGGAGAAATGAAGTAACAGCCGCCCAAATTGAGCTTGAGCACTCCTGAATTCTGAGGTGTTCAAATCTGGACGGCAGGTGCTGGGGGGGGTGGGGGGGAAAAGGGGGCTGTGGCTCCGCAGGGAAGCACGGCAGCATGTATGCAGCAGCGTGTCTGGCGCTGCGTGGAGCCAGACACACTGGTCTGAGTGGCACGGTAAGGGGGCTGGGGGGTTGGATGGGGCGGAGGTTCGGGGGGGCAGTCAGGGGACAAGGAGCAGGGGGGGTTAGATGGGTCAGGGGTTCGGGGGGGCAGTCAGGGGACAGGCAGCAGTTGGATAGGCATGGAAGTCCCAGGGGTTTGTCAGGGGACAGGTAGGGGGTGGGGTCCTAGGGGGGAAGTTGGGGGGGGTCTCAGGAGGGGGCAGTTGGGGACAAGGAGAAGGGAGGCTTAGATGGGGGTGGGGTCCCGGGGGGGGCAATCAGGGGACAAGGACCAGGGGGGCTTAGATAGGGGGTGGGGTCCTGGGGGGCAGTTGGGGCAGGGGTCCCGGGAGGGGGTGATGAGGGGACAGGGAGCAGGGGGGTTGGATGGGTTGGGGTTTCTGTGGGGGGCAGGCGGAGGGAGTGGATGGTGGCAGGGTGGGGCTACCCTCCCTCCCTGTGGAGTGTCCTATTTTTTTAATGTTAAAATATGGTATCCCTGCCCTTCCCAGTGCAGCTCTCCATTCACAGCAAGCTGCAGCATGAGGTCTCAGCTACCTCACTCCCTCCCCCTTTCCTGTTGGTAGTGGCCAAGGGAATGCTGGGAAATGTAGTTCTTTCCCTGCTCCAGGGCTGGCTCTATAGGCAGGGAGCTAACCAAGGAACTACAGCTCCCAGGGCCCCCTGTTGGTTCTCAGCTCCCAGGCTGGCTCCCTGCCGCCCCTGCAAATGGGCTGCCCCAAGCACGTGCTTGCTTTGCTGGTGCCTAGAGCCGCCCCTGTAAGAGGCAAACATAACCACAGCTCTGTATGCCAGAAGATGTTTTTCCTTCCTTTCCCCAAATCTCTTCCTTCTTAGTAGGCCCCGCCCCTTCTCCGAGGCCCCGCACCCGCACACTCCATCTCCCCTCCCTCCATCGCTTGCTCTCCCCCACCCTCGCTCACTCACTCATTTTCACCGTGCTGGGGCAGGGGGTTGGGGTATGGGAGAGGTGAGGGGGGCGGCTGGGGGTGCACGCTCTGGGGTGGGGCCGAGAATGAGGGGTTTGGAGTGTGGGAGGGGGCTCCGGACTGAGGCAGGGATTTGGGGTGCGAGAGGAGGTGCAAGCTCTGGGATGGGGACAGGGATGAGGGGTTTAGGGTGCAGGGGGGGGATCAGGGCTGGGGTAATGGGTTGGGGCGCAAAAGGGGGTGAGGGGTGCAGGCTCTGGCCAGGCGACACTGACCTCAGGCGACTCCCCGAAATTGGTCGGCATGTCTGGCTCAGAGGTGGCCAGGGGGCTCTGCGCACTGCCTCCATCTGCAGGCACCACCCCCGCAGCTCCCATTGGCTGCATTTCACAACCAATGGGAGCTGCAGAGCCGGTGCTCCAGCCAGGGACAGCACGCAGAGCCCCTCAGCCGTCCCTACACCTAGGAGCTGAGGGACATATCGCTGCTTCTGGGGAGCTGCCCAGAACCAGGTAGAATGGGGAACCTGCCTGCACCACCAACCAGACTTTTAACGGCCCGGTTGGCAGTGCTGACCGGAGCGCCAGGGTCCCTTTTTGACCGGGTTACAGGGGAGCTGGGCTGGTTAGCCCAGCAAAGCGCAGTCGAGGAGGGGATAGAATTGCTTTGGGTCAGGACACCAGGGCAAAGGTATCTCTTCCTTCTTAGTAGGCCCCACCTACTAAGGACACCTACTAAGGAGGGAGACAAGCGGCTGGCGCTGAAGAACGATGTGGGCACAACAATAAATGGGTCTAAATGGCCCAGGAACTAATCCTGGCTGGGAAGGAGAAGAAGGTTTCTGACCCTCCAAGGGGCAAGGCTGGAGCAGCCCCCATAGGAGCTGGGGGGCGGCGAATGATTAATTCGTTTTCAGACAGAGCTTGACAAATGTATCCATGGGACTGCGTGACGGTTGCTTGTGATGGTCGGGGCAGGGCTCACTTCCGGTTTATGGAACCAGAACCGAACATTTGTGCTTCAGGGCTTCAGCCAGCCACAAGCTGGGGTCAGGAGAGGATTCCTTCCCCCCAGAAAAATGTGTTCTGGAGTGTGACGATACTGCCTGTGGAAGCTAGTTGAGGTCACTCAATTAGGGTGAATTGCAAACAAAATGGGGCAGACAAACCCCAAAAGCTGGTGGATATTCCAATACTTAGATTTACCAAACCAGCACAAAACAGCCTCTGCATTACCTCCCTGGTTACTTAGAAGTTCAAACAATGCAGTTCCCTTAAAGTGCCCAGCCTCGGGCCTCCATCCAGACACACATGTCAGATATGATGATGATTACTGAAAATCTTATCTCATCATATAAAAGAAAAGGTTCTCCTGATCCCAAAGGACCAAGCCCCAGACCCAGGTCAAATGATAACTTAGATCTTACCCAAATTACACGCTTATAGTCAATTCTTATTAACTAAACTGAAATTTATGAAAAAAGAAAAGAGAGAGAGAGTTGGTTAAAAGATCAATATACAGACAGACTTGAGTTAAATTCTTGAGGTTCAGACACATAGCAGAGATGAGCCTGTAGTTGCCAAAAGTCCTTTTAGAAATAGTCCATAGATTATAGTCCAATGTCCATATTCAGGGTGACTCCAGTCAACGACTGGGGATCTCAGTCCTTATGGCTTAAGGTTTCCCCCTCTTGGAACCCAAAGCAGATCTGAGATGAAGCAGGGTCGTGTCCCAGGGTTTTTATACATTTCCTGCAGCCCTTTGGCCTGAGAAAACAATAGGCTTAATTCTCCTTCTCCCAAACCTCCTGGCAATTAGCACAGGGTAATTTATCCATTAAACAGTTCAGATGCAGGTTACCACAACCTTCAAAGAGACACAGAGACAATAATACTATTTCCCTCAAGTGTCTTCCTAAATGTTAATATTCCTTTTTTGATCTTTGAATCAAAGCTATAGCAATAGACAAGACTTGTTTGCTTACATCACAAGCCCTGAGCAAACATCTACCCTTGAGATCTCTAACAATGCAGACTTGCATTTCACAGCTCTATTCATTTACAGATCTTCCTAACCAGTCTTTAAAGTTTGGCCATGGGTCAAGTCAGTCTGTGAGTGAATTAACTCTTTCTGGCCCTGTCATCTTTCAATGAGATATTATATTACACTCATAACGTCACATGGGGTTTGTTTGTTTTATCTCCTCTCTTTGTAGCATCAGGGACGGTCACAGCTGGAGATGGGCCGGGGTGCTGAGGGGGCACCCAGCATTCTCCCGCTCACGTGCGTGGCTGGCTGGTCCTTGCGCCCATTGATGGATCTGTCCTCCATGAACTTATCTAATTCTTTTTAGAACCCAGTTATACTTTGGCCCTTCACAACATCCCCTAGCAATGAGTTCCACAGGTTGACTGTGCATTGTGTAAAGAACTACTGCCTTTGGTTTGTTCTAAATCTGCTGCCTATTCATTTCATTGGATGACCCTGGTTCTTGTGGTATGCAAAGAGGTAAATAACACTTCCCTATTCACTTTCTCCACACCATTCATGTTTTTACAGACCTCTGTCATATCCCCCTGTGATGGTCCTTGCTCGGGGGTTGGTTGGTCAGGTAGTGTTGGCTAGTGGTCAGGGCTTAAGCCCATGACTTGCAGGGGGGGTTGTTGGTAGGGAAGCCCAGGCCCTCCCACTCCACCTGGCTCTGACCCACGGCCCTTTGAGGGCTATCAGTGATGTGACAGCATAAGTCTGTTCTCCTTGGGCCACATCCTACCATCGCCCTAGGATTGTCCCACAGTCGCTGTCTGGGTCTGGGCAGTGTGATGGGTGTCTGTCAGCAACAGGCACCTTCCCGCATCTGCGTGCAGCAGGGCAGCTCTCTTCCTTTCTCAGGTAGCCAGGCTACCATCCCCTCCCGACCTCCTGGGCCAGCTCCATCCTAGGGCAGTCCACAGTACAGGGGAATGAACAAAACTCAGAGTCCAGATGAGCGGGAGAGGGGGACGCGTCCCTCTCAGGCTGTTTCTGTGGCGGGCCCTCTTCCCTCAGCTGTCATGGGCAGAGATTCTGCCTTTCCCTCCGCTCTCCTCTGCTGGAGCTGCAGGTCGCAGGCTGCTCTATTCCCTGGGCTGCCCTCAAACCAGCCGCTCCCCTGCCTTTGAACGCCTCCTGCAGCTGGTGCATTTCCTGCAGGTGTGGCGGGGCAGGGCTGGCTGGGCCCAGAGCAGCTCCGTAACCCCTGGCTGCCCACTGTGGGGTTTGTACACCCCATCGCATCCCCAGTGGTCGTCTCCTGTCTAAGGTGAACAGTCCCAGTCTTTTGAATCTCTCCTCATAAGGCAGCCGTTCCATACGCCTCATCATTTCTGTTGCCCTTCTCTGCCGCTTTCCCAGTTTTAATATATATTTTTTTAGATCAGCGACCAGATCTGCACTGCCTGCTGACTCGTCCCCCAAATACTGTGTTCATGGATGTGTCAGATCAGTCTGGTCTTTACAACAGTTTCAACCAATTTGTCTGGTACTGAAGTTCGGGTCCCCGGCCTGTCATTGCCAGGATCACCTCTGGGCCTTTTAAAAAAATCTGCATTACGTTCGCTACCCGCCAGTTATCTGCTCCAGAGGCTGAGAGAAGTGACAGGTCACAACCATATTTAATAGTTCTGCAATTTCATAGCGGAGTTCCTGCCGAACTCCTGGCTGAGTCCCACTGATACCAGAGAAACTCCATCTTGTGTCCCTGGTGTCCATCTTAAATAAGCTAGAGTCCCTCCCCCATTAAATGGCGGGTACAGGGCACCCAGCGCTCCAGACCAAATTGGCAGGAAAAGTGAGTAAATGGATGTAACGCTGTGAGGTAAATCAAATGTGGCTAACGGGCACGGGGAAGAATTGGTGGGAAAAGGGGGTACACGGACATAACGCTGTGAGGTAAATCGAATGTGGCTAACGGGCATGAGGGAGAATTGGCGGGAAAATGGACGTAATACTGTGAGGTAAATCGAATGGGGGCTAACAGGCACGGGGGAGAATTGGCGGGAAAAGGGGGTATGGGGACGTAACGCTGTGAGGTAAATCGAATGTGGCTAACGGGCATGGGGGAGAATTGGCGGGAAAGGGGGGTAAACAGACGTAACGCTGTGAGGTAAATCGAATGTGGGCTAACGGGCATGAGGGAGAATTGGCGGGAAAATGGACGTAATGCTGTGAGGTAAATCGAATGTGGGCTAACGGGCACGGGGGAGATTTGGCGGGAAAGGGGTAAACGGACGTAAGGCTGTGAGGTAAATCGAATGGGGGCTAATGGGCACGGGGGAGAATTGGCGGGAAAAGGGGGTATGGGGACGTAATGCTGTGAGGTAAATTGAATGTGGCTAACGGGCATGGGGGAGAATTGGCGGGAAAGGGGGGTAAATTGACGTAACACTGTGAGGTAAATTGAATGTGGGTTAATGGGCCCGGGGGAGAGTTGGCGGGAAGAAGAAGGTGGTGAACAACGATTGACAGATAACGGACGTAAGGGTCCCACGGCGTGATTGACAGGGGGGCGGGAGCAGAAGGCAGAGGGGGGCCGAAGGAGAGGAGGGGGGGACGGAGGTGAAGAAGACGCGAGCGGAGGGGAAGAGACGGACGCAGCAGAGGAGAGAGGGAGGGAAAAGAGGAGCAGATACTGACAGGCAGCTGTGTGTGTCAGGGACAGGGACAGCGCAGGGCAGTGTCTGGGTGGGCCTGGGGCGTAACATGGATGTAGCTACCAGTAGCGGATTTACCATGGAGCTGGACCCACACTCCAGGGGGGCCCCGGCCAGGGCCACCCTTCTCTGTCCCCCGCTCTCTCCTGCGGGGGGCAGAAGCTTGGTGCTGCTGGCGCTGAGGCTCCTGCGGCAGTAGGGCAGCCAAGCTCCCCCTCCCCGCCTCTCACAGCTTGTTCCCTTCCCGCCTGCCCCCTCCCTGCCGCCGATCGGCTGTTTGCCGGCAGGAGGGAGGGGGAAGAGCAGAGCCGCAGCACGCGCCGCTGCCTGTAAGTCAGCAAAGCTCCGTAGACTGAAACGCCAGCTGAAGAATTGGCCTATAGACTTTGTGTTACTGTGGATTTATTGGCAGAAATAGAATATCGCATACAGCAGTTACTTGTCTGTGGGTTTGCTGAGAAGTGGATGCAGCTCAGAGAGACTATTTACAGAGTTAAGTTTTGTTCCTTACCTTTTGAGGAGGCAGAGAAGAGGTGGGGGCGGGGCCTTGGGGAAGGGGTGGAATCAGATCACACCCCCTCCAGCCCCCTGCTGTGAGCACCCCCATGATGGACCCCAGCCCACACCCCCAGCCATGCCCTAACCCCTGGCCCTGCACCCCCTCATACCACTTCAGCCCCCTGCAGCTCCTCACACACCCCCTGCCCTGACTCCTGCCCCCCACACATACCCACCCCCACACCCGCTGCCCTGACTCCTGCACCCCCACACATCCCCACCCTCACCCTGAGCACCAAATAGGAGCTGCCCCAGGTAAGCCCTCCACACCCCAACCTCCTGCCCCAACCCTCAGCCCCCTCCCTCACCCTAGCTCCTGACCAGACCCCACACCCCAAAGTTTTTTTATATTTTACATTTTTTTATAAAGTGCTCTTATCCAAAGTGATAATTAGCTAATGGCACAAACAATATTTGGAAAAATCATAGAGCGGTCTGTCGAGACCCGCTGCGATTTTCAAGTGGTCTGTGAAAAAATAAGTTAGACTACAAGAACAGTTAAGGTACCGCACTTTATTTTCATTTACTTGCTGTTACTTATAGGAGGATGAAGAAAAAAAGAATGAAAAATTGGGGGCAGGGGGAGATAAGAGAGAATGTTCTTTTTCTTGGCTGGGTCCCAAGGATGGGCCCCAAAAATGAAGCTGAGCACAGGGCCGGGGGCCCCAACTCTATATCCACCACTGGCTGTCACATCACCTGAGCTGGGGATACTGTGTTGACTGATCCCCACAGTCTCCAACCTACCTGGGCAGTACAGCATTCACCCACGAAAGCTTATGCTCCAATACTTCTGTGAGTCTTAAAGGTGCCACAGGACCCTCTGTTCCTTTTTACAGATCCAGACTAACACGGCTACCCCTCCGATATTTATATAAGTTTCCATTCCCAGTCACAAATCTAGCATTCTGGAGCAAAGTCACTAAAATATAGTCCCACAAACAAATGCTTATTTAATGTACCTCTCACTTTTCCCTCCACCGCACCCCACTCACCATTGTTGTCCTTGGTCAGTGGAGACTCAGAGTTCAGAGGTGCTTTCACGTGGTGGGGGGCAAGAAGGCACCTTGCTCGTTCCTCCAGATGCTCACTGTTCGCTCTGGCCCTGGCTGTTCGTTGAGCCACTGTTCACTCCATTGATCTGTTGCCAGTGTCCCTGCGCAGTCACCTTCTGCTGCCATCTGCCACTGTGACCTCTGCGAGTTGGTCTCTGAGGTTCCACCAGCTCTCAGTGATTTCAGCTGAGCTCTCAGTGGGGGAACCTCGCTGCTAGTGCAGTCTGGGCTGTCTCTTCCACAGAAACACTGTCCCCACAGCAGGACTAAGCACCTCGACCTCAGTATCAGTGATTTCAGCTGCAGTGGTCACTTAACAGAACAAAAGACACTCTATGGAGTCTAATCAACTCTGTCTTTAAACAGTGGAGAGGGACAGGTCCCCACCCTCTCTCTTGATGCCCTCAATCAGCACAGGCTAAGTACAGTTCTGCTGCCCTTTACTCATACAATACGAACAACAACATTTCCCCCCTTCCCCCCCCCCCCCCCCCCCCGCATTCAAGTGATTTGTAACCCAACCCCAACCAAAAATCTGTCACTTGGGCAACACCGCTCTGTTTGCTGGATACCTAGGTAGATTAGGTGTGAATGTAAATACAATCTGGTCCTGAAGCCTTTCCCCCCAGCCCCAGCTCATCACTAGCTGTCAGGGAGAGCTCATTTAGACTTTGCTTACAAATCATCATTTGAAATTATTAGATTGGCCAACATCACCGAAATGAATGCACTGACATTGTCTTAAAAACAACAGCTCTATAAGGAAGCTAGTCTATGTTCATACTTTTCACATCTATGATACTTTTTCAGATACACGTATTTTATCATACACTGTATATGCTTTTAAAGTGTGTATTAATGTTTCAATTTCAATTCAAATTTCCAAACAGTCACTACATGCAGTTTACCCCCGGCCCCTGCCTTGCTCCAGTCAGCAGGACTAATCTCCCCCCCTCCATGACCCGCTGTGCTCTTGCCCCCGGCCCCTGCCTCACTCTGGGGACCAACCTGGCCAGCCTCCTACAGGCCAAATCCTGGACTCCTCCCCACACTCTGCCAGTGCCCCTCACTCCTGATCTGCAGCCCTGAGCCCTCTGCCCACTCAACCCTTTCCTTTTATTTTCCTCCCCTGCAGTCATTTACGGAAAGGCACATGGTGTCAGTGGCATATGTATGCACTGTAATCTAATGCAGGTGCGGGTCAGGTGCGGAGCAGGATTCTATAAACATAGGAGAACGAACAAATCCAAGTGATAAAATAATGATGAAAAAACATTTAAATGGTGCTCAAAAATGGAGGTGTAAAGCAGAAGTTGAAAAAAAGAATGCAAAAATGCATTGTATAAGCAAGCAGTTACTTCACTAATAATCGTATAGAGACTCCCACTGATGATACTAATACTACTAGTAATGATGATGAGTGTGTAATTAATGAAACTAGTATAGCGGCGGGTCCAGCCGACATTGATCATGGCTCTGAAGAACAGGTTCTTTCTTCTGATGAAATCCTTTCACCAAATAAAGAACAGCTGCTGCAAAACATAGCAGTACAATTACCCTCCTCTGATGCTGCCCTCCGGACTGTTGATGCTTTCACCCAACAGTACTGCATAGACATGGGCCCCGATTTCTGCCGAAATCGTGCTGCTGATGGAAAATATGCAATGTCATCAAGACAACATAAGGGCAGAACAAGGTAATTATAAATTTCTTATGCTTTAAAAAAGATACATTACTTGAGTTATTTTATGACTTAATTATTAATTTTGTGAGACAACTGAAATAAACAGGTTTTTGTTGTATCTAAATATAAAAATGTTCATTCTAGGTTGCTTGCTACTATACTATGATCCCCTTACTCTCTTAATGCTCCACAAATGTGCCTGTATTCATCACAAAAGTTGGAGAGAATGCATTAATAGTAACATGTTTATTATTTTAGGAAACTCTATGATACAGCCTGTCGTCAGAAGCTACCGGTGTGGTGCTCTGCTCTGTTCAATGATGACAACAGTCGGCTGCGTGCGTGTTCCCTCTGTGTGCTGCCCCGGCTCTGCGCAGATCGCTGGCACAGCAAACCCCGAGAGACTCCCCAATGACCACAGACTCTAGTAAGGTAGGAAGGCACCCGGCCAGGTTTATTGTCAAACGAAGCACAGGAATAGTTTCCTATAGACTCTACAGGACATACTGCGAATTTGTGCCCCCTGGCAATGGACTGGCTCAGTCAGTGGTGGGACTTTCCACTGCCCCCTAGGCCGGACAAAGAAGTCCACTCAGGGGTAAATTCTTATACACCGGTACAAACAGGTTACGCATCATTGAACGTACTGAAGTACAGCCCCTCTATTAGGGAGTCGTCTTTCTCTTGACACAAGTTGGTTTGAACAAACTATCCATCCATCATACTGTCTATCCATCGTATTGTTCTTTCATATTGTCTATTCATCATATTGTCTCTACCTTATTGTCCTTTCATATTGTCTAACCATCATATTGTCCTTTTATACTGTCTTTAGGCTAGGTCTACCTGTTCTTTATCTGTGTGGGATGTGTTCATACCCAGTTGTTCTGGTGCTGTCTTGGCCTATGTTCATTTTATTAGTGATTAATACGTACTTCTAGCAGCCCTCTTCTTGCCAACTTCTGTGAGCGGGACCTGCCTCTGGCTCACAGCCCAGCTTTGCTTAACAATGTCTTGACTATTACTCTAGTTCAGGCCTCATACCGGGTCCTGATACCAAGGGTTTATGTCTCATGGACTCATCTTACTACACAGTCTTCAACAAAGTGTCCCCGAATGGTGAAATTATTGAAAGGCTCTGGCTCATATACTCACCATCAACTGGCTGTGTCTTCTGTTTTGTGTGCAAATTGTTTTCTCTGAACAGCACATCTGCACTAGCTACGAGAGGATTTCATTCCTGGGCTCACATTGGCAGACTTGGTGAACATGAAAGTTCTACTGAGCACCAACAAGCTCTCACCACTTACGTAATGCGTTTATCAAAAACTCGAACCCCTGATAAACATGTAGCAGATGGCTATTAAAGAAAGAAATTACCGGGCAGAAGTGTTGAAGTGAGTCGTAGCAACAATAACATTTCTGACAACACAAGGTCTGGCACTGAGAGGGTCTAATGAAACCTTTGGCAGTCTTAATAATGGCAACTTCCTTGGCTGCTTAGAGCTCTTAGCACAGTTTGATTCTTTCCTGGCTTGCCACATCAACAAGTACAGGAATGCTGGTCATGGCACAACATCATATCTATCATCAACAATCTGTGAAGAGTTCATCAAACTCATGGCTAACAAGGTAAAGCAGGACATTGTGGATGAGCTAAAATTGGCTAAGTATTTTTCCTTCAGTGTTGATTCCACACTGGATATTAGCCATACTGATCAGCTGACATTTACCAGGCGCTGTGTGCTGAATAACTGCACACCTGTAGAAGGCTTCTTGGAATTTTGTTCCAGTTACATCACATACAGGTCTTCATCTGTTTAATGTTATCAATGAAACCCTAAGTAAAGAACTAAATATCAATCTAAAGGACTGCAGAGGTCAAACATATGACAATGCTAGTAACATGTTTGGCGGTTATTCTGGTGTGCAAGCTCGGGTAATTGCAGTAATGAGAAAGCCGTGTGCATCCCATGCATGACCCACTCACTACATCTATGTGGTGCTGCTGCAGAGTCATGTACTGATGCAATTAAATTTTTTGGTTTTGTCCAAAAACTCTATGTTTTTTTCTCAGGTTCAACTTATCGCTGGGGCCTGTTATGAGATTCTATGAAAGAGGAGACATCTGAGGCCAGTAAGAGAGAACTTCTCCAAAGCGCCTCAGTGACACAAGGTGGTCCGCTCGAGCGGATGCACTTCGCAGTTTATCATGCAACTACAAAAGCTATAAATCCGTGCTTCAGGCTTTTGGTGCAGACACTGTGCAGCACAGTGAAAAATGAGCAGAGGCAAACTCATTCTTTGAAACCACAGACCAGCTGGAGACTGTATTTGTGACATTTTGGAGTAGAATTCTTACAAGAGTAAACAAAACAAGACAACTTCTGCAGTCTGAATCAATGGACTTAGGCACAGCTGTGCCGCTGCTGAAGTCACTATCTGAGTTTGTGGAAGCACAAAGGAAAAGTTTTGAGGAATACTATGAATCTGCGATGTCTAAGTGCTACAGCTAACTTTCAGGCAAAACGGCAATGTCATCCAAAGCGTATGGCTGATGATAGTGAAGAACCTGCTGTTGTGCTGACAGGGGAAGAGAAGTTCAAAGTTGAATCATTCTACACTATAATTGATTCACTTGTCAGCCATCTCAACGGAAGAATTTGTGCATATTCAGAAATAAACAACCGTTTCTGTTTTTTAACAGGTGACCTTGACAGTACTGCTGTTAGAGTCTCTCAGGAGATTAACTGAATTCTATTCAGGTGACCTCAATGAAGAGATCTTTGAAGAATGGGTACAGTGATGTTCACTTGTAAAGCAGCTTGCGTCCAAGCCGTTATCACAAGCTCTGCCTACACCACTGCAAATGCTGACAATGAACATGCGTAATTTGCAAACAGCCTTTCCAAATGTCTTTGTTGCACTGCGCATTTACCTGACACTACCAGTCTCAAACTGCAGTGATGAAAGGTCTTTTTCACATTTAAAAAGGATAAAAAGTGCTTTACGTGCTACAATGGTTCAAGAAAGACTTAACAGTCTTACTCTGCTTTCCCTTGAATCGGAGATGGTAAACTCTATAGACTTCTCTAGTTTAATTGAAATGTTTGCTGCAGCAAAGGCATGTCAAAAAATCTGAAGAAAACTTTCATACATTTTATTTACAGTATCGTTCTTCATAATAGTCTTGCTTCAGATAAGTAATTTGTATATTACATAGTATTAATGTAACTTACTCAACCAAACCACTTCGTGTAGCTATTGTTAATAAAACCTGTGCAGCTATGTGCTGTGTCAAAGACAATTTCTGTGTCGATCGCCTGTCTTTTACAATCATTCCCCAAGGGGGCCCACAAATATGTTTGGCGCCAGGCCCACAAAAAGTTAATCCGGCCCTGCCCAGGACTAGCGCTGACCCCCCCCCAACACACCCCAATCATTTATCCCCCCCTCTCAGAGTCCCCCCCAGATGTGGGCACGTGGCAGCTGTGAGGCGGATACACACAGACACTTTGCACAGCATTCCAGCACCTTTACTGACCAGACAAACCCAGGGAGGACAGAGCAGATAGAAACCACAGTTACCTGTGACCCCCAGTGGGGCAGGGCCCCTCTGTTTGGTCTGTGTTTGGGCAGCACAATGCTGGCCTGGGCCAGGACGAGTTATTAAATCACTGAAGAAATGCAGCGTTGGAGCAGAAATCAGAGGGGAGCCCCAGTCGGCCATTCCCTCAGCAGTGCCAGAGGGGGACAGGTCCACGTCCGTCAGCCGCTCCTGCTGCACAGACATGGGCTCAGAGCCGGCTCGGACATTAGGAGACTCAGCGGCTCAGCTCTGAGCAGCTTGCGGTGAGTGGGGTGGCGGGGGGGGTTGATCCACAAAATCCGTGCGAAAGCTGCAAGCTGAACTCAGATCATGGAATCATGTCCTCCTGCTGGTCACAAGCTGACTGCCCCGGTGTGTGTGTGTGTAGCCCGTAGTGCCCCACTTGCCCCTCCTTTGCCTGCTCGTGTGAGTCTGTGCTGTCTCCTGCCCCTGGAGCAGAGGGAGAACGGCCCCGTCTTTGACACAGGCAGCGCTGGCCCCTGGCCGAGAGAGGAGACGGGCCCGTGCCTGTGTGATGGTGCTCAGGGCACCCAGGACTGTGAGTCACTTTGTCACCCGCTGCCTCCTGCACGAGGGAGTCCTGCTTGTGGTGGCCTGTGAGCCTCTTCAGCACCCTCCTCTGGGGCTACCCATGCCCCACCTTTGCCCCACAATTTAACAACAGATGCTCCCTAGCCCCTGACTCCCTTCAATGTGTCCCCCTGTGACATCCAGCCCCTGACACTGGACACCCCCAGATATCCCAGCTCCTCCACCCCCAAAGGGGCAAGGGACCCCAGTGTGCCCGTTCTCCCTGACATCAAGCTGCTGTATAATGCACGGCCCTTGTGAGCGCTTAGAATGAACCAAAGTAGATGTGTTTAAAAACAAGAGAGACGCCCCTAGAAAGAAGAGAGGTAGAAACAAGTGGCTACAATATCAAACTAAATCATAAAACAAGAGCTAGGGCCTGCCCTTATTAGCAGTTACCTTTGCTAGCTACTAAGGGTATGTCTACACTACGAAATTAGGTCGAATTTATAGAAGCCAGTTTTATAGAAATCGGTTGTATACAGCCGATTGTGTGTGTCCCCACATAAAATGCTCTAAGTGCTCTAGTCGGCGGACCGCGTCCACAGTACCGAGGCTAGCGTCGACTTCCGGAGCATTGCACTATGGGTAGCTATCCCACAGTTCCCGCAGTCTCCGCCGCCCATTGGAATTCTGGGTTGAGATCCCAATGCCTGAATGATGCAAAACAGTGTCGCGGGGGGTTCTGGGTACATGTCGTCCCCCTCCGTCAGAGCAACAGCAGACAATAGATTCGCGCCTTTTTACCTGGGTTACCTGTGCAGACAACATACCACGGCAAGCATGGAGCCCGCTCAGCTCAGCTCACCGTCACCATATGTCATCTGGGTGCCGGCAGACGTGGGACTGCATTGCTACACAGCAGCAGCAGCTAACTGCCTTTTGGCGGTAGACAGTGCAGCATGACTGATATCCTTCATCAGTGATCTGGGTGCTGGCAGCCATAGGGCTGCACTGCACCAGCCCCTTGCCTTTTGCCTTTTGGCAGTAGATGGTGTATTATGACTGGTAAGCGTCGTCATCGTACAGCAGTGGCTGGAACTCTGTATGTCCCCCAGTCATATTCTGCTGCCTTCACAATGACGATGATGGCTATCAGTTGTAGTATGTCATTTTCTGCCAAGCGCCCAGTATTTTCTGCTAAGCACCCAGAAGAGGCCGAGGATGATCTGGGTGCCGGCAGACGTGGTACTGCATTGCTACACAGCAGCAGCCCCTTGCCTTTTGGTAGAAGATGGTATATTACGACTGGTATCCATCTTCGTCATATTCCAGGTTGATCAGAGGAACCCTTCCACTCTGGGCATCTGATTCTTCATTTTGTCTCCTGGAGACTCAGCCTTCCCAATGACGATGATGGCTATCAGTCGTAGTATGCTATTTTCTGCCAAGCGCCCAGTATTTTCTGCCAAGCACCCAGAAGATGCCGAGGTCTATCAGTCATGCTGCACCGTTGTCTGCCAGCTTAAGATGTAAAAAATAGATTTGTTCTGTATTAATTTGCTTCCCCCTCCCTCCGTGAAATCAACGGCCTGCTAAACCCAGGGTTTTGAGTTCAATCTTTGGGGGGCCATTCTGTGTGACAGTTGTTTGTGTTTCTCCCTGATGCACAGCCACCTTTGTTGATTTTAATTCCCTGTACCTGTACGCCATGTCGTCACTCACCCCTCCCTCCCTCCATCCGTCAGATACTAGTTTCGCGCCTGTTCAACTACAGGCTGAGCAAGTGCCGAATGGTGGTGGAATGTGCATTTGGACGTTTAAAAGCGTGCTGGCGCAGCTTACTGACTCGCTCAGACCTCAGCGAAAAGAATATCCCCATTGTTATTGCTGCTTGCTGTGCACTCCACAATATCTGTGAGAGTAAGGGGGAGACATTTATGGTGGGGTGGGAGGTTGAGGCAAATCGCTTGGCCGCTGATTACGCGCAGCCAGACACCAGGGCGGTTAGAAGAGCACAGCAGGGCGCGGTGCGCATCAGAGAAGCTTTGAAAACAAGTTTTGTGACTGGCCAGGCCACGGTGTGAAACTTCTGTTTGTTTCTCCTTGATGAACCCTCCGCCCCCCCCCCACCCAGTTCACTCTACTTCCCTGTAAACCAACCACCCCACCTCCCCTCCCCCCTTCGAGCACCGCTTGCAGAGGCAATAAAGTCATTGTTACTTCACATTCATGCATTCTTTATTAATTCATCACACAACTAGGGGGATAATTGCCAAGGTAGCCCGGGATGGGTGGGGGAGGAGGGAAGGAAAAGGACACACTGCAGTTTAAAACTTTAACTCTTATTGAAGGCCAGCCTTCTGATGCTCGGGCAATCATCTGGGGTGGAGTGACTGGGTGGCCGGAGGCCCCCACACCGTGTTCTTGGGCGTCTGGGTGAGGAGGCTATGGAACTTGGGGAGGAGGGCTGTTGGTTACACAGGGGCTGTAGCGGCAGTCTCTGCTCCTGCTGCCTTTCCTGCAGCTCAACCATACGCTGGAGCATATCAGTTTGATGCTCCAGCAGCCGGAGCATCGACTCTTGCCTTCTGTCTGCAAGCTGACGCTACCTATCCTCTTCAGCCTGCCACTTGCTCTGTTCATCCTGCGATTCAGCCCGCCACCTCTCCTCTCGTTCATACTGTGCTTTTCTGTAGTCTGACATTGACTGCCTCCACGCATTCTGCTGTGCTCTGTCAGCGTGGGAGGACATCTGGAGCTCCGTGAACATATCATCCCGCGTCCGCCGTTTTCTCCTTCTAATCTTCACTAGCCTCTGTGAAGGAGAAACATTTGCAGCTGGTGGAGGAGAAGGGAGAGGTGGTTAAAAAAGACACATTTTAGAGAACAGTGGGTACTCTTTCATGTTAAATTTTGCTGTTCACATTACACAGCACATGTGCTTTCGTTACAAGGTTGCATTTTTCCTCTTATATTGAGGGCCTGCCGGTTTGGTGTGAGAGATCACTCACGCAGTGCCAGGCAACAGATTTTGGCTTGCAGGCAGCCATGGTAAGCCACAGTCTTTTGGCTTTTTTATCCTTCTTAACATGTGGGAATGGTTTCAAATAGCAGCGCCCTCATTTCCCATATCAAGGATGAATTGGGTTGGCCATTTAAAATGGGTTTGCAATGTAAAAGGAGGGGCTGTGGTTTCCGGGTTAACATGCAGCACAAACCCAACTAACCCCCTTCCCTCCCCACACCCAATTCTCGGGGATGATCACTTCACCCCTCCCCCCACCGCGTGGCTAACAGCGGGGAACATTTCTGTTCAGCAGAGCAGGAACGGGCACCTCTGAATGTCCCCTTAATAAAATCGCCCCATTTCAACCAGGTGACTGTGAATGATATCACTCTCCTGAGGATAACAAAGAGCGATAAGGAATGGATGTTGTCTGCATGCCAGCAAACACCGGGACCATACGCTGCCATGCTTTGTTATGCAATGATTCCAGACTATGTGCTACTGGCCAGGCGTGGTAAAGTGTCCTACCATGGCGGACGGGATAAGGCAGCCCTCCCCAGAAACCTTTTGCAAAGGCTTTGGGAGTACATGAAGGAGAGCTTTCTGGAGATGTCCCTGGAGGATTTCCGCTCCATCCCCATACACGTTAACAGACTTTTCCAGTAGCTGTACTGGCCGCGATTGCCAGGGCAAATTAATCATTAATCATTAAACACGCTTGCTTTTAAACCATGTGTAATATTTACAAAGATACACTCACCAGAGGTCCCTTGTGTGCCCTCAGGGTCTGGGAGCATGCCTTGGGTGAGTTCGGGGGTTACTGGTTCCAGGTCCAGGGTGATAAACATATCCTGGCTGTTGGGGAAACTAGTTTCTCCGCTTCCTTGCTGCTGTGAGCTATCTACATTATCTCCATCCTCATCTTCCTTGTACCCTGAACCCGCTTCCCTGTGTGTTTCTCCAGTGATGGAGTCATAGCACACGGTTGGGGTAGTGGTGGCTGCACCCCCTAGCATTGCATGCAGCTCCGCGTAGAAGCGGCATGTTTGCGGCTGTGCCCCGGACCTTCCGTTTGCCTCTCTGGCTTTGTGGTAGGCTTGCCTTAGCTCCTTAATTTTCACACGGCACTGCTGTGCGTCCCTGTTATGGCCTCTGTCCTTTATGGCCTTGGAGACTTTTCTAATATTTTGCCATTTCGTTTACTGCTTCGGAGTTCGGCCAGCACTGATTCATCTCCCCATATGGCGAGCAGATCCCGTACCTCCTGTTCTGTCCATGCTGGAGCTCTTTTGCGATCCTGGGACTCCATCACGGTTACCTGTGCTGATGAGCTCTGCGTAGTCATCTGTGCTCTCCACGCTGGGCAAACAGGAAATGAAATTCAAACGTTCGCGGGGCTTTTCCTGTCTACCTGGCCAGTGCATCTGAGTTGAGAGTGCTGTCCAGAGCGGTCACAATGAAGCACTGTGGGATAGTTCCCGGAGGCCAATAACGTCGAATTCCGTCCACACTACCCCAATTCCGACCCGCTAAGGCCGATTTTAGCGCTAATCCCCTCGTCGGAGGTGGAGTAAAGAAACCGGTTTAAAGGGCCCTTTAAGTCGAAAAAAAGGGCTTCGTCGTGTGAACGTGTGCAGGCTTAATTTGATTTAACGCTGCTAAAGTCGACCTAAACTCGTAGTGTAGACAAGGCCTAAGGTAGGTTCCCCCCAAAGGCCAGTCTGGTGCAGAGCTCGCCGGTTTCCCGGGATCCAGCCTTTGGTGAAACCCTCTCGCTCCACGAGACGTCTCTGCAGTGAACAGATGCAGAGGGTCTTTCCCCACCCTGGGACGCACCGACTCAGTCTTTTGTCTATTCCCAGCCAGGGCGACCCCCGCTCTGCTAGAACGTTCCCTTTTTACCTCTAAGTGGTTCCAGTTGTTTGCAATTGTCTTTGATGGTTTTCCATTGACTGTTTGGAGATGGGGCACGGGTAGACGACTGAGCCTTACAACACATCACCAGCGGACCAGGGAGGGGTAACACCTTCCCTCCGAGTCCCGCACGAATGGGCATCACCCAGACATATCCCAAGTGACTAAGTTTTATTTCAAAGCCCACAAGTTAGAGTATCCCTTCAATCTTATCCACACACCCATCTCCCAGTGAGCAGGGACAGGTTATGAGCTTTCAGTGCAGCCCTCACATGCTGCCCTTCCTGGCTCAGTACCATGGAAGTGCTGTGGGAGGTGCAGTGAGTTTGTCAGGTCTGGGACAGGGCTTGCTCGCAAAGAACAGTGACCCCTTTGCCAGCTGGCACCAATGGGCCTGGCTCACAGGCAGCCCTTTGGAAGAGACCCTGAGCAAAGCCCTGGCTGGAGAAGGGCCCAGTGATCAGTGACTTGGAACGAACACGCTGCAGGAGAGACGCAAACCCTGCAATACAACAGCCTAAAACCCAACACCCAGAGGAGAAAACTGTTGTAATGACCTAGCTAGAATCTCCCCAGGGCAGACAGGATCCATGGACAGGAGCTCTCCTAGCCAGTGGGGTCAGCAGCTGGGGCAGCCCTGGGGTCCCACACTCCCAGTGTCTGCTCCTGATGAAGAGCTGGAGGCAGAATCTTGTCCTACCCCTGCTGTGGAGAGAGAAGAAAATTGTTCAGAGGCGACTTCAACTTGTGGGGACCCCAGCTAGGGGGATGGGAATTCAGCTCTGGGCTTCCCCCGCTGTACCCCAAAGGGGCCCAAACTCTGCACGGGAGCATCTGGACCCTGTATGTACTCACTGGCTGCTGGAGCGTAGCCGGGTTTGTGGGGCCCTGAAACACAAGCAGAAAATGAGGGTCAGTGCAGGGGAGCAGGGTAACCCCCCCCCACGGTGATCCCTCCCCCCCTCCCCCAGACACAGGGCTCCCCGTGACCCCGACTGCATCTCGCCCAGGCCAGCCCCACCCCAGCTCCCCCTCCCCATCAGGGCACACAGTGCCCAGCCAACAACAGAGCCCACTGTGCCCCCAAGCAGGGCTGGGCTACAGTGATAATCCCTGCCCCATCTCTCCTTGGGGGGCAGTGCTAGGAGCCATTCCCCCTTGGGCTGGCTGGGCCGCCCCACTCCCCAGACCTTCCCACATCCCGGCTCCATGGGACCGGCTCTTACCTGCTGATTTTCTCCTCCACAGGATGACGCCGGCCCCTATGGCTCCAGCCAGAACCAGCACGGCCAGGACGATGGCGGCCAGGACCCCGGGGTGCAGGGGGCCCTTCTTCCCAGGGGCTGTGGGATGGAGAAGGGCCCAGGTCACTGAGGGGAGCAGCCGCTGGGGCATCCTCCTGGGGCAGCCACAGGCCTTTGCCTCGAACGTCTCCCCGAGGGCGTCTGCAGAGACCTGGCCCCAGGGGAGGGGAAAGGCTGAGCCGGGAGGGGGACGGGGATGGGGCACAGAGGGTGGGTGCTCTGCTGGGCACTGCCAGACACACACGCCACACAGCAACCAGGCCCTTCCCTCGTAACGACATCAGCCTGTGGAACTCACTGTCACTGGATGCCATCACGGCCAGAAAATCAGATTCTCTGAGGGATCGGCCATTTCTGTGGGTCACACGAATACCCAGAGCTAGACGAGTTCACACTGACGATGGGCAGGGATATTGACCTTCCTGCTGCAGTGCTGCCCCCCATCTCTGTAATTCCCATGGGGCTGTGCCCCCAACCCCTGGGTCCTGCTATTCACACACCCCTCCTTACCCCAGACGAGCACGGGCTCCCCCAGGCTGCTGTGCTCCACCCGGCAGGCGTAGCGGTGCCTGTCCTGCTGCGGGGAGATCTCCAGGGACGACTGCGTGTAGTAGGTGCCGTCGGCATTGTGCAGGATCCCGCTGGAGCCCGTCTCCACCAGGATGTCTTCTCCATCCCGCACCCAGGAGACATGGATGGGACGTGGGTAAAAGCCCCTGGCACGGCAGGAGAGGGTGACGGAGCCATCAGAGGTGTCTCTGCGGGAAACTGAGATCATGGGAGGCACTGGGGGGAGACACAGCACATGAGCTACTTGCCAGGGGCTGGTACCAGTAACAGAGAAGAGATAAAGGCCCCACACCATGATGAGCACTCACATGTGTGAGAGACCTGGTCTGCACCCGTTTACACTGATTTGTAAATGGAGCTAGTTAATGTGGCGTAAATCCCCTTGTGACGCTGTATGGAATTGAGACACTTTATATTATTAATAATACACCTCTACCCTGATATAACGCGGTCCGATATAACACGAATTCGGATATAACGCGGTAAAGCAGTGCTCCGGGGGGGGGGTCGGGGCTGTGCACTCCGGCGGATCAAAGCAAGTTCAATATAACGCGGTTTCACCTATAACGCGGTAAGATTTTTTGCCTCCCGAGGACAGCGTTATATCGGGGTAGAGGTGTACCAATATTATAAAATTGCAATAAATCATGCCAGATATGCTGTGTAAGGTGTTATTGACAATGTTATGATTTGCGAAGGATGATCATCTTGTTTAGATGTTTGTATCACCTTTGTACTGTGAGTTATAGATTTGTATGGTTTCAAAACCTGGTATATCAAAACTTGTGCTGTGTTTCTGGGTGACGCCCCCAGACAGATTGGCATCAGCACCAAGCCTGCTAGATGGCCCACCAAGGGACATCAGCTGTACAATGAACCCATTGAAAACCAGGGACTGCACCGTATGAGTCAGCGGGACATGTCGGGGCTGCCTATGGACACAACTCTAAGGCTTTTCCCTGCCACGTGCTGTGAGCTTGTGTCTGGGACACAGGAAGTACAAGCCACATGGCAAGGGATATAAAAAGGCAGCTGCATCATCTCCATTTTGTCTTCAGTCCTGCTTCTCACCTCTGGAGTCACTTCTCTACAAACTGAAGCTCTGAACAAAGCACTGAATGACGTATCCAAGCTGGGGATGTTCCAGAGGGACTTTCAAGCCAGCAAACTCGCCAGCACTGCTAGGAACCTGATATATGGACTCTGAAGTTCTATGTGTGTATCTGATTGCTTTACTGTTCAACAACTTTCTTTTCTTTTCTAATAAACCTTTAGTTTTTGACACTAAAGGACTGGCTGGCAGCGTGGGATTTTGGGTAAGATCCAACCTAATACTGACCTGGTAACGTGGCTGGCCCTTTGGGGTCAGAAGAACATTTTGTATAGTGAGCAGAGTCTTTAAATAACTTCTCGCTTTACTGGACCTAGGTGCTGATTGGGAGCCTGTAACGAGGCTGCCTCTGGTGGGACACTACTGAGAGTATCAAATCAGGACAAATTGCTTAGAGCAGGGCAGTTACAGCCCTAAGCCAAGCCAGCCCAACAAAGAGGACATTGGTTTTACCCCACTGGCTAACCACAAGTTACACAAGCAATTCCCTTAGACACTCCAGTTTCCCAGTATTACCACCAGCGCCACTCGTTATGGGGACGAATGGTTATGAAAACCAAGACCCCAGGAAAAGAAAAACGGTTCTCCTGATCCCAAAGGACCAAGCCCCAGACCCAGGTCAATATACAAACCAGATCTTACCCACAAATCACGCTGTTGCCTGTTAGGATATAAATATTCAGGCCTGTCTGCAAAGGCCTATACTTTAAGAATTAAGGTGTATTCTTGTCACTAAGCTAGTTACAGGGGTATAAAAACAAAGAATCAAAATCACTGTCTGCCTGTGTAAGGGCCTTGTCGTACTGTGACAGTCGGAGGCTCTGTTCTTAGGCTAAGGCCTTCGGCTAAGCAGCAGAGGCAGCCATAAGCTGAGAAGTGAACGGTCACATCCTCACCTCCCAAACCCGTCACATGGAAATGAGGTGCTATTGGGCTGTTAGGAATACAATCCTGTCCTGATAATGCCCATCACCTCCAGAGAAAGGGAAGAGCCTAGAAGATGTCAAAGGAAACTTAGTTTGGTAGCATCCTGTCTGGTAAGAACTCACTTATCAATAGCTGGGATGTGAAATCCTCATTTCTGTATTGTTCTATCACTGTAGTCTCTACTTCCCTATTGTTTGTCTGTATAATCTCTGTCTGGTTCTGTGATTGTTTCTGTCTGCTGTATAATTAATTTTGTTGGCTGTAAACCAATTAAGGTGGTGGGATATAATTGGTTAAATAATTATGTTAGGATTGGTTTCAGTAAAATGATTGGTTAAGGTCTAGCTAAGCAGAACTCAAGTTTTACTATATAGCCTGCAGAAAATCAGGAAGTGGGGGGGGGGGGGAAATGGGAACAGGGAATGGGGGTATTGGAATCATGTTTCAGTAAGGGGGGGAATGGGAACAGGGACACAGGCAAGGCTCTGTGGTGTCAGAGCTGGGAAGGGGGACACTGAGGAAGGAAACTGGAATCACGCTTGCTGGAAGTTCACCCCAATAAATATCGAATTGTTTGCACCTTCGGATTTCGGGTATTGTTGCTCTCTGTTCATGTGAGAAGGACCAGGGAAGTGAGAGGGTGAAGGAATAAGTCCCCTAACATTGCCAGTCCTTTAGAATCTAAAATCTAAAGGTTTATTCACAAAAGAACGAAATAGAGATGAGAGTTAAAATTGGTTAAATGGAATCAATGACATCCAGTAATGGCAAAGTTCTTGGTTCAGGCTTGTAGCAGTGATGGAATAAACTGCAGGTTCAAATCAAGTCTCTGGAACATCCCCCGCTGGGATGGGTCATTCAGTCCTCTGTTTCAGAGTAGCAGCCGTGTTAGTCTGTATCCGCAAAAAGAACAGGAGTACTTGTGGCACCTTAGAGACTAACAAATTTATTTGAGTATAAGCTTTCGTGGGCTACAGCGAAGAAGTGGGTAGTAGCCAACGAAAGCTTATGCTCAAATAAATTTGTTAGTCTCTAAGGTGCCACAAGTACTTCAGTCCTTTGTGTAAAGCTTCCATTTGCAGCAAGGTTCCTCCAGAGGTAAGAAGCAGGATTGAAGACAAAATGGAGATGAGGCCTCAGCCTTTTATAGTCCTTTTGCCATGTGGCTTGTGCTTTCTTTGTTCCAACCAGGGGCGGCTCCAGGCAACAGCGCAACAAGCTGGGACGTTTCAGCCCAAAAAGGGAAGGTTGAGGGAGCTGGAAGCCAATGGAAAAGGCCCTGCAGAACGGAGACGCCCAGGCAGCAAGAACGGCTAAAAACCCGTCGGTCAATCTCAAGCGCTTTACAAAGGAGGTTGGTGTCATTATCCCCATTGTAGTGATGGGGAAATGGAGGCACCGAGAGGGGGAGTGACTGACCCAAGGTCACCCTGCAGGCCAGTGGCAGAGCTGGGAATAGAACCCAGATGCACTGACCTGCGACTCCGGACACTATCCACTAGGTCACACTGCCCCTTCCAGACATGCCCAAGTCCCATTGGTGTTCCTGTGCCCCGTCCCCCCAACCCATAGCTCCCCACTGCTCACTCACCCTGCTGCTCCAGGACCTCTCTCCCCCGCTGCACCAGGCTCCGCAGGGTCCCCAGGCACTCGTGCTGCAGGTACCTCCGGACATACTGAGTCCAGAACGTGCCCATCTCCCAGCTCTGCTTCTGGAGGAAGGCCGGCTGAACGGCCGCGACCCACGTCCCGGTCTGGTTGTCAAAGCTGATGAAGTCCCCCCCATCGTAGGCGTACTGGAACCTCGGGTCCATGGGGGCCTGGTCGCTCAGCGCACAACCCACGTGAACCTGATCAGTGTGAATCCCTGCAGGGGAGGGAGGGAGAGAGAGCTCAGACCGTGCACTGAAATCAGGGAAATGTGTCGGGGGGGGAGGGGAGGGCAGGTCAGAAGGGGGCTCGGCCGGATGGTGACACCAGGGCAGGGCCGGCTCCAGGCACCAGCCTGGCAAGCAGGTGCTTGGGGCGGCCGCTCCGGAGAGGGGCGGCACGTCCAGGTATTCGGCGGCAATTCGGCGGACGGTCCCTCACTCCCGCTGGGAGCAAAGGACCTCCCGCCAAATTGCCGCCGCAGATCGCGATCGCGGCTTTTTTTTTTTTTTTTTTTTTGGCTGCTTGGGGCAGCCAAAACCCTGGAGCCGGCCCTGCACCAGGGCACTGAGAGCTGGGAAATGTGTCAGGAGGTCAGAGGGGGGCTCGGCCGGACGGTGACACCAGGGCATTGAGAGCTGGGAAATGTGTCGGGGGGGTCAGAGGGGGGCTCAGCCGGATGGTGACACCAGGGCACTGAGAGCTGGGAAATGTGTCTGGGGGGTGAGTGAGAGGGACACTAGACTGGTCGGTGACACCGGCACTTTACCGTCTCTGACCATGCGCCTGGCCTCATGCTGAGCTAGCGAACAATCCCAGAGGATGCCGAGGAGCAGGAGGGGTCAGAGCAGACCCACGAGAAGGACTGAGGGGTTGGGATCCTGCCAGACAGTTACTGAGCTCCTGGGATCTCTCCAGCGGTGAACATGAGAGTTGCCATCCAGGGTGAGACCAAGGTCTGACAGTGGCCAACACCAGAGAT
Source organism: Emydoidea blandingii (assembly GCA_036785055.1). NCBI lineage: Eukaryota > Metazoa > Chordata > Testudines > Emydidae > Emydoidea > Emydoidea blandingii. Next base: position 92,775,120 of record JAXIVB010000007.1, read on the forward strand.
TCAGAGGGAGTGCACAGAACAGGGCAATTCTGGAGTGATCCACCCTTGTCTTCCCCTCCCGGCTTCTGGCAGGTGGAGGTTTAGGGGAGCCCCAGGCATGGGGTTCCATCCCTGGCCATCCTGGCTCATAGCCATCGATGGGCCGATCTTCTAGGAACTTCTCTAGTTCTTCTTTGAACCCAGTTACACTTTTGGCTTTAGAACATCCCCTGGCAACAAGTTCCTCTGGGTGACTGTGCGTTGTGTGAAAAAGTACTTCCACTTGTTTGTATTAGACCCTAAAATCATACCAAGGTTGGAAGGGACCTGAGGAGGTCATCAAGTCCCAACCCTCTGCTCAAAGCAGGACCAACCCCAGACAGATTTTTACCCCAGTTCCCTAAATGCCCTCCTCAAGGATTGAACTCACAAGTCTGAGTTTAGCAGGCTAATGCTCAAACCACTGAGCTATCCCTCCCCATTATTGATTTCACCAGGTGACCCCTGATTTATTATTGTGGGAAAGAATAAAGAACTCTTCTCTGTTCACTTTTTTTCCACACCATTTTTCATAGGAAAATTTCAATTTGGCCAGAAAGCATTGATTTTCTGTTGGGGAAATTGAAAGGGAAGATCCCGGGGCTGCCCGGCTCCCTGCCTGGGATGGAATTTCTGAAATATTTTCTTCCCACAGGAAACCTCCCATTTCTGACTTTCCTTCCGATCGGGAATGAAACCACTTTTGGGAATAACACATTTTCTGTGGGAAGAAAACTCCATTTTCCAGCCAGCTCTGGTTTGGACAGCACCTGGCACAACGAGGCCCTGATCCCCAGTGGGAGTGATTCTGAGCGGGCAGCTCTTGTGTGTCCATTAATAACAACAACTCTCAGACACTCACCGCCCGTCTGGTTGTGCAGCTGCATCCACCACCTGGTATCACCTTTTGTGCTCTCCTCGTACCTCCAGAACTCCCGGGTCTTTTCCTGGAGATACTCAGCGCCCAGGGTCTGTGCCGCCCACGTCTGGGTGGTTCTGACCTCTCGCGTCTCACTGCTGTAGTGCGCGATCTTAATGTCATCCAGCCGGGTGATCATGATGAAGTGATTGGTCCCATCTTCGTGGGTGACGGCTGTGACGAGCACGGCCAGGCTGTGGTGCCCTAAAGCAATAGGAGCGAGCTTGAGTTTACCAGCAGCTTCGTCCCTTGCTCAGGGGACACCAGGGTCACCCAGTGGGTGAGCAGAGCCCTCCCAGCCCCAGCCACGTCCCCCTGCCCTCAGCCCCATCCTGGGCTAGGGACAAGCTGGGGTCTGTCAGTGACTCACAGGAATCAGGAAGGACGATCTCTCAGCCTGCGCCTCTGAAAGGTGGTGGCTTGTTTAGGGGGCTCAGACATTGGCGGGGGGAAGAGGTGTAGGCCAAAAGCCTAATGCGGCAGGCATTGGTCAGGGGGTAGCTTCTGTGTGTGTGCGTGTGTGGTCTGCGTGTTTATACATGTGTGTGCCAGGGGTGTTTGCATGTGGGGTGTGCAAGGCACTTTGTTTTCAGTTTTAACTGACTTTTTACTGAATAATTCCCGGGCTTGTCAGAAGCCGTTATTTGGTGTTTACTCATTTTTCACGCCAATTTTGGCTCACTCAGGCACAGGGAAATACTGATTGTGGTAAGAAAATCCAACCCGTGACAGCAGGTCGATGTGTTTGTGTGAATAATAAATTAGTCTAAGTGTCAATGCGAGGCTGCCTGTTAACGTGAGGCAATGGAGAGGAAGTTGCAAACACCCCCCCCACACACACGTTACAGTGCAGTCCATGAAATAAACCACCCCTCTGCGCTCCTGTATGGCTGCCCAATGGGGTGCCCCCCGCCACCCCCGCGCCCAGCTGGTAACTAGCCGTTGTAGTGCCCGGGCCAGCAACCATCTTTGTTACCCCTACCCGTCTTTTTCGTTATATTTCCACCCCGTTTTCCACCCCTGCAGCTTTGCGCCCTGGGTGTCTCCCTCCTTCGCCCCGCCCTGGTTACAGCCGTTCAAGCCATGGTGTGTAAACTGCTTCAGTCGCTCCCCCGCAATCATTCACGGAATGTGTCACGCCCACACCCCCCCCCCCCCCCATTACTGGTAATCGGCATTAATCCGTCTATCGGCGCTGCTGCTGGCCACGGCGCTGCCTTCAGAGCTGGGCGGCCGGAGAGCGGCGGCTGCTGGCTGGGGTGGGGCGGGAGGACGAGTTATTTAATATTGTCCCGTCCCGCCCTGCAATTCCCGCTCTGTTTTTATCCTGCACCGCTACCACAACAGCGGGTACTGCGGGACCCCAGTTTGTTTCCCCCCCCCCCCCAAGAACCTCTTGCGCCCCCTGGAGGGTCGCGCCCCCCAGTTTGCCCCCCGTGTCAGAGGGAGCTGCCCGGCCTGTTACGGTGACACCCCCCGCTGGGGTCACCCTGCACCCCCAGCCCCCCTTGTACTCACCGCCCGCCGCGGCTGGGGCCAGGAGCCCCCCGCAGAGCGCCAGGAGCAGCCCCCAGGCCATGGGGCCTGGGCGGGGGGGGCAATAGGCGCCTGTATAAGACAAAGCCCCGAATATCCGGACGTGGGGTCACCCCGCACGCGGGGGACAGGGGAGCCGGGCAGCCTGGCACACACCTGCTGTGTCACTTTCACTTTCCAAGTGTCGCAGCTGCCTGTGACCATCCAATCAGGACGCAGGCAGAGGTGGTTCGTCATCGGTATCCGGGCAGACCGGGCTGTGTGAGGTTACTGCACACAAACATCCCATGGCTGCGGGCCCATGGGGCTCCCCCAGCCTGGCCTGCCCCGTGCCCGGGGTGCGAAGGGGCTGGGGCAGCGGTGCGGGCGGGGCGGGGGCTGCAGGGCCTGGCGGAGCCCGGGGGGCTGGACCCGCTCTGGGGCAGGGCACCGGGCACCATGGGGCACGGGCACAAAGGGGGTAAAGGGGCCAGGAGCGAATCCCGGCTGGGAAGGAGAAGGAGGTTTGGGGCCCCCCGAGGGGCGAGGCTGGAGCAGCCCCCATAGGAGCTGGGGGGGGCACAAACCATCCCTCCATTGCCAGAGCCGGGGACCCGGTACAGCTGGGCCCTGGTTCCCCGGGCCTCAGCCCCGCCCGTACTCACCCCCAGCAGCCGCTGCCCCCAGGAGGCACCAACAGACCCCCAGAGCGACAGCCAGGCCCATGGCTCCTGCCCTGGGGAGGGGTCTCACCCTCTGGCCTCAGGGAAGGAGCGGGCGAGCCGGCCGGCAGCCCCTGCACACAGCCTGTGCACTTTGCTCACTGCACGCCCAGGGAGTGCCAGGACCGAGGCCTGACTGGAGCAGGTAGCAGCCGTGTGTCAGGTGCGGCTCCCTGCGGGGCGTGTCCTGTGTGCACAGCTAATCCTGGCACCTGACTAACCAGCGTCCCCTTGCGCCCTATCAGGGCTTCCTTCACCCTCCCTTGGTTCTTGTCACGCAGACAGAAAGCAGAAGGGCAGCGTTCAGAGTGCAGGCGATGGGATGTTTATTGGGGTTAACAAGTGTCAATAAATCCTCCTGTTTTATGCTGGCTGAGAGTCGCTCCGGTCTAGACAACAGGGCGGGGGCGGGGGGGCATCAACCCCTTCAGGGGTGGAGGCCCGGGGGGTCCAGAGCAAGGGGACTCCCTGAGGGGGCCCACGGCAGAGACAGACGTGCTAAGGCTCAGAGAGGTGCGGCTCCAGGAGGTGGAGGGGCCTGACCCCGAGAGAGAGTGGACCCCCTAGAAGGGCTGTTGCACTGAAAGGGGCAACCCCCACGGACCGCACAGGGCCAAGAGTGGGCATGATCTGTGAAACTCCACAGAAAACAAGAAAACCCCCCACTTCGTCACAGCAAGCAAACATAACCACAGCTCTGTATGCCAGTAGATGTTTTTCCTTCCTTTCCCCCAACCTCTTCCCTCTTAGTAGGCCCCGCCCCTTCTCCGAGGCCCCTCACCCGCTCACTCCATCCCCCTCCCTCCATCGCTTGCTCTCCCCCACCCTCGCTCACTCACTCATTTTCACCGTGCTGGGGCAGGGGGTTGGGGTATGGGAGGGGTGAGGGGTGCGGCTGGGGGTGCAGGCTCTGGGGTGGGCCCGAGGATGAGGGGTTTGGGGTGCAGGAGGGGGCTCTGGGCTGGAGGGGTGGTGCCAAGGGGTTTGGAGTGTGGGAGGGGGCTCCGGACTGGGGCAGGGATTTGGGGTGCGAGAGGAGGTGCAAACTCTGGGATGGGGACAGGGATGAGGGGTTTAGGGTGCCGGAGGGGGATCAGGGTTGGGGTAATGGGTTGGGGCGCAGAAGGGGGTGAGGGGTGCAGGCTCAGGCCAGGTGACACTGACCTCAGGCGGCTCCCCGAAAGTGGCTGGCATGTCTGACTTGGATGTGGCCAGGGGGCTCTGTGCACTGCCTCCGTCTGCAGGTAGCACCCCCGCAGCTCCCATTGGCCGCAGTTGCCAACCAATGGGAGCTGCAGAGCTGGTGCTCCAGCCGGGGACAGCACACGGCACACACCCCCCCCCCCCCCGGCCATCCCTACACCTAGGAGCTGAGGGACATGTCACCGCTTCCGGGGAGCTGCCCGGAACTAGGTAGGATGGGGAACCTGCCTGCACCGCCAATCAGACTTTTAACGGCCCGGTCGGCGGTGCTGACCGGAGTGCCAGGGTCCCTTTTTGACGGGGCATTCCGGTCGAAAGCCAGACACCTGGCAACCCTACGGGGGAGCTGGGCTGGTTTAGCCCAGCAAAGCGCAGTCGGGGAGGTCATAGAATCGCTCTGGGTCAGGACACCAGGGCACAGGTACCAGGGAGGGAGACAAGCGGCTGGCACTGAAGGACGACATATAAATGGGGCTAAATGGCCCAGGAGCGAATCCCGGGTGGGAAGGAGAAGAAGGTTTCTGACCCTCCGAGGGGCGAGGCTGGAGCAGCCCCCATAGGAGCTGGGGGGCGGCGAACGATTAATTCATTTTCAGACAGAGCTTGACAAATGTATCCATGGGACTGCGTGACGGTTGCTTGTGATGGTCGGGGCAGGGCTCACTTCCGGTTTATGGAACCAGAACCGAACATTTGTGCTTCAGGGCTTCAGCCAGCCACAAGCTGGGGTCAGGAGAGGATTCCTTCCCCCCAGAAAAATGTGTTCTGGAGTGTGATGGGGCTGCCTGTGGAAGCTAGTTGAGGTCACTCAATTAGGGTGAACTGCAAACAGAACAGGGCAGACAAACCCCAAACGCTGGTGGTTATTCCAATACTTAGATTGACCAACCAGCCCAAAACAGCCTCTATAGTACCGCACTGGTTACTCAGAAGTTGAAACAACGCAGTTCCCTTAAAGTGCCCAGCCTCAGGCCTCCATCCAGACACACATGCCAGATATGATGATGATTACTGAAAATCTTATCTCATCATATAAAAGAAAAGGTTCTTCCAACCCCAAAGGATCAGCCCCAGACCCAGGTCAAATGATAACTTAGATCTTACCCAAATTACATGCTATAGTCAATTCTTATTAACTAAACTAAAATTTATGAAAAAAGAAAAGAGAGAGAGTTGGTTAAAAGATCAATATACAGATAGACTTGAGTTAAATTCTTGAGGTTCAGATACATAGCAGAGGTGAGCCTGTAGTTGCCAAAAGTCCTTTTAGAAATAGTCCATAGGTTATAGTCCAATGTCCATATTCAGGGTGGCTCCAGTCAGTGACTGGGGATCTCAATCCTTGTGGCTTAAGGTTTCCCCCTCTTGAAACCCAAAGCAGATCTGAGATGAAGCAGGATCGTGTCCCAGGGTTTTTATACATTTCCAGCCGCCTTCCAAACATCCTGGGAATTAGAACAGGATAATGTATCCATTACACAGTTCAGATACAGGTTACCACAACCTTCAAAGAGACATATAGACAATGATACTATTTCACTCAAGTGTCTTCCTAAACGTTAATATTCCTTTTTTGATTTTTGAATCAAAGCTATAGCAATAGACAAGACTTGTTTGCTTACATCACAAGCCCTGAGCAAACATCTCCCCTTCGATCTCTAACAATGCAGACTTGCATTTCAAAGCTCTATTCATTTACAGATCTTCCTAACCAGTCTTTAAAGTTTGGCCATGGGTCAAGTCAGTCTGTGAGTTAATTAACTCTTTCTGGCCCTGTCATCTTTCAATGAGATATTATATTACATTCATAATGTCACATGGGGTTTGTTTTATCTCCTCCCTCTGTAGCATCAGGGACGGTCACAGCTGGAGATGGGCCGGGGTGCTGAGGGGGCACCCAGCATTCTCCCGCTCATGTGCGTGGCTGGCTGGTCCTTGCGCCCATTGATGGACCTGTCCTCCATAGAATCAGAGAATATCAGGGTTGGAAGGGACCTCAGGAGGTCATCTAGTCCAACCCCCTGCTCAAAGCAGGACCAATTCCCAACTAAATCATCCCAGCCAGGGCTTTGTCAAGCCAGGCCTTAAAAACCTCCAAGGAAGGAGATTCCACCACCTCCCTAGGTAACGCATTCCAGTGCTTCACCACCCTCCTAGTGAAATAGTGTTTCCTAATATCCAACCCAGACCTCCCCCACTGCAACTTGAGACCATTGCTCCTTGTTCTGTCATCTGCCACCACTGAGAACAGCCGAGCTCCATCCTCTTTGGAATCCCCCCTTCAGGTAGTTGAAAGCAGCTATCAAATCCCCCCTCATTCTTCTCTTCTGGAGACTAAATAACCCCAGTTCCCTCAGTCTCTCCTCATAAGTCATGTGCTCCAGACCCCTAATCATTTTTGTTGCCCTCCGCTGGACTCTTTCCAATTTTTCCACATCCTTCTTGTAGTGTGGGGCCCAAAACTGGACACAGTACTCCAAATGAGGCCTCACCAATGTCGAATAAAGGGGAACGATCACGTTCCTCGATCTGCTGGCAATGCCCCTACTTATACAGCCCAAAATGCCGTTAGCCTTCTTGGCAACAAGAGCACACTGTTGACTCATATCCAGCTTCTTGTCCACTGTGACCCCTAGGTCCTTTTCTGCAGAAATGCTACCTAGCCATTCGGTCCCTAGTCTGTAGCAGTGCATGGGATTCTTCCGTCCTAAGTGCAGGACTCTGCACTTGTCCTTGTTGAACCTCATCAGGTTTCTTTTGGCCCAATCCTCTAATTTGTCTAGGTCCCTCTGTATCCGATCCCTACCCTCTAGTGTATCTACCACGCCTCCTAGTTTAGTGTCATCTGCAAACTTACTGAGAGTGCAGTCCACACCATCCTCCAGATCATTAATAAAGATATTAAACAAAACCGTCCCCAGGACCGACCCTTGGGGCACTTATCTAATGCTTTTTAGAACCCAGTTATACTTTGGTCCTTCACAACATCCCCTAGCAATGAGTTCCACAGGTTGACTGTGCGTTGTGTAAAGAACTACTGCCTTTGGTTTGTTCTAAATCTGCTGCCTGTTAATTTCATTGGATGACCCTGGTTCTTGTGTTATGCAAAGAGGTAAATAACACTTCCCTATTCACTTTCCCCACACCAGTCATGATTTTACAGACCTCTGTCATATCCCCCTGTGATGGTCCTTGCTCGGGGGTTGGTTGGTCAGGTAGTGTTGGCTAGTGGTCAGGGCTTTGGCCCATGACTTGCAGGGGGGGTTGTTGGTAGGGAAGCCCAGGCCCTCTGTGACGATGTGGTTCTGGCGGAACCCAACTGAGAGTGCCAATTCAGGACAAATTGCTCAAACAGGGCCGTTACAGCCCAAGGCTGGGGTTTTTTCCACCTCTAAGGCAAACCAAACCAGCCAGACTAGGAGGACTTCGGTCTCACCCCACTGGCTAACCGCAAGTCTCACAAGCCATCTCCTAAGACACTCCAGTTTCCCAGTATCACCACCAGTGCCACTCGTTATGGGGACAAATGGTTATGAAAACCAAGACCCCAGTAAAAGAAAAAGGTTCTCCTGATCCCAAAGGACCAAGCCCCAGACCCAGGTCAATATACAACTCAGATCTTACCCACAAATCACGCTGTTGCCAATCCTTTAGAATCTAAAATCTAAAGGTTTATTCATAAAAGGAAAAAGATAGAGATGAGAGTTAGAATTGGTTAAGTGGAATCAATTACATACAGTAATGGCAAAGTTCTTGGTTCAGGCTTGCAGCAGCAATAGAATAAACTGCAGGTTCAAATCAAGTCTCTGGAATACATCCCCCGCTGGGATGGGTCCTCAGTCCTTTGTTCAAAGCTTCAGCTTGTAGCAAAGTTCCTCCAGAGGTATGAAGCAGGATTGAAGACAAAATGGAGATGAGGCATCAGCCTTATATAGTCTTTTCCAGGTGTAAGAACACCTCTTTGTCCTTACTGTGGAAAATTACAGCAAAATGGAGCCTGGAGTCACATGGGCCAGTCCCTGCATACTTTGCTGAGTTACAAGGCGTATCTGCCTTCTCTCAATGGGTCCATTGTATAGCTGATGGTTCTTAATGGGCCATCAAGCAGGCGAGGCAGAGCTAACACCAGCTTGTCTGGGATGTCACCCAGCAGCATAGCATAAGTTTGCAATACAGACAGTATAGAGCCAATATTCATAACTTCAACTACAAAATTGATACACACATATAGACAGCATAATTATAACCAGTAATCCATAACCTTGTCTTAGACACCCCATTTGACCCCCTTTATACAAGATTTGGGTGCCACTACAGGACCTTGGTTGCAACAATGATCTATATGGTCCCAGATTATATCAATAACGTCACACCCCCAACGCAAAATTGATGCAGGAAGGGATGACACAAACATCACTGACTGCATCCCAAGAGCTCCCCATCCTTGGGTCTGTCTCACTACAGCTAGTATTGGGTTAGAAGTTATACCAGTGTATAACAGAAATGGTTCATCAAAGTCATGTTCAATAACATGATTGAACCTCTTTACAAACTCAAGGTAAAACTTAGTTAGAACAATAGTGGATTGGATCTGCTCTTGCAGCATGGTTCCTGAATGTCTCATGTGATTTTGCCACGAGCTAAAGAAAACAGCTATTTTATTCATACCAGCTCTGGCAAATATTTGGAACCCAATTAACATCAAGTTAATGTAGATATTAAGGTTGTTTACAGTACAGGAATCTTGGCCTTTAGCCGTGAAAGCAATATGGTAGTGTGCCTCGGTTTCCCTTTTTATACAGCACATTAGGTCTGGAATGTCTTTTCCCCTGTGAAAAGTTCCAATACTGTTTACAGGCATTAACTGTGAAACACCAGTATAACAAGGCCTTTTAACATAACGTGTGTTCTCATGTATTCCTTTTAACATGTTCAATGGATTTTCCAAAAGATTAGGCACATTGTACATTTTTACAGTTTGTGGTAATAGCAACACATTTGTTACAAAAATTACCATTAGCAATAATAACAAATCCATTGCAAGTGTCCATTTACAATCATGTTTGTCATGCCACACCTTTGGCTCAATACCATTGGAGTTTGGGCATTTTAGGGTTAACCTGTGGCTTCCCTTTGCAAAATTCAGTTTTCTCTTTCCTCCTTGTCCTGCAGGATCAAACCCTGATTTCTCTTGCTTAACAGAATTCACTGGCTGATGGGGTGGGCCCTCTGTGCTAACAACTATTAGCAAGTCCTTCCTTTCCCAGCCAGGCAAGTAATTTGCATTACCACAGACAGGAGCCAGTCCACCAGTTTTCATATCCTTAACTGCTATCATTTCCAAGGCTGGACTCTGTCTTAAAGAGATACCACACAAATCCAAAGAGTCTGAGGGTGAGAGTTTGCTTGATCTCCCCTGCATCCTCAAGCATTCGGCCATAAAACTGTTCTGCTTTGAAACCCCAGTAACCAAATCTGTCCTCAGACCCTGAAGCACAGACTGCTCACTTAACGAATTAGCATGGAGACAGTCCTGTCCCAACACCATTGTCTTCCCAACAAGATGGCCACACACAGCCACTTGGTTATAGGGCTGCTTAACTTTCTTAACAGCTCTTACTCCATCTGAGACCTTCTCAAAGCTACCCCCACTGGATCTTTCGAAAGGAAAGTCAGTGGATCCATTCACAACAGACAATTTCTGGCTGTTAGGAACTGAAACTTCCTTGATTAAATCACTCTCACACCCTTCAGTTGCAGGGAACTGCTTGCACAGATTACCATGAGGATTCCTTTCCCCAGGAGCTTTTCTAAGCAGCAAATCACCCCTCACAGAAATTTTGCCCTTACCCTCTTCACCTAGGGCTTGCTCTAAAGAAACACTTTCCTGAGCAACAACAGACTCTGTCTGGGCCTGTCTTACATTCAGGATCACCTTTGGCCCATCAGGCAGCTTTCTACACAATTCCCTTTCAGGCAAACCCATAGACTCACTAGATGAAAGGTCAGAAGCATTCTCCTTTCCTTTGCCACACACAAGCTTAGGAATTTTGTCCTTTTTGCTACAAGTTGTTAAACTGTCCGTAGGTACCACAACCAAATCACCTTTCTGCTCTCCTTGTGCCCTGGCTAGGGTATCACCCTGATTAGACAGAGTTGTTACCCCCTTCTCCAACCACACATGAGCAACAGGCAAGATACAAGCACCAGAATTGTCTGGTCTCTGGGATTTTGCTAAGACACTAACTGGATGCAACCTAGTTACAGTGCCATTCTCCCCAGCAGACACAAACTTGGGACCATTCCCTTCCTGGGCTTTAGTTGAATCCAGAACCAAATCTGAGACAACTGAATTACTCTCAACCATCACAGGCTGAAAGGCACCTTCTGCCTGCTCCACAGACAAAAAAGAGTTGGAGACCCATTTTCCTTTACTAGACACACAGTTTGGGATTTCATTTCCCTTGTCCCAGCACACCGGGCTGTTCACAGACAACTGCTTGGAGACTGGGGTAGCTTCCTCCATAGGCAAGTCAATACCCCTGCCAGACACAGGCACATTTCCTTCACTGTCACTATTCTTCACACAGGAAACTGGTAAGGTATGGGGACACTCATCTTCCACTCTCCTTGCCTTCCCAAACTGCTGACTAGATAAAGCCATCAGCTCACAAGACTGCCTAGGCTCATCCAAAATCTCCTTGTTCTCCTCTCCCTTTGCTTGATCTAATTCCAGATTTACTTCTGAGACATTAGATAGACATTCAGAAACTTCATTCACAGCCAAACAGCTACTTTCCAAAGACAAACTTTTGGAGAAACCCTCCATAGGCACAACTTTAGGATCAATCCTCTCCTGTGCCTGGTTTGTGTTACCTTGACTGACCATAGCTTTAATATCATTTCCAATCATAATATCCTTAGGGAGTGTGTCTTTTACTCCCACAACCATGGTGCCCTCAAATCCCTTCCATTTCAGGTGGATTTTAGCCAAAGGCACCGTGACAAAATACTCAGAAAAGGCTACAACAGTCACATCTTCACCTGGCCAATAATCTTCCTCCCTGACAAGACTTGCTTTAACCAAAGTGATATCTGCTGCGGTGTCCCTCCATGCCATACACCTTACTCCATTCACTTCTGCACTGCTAATAAACTCTGCATTATTTCCCCCATATTTAGCTTTAATGTGAGTTTTAAGGTCAAATTTTTCAGAGACCACAGAAACAGCATTTGCACACAGGGCACCAATGCTGGGCTCTGTGTAGCTTGCCTGTGAGTTTATAACAACAGGGTTAGCATTTGCCGTGGCATTTGGGGTTGCTGGTTTTGGGCTGCCCTTCAGTGTCGGGCAGTCTGGTCTCATGTGGCCCAGCATACCACAGTGATAGCATGTAACCTGTTCCGTCCTGGGATGTGAGTTCCTACCCTCCGGGCCCCCTTGAACTCCTTTAGAAGAGTCAGGTTTACTTTTAAATCCTTCCCTCCTCTTGAACTGGGGAGAATGTTGATTAGTTTTCCCCGGGGTTTTACACCCTTCTCGAGCCCTGTTTTGGGTATGGGCATCCGCAATCTCTGCTGCCCGTAGGACTGACTCAGGGTCCCTATCACACACAGCTGCTCTCACATTGTCAGGCACAATGTCTAAGAACTGTTCCAAAGTTATTAAATCCAGCAGTTTTTCAAAACTCCCATGCGCCTTGGCTCCCATAACCCACTTTTTAACAAAACCCATCAGCTTATGAGCACATTCTATAAAAGTACAATCATTAGACATCTTAAACTTTCTAAACTTAACTCTGTAAGATTCAGGAGTAACCTTGAACCGCCTTAACACAGAATCTTTAAACCGCCCATAATCCAAGGCTTCTTGTTCCCCCAATTCATTAAATACCTCCCTGGCTTTTCCAGTCAGTCTGGTCAGCAGGACAGGCATTCGCTGACCCTCGGGGATCTGGTACAGATTGCAGAGGCATTCAAAGGTAGACAAAAACTCCTCTATATCCTCAGTATCATTGTAAATGGGACACATCCTTTCCCAGTTTTTCTCATGGCGGGGGGGAAGTGGAGTACCAGGTGGGGATGACTTTCTCCGCTCTTCCATTACTTGGAGCTGAAGTCTGGCCGTCTCCTGTTCCGCAGTGAGCAGCTCTAGACGCCCCTTACGAGCTCTCTCTTCTCTCTCATCAGCCTCCTTCTTTCTTTGATCGGCTTCTTTCTCTCTCTCAGCAGCCTCTTTCTCTCTCTCATCAGCCTCTTTCTCTAATTCCGCTATTTTTTGCTTCTCCAGCAATCGAAGATCTGCTAGCTTCTGTTCATGCTCAAATTGCAGTTTACTTGTTGCCCTTTGCACTCTAATTTTTTCTGCATCTTCTGCAGCCTCAGGTAAGGGCTGTGCTCTTGCCCCCTGATCACTGGCCATTAACAGATTTCTCAGTTCTTCCTTTGTAGCTTTCTTTCTAAAGCTTATCCTCTTTTCTGAACACAAATTTTCCAGGGCTTTTTTGCCAAGTCCCTCATATGCTCTTTGCTCAGCCATTGCAGCAGCTCTTTAACCAAAATTCAAATGTGGATAGCGTGGGGTTCTGACCCAAAGCTTAATTGACCTGGTTCTGTGGATCCTAGCACGACTACGCCACTGTGACGATGCGGTTCTGGCGGAACCCAACTGAGAGTGCCAACTCAGGACAAATTGCTCAAACAGGGCAGTTACAGCCCAAGGCTGGGGTTTTTTCCACCTCTAAGGCAAACCGAACCAGCCAGACTAGGAGGACTTCGGTCTCACCCCACTGGCTAACCGCAAGTCTCACAAGCAATCTCCTAAGACACTCCAGTTTCCCAGTATTACCACCAGTGCCACTCGTTATGGGGACAAATGGTTATGAAAACCAATACCCCAGTAAAAGGAAAAAAGGTTCTCCTGATCCCAAAGGACCAAGCCCCAGACCCAGGTCAATATACAAATCAGATCTTACCCACAAATCACGCTGTTGCCAATCCTTTAGAATCTAAAATCTAAAGGTTTATTCATAAAAGGAAAAAGATAGAGATGAGAGTTAGAATTGGTTAAGTTGAATCAATTACATACAGTAATGGCAAAGTTCTTGGTTCAGGCTTGCAGCAGCAATAGAATAAACTGCAGGTTCAAATCAAGTCTCTGGAATACATCCCCCGCTGGGATGGGTCCTCAGTCCTTTGTTCAAAGCTTCAGCTTGTAGCAAAGTTCCTCCAGAGGTATGAAGCAGGACTGAAGACAAAATGGAGATGAGACATCAGCCTTATATAGTCTTTTCCAGGTGTAAGAACACCCCTTTGTTCTTACTGTGGAAAATTACAGCAAAATGGAGTCTGGAGTCACATGGGCCAGTCCCTGCATACTTTGCTGAGTCTCAAGGCATATTTGCCTTCTCTCCATGAGTCCATTGTATAGCTGATGGTCCTTAATGGGCCATCAAGCAGGCTAGGCAGAGCTAACACCAGCTTGTCTGGGATGTCACCCAGCAGCATAGCATAAGTTTGCAATACAGACAGTATAGAGCCAATATTCATAACTTCAACTATAACACTGATACACACATATAGACAGCATAATTATAACCAGTAAACCATAACCTTGTCTTAGGGTATGTCTACACTACGAGAGTACTTCGATTTCACTTAAATCGAATATGTGGAATTGATATTGCAAAGTCGAACGTGTGTGTCCACACTAAGGACAGTAATTCGACTTTGTGAGTCCACACTAACGGGGAAAGCGTCGACATTGGAAGCAGTGCACTGTGGGCAGCTATCCCACAGTTCCCGCAGTCCACACTGGCCATTGGAATTCTGGGTCGAGCCGCCAATGCCTTCTGGGTAAAAAAATGTGTCGAGGGTGCTTTTGGGTAACTGTCGTCATCCGTCCGTCACTCCCGCCCTCCCTCCCTCCCTGAAAGCGCCGGCGGGAAATCAGTTCGCGCACTTTTCTGGTCAGTGACAGCGCAGACGCCACAGCACTGCGAGCATGGACCCCGCTGCGACCATCGCTGCAGTTGTGGCCGTTGTCAACGCCTCGCAGCTTATCATCCACCTTTCCCAGAGGCAGATGCAGATAAATCAGGCGAGGAGGCTACGGCACTGCGGTGAGGGCCTGAAGTCTGAGAGTAGCACTGGCCTGTCAGAAAGCACGGGACCCAGCGCCGAGGACATCACGGTGACAATGGGTCATGTGGATGTTGTGGAACGGCGATTCTGGGCCCGGGAAACAAGCACGGACTGGTGGGACCGCATAGTGCTGCAGGTCTGGGATGAATCCCAGTGGCTGCGAAACTTTCGCATGCGGAAGGGGACTTTCCTTGAACTTTGTGAGTTGCTGTCCCCTGCCCTGAAGCGCAATGACACCCGGATGCGAGCAGCCCTGACTGTCCAGAAGCGAGTGGCCATAGCCCTCTGGAAGCTTGCAACGCCGGACAGCTACCGGTCAGTCGTGAACCACTTTGGCGTGGGCAAATCTACCGTGGGGGTTGTTGTCATGCAAGTAGCCAACGCAATCGTTGAGGTACTGCTCTCAAAGGTAGTGACCCTGGGAAACGCGCAGGCCATCATAGATGGCTTCGCCGCGATGGGATTCCCAAACTGCGGTGGGGCTATAGATGGAACTCACATCCCTATCCTGGGACCGGACCACCAGGCCAGCCAGTACATCAACCGGAAGGGCTACTTTTCAATGGTGCTGCAAGCACTGGTGGACCATAGGGGACGTTTTACAAACATCAACGTCGGATGGCCGGGCAAGGTTCATGACGCTCGCGTTTTCAGGAACTCTGGTCTGTTTAGACGGCTGCAGGAAGGTATTTACTTCCCGGACCACAAAATAACTGTTGGGGATGTGGAGATGCCTACAGTGATCCTCGGGGACCCAGCCTACCCGCTAATGCCCTGGCTCATGAAGCCCTATACTGGCGCCCTGGACACTGAAAAAGAACTGTTCAACTACCGTCTGAGCAAGTGCAGAATGGTGGTGGAGTGTGCTTTTGGCCGTCTCAAGGGGAGATGGAGAAGCTTACTGATTCGCTGTGATCTCAGCGAAACCAATATCCCCATTGTTATAGCAGCTTGCTGTGTGCTCCACAATCTCTGTGAGAGCAAGGGGGAGACCTTTATGGCGGGGTGGGAGGTTGAGGCAAATAGCCTGGCTTCTGATTACGCCCGGCCAGACAGCCGGGCGATCAGAAGAGCCCAGCGGGACGCGCTGTGCATCCGGGAGGCTTTGAAAGCTAGGTTCCAGAGTGAGCAGGGTAACCAGTGCCTTTAAAGTTTGTGTACAGAGAAGCTGAACCTGCCCCCGTTTCTTTACCCAGTTACTGTTGACTATCCTCTCCAGTTACATACCCCCTTCACCCCCTTCCAAAAAAATAAAATCAGTTCTATTTTGTTAATGAACACCGTTGTCTTTATTACTGTTTTCGCGGGAATGTTTTAAACCTGGGACGCAGACTGTGGTGTGGAGCGGGTGTAGTGTACTGATGCAAATGATGCTTCTAAACTCCAGGAATGACAGGCTCCGCAGTGGTGGACTGGTTGTTTCAACGGAGCCTGCCAGCCCTCCTGATCGGGACTGCGTGTATGTGGGGGCTATGTGACTTTCTGGCAGGGGGAGGACGGTTACAGATCCCCTGCTGCGTGGCTCTGTGATCCAGGATAAGGACCGCTGCATAAGATCTGTAACTGCCCTCCCCCGCCACAAAGTCACAGAGCAACCCCCCCCCCCCACAGAACATGAAAACCACCTCCCAGACTGACCAGGGTAACTAGTCACTGCACTGTGTATGCGCCCTGCTGCTGGACCTGCCCCCGCCTCTGTACCCTGCTAAAGGTGACTGTCCTGTCCAATTACCAAGCCCCTTCCCCCCCTTCAGACAGACTCTCCTCCAAAAGAACATGATGGAAACAGTAATTAACAGAAACGTATATTTTATTAGCAACTACACATGAAACGGGGGGGTGAAACTTGGACGGGGGCTTGTGTGAGGCGGGAAGGAAAGGACTTGTCAAATTTTGGGGAATGAGAGCCTTCTAGTAGTAGAGCAGTCTGCAGGGGTGGAGTGAGAGTTTTCACGGACTCTGCCGCCCCTCCTTCTTTGGACTTTGGGTGAGGGGGGTATGGGACTTGGTGGCGGGGGAGGGCGGTTACAGATAGACTGCAGCGGGGCTCTGTCCTCCTGCCTCCGTTCCTGCAGAACATCCACAAGGCGCCGGAGCGTGTCCGTTTGCTCCCTCATTAGTCCAAGCAGCGTTTGAGTCGCCTGCTGGTCTTCCTGCCGCCACCTCTCCTCCCGTTCCATGTGTGAACGGTGCATTTGGGACAAGTTCTCCCTCCACTGGGTCTGCTGTGCTGCCTGGGCTCGGGAGCAGCCCATGAGTTCCGAGAACATGTCTTCCCGTGTCCTCTTCTTCCTCCGCCTAATCTGCGCTAGCCTCTGGGAGTGTGATGCCAGGCTGGGTTGGGAGACACTCGCAGATGTGGCTGTGGGAATGGGAAAAAGGGAGTGAATTCCTCAGAAAGATAAATGTAGTTG
Source organism: Emydoidea blandingii (assembly GCA_036785055.1). Lineage (NCBI taxonomy): Eukaryota > Metazoa > Chordata > Testudines > Emydidae > Emydoidea > Emydoidea blandingii. The sequence continues at coordinate 92,792,054 of JAXIVB010000007.1, forward strand.
TGAACAAAGAACATAGTCTTTCTCTGTGAACAAGACCATGCACTGCACCTATCACATGCGCACTCAGGACAAGGTCGAATTTTCGGCCCTCGCATTCAGTGCCTGGGGTCTTGCACTGGCGATCTGAGAAGCGGGGCAGGACACCGGAATTTGTGTAGCAGGCAGACATGGTAAGCTGTAGACTTGTGGCTGCTTAAAACTTTAATAGTAGCACTGGCCTCCTTTCACATTGAAAGCAATGCCAGTCTCTGCTGCCAGCAATCCGGCAAGCATGAACTCTGCCCCTGTCCCACCCCCTCGCGGCTGTCCCAGGGAAAGATCCCTGTATGCTGCCCCTCTCCCGCCTCCACCGCGTGGCTGTAAACCCCAGCTTGGGGTTCCCTGCGTTGCACCACCCAGCACACACTGAAAACCCCCAAATCCCTTCAGCAGCTTTCTCCCCCCTCCCCTCTGCTCCTCCTCTCCTTTGTTCAGTCTTCCGGGCAGAAGGTGTCACTTCTCCCACCCCCCCTCCTGACTCAGGTTACAGCTCAGGTATCTCCCTGCAAGGGCAGCCCCCAATCCCCAATGTAACTCCCCTGTTCCATCACAACATGCTTCAGGGCTTCAGCCAGCCACTGGCAGGGGTCAGGAAGGGATTTCCCCCCCACAACAAAATAATGTGTTGTGGGGTTTGTTTCTTGTATCTCCTCCCTCTGCAGCGTCAGGGCCGGCCCTGACTGGAGATGGGACCTGGGGGGCCGGGCGCTGAGGGGGCACCCAGCATTATCTCACCCATGGGCGTGGCTGGCTGGTACTTACGCCCAGGCGCAGGGTGTAGCTGATCGCCGTGGGTGGGGTCGGGGGGAATTCCCCCCCTCAGACTGGCAGTGACTTGGGGGTTCTCACCTTCCCCTGCAGCCTGGGGGCGGGTCACTGGCCAGGATTATCTGGGGGGGGGTGTCTCTCACTTAACCCTTTCCCTGCCATTGCAGAGCCTCAGGCTCTGGTGGCCCTCGGCCCCCCCCCGTTCTCAGCCTGTGGCAGGTAACAGCCCAGTCTCCCGGGGGCTGTGGCACTTCGGTCTCATTGCGGGGGCTGGGTTAGTGAGCGGGGGCGGGGGGGGCAGGGGGCTGGGTTAGTGAGTCGGGGGGGGGCGGGGGGCTGGGTTAGTGAGTCGGGGGGGGGGCGGGGGGCTGGGTTAGTGAGTCGGGGGGGGGGGCGGGGGGCTGGGTTAGTGAGTCGGGGCGGGGGGGGCGGGGGGCTGGGTTAGTGAGCGGGGGCGGGGGGGCGGGGGGCTGGGTTAGTGAGTCGGGGCGGGGGGGGCGGGGGGCTGGGTTAGTGAGTCGGGGCGGGGGGGGGCGGGGGGCTGGGTTAGTGAGCGGGGGCGGGGGGGCGGGGGGCTGGGTTAGTGAGTCGGGGCGGGGGGGGCGGGGGGCTGGGTTAGTGAGTCGGGGCGGGGGGGGCGGGGGGCTGGGTTAGTGAGCGGGGGCGGGGGGGGCGGGGGGCTGGGTTAGTGAGCGGGGGCGGGGGGGCGGGGGGCTGGGTTAGTGAGTCGGGGGGGGGGCGGGGGGCTGGGTTAGTGAGCGGGGGCGGGGGGGCGGGGGGCTGGGTTTGTGAGCGGGGGCGGGGGGGGCGGGGGGCTGGGTTAGTGAGTGGGGGCGGGGGGGGCGGGGGGCTGGGTTAGTGAGTCGGGGGGGGGGCGGGGGGCTGGGTTAGTGAGTGGGGGCGGGGGGGGCGGGGGGCTGGGTTAGTGAGCGGGGGCGGGGGGGCGGGGGGCTGGGTTAGTGAGTGGGGGCGGGGGGGGCGGGGGGCTGGGTTAGTGAGCGGGGGCGGGGGGGCGGGGGGCTGGGTTAGTGAGCGGGGGCGGGGGGGGCGGGGGGCTGGGTTAGTGAGCGGGGGCGGGGGGGCGGGGGGCTGGGTTAGTGAGTGGGGGCGGGGGGGGCGGGGGGCTGGGTTAGTGAGTGGGGGCGGCGGGGGCGGGGGGCTGGGTTAGTGAGCGGGGGCGGGGGGGCGGGGGGCTGGGTTAGTGAGTGGGGGCGGGGGGGGCGGGGGGCTGGGTTAGTGAGCGGGGGCGGGGGGGCGGGGGGCTGGGTTAGTGAGTGGGGGCGGGGGGGGCGGGGGGCTGGGTTAGTGAGCGGGGGCGGGGGGGCGGGGGGCTGGGTTAGTGAGTGGGGGCGGGGGGGCGGGGGGCTGGGTTAGTGAGCGGGGGCGGGGGGGCGGGGGGCTGGGTTAGTGAGTGGGGGCGGGGGGGCGGGGGGCTGGGTTAGTGAGCGGGGGCGGGGGGGCGGGGGGCTGGGTTAGTGAGTGGGGGCGGGGGGGTGGGGGGCTGGGTTAGTGAGTGGGGGCGGGGGGCTGTGACATACAGGAGGTCGGACCAGCTGAGCTGCTGGTTCCTTCTGCCCTGAAGCACATGATAGAGCCGTTCCAGGGGCCGGTCCAGGGGCCGGTCCAGGCGCCGTTCCAGGGGCCATTCCAGGGGCTGCCCCGGGACGTGGAGTGATGAGTCCCCCATGCGGGATGAGCCGTGCCCGTGCTGGGCCCAGTCCCCTAGCCAGGCGCTGAGCGGGTGACTGTCAGGGCCGGTCAATGAGCCTCACAGGAGAACCAGCAGCTCCGTCTGCCCCACGTCACTCCGTGGCTTGGACCTGTCCCCTGCCGGAGCGCGGGACGGACTCCACAGCCGCAGGCGTCAGCTCTCTCCAGCCCTCCCTCGCTCCAGCCTGGCTCCCAGCCCTGCGCGAGCCTTGTTCCGACCTCGCCCTCCACTCCTGATTCCAGCTCTGAGCGCTGGCTCTGGTTCCCGGCCCGACTGTCACCGCACCAACCACTGGGCCAGACCCTCCCCAGCTCGGTGTCTGACACACGGTCATCGCTAGGGTGACCAGATGTCCTGATTTTATAAGGACAGTCCCAATATTTGGCGCTTTTTCCTATATAGGCTCCTATTATCCCCCCCAACCCCTGTCCCGATTTTTCATAATTTCTCTCTGGTCACCCTAGTCACAGCAGACAGACGGGTGCTGGACACAGTAGTGTAGCTGAGGGTAACCATTCTCATTTGGGGAACATAGTTTGGGTTAGTTTACCCTGGTCTATTTTACCAGTACACAACTGGCTAGATCGATGGATAGATATTCCAATACACACAACCTGTCTGAGCACCTACCTCTCCATCCCTGCCCATATCCCCCTGTGTCCATCCCAGGTCTGAGAGTGGCACCCATCACTGGAGCATGGCAGTGCCTCGCGTAAATCAAACCAGCAGCTCAGATTCCTTTCCTCAGCAAGTTAGCAGATGACACTAAACTGGGAGGAGTGGTAGATACACTAGAGGGTAGGGATCGGATACAGAGGGACCTAGACAAATTAGAGGATTGGGCCAAAAGAAACCTGATGAGGTTCAACAAGGACAAGTGCAGAGTCCTGCACTTAGGCCGGAAGAATCCCATGCACTGTTACAGACTAGGGACCGAATGGCTAGGCAGCATTTCTGCAGAAAAGGACCTAGGGGTCACAGTGGACGAGAAGCTGGATATGAGTCAACAGTGTGCCCTTGTTGCCAAGAAGGCTAACGGCATTCTGGGCTGTATAAGTAGGGGCATTGCCAGCAGATCGAGGGACGTGATCGTTCCCCTTTATTCGACATTGGTGAGGCCTCATCTGGAGTACTGTGTCCAGTTTTGGGCCCCACACTACAGAAAGGATGTGGACAAATTGGAGAGAGTCCAGCGGAGGGCAACAAAAATGATCAGGGGTCTGGAACACATGACTTATGAGGAGAGGCTGAGGGAACTGGGATTGTTTAGTCTGCAGAAGGAAGAATGAGGGGGGATTTGATAGCTGCTTTCAACTACCTGAAGGGGGGTTCCAAAGAGGATGGAGCTCGGCTGTTCTCAGTGGTGGCAGATGACAGAACAAGGAGCAATGGTCTCAAGTTGCAGTGGGGGAGGTCTAGGTTGGATATTAGGAAACACTATTTCACTAGGAGGGTGGTGAAGCACTGGAATGGGTTATCTAGGGAGGTGGTGGAATCTACTTCCTTAGGAGTTTTTAAGGTCACACTTGACAAAGCCCTGGCTGGGATGATTTAGTTGGGGATTGGTCCTGCTTTGAGCAGAGGGTTGGACTAAATACCTCCTGAGGTCCCTTCCAACCCTGATATTCTATGATTCTCCCTCCCCTCCAGCCAGCTGGGCCAGGCTGGGCTTGTTGGGGTTTATTTAATGAATACACAGAGCTGAGAGTGAGGGGGCTAGCGGGGGAAGCACAGAGCTGAGAGTGAGGGGGCTAGCGGGGGAAGCACAGAGATGGGGTTTGCGTTTAGCTCAGAATAGAAGGAGTTTAGTGATCATCCTCGTCAGGGCCGTCCCTGGGGGCAGGCGGGACAAATCAGCCTCCCCGCTAGTCTCCTCACCGTCCGCCCGGCACGCCCGCCCACCCAGCTGCCGCTTGACTTCTTACCCCCCCAGCACACCGCTCTCCTCCTCACCCCCATCCCACCTGCCACTCGCCTCCGTGTTCACCTCCTCGCGGTTTTATCGAAGCGCAGGGCCCAGAGCGGTTTCCCCGATTCGCCGTTGTGTTGTGTAAAGAAATACTGCCTTTTGTTTACTGCCATCAGGGTCTAGGCGATGTGTTGGGTGTCTGCTCAGCAACAGGCACCTTCCCGCATCTGTGTGCAGCAGGGCAGCTCTCTTCCTTTCACAGGCGGCCAGGCCACCATCTCCTCCCACAGGACGACCTCCTGGGCCAGCTCCATCCTAGGCCTTTCCCCCCCTGGGGCAGTCCACAGTACAGGGGAATGAACAAAACTCGGAGTCCGGATGAGCGGGAGAGGGGGACGTGTCCCTCTTAGGCTGTCTGTGGCAGGCGCTCCCTTCCCTCAGCTGTCATGGGCAGAGATTCTGCCTTTCCCTCCGCTCTCCTCTCCTGGAGCTGCAGGTCGCAGGCTGCTCTCTTCCCTGGGCTGCCCCCAAACCAGCCGCTGCCCTGCCTTTGAACGCCTCCTGCAGCTGGCGCATTTCCTGCAGGTGTGGCGGGGCAGGGCTGGCTGGGCCCAGAGCAGCTCCTTAACCCCTGTCTGCCCACTGTGGGGTTTGTACACCCCATCGCATCCCCAGTGGTCGTCTCCTGTCTAAGGTGAACAGCCTCATAAGGCAGCCGTTCCATACGCCTCATCATTTCTGTTGTCCTTCTCTGCAGCTTTTCTAGTTCTAATATATATTTTTTAAGATGGGGCGACCAGAATTGCACTCAGTATTCAAGGTGTGGGTGCACCATGGATTTATAGAGGCATTGTGATATTTTCTGTCTGATTATCCCTTTCCTAATGGCTCCTTTGGGGAGGAACCTTGTCAAAGGCTTTCTGAAAGGCCAAGTACACTCTAGCCACTGGATCCCCCTTGTCCACACGTTCGTTGACCCCCACAAAGAATTCTACTAGATTGGTGAGCCGGGATTTCCCTTTACAAAAGCCTGCTGACTTGGCCCCCAAATACTGTGTTCATCGATGTGTCTGATCATTCTGGTCTTTACGACAGTTTCAACCAATTTCCTGGTACCGAAGTTCAGCTCCCCGGCCTGTCATTGCCAGGATCACCTCTGGAGCCTTTTAAAAAATCTGCATTACATTTGCTACCCGCCAGTTATCTGCTCCAGGGGCTGAGAAGTGACAGGTCACAAGCCATATTTAATAGTTCTGCAATTTCATAGCGGAGTTCCTGCAGAACTCCTGGCTGAGTCCCACTGATACCAGAGAAACTCCATCTTGTGTCCCTGGTGTCCATCTTAAATAAACCAGAGTCCCTCCCCCATTAAATGGCGGGTACAGGGCACCCAGCACTCCAGACCAAATTGGCGGGAAAAGGGGGTAAACGGACGTAACGCTATGAGCAGGGCCGGATTAACTTTTTGTGGGCCCGGCGCCAAACATATTTGTGGGCCCCCATTGGGGAAATAGGGCATGTGACGGGGGGCGGTCCGCAGAGCGAGGGGCTGGTTGGGGGCAATGAGACGCAGCACAGCAAGAGTGGCCCCACTCAGCCCAGCACAAGGGAGGGCGGGAAGGGAACAAGCTGTGAGAAGAGGCAGGGGAGGGGGAGCCTCAGTGCCAGGAGCACCAAGCTTCTGCCCCCCACAGGAGAGAGCGGGGGGCGGAGAAGAGTGGGCCTGGTCGGGGCCCCCCTGGAGTGTGGGCCCGGCTCCATGGCGCCAGTGGCTCCATGGTAAATCCGCTACTGGCTATGAGGTAAATCGAATGTGGCTAACGGGCACAGGGGAGAATTGGCGGGAAAAGGGGGCAAATGGATGTAACACTGTGAGGTAAGTCGAATGGGGGCTAACGGGCACGGGGGAGAGTTGGCGGGAAGAAGAAGGTGGTAAACAACAATGATTGACAGATAACGGATGTAAGGGTCCCACGGCGTGATTGGCAGGGCAGCGGGAGCAGAAGGCAGAGGGGGGCCGAAGGAGAGGAGGGGGGGACGGAGGTGAAGAAGACGCGAGGGGAGGGGAAGAGACGGACGCAGCAGAAGAGGGAGGGAGGGAAAAGAGGAGCAGATTCTGGCGGGCAGCTGTGTGTGTCAGGGACAGGGACAGGGACAGCGCAGGGCAGTGTCTGGGGGGTAACATGGACGTAGCTACGTGTGTGATTGCGAGAGGGATTTATCAGTGTAAAGCCGAATGAATCGCTGCCCCTTGCTGTCACCTCCCTGTGAGCGCCTGGTCCCCGGCCGCAGTGAGCAGCCACATGGCGTCATTACAAACTCTCCGGCAGGGCTGTGTGAGGGGCTGTAGGGCTCCGGGTCTGGACTGTGACTGTGCCGGGGCCGTTATTACTGGTGTCAAGAAAAGAGGCCTGGCTTTGGAAAGAATCCGGCTTGGGTCAGTCATTGATCGTGTTACCGAAATATTGGGTTTGCCTAGCTGAGAGCCAATAATAGCCAGACAGGGATAAGGAAGAGATTGCTTTATTTTGCAGAAGAAAGGAGAGCTTTGCACCTTAGTACAAAAACTTTAACTTATACAAAAAAACAAAGATTTTTTATACACACTCAAACACAGGCACTTGTTGTGTTAACATTTGATTGGTGGTTAACAAACCCTGCACTTTTGCTATTTGGTTAGTGAGAACCGGTTTGGGACCAGCTTCCACTGCCTTAAGGCAGAGAAGGGAAGACAGTTTAAAAGTTTAGGCTACTGTGTAGGTGAGGTGTTTGTTTTTTCCTAATGGCCGCTGGCTGCCATAAAGGTTGCTAGCTGTTAGGGGAGTGGTTGCTGCTGACTGTAACGGGTGCTGTCACCTCCCTGTGAGCGCCTGGTTCCCGGCCGCAGGGAGCAGCCACGTGGCATCATTTCAAACTCTCCGGCAGGGCTGTGTGAGGGGCTGTAGGGCTCCGGGTCTGGACTGTGACTGCGCCGGGGCCGTTATTACTGGTGTCAAGAAAAGGGGCCTGGCTTTGGAAAGAATCCGGCTTGTGTCAGTCATTGATCGGAAGGCTGGATCTGTGTCCTCCATGTATTTCCTCAGCCATCCCAGAGACCCCCACACTGAAGGAAGAACAGATTGAGGGGCAATCAGTGGGCTATGCGGGGGGCACCCCAAAACCATTTTTTTGGGGTAACACCCTCTGGTTCTGGTGGCTGATTACTGTTTAATTGATCAATTTGTTCCAAACCCTCCTCTACCGACACCTCAATCTGGGACAGCTCCTCAGATCTGCCACCTAAACAGAATGGCTCAGGTGTGGGAATCTCCCTCCCATCCTCGGCCGTGAAAATCAATGCAGAGCATTCATTCAGCTTCTCCACAATGGCCTTGTCGTCCCTGAGTGCTCCTTTCGCACTTCGATCATCCCTTGGCCCCACTGATGGTTGCCTCGCTTCCTGCCTCTCATGTACTTAAAAAAACAATTTGCTGTTAGGTTTTGTGCCTTTTGCTAGTTGCTCTTCAAATTCTTTTTCGGCCTGCCTCGTTACACTTTCACACTTGACTAGCCCGCAGTTATGCTCCGTTCTGATTTCCTCAGTAGGATTTGACGACCAGTTTTTGAAAGATGCTTTTTTACTTCTAACAGCCTGTTTTACTCTGCCGGTTACCCGAGCTGGTATTTTTTTGGTCCTCTAATATTTTTTTATTTGGGGTACACATTCAGTTTATGCTTCGATGACGATGATTTTTAAAGGATTCCATGCAGCTTGCAGGCGTTTCACTCTTGTGTCTGTTCCTTTTCATTTCCATTTAACTAGCTTCCTCGTGTTTGTGTCGTTCCCCTTTTTGAAGGTAAATGGTGGGTGGTTGTGGAGAAATACCACAGGCTCCCCCCCACACACACTAACCACCACACCCTAGCGCTGGTGCGGGGCTGGAACCCTGGATCCCAGCAAAGGGGAACTGTACAATCGGCAGTTCCCAAACAGGGCCAGAGGTATCCTTGTCCTGCTGAGAACTGCTCCCAGGTGCACACAGCTTTATCCCCACCCTTCTGTCTATGGGCACAATTTATCCCTGGTGTAAATTCAGGTGGCTGGTGCAGGGCAGCAGGGAACACCAGGCCAGACGGGTGTATGGGTCTGACACAGGTAGGCCAGGGACACCGGGTTAGACAGGCCAATGGGTCTGATCCAGCGTGGCAGGGACAGGCCCCAGGTCACATGGGGCGGCTGTTTCCTCTTGGGTTCTGCAGGAGCCATGGGATGAAATTAACAAAGGGAGCCTCAGGTTGGGGGTCTGTGAGCCGGGATTCCCCTACCCAAGGGAAGGGCCAGGGTTTGGGGGGTGAGCCGGGATCCCCTCCTCAGGGGATGGGCAGTAGCCCTTGGGACTGGCACATCTTTGGCCCAGGGATCCCCTCCCCAAGGGAAGGGCTGTGAGCCCCCAAGACCAGCGCTGACCCCCCAACACCCGTCAGTCATTTAACCCCCCCAGGCGTGGGCACATGGTGGCTGTGAGGCGGATACAAACTGACACTTTGCACAGCATCCCCGCACCGCGGCTCCTGTACAATGCACGGCCCTTGTGAGCACTTAGAATGAACCAAAGCAGGTGTGTTGAAAAACAAGAGAGACGCCCCTAGAAAGCAGAGAGGTAGAAACAAGTGGTTACAATATTAAACCAAATCATAAAACAGGAGCTAGGGCCTGCCCTTATTAGCAGTTACCTTTGCTAGCTACTAAGGTAGGATCCCCCCCCAGGCCAGTCTGGTGCAGAGCTGGCCGGTTCCCCGGGATCCAAACTTTGGTGAAACCCTCTCGCTCCACGAGATGTCTCTGCAGTGAACAGATGCAGAGGGTCTTTCCCCAGCCTAGGACGCACCGACTCAGTCTTTTGTCTATTCCCAGCCAGGGCGATCCCCGCTCTGCTAGAACGTTCCCTTTTTACCTCTAAGTGGTTCCAGTTGTTTGCAGTGGGTTTGATGGGTTTCCATTGACTGTTTGGAGATGGGGCTCGGGTAGACGACTGAGCCTTGCAACACATCACCAGCGGACCAGGGAGGGGTGACACCTTCCCTCCGAGTCCCGCATGAATGGGCATCACCCAGACATATCCCCAGTGACTAACTTTTATATCAAAGCCCACAAGTTAGAGTATTCATAGAATCATAGAATATCAGGGTTGGAAGGGACCTCAGGAGGTATCTAGTCCAACCCCCTGCTCAAAGCAGGACCAATTCCCAACAATCTTATCCACACACCCATCTCCCAGTGAGCAGGGACAGGTTATGAGCTTTCAGTGCAGCCCTCACATGCTGCCCTTCCTGGCTCAGTACCATGGAAGTGCTGTGGGAGGTGCAGTGAGTTTGTCAGGTCTGGGACAGGGCTTGCTCATAATGAACAGTGACCCCTTTGCCAGCTGGCACCAATGGGCCTGGCTCACAGGCAGCCCTTTGGAAGAGACCCTGAGCAAAGCCCTGGCTGGAGAAGGGCCCAGTGACCGGTGACTTGGATTGAACACGCTGCAGGAGAGATGCAAACCCTGCAATACAACAGCCTAAAACCCAACACCCAGAGGAGAAAACTGTTGTAATGACCTAGCTAGAATCTCCCCAGGGCAGACAGGATCCATGGGCGGGAGCTCTCCTAGCCAGTGGGGTCAGCAGCTGGGGCAGGGTCACTCTGCCCCACGCCCTGGGGTCCCACACGCCGGGGGTCTGCTCCTGATGCAGAACTGGCGGCAGAATCTTCTCCTATCTCTGCTGTGGAGAGAGAAGAAAATTGTTCAGAGGTGACTTCAACTTGTGGGGATCCCAGCTAGGGGGGTGGGAATTCAGCTCTGGGCTTCCCCCGCTGTGCCCCAATGGGGCCCAAACTCTGCACGGGGGCATCTGGACCCTGTATGTACTCACTGGCTGCCGGAGCGTAGCCGGGTTTGTGGGGCCTGAAACACAAGCAGAGAATGAGGGTCAGTGCAGGGGAGCAGGGTAACCCCTCCCCCGCGGAGACCCTGACCCCCCTCCCCCAGACACCGGGCTCCCCACGACCCCGACTGCATCTCACCCAGGCCAGCCCCACCCCAGTGCCCCCCCCCCATCAGGGCACACGGTGCCCAGCCAACGACAGAGCCAACTGTGCCCCCAGCAGGGCCAGGCTATGGGGATCAGCCCTGCCCCATGGCCCTGCCCCACCTCTCCTTGGGGGGCAGTGCTAGGAGCCATTCCCCCTTGGGCTGGCTGGGCCGCCCCACTCCCCAGACCTCCCCACATCCCGGCTCCGTGGGACCGGCTCTTACCTGCTGATTTTCTCCTCCACAGGATGACGCCGGCCCCTACGGCTCCAGCCAGAACCAGCACAGCCAGGACGATGGCGGCCAGGACCCCGGGGTGCAGGGGGCCCTTCTTCCCAGGGGCTGTGGGATGGAGAAGGGCCCAGGTCACCGAGGGGAGCAGCCGCTGGGGCATCCTCCTGGGGCAGCCACAGGCCTTTGCCTTGAACGTCTCCCCGAGGGCGTCTGCAGAGACCTGGCCCCAGGGGAGGGGAAAGGCTGAGCCGGGAGGGGGACGGGGATGGGGCACAGAGGGCGGGTGCTCTGCCGGGAACTGCCAGACACACACGCCACACAGCAACCAGGCCCTTCCCTCGTAACATCATCAGCCTGTGGAACTCACTGTCACTGGATGGCACCACGGCCAGAAAATCAGATTCTCTGAGGGATCGGCCATTTCTGTGGATCACACTTACACCCAGAGCTAGACGAGTTCACACTGACGATGGGCAGGGATATTGACCTTCCTGCTGCAGCGCTGCCCCCCATCTCTGTAATTCCCATGGGTTATTTATTAACCCCTGGGTCCTGCCATTCACAAATCCCCCACTTACCCCAGACGAGCGCGGGCTCCAGCAGGCTGCTGTGCTCCACCCGGCAGGCGTAGCGGTGCCCGTCCTCCTGCTGTGGGGAGATCTCCAGGGATGACTGAGTGTAGTACGAGTGAATGTCGTTGGGCAGAATCCCGCTGGAGTACTTCTCCACCAGGATGTCTTCTCCGTCCCGCACCCAGGAGACATGGATGTGATGTGGGTAAAAGCCCCTGGCGTGGCAGGAGAGGGTGACGGAGCTGTCTGGGGCGTCTCTGCGGGAAACTGAGACCGTGGGGGGTGCTGGGGGGGGGAGACACAGCACATAAGCCACTTGCCAGGGGCCAGTACCAGTAACAGACAAGAGATAAAAGCCCTGCAGCGGGTCGAACATTCACATGTGTGAGAGACCTGATCTGCACCCGTTTACACTGATTTGTAAATGGAGCTAGTTAATCTGGTGTAAATCCCCTTGTGATGCTGTATGGAATTGTGAGACACTTTATATTATTAATACCAATATTATAAAATTGCAATAAATCATGCCAGATATGCCGTGTAAGGTGTCGTTGATTTGCGAAGGATGATCATCTTGTTTAGATGTTTGTATCACCTTTGTACTGTGAGTTACAGATTTGTATGGTTTCAAAACCTGGTATATCAAAACTTGTGCTGTGTTTCTGGGTGATGCCCCCAGACAGATTGGCATCAGCACTAAGCCTGCTAGATGGCCCACCAAGGGACATCAGCTGTACAATGAACCCATTGAAAAAATCCAGGGACTGCACCGTATGAGTCAGCGGGACATGTCGGGGCTGCCTATGGACAGAACCCTAAGGCTTTTCCCTGCCACGTGCTGTGAGCTTGTGTCTGGGACACAGGAAGTACAAGCCACATGGCAAAGGATATAAAAAGGCAGCTGCATCATCTCCATTTTGTCTTCAGTCCTGCTTCTCACCTCTGGAGTCACTTCTCTACACACTGAAGCTCTGAACAAAGCACTGAATGATCCATCCAACCTGGGGGATGTTCCAGAGGGACTTTCAAGCCAGCAAACTCACCAACACTGCTAGGAACCTGATATATGGACTCTGAAGTCCTATGTGTGTATCTGATTGCTTTACTGTTCAACAACTTTCTTTTCTTTTCTTTTCTAATAAACCTTTAGTTTTTGACACTAAAGGACTGGCTGGCAGCATGGGATTTTGGGTAAGATCCAACCTAATACTGACCTGGTAATGTGGCTGGCCCTTTGGGGTCAGAAGAACATTTTGTATAGTGAGCAGAGTCTTTAAATAACTTCTCGCTTTACTGGACCTAGGTGCTGATTGGGAGCCTGTAACGATGCTGCCTCTGGTGGGACACGACTGAGAGTATCAAATCAGGACAAATTGCTTAGAGCAGGGCAGTTACAGCCCTAAGCCAAGCCAGCCCAACAGAGAGGACTTTGGTCTCACCCCACTGGCTAACCACAAGTCACACAATCAATTCCCTTAGACACTCCAGTTTCCCAGTATCACCACCAGTGCCACTTTGCCACTTGTTATGGGGATGAATGGTTATGAAAACCAAGACCCCAGTAAAAGAAAAAGGTTCTCCTGATCCCAAAGGACCAAGCCCCAGACCCAGGACAATATACAAGTCAGATCTTACCCACAAATCACGCTGTTGCCAATCCTTTGGAATCTAAAATCTAAAGGTTTATTCATAAAAGGAAAAAGATAGAGATGAGAGCCAGAATTGGTTAAATGGAATCAATTACATACAGTCCTTTGTTCAGAGCTTCAGTTTGTAGCAAAGTCCCTCCAGAGGTAAGAAGCAGGATTGAAGACAAGATGGAGATGATGATGCTGCCTTTTCTAGTCCTTTTGCCATGTGGCTTGTGCTTTCTTTGTTCCAACCACAAGCCACCCAGCACATGGCATGGAAAAACCTGAGTTCTGTCCATAGGCCTGTCCCTGCTGCCTTGCTTCTCTCAATGGGTCAGTTGTGTACTTGAAATACAAAAATGATATATGCACACAGACAGCATCATCATAACCAGCCAATCATAACCGTGGTTGCACCAACGATCTATACGGTTACCGTTCATGTCAATAACGTCACTGAGCCAGAGAACTGGAATGCAGTGAAGGGGGCTTTGTGGTTTCTTTTTTCAGCTTATTGATAACCAGTGTGGGGACCCGCTGCTCACTCACCCTGCTGCTCCAGGACCTCTCTCCCCCGATGCACCAGGCTCTGCAGGGTCTCCGGGCACTCGTGCTGCAGGTACCACCGGACATACTGAGTCCAGAACTTGTCCGTCTCCCAGAGCTGCTTCTGGAGGACAGCCGGCTGAACAGCCGCGACCCACGTCCCGGTCTGGTTGTCAAAGCTGATGAAGTCCCCCCCATCGTAGGCATATTGGAACCTCGGGCCCATGGGGGCCTGGTTGCTCAGCGCACAGCCCACATGAACCTGATCAGTGTGAATCCCTGCAGGGGAGGGAGAGAGCTTAGACCCTGCACTGAGAGCTGGGAAATGTGTCGGGGGGGGAGTGTCAGAGGGGGGCTCGGCCGGACGGTGACACCAGGGCACTGAGAGCTGGGAAATGTGTCTGGGGGGGGGGTCAGAGGGGGGCTCGGCCGGACGGTGACACCAGGGCACTGAGAACTGGGAAATGTGTCTGTGGGGGAGCGGGAGGGGGCTCGGACGGACGGTGACACCAGGGCACTGAGAACTGGGAAATGTGTCTGTCTGTGTGTGTGTGTGTGGGGGGGGGGGGGGGGGGGGGGGGTGTGTCAGAGGACACTCAGCCGGATGGTGACACCTGCACTTTACCGTCTCTGACCTTGTGGCGGCCTTACGCTGAGCTAGCGAACAATCCCAGAGGACGCCGAGGAGCAGAAGGGGTCAGAGCAGACCCACGGGAAGGACTGAGGGGTTGGGATCCTGTCGGACAGTTACTGAGCTCCTGGAGTCTCTCCAGCGGTGAACATGAGAGGTGCCATACGGGGTGAGACCAAGGTCTGACACTGACCAACACCAGAGATTCATAGGGAGTGCACAGAACAGGGCAATTCTGGAGTGATCCACCCCTGTCTTCCCCTCCCGGCTTCTGGCAGGCGGAGGTTTAGGGGCGCCCCAGGCATGGGGTTCCATCCCTGGCCATCCTGGCTCATAGCCATCGATGGGCCGATCTTCTAGGAACTTCTCTAGTTCTTCTTTGAACCCAGTTACACTTTTGGCTTTAGAACATCCCCAGCAACGCGTTTCTCAGGGTGACTTTGCGTTGTGTGAAAAAGTACTTCCACGTTTGTATTAGACCTTCTGCCTATTGATTAGGTGACCCCTGGTTTTTTATTGTGGGAAAGAGTAAAGAACTCTTCTCTATTCACTTTTTCTCCACACATTTTTCATAGGAAAATTTCAATTTGGCCAGAAAGCATTGATTTTCTGTTGGGGAAATTGAAAGGGAAGATCCCAAGGTTGCCCGGCTCCCTGCCTGGGATGGAATTTCTGAAATATTTTCTTCCCACAGGAAACCTCCCATTTCCGACTTTCCTTCCGATCGGGAATGAAACCACTTCCGGGAATAACACATTTTCTGCGGGAAGAAAACTCCATTTTCCAGCCAGCTCTGGTTTGGGCAGCACCTGGCCCAGCGAGGCCCGATCCCCAGTGGGAGTGATTCTGAGCGGGCAGCTCTCGCGTGTCCATTAATAACAACAACTCTCAGACACTCACCGCCCGTCTGGTTGTGCAGCTGCATCCACCATCTGGTATCGCCTCTAGCGCCCTCCTCAAACCCCCAGAATTGCTGGGTCTTTTCCTGGAGATACTCAGCGCCCAGGGCCTGTTCTGCCCACTCCTGGGTGGGTCTGACCTTTTGCGTGTCACTGCTGTAGTGCACGATCTTAACATCATCCAGCCGGGCAATCATGATGAAGTGATAGGTCCCATCTTCGTGGGTGACGGCTGTGACGAGCACGGCCAGGCTGTGGCGCCCTAAAGCAACAGGAGCAAGGTTGAGTTAACAAGCGGCTTCCTTCCTTGCTCAGGGGACACCAGGGTCACCCAGTGGGGACCAGCAGAAACCTCCCACCCCCAGCCACGTCCCCCTGCCCTCAGCCCCATCCTGGGCGAGGGACAAGCTGGGGTCTGTCAGTGACTCACAGGAATCAGGAAGGACGATCTCTCAGCCTGCGCCTCTGAAAGGTGGTGGCTTGTTTAGGGGGCTCAGACATTGGCGGGGGGAAGAGATGTAGGCCAAAAGCCTAATACGGCAGACATTGGTTAGAGGGTAGCTTCTGTGTGTGTGTGTGTGTGTGTGTGTGTGTGTGTGTGTGTGTGTGGTCTGCATGTTTACACATGTGTGTGCTGGGGGTGTGTGCATGTGGGGTGTGTAAGGCGCTTTGTTTTCAGTTTTAACTGACTTTTTACTGAATAATTCCCGGGTTTGACAGAAGCCGTTATTTGGTGTTTACTCATTTTTCATGCCAATTTTGGCTCACTCAGGCACAGGGAAATACTGATTGTGGTAAGAAATCCCCGTGACAGCAGGTTGATGTGTTTGTGTGAATAATAAATTAGTCTAAGTGTCAATGCAAGGCTGCCTGTTAACATAAGGCAATGGAGAGGAAGTTGCGAACACCCCCCACATGTTACAGTGCAGTCCATGAAATAAACCACCCCTCTGCGCTCCCGTATGGCCGTCCCATGGGGTGCCCCCCCGCGCCCAGCTGGTAACTAGCCGTTGTAGTGCCCGGGCCAGCAAGCATCTTTGTGCCCCCTACCTGTTTTTTTCGTCATATTTCCACCCCGTTTTTCCACCCCTGCAGCTTTGCGCCCTGGGTGTCTCCCTCCTTGGCCCCGCCCTGGTTACAGCCGTTCACGCTGTGGTGTGTAAACTGCTCCAGTCGCCCCCCCCATCATTCACGGAATGTGTCGCGCCCCCCCCCATTACTGATAATCGGCATTAATCCGTCTATCGGTGCTGCTGCTGGCGGCGGCGCTGCCTTCAGAGCTGGGCGGCCGGAGAGCGGCGGCTGCTGGCCGGGTGGGGCGGGAGGACGAGTTATTTAATCCTGTCCCGCCTCGCCCTGCAATTCCCGCTCTGTTTTTATCCTGCGCCGCTACCACGGCAGCGGGTCCTGCGGGACCCCCCGGATCCCAGTTTGTCCCCCCCCCCCGAGAACCCCTTGCACCCCCGGAGGGTCGCGCCCCCCAGTTTGCCCCCCCCGTGTCAGAGGGAGCTGCCCGGCCTGTTACGGTGCCCCCCCCCGCTGTGTCACGAGCACTAACTGGCACGAGCGCGATCACTATCACTGCCCCTAGCACTAGCACTTTCACTTTCCGAAGGGTCGCAGCTGCCTGTGGCCGTCCAATCAGGACGCAGGCCGCGGCGGTTCGTCATCGGTATCCGGGCAGAGGTGCGAGGTGAAGCCGCAGACCCCAGGCCGCAGGGGTGCGAAGGGCCGGGGCAGCGCTGCGGGCGGGGCGGGGGCTGCAGGGCCTGGCGGAGCCCGGGGGGCTGGGCGGGGAGGGGCTGGACCCGCTCTGGGGCAGGGCACCGGGCACCATGGGGCACGGGCACAAAGGGGGCGAAGGGGCCAGGAGCGAATCCCGGCTGGAGGAGAAGGAGATTTCGGACCCTGCGAGGGGCGAGGCTGGAGCAGCCCCCATAGGAGCTGGGGGGGCACGAACCATCCCTCCATTGCCAGAGCCAGCTGGCGACTGGACCGCGGGACTGTCTGGCGGGCGATGGGGATGGTGGGTCCAGGCTCAGCAGCTCTGGGGCTCATGTCCCGCTTACAGGTTATGTTCCTAACGCTCATGCTTCAGGGCCTCAGCCAGCCACTGGCAGGGGTCAGGAAGGGATTCCCCTCCCTTCACCCACAACAAAATAATGTGTTGTGGGGTTTGTTTGTGTTTCATCTCCTCCCTCTGCAGCATCAGGGCTGGCCCCGGCTGGAGATGGGACCTGGGTGGGGATGCCGGGCGCTGAGGGGGCACCCAGCATTATCTCACCCACGCTGTAATAAAAAAATACAAAATGTAAAAAACCAGTGCCCCTCTGGAGCAACACAAGGGGTGAGGTGCACAGAGAAGCAATGTTAAAAACACTGAGCCTGAAGATGGCTCTGTGTAATCAAACTGTCACTTTAATAGGGGTACATAAAACCTCTGTAGGCACAAAAAAAACAGTTACACCTTATGTAAAAATTAAAATGGCTAAAATAATGTTATAAAAGTTAAACTATGAAAGGAATGTGCGTTTTCCCCAGGACATGTGCAGTGTATATTGGAGAAGGGGTAAAAGAAATGCAAACAAACATGCTACATAATTAAAATCTTATTAGGGCTCCAAAAGGAGCCACACTAGGTTGGGGTTTCTTTTTCAGATCGCTGTGTGTTTTAAAAGCAGGAGTTCAAAGTGAAAAGGAATCAGAACTCGGGTGGAAGTTGATTGTGTCCCTTTCAAGACAGAGTCTCTGAGCTGCTGATGGCTTTGGATCCAAAAGCAAACCACAAAGCATCTGTGTCGATGCAAATTACCTCACTGATAAAACAATAAAAAAACCTGCCCATAAGTGGCAGCCCAAAGGAGCTGCAGATAAAGGACAGACCTGGTCAGCAAACAAACCACCTGAACCCAAACGGCTCCAATTAGAACCCTCCAAAAAACCAACAACAACAAACGTCAAACCTAGAAAAAAAAAGATTAACCCTAAGTAAAAAAAAACTTGTGTGTGTGTGTGTGTACGCAGTGCTAAAATCTAAAAACAGGTACAAAAGGGATCTGCTTATATGCATGACACTCCGACCTTTTAATTCATCAAAATCCCAAAAATATAATTCATAATATAACAAAATACTTTTAATAAATTTAATCATAGAATCATAGAATATCAGGGTTGGAAGGGACCTCAGGAGGTCATCTAGTTCAACCCCCTGCTCAAAGCAGGACCAATCCCCAACTAAATCATCCCAGCCAGGGCTTTGTCAAGCCGGGCCTTAAAAACCTCCAAGGAAGGAGATTCCACCACCTCCCTAGGTAACCCATTCCAGTGCTTCACCACCCTCCTAGTGAAATAGTGTTTCCCAATGTTAATGTTAATATTAAACATTGAAATAAATGTGATGTTAATAAGTACCCCTGTAACAATGTATAGTGTGTATAATTAAAAAAACCAAAACAAAACAAAGCTAAAAAAAAAATCACTTTAAGGTCATATGGTAATGATGCTTCTCAGTTATTACCTGTAAAAAAACGTAAAGCTTAGCACAGCAAAAAAACGATTACAAACTTGGTCTGCTGTATAAAAACAACAACGGAGGTACACCACCTCATACATTTAATAACTGAACAGTGGGATAATTTCCCTAAACCCTTAAAAAGTAAAAACCATTAAAACCTGGCCTGCCTATAAAACAAAAAACACAATAAAGTCTGGGGGTAATTCCTCTGTTTTGCCTGCAATCCGCAAAAATATTTGTAAAAAAAAAAAAAATGTTTTAAACAATAATCTGCCACCCCAAAAGGGGTAAAAAAATGTTATTTTTATCTTTCAGAACTTCAAAAAAAGCTGGTACTAGCTAAAAAGCAACCCAGAATACCATAAATCTACTGTCACGACAAAAATGGTGTTCTATGTTTTGTCTTGTGTTGTTTGTCTTGTTGCTAGCATTGTTACATATTGTGTTACAAAAAAATTGCATTAAACAAAAAAAATTAATAAGCATTTAAACTGTATTTACAAATACAAATGTTGCAAAAGGGCAAAGGTCAAAAAACACCAATCTGTTAACAAAAAAAATCCACAAAGACCCACAAAGGCAGCCTTGTGGGAAACAGGGGACCAAGTCATGTACCTTCAAATAAAAACAAACAAACCACTCACTAAAATCAAAATAAATAGGCCCTTACTCCATGGTGGACTGCCTTAGCCCATTGGTACACCGCACTGAAAAAGATGGACCCATTTCAGTTTTCTATGTTCACAAATTAAACTGTTTACATAAATAATGATGTTTAAATTCTTTGCAAAAAAGAGCTTCCTGGAACCTGAGCACGAGGCGCTGCGTAACCACCACAATTTTAATCCACAAAAAATAAGACGCCAGTGTAAGGTTTGGCTTTACCTGCTTCTGGGAACGTTCAGTGCCCAAATAACTAGAGCGATCATGGGAGAAAATGCAGCCCTCCTCATAAGCCAATATTTAAGAAATAATTCACTCCCCACCGGCCAATCATGGATTCCTACCCATGATCCAGTGATCCTCATGGAATGGTATAATAAAAACACCAGCCAACTCTTAAAACCCTTAGGAAATACCAGTGTATATGCCTGGGAAGGGAAAATGGGACTTAAAGTTCACCTTATAAACACCACAAAAATACCAACCCTCTAAAAAATAAGGGTTAAAATAGAAGGTCCCTATGGGAATACCTCCTGGAGTTCCAGCTACCCACGATTACCATATCAATAAAATAAGCCTATTAAGACAGGAACAACACTAACAGTTATTGTGGGGTACTGCCCAATACCCCGTAGTGAATGGAACCTCTGGTTCCCGGCACTTGCACCAGGACCTGGACCAGGAACTATGCATTTGAAAGAGGTATCCCAATTAAAATAAAAACCCAGAATTGTTTGTAACCCCAAGTGATCCAGTAAAAGTTTTGTTAAACCCACTATTAGTAAAAATAAAAATTGGTATAAATTAAACTCAGCTAAACGTGTCTTAATTGGAACTTAAATGTTCACCCTCCTCCTTTCCTATTATAACGGCCTAAATAAAAATACATCAACACCCCAATGGCCGAGCAACACAAAATGTAGTAAACACCATCTTAAAAAAAATTGGTTTTAAACAAAAATGATAAATATTATCAACCTAAACGTAATTAAAAATAAGTTAAGTTCCTTGTCACAGCTGCAAAATAGTCTCATTCACAAGCAGGCAGATACGACTATAAACTTGGTACAAATCAATCTAAAAAACCTACAAGCCACATGGAATATGTGGCGGTCGCTAAACACCACCTCCTGGCCACTGTATAAACCACAAATAACGTTCAAAAATAAAACTGCCTTGGCCATAGGCTGTACTGAGATGCAAATTCTTATTAAACACAAAATGTTTTGGGTGATATCTGGGAATGTTCGGGTATTAACGCATCTTTTAAAACAACAAAAAAGGTCCTTGTTCAATACCTACAAACGTAAACGAATGCAATATGTTTCCAGCATGATTCAGCCTAATTTGTTATTAGGTAAAATTATTGTTAAAATTGCTCACCAACCATCTATAAAAACAAAAGTATTAAAAGTGAGCCCACTCCCATAATTGACCATGGGATCCTTTTGGCTACACCAGGTTATGGGGCTGGGAAAGAGGAGAAATTATTGGACACCCGAGGGTGTACGGAGTGGAGCCCTCAGAAATCCGTGTGCTTGTCCCTACCCCAAACCATGTAGCAAAAATACCTCATTGGGAACACGGGAGTGGGACAAATTAGAAAATGCAACGCGTGTTTTGCACAACGGACAATGTGTATGTGTTACGTCCTGGGAAACAGTATTTGGGGAAAATGCAAGTCTCAGCCACCCCCCCAGCAGATGAATGTAGATGCAATGCCAATGTATTACATACTAGCAATCACACGTACTAGTTACCAAAAATTAAAAAAGCACAGAGCATTGTAACCGCTACTCCGGTTAATTTCTCGGTTACCCTTGCCCTGGATTGGCACAATCTAACTAATCACTTATTGTCAAAAAACAAGGGGACTCCGTTTTTACAACAAACGGAAAAAAATATAAAAAAGCGTCATTCAAACGTTACGTGCAAATGGAGACATGCTAGAAATTGCTAGGTCTAAAAAACAACTGACAGCCTATCACTGGTATGACGTTTTTACAGGCTGGTCCCCGACCGCTAAGAGCAGATTGTCTATTAGGTGTCAGAATGGGAGCAGTGTTCGTCTGTATCAGCAGAAAGAACAGGAGTACTTGTGGCACCTTAGAGACTAACAAATTTATTTGAGCATAAGCTTTCGTGGGCTACAGCCCACTTCATCGGATGCATGCAGTGGAAAATACAGAAGATTATACAGAGAACATTACTAGTTGTGTTAATATTGTCCTCTGTTTGCTTGCTAGGAATGTGTTGTATGTGCTGTTAAACAAAAAAAATGTTTATTAAATTACAACCACAAGCTCAAATTGCCTCTCAGTATATTGCTGTGAAACAGTTGTATAAAATATGACCCACTCAAGAATTGTTCTTGAGGGGTCAAAAGGGGGACATGTTTGTATTTTGTATAATTTAAAATAAAAAATGATAATATGGCATGTATTAAACATATTCATGTATTATTTAACCATATCCTGCCAGCCACCCTTTTTAAAAAGCAGAACAAAATAGCCGAATGGGCCATTGGTAAAGATGCATCAGCCAGAATCTTGTGTCTGCAGCTGATTTCAAGCAGGGCCGGCTCTAGGTTTCTCGCCGCCCCAAGCAAAAAAATTTTTGGCTGCCCCCCCACCCCAGCCCTGGGCTCTCTCTTCCCCCCCCACCTGCACCCCCTGCTGCCCCAGCCCTGGGCTCCCCCCCCCCAAATGTGACCTCCTCTTTCACCACAGCAATCCCCGTTTACACTAACTTTACTGCTCCAAATGCACATGGAAGGCATAGGGACTAACCCTCAAACCTTGTACCTGGAAAGGGATGGGGATCTAGTAAAGAGGGTTCAGGCAGAGGAGCGGGTGTGGGGGTGCTTGGGGGCTCTACACTGGCAGAGAAGCCAGGTGTGATGTACTCGCGGAGGAGGGTGGAGGAGGAGAGGGGGTATCAGGAGGGTTGCGGGAGAAGAGGTGCAGGGGAAGGGGGAGGTGCGGGAGGAGAGGGCTGGGGGAGGGTACAAGGGGAGAGGTGCGGGTGAAGGGACAGTACAAGGGGAAGGGGGTGTGGTGAAGGAGCGATGGGGGGAGGTACAAGTGGAGGGGCTGCGAGCGGGATGGGGGGTGCAGGGGCTGAGAGGGGCAGGCGCTGACAGCTGCTTCCCCAGCCCCGTGCAGGCAGAGCCGAGAGGACGGACACTGACCCCCAGGTGCCTGGGCCGTGGGGGTCCCCTGGCAGGGCAGTATCCCCCGCTGCCCCGCTCGGAGCCGGGCTCTGCCTCTTCCTGCCCAGGGCAGGCAGCGCGGGGCTGAGGGGGGGAAGTGCGCGGCGGGCTGAGTCCGGGGGCAGGAGGGGGCGGCAGCTCCCTGGCAGCTCGGGCTGCCCAGCCACTCGCCCTGTCAGCGCGCGAGCCGGGATCCGCGCCCCCTGCCCAGCCCGGCGGTGCCCTGCACAGCCCCCTCAGGCGGGGAAACGCCGCCCCGCCCTGGGGAGACTCAGAGCGGCAGCAGGACCCCTCCCCCCTCCCTGCATCCCTGGCCCCACTTCCCTCCCTCCCTCCCCGGCTCCTCACACCCAGGCTGGACGGCCGCTGGAGAGCCCGAGCATCGTCCCCCGGAGCTGAGCCCCTCTCGCCGCCCACCGCAGCCTGGGCTCAGCTCTCGGGATGACGCTCCGGGCTCAGCTCCGGGGGATGATGCTCCGGGCTCAGCTCCGGGGGATGATGCTCCGGGCTCACCCCGGGGGATGATGCTCCGGGCTCAGCTCCGGGGATGATGCTCCGGGCTCAGCTCCGGGGGATGATGCTCCGGGCTCAGCTCCGGGGGATGATGCTCCGGGCTCAGCTCCGGGGATGATGCTCCGGGCTCAGCTCCGGGGATGATGCTCTGGGCTCACCCCGGGGGATGATGCTCTGGGCTCAGCTCCGGGGATGACGCTCTGGGCTCACCCCGGGGGATGACGCTCCGGGCTCAGCTCCGGGGGATGACGCTCCGGGCTCAGCTCCGGGGGATGACGCTCTGGGCTCAGCTCCGGGGATGATGCTCCGGGCTCAGCTCCGGGGGATGATGCTCCGGGCTCACCCCGGGGGATGATGCTCCGGGCTCAGCTCCGGGGATGATGCTCCGGGCTCAGCTCCGGGGATGATGCTCCGGCTCTCCAGTGGCCGGGCAGCCGGAACTGCATCCAGCCTGTGCGACTCAGGCTGCCGTGAGCGCCATCTAGCAACTGCAGCCAGAACTGCAGTGTCAGTTCCAGCGCAGCCTGAAAGCCTCAGCTGACAGGGAACATCTTGGTTCAGGGCCGGCTCCCGGGTTTTTGCGCCCCAAGCAACAACAAAAAAAAAGGGGGGGGCTGGAGTGCCGCCCCTTGGAAAGTGCCGCCCCAAGCACATGCTTGGAGCGCTGGTGCCTAGAGCCGGCCCTGATTTCAAGGCAGTAACAGACCTTTAGGGACATCACCACTCTGTTATAGGTTTAGCATTTTGAAATAAGTAAAAGAATGCCGGGATTGTTTTCTCCTGCATTGCAATTTGATGTTCCTATTCAAATGCTCTGTGTAAATCAATCCTGTTTTGTGTGTGAATGAGGAATGTGTGAGTTAGAAGATAAGCGTAAAGGCCATCACCAAACTAAATGTTCTAAAAACAAAAACCCAAACAAACTCAAAGGCGCCAAAAAGTTACAACACACTATTAAAATGTCAAATAAAAGCAAATTAACAACTCTAAAAATGAAACAGGCACCTATCAATGGGGACAAAACAGCTATAATCAAAGCCAGCCTGGGGTAACTCCCTAAAAAACTTAATAAAAAAACAAAATTAAAAATTAAAAAAAACAATTTAAGAAAAGAAGCACTCGTCAAACGACAATTGATTACAGCATGACGGTGCAGAACTGTTGGTCCCAATGAAGTAAGATCACTATATAAACAGGGGGCTTTGTCATGAAACTTTGGGTTCGTCCTGCCAAGACTTCCCTGGAGCATCGTGTCACGACCGACAGAACCCGGCTCCTCCCTACCCTGGCTGGCCACTAGATCGATCCGGACTCTGGACTGGGAACTAGAACATCGACTGGCGGGGGAGAGAGAGAGAGAGAGAGAGAGAGAGAGTGTGTGTGTGTGTACACGCTGCATCCAGCCCGGAGCTGCCAGCTGAGCGGCAGGGTCTCTCACAAATACACCCCGTCTTGTTGTGAGCTGCCCCCTCACAGCCGAGCCAATGCACCAGCAGCCTGTGGGTTTTTTTGCAGAGACCAGACCAGGCCCCTGCCCTAGACACATCCCGGGTGGTCCTAGGGAGCGATGCCCAGATGCTGGGGAGACAGACAGAGCGAGGGTCCCACCTAACACAACACTCAGCGCTCGTGTGATTGTTCACCCACATCCCCCGGCTTGTCGCCTGTTTGGAGGTTCTCTCGTGAAGCAGGAAATCCCGGGTCTTTTCCTGGCAATACGCCTGGCCCCAGCCTCTGCCATCCAGGCCCCGGCGGGCGGGTTCTCAGAGCCTGGCGGAGCTGGCGGGAAAAGGCCACTAACCATCCATGGCAGGGGGAAGCGCAGGTGTAATGAGGGTGTTATCAATGGCAGGTGTCGTGCCAGAAACTGCTCAAGTGAGGGCAGGGCGACGGGCAGTGGCTTCAGCAGATGTTACTGAGCATGCTCAGTGCACCCCAAGCAGCACATTCCCACAGGGAGCAGTTTCTTGCTCTACCCCAGCAGGTCACAGGAGGTCCCCCAAGCCCCGGGGTCACTCCCTGCCCCCCCCCGGCCGATTGCACCCAGGCTGGTTGCTAGCCAGGGCCACTGCTGGCCAGGCCGGGTGCCCCTGGCTGGAACCCGAGCTGCTGGAGTCAGGGTGCAGCCGCTGCTGGGGGGGCAGAAGGGACCGGCCCAGGAAGAGGAGAGATGGGGGGAATTCAAGGCTAGGCTCCCCCACGCGACTCCCCCAGTGCACTACCCCACCCCGACACTGCTCTGCTCAGGGGAACCCCAACACCCCCCCCCACGGCACACAGGACCCGGGCCCTGTCTCCCTGGGGTGCGGGGCTCTGGCTCAGCATGGGGGGGCCCCTCAGATTCCAGGGAATGATGGGGGCTCACAGGGGGCTGGGGCAGAGGGAGGATCATTCAGGCTCAGCCCCCCCCCCCCCCAGCTGCCCCTTGCATCCCCCCCACACCCTGGCACTCTCCCCGGGCGCCTCCTGCCCCCAGCAGCCCCGCCAGCCCCATGCCCCCCACGCTGTGGCTGAACCTGAGGGGGGGGGGTCGGAGAACGCGGGGAACTGACGTGAGCTGCCAGCAGAGCAGAGATGCTGCCCCCATCCCCCACTGCCCCCATTACCCCCAGCAGGGGGCAGGGGGCGGCTGGGGGGCGCAGGGCAGGGGCCAGCTGCGTCACAGCGAAGGGGCTACAGGCTGCACGTGGGTCCAGCCAGCCACGACCAGGGTCCTTCCCTCCCATCGACCACCCCAGGGCCACCAGGCCCAGCATGGACCCAGGGCTCTGAACCAGGCCATAGACACCCTCCCCCCCCAGTGCCCGGGACGAGTCTCACCCACGGCAGGTGCAGGGTTAAATGCCCAGCAGACTGGCGCCCTCGCCCGGCCGGCTCCCGCCACCGGGCACCACGGGAGCGGAGACCACTGCTGGGCCGGAGGGCTGAGAGCAATTTGTAACCGGGGAGAGAGGGGTCAGGATGGGGCCCCCGCGCCTGCGAGGCAGTCAGCTCCGCCAGGGCCAGGGGGCCATCGCAGACAAAGCCCAATGGGTCCAGCCGGCCCGGTACTCCCCCTCCCCCATCAGCCCCACCCCACCTGGATCAGACCCACAGCCCCATCCAGACCAGCCGACACCCCTGCCCCCAGCTCTGGGAGGGGAGTGGGGTGCAGGGGGTTAGCTCTGAGGCAGCAAGGATGGAGGGGGCAAGGGGCCTGGTGGGCAGCTAAGCCCCTTGGTCGGAACTTGTGCCGCATCCTCCTTCCCCACAGGCCGGGGGCAGCACCGGCGCAGGGATAATTACGTATTTCCCACACTGCTTCCAGGGCATGAACTGCAGCTTTACCGTGACTCCCAGAGCCCCGCGGGATGGGACAGAGCGGGGGGGGGGGGCAGCCCGCTCCTCACACGTGTAGTGCCCGAGGCTGCTCAGTGCTGGAGCCCCCCCAAGCCCTGGGGTGGCAGCAGCGCCCGCGGCACCACGCCCAGCCCCGGACGTCCCAGTAACACTCAGACACGCGGCTCAGGGGAGGGGTATTTACTGGGGCCGGCGGCAAAGGGGTGGGGGCAGATCCCCCCGGCCCAGAGGCAGCTGCAGTCCCAGGGGAGCGATAGCGGCTCCGGTTCGGGCCCCTGGGGCAGCCCAGTGGAGAGTCCGGGCCCGTCAGCCACGTACCAGGGGCTCCCGCTACAGCCTGGACTCCAGCCCAGCCAATCGGTGTCTGTGGGTTTCCGGGCTGGGCTCAGGGAGTCTCTCTCCTGGGGCCCCCGGCTCCGGGTCTCTGCTGCCCCCCAATTCCCCCCACAGACCTGCCCCGGCTGGGACGTCCGGCACTTGCAGCCTGTTCCCCGCGCGGCTCTGGCACCGTTTCTGGGCTTCTCTCCAGCTGCCCCATGGGCGGCTCCCGGCTCCCAACCGGAGCCCAGCACCACCAGCTCAGCCCCTGCCCCACGGCCGGCCAGCAGGAAGGGGATGGGCCGTGGGGAGGGGGCTGCTTGGCAGACCCAGCCCGTCCGATCCCCCAGGGCTCCGCACCGCTCGCAGGACGATCCAGTCCCCTGAGCTCTCCGGGAGCCGCACAGGCCGAGCGAGCTGCGCGGGGAGTTTGTGTCCCGAGCCGGCACGAGAGCCGCAGGGCCTGGGCAGCCGGAGCCTCTCGCGGCTGGGGAGCTGCTGTGTCTGGGGAGGAGCCGTGCGCACGGTGCCACGTGCAGGGTCTCCACGCTGGGCGACTCCTGGCAGGCAGGGCTGTGGGTGGTGGGTCAGCGGGTGCCCGGCCCGTCACACTCCGGTGGGGTCCGACACGGGCCAGCGGGGTCCGGGCCGGGCGCAGGATCCTCTCCTGGGGAGACAGAGGAAGGTTTATTCCGTGTTCCCGATTTCACGGTGTCACCCCCCTTCTCCTCCCCCCCTTGGGGTTTCCCAGGTCCCAGAGTCCCAGGCCGAGTCTCTGGGGGCCCTGCCCAATGGACGGCAGCTCCGGCGGCTGCTAACCCCGAGCCCAGCCCCAGGCCTGGCGTCGGGTGGGCACAGAGGGACTGGTCACCCCTGCTGGGCGCTAGGGAGGCGGCTGCGTGGGATGTGTGACCTGGACTGGCAGCCCAGGGGCAGGGCCCAGCCAGCGAGGGACCCCCACCCCGGTGTACCCACAATGCACTGGGGCAGGGCAGTCCCAGGGGCAGGGATCAGGCCCGGTGTCCCCGGGGTCACTCACTGGCAGTCGGGGCGAAGCTGCTTCTGCCAGAGTCTGAAATGGAGCAGAGAGCGAGCGCGTCACGACTGGGCACGGGAGGGGGGGGGGGGCTGAACTGGTTGGGGTCCCCCCGCCCCTCCAGCAATCCCTGCCCCTCTGAACACCCCACTTCCCAGTGACCCCCCATCTCCAACTCCCCCAGCCAGCCAAGGATCCCCCCTTCCAGAAATCCCTGCCCCATCTGAACACCCCCCTTCCCTGTGACCCCTTCTCCACACACACCCCCAGCCAGCCAAGGACACCCCCACCCCGCGGTGATTCTGACCCCACCTACCCCAGCCCAGCTCATCACCCGTCTCTGCCAAGGCACGAACCCGCCCCACCCCACCCCACGGCCCCGTGCCCTGGGGCTGCCCCACACCGTCCCACCCCACGGCCCCGTGCCCTGGGGCCGCCCCACCCTCCCAGAGGAGATTGTCGCCCTCTCTCTGCCCCTCCCCAGGCTCTGCCCCCAGCCCAGCCTGATGGGGATTCCCCCACCCCCCGTCGCTCCCTTACCCGGGCGCTTTCTCCTCCACACCACGACGCCAGCCAGTGCGGCGCCGGCCCCAGTCAGCGCAGCGAGGCCGAGGGTGGCCAGGATCCCGGGGGCCAGGCCCCCCATCTCCCCGGGCGCTGCGGGGACGAGGAGAGATGGTCACTGGGGCGAATGGGGGATTTACCGGGCGTCTGACTCAGGCCCTCCCCACTCTGTGTCGCTGCCCGGGGGGCCGAGTTACCCCCCACCCTGGGCAGGGTCCGGGTCATGCTGGGACCAGCCAGCTTGGCCTGGGATCCCCACCCGGGGCTGGCAGGGCCCTGAGCTGGCACCGGGAGAGCCAGGATGGGCCGTTAGCCCCGGGCAGCCCCGGCTTGTCCCTAAAGCAGGGAACCTCCCCGCAGAGTCCGATTGCAGCCGGCCCCCCGCACACAGCGACCACGGGAGCCGGGGGCTGAACTCACAGGCCCCGTCGGGGGGAGCTGGGCCACGGGGCTGCCCCATGGGTGCTTGGGGGTCAGCACAGCAACGGGGTCACTGGGGACAGGCTGGGGCAGAGCCCAGCTGGGAACCCGGGACAGTCCCTGAGGGCTGTACTGGGCCCAGTCCCTGCTGCTCCGGTCGTGTGTGTTACAGGGACACCGGGAGAGCCCCTCGGCCGTGTGACGGGTTCCTTCTCCCGCCGCTGAAAGGCGCCGATGGGAACCGCTTGGACCGTTTCCATCCTACAGCGTCACCTCTGGGAAACGGGGCCGGGGCCGGGCAACGGGTCGGTTTTAACCCATTTCCCCTTTTGGAAAAGTTGTGAAATGGTCAGACATCCTGTTCCAGCGTTTTCGATGTGAAATCCCCTTTCTCAGCTCAAAGCAACTTTTCAGTGAGAAAAGTCAATGAATTTACAGGAAATAAATGTTTTTAAAAAAAATCAAAGGTCAAAACTGAAACCAAACATTTCAAATTTCTCAAATCAAAGTGTTTTTTCATTGACCTGAAGAGAAATAGCCTTCGGGTTTTAAGTTTGTGAAAGTTTGAGATTCCAACTTTTCATCCTGCTGCGGGATGGGAGGGTGTTTGGAAATCTCAGAGCTTTTCCCAGGCTGGGAGAATGGTTTCCTGCTCGGCTCTCGTCCGACCCCAGAGAGGAGCAGCCGTGGGGACAGAGGAGAGACTGAGACAGACTCTTTCTATGCCATGTGTGGAATACGAGAGAGATTCCCTCAAACCACCAGGAACCTTAAACATGTCTCATCAAAAAGCGACGCAGAAAATCGGCCCCTGATTGGTGGAGATGGACAGAGCTGGCCCCGCGCTGCAGAGACCTGCCCCAGCTCAGGAACGGACACGGGGATTGAGCCCCAAATGCAGCATGTGACCCCATCCTGGGCGGAGAAGGGGGGTCATACGCGCCCCTGACAGACACCGCGGGCTCTGGCTTCTCCTCACGCCTGGCAGCTCCCGGCCGCTGGGTCCAGCCAGCGAAGTGTCCGTGGGGTGAAGGGGCTGAGCCTGGATTGGTAACGGTATCAAAGTCAATGAGATTGGGCCCCTAAATCCTATAGCACCCAGGGCTGGAGCCCCAGCTGTGCCGGCCGTGGGGAGCGGGAACCCAGCCAGCGCCCGGCAGAGCCTCCTGCAGCTTCCCTCCTTCCTGGCTAACCACATAACGCCACGCTCCAGTGTCCACCAGGCTGGAGGCAAAAGCCTGCCCCCGGGGGTAACGAGAGACGGGGTACCCGCCAAGCCCTGCCCAGTGGGGGCTGAGCTTGGAGATCTCGGGGTGAAAGGCTCCTGTTCATTGGGAATGAGCCCGCCCAGCCCCCCGCAGCCCGAGGTGCCGAGCCGGGGAGCGCTGGACCCTGCTTGCTACAGGCTGGTCGCGGGGGCACCGACTGGTGCGGTCTGGGGCAGGCCCCTTTCGGGGGATGGGGGGGGAGACGTGTCTCATTCCCCCAGCTGGGAGCAAACCCAGACGGTGTCCGAGTCCTCGAGAGGCCCAGCTGTCAGGGGCCTCCAATGGGGCTAGGTGGGTGGGCACAGCGCGGGGGCCGTGGGTGATGGGTCACCTGGCTCCTGCTGCCACATCCGTGGGCATCAATCCGGTCCCCGCCCCGGGCAGGAGATGCAGCCGGACGTGCTCGGCAATAGCTCACACTGGAGACCCGCTCGGGGACGGTGCCAGTGGGGGTCCCACCCCTCCCCCTGCCCCGAGAGAGCCCATTACCCGGGGTCGCCAGCGCCTCCTGCAGGCCGCGGTGCTGCACGCGGCAAGAGTAGCTGTGCCCGTCCCCACCCTGCTGCGGGATCCCCACGAATCTCTGGAGCTGGGACGCGTCGCCAATGGGGGGCGCCGGGGTCTCCTTCCCGTCCCACACCCAGGAGACGCGGATGGGACGCGGGTCAAAGCCCCTGGCGCGGCAGGAGAGGGTGGCGGAGCCGTCGGGGGCGTCTCTGCGGGAAACTGAGACCTCGGGCAGGGCTATGGGGGGAGAGAAAAGGAGACACAGTAAATTTGTTCTGCTCTGAACGTTAAGTTCTTGCTGTGGTGTCTGGACCTAGGGGGAAGCGCGGCCTCCAAACCCCCCCGTTTCATGGTTACAGGACACGGACGTGTTTGCACCAAAGGGTTAGAGAGTGACACATCCCGGCAGCCTCACACCGAGCCAAACGGCCTGCGAAGGGGGGAACGGACGTAACTCCGCTCCCAGACCCCGAGCGAGATTCAGCCCTGAGCCCAGGGCTGCCCCGCTCCCCTGGGGCCCTCACGGCCCCGCTGCCCCCAGAACCGACGCTCGGGCCGTGACTGCCCCACGGTTTTAGCACCACGAGCTGCACTGTCAGCCCTGCGGAGCGGAAACAGAGAAAGGGAACATCACGGCTGCTAACACCGCCCCGGGCACTGCCCCGATGGGAGCGTTACTGCTAGTTACACGTGGTACAATTATCAACTCGGACATGGATCTTCACCGTGTTACTGCCCCCCAGGGGACTGATCGAGAAGAGGCACCTTAGGCCTGGCCTGGCTCTGAGACGCCCCACGGGAGCGATGGGCTTCCCGGCCGGCTTAGCCCTCGGCTACAATCCCAAAGGGGGGCAGGGGTGGGGAGCCCCGTCTCAGGACATCCACGCTAGGGGGTCCCGGAGCTGCTTTTCGAAGGGCACTACTCACACAGTGCAAGGCGCTGTCTAGTGCAGACCAGGACACACAGACAGCACTGCCGAGCGCCTGCTCCTGGGGGGCACTGCCCCCCCCGGGTTCCAGCATTCTCCCCCCTTACCCGTGGTGGGCACCGGCTCCCCCAGGCTGCTGTGGTTCACCCGGCAGGCGTAGCCGTGGCCCCACCGCGGGGGGATCTCCAGGGACTGCCGGATCTGGTAGGTGCCATCGGCGTGGGGCAGGATCCCGCTGGCGTTCATGGGTGGCAGGATCTCCGTCCCGTCCCGCACCCAGGAGACGCGGATGGGACGCGGGTAAAAGCCCCTGGCGTGGCAGGAGAGGGTGGCGGAGCCATGGGGGGCGTCTCTGTAGGTCACCGAGATCCCTGGGGGGACTGGAGGGGAGGGGAACACGTCAGCATGGTGCAATCAGCCCTGAGCCAGTGTGGAGCGGTTGGCAAAGCCCTGAGGACTAGCGGTCACGGGAACGAGAGAGGGGCGCTCTGTGGTTCCCTCCAGCCCGTGCCGCCGGCTGCTCGGACTCACCCTGCCGTCCCAGAGCCTCCATCCCGCCCCGCAGCAGGCTCCTCAGGGTGTCCACGCACTCCTCCTGCAGGAACTCCTTTGCAAACAGGGTCCAGGTGTGGCCAGCGTTCCAGAAGTGCGTCTCGTTGGAGGCTCCCGGCGCCAGCGGCACCCACGCGGATTGGTTTCTCTCCAGGATGAGGAAATCCTGCCCGTCGAAAGCAAAGTGAAACTGCCCTCGCACGGGGGTGTCCCCGTCCAGCGCACAGTTCACGTGCAGCTGCAGGGTGTGGATCCCTGGGGGAGAGACAGGGAGGAAAAACGGTGCAGGATATTGTCTAAGTGTCAGTCCATCTACAGCCCCTGCCCGTCCCAATCACTGCAGTGCCCGAGCCCTTCCCCAGCCCTAACACATGTATCCCATCACCCTTTGCCACAGGGCTGGGCCATTGTCCCTGGGTCACAGATGGGGAAACTGAGGCCCAGAGCTCCAGAGTGACTGGGCCCAGCTCACACAGGGCGACGGGCGCACCTGGCATTCCCGCAGAGAGCCCATCGCTCCTGATTTAACTCCAGAACGGGGCGTCCGGCCTCCACAGAGAATCCCCCGCAACCCTGGCTGAGCTGATCCCAGCGGGAGTTACCCCCGGTTCAAATTAGCCCCTTTGAGTTTGTCTCACTGCAGCCACCAGCCCCTGGCTCTCGCTCGGCAGCGTCTGGGATTAAAGTGCCGTCTGCGCTCAGAAATCACCGCCCACGCGGGTACTTACCGACCGGGATAAGTCACCACACAGACACCCCCCCGGGGCCTGGTTCCCAGCCAGCCTGGGGCCACGGAGACCTGACTCTAGGGAGCAAGAACTCGGCCATGCTCCTGCAGCTGCCCTGATTGGCTGCTCTACCCCCGGAGGCGGGGCAGTGGGGAAGGGCAGCCAATCAGGGCTGGAAATCTCGTGCAGGTTCCCACGGCCTGGGGCTGCCGGCGGTGAGGTTGCGGGCGCTGGGAGCTCGGCGCGGGGGCAGCACTCACCGCCGGTCTGATTTTGCTGTGCCATCCACCGGTGAGTCACCACTCGGGAGATGGCCTCGTAGAGCCTGAACTCCTGCGTCTTCTTCCTTAAATAGCTCGCGCCAACGGCCTGCGCTGCCCACTCCCTGAGGGGTTTCACCTCGCGGGTGTCGCTGCTGTAGGAGGCGAGCGCCAGCCCGTCCAGCCTGGCGAGCATGAAGAACCTGTGAGTCCCGTCCGGCTCGTTCAGCCCGGTGATCAGGATGTCCAAGCTGTGGGGCTCTGGACCAGCGGGAAAGACAAGATAAAGAGCCTCTTATCCCTTTACTCCGGGGAGGAGAGTTTGCCCCCATGGGTCGGGCTGAGCCCCCATCTCCAATCATACCCCTATTCTTAACCCCCCTGTGCTACCCCTAGCGATAGTGCTTGCAGAGAGTCAGTGGAAAAGGGGATGCAGCAGCCATGGGGGTCAGAGCAGTGGGGTAGGGCTGTCCCCAAGCCTCACCCACAATGCCAAAGAAACCAGAGGCTTCTGCTAAAATGTTCAGCGGTGACATACTGAGCAAGGTCAATGTGTGCCATCACCATCATTAGGGTTCAGAGTTAACACGCCCATTGAGATGAATGGGGCAGCTCAGCCCTCGCAAGGCTGTCGTCTCAGGCTGGTTGTAGCCAGTGAGAACCCTCCCCCACCCCATTAAGGTCACAGCTGGGAGGTTTTCATGGCCACTTGAAGGGCCAGGAGTTTTACTGTAGTTTGAGATGGGAGCGGAGATTGTGCAGAACCTGTGGGAGCTGTCAGGGAAGGGCTGTCACTGCCAGTGCCCCCATGGCCCCGCTCAGTCCGGACCCCCTAGGGAAAGGGGGGCATTAGGGGCAGAGGAGCAGAGCCCCCGGGAGAGAGAAAGCCCCTGGGCTGAGGGGGAGTTGGGCGACCACAGGTGCCCTACGGCACGTGGGGGTCGAAGTCGCCCTCTGTGGAGTGGCACAAAGCCGCCTCCTGTGGGCCAGAGAACACAGCCGGGGCGGCCGACAAGGGCTGACGTAGATGAGGGACAGTTTGGTGGTTAGGGGGCCAGGCTGGGCTCCGATGGGTGCCAATGCCCTTAACTCTGCCCCCTCTGTGGATGCCGGGTGCTACAGGCACTAACTGCAGGGGCACCGGCTGCTTTTCACTATGTGTGAAAGGTGAGGGGGGGGGGAAGCAGGAGTTCCTGTCTGAAGAGGGAAGGATTTTGTCCCGACTCTGTGACATGAGCAGCGTTATCCTGCGGTTCACAGCTCGGCCACCTCTTCCCGGGGCGTCACCAGGCCAGCACACGGCACCTCCCTGACCCCAGGGCCACCCCCAAACCACACGTCGGGGTCCTTCTCCGAGCGTCTCTGGCGCTAGACACAGCCCCCACCCCAGTGCCCTCCAGCGGCCGGCCGCACCCCAACGGGACACGAGTTAGGGGCAGCAGCTCCCCAAATCCGTCCTCCCTCTGCCGGCCCCCTGCCCGAGAGCTCCCAGTCCTGGGCCCCGATGCCAGGGCCCCGTCCCGCCGGCCAGTCTCCACAGCGTCTCACGGCTGCGTCCCCAGCACAACCCGCACCCCAGGGCTGCCCCGAGCGGGGTCCCCGCAGCCCGTCACCCCCAGCCCCCTTCGTCCGCCGGCCCTGCCCCTGCCGAGTGCCCCAGACCCATCCTCTGCCCTCGGTGCAGCCTGCCCCGGCTCCGCTGGACGCCCCCTTAGCTAGGGGCTGCCGGAGACTGGGGGGTCCCAGCCAGTCCCGTCCCCCCGGCTCCCCCCACCTCAGCCAGTCCAGCTCCCCCCACCCTAGCCATGCGCCCCCCAGCTCCCCCTACCCCAGCCATGCACCCCCCCGGCTCCCCCCACCCCACCCTAGCCATGCACCCCCCCGGCTCCCCCCACCCCACCCTAGCCATGCACCCCCAGCTCCCCCCACCTCAGCCAGTCCAGCTCCCCCCACCCCAGCCATGCGCCCCCCGCCTCGCCAGCCCCGCTGCGGCTCTCGGCTGCTCCCTATAGAGCCCGGACCCCCTGGCCCCGTTTCCCCGCCATGGGCCAGCCGCGGGCCCCAGCGCAGCATCCCCCGCTCCGAGCCCCGGCCTGACCCGCCTCCCGCCCGGCCACGCTGGGTGTTTCTCTCCCGGTTTCCAGCTGATCCTCCCGGGTCTGCCCGTCCCCCAGCGCCCTTCGCTCCAGCGCCCCCCCCAGCCCCACTTACCCCCCCTTATCCCCCAGCGCCCCCCCCGCTGCCCCCAGCCTCCCGTTCCCCAGCGCCCCCCCCCGCTGCCCCCAGTCCCACTTACCCCCCCTTATCCCCCAGCGCCCTGCTCTACTTACCCCCCGCCTCACTCCTGCCCCACTCACCCGCCGCTGCTGCCGCCAGCTCCCCCCAGCACAGCACCAGGGCGAGGGGCAGCGCCATGGCTCCGGGCCGGATCTCCCCACGCCGGCAGGGCAGAGCCCACGAGCCCAGCGGGGCGCCCACCCCGCCCCGGTCACACGTGGGGCCGGCCCCGGCCAATGGGGCCGCGGGGCGGGATCTCTGGGCGGAGCCGCGGACCTCGGGGTGGCCGGCGGAACCGCCTGCTGCAGGGCTGCGCGGGGCCGGACCCAACGCCGGGGGAGGAGGCTGATCCCCCCGCCCTCCAACAACCTACTCGGGGGCGCACGGCCTCCCTTCCCCCACCTCTCCAGGGGCTCCCGGTATCCCCCCTCCTCCTCAGTTCTCATTCCCCGGGGCCAGAGCCCCCCATTTCCCACCCGGGTCCCCCCTTCTACCCCACCAGGGGTTATGTGTGCCCCATTCCCCCAGATCATCCCCCCATTACCCCGCACCAGGAATTCTGAGTCCCCCATTACCCCCCACCAGGGATTCTGTGTGCCCCATTCCCCCTATACCAGGATCCCCCATTCTCCCCCCCACCCACCAGAGGTTCTGTGTGCCCCATTCCCCCTATACAAGGGTCCCCCATTTTCCCCCCACACCAGAGGTTCTGTGTGCCCAATTCTCCCACCCACCACGGGTTCTGTGTGCCCCATTCCCCCCAGGCAGGGTCCCCCAATTCCCCTCCCCACACAGGTAGATGGGCCCATGGGTTCGATCCGGGGCAGCGGGGGCGGGGTGGGGTACTGGGGTAGATGGGCCTGTGGGTTCGATCCGGGGCAGTGGGATGGGGCGGGATACTGGGGTAGATGGGTCCCGTGGGTTCGATCCGGGTCAGTGGGATGGGGCGGGATACTGGGGTAGATGGGCCCGTGGGTTCGATCCGGGGCAGTGGGACAGGGCGGGATACCGCGGGAGATGGGCCCGTGGGTTTGATCCGGGGCAGCGGGGACGGGGCGGGATACTGGGGGAGATGGGCCTGTGGGTTCGATCCGGGGCAGTGGGATGGGGCGGGATACCGGGGGAGATGGGCCCGTGGGTTTGATCCGGGGCAGTGGGAGAGGGCGGGATACCGGGGTAGATGGGCCCATGGGTTCGATCCGGGGCAGTGGGATGGGGCGGGATACTGGGGTAGATGGGCCCGTGGGTTCGATCCGGGGCAGTGGGACAGGGCGGGATACCGCGGGAGATGGGCCCGTGGGTTTGATCCGGGGCAGCGGGGACGGGGCGGGATACCGGGGGAGATGGGCCTGTGGGTTCGATCCGGGGCAGTGGGATGGGGCGGGATACCGGGGGAGATGGGCCCATGGGTTCGATCCGGGGCAGTGGGACGGGGCGGGATACCGGGGTAGATGGGCCCGTGGGTTCGATCCGGGGCAGTGGGACGGGGCGGGATACCGGGTTAGATGGGCCCATGGGTTCGATCCGGGGCAGTGGGACAGGGCGGGATACCGGGGTAGATGGGCCCGTGGATACATTCCCGTACACTGAAGCTCATGCTCCTAGCAGCAGCCCCCCCACCCCCAGCTTCCTGCCTCCCTGAGGGGTCCGACACCTGCTTGTCTCCTGATTGCAATCAGGCCTCCAGCCAATCTGTGGCCTCCACCCCCCTCGGGTGCCAGCGCCCCTGGTCCCTGATTGGCTGGACTCTCTGTGTGGGGCAGAGGCTGCTGTTGGAATGGCTGAGAAAACCACCAGAGTTTCCCCCCGCGCCAACCACACGGGCGCCCCGTGGGGCCTCTGATCTGCACCTGGCTGGGGGCTCCGAGCAGGGCCTGGGGTCACGGAGCCCCCTCTGAGCTGTCTGCCCCCAACACCCCCTGTGCTGCGGGAGGGCAGCTGCGACCCATAGACCCTGGCACCGGGTGACTTTCCCATCAGGATGAAACTTGAGGTGGCTGTTGGCTTGCAAAGGCTGGGGCTGCCCCCCACTTCCGGCTGTGCCCCCCCCCCCCGTCTTTCGGTACCTTCTAACCAGAGCTGGGCAAGAATTTGTCATCCAACATTTTTTTTCAGCAAAAAATGCAGCTTTGGTTACACAAACATTTGGTGAATTTGTGTCAATTTGGCCAAATGCTCCCTCCAGAAATGCAACATTTTTGGGGTGGGGGGGTTGTTTCAAAATTACTTTCTGTTTTGAAATGTCCCAAAAACCTGAAAAACATTTTTAAAAGCTCAGAATCTAAACAAAACGTTCAGTTTGGGACTGAATAAAACCTTTGTGTCACTTGGAATTCATTTTTTTCCTCGTCTTTGACTCACTGAAAAATTTCAGTTTTGGTTCAACCCTAGACACATTTTTTGTAAAGTTTCAGAGAACCAGAAACTCCTTTATTCACACAGCTGAACTGATGACCCGGGCAAGCTGTCACCTTCCAGACCCACCACTTCCCGGCTCGGTTTCTGTCTCAGTTTGACGGTTGACTTGGGAGTGTGAGAAAACTCCGTCAAGAGCAACCCCGCTGCTCCGGAGAACAGAGTTCATGTCAAACACGCCCAGCTCCAGCGCGTGACATGGGCACATGGCTGGTGACCTGGTTTTGAAGAGCTGCCAGAGGTGACTGGCCTGTTGAAGAGGGAACAGGGGTAATTCCTCTGTGACTAACAGTAATTAGCTGCCTCCCACTGGAGCAGGGGTCGGCAACCTTTGGCACGCGGCTCACCAGGGCCGGGCCGGTTTGTTTACCTGCCGCGTCCGCAGGTTTGGCCGATCGCGGCTCTCAGTGGCTGTGGTTCGCTGGTCCAGGCCAATGGGGGTGGCAGGAAGCGGCGGCCAGCACATCCCTCGGCCCGCGCCGCTTCCCGCAGCCCCCATTGGCCAGGAGCGTCGAACCGCGGCCAGTGGGAGCCGCGATCGGCCAAACCTGCGGACGCGGCAGGTAAACAAACCGGCCCAGGGTGCTTACCCCGGTGGGCCGTGTGCCAGAGGTTGCTGACCCCTGCACTGGAGGTTGGCAGTGGGCACCTGGGGTCTCTGAAGAGCCAGGCAGGAGTTGAGGAGAGGGAGGAGCAGAGAGCCACAGCTGGAGTTGATGGACCTGCAGGTGCAATGCTGCAGTCGGGGGAGCTGGTTTAGAGACGGAGCTGGCGAGACCTGGGGGGACAGGACTGGCTGGGACCCACCAGCAGCCCCTAGGTAAGGGGGCGGCCAGAGGACCCGGGGCAGGCTGCACCCAGGGCAGAGGGTGGGTCTGGGGCACTCGGCAGGGGCAGGGCTGGCAGGCAAAGGGGGCTGCGGGAACCCCGCTCAGGGCAGCCCTGGGGTGCAGGATGAGGTGGAGCCGTCGTGAGGAGGTGCGGAGACTGGCTGGCGGGGCCCAGGGACTGGGAGCTCTCGGGGACCGGCAGAGGGAGGACGGACCTGGGGAGCTGCTGCCTCGAACTCGTGTCCCGTTGGGGTGCGTGACCTGTGTCACTGCGAAGAACCTGCCGGGGGATGCGGTTAAAAGCTGCCCGGACACAGGGCTCTTCCTGGACTCTGCCAGGGGCCTGGGTCCATTCCTTAGAGGGCAGGACGGATGGGGTCTGGCCAGGGGCAGGATGGATGGGCAGCCTGGCTGGCTCCGGGGACTGAAGGAGGCCCCACCTGTCACGCTGTGGCTGGCTCCTGGAGGGCATGGGGGGGGGGGGGGGCTGTGACAAGCCCTAGCACCAGAGACGCTCGGAGAAGGACCTGACATGTGCTTTGTGGGTGGCCCTGGGGTCAGGGAGGTGCCGTGTGCCAGCCTGGTGACGATCCGGGAAGAGGTCCAGGTCACCCCCCCCTCCACGCAGCCGCCTCCCTAGTGCCCAGTGGTGAGGCCGGTCCCTCTGTGCCCACCCGATGCCAGGCGGGCCGGGGCTGGGCTCAGGGTTAGCCAGAGCCGTCGTCCATTGGGCAGGACCCCCAGAGACTCGGTCTGGGGCTCCGGGACCTGGGAACCCCCCCGGGGGGGGGGAAAGGGGGAGTCACACCATGAAATCTGGTCAGGGTGACCATATGTCCCACTTTGGCTGGGACAGTCCCGTTTTTAGCCCTGTCAGGACTGTCCCCACGTCTTTAACAGAAGTGGGCATTTGTCCTTCTTGCTCCTGGCGACTGATCATCAGTTAGCAGAGCAAACGGGCTCGGACGACCAGCCCCGTGTGCGGAGGGGGTCCAAGGGAGGAAGGGGGATCGTGGGCGGGCAGTGGAGAGGATTGGAGGACCAGCCCCACGAACAGGCAGGCAGTGGGGGGATCGGAGCAGCCCCATGCACGGGGGAGGGGGAGAAA
The DNA here is from genome assembly GCA_036785055.1 of Emydoidea blandingii. Lineage (NCBI taxonomy): Eukaryota > Metazoa > Chordata > Testudines > Emydidae > Emydoidea > Emydoidea blandingii. Next base: position 92,831,502 of record JAXIVB010000007.1, read on the forward strand.
AGATGGCTGTGAGCGGGGGGCCGGGGCGCTTGAGCCGGCCCTGTGTGCGGCGGGCGGTGAGGGTGGCCTCGGGGGGCCCCATGGGGAGGGTCTCTGGGTCTCCCTCCCCAAACCCGGGGATCACGACCTGCTCTGGGGGTCGCTCCCTAGGGCCACACGGGGGGTGTCTGGGGCCGGGGACAGGTCCCGCTAAGGCCGAGGATTCACGTGCTGCTGCGTTGGCTGGGCGGTGATGGGACAGCCCGTCACTCCGGAGACACCGCAGCCGAACCAGCCGTCCTGGCGGATGCAGAAATGAGTGAGCGCGATTCCCTGCCCCGGGGTCTGCAGGAGCTCAGACCAGCCGACCAGACCCATCCCTTCTGGCCTTGACCTCTATGAAGCTGCTTAAAGTTAAAGCCACGGGTCTGGGCTTTGCTGGCTCGGGGCCTGGGTCTGCCAAGGCCTGGCACCCACTCCATAGTCTCAGCACTGCCTGGCTTTAGCACCGTGGCTGGTGTCTCTCTCCAAGCCCCAGCTCCTGGAGTCCCGGGACTATGGAAGCATCAAATGTGAGTTTCTGGGTCTCATGGGCAGAGGAGACACGACCAAAAACTATGACCCCAGAAGGTGCAAACCCCAAACGTGGTAATAACCAGACCCCAGACGTAGCGATCGTGGGTTTGGGGGGCCCGGCTGCCTCGTGATCTCTGAGCGCTTGTGGCTGCTGATTTAGTTCTGTTCCTCTTTCCCCCCAAGGCCCCGCGTGATGCAGCTTCTCGTGGGCTGCGCTCTGGCTGGGAACGCCCCTGTGGGGGCGAAGTTCCAGTATGCCTACGATGGGGGGGGGCTTCATCCACTTCGACGCAGCGCGGCGCCCGTGGGTGGGAGCCGTGCAGCTGGCCGGGGCCCAGGAGCAGTGGTGGGACCCCAGCCTGCACTGGGGCCACTTCGCCCAGTGGTCCCCGCAGAACGAGTGTCTGGAGCCCGCGCAGAGCCTGGCGCCGGTGGGGATGGGGACGCTGGAGCAGCAGGCAAGTCTGGGCTGCGGGCCGGGGGGAGCTGCCAGTCCCTGGGAACCGGCCCAGCCTTGTCTCTACCGGAGCGTCAGTTCAGGCAGGTCAGAGCCTTTGATCCCCCTGAGCTCTGCGTCGATGAAGTGGTGAGGAACTGAAAGGGATCGAAGCAGCTATTTTGGGGGGAGGGGGCTGCATCTTGGGAACCCCTGGGCCAAATGACCCTAAATTTGCACCACAGACTCTACACCAGACCCTGTTGCTGCGCCCGATTCCTCACCCCAGTCTCCCCATGCGCTCCCGCGTTAGAGCAATGGGATCATTACAATTAGGGTCTCCTGAGAGTGCCTCTATCTGGGGTAGCCCTGGACCAAACACCCCCAGACCTGCCCCCTTAACTCTGCCCCGGCTCTGATGCGCTGTAGCAGCTCTCAGACCAGTCCGCGTCTGGCTGTGACCCCAGCGCTCACTGCAGTACCAGCTCGGAAACCCCAAGCGTTGAGCTGCTGAGAACAAAACGCCCCAAAGCCGCCCCAGGCCACGAGCGACGGGCACAGCTGACGGTCTCCGAGCTGCTGGGAGAGCCTCGAACTCAAAGCCCGCGGGAGCTGCTCACGGTCAGCATGTCCCCTCGGGGGGCCCGGCTGCCTGCAAAAAAAAGCGGGACATTCCCATCATGGCCCCGCTGCATCCCGGGCCCGTCTCTGCCACGAGGGCGCCGTTCCCAGGGTCACACCCAGACCTTCGCGCCGCGCACGGAGCTGGGCGCTCTGGCCTCGCTCCGTCCCCAGCCAAACACCGACACAGACAGCGTGAGGACGGGGGCTGGGATTCAGGGGGGCGCAGCAGGGGAAGCCCAGAGCTGAATTCCTTCCGGGACAGACCCTGCCTCAGCTGCTGACCCCACGGGCTCCGTCCTGCCCTGGGGGGAGAGTCCGGTTTGCTCACTACAGCAAATTCCTCCTCTGGGTGTTGGGTTTTAGGCTGTTGTATTGCAGGGTTTGCGTCTCTCCTGCAGCGTGTTCATATCAAGTCACTGGTCACTGGGTCCTTCTCCAGCCAGGGCTTCGCTTCCACTTCTCTCCTTGAGATTTTTGTGTCTATCTAGATTCTTCGGTGGCCATCCCCGCAGTATCTGGGACCCTCCCAGGAGCGTAAGAAGCTTGGTTTTGGTCTGGATATCCGTACAAGTGTGAAAGCGAGGGGCTGTCCCCGGAGAAGCCAGGCGAGGAGGAGGGGTGTGAATGCAGTGAGGTTAGTGCTCGTTCTCATTTCATGTGGCGAGGAGTTCCACAGGCCGTGTCCCGCCCATGGGAAGCGTTGGCCTCCCAGGGTCACAGGACTCCCCCTGCTGGGTGACAGCTGCATGGTTCCCATGGAGCGCGGCGGTCTGATGGCAGGGAGGGAGGCCTCTCTTCCATCCATCACCTTTAAGGCCAGAAGGGACCTTTAGCTCATCTCTGATTCCTGGCAATCGCAGGCCACCACGTTGCACCCAGTTACCCTGCTGCGAGCCCAGTAGCGTGGGCTAGCCCGAAGCATGTCAGTCCTCAGGAGACTGTGCCAGGCAGAGACCAGACGGGACCAAGGCCCCTGCGACGGCCGGGTGCTGGGCAGGTGGGATCCGCCCGGTATCTCTCAGGGCTGTGAATGTCACGACTCTGCTGACGGTGTTGGGAGCCGGGTCCCAGGGGATCTGTCACTGAGCAGGCAGCTGCTGCTGGTACCGATGCCGCAGCCTGTCTCTGGACACGGGGCTTTGTCCGTAGGCAGGGAGAGGGGCCCTGGTCCGGCCTGCCCCTCGCCCAGCCTGGGTCTGAGCCCTGCGCTCGTCAGGCCAGGCACCGACGGGGGGTGACCGGATTCTGCCTCCCCGGAGCTGTGTGTCCCCCACAGGGCAGTGTGGGGGACAGGGCCCCCGCGCTGTGCTGGCGGAGGTTACCCTGTGGGGCAGACGCCTCTGCTGGCCGGAGCTCGTTGCGGAGGAGAGCGTCAGAGCGCTGCCCTATTCCCACCAGCGTCACCTGAGCCGGGGAGAGCCTAAAGAGTCAGTGACTACAGGCCCCAAGGGAGGGCCTCGCCGCCTTGGCCCCAGGGGCCCATCTAGCCCAGTCTCTGGGCGCCGCAGCAGCCAGCACCAGCCGCACGAGCGGCAGAGGCACTGTTCATAAATAATTGTATTATGGGAGCACAGAGGAGCCCCAGCCATGGCCCAGACCCCCAGTGTGTCCGGCGCTGTACGTTACAGATTAGGTGTATTACGGTAGTACCCGGCAGTCCCAGCGGCCCAGGCCCCCAGCGTGTCGGGTGCTGTACGTTATATATTAGGTGTATTACGGTAGTGCCTGGCAGCCCCAGCTGTGGCCCAGGCCCCCAGTGTGCCAGGCACTATACTTTATATATTAGTATCAGAGGGGTAGCCATGTTAGTCTGGATCCGTAAAAAGCAACAAAGAGTCCTGTGGCACCTTTAAGACTAACAGATGTATTGGAGCATAAGCTTTTGTGGGTGAATGCCCACTTCATCAGACGTTATATATTAGGTGTATTATGGTAGTGCCTGGCAGCCCAGCGGCCCAAGCCCCCAGCATGTCAGGCACTGGACAGACACAGACCAGACGGACCGTGCCCCAGTAGTCCTGGCCAGAGCAGTTATGGGTTGACCCGTCCCCAGGACGTCTCCCCCCGCCCCCCATCAGTCAGTCACCGACGCCCGCCCTGGAGCACGGGGATGCCTAGCATGACACTCGATGGTCTCTCTGCTCACGCCCTGCCCCGGCTGGCACCGAGTACGTCCCAGGTGTCAGTGGCAGCGGGTAGCCCACTGGGCTGGCACTCAGGAGCCCCGGGTGCTATTCCCAGCTCGGGCAGCTGGGTCAAGTTGGGCCAGTCGTGTCGCCTCCCAGTGCCTCAGTTTCCCCATCTGTATGACGGGGGGCCGAGCCTGCCCTCCTTTGCAGCATGCATTGCGATCTCTGGGGGCAGCGCTGGGGACGGTTGTTTCCGGAGGATGCCTTTGTTGGCAGGGCAGGGTGCAGCCATGGTGCCGGAGTCGCCCTCCTGTAAGCGCACGTGCTGGGATCCGGCGCTGAGGGAGGGGTGTCCCTCCTGGGGGGGTCGCCCGGGTCGTGTCAGATAAAGCTGCTGGGAATTAACGCTCTGTGGCGTCCTGCATTATCGCAGTGAACTCGCTGCAGGGCCCCCTCCACGGGAAAACGCCCACAGCCCTGGTCACGGCACCAGGCGGGTCCCCGGCCCGGAGCAGGATCGAACCAGCAGAGCCACTACCCTGGGCGCTAACAGACCCACCTCTGGACTGGCCCAGCAGCCCCGGTGTGTCCCAGCCACCAGGAGCCGGGCCAGGGCCAGGATGGGCTGCAAACACACGCGCCTTACGGGACCCTGGAGAGGGAAATGGCTCTGGGAGGGGAGTGGGGGCTGGTGGGTTAGAGCAGGGGGGGCTGGGAGCCAGGACTCCTGGGTTCTCTCCCCGGCTCGGGGAGGGGAGTGGGGGCTGGTGGGTTAGAGCAGGGGGGGCTCAGAGCCAGGACTCCTGGGTTCTCTCCCCGGCTCTGGGAGGGGAGTGGGGGCTAGTGGTTAGAGCAGGGGGGGCCGGGTGCCAGGACTCCTGGGTTCTCTCCCAGCTCTGGAAGGGGAGTGGGGGCTAGTGGTTAGAGCAGGGGGGCTGGGAGCCAGGACTCCTGGGTTCGATCTCTGGGTGGGGAGGAACCAGTGCTACATTCTTATCCCTCTGTCCAAATTCCAGCCCCCCACCGCCCCCGCCCCTTGTGGCTGAGGACATGGGCGCCATCCACAGAGCATTCCCTGCTGCACCAGAGAGGATCTTTAATGGGGGGGGGGAGATTACAACAGCCACCCTCTCTGTACACCCCGCACATGGTCAGCACCCCGAATCGGGAACCCGCCCCCCATAGCCCTGCCCCCGCCCCACCCCAGTGCGGAGAGTGCCAGGCGGGGGGGGGGGGTGAGGATGCTGTGCCTGCCTGGGGGGGGGAACAGGTGGGAAGGGGGGGGTTGGCTGCCAGGCTTGAGGGGTGGCTGGGTGAGTAATGGGGGAATCGTATGATGACCCGGGAGGGAGCCCTGGTCTAGGGTGACCCCTGGTGGGGGAAGTGGGATTGTACCAGGGCTGGGATTGTACTAGGGGGTGGAGAATTGGACACATCCCCCAGTGCTGAGGGATCTGGGGGGTTGGGGAGAAGCTAGGGGTCTGATCGGGTCATTATATCCCTGTATCGCCCTGCTGAGGTGTACAGGGCAGAGGGCTCCAAGTCTGTGGGGATGGGGGTCTATACTGGGGTTCCTCTAGCCCTTTATGGGCTCTGCTATACACAGCGGGGTGTATGGGGGGCAGTCCTTGTGGGCTCAGGGGCTCTCTATCTGGAGGGGTTCTGGTCCCTATATCCATCTATAGCCCCAGTATACAAGTGTGGGGGGGCAGTCTGTATGGGCTCCGGGGCTCTGAGTTGGGGAGAAGTTGAGGATGGGGGTGTGTAGGGGATCTGTATTCAGGTCGTTATAGCTCTGTATTGGCCCGCTGGTCTATATAGGGTAGCCGGCTCTAATTTGGGGCTTGAGGCCAGCAATCAGGTCATTATATCGTTATTTTATCCTACTTGCATCAGGCGCTTGGAGTTGGGAAGGGGAGGTCTCTATAGCCATCTATAGGCCCCAGTATATACAGCCACAGTGGGGGGAGGGGTGCAGGAGGTGCTGGTCCGTACGGGCTCCATGGGGGATCTGGTCTGAGCCGTCCTCGCTGCAGTGCCCGGCTGGCACAGAGACATGTCCCGTCTTGGTCCCACAGATCCCAACTCCGTGGGGAGGGCTGGCTAAGCTAGGGGCGACAGACAGGATGAGCCGGGATCCTCCGCTGGGGTGGGGGGACTGGAGTCAGGGGTCTCGGTGCCCAGGGGCGTTAGGTGCTGCCTGCAGAGTAAACACAGCGAGAGAGACGTGTCAATGAACCGGGACAGACAGAGAGAGACAGACGGACGGAGAGACAGAGACAGAGGGGGGCAGATGGACGGATGGACAGTCAGAGACGTGGCGGGGGCAGACGGACGGAGAGACAGAGACCGAGGGGTCAGACGGAAGGACGGATGGACGGAAAGACAGAGACGGGGGTGGATGGAGGGATGGTCGGAGGGAGGGGTCTGCGTGGGGACGGGAGGATGAGGGCAGGGATGGGGGTCTGTGTGGGGACGGGGGCGTGGGGAGGACGCAGGGATGGGGGGCGTGGGGAGGACGCAGGGAGGACGCAGGGACACTCAGCCAGCCAGGCAGCTGTTACCTCCAGCATAGTTGTGCCCTGCGAGGGGAGAATAACCTGGAAGGGGGAAGGAAACAGAGTTAGTCAGAGGTGATGCTGCCCCCCCTCCTGCACATGCTCCCCCCAGCCAGCAGGGGGCAGTGGGACACACACACACACACACACACGCACACACACACACACAATCAACCCCCAGCACCCGGGAAGTGCGCCTCACATTGTCCCCGTCTCTTGCAGGGACCCCGGGACCCCCCCCTCATTGGGAATTGGGTTGGGGGCTCAGGACCCAGGCGAGGGGTACACATGGCCCCAGCCTCCCCACTCCTTACCCGGGGCGGGCGCTCTCCGCCAGAACACCAGGCCGGTGCCCAGGAAGATGAGGCCGAGGATCAGCACCACGACAGCCACGCTGACCTTGACCGTCAGCCCTGGGGACAGGCCGGGCCCTGGGGGACACAGCAGGGGAGGGGTTAATGGGGGGTAGACTGGGGAGCCCCCCACAGCACCCCTGCACCCCCAGCCTCAGTCCTACCCAGATCCCCTAACCCCCAGATCCCCTTCACCCCGTGCCTCTCTCCCCGCTCCCTCCCCCATTCCCCAGTCCTGCACCCCACTCCTGCTGCCCCCAACACGCCCTTCTGCCACCCTGTACCCCTGCCCCCAACCCCCCTTCCCCCACTCCATAACCTGCCCTGCCCCCCAGCTCCCCATTCCCCTGCCCTGCACCCCACTCCTGCTGCCCCCAACCCCCAGCATGCCCTTCCCCCACCTTGTACCCCTTCCCCCCACTCCATGCCCTGCCCCCCAGCATGCCCTGCCCCTGCTCTGTACCCCTCTCCTGCTGCCCATCACCCCAAGCACCCAGCACTCTCTTCCCCCCACCCTATGCCCCTGCCCCCCAACCCATACCCCGCCCTGCCCAGGCTCACCCCACTCCTCCTGGTGGGGCTCTGCCAGGCTGACGTGCTGCACATGGCAGGTGTAGGTGTCCCCGGGCTTGGGGGCGGTGAGCAGGCTGACGTGGGTCTGGTAGGTCCAGTCGCCGTTGGCCAGCGCCGGGCTCAGGCCGTCCTCGGTGGGCTCCAGGGGGCTCCCGTTCCGCAGCCAGGTGACCCCCACGTCCGCCGGGTAGAAGCCCCAGACGTGGCAGGTGAGGCGCACGGTCCCCGCGGGGTTCGACAGGGCCGTGGAGACGATGCGGACACTAGGGGGCGCTGTCGGGGGGGGAGTCACTGTATGGACCAGCTCCTGGTACCCCCACCGCCACCACACAGGGATCAGACCCATGGGCCCCCAGCCCAGTATCCCCCTGCATCAAACCTGTCCCCCACCCCGGCTCAGCGCCAGGGGCCCCGCATCCCCCTCCCCCAACCCAGCTCTGTGCCAGGGGCCCCACAGTCCCTCCCCCACCCCGCTCGGTGCCCTGCGCCCCCCACTCACTCTTCCTTTGCCCCGTGAGGCTCCAGAGGCGCTGGCTCTGGCTCTGGCAGGCCTGGCGCCCCCCTGCCATGCGCTGGCGCCAGCCGGCGTCCTTGTTGAGCTGGGCGGCCATACGTGCGGCCAAAGGGTTGAGCAGGCCCATGTCACAGGCCTCAAAGAGCTGGTCGTGGTCGTTGTAACACACCAGCGGGTTCTTGTTGAAGACGAAGGCGAAGTCGAACCGGAGCACGGAGCCGTTGGCTGCCAGGGGGCACTCGCTGGCCAAGTGCATCAGGAACCCGCCTGCGGGGACGGGGCCGTCAGGAGCGGGTTCGGGGCAGGGGCGGCTGGGCAGGACAATGGGGGTCGGGAGTGGGGTGAGGGAGGGATGGGTCAGGGAGGGCAGGACATTGGGGGGATGGGGATCAGGGAGGTGATGGGGACAGATTCATAGATTCATAGATTCATAGATTCTAGAACTGGAAGGGACCTCAAGAGGTCATCGAGTCCAGTCCCCTGCCCGCATGGCAGGACCAAATACTGTCTAGACCATCCCTGATAGACATTTATCTAACCTACTCTTAAATATCTCCAGAGATGGAGATTCCACAACCTCCCTAGGCAATTTATTCCAGTGTTTAACCACCCTGACAGTTAGGAACTTTTTCCTAATGTCCAACCTAGACCTCCCTTGCTGCAGTTTAAGCCCATTGCTTCTTGTTCTATCCTCAGAGGCTAAGGTGAACAAGTTTTCTCCCTCCTCCTTATGACACCCTTTTAGATACCTGAAAACTGCTATCATGTCCCCTCTCAGTCTTCTCTTTTCCAAACTAAACAAACCCAATTCTTTCAGCCTTCCTTCATAGCTCATGTTCTCAAGACCTTTAATCATTCTTGTTGCTCTTCTCTGGACACTTTCCAATTTCTCCACATCTTTCTTGAAATGCGGTGCCCAGAACTGGACACAATACTCCAGCTGAGGCCTAACCAGAGCAGAGTAGAGCGGAAGAATGACTTCTCGTGTCTTGCTCACAACACACCTGTTAATACAGCCCAGAATCATGTTTGCTTTTTTTTGCAACAGCATCACACTGTTGACTCATATTTAGCTTGTGGTCCACTATAACCCCTAGATCCCTTTCTGCCGTACTCCTTCCTAGACAGTCTCTTCCCATTCTGTATGTGTGAAACTGATTTTTTCTTCCTAAGTGGAGCACTTTGCATTTGTCTTTGTTAAACTTCATCCTGTTTAACTCAGACCATTTCTCCAATTTGTCCAGATCATTTTGAATTATGACCCTGTCCTCCAAAGCAGTTGCAATCCCTCCCAGTTTGGTATCATCTGCAAATTTAATAAGCGTACTTTCTATGCCAATATCTAAGTCGTTAATGAAGATATTGAACAGTGCCGGTCCCAAAACAGACCCCTGCGGAACCCCACTCGTTATGCCTTTCCAGCAGGATTGGGAACCATTAATAACAACTCTCTGAGTACGGTTATCCAGCCAGTTATGCACCCACCTTATAGTAGCCCCATCTAAATTGTATTTGCCTAGTTTATCGATAAGAATATCATGCGAGACCGTATCAAATGCCTTACTAAAGTCTAGGTATACCACATCCACAGCTTCTCCCTTATCCACAAGACTCGTTATCCTATCGAAGAAAGCTATCAGATTGGTTTGACACGATTTGTTCTTTACAAATCCATGCTGGCTGTTCCCTATCACCTTACCACCTTCCAAGTGTTTGCAGATGATTTCCTTAATTACTTGCTCCATTATCTTCCCTGGCACAGAAGTTAAACTAACTGGTCTGTAGTTTCCTGGGTTGTTTTTATTTCCCTTTTTATAGATGGGAACTATATTTGCCCTTTTCCAGTCTTCTGGAATCTCTCCCGTCTCCCATGATTTTCCAAAGATAATAGCTAGAGGCTCAGATACCTCCTCTAGTAGCTCCTTGAGTATTCTAGGATGCATTTCATCAGGCCCTGGTGACTTGCAGGCATCTAACTTTTCTAAGTGATTTTTAACTTGTTCTTTTTTTATTTTATCTGCTAAACCTACCCCCTTCCCATTAGCATTCACTAGGTTAGGCATTCCTTCAGACTTCTCGGTGAAGACCGAAACAAAGAAGTCATTAAGCATCTCTGCCATTTCCAAGTTTCCTGTTACTGTTTCTCCCTCTTCACTAAGCAGTGGACCTACCCTGTCTTTGGTCTTCCTCTTGCTTCTAATGTATTGATAAAAAGTCTTCTTGTTTCCCTTTATTCCCGTAGCTAGTTTGAGCTCATTTTGTGCCTTTGCCTTTCTAATCTTGCCCCTGCATTCCTGTGTTGTTTGCCTATATTCATCCTTTGTAATCTGTCCTAGTTTCCATTTTTTATATGACTCCTTTTTATTTTTTAGATCATGCAAGATCTCGTGGTTAAGCCAAGGTGGTCTTTTGCCACATTTTCTATCTTTCCTAACCAGCGGAATAGCTTGCTTTTGGGCCCTTAATAGTGTCCCTTTGAAAAACTGCCAACTCTCCTCAGTTGTTTTTCCCCTCAGTCTTGATTCCCATGGGACCTTACCTATCAGCTCCCTGAGCTTACCAAAATCCGCCTTCCTGAAATCCATTGTCTCTATTTTGCTGTTCTCCCTTCTACCCTTCCTTAGAATTGCAAACTCTATGATTTCATGATCACTTTCACCCAAGCTGCCTTCTACTTTCAAATTCTCAACGAGTTCCTCCCTATTTGTTAAAATCAAGTCTAGAACAGCTTCCCCCCTAGTAGCTTTTTCAACCTTCTGAAATAAAAAGTTGTCTGCAATGCAGTCCAAGAATTTGTTGGACTGCATGGGGACTGTTTCCCCACTAGGCCGTGCCCCCGGGGTGTAGACCGGGGATGTTGGGTTTAAACCCCATCCAGATGGTTCCTCTGCGGCTGTAATGCCGTACTGTGGGTGTGTACGCTGGGAACGACGGGGGTTAACCACCCCCTACACACACACACAGCCCCTAGGGGTACAGAGTGGGGTTATACCCCCATCCACACACAGAGACAAGCCCCCCCCACACACACACAGGCACAGCCCCCTAGGGGTACAGACTGGGGTTATACCCCATTCACACACAGGCACAGCCCCTAGGGGTACAGACTGGGGTTATACCCCCATTCACACACAGACAGCCCCTAGGGGTACAGACGGAGGCTACCCACACACACACAGACAAAGCCCCTAGAGGTACAGACTGGGGTTATACACACACACAGACACAGCCCCCTAGGGGTACAGACTTGGGTTATACCCCCATTCACACACAGACAGCCCCTAGGGGTACAGACGGAGGCTACCCACACACACACAGACAAGCCCCCCCACACACACACACACAGGCACAGCCCCCTAGGGGTACAGACTGGGGTTATACCCCCCCACACACACAGACACAGCCCAGCAGTCGCTGGGTGGAGGGGTACAGATGGGTTAAGCCCCATCCACACACAGGCACTGTCCCCTAAGGTTAGACATGGGGTTAAGCCCTATCCTGACATCTCCAGCAAGGGTCCTGATCCCGGGGCACAGCTCTGGGGAACAGGTGGTCGGAGGCTCGCTAGGCTGGTCCCTGAAGCGGGGACCCCCGGAGAGGATTATAGGGGGCAGGGACCCCAAACTCCCTCCAGGCCTGTGGCACCAACAGGCACCCTCACCTGCTCCGTGGTGGCCCAGAGCCATGGACAGCAACCACAGCACCAGCTTCATGGCGGCCCCTCGGTCCCAGGCCAGGGCAGGTCTGTCGGGGTCCCCGGCTCGGCGCGGGGGTCTCGGGTCTCTGCTCCTTGTAGTGAGTTTCCAGCTCCCTGGCTCTGCCGCGGGCGCGGTCTGGGATCTCTGGCTGGGGGATCTCTGGGGATCCCACACGCCCGTCTGCCTGCTCCGGGATCCCCGGCTCTGCGGGGGAGATCGCTGGATCCCAGGGGAGAAGATTTCTCTGGAGCCTGGGCGTCGGACTTCTCTGCTGCGGGATCCCAGCGGCTTTGGGGTGATCCCACTGGATCCCTGGCTTGGTGGGGGGCGCTGGGGATCCCGGGCTCTGTTGCAGGAGATCTCTCCTGGGACCCCTGGGTCTGGGGGGGCAGATCTCTCCCTGGATCCCTGGGTCTGGGGGGGGGCAGATCTCTCCCTGGGTCTGGGGGGGGCAGATCTCTCCTGGGACCCCTGGGTCTGGGGGGGCAGATCTCTCCCTGGATCCCTGGGTCTGGGGGGGGGCAGATCTCTCCCTGGACCCCTGGGCTCTGCGGGGGGGGGGGCAGATCTCTCCTGGGACCCCTGGGTCTGGGGGGGCAGATCTCTCCCTGGATCCCTGGGTCTGGGGGGGCAGATCTCTCCCTGGATCCCTGGGTCTGGGGGGGGGCAGATCTCTCCCTGGGCTCTGCGGGGGTCTCTCTCTCTGGATCCCGGCTCCGGACCCGCAGGCAGGTCCCGCTGTCCTGACCCCCCCGCCCCCGGCCCTGGCCAATGGCAGCCGGCTCCGCTGCCGGCATCACCAGTCGCTGGGTGGAGGCGGCCGGACCGGGAACCCGACCGGGAGATGTCCCGCCGCGCCTGGGGGCCGGGCCCAGCCTCGGGGCAGCCCGCGGTCCGGGGTGGGTTTATCTCCCCGGACCTCCCGCGGCATCAGGGGATCTGTGGTACCCCTCCCCCCGCCCCCATTACAGGTGGGGAAACTGAGGCACGGAGCAGCCACGGGGCACGGGGACAGACGTGCGGCGGGGGGGTTGGCTGCAGGGGAAAGGGACGAGTGATGGGGGGGTGGGGATCCCGGCAGAGGGGGGCCCTGAGGAGGGGATCCCGGCAGAGGGGGCAGCTGGGGGGAGGGAATGGGGTGGGGAGGGAAAGGGATTCCTGGCAGAGGGGCGGCTGCCCTAGCCAGAACAGGGGATGGGCCCCATGTCTCCCAACCTGGGGATTTCACTTCCCCCGTGGGCAGGGCTGGCCCAGGCGTGTCTGAAACCCCCGTCCTGCTGCTTCCCATATTCCGGGCCCAGCTTCCCCTATTTCAGGGGTTCACAACCTTTTTCTGAGCGCCCCCCCCACCCCCCCGCTATAAATACTCCACGGCCCACCTGTGCCACAACCCCTGTGTTTCTGCGTATAAAGCCAGGGCCGGTGTTAGGGGGCAGCCAGCCAGGCCGTTCTCCGGGGCCCCACGGAGCTAAGCTGCTCAGGCTGCCGCTGCAGCCCCAGGTCGCAGGACTCGGGGCCCCTGTGGTGGGGCTTTGACTTTCTGCCCTGGCCCCTGAGAGTCTAACGCCGGCCCTGCTTGGAGCACCCCTGAAACCTGGTCCAGGCCCCCGGGAGCCCCTGTTTGAGAACCACCCCCCAATTTCCTCACAGTGCACCAGACGCTTCCCCTTGGCCCGGTGCCAACGGCAAAGCTAACGCCCCCCCACGTACCCCCTCCCCCAGCCCCCTCATGGGGAAGTGGAGGCTGGCACTTCACAGGCATCTGGGTTGCGGCTGGCCCCGGATCTCGCTCCCGGCTGCATTGGGATGTGAAACCAACCGGGCTCAGCCTGAGACACTTTCACTTCCTCTCTGACGGAGACAGAGCCTTTGATTATCCAGAGGGACTGGCCGGTTCGGGAACGGGCGGCGAGGAATGGGACACGGGCCCTTTCCCTTCCGGGGGGCGCTGGTTCCGATACGGCCCCAGCCAGGGACTGGCTGGCTCAGGGGGGCGGGGAATGGGACACGGGGCCTTTCCCTTCCGGGGGGCGCTGGTACCGATACCGCTCCAGGCCAGGGACTGGCTGGCTCAGGCGGCAAGGAATGGGAGACAGGTTCTGATCAGTGTCACGAATTTGGTGGGGCTCAGCCCAGATCCTAGCAGGGCAGGTGCCCCTGGCACGGGCAGTAACCGGCCCCTTCGCTGAGGGCTGAACTGGCCGCAGCATGTGAGCTCCCCTCCGCCCCCCAGCGGGGTCCCTGCAGGACAGGAGAGGGGGTGGGGGTGACATGGGGGGAGGGCTATGGGGCCCATGGGGAGAGGTCCGGATACAGACGGGCAGAGGCACGACAGCTCCAGGAAATAGACCTTTATTAGCAGGAGGCTGGATAAGGCACCAATACGCCGGAGTGGGGCGACCCTGGCACAGGCCGTGGGTCGGAGTCTGCCCCAGGCACGCTGCACGGCTGGAATGCTGGAGGGGGCAGAGCGGGGTACCCCTGGAGGAGAGGCACCAGGTTCCCACGGACGTGGCCCGTGTGTAGTGAGTGTGTCCGGTCTCAGCACCGTGCTGACTGCAGCTGGTCCAGGAACTGCCTTTCCCACAGTTCCCAAGGGCTGGGGGGGCTGGAATGGGGAGGGGTTTGGGGAACACGGGGCATCTCCTCATAGTTCTTCGGGCGTTTCCAGCCACTCGGAGTTCACTCTGAGGGTGAAAACACAGAACAAGGAGATTCAATGGCACGGATAGAACCCAGGAGTCTTGGTGCCCAGACCCCCTGCTCTAACCCACTAGACCCCACTCCTCTCCCAGAGCTGGGGAGGGAACCCAAGAGTCCTGGCCCACAGACCCCGCTGCTCTAACCCACTAGACACACCCCTAAGCCAGGGATGGAACCCAGGAGTCCTGGCTCCCAGACCCCGCTGCTCTAACCCACTAGACTCCCCCCATCCCCAGCTGGGGCAGCGCCCTGGCGTACCTGTGGGGCTGGGCCTGCGGGATTTGAGGAGGAGGACGATCCCGGTGACCATGAAGAAGATGCCCAGGGCGATGGCCAGGCCGCACAGCGCGTTCTCCAGCAGCTCCGACGGGATGGGGTTCTGGGGCACTAGAGACACAGCGGGGGGGGGGGGGGGAATACAGGGTGAGGTCAGGGCTACCAGGGAGATTGGGGGGGGCTCCCGGCAGCAGGGGAGGCGGGAGGTGTGGGGCACACAGGCCAAGGGTGGGGAATTAGGGAGGGATCCCAGAAGCGGGGGGGAGCTGGGGAGGTGCAGGGTCAGGTGGAGGGGGATTGGGTATGGAGGGGATCGAGTTGGGGGGGGGCTCGAATCAAGTGCAGGGGGGAAATCTCTCACCCCAATGGGCCACGGTGGAGAAGCGGTCCCTGGGCCGCATGATGGTGCAGGTGGGGAGACGTGCAGGGGAGGAATAGAAGGATGGGGGAGGATCGGGGTGTAGTGGGGAGGAACGGGGTGCAGCAGCGAGGAATAGGGTGCAGCAGGGAGGAATGGGGTGCAGCAGGGAGGAATGGGGTGCAGGGGGTGGATCAGGGTGCGGATCAGGGGGATCTCTCACCCCAGTAGGCCACGGTGGAGAAGCGGTCCCTGGGCCGCATGATGGTGCAGGTGGGGAGACACATGGGGGAGGGATAGAAGGATGGGGGAGGATCGGGGTGCAGGGGGGAGGAACGGGGTGCAGGGGAAGGATCGGGGGGGTCTCTCACCCCAGTAGGCCACAGTGGAGAAGCGGTCCCTGGGCCACGTGATGGTGCTGGTGGGGAGACATGGGGGAGGGATAGAAGAATGGGGGCAGATCGGGGTGCAGGGGGCGGATCAGGGGGATCTCTCACCCCAGTAGGCCACGGTGGAGAAGCGGTCCCTGGGCCACGTGATGGTGCTGGTGGGGAGACGTGGGGGAGGGATAGAAGGATGGGGGCAGATCGGGGTGCAGGGGGCGGATCAGGGGGGGATCAGGGGGATCTCTCACCCCAGTAGGCCACGGTGGAGAAGCGGTCCCTGGGTCGCGTGATGGTGCAGGTGTAGATGTCCCCGTCCTGCGGGGTGAACTCCAGGTAGGAATAGAGCAGGAAGCCCAGGTCCTCGGTGGGGTAGTACCGCGTGGTGTTGACGCCCTGGCTCACCGGCTCCCCCCGCCGCTGCCACGACACGGTCACCGAGGCCGGGAAGAGGTTGCCCACCTGGCAGATCAGGGTATTGGGTTTTCCCAGCTCCAGGGGCTGGGCTGTGAACACGTTGGCCATGGGGGTGCCTGCGGGGAGAGGGGAGATGGTAAGGGGGGGCCTGCGGGGGCTGGAGCACTGGGGGTATGTGGGGAGGAGGAGGGGGTGCTGGGGGGCCTGGGAAGGGGGGATGGGGTCGCTGGGGGGGATGTGGGCAGGGAGGGGGTACCACCGTAAGGGGCTTGGGCACCTGTGCAGGGGGTGCTGTGGGGTGAAGGGCCTGGGTGCACAGACACTGGGGTGCCACCGGGAGGGGGTGTGGGCACCTTGGTCTTGGGCAGGGGCAGGGCAGAATCAGTGATCGCTGGGCGCTGGGGGTGCCGTGGGGAGGGGACGAGGGCACTGGGGGAGACCGGGGGCCGGGTACCTCTGGCCTCGGGCAGGGCCTGGGCAGTATCAGTGATCGCTGGGGGTGCCGTGAGGAGGGGACGAGGGCGCTGGGGGAGACACGGGCACCGGGGGCCGGGTACCTCGGGCAGGGGCAGGGCAGTATCAGTGATCGCTGGGTGCTGGGGGAGACATGCTGGAGGAGACATGGGCGCTGGGGGAGACCGGGGGCCAGGTACCTCGGGCAGAGGCAGGGCAGTATCAGTGATTGTTGGGCGCTGGGGGGGCCGCGGGCGCTGGGGGAGACCAGGGGCCGGGTACCTCTGGCCTCGGGCAGGGGCAGGGCAGTATCAGTGATCGCTGGGCGCTGGGGGTGCCGTGGGGAGGGGACGAGGGCGCTGGGGGAGACCGGGGGCCGGGTACCTCTGGCCTCGGGCAGCATGCCCGTGGTGATGTTGGTAAGCACCGAGAGCAGTTGCCGGCACAGACTGGAGTCGTTGCGGATCTGCTCCTTGCTCTCCTGGGCGCCCAGCCAGGGCTGGAAGTCGGGCAGCCGGGGCTCCCAGCGCGCCCCCGGGAAGTCGAACGAGAAAAGCTGGTCCCCGTCAAAGGTGTCGGCCAGGCCCAGCGAGGGGCGGTCGGGCTGGCAGAACAGCACGCGGGACAGGAAGTGGGACGTGGGCGCTGCGGGAGAGAGACACCGACCGGGGTCAGCAACGGGGCACGCACACACTGTGTGCACACACACACCCTGCACATACACATGCTGTGCATACACAACCCTACACAAACAACCCCACACACTACACACTCATCATCCCCCG
The DNA here is from genome assembly GCA_036785055.1 of Emydoidea blandingii. Classification (NCBI taxonomy): domain Eukaryota; kingdom Metazoa; phylum Chordata; order Testudines; family Emydidae; genus Emydoidea; species Emydoidea blandingii. The sequence continues at coordinate 92,848,317 of JAXIVB010000007.1, forward strand.
TACACACACTGTCACACACACAATTCACACATACTGTGCACACAGTGCCCCCCGTTTTCTGTGCACACACAAGTTCACACACTCCTCATGCACACAGGCACACCCACCCTATACACACAGTCCTCATGCACACATGTTCACACACACGACTGTCATTTACATGCAAGCACACATAGTCACACACCCACAGAATCACGACAGTCCCTAAACACACACATTCCTTTGCATACACAGTCCATTCACCCACACACACACACCCTCACACTATAGCCCCTGTACACACACAGTCCCCAGGCACACACACAGCCCCCCACCACACAATGCTGCTATCCCTCACACACAAATACATATTACAACCCATGTGTAAGCACACTCTTCCCATACACCCACACTGCACACCCTGTACACACAGCCACACATATGCATTAAATACCCTATATACACACACAGTCTGCATGTGCACATAGTGACAAAACACACCACAAGCCCCCCAACTGCACACCTACACAATCACACACAACCAACCCCCCCCACACTCTGCACTCCCCTGTGTGCACAATCACACACACACACAAAATCTACTGCCACGCCACCCTTCCATTTACATGGTTACACACCCTGCAAACCCATACACACCCAGCAATACCCATGAACACAACATCCGACATGGACACACACTGACAGAGCAGGGATAGCTTCCTCCCCACACACACTCAGGCAGTGCCTGGCTAACCCTTGGGAAGTGCTTACTCTCACGCACACACAGTATAGCACACCCTATTTACACACAATCTCCATGCACGCCCAATTCCACACACACTTACACAACCCCGACACACATTCACCCCCCCACAAAAACAAACACTCCCCCGAGATGCACCTGTACACACACAATCCCACACACTGTCCCCATGTGCACACACAATCATTCTCAGACACAGTCCCCCTGTACATACACACAGTCTCCTTCTACACAGACACACAATCTTTATGTGCACACAATCCCCTCGTAAACACACACAACCACATACACAATCCCGGACCATGCCCACACAACCCCCGTGTGCACACACACAACCACACATACCATCCCCGAGCATGCACACCCAACCATACAACCCCCGTGTGCACACACAATCCCCTTGTGCACACACACGGTGACACACACACAATCCCCTTGTGCACACACACGGTGACACACACACAATCCCCTTGTGCGCACACACAAACACACACAAAACCCCCGTGTGCTGACACACACAATCCCCTTGTGCACAGAACACACACACTGGCCGTGCAATGATCCCCCCGCCAGTAACGCCCGTGGGCAGCTCCTACCCTCTGTGGCGGCGGTGGCCGCCGCCCCCCGCAGCAGGCCCAGGGCCAGCAGCAGCCCCCAGCAACCGGGCGCCTCCATCCCCGCCGGGCTGCCTCTGCTCCCGTCCCGGCCCGGGCTCCCGGGGCATCCCCGGCCGGCTGCCGGCCAATCCGCGCGCGCCCCGCCGCCTCCTGGCCAATGGCTGGGCCCCGCCACCCCTTGTCACCTGTTACCAGGGAGATGCCCGCAGCGGAGGGCCGGGGAGCGCAGATGGGCGGCCGGGAGGCCGGGATGGGGACACGTGGGAGGGTCCGAGGCCAGGAGGGACCATTGCGAGCATCTGGTCTGACTCCTGGCTAGACAGGCCAGAGCCCTGCTCCGGATTCACTCCAGATAGCCCCTGCTCCGGATTCACTCCTGTCTAGACAGTCCAGAGCCCTGCTCCGGATTCACCCCAGATAGCCCCTGCTCCAGATTCACTCCTGTCTAGACAGTCCAGAGCCCTGCTCCCGATTCACCCCAGATAGCCCCTGCTCCAGATTCACTCCTGTCTAGACAGGCCAGAACCCTGCTCCGGATTCACACCAGATAGCCCCTGCTCCAGATTCACTCCTGTACAGCACAGGCCAGAGCCCTGCTCCGGATTCACCCCTGTACAGCACAGGCCATAGCCCTGCTCCAGATTCACCCCAGATAGCCCCTGTTCCGGATTCACCCCTGTATAGACAGGCCAGGGCCCTGCTTTGGATTCACCCCTGGCTAACCCAGAGCTGATCTCTTTGGGATGTCCACACAGCAAAACAAAACCTGGGGCCGCGCAGAGCCAGGGTCTGCAGACGTGGTCGGCAATGCCAGTGTTTCCCCCAGGAATTGAACTTGGAGGGGAGAGGGTGTTGGAATTTCCAGGGGGTGAAGGGCGAGGCCGTGAGGGCGAAGATGCATCATACGGTTTCGCCAGGAAGGCCATTCGGCGCTAAGTCTCGGCCCCATGTTCTAGACAGGATAAAACACCAATAAACAGCAGCCTTGGGGCTGAGGATGATTTATTGTTGTTTATAAATCAGAATTTGTCATTATCAGGTCGGCCAATGTGGCCGAAAGGAACGCGCCGGGCGCCGGCTGCTGGCACTGCCAGCACAAACACAGCGATGTGAGGAGACGGGTCGTCATTCCTCCTTTCAAACCTGTTGTGTGTTTTCAGGGACGAGCCTTTTATCACCTATCGGCTTTGAACGGGACTGTTCAGGTTTCAGTTTCAATTCAAATTTCCAACCAGACTAAACTGAACTGTTTTCAAACTAGAACATTTGGGGGGGAAACGGATCTAGTTGGAAAATGACTAAAGTGGCAACTCTGCATAGAACGAGTTGACCACTACGGGATATGGGGGCGCTCGAGGGGGTGCACACCCCGCTGGGGGGGGGGGGGTAGGGAAAATGGGCTCAGGCATTGGACCTGGGGTGGGTGCAGAACCCGAGCTCCAGCCCCAGCCCAATGGCTACACGGCTATTTTTAGTGCTGTCACATGAGCCCCAGTCTGTAGACCCCACCCGGGGTCTGAGACTCACTGCTGGGGAGGGGGGTGGTTGCCATGTAGACACACCCTGACAACCCCCCCCACATCTCAGAGCTATGCATTGCCGGGGACGGAGAACCCACCGCTGCCTGGGCATCTTGTCCCGGTCGTTAGTTCCACTGGGGTAGAAATTCGCACCTTATTTCCAGTCAGAATTTGTCCAGCTTCAACTTCCAGCCATAGGAGCTCGTTAGACCTTTGTCGGGGCTGGGCCAGTGGGCACCTGGCCAGTGGGGTGCCCCCAACGCAAAGCCTCCCTGCGTCCTTGTGCTCTCCCATCTGTCTGTCTCTCTGCACAGCCCTGAGCCAGGACAGCAGCCTGTCCGCACCCCAGCGAGAGAGAGAATAATTAATAATAGGAGGCGAATAAGAGGGGACTTGAAAACAATAATGGCTAGCTCGTCCCATCAGCAGCTCTCAACGCATTGTACAAGGATCATTATTCCCCTCATACAGAGGGGGAAACTGAGGCACAGAGAGGGGTCTGACTGGCTAATGTCACCCAGCAGAGCCAGGTACAGAAGCCAGGTTTCTAGCCACTAGGGAACACTGTCTCTCCTCTAGTTAGACTGTGGAACTCATGACCACAAGACCTCACTGGGGCCAAGAGCTCAGCGGGACCCCCAAAGGGTGGGAGATTTCTATGGACAGTGAGACAATCCAGAATGACACTAGATAGGATCAAACATCAATTGATTGGGGATGTAAACTCTCAGCCCCAATCTGATATGGCTGGGGCGTGGGGACTCATCCCCTGGGGGCAGGTCAGCCCATCCGTGTAGGGCTTTTGCCCCGTCTCTGGAGTAGCTGGTGCTGGCCGCTCTCGGAGACGGGATGCCGGGGTAGATGGGCCCATTGATCTGATCCAGTGCAGGAATTCCACGGTTCCATAGCTAGAAAAATTAGTGACATGATAATAATACAATGCTAATTCTGCTTTGCTCTCCAGCCCCTGCATCTGCATCCCATTAGAAGTATTTCCTCCGGGAGCCACTTTGGGATCCTTCTGCTGAGTGTATTCATTTAAAGCCATGACCTTTATGCCTCATCAATGGAGTTACAGTGCCTCTATTTAATTTACCTTCATAGAATGGCCTGTTTTGAATGACTCTTCTGGGCTCTGAGAGACTCAAGGCTTTCAGCTGAATAGGTTACAGAATTCACCTTCCATTGGGCAGGTCTGCACTGGAGGTTTTATTAACCCAAGTTAATTACCTGACAATTAACCTGCCTTTACAAATGCTAGTCAGGGCACCCAGTGGGCCTGGCACCATGAAATCCAAGGGAGTTGAAGCTAGATACATTCAGAGTAGAAGTGAGAGGCAATTCTTTAAACAGTGCGGGGAACTAACCTGGGCTCTGGTGGATTCTCCATCACCTGGAGTCTTTACATCAAGATTACAGCTCTTTCTAAATAGGGTGCCCAGACAGCAAGTATGAAAAATCAGGACAGACTGCGTGTGTGTGTGTGTGGGGGGGAAGGGGGAATAGGGCGCCTATATAAGAAAAAGCCCCGAATATCGGGACTGTCCCTATAAAATCGGGACATCGGGTCACCCTATTTCTAAAGGGCAAACTGGAGCTCAGCCAGGGCTGTGGGCTTGATGCTGAGTGGCTGAGATCCTCTGCCTGTGATGTAGAGGGGGTCAGACTACAGGGGACCCTTCTGGCCTTTATCTATTAATCAAACTTCATGTGGGATACAAACATTTGCAGCTTGTCTCGTGGAACAGAGGCTGTGTGGCCAGCTCTCTCGCGGCCGGTGAGTGACGTCTCAGCTCCCGGGGTCGTGAGATTGTATAAGAACCTCGGCGCTCGTCTTTTAAAAAGTAAGTTGTTAACCCTAACGGTTGTGGAGAAAATCTTGAAGCGATGATCCCAAACGGCTCAAAAAACCAAACAAGAATAGGAGGCGAGTAGAAAGAACCCAGCCGTTATTACTTTCTTTACATTGCATGATTTCTGCGGCTCTGGCTCACAATGGGTTCTCCGTCAGGGGCAATTTTTACATCAAGCGGGGCGGTTTTTCTAAAAGCTGTTCTAGCTCAAACCGGGGTTAATTCGGGGTAGCCCTGTGGCCTGGAAGCTGCTAGCCTGGATGGTCACAGTGGTCCCTTCTGGTCCTGGTCTCACTGAGCTTTGAATGCAGGGGTGTGTGAAAGTAGAATGAATTATATTGTAAAAATAGACTGGATTAAAGAAATGCTGTATGTTCCTTTAAGCAGGAATAAGGAATGTTGAAATATAGTGGTCAGGAAGAGAAACATTAAGGTATGAAACAATGGGTCCACTTAAGCTAATGGTGGGACATTAACAGGAGATCTGTAAGAGTTAGTAAGGAAATAAGATATGTATGTCTAGCCCCAGGTAAACTTATCAATTCTGCTTCCTTTTGTTACCTTGTTAAGTTCGTGCCCTTTTATCTGTATAAATAAGATGGTTTGAGTCTTGCCTGGTGCTCACATTATCTGGGTGAATTAGCAGAGCACTCTTAGCAGAGTGGTTTGACAAATTGTGAGTCCTGAATCTGACTTTGATAGGTGCCACCGCTTGCCCCCCAATGATCTGGATTGTACCCCAGGATGTGACCAGGGGGGTTGAGGAGATGCTGGAACTATTTATCCCTGACCCTTGCAGAGGAGTTAATGTCACTTTTTACCATCATTCCTCCTGAGTTAATTGCATGCAAATCACAACCTTCAGGTCCTGTCCCTGGGGTCATTGTTCAAATGGTTGGGATGTGTCTCTGGACTAACCTTTCCAAACTACTTCACACCATTGAGTTAAACTGCAATTTAATAATGCCAGTGGAACTTTTGTACCTTTAATTTCAGCTGTGATTTTAACTGTGTGAACGGTTTGCACAGCCCAGATCTGAGCCCTGGAAGATTCACAGCTGGGCTGAATTAACACCTCATTGAGCTGAATGGGGTTTTGCTGAAGCCGTTATTTATTTCCTGCAACACTGTCTGGCTGACAGGGTAAGAAGTGACAGGGTTCACTCCATCTTTGCTGCAAAATTAAATAGAAATCTATTTTTTTTAATCAAATCTTAAACTCTGCAGAAGACGGCACTAAGACTAAAATCTTGCAAACTGCCCCAGGGCCTGAAGTCAGTTTCGGCAGCAGCTAGATCCCAATATCTATTTGCTTTTAAATTCCCTTCTGCTCAATTTTAGGCTTGATCCTCTCATGCCCTAGAGGCAGTATGGAGTGAGCGTTCAGTGCTTTACAGCACTGGTGTGTCTTCTCGGAGAGGGACCTGCATGTATTTTGCAATATGTGATTTCATATTGCATTGCCCACCGCTCTTTTACTTTGCAGAATTGGCGATAATATTTCACAGAGCGCTGCCCTGTTTTATGCTGTAATATGCTGTCGTGCATCGCATTGCATTTTCTCTTGTATTGCCTAGAATGATTTCCTGGGTATATTTTTCCATTTTTATAGTGCATTGTATTAGTGACTATCGTATGGTTTTATTTCACTTGACATCAAACTGCATTGCATGATTTCAGTGCAGGGTTGTGCATTGTATAGTCACAGTGCACAGGCCCGGAAGCTATGCAGTTACGAGCTAGAATTCCTATAGCTAAACCCCAGTACTGTGATGTACATGTGTGACCGGGCTCCCAGGGGGCCACACTGGAGTTACTCAACTAGGGGGAACTGCAAAGAATGGGGCAGACAATCCCCAAAGCTGGTGGATATTCCAACACTTGGATTCACTAAGCCAGCACAACATAGTTCCCTTAAAGCAACCTGGCCTTGGGCTCCCACCCAGCCAGCCAAGTCAAATATGATGACGATTACTGAAAATCATATAAGAAAGTTCTACCGATCCCCAAAGGATCAGACAAATTACCTCCCGGGTTAATGAATATTCCAGATCTTACCCAAATACACACTACAGCCAATTCTTATTAACTAAACTAACATTTATTTAAAAAGAAAAGAGAATATTGGTTAAAAGATCAGTATACATGCATACACTAGTACAGATCTGAGATCAGATTCATGGTAGAGATGGGGAGCTTTGCAGTTGCAAAGAGTTCTTCCAGAATCAGTCCATACGTGATAGTCCAATGTTCATACTCAGGGTGATCCAGATTAGGACTGGAGATCTCAGCCTTACGACTTAAGCTTCCCCTGCATCAAACATCAAGCAGAACTGAACTAAAAAGGATCAGGACGCAAGGTTTTTTTATACAGTTCCAGGCCTTCTCTTGACAGCTTGGGGTCCCTAGGTGAACAATAGGCAATCATGGAGACTTTGAAGTAGACCTATTTCCTAAGCATCACCGGTAATTAGCTACACAGATTAATATACGGCAATTGCCTGTTTTTCAAACATTTGCAGATGATCTGCTGTACATTTCAAAGAGAGATGAATACAGTGATATCATAGAACCATAGAAGATTACAGTTGGAAGAGACCTCAGGAGTCATCTAGTCCCACCCCCTGCTCAAAGCAGGACCAATTCCCAACTAAATCATCCCAGCCAGGGCTTTGTCAAGCCGGGCCTTAAAAACCTCTAAGGAAGGAGATTCCACCACCTCCCTAGGTAACCCATTCCAGTGCTTCACCACCCTCCTAGTGAAATAGTGTTTCCTAATATCCAACCCAGACCTCCCCCACTGCAACTTGAGACCATTGCTTCTTGTTCTGTCATCTGCCACCACTGAGAACAGCCGAGCTCCATCCTCTTTGGAACCCCCCGTCAGGTAGTTGAAGGCTGCTATCAAATCGCCCCTCACTCTTCTCTTCTGCAGACTAAATAACCCCAGTTCCCTCAGCCTCTCCTCGTAAGTCATGTGCTCCAGACCCCTAATCATTTCCGTTGTCCTCCGCTGGACTCTCTCCAATTTGTCCACATCCTTTCTGTAGTGGGGGGCCCCAAAACTGGACGCAGTATTCCAGGTGTGGCCTCACCAATGCCAAATAGAGGGGAATAATCACTTCCCTCGATCTGCTGGCAATGCCCCTACTTATACAGCCCAAAATGCCGTTAGCCTTCTTGGCAACAAGGGCACACTGTTGACTCATATCCAGCTTCTCGTCCACTGTAACCCCTAGGTCCTTTTCTGCAGAACTGCTGCCTAGCCATTCGGTCCCTAGTCTGTAACAGTGAATGGGATTCTTCCGTCCTAAGTGCAGGACTCTGCACTTGTCCTTGTTGAACCTCATCAGGTTTCTTTTGGCCCAATCCTCTAATTTGTCTAGGTCCCTCTGTATCCTATCCCTACCCTCCAGCGTATCTACCACTCCTCCCAGTTTAGTGTCATCTGCAAACTTGCTGAGAGTGCAGTCCACGCCATCCTCCAGATCATTAATTAAGATATTGAACAAAACCGGCCCCAGGACCGACCCCTGGGGCACTCCGCTTGATACCGGCTGCCAACTAGACATGGAGCCATTGATCACTACCCGTTGAGCCTGACGATCTAGCCAGCTTTCTATCCACCTTACAGTCCATTTATCCAGCCCATACGTCTTTAACTTGCAGGCAAGAATACTGTGGGAGACCGTATCAAAAGCTTTGCTAAAGTCAAGGAATAACAAGTCCACTGCTTTCCCCTCATCCACAGAGCCAGTTATCTCCTCATAGAAGGCAATTAGGTTAGTCAGGCATGACTTGCCCTTGGTGAATCCATGCTGACTGTTCCTGATCACTTTCCTGTCCTCTAAGTGCTTCAGAATTGATTCCTTGAAGACCTGCTCCATGATTTTTCCAGGGACTGAGGTGAGGCTGTGTGACGCAGCAGGGAGTGGGGCAGGTTGACCTGGGAATGTCATCTAGTTTTACTGGGACTGTCTGCATTGGGGATGGGAGAGCAGGGGGTGACTTTACTTGAGGGATCATACCTGAGCCTGTAACCTGAGCCAGGAGGGGGGTGGGGCAGGTGACACCTTTGCCCGGAAAACTGGACAAAGGCTGGAGGAAGAGCCAGGGGGAGGGTGGAAGGAGAAAGCTGCAGTGGAGTTTCAGTTTGAAGCTGGCTGGGGAAACGGAGGGAACCCCCAGGGTTGGGATCTAAGCTCCCTGCCCTCCAGAGGGACTTGACTGAGGGGTCCTGGTTGTACCTACACGCTCTGTTTGGGACTGTGCTCCTGTCATCTAATAAACCTTCTGTTTTACTGGCTGGCTGAGAGGAATCGCAGGAAGAGGGGGGTGCAGGAGCCTGACTCCCCCACACTCCGTGACAGGCTCCAGCTATCCCTCCCCCACATGTTGACTGTTTCTCATCACCTTCCTCTCCTCCAAGTGCTTCAGAATTGATTCCTTGAGGACCTGCTCCATGATTTTTCCAGGGACTGAGGTGAGGCTGTCCGGTCTGTAGTTCCCCGGGTTCTCCTTCTTCCCTTTTTAAAAGATGGGCACTATATTTGCCCTTTTCCAATCATCCGGGACCTCCCCCGATTGTCACGAGTTTTAAAAGATAATGGCCAATGGCTCTGCAATCACATCAGCCAAGTCCCTCAGCGCCCTTGGATGCATTAGATCCAGCCCCATGGCCTTGTGCATGTCCAGTTTTTCTAAATAGTCCTTAACCTGTTCTTTCACCACTGAGGGCTGCTCACATCCTCCCCATACTGTGCTGCCCACTGCAGCTGTCTGGGAGCTGACCTTGTCTGTGAAGACTGAGGCAAAAAAAAGCATTGAGTACTTCAGCTTTTTCCACATCCTCTGTCACTAGGTTGCCTCCCCCATTTAGTAAGGGTCCCACACTTTCCCTGACCTTCTTCTTGTTGCTAACATACCTGTAGAAACCCTTCTTGTTACCCTTCACATCCCTTGCTAGCTGCAAGTCCAGTTGTGCCTTGGCCTTCCTGATTACACCCCTGCATGCTCTAGCAATATTTTTATACTCCTCCCTGGTCATCTGTCCAAGTTTCCACTTCTTGTAAGCTTCCTTTTTGTGTTTAAGCTCACCGAAGATTTCTCTGTTAAGCCAAGCTGGTTGCCTGCCATATTTGCTATTCTTTCCGCACATTGGGATGGTTTGTTCCTGCGCCCTCAATAAGGCTTCTTTAAAATACAGCCAGCTCTCCTGGACTCCTTTCCCCCTCAATTAGCCTCCCAGGGGATCCTGCCCATCAGTTCCCTGAGGGAGTCAGAGTCTGCTTTTCTGAAGTCCAGGGTCTGTATTCTGCTGCTCTCCTTTCTTCCTTGTGTCAGGATCCTGAACTCAACCATCTCATGGTCACTGCTGCCTAGGTTGCCACCCACTTCTACTTCCCCTCCCAATTCTTCCCTGTTTGTAAGCAGCAGGTCAAGAGGAGCTCTGCCCCTAGCTGGTTCCTCCAGCACTTGCACTAGGAAGTTGTCCCCAGCACTCTCCAAAGGCTTCCTGGATTGTCTGTGCACTGCTGTATTGCTCTCCCAGCAGATGTCACTACGTGTACAGTCCATTTAAACGTTAATATTTCGTTTGGTCTCTGATTTAAGAGAATACAGCATAGACAGGGACTGTTTGATTACATTGTTAACCTCTAACAAGATATATGGAAACACACAAAACACAAACATTATCTACCAAAATGTCTCTAAGGGTTGAATTTGGGTCATGTATCCTGCAGGATGCTTAACCGTTTCTGGTCTTGCATCACAACATGTTTAAACTCTAAGCACTAGAATCATTCCACTGTACTACCTGTGTGAGTAAAATCATCCATTTAAGTGTTAGCAGGACTAGGACCATTTAAAATTCCTTCTAAGTTTGCCTTCCACCACTTCATGCCGTATTCTTCTTGCTTTGCACGTGCTGAATTTCCAATTCCATAGCATCTGTGCTTTGCACTATTAATTAGTGTGCAAATGGAAATTCTGCAATGCATTGTCCTGCTTTGCACTTTTCAATGGTAGAGCGCAGATGCTGCATGCCCGCTGCACTATTTGACTGCGCACTGTTGCACGCAGCGTGGGGTTATTGCTATCGGCAGCCTGCCAGTCCGTAGTGTGGGTGTCTGCCGCACCCTGCATGCCAACATGCTCCCTCACTTCCTCGCACGCGCGCCCCTGCAGGGTTGTCCCGTTGCACACTGCAGGCGGTTGCCTGCACTCGGCACTGCCCAATTCCCACTGCGTCGTGACTCTAGCTGCCCGTGCAGTGACAAACGCGCCCTTGCTCACGTTGCTGGCCCCAGGGACACTGCACCCCTGTTAGCACTGCAGTCACATGCACGACAAACGCTGCACGCTCCCCCGGGCACTGCAGAGCCGCTGCCGCCCCTCCCCCGCAGCTCGCGGCCGGCCCCGCCCAGCCCTGGAGGGGGTGGGGGTGGGGGAGTCGGGTCTGCAGCGAGAGGCCAACGCGCATGCGCCCCCTCCCCGCGCATGCGCACTGGGCTCCTTGTGCCGCCGCCATGCTGACATTAACCCAAAGCAGGAGCCCGGGGGGGCCTGGTGGGAAGGGCCCCCCCCGCGGGCCCCGGTTCTCGGACGCGGTCGGCGCGCGGACCCCCAGCGGCTTTCCCGGCACCGAGCGGGGGGGATCGGCCCCCGAGGGGGGGAAAGAGCGAGTTGGCGCATCACGTGATGGCGGGGAGCCAATCAGCGCGGCGGTGACGTAGGCGGCGGCTCCCTCCGCCCCGGGATGTGTTGGGCCCCCGCCCGGGCGGGGCGCCGCGGGGATTACGGCCGGGCTCCGCCGGGGGCCGAGGAGATGGGACCCCCGCACCCCGGGCCGGGGCTTTGCCGCCCCCCCGGCAGCCCATGCGGTGAGTGCTTCGTGTGCCTTTAACGGCGGGGGGGGGGGGGAGGGGGAGAGCCACGTGGCGTGCGGAGCTGTCAATCAACCGTGTGCCCGCCTTCTTGCTGGTTGTCCGCCAATCGGGGCCGAGGATGGCGGTGATTGACGAGTGCAAAGGGCCTCGCGCCGATCGATGGGTCACGTGGTCTGCTGGGGGGGGCGCCACTATTGTGTGGGGCCGAACTGGGGGGGGTGGGGGGAGTAAGGTGCTGTAACGAACAGTCTAGGGGGGTAATTAGCAAAAATTAGCATATGTCTTAATAATTGGGGGAAACTGGGGTGGGGCTGAGGACAGGCACTTGGGGGGCTGGGGATTCCTGGGGCACAGGGGCCAGGCATGACAGGGGTGGGGGTCACTGGGGGGGAAGGGGGCAGCGAGAGCCTGGGGGGGGCGGTCCCTGGAGTGGGGGTCACTGGGGGGGGCAGTGAAAGCCTGGGGGGGGGCTGGTCAGGGCCTAGAGGTTGTTGGGTGGGGAGAGCTCCCTGGAGTGGGGGTCACTGTGGGGAAGGAGGGAAGTGAGAGCCAGGGCAAGGAGGGCTGAGGGGTCGCTGTGGAGAGGGGGCTGAAGGAGCTAGGGGTGGGGATTGCTATGGGGAAGGGGGGCAATGGGACCCTGGGTAGGATCCCTGGAGTGGGGGTCACTCGGAGTAGGGGGAGTCCTTGTGGGGAAGGCGAATGGGGTGTCCCCGTAGCTCTGGGTTTGCGGCTGGGGTTCTGTGGGACGGGTGTTCTCTTAGCTTGGGATCTGGGTTTCGCCCGGGGTAGGGGCAACAGTTACCAGAGCGGGGGCTGGTTTCACCTTGGCCCAGGGTCTGTTGCTGACCTTGGGCAAAGGGGGTATTTGCCCCTCGGATAAGCAGCCATGGGGGTGACCCAGACAGGGGATTTGCTGTGAGTGAGAGACGGGTGGAGAGCTGGTGCCAACTATCAAAGATACTTAAAACCAAATAGTAGCACAAAGCAACCGTATGAAATCACTGGGTTGAATGAAAACAACCAGGAAAAATGAGGTTCAAATCTGCCTGGGCCTTCCCAGCTCTTCACTCCCTGCAGAGCAAGGGGGGTGTTTAGAGGGGATAGTAATGGGGTTAAACACCCCCAAATCCCTAGGATCACCCCCCCCCCATCCACGTCTATCCCTGCAGGAGTGATCACTGCAGTTAAGGCAGCAAAGCAGTTTCCAGTATAATATATCTAACTTATTTCCTGGTGCGAATCATGCAGCAGCAGGCGAGAAGCAGTGAAAATGCTGTGTCACGGCTGTAGGAGGGAGCGGGCCCTGCACCAGGGGGTGGGACCGCCTAGCACAAAGACCTGGTGACTTCAGGGGCTGAAATGACTCATGTGCCTCGCTGTCTGCCTCGTGTTACCACCCTGGAGGGGCAGCGCCTGATCCTTTCAGGGGGTTATTAGGGCATCAGGCCTGGGATCTGCGCTAACGCGACTAGGGCTTTCCATCTAAAATGGCCGCTGCAGACAGACCTGAAGGGTGGGATCCACCTCCTCACCGTGTGTGGCACTAACCCCCCGTTCTGAGATCACTGATCCCCCTTCCCCCCCACGCCACCACCTTCCCTTCTGGGGGGTCAGCTCTGGACCGAGGCGTGAGCGGGGAATTTCCATCTCACTGAATCAGGGAGGATGAAATGTGGAGAGACAAGGAGGGGCGGGGACGGACAGGCAGAGAAGAGGGAGGGAGCCCACGCCTGCCCGCAGGAAAAGGGGGGTGAAAAACCACCAGACGCCCCCTCAAGTTACCCCGTAATCGTTCTCCTTTCCCCGCCCTCCGGAGAGCTTTCGGGAGGAGATTTGCTGCCTATATTAAAGGGGAGGCGGAGGGAGGGGGGAGCTGCCAAGATGGCGGCTGCCTGCACCTTGGAGACAGCCTGACAACAGAGGGGAGAGAGAGAACGAAACATGTTTCTAGGCCGAAACCCTTTAGTTCCATCCGCGTTCCTTTGTGTTTTGGGAGAAGCCCTGTTCACTTACCTTTGCTAGTCACTTTGGGGGGGTTTCAGAGTAGCAGCCGTGTTAGTCTGTATCCGCAAAAAGAACAGGAGTACTTGTGGCACCTTAGAGACTAACAAATTTATTTGGGGGGGGTATGACTCTAGAAACCCCACATCTGCCCCCTCTGTGGGGACGTTTAACCCTTTTGGGGAGCCAAGCCCGCTCCCTAACGGGGTTCCGTGTCCCTAAGCTGAGCTGGTCCCACGGTGTGAAAGGTGCCGTAGCATAAGGTGGTGGTCATTGTGTGTGTGTGTGGGGGGGGATGGCGCCATTAGCATCCACGCTGTGGGGGGCTCAGCTCAGAAGGGGTGTCGGGTGTGGAGACAGGAATTCCTGTGGGGTTTCTGTTTGCGTTCTGTGGTACACGGGAACGGTGGTGGTGTCTGTGCTCGGGGGGGTTGTAGGCGAGGGTTGTAGTGAGTGCCCGGGGGGGGGGGGGGGGAGTGGTAGTGCCACAGGGGGATTGGAGTAGTTTTCTGACAGTATTTTTGGTGACGTCCGTGTTTTATCGGGGTTTGGTGGGATTGAAGGGGACGGTGCTGTTGACATCTGTGCTGATGGAGAGGCTGGAGAGGGGTTGGCATGAGAGCAGGCGGGGGGAGGGAGTTAGATGTTAGCATTGTGGGGGGCATAGGGATGCGTTTCTGGCGGGAATTTGGGTACCCCCCCATGTTTGGGGGGGATTAACGGCGTATGTGGGGTATGGCTGCGATTGGAGGGGATGATGCTGTTGACTTGCGTTGTGGGGGCTGGAGAGGGGTTGACGTGAGTGAGGAGGGTTGTGTGAGAATGGATGGGGGCATAGGGATGCGTTTCTGGTGGGAATTTGGGTACCCCCATGTTTGGGGGGATTAACTGTGTATGTGGGGTATGGCTGGGATTGGAGGGGACGGTGCTGTTGACATCTGTGCTGATGGGGTTGGTATGAGAGCAGGATGGGGGGGAGATGTTAGCATTGTGGGGGGCATAGGGATGCGTTTCTGGTGGGATTTCGGGTACCCATGTTTGGGGTACGGCTGGGATGGGGGGACGGTGTTCTGATGGGGGGCTGGAGAGGGGTTGGCGTGAGAGCAGGATGGGGAAGGCATAGGGATGCGTTTCTGGCGGGATTTCGGGTACCCATGTTTGGGGTACGGCTGGGATGGGGGGACGGTGCTGTTAGGGTCTGAGCAGAGGCTGGACTGAGCGCCAGTTGGCACAAGTGCCAGGTTAGTTTTGGGGGGCACCAGGCAGGTTTCTGGCAGGTCGGTGGGGGCCTTTCCCCGTCTCTTGCGGCGGGGGGCGCTGGGGATGTCCGTGTCTGGGCCCAGGCTGGGGGGTGGCGTGAGTTAGGGGGCACTTTGTGACAGGACTTTTGGAGCGGGTCGCTGTGTACTGGGGTTCGCTGTGCCTGTGGGGCGCACTGGCGGCAGCGCGGGGGACTTGTAGGCAGTGGGGCGGCGCAGGGGCCGTCTGAAGGGAGCAGCCGCTTTATTGTCCGCCCTCTTCCCTGCTGCAGCTCAAAATGGCGCTTCCCTCCTCTCCCCCTCCCCCGCGGGGAGCAGAACAACAACATCCAACTGCCAGTTCCAACGGTCGCCCCGCCCCCACGTGACTCGGCAGCCAGTTAGCCTGCAACGAATGGCAGCGCTGGCCAATGGCAGCGCGCGCCGCCTAGGCCGGCGGCTCGAGCGCCTTACGAGGGGGCGGGGAAGAGGGGGTATGTGACTGATGGTTATGGAGACCCATCAGAACGCGGCGTCTGGCAAGCTTCCGCCCAATGAGCCGGCGAAGGGGCGAGCCCGGATGGCGGGGTGATGTCACATCTGTCGCCACCCAATCAGAGGCAAGCCGCTGTCTATATAAGGCCGACCGGAGACAGGCCGAGAGGCGCCATTTCGCCGAAGCGGAGGAAGGAGCTGGTCGAGGCCTGGTCCGTGAAGGGGGCGGACTCAATCCGGATCCATCCTCCGCCGGGCAGCCCCCAACCCCCGCCTCCACACCACCGACGGGCTCGCAGGACCTCCCCGGTTTCCGTAGAGACCCCTGCCTGCGGCCTCGAGGGCCCTCGCAGAACGCCCCCATCCCCCTGGCGGCCAAGATGGAGCCGGACCAGTGATCCCAGTACAATCCAGTGCCATCCGCCTCCCTGACGGGGACCATCCTTCCGGGGACCGGCCTCTACGGGCAGAGGAGGCGCCGGGGGACCCAGCGAGCCCTATATTGACCGGAGCCCGACAGGATTTGGAGCCCGTCGGGGGCTCCGAAGAGGGGGCCCCCACCCTGCATCCCCCCGCCCTTCAGCAGCCGCCGCCGCCATTTTCTTTGCTTCCATTCATGTAAACCCGGTGAATGGTGCTGGGGTCCCCGCCTGGCTGGAGACCATCGGCTCCGCTGCTGTGCATGGGCCCGGCCCCCGGCTGCTGCTAGCCTGAGCCCCTGCGCCTGGTTCTAGCCCGCTGGCGGGGAGGGGAGGGGGTGCCAGGCTTGTCCCCCTCCCCTAGCGCCTTCCCCCCCCCCCCCGGCGTGTTGGGGGGAGCCGCCGCCCGCCCGCCTGTCCTCCGTCGGTGATGCTCGGCAGCGGGCAGCCCTGCACCCCGCGGCGCGGGAACAGCATGTGTCACTAGCGCGCCTCCCCCCGCATCCTGGCAAAGTGGGGGGGTCACCCGAGGCCCCAGCATCTGGAGGAGGAGGCGGAGGTGGACTCTTGGGGGAGAGACCCTGGAAAGCAGCCGCTGCAGGCATGTTGCAGAATGTGAATCCCCACAACAAGTAGGTGCCCGGCTCGCTCCTGGGGGGCGGGGCTGGGCTCGCCCCTGTTTGCATTTGGTGGGGGCGGCATTGCTGGGTGGTATGGCGGCAGTGGGTTTGTGGGGCGCCTTGGCTGCACTGCTGCGGGGGGTACTATGCAAAGCTGTTTTACACTGGGGGGGGGGGATGGTGTGTGCTCTGACCCGCTGTCCTGTGTTAGAGGGCTTGGGTTTATTTACACCCTCACGTCCCATTCCTGGGGTCCATGGCGGGACTGGGGCCTGTGGCTGGTTTGCAGCGGGTATACCTTGCATTTGTATTCAGCACTCCTTTCTGAGCACTGTTGTGTGTTACCTGGGGGAGCGTGTCTGTCTATGCTGTGTTAGGGTTTGCATTGATCCCGTTGTATGGTAGCAGGGGCCTGGCACCCCGCGTTTCTGCAATGCACAGTTAATTGGGGCTGCTAGTGCCTACTTACAGGTGTGTCCCTTGCCTGCTGTTGTGACTGCCTGTGGAGGTACTGTTCAGCTGTGTAGTAACTATTTGCGTTATGATGTTAATTGGGAGTGCCAGACCCTGCCAATGTATTTGTGGAGTGGGTTTTTCTGAAACAGTGCATTAAATGGGGGTGCTCTGCCTCTGGGGTTCCTGTATTCTGCAGGGAGTTTATGCATTTGATGGCTTGGGTTTATTTACACAGAATCCGTTTCTATCGTGCTCTTCATTGGGGGATGCCCTTATTTTAGTAGCTGTTGGCTGTCCTGGCCTGTGTTTTGGGTGTGAGAAGATGCTGGGTCTGCACCTGCCACGTGTTGGCGGTATGTGCATGGGTACTCAGACCTGGGCTGAGGTAGGGCTGTGCTGTCACTGCAGTTGTGCCTTAGGGCAGCAGGGTCGTTGGAGTGGGGTCTGGGGCTTGGGAGGGGTGAGTTTTCTGTGCAGTCATGCTTGTGGCAAAGGGAGGAGGGCTGCAGTGGCCGGTGAGTCAGGCACATGTCAGCCCTGTGTGCGTGGCCAGTTTGCCAGCTTGCCCCTGGCCTGCTCCCACCACTGTTCACTAGCCTTGCCCCTCTGGGAGAGAAGGGAGGTTGCTCCTAGTCCTTGGAGGTAGAAAGATTGGATTCATAGGTTCATGTTAAGGCAAGAAGAAGGGGTCATTAGGAACAGATCTGATTTGTACAAGCAACACAGAGGCTTCTCCTCAGTGATCCCTGCTTCCAGCCCCCTTGTTATCTCGAGTGGCTGAGAGGGGACAGGGGTGAGGTCAACCCTTTGGGATTGCTTACAACCTCAGCCTGTCTCCAGACTCCCCAAGGGGACCACCTGGGCTGGACCTGACACTGAACCAACCCAAACAGAAGCAATACGCTTCTCAGGTGTGGACTAGATCTGCTAAGTGGCTTTTCAACTCCACTCCAGTGACCCCCTCCTCCATTGCTGAGCAAAGGATGGGAGCATCTTGCTTCTGGCTCTCTCCAGACAGAGGGTGTGGGGCAGGGTCATGTGTTGGCGACACTGCTCTGTGGGGTGGTGCAGCACTGGAAGAGATGGACCCCTCTGTGCCACACGTGTCCCCTGGGTGGGAAAGGGGGAGTGACCCCCGCCCTGTCCTGGGAATTACTCCTGGCTAATCAGAGGCACTGTGATTCCTGTCCCTTTATCCTTGGCATCTGAGAGTGTCCCCACAGCCTGGGGAATCCCCCACACAGGGCCTCCTGCCCATGACGGATGAGCTGACAGCGACATGACCCTGATGTGTCAGCTCAGGGCATTCTGACAGGGAGAGCCCCCTGGCATCTGGCCCCCCAGGGAATTGTCAGAGCTAGTCCCCTGGCAAAGACCGCTTGCCCTGGAGTTGAATAGTAGTTGCTTACGGAGGGGTGAAGTGGTGATTTTGCTAGGAGTCTCCCAAGCATTATGGAAACATCTCTCTGCTGTTGAGAGCATGAGGCCCCTGGTGCTGCTGTGCTACTGTCTGCAGCTGTCACCAGCTCCTGACTCCCAGGGGCCAGCCCTCCACCTTTTATCAGCCTGTCCACAGGCCCTGTCTGGAGACACAGCGTGGGGGAGGGGGATCTCAGTATCCCAAGAGTGCTCCCTGACTTCTGGCTGGTTGCCAGGGACAGGATACCCAGGTTCCCCACACTGGAGCCAGGGTGACACCCCCGCCCCCCCATTCCTTGTTAAGCAGGATGCAAGCTCTGAACTGGGATTGTAACACGGGTTTGGTTCCCCTGGTTATTGCAGGGCTGTGGTTAGAGGGCCCCATAGCAACCTGGTGACACAGTCCCAGCCCCTGCCAGCCTTGCTGTGTGTGCCTCTAAGGAGAGCGGTGGGGATGTCTGGCTCCTTGGAGTTTGGCCCTGGGGATACTGTTCCCCTGAGAGTATTAATTGTCCGGCTCTGGCTAGTTTGCACAGCACAGCTCTGTACAGAAGCTCCCCGACTTACGCAAGCGTTCTGTTCCCAAAGGGCTTGTTTGCGTAAGTCGGGAACCTGTCTCTGACAATTACGCGCCAAAAAAAAAAGCTTACGGGGTAACCTGGGGAGCATCTGTATAGCACAGGTGATTTGGTTCACTGGAGATGGGGTTCGCCACAAAAATTACTAAACAACTCCAGGAGGGGGGACCAGTGGGGAGGTCAAAGCCAAAGACCCAAGAGCTTCATCTCTGGGGGGGGGCTGTAACCTGACCTCTGTTGCCCAGGGCTGGGCTTGGGCTTAGCCCCGGCCCCAGGCGGCCCTGGCAACCCATCGCGACTTTGGGGTCCTGCTGCAAAGTAACCGCTGCATTAGAGGGAAATGGTGAAATGTACCAGCCTGGGGTACACAGGAGGTCAGGGCACGGCTTCACTACCCGCCAGATCGGCGGGTAGCAATCGATCTATTGGGGATCGACTTATCGTGTCTAGTGAAGACGCAATAAAATCGATCCCTGATCGCTCTGCCGTCGACTCCGGAAATCCACCGCAGCAAGAGGCGGAAGCGGAGTCGACGGCGGAGCGGCAGCGGTCGACTCGCCGCCGTCCTCACAGCCAGGTAAGTCGACCTAAAATACGCAACTTCAGCTACGCTATTCACGTAGCTGAAGTTGCGTATCTTAGGTCAAACCCGCCCCCCCCAGTGTAGACCTAGCCTCAGACTGAATGAATCTATAGCTCCTTCCATGCTAGATTGCTGAGCAGCAGGAGACCTCCATGTGGGGTGACTTCTGCTTGTGCTACCTGTGCCTCGTGGGCGTGTAAGTGGAGTCCCCATCTCCTGTCCCTTCCACTTCCTGCTGGAGGGCCCTGCCCTGTGCCATTCGGTATCTTCTGCGTGGGACCTTGGGCAGTGACTTCTAGGGAACAGTCCTGTCCCGAAGGCATAGAAATAGATGAGGCTTTTCACTGAGCTAATCTGCCACCCTTTGTTTCCAGACCTAACCTGGATGTGTGCCAGAACCTTGGCTCTGCAGCCCTGAATTTCTCTGGTGCCTGCGGTGTGGATTCGGAGCTAGTCCCTCACTGGTGACACACTAGTGTTGTGTGGGGTGTTGGTGTTCGACAGCAAGATCTCTGGGTCTGGGCCCTTAGGAGAGGCTCTTGGTTCATGCTCCCATAGAAGCAGTTGGGAATGCAGCCCTAGGCTAGCGGCAACTGGCTAGAGTTCATGGCCTCTCCCTGGGCATGCGTGTGGCTGAGAATTCACCCACATCCCTGGGAAACAGATTGCCTTAGTACACTTTCCTCTCTGCCTTTCGCTTGGGTTTGGATGGATGTTTTCGGAGCTTAAAGATAAGCAGAGCAATCTTCCCAGCACTAACCGTGCCCTAGGAGTGGGTATAACTAGCACAAGCGCCTCTCAGCTTTGCTTCAGGAATGGTTTTTGGGGAGCCTTTTCAGAAGAGCGCCTTCCCGGACCCAAGAGTTGCTGTGTGCTGGTGGCCCAGGGCCAGATGGCATGAGCTTCTTAGTCCTAGAGTTACCCTTTTAATGGTGTCTTTGCTCCCATTTCAGGATTTTGGGGGAGGGCAGTACTGGGCTCATGGGCCTGGCGACGGAGTCGACCCCAGGCAAGCGGATCCGCAAGCCGTCACTGCTCTACGAGGGTTTCGAGAGCCCCACCATGGCGTCGGTGCCAGCCCTGCACCTGCCTCAGGTGAACCCTCCACCACCGGAGGTGTCCAACCCCAAAAAGCCAGGCAGGGTCACCAACCAGCTGCAGTATCTCCACAAGGTGGTGATGAAGGCCCTGTGGAAACATCAGTTCGCCTGGCCCTTCCGCCAGCCCGTCGATGCTGTCAAGCTGGGCCTGCCGGTAATGAGCCCTGTGGGCTGGGCATGGGAGTGGCTGAGGCCCAGAGGGGTGTGTGTGTGTGTGTCTGTCCCCAGTTGATCCTTACTGGCTTGGGGAGTGTGTGCCGTTCCAGGGGTGTTAGGAGGATGCCTCATTCAAATATTGCTTCACCATGTGGCCTAACCTAAAGTATTCCCCCCCGCACTCCCCCCAGCCTGACAGTCCCAGGGACAGCACTGTCCCATCCTGGGGTCTGTGCCACAAAGATGCAGCTGCAGGTGCCTGGGCTGTGCCATCCCCAACTCCTCCTTCTCGACCTGTGGTGGTCTCTCAGCTGGTTCCATGCTGTCCCAGAGCTGAGGGTCTCCAGGTCCCTGTACATCCGGCCTGCTTGGCTTGTCCTGGGAGCTTCCCCAGACCAGCCGCCCCACCCTACTGCTCCCTACAAAGGTGTGGATGAGGTGAGGCAGCCCCTTTACAGGTAATCCGGACACTTCCCCACCTAATCTCTTGTGCCCTGAATGCGTTTTGCAGATTCCCATCCATGAATTTGTAGAAGACATCACGTGACCCCAATATTAAACGCCAGCCCCCCGTGCACCTGTGGCGCTCAAGGATTTAAAGCCCGGAGGTAAATTCCACTTAGGTTTGCTCTTTCCTTAGCTTTAGTCTCCCAGCCCCTGTTGCACCCCGCCTGGGACAGGAGTAGTCCAGGTTGTTGGGTCACTGGGACCGCAGCCATTCATGGTCACCAGCTGTCCCAGTAGCTTAGGCTTCTCTGCTCCGGGGTGCGCAGGGGTCCCCGTCCCTGAGTTGTATGCGAGGCTGAATCCAGTGTTGACTGGAACACTGCAGGCACCCTAGGAAGTGTCCCTGAGTGGATACAACCCCTGTCCTTTGCCAGGTGACTTGAGTGTAGAAACTGGAATGAGATCTGTGTGCATGAGTGACATTACACCGCTCCTGCGTCTGTGTGCTCCTCTTGGGTATTTCTGGACTGAGATGCCACCCCCCTCCCTTGATCATATGCCTCTGGGGCGCGGGTGTGACTGGGATCCTTGTTGTGGGGCTCACGCCTTGTGACTGACCTCCTGGCCCCTTGTGCTCTTCTGCCGGCAGGATTATCACAAGATCATCAAGCAGCCCATGGACATGGGGACCATCAAGCGGCGTCTGGAGAACAACTATTACTGGGGGGCGGCGGAGTGCATGCAGGACTTCAACACCATGTTCACCAACTGTTACATCTACAACAAGGTGAGAGCCAGCCCTCCCTGCAGTGCTCTCCTCCTTGGGCTTTCCCTGGAGCCGGCGTGAGCCCCAGCCCCTTCCCTGCTCCCTCTAATCCCTCACCTCTGCGTTGGCCTACAGCCCACGGATGACATTGTGCTGATGGCCCAGACCCTGGAGAAGATTTTCCTGCAGAAAGTGGCTCAGATGCCTGCAGAGGAGCAGGAGATTGTCATCACCGTGGCCAAGAACAGCCACAAGAAGGGGGCTTCCCGGGCGGCAGGTACGTGCGCTCTGTGACGGGGAGACTAGTCGGAGTTTGCTCCGGAGGGGTGGGGGCAAGCAGATCCCAGACATGGAGGAATGAGTGTCCCCCTGGAAGGGTGGTCTGGAAATGGGGGGATGTAGTGGTTAGAGATGGGTGGGCTGGGAGCCAGGACTCCTGGGTTCCATGGTCAGCTGTGACATTGGGCCAGTCCTTGTGTGGTGGTGACTATATTCCCAGGTGCTGGCGCTAACTGGTGCTTGTGTATTCCCCCAGCTCTCCTGGCAGGCGCAGTCACTGCAGCTCACCAAGTGCCCGCAGTCTCCTCGGTCTCGCACGCCTCGCTCTACACCCCAAGCGCTGAGATCCCCACCACTGTGCTCAGTATCCCCCACCCCTCGGTGATCTCGGCACCGCTTCTCAAATCACTGCACTCCGCCGCCTGCCAGCCAGTGCTTGCTGTGCCCGCTCCCACGCAGCCCGTGGCCAAGGTAGGCACCCACCTGTCTGGCGTGGGGCTGGGGGTGGTCGAGTGAGCAGCTGGTGAGACTGGCAGGGGGGTTGGTGGATCAGGCCTGTGGGGCAGGGGGGTTTGGCTGGGTTGAGCCGTCTGCAGTCTGTCCTGCTGTGGAGGGGGTGGCGTTTGCAGACCTGGAGGAAGGGGCTGCGGTTGGCCATGTTGGGGTCAGAAAATACTTGGCTGTCGGGGTGCTGTTTGCATTTGGGCCGCAGGGCGGTGGGGTTTCTGCAGTTGTCCCATGTGGGACAGGTGCTGCGTGGTTTGGGGTTTCAGTTGGTTCTGTATGGGCATGAAATTGGGGGGGTTGCTCAGTGCACTGCTCAGGTTCTCTGTCCCTGCCCCACAGAAGAAGGGTGTGAAGCGAAAAGCGGACACCACCACCCCCACCACCACAGCCATCATCGCCACTAGCGGGGAGTCGTCCCCATCTGCCACCCTTCTGGAGCCCAAAGCGGCCAAGATCCCCACCCGGCGGGAGAGCGGGCGCCCCATCAAGCCCCCCAAGAAGGACCTGCCCGACTCGCAGCAGCACCAGACCTCCAAGAAGGGCAAGCTGTCCGAGCAGCTCAAGTATTGCAACGGCATCCTCAAGGACCTGGTGTCCAAGAAGCACGCTGCCTACGCCTGGCCGTTCTACAAGCCCGTCGACGCCTCGGCCCTGGGGCTGCACGACTACCACGAGATCATCAAGTGCCCCATGGACCTCAGCACCATCAAGGTACGGCTGGGGGCTCTGCAGGGAGGGAGGGAAAGGGGTGCTGGGGTACCTCCGGGTGTGTCCTGGAGTCTTCCTCTGGGGAGTGAGAGACAGCTTAGTACCAAGGCATCACTGAAGTGCAGCCCATGACCTGGCCCTGGGAAGGGGGCATCCCAGAAACCTCCGTGCCGTACAGGTATGAGCTGAGGCCTTCCTGGTGCGGGTCTGTAGGAGACAGGTCCCCCACTGGGGAGCCTTCGGCATTGCCCCACATCTCCGCCCTGTGGAAGGCAGAGTCACTGGCTCACAGGCGTCCTGTGGCAGCCTGAGACCCTGTCCCTCCTCGGGGGCGGTGGGGGCTGTCCTGCCCCCAGCAGTGCCTAGAAGGCTCTGGCCAGTGGTAACTGCCTGATGAGCTGGTGTGAGCCCCCTTGCTGCAGCCCAGTCTGGGGAGAACCTTGGGGGTGGGGGGGTCTGTGCCCCTTCCCTGGTGCAGCCACCCCCGCTCACCCTGTGTTCTCTGCCTGTGGTGCAGCGGAAGATGGAGAACCGGGATTACCACGACGCGCAGGAATTTGCTGCCGACGTCCGGTTAATGTTCTCCAACTGCTACAAGTACAACCCGCCCGACCACGACGTCGTGGCCATGGCTCGCAAGCTGCAGGTGAGTGGGGCAGTGGGGCCAGGTGGCACTTCCCCTCCCCTGCCCCAGGACTCAGTACGCCTTTGTCTCCCCACTGCACCCGCTAACCCTGGCCTCCCTCGTCCTCCTGCAGGACGTGTTCGAGTTCAGCTACGCCAAGATGCCGGACGAGCCCCTGGACACCAACCCGCCGTCGGCCGGGCTGTCTGGAGCCCTCTCGAAATCCTCCTCCGAGGAGTCGTCCAGCGATGACGACGATGAGGACGAAGATGAGGATGAGGACGACGAGGAGAGCAGCAGCGAGAGTTCGTCGGAGAGCGAGGAGAGCTCCGACTCGGAGGAGGAGCGCGCCAACCGGCTGGCGGAGCTGCAGGAGCAGGTGAGGCCATCGACCCTGACCATAGGGGTGTGGAGGCAGTGCCTTCTCTTGGGGGGCCAGTGCTTGGCTGGGTCCCTCCAATCAGCACTTAGCTCTTCCGTGGGGTGCTGTCTCCCTGCCTCTGGGACTGCCTCTTGTCCCATAGTTAGCAGTTAGATCCCTCTGCCCCTAGTTGTGTCTTCCTTGCTGTCTCTCGTTTCCATCTCCCTCCTGGCCCCAGGCAGGGCGCTAGCTTCCCTGGTTCCCTGGCTGTGTCCTGGCCCCCTTGCGTGGGGGCCCTGTCTCTGGGCTAGTGCTGAGCTCCCTTCCTCTGCTCCCTGTCATCCCTCTCCAGCTGCAGCTGGTGAGAATTCATGTATCTCTGGGTCCCCCCTCACTGGTGTCTCTCCCCCCAGCTGTGGGCAGTGCATGAGCAGCTGGCCGCCCTGTGCAGGGTTCGGCTTAGCAGCCCCCTCGTGTCTCCGGGTCCCCCCTCACTGGTGTGTGTCTCCCCCCAGCTGCGGGCAGTGCATGAGCAGCTGGCCGCCCTGTGCAGGGTTCGGCTTAGCAGCCCCCCTCGTGTCTCCGGGTCCCCCCTCACTGGTGTCTCTCCCCCCACCTGCGGGCAGTGCATGAGCAGCTGGCTGCCCTGTCACAGGGTTCGGCTTAGCAGCCCCCTCGTGTCTCCGGGTCCCCCTCTCACTGGTGTCTCTCCCCCCACCTGCGGGCAGTGCATGAGCAGCTGGCCGCCCTGTGCAGGGTTCGGCTTAGCAGCCCCCTCGTGTCTCTGGGTCCCCCCTCACTGGTGTCTCTCCCCCCACCTGCGGGCAGTGCATGAGCAGCTGGCCGCCGTCACAGGGTTCGGCTTAGCAGCCCCCTCGTGTCTCCGGGTCCCCCCTCACTGGTGTCTCTCCCCCCAGCTGTGGGCAGTGCATGAGCAGCTGGCTGCCCTGTCACAGGGTTCGGCTTAGCAGCCCCCTCGTGTCTCCGGGTCCCCCCTCACTGGTGTGTGTCTCCCCCCAGCTGCGGGCAGTGCATGAGCAGCTGGCTGCCCTGTGCAGGGTTCGGCTTAGCAGCCCCCTCGTGTCTCTGGGTCCCCCCTCACTGGTGTGTCTCCCCCCAGCTGCGGGCAGTGCATGAGCAGCTGGCCGCCCTGTCGCAGGGTTTGGCTTAGCAGCCCCCTCGTGTCTCCGGGTCCCCTCTCACTGGTGTCTCTCCCCCCCAGCTGCGGGCAGTGCATGAGCAGCTGGCCGCCCTGTGCAGGGTTCGGCTTAGCAGCCCCCCTCGTGTCTCTGGGTCCCCCCTCACTGGTGTCTCTCCCCCCCCAGCTGCGGGCAGTGCATGAGCAGTTGGCCGCCCTGTCGCAGGGCCCGGTCTCCAAGCCCAAAAAGAAGCGGGAAAGGAAGGAGAAGAAAAAGAAGAAGAAATCGGAGAAGCACAAGGGCCGGGGAGGCGATGAGGAGGCGCGGGCACGCCAGGCCCAGCTGAAGAAGGCCAAAAAGGCGGGGGGCAGCAGTGGAGGGACCAGCGGGAGCAGCAGCAGCAGCATCACCAAGTGAGCAGGGTGGGGCCCTGGGGGTGGTGGGGATACGTGGAGGTGACAGGGCAGCCCGTGTTCCACCCAGCGGGGGAGCGGCGAGGGCAGCTGCGTGATGACTCTCTTTCCCCGGCGGATCGACCGTGGCGATGACCTTGTGTGAACAAGCCAAAGCATGTCTGACGGCTGCCTGCCCCGACTCCCCGAGGTGCCCTTGTCTGGGTGGGGTTACAGGTCCTCACTGGGCTTAGCTGCTCCTGGGACAGCATGGGTCTGACATCCAGTGGGCAGCTCTTGGGGTTCCCGCACTATGGCTGCAGGGGCTTCCAGGGTCCCCAGGGGCACCTCAGTGTGTGAGCACCTCTCCCCTTCCACGTGAATCCCCGTCTTCCTGATGGGTGTGTCTGACAGGGTGTGAGCAAAGGGTCTTGCTCACCTCTCCGCTTCCACCTGCCCACCATCCCTTGGGTGGTGGGTTGGCTCCTGTGATACCCACAGGAGGTGGATTTGTGGCCATCACGGTGGATTGATTTCAATCAAGAAGCAGAAAATCTGGATTGAAATCCTGTTTTGCCATTGTATTTAGTTCTTTTCCTACAAAGGTCATTCTTGTTAGTTGGGAACCATTAAAACATGTTGATTTGCAAAAAAGCTAAGAGGGTGTTGGGAATCATTAAGAAAGGGATAATCAGACAGAAAATATATTGCCGCTATATAAATCCATGGTACGTCCACATCTTGAATACTGCGTGCAGATGTGGTCACCCCATCCCAAACAAGATATATTGGAATTGGAATAGGTTCAGAAAAGGGCAACAAAAATGATGAGGGGTATGGAACAGCTGCCATATGAGGAGAGAGTAAGAAGACTGGCACTTTTCAGCTTGGAAAAGAGACGGCTAAGGGGGGATATGATTGAGGTCTATAAAATCATGACTGGTGTGAAGAAAGTAAATAAAGAAGTGTTATTTGCTCCTTCACATAACACAAGAACTAGGGGTCACCGAATGAAATGAATAGGCAGCTGATTTAAAACAAATAAAAGGAAGTTCCCCCCCCCTCCCCCCCCCACACACACACAACACACAGTCAACCTGTGGAACTCCTTGCCAGAGGCTGTTGTGAAGGCCAAGACTATAACAGGGTTCAAAAAAGAACTAGATAAGTTCATGGAGGATAGGTCTATCCATGGCTATTAGCCAGGATGGGCAGGGATGGTGTCTCTAGCCTCTGTTTGTCAGAAGCTGGGAATGGGCAACGGGATGGATCACTTGATGATTCCCTGTTCTGTTCATTCCCTCTGGGGAACCTGGTGTTGGCCACTGTCGGTAGACAGGATACTGGGCTAGATGGACCTTTGGTCTGACCCAGTGTGGCCGTTCTTATGTTATGTAACTGAATATAAGCTTTATGTCAAACTTGGTGATACTTTTTGCTGTTCAGGAGGCTATAGTAGATCTCTACATTTTTATTTAAGCCATTATATTGCGTGTTTTATTGTGCAAAGAAATTGGGAATGATGCATTTATTTACTAGATTTGTTGTGATCTATTTTGATGGAAATTGGAATGCAATTTAAAAAGGCACAAAACATTTTTAGACCGATTTTTAATTCAGTAAAATGACCTCAAATGTCCTGGAAATGTAAAAGAAAAGAAGCTTATCTTTTTACATGTGTTTACAACTGATTTGGTGAACAAGTTAGTGAACTGAAGTGATTGTTTCTGGTCACCATGTCCTTCAAGCCTTCGGAACCAGTAGATCTGATTCTCTCACACCCAAGTTCTCCTCAGAGATTGGGAAAGGATAAACAAGCTTTGCCCTGCTTTTTCAGTTCCCGGTTAGGTTCTTTTTGATTTCCACTCTGGCCATGTGGGTGGCAGGGCTGGCTCTGTGGCGCACAGTGGCCCAGAAGAGGGGTATCTGGCCATGCATGACGTTCTCTCTCTCTCTCCTCTCTTCTCCCCCCCCCCCCCCCAGGAATTCCAGTAAGGTGTCGAAGGCGGCGCTGCCGGCACCCCCCATGCTCTACGACTCGGAGGAGGAGGAGGAGAGCAAGCCCATGACCTACGACGAGAAGCGTCAGCTCAGCCTGGACATCAACAAGCTGCCGGGGGAGAAGCTGGGGCGGGTGGTGCACATCATCCAGTCGCGGGAGCCCTCGCTGCGCGACTCCAACCCCGAGGAGATCGAGATCGACTTCGAGACCCTCAAGCCCTCCACCCTGCGGGAGCTGGAGCGCTACGTGCTGTCCTGCCTGCGCAAGAAGCCGCGCAAGCCCTACAGCGAGAGTGAGTGGGGGGGATGGTCCCGGGCTGGGCTCTCCCCTAGGATGTGGTCGAGGAAGTGCCCCAAGACCTACTGCAGAGAAGCGCTAGATACGAGCTAGGTTGTGGGATAGCCAAGGGGGGCTGGGAGCCTTGCAGCGAGGGTGGAGGGGGATGAAGTTAGTAGGGTGGGAAATGAGGGAGCTTAGGAGATTGGGTGCCTCCTAGTGAGAGCGTGGGGGGATGCCTGGGAGCCTTGCAGTGAGTGAGTGAGTCAGTCAGTGGGGAAGGGAAGATCTCAGCAGTGTCCCCCTGTCCTGCCTGTACACCACCCCGTATGCCTTACAAGGGATGAGGGCACATTGGGGGAGTCTTAGGGAGCAGTACGCTCTGTCCCCTGTGCACACTGTAGAGGGATGGCGTGGGGCTGAGTGCAGGTGTGGGCTTGTCTGCTCCCCAGGCAGGGTGGGAGTAGGGGGGGCTCAGGGAGACAGCCAGCCGCAGGGAGCCCTCTGAGCACATCTGTCCCCGCCCGCTGCAGCCATGAAGAAGCCGGTGGGGAAGACGAAGGAGGAGCTGGCGCTGGAGAAGAAACGGGAGCTGGAGAAGCGGCTGCAGGACGTGAGCGGCCAGCTCAACTCCACCAAGAAGCCCCCCAAGAAGGGTGAGTGCTGGGCAGGGGGCAGGAGGGGGAGCAAGGCGTTGGTGTCCGCGAGGCAGGGCTTCGTAGCAGGGTGAGGGGGAATGATTCCAGCCCTGGGCTCCCCCCAGCCCTGCCTGTGCCCCTCACTCCCGACCTGCAGCCCCTGCCAGCCCAGCCTGGCTCCCAGCGCAGGATAAAGAGGGCATGTTCTGTTTGCTGACCGGCTCCCTCGTTCCCCTGCAGCCAACGAGAAGCCGGAGTCTGCCCAGCAGGTGCCCGTGTCGCGGCTCAGTGCCTCCAGCTCCAGCTCCGACTCCAGCAGCAGCAGCTCCAGCTCCTCGTCCTCGGACACCAGCGACTCGGATTCCGGCTAGAGCGGTGGCGGTGATGGCAGTGGGCGGGCGGCATCGCGGCTGGGTGGAAGCGTGGGCAGGTTCAGAAGAGGCTCTGCGGGACCGGACCCCATGTGAACCGGACTGAGCGGCTCCACCCGGCAGGCAGCGCCCCCAAGGCGAGGGAGGGCGCCAGTGACTGCCCCCTCACGGACATGGGCACTGCCCCAGTGTTTACAGTTCGGAGGCCCCTGGGGGCTGTTGGCGCAGAGACCCCTGCCAGGCACAGCCTGTGTAGGCCCCAGCGCGACCCCAGCCAGGTTTTACCGTTTGGTTTGGTTTGGTTCTGACGCATGGGAGCTTTTCCCAGGGCAGAGTTTGGGTTTTAAAGGGTTTGGAAGTCTCCACGTTTGGATTTGCTCTTGGGGGGTGGGGTTTGGGGGGGCCTAGCCGGACAGACGGAAGCCGCAAGCCCCTCACGTGCTCTGGGCTGCATCGCCGGCCCCCCCATCTCACGTCCCGCCGGCGGCCTCGTCCCCTTCTCCGGGGAGAGTTTATTTATTTGAGCAGCGGTTGGGCCACGGGGCCCTGCAGAGACGGGTGTCGCCCGCCCGGCTCCAGGACTGCAGTGTACAGAGCCCGCCGGGGGCACGGCCTGGGCAGCATGCTCCTTTCCAGGGGGGCGGGGAGGGGGGCTGTTTTTTATGTTGACTGTACAATTGTTTTCTACTCCTTCCTTTTCCCTCCCCGTCCCCTGCCCGCCCCGTCAGACCCCGAGGGCGGGCTCCGCTGTTCAGACTTTTCCAGCCTGGAACATGTAAATAAAGAAAATATTATTGGAGTCCTGTTCTCTCTGCGGGTCTCTGCCCCGGCCTCGTTCCTTGGTGCCCGCTGGGCCTGGGAACATGGTCACCCGGCCTGTGGCAGACGTGGGATGGAGTCCTAGACACCCCCACTTGCTGAGCTGGAACCCCGGAGTCCTGAATCACCCACCCCGTCCCCCTCCAACCCTGCTAGACGGAGCTGGGACTAGAGCCCGGGGTCTGCGGAGCACCCCCTGGAGGGGGACGGAGCCCAGGGGCTCTAGTGCCCTGCAACGGCTGAGCCGTGAGCCCTCGGCTGGAAGGGGGTGAGGGGGGAGCTGGGAATGGGGCCAGCCAGAAATGTTGGGGGTTGGGGACCCCCCTTCCAGTGTTGGGGTCTCCCAGTACATCCCATCTCTTCCCAGCTGCCTGGCCCATGGCATGGGGTGTTCAACGGGGTTCTGTGGCCAGGGATGGAGGTGGGGGCCCTAGCCCCCGCTTCGGCTTCAGAGCCGGTGCTGCCACATCACCCTCCTGAGGCTTACAGCCTGGGGCAATGGTGCCAGTGGGGAGCCCCAGACCTGCCCCTCCCAACACCCCCCATTAGGGGAATGAACCCCAGGAACAGCTTCCCAGGGGGTGGGTGGAGGCTCCAGCCTGGCCAGGGTTAGATCACGCTGGGACGGTTTCCTGAGAGCTGTGCTGGGTCCCAGCCAGGATTGGGTCATGGCCGTGCTTGCGGGGCAGGCGAGGGCCATGTCACTGGGCGGGTGGGGAAGCCCTCGATCCAGTTCCCTAGGGAGGTGGTGGTGGAATCTCCTTCCTTAGAGGTTTTTAAGGCCTGGCTTGACAAAGCCCTGGCTGGGATGATTTAGTTGGGGATTGGTCCTGCTTTGAGCAGGGGGTTGGACTAGATACCTCCTGAGGTCCCTTCCAACCCTGAGAGTCTGTGATTCTGTCTGTGCTAGAAACATGCCCAGGGGCAGCACTGTCCCGTAGACACGCACTGGGGGGCAGGTTCTGCCATCGTTAAATCCACCTCCGATAGCCAGGAGCGAGGTCGCTGGAGAATTCGTCTGTTGGCCCCGCGCCCACTCCGCTGGGCCCAGGCCGGCGGAGCTGCGGCGCCCCGGAGAGGGGATTTTAGCTCCGTTGCCCCACGTTCTCGGTCCAGCCCCAGCCCAGCTCGGTACAGGCTCCTTTGCCCTTGGGATCCCGGCGCTGCCGGCAGAGGGCTCCGGCTGGCGGAGCTGGTCGCTCAGAGTGAATTTGGTGCAGACCAGGCCTGGCCAGGCAGCAGCACCCGAGGGGAGGAAAGTTGCCGTAACTAAGAACAGTCGCGGGGTGTCTGCAAACGTGTTCTTACCATGGCAGCCCAGGATTTTCTACAGCCTTTCCCAGGGCGCTGACTATCCGCTGGGTTTTGTGCAAAGAGGGAGACCGCCACAAGGGGGCAGCACTGAGCAGGGGTGGCTGGGAGCCAGGGCTGTGCAGTGGGGTAAATCCCCCCCCCCCCCCCGGGGCTCCGTTCCCAGCTGTACCGTGGGGGGGCCGATCCCACCTTTGTCCTGTCCTCAGGCTCCTGTGGCAGAGCCCCTGGGTGTGGGCAGTGCCCGGCACAACACAGCCCTGCTCTTAGCTGGGGTCTGTACAGCCCAGGGTGGGGGGCACTGGCACATGGGCCTTTCCCCCCCAGTGAGCGCTGGCTCCACTCCAGCCCTGGGACGGGGGCACTGGCTGGCCATGGGGCTGGGGATTAGGGCAGGTTGATTCCATTTCATTCCTAACCGTTAGAACATGTTGGTTTGCAGCTCACTGGAGCCTTTATGCTAAACCTGGGCAGTCACGTGCTGTCCTTGTGGGTCCCCACCCGTGGGTCGCCCGCGCGCCATGCGCCTGGGACCGGGGGTTTCTCCCCGGCAGCGTCCACTGCTCTGCCAGCGCAGTCGCTCGCCTGGTGCGACGACCGAACCAGTGACCCCCTCCTCCATTGCTGAGCAAAGGATGGGAGCAGCTGGCTCCCGGCTCTCTCCAGGCAGAGGGTGTGGGGCAGGGTCCTGTGTTGGCGACACGGCTCTGTGGGGTGGTGCAGCACTGGAAGAGATGGACCCCTCTGTGCCACACGTGTCCCCTGGGTGGGAAAGGGGGAGTGACCCCCGCCCTGTCCTCCTGGGAATTACTCCTGGCTAATCAGAGGCACTGTGATTCCTGTCCCTTTATCCTTGGCATCTGAGAGTGTCCCCACAGCCTGGGGAATCCCCCACACAGGGCCTCCTGCCCATGACGGATGAGCTGACAGCGACATGACCCTGACGTGTCAGCTCAGGGCATTCTGACAGGGAGACCCCCCTGGCATCTGGCCCCCCAGGGAATTGTCAGAACTAGTCCCCTGGCAAAGACTGCTTGCCCTGGAGTTGAGTAGTTGCTTACGGAGGGGTGAAGTGATTTTGCTAGGAGTCTCCCAAGCGTTATGGAAACATCTCTCTGGTTGACAGCATGAGGCCCCTGGTGCTGCTGTGCCTCTGCAGGTGTCACCCTGTGACGAAGTGGGGGGTTTTCTTGTTTTCTGTGAAGTTTTCAATGGTTTGCAGGCGGAGGGGGTGGGACTCAGTTTTCCTGGGGGTTACTGGTTTAACGAGGTGAGGGGAGAGGGAGTTTGTTGTTACAGAGGACCGGAGAGGGAACTTGGGACCCCAGCTGATGGCCTGGAGGATGGATACCCCAGTGACCGGTGACCTGAGGACCCAGCTCAGGAGTTGCAGCCGGTTCCACACAGAAGAGGGGAGAGGGGGCACAGGCGACCCTGTTTCCCTGGAGAGAAGACAATGGACAGAGGCTGGGGCTGGGGATCTCAGAGGCCCAGCTGGGAAGCAGGGGGGCTCGGGGATGGAGAGGGGGAGCAGGCAGAGCCCAGCTGGAGGCAGAGAGACTGGGATGTGCTGGGCTGAGGGAGGCCAGGCCTGAGGCGCTGAGAGTTTCCTGTGCTGGGTTCAGACGCTCAATAAACCTCCTGTTTTATGCTGGCCCAGGCTCCCTCACGGACGTGTTCGTGCTTCGCTGGATGGGTCGCTTGCTTTATGCCTTCCCTCCGTTCCCCCTCGTGCACAAGGTCCTGGCCAAGGTCCGCAGGGACGGGGCAAGGGTGATTCTGGTAGCTCCGGCGTGGCCTCGCCGGCACTGGTACACCACGCTGCTGGAGCTGTCGGTGGACGTCACGTACCGGTCACGCTGCCTCTCCTCCCTGACCTGCTCACTCAGGACCACGGTCACCTCTGCCATCCCGACCCGCGGTCCCTCCACCTCACGGCCTGGAAGCTGCATGGCTGAACCCCACAGAGCTGCTGTGTTCGGACCCCGCAAGGCAGGTCCTGCTGGGAGCAGGAAGCCCCCCACTGGAGCCACGTATCTGGTGAAGTGGAGAAGGTTTTTGTGTTGGGGTGACCAGCGCCGCACCCCCCCCAGGTGCCAGTGCCCCTCATTTTGGAGTACCTCCTGCACCTGAAACAGCAAGGCCTGGCGGCATCCTCCACCTCGCTGCCATCTCGGCCTTCCACCCGGGCGCGTCTGGCCGCTCTGTCTTCGCCGACCCGATGGTCGGTCGCTTTCTCAAGTGCTTGGACAGTCTCAGATCCATCAGCCTGTCCCTGCCGGGGACCTCAACCTGGTCCTTTCGAGGCTCCTGGGGCCCCCGTTCGAACCGCTGGCCACGTGCTCCCTCCTGTCTCTCTCCTGGAAGGCAGCTTTCCTGGTCGCCATTACGTCGACGAGACGCGTCTCCGAGCTGAAGGCCTTCACCTCAGAACCGCCCTACACGGTCTTCCACGGGGATAAGGTGCGGCTCAGACCGCACCCGGCCTTTCTCCCCTAGGTGCTGTCGAACTTCCACACCAGCCAGGACATTTTCCTGCCCGTCTTTTACCCGAAAACCTCACGCCGGTCCCCGGGAGCAGCGGCTGCATTCCCTCAATGTCCGCAGGGCCCTGGCTTTCTACATCCAGCGCACCGAGCCGTTCAGGAAATCGACCCAGCTCTTCGTAGTGGGGGTGGACCAGATGAAGGGCCTCCCGGTCTCCTCTCAGAGAATATCCTCCTGGATGATGTCCTGCATCCACAGTTGCTGTGAGCTTGATGGGGTGCCGTCCCCAGCTCCCACCGCACACTCCACCGAGGCC
This sequence comes from Emydoidea blandingii, assembly GCA_036785055.1. Classification (NCBI taxonomy): domain Eukaryota; kingdom Metazoa; phylum Chordata; order Testudines; family Emydidae; genus Emydoidea; species Emydoidea blandingii. Next base: position 92,882,451 of record JAXIVB010000007.1, read on the forward strand.
CAGGCCTCGTCAGCAGCGTTCCTGGCCCAGGTCCCGATCTAGGAAATCTGCAGGGCAGCGACATGGTCCTTGGTGCATAGCTTCACCTCGCACTGAACCATCGTCCGGCACGCCAGGAACGACGCGGCTTTCGGCAGAGCGGTGCTGCAATCTGCGTTTCCTTCACTCCGACCCCACCGCCTGCATCAGGCTTGGGAGTCGCCTAACTGGAATCAACGTGAGCAATCACTCAAAGAAAATAAAAACGGTTCCTCACCTCTCGTAACTGTTGTTCTCTGAGATGTGTTGCTCACGTCCATTCCACACCCGCCCCCTTCCCCTCTGTCGGAGCAGCCGGCAGGAAGGGACTGGGGGGAGCCGGGTCGGCAGGATCGTATATTGAGCGCTGAGAAGGCGCGACTCCAGGGGGCTCCAAAGGCGACCTGCTGGGAGCTGCTAGGGGAAAAACTCTCCGACGTCCGTGCACGTGGCGCACACACCTGATTGGAATGGACGTGAGCAACACATATCGAAGAACCACAGTTACGAGAGGTGAGTCACCGTTTTCTCTTTGCCATTTACTTCCTGTTTCCCAGCCTCTGTACTGACTGGGCTCTGATCTCCGTCCAGCTCGGGGTTTGCACGTTCCAGCCATTCACGCAGCGTTCTTAAAATGCCTTTTTAACCCAAAGCCTGGACCCTGCTGGGGGCTGTCGGTGAGTGGACTCCTGCCCCCCTGTGGGACTCAATGGGGCTCCCCCCACGCACAGTCTGTTTGTGCAGATCCAGTCTCAGGGCCATGGCTGTGTTTGGAGAGCAACGTGCTCCCCCCGGCTCAGCTGTTGCAGTGGTTCGGGCCCCCCCCCCCGTTAAAAACGTGACCCTAATTTCTAGTCTGAGTCATCTCACGTCAGCTCCCAGACGCTGGCTCCCGTTCTGCTTTGTCTGGGAGACGGACGCGCCCCCTGCTCCCAGCAATCGGCTCCCCGGGTGGGTCCTTACAGACGGGATCAGGTCACCCTGAGCCTTGCACCGAACAGGCTCCTTCCGTCGCTCACTCACTGGCAGCTTCTCCAGACCTTGAGGCACCTCCGTGGCTCCCCTCTGAACTCCACTAACGTTTCAGCCTTTCCGCAGGGCCAGCACCAGGGCTGGACACAGCAGCCAGTGACGCTCTCACCAGGGCCGTGTACAGAGGTGACACCATCTCCCTGCACTGCCCCATATTCCCCTGTTCCTACAGCTCAGGGTCACACCTGCCCCCTAAGCCACAGCACGGCCCTGGGAGCTCACGTTCAGCTGGGTTCTGCCTTGACCCCCTGTGACGTTATTGGCATAATCTGGGACCATATAGACCATGGTTGCAACCAAAGTCCTGTAGTGGCACCAAATCTTGTATAAAGGGGGTCAAATGAGGTGTCTAAGACAAGGTTATGGTTGGCTGGTTATGATTATGCTGTCTATATGTGTGTATCAATTTTGTAGTTGAAGTTATGAATATTGGCTCTATACTGTCTGTATTTCAAACTTATGCTATGCTGCTGGGTGACATCCCAGACAAACTGGTGTTAGCTCTGCCTAGCCTGCTTGATGGCCCATTAAGGACCATCAGCTATACAATGGACCTATTGAGAGAAGGCAAATATGCCTTCAGACTCAGCAAAGTATGCAGGGACTGGCCCATGTGACTCCAGACTCCATTTTGCTGTAATTTTCCACAGTAAGAACAAAGAGGTGTTCTTACACCTGGAAAAGACTATAAAAAGGCTGATGCCTCATCTCCATCTTGTCATCAATCCTGCTTCATACCTCTGGAGGAACTTTGCTACAAACGGAAACTTTGAACAAAGGACTGATGACCCATCCCAGCGGGGGATGTATTCCAGAGACTTGATTTGAACCTGCAGATTATTCTATCGCTGCTGCAAGCCTGAACCAAGAACTTTGCCATTACTGTATGTAATTGATTCCATTTAACCAATTCTAACTCTCATCTCTATCTTTTTCCTTTTATGAATAAACCTTTAGATTTTAGATTCTAAAGGATTGACAACAGCATGATTTGTGGGTAAGATCTGATTTGTATATTGACCTGGGTCTGGGGCTTGGTCCTTTGGGATCAGGAGAACCTTTTTCTTTTACTGGGGTCTTGGTTTTCATAACCATTTGTCCCCATAACGAGTGGCACTGGTGGTGATACTGGGAAACTGGAGTGTCTAAGGAGATGGCTTGTGAGACTTGCGGTTAGCCAGTGGGGTGAGACCGAAGTCCTCCTAGTCTGGCTGGTTTGGTGCCTTAGAGGTGGAAAAACCCCAGCCTTGGGCTGTAACTGCCCTGTTTTAGCAATTTGTCCTGAATTGGCACTCTCAGTTGGGTCTTGCCAGAACCGCATCGTCACACCCCCACGTCCAGTTCAGAGTCTCTGCGTCCCAGGGTACAGCCCACCCGACCCCCATCATGTGGGACCCACATCCTCGGTTCCTCGCTGTGCAGCCTGGCCCCTGGCTGTGTGAAAACACGTGTGAATGGGCTCAGCTCCCCGCGTGCCCCAGCTCGCTGTGTGTAACTGACCCGTCCCGTCATCACCCATCACTCCCCAGCCTCGGTGTCCCTGCAGACGTGCCCCACGGCGGGTTACATCATCTCTCGGCTCACCCAGCTACTGACTCGCCCAGGGCCCCGCCCCGCCAGACCCCACTGGAAACAGCCCCCCCCAGCCGTGCACCCAGCCCCCCAGGGCCCGGCCCCGCCACACCCCACTGGAAACAGCCCCCCCCCAGCCGCGTATCCGGCCCCCCTGGGGCCTCCCCAGCGGGCAGGAGCCCAGGGCCTGTGTCTGGAGCTGCCTACAGGGACCTGGGAACATTGGGACCTGGGAACATTCCCCCCAGGGACAGCTGGACGGCGGCAGCCAATGGGAACGCGCAGGAGGCTGGACCAAGGCTTCAGCGGCCAATGGGAGAGCTTGGTCGGTTGGTGGCGTCATTGGCTGGTTGGAGCATCCAATTGCTGCTGGTGGGAGCCGGGGGTGGGTGGGGTCTCCCAGCATGTGCCAGGGAAGGGGTGCGAGGAAGCTGGGCTGGGTCTCGGTGCCATGGTCGGGGGGGGGGGGGATCTGCCCTTCGCCTCACAGTGACCCCAGCCTGGGGGACGTCACCGCAGCCCCCAGCCAGGCCCACGTCTCTCTGCAGCCGCTCGCCCTGTGGGGTTCAGGCCCGGGGGAGCCTGGCCCATGAGCCCCGCCTGCCTCCCGGGCTCCCAGCCATGGGACGAGCTCAAAGTGCTCCATGGACCATCCCTCCGCCCCAGAGCCCCCATCCCTGACCCAGGGGGAGACAGGCCACATTTCACACAAGGGGAAACTGAGGCACAGGAAGCCTCACAGCTTGCAGCAAGTCAGTGTCAGCAACGGGAATAGAACCCAGGAGTCCTGACTCTCAACCTGCTGGTCTAACCCACTCGACCTCACTCCCTTCCCAGAGCAGGGATAGAACCCAGGAGTCCTGGCTCCTTCCTTAGCCCTTATACCAAACTCCCTTAACTCCCGGTCTAACCCGGTGCCCCTGGACAGACGGGGGCTGGGCTGGGGTAACACAGGCTGCCGCGGGCACGACTCAGACTGACCAGATTTTAAATCATGATAAAAAATGTCCCCAAAACCCACTTTATTGCTGTTAGCAAAGCTGCAGAGCGAGATGGGGGGTGGTCGGGCTGTGGCCACACACAGGGCACAGGGTGGGGGCTATACAGGGCGAGCCCCATTCCCAGCCCCATGGGGCAGCAGCCCTCACCCTAGATAGGCGCCCCCCTCCCATGCCCAGCAAGGGGGTGTGGGGGGAGCCCAAGGGACCAGCTCCCCGGTGAGTCTCTAGCGGGTTGGCTCAACACGGTTACGGGGTCAGGGGGGCCCTGCCCAGGTACAGCAGCTGGCACCATGACAGGAGCAGGGATGCTGGGGACAGAGCTGGGAGTGTGTGTGCGAGTGGGTCTCACGAAGGCACCTGGGGGTTCGGGGGCCCCAGCTCCTCCCCATGCTTACCTGAAAGGCAAAGAGGGTCAGTTACCAGGAGCCCTGGGCCCCAGCGCGAGGCTGGCAGAGATCAGGGCCATTCCCCAGCACCCCCAGGGAGCCTCCCATTGACACAGGGGGTGCTGGGTGGGGGAGGGGCTGTGGCTGGCTGGGGGGAGCACAGCGGGTGGGGGGTCTCCCCAGTGGGTGCTGGGTGGGCCCAGGGGCTGCAGGTGCAGCGGGTGCCCTCCCCGGGCAGCGGCTACTCACAAGGGGCCCCGCGGGTTGCGGGCGGCGTTCATCTTCATCCCCTTGATGATGAGGATGGTGCCCGCGATGATGCCGATGATGCCCACGGCCAGGCCCAGGGCGCACACCAGGGTCTCTGTGGTCTCAGGGACGGGGGTGGGCATCTGGGCTTCTATGAGAGGGGGAGAGGGACCGGGCATGGAGTGAGGGGGGCTGTTCCCACCCCTTCCTCCCAGATTTGGGATAGAACCTAGGAGTCCTGGCTCCCAGCCCTGTGCCCAGCGGGGTCCCCGGGTGCCCCGGCCTTACCCCAGTGCTTCGTGAAGGGCTCGGGCAGCCCCCAGTGCTCCACCCGGCAGTCGTAGAAGTCGCCCTGGCTGGGGAAGAAGGGCAGGTAGGAGAACTTGCGGAAGGAGTCACCCTGGCGGGGGTAGAAGTCGGTCTCGTAGACGCCCTCGGTCACCTCCTGCCCGTTCTTCAGCCATGTCATGCTGAGCGCAGGCGGGAAGAACTTGTCCGCGAAGCAGATCAGGACGTTGGGCTCCCCCAGCTCCACGGGGTCTTCGGGGAACACGGTCACCTCAGGGGGCACTGGGGAGACAGGGGTTAGTGGGTCCCATTGCCTGACCCTGAGCCGGCCAGTCCCGCCCTGGGGCTGGATGGGAGCCGGCGCCCCCTAGCGGGGACAGACCCCGTGCCCCATTCCCCGCCCCCCTGAGCCAGCCAGTCCCTGTCCTGGGGCCGGATCGGAGCCAGCGCCCCCTAGAGGGGACAGGACCTGTGCCCCATTCCCTGCCCCCCTGAGCCAGCCAGTCCCTGGTGCTCACACTCCAGCTCAGGGGTCTCTCCCCAGGACTGTGGGGGCGTCACCGGGGCCGTCCCAGCTCCCTGCCCTGACGGCTCATGGGGCACCAGGGGCAGGGGAGAGAATCCCTCGAGGGCAGGGCCTGGTGCTGGGCAGGGCCACGAACAGCCCTCGGCAAAGGAGCTGCCCTGGGCCCCCAGCCTGGAGGGTGTGAACTGCCCGGGCCCCCTGCCCTGCAGAGCCCTGGCCCGGCTGACTGGCTCCCCGGAGCCCTGCAGGGGCTGGGAGGGGAGCTGAGTGGGGGCCCAAAGTCTTCAGGGTGTCTGGTACTGGGCTCGTGTGTGGCGGGGAAGGTCCACTGGTGAGCAAGGTGTGGGATGGCCCCAGTAAGGGTGCCTGGCAGGGAAGGTGCTCCCCCCCCCCCCCCCATGCCGTACCGTTCTGGGCCCTTGTGTGGTTGGACCTCTTGATCAGGATCTCCAGGTTGTTCTTCAGCACGGCGATGTTGCCCAGGGCGCCCTGCGCCTCGAAGCTGGCGAACTTGCTGAATTCGGGCAGGCGCCAGACGGTCTCCTTCCTCTCCAGGTCCACGTAAAACTTCTCGTCCTGGTCAAACTCCTGCATGTACTCTCCAAACTCCTGCTGGGCCAGGTCCGTCCGCTGGTAGAAATTCACCTGGGACATCATGTGGTCCACTGTGGGGAGACGGGCATCAGCAGCAGCTGCACCAACTGCAGCCCCCCATGGGACACGGTCTCTGAGCACTTCCCCTAAGGCCACAGCCCCCCGCCCATCATATTCATCCTCGGACTCCCAGGTGTGAGGGGAAAGCAGCAGCAGAGAGCACAGGGACCTCTGGCATCACAGTTGTGCATGGGGTTGTCACGGAGTGTGGGGGAGTCAGGGTCCTGCACCTCCCACTTCCTGCGATTCACCGGGACTCTCAGCCAGCCAGTAACACAGAAGGTTTATTAGAGGATAGGAACACAGTCCCAAACAGGGGTACAACCAGGACCCCTCAATCAAGTCCTTCTGGGGGGGGGCAGGGAGCTTAGACCCCAGCCCTGGGGCTCCCTCCGTTTCCCTAGCCAGCTTCAAACTGAAACCCCCTCCAGCGTCTCTCACCCCCCTCCCCCTGGTTCCTCCTCCAGCCTTTGTCCAGTTCTCCGGGCAGAGGTGTCACCTGGCCCCACCCCCCTCCTGGGCTCTCATGTTACATACTCAGGTATCTACCCTCAGGGAAAGTCTCCCCTCCATCCCAGTACAACTCCCCTACAACATTACCGGGTCAATACTCCCCACTGCATCACAGGGGTCAGGCCCCTCCACTGTGCTCCCCCCCCCGCCTGGAGGGGTCAGGACCCCCCACTGTGCCCCCCCCCCCCCCACTGCTCATTTGCTCTTACAGGTCTCCCATCCAAGTGCATCAAGGGGTAGCCGTGTTAGTCCGTATCTACAAAAACAACAAGGAGTCTGGTGGCACCTTAAAGACTAACAGATTTATTTGGGCATAAGCTTTCGTGGGTCTAGGCGTATACCCACTTAGCTTAGGAAGGGGGACATAACCCTAGTGCAGAGGGGTGTGTGTGTCTGGAGTGGGAGGGTGGGAAGGTTACACATTGTGACTGCATGACATTTCATTCTCCCGTCTGTGCGTGGGGCTGGTTCCGTGTCCCACCGTCACCATGACCTCGTTCTTGGGGCGATTGCAGTCCCTGGCCCCCGACACTCACCCCCCAGGGCCGGTCACTGGGAGACCCGGGAACTCCCCAGCCAGAGACATTAAAGCTGCGCTGGGGGGTCAGACACACTCCGGGAGGGGGAGGGGTCTGGCTCAGGGCTGAGTTGGGCACCTACATCCTAGGGAGTCGTTCGCTGACCCCAGCTCGCCCAACAGGATCTCACCGAGCGACTGCAAAGGAGGGAACCCGCCACCACTACCCGAGGAGAGAGTCGGCCCTGCAGAGCCGCCCCTCCGTGGGTCTGAGCCCTGAGGGGACGGGGGACAATGGGGCCAGGCCGGGGAGCGGGGACAGGGGCTCCCTGCTCTGCACAGACGCACTCACTGCTCAGCAGGGTCTGGCCCTGGCGCGGCTCTTTGGGGCACGTTCCCCCATCGCCCCCCCGTGCCTGACGCCCTCCTGGGGGGATCAGCCCCCAAGTCCCTGTGGGGAAGGGGGGCTGCACCTCTAGGGCAGGGCTGTGTCGTACCCAAACCACAGCGACTTCCCCAGGCTCCCTCTGCTGCCCCCACGCCAGCCTCCCCTCCCCCACTGGCATGGGGGTGAGACCCTCCCCCCTGCAGCCCCCATCCTGCCCAGATCAGCCCCCGACCCCTCCCTGCCCACCTCATCCCCTCCCCACTATGGGGTGAGATTCTCCCTCCCTGCAGCCCCCCAATCTGGCTCCTCCCCTTACCCCTCCCTGCCCCATCAGCCCCCCGCCGTGTCCTCCCAAGGGTGGAGGAACAGGGGGACTCTGGGGGTGAAGCCTCCCCGTCCCCCCCAGCCCCGGGCCCAGGTGTCCCAGCCCCCGCCCCGCCTGTACCTGTCACTGCCCCGGTGCCCGGCAGGGCCAGCAGGGTGAGCAGGGCCAGCTGGGCCATGGGGACGCCCCGTCCTGCGCCCATCTCCTCTCCCCGGGCAGTGGGCCGGCAGCACTAGGGGGCCAGGGGGGCACATATCACACCCGGGGGGCAGGGCTGGGGGGCAGTGCCCGGCATTGGCCAGGGGAACCCGGCCCAGGGGCCTGTGCCCAATGGCAGAAATCCCTGCGCCAACCAGGCTGTTACCGGGCAGAGCAGCAGCACCGAGAGGAGATGGAGAAGTTGCAGAGAAATCAGGCAAAATAAAAGAACTTCACAGCTGGTATTTTTACATAACCTCAGGATTTCTGAACATTTGGGATTGGCAATACTGCAAATTCCCATCCAGACACCTGCTGCCACGGGCTGTGTCTGCAGGGCAGGGCCCGAGCGGTGCGGCTCTGCCGACAGCCCAGTGTGGACGCAGCGCTGCCAGGAGGGGTGTATCCCCAGTGTGGGGACAGCACCTCCCCGCACGGCAGTCGCCCAGCCCACACCTGCCCTGTTCTGCAGAGCGACTGTGCACTTGGGGGGCTTGGCGACACAGCTTTGTGCTGGGGTGTGGGGTCACAGCCTGACCCCCAGAGCTCTGCGTTGGGTGGGTGTCACCCCTAACCTACAGAGCTCTGCTGGGATAAGCATTAAGTGGAGATCAGGCCACAGGCATAGGGTTACCATATTTTAAGTGTCCAAAAAGAGGACACTTCACGGGGCCCCGGCCCCGCCCCAACTCCGTCCCCAGCCTCACCCCTTCCCCGCACGGTCACCGCCCTTTCCCCAAAGTCCCCGCCCCAACTCCGCCCCCTCCCCTGAACGCTTTGCCCCCCTGCTCCTCCCCCTCCCCTGCTTCCCGCGAACATTTGATTCGCGGGAAGCCTGAAGCAGGCAGGCAGCAGGTAAGCTGGGGCTGGGGCGGGGGGGGGGAGGCGTGGCCCAGTCGGGCCCCTGCGGCCGGCCCCAGCGACTCTGGCTGGCTCGGCTTGGGCCCCGGTTCCGGCCGAGTGGCTCCGGCCCAGCCCCGGCCCTAGCCCTGGCAGAGCGAGCGGCGCCGGCCGGCAGCCGAGCACCCGCCGGTCCCAGCGGCTCCAGCTCCGGCCCCAGCGGCTCCAGCCCAGCCCCAAGCCCCACGACCCCTCCCTCCCTATTTTCCTGGACATGTCCGACTTTTTGGAATTTCCCCCCGGACGGGGATTTGAGTACCAAAAAGCCGGACATGTCCGGGAAAATCCGGACGTATGGTAATCCTACACAGGCAGGGTTCAGGGGGACCATCCATGGGAGACTGGGATACCCGGCCTCTCCCCTCTAGGGGCACTGGTTCCCATCTGGCCCCAGGGCGGGATCCTGGCCGGCTCAGGGGGCAGGAATGGGACACAGGGCCTTTCCCTCTGGTGGATCTGCTGTTAGTGACCAAACTTCCTTCCCCCCAGGGCCTGTCCTGGGCCCTGTGTGTGGCATGTTGGTCCTTGTCCAAACCCACTGGCACCAACTCGCCCCCCTCCCCCCCGGCTACCGCGCTGGGTGTTCACACTGCACCTGGCAGGAGGGGCCGGGTGCTGGAGGGGCCGGAAAGGGGCTGGCTCACCAGTTGGGGCACCGGCCTGGGACCCAGGAGCCCTGGGGTCATTCCTGGCCCTGCCACAGACTGTGTGTGATCCTGGGCCAGTCACTGACTTCTCTGGGCCTCTGTCATAACTATAAAGGGAAGGGTGGCAGCTCTCCTGTGTACAGTGCTATGGAATCCCTCCTAGCCAGAGACTCCAAATCCTTTTACCTGTAAAGGGTTAAGAAGCTCGGGTAACCTGGCTGACACCTGACCCGAAGGACCAATAAGGGGACAAGATACTTTCAAATCCTGGGGGGGGAAAGGTTTTTGTTTTGTGTCCTTTGTTTAAGGGGTTGTTCGCTCTTGGGACTGAGAGGGACCAGACATCAATCCAGGTTCTCCCCATCTTTCTAACCAAGTCTCTCCTATTTCAAACTTGTAAGTAAAAAGCCAGGCAAGGCGTCTTAGATTTACTTTGTTTTCTCAACTTGTAATGTACCTTTTACCAGAGTGTTTATCTTTGTTTGCTGTACTTTGAACCTAAGACAGAGGGGGGTCCTCTGAGCTCTTTAAGTTTGATTACCCTGTAAAGCTATTTTCCATCCTGATTTTACAGAGATGATTTTTACCTTTTCTTTAATTAAAAGCCTTTTTTTTAAGAACCAGATTGATTTCTCCTTGTTTTAAGATCCAAGGGGGTTTGGATCTGTATTCACCAGGAGTTGGTGAAAGGAAGGAGGGGGGAAGGGTCAATTTCTCCTTGTTTAAGATCAAAGGGGGTTTGGATCTGTATTCACCAGGAGTTGGTGAAAGGAAGGAGGGGGGAAGGGTCAATTTCTCCTTGTTTAAGATCCAAGGAGTTTAGATCTGTATTCACCAGGGAATTGGTGAAAGGTTTCTCAAGGCTTCCCAGGGAGGGAATTCTTGAGATGGTGGCAGCGGACCAGAGCTAAGCTGGTAGATAAGCTTAGAAGTTTTCATGCAGGCCCCTACATTTGTACCCTAAAGTTCAAAGTGGGGATACAGCCTTGACATGGTGGCAGCGGTGGGATCGTTTTAAACCCAAAAGCCAGTAAGAGATTTTTTTTTTCCTTCTAGCTGCTTGGAGAGCAGAGCTGAAGGTAGATGCATATCTTATCTCTCCTTGCCTGAAGGCAGAGGTGTTAAGTTTTTTTAACAAGGGGCTTTGTTAAGAGAAGGGTTCAATCAGTGAGCAAACTTTGAACTGGTAAAGGTAATTTACAAGCTGAATTGTTTTTTTTTCCTTTTTACATCCTCGGAAGTAGCTAGTTAGAAAGTCTCTGTTAACTCAGCAGCACTCAGCAGGAGCCTGAGCTAAGTACATCCCAGTTTCAGTCAACTGCAGAGGGGTGTGACCCAGCACAAGAAAACCAGGAAAATGACTACCAAAGAAGAAAAAGCTAAAGAGGAGGCCCACAAGAGAGCTATGGAGCTGAAAGAAAAAGAGAAAAAGCTGAGAGACAGAGAAGAGAAAGCCAAAGAGGGGGCCCACAAGAGAGAGATGGAGCTGAGAGACAGAGAAGAGAAAGCCAAAGAGGAGGCCCACAAGAGAGAGATGGAGCTGGAAAAAGCCAAAGAGGAGGCCAAAGAGGAGGCCCACAAGAGAGAGATGGAGCTGAAAGAAAAAGAGATGGAACTGGAAGCAGCAAGGACTAGGCAGGGTGCATCAGACCATCCTAACAACTCCTCTCCAGGTACCACTTCCCATCCCAGGAAATTCCCCACCTACAAGGCAGGCGATGATACTGAGGCCTTCTTAGAAAATTTTGAAAGGGCCTGCCTTGGATACAACATCCCTCCAACCCAGTACATGGTAGAGCTGAGGCCGCAGCTCAGTGGACCCTTAGCAGAGGTGGCGGCTGAAATGCCTAAGGAACACATGAACAGTTATGAACTTTTTAAAAACAAGGCCAGACTCAGAATGGGGCTAACACCTGAGCATGCCCGTCGGCGGTTCAGAGCCCTAAGGTGGAAACCCGATGTGTCATTTACCCGACATGCCTACCACATTGGGAAAAATTGGGATGCCTGGATATCAGGAGCAAATGTTAAATCTACGGAAGAGTTGCCCTTCCTATTGCAAATGGAGCAGTTTTTAGAGGGTGTTCCTGAGGAAATAGAAAGGTACATCCTAGATAGGAATCCCAAAACTGTAACCGAGGCGGGGGAGATTGGAGCCAAATGGGTGGAGGTGACAGAAAAGAAAAAAGCTAGTAGCAGTTGGAGCGAATATCAGAAGGGGCAAGCCGAAACAAAACCTTATCACCGGGGACAACCCAAGGCCCCACCCACATCCCAAGGGAAACCCCAGATGCCTTCTCACCCCACCACACCAGTCTCCATCAACCAACATCGCCCCGGTGATACCTTAGCAGGGCGATGTTTTAAATGTAATGAACTGGGACATATAAAGGCTCACTGCCCCAAGAACCCCAACCGATTACAGTTCATTACACCCCAATCACACCAAAGATCCCCAGACCCAGATGCCTCTCTCATACCCTCGGAGCGAAGGGAAACCTTGAGAGTGGGCGGAAAGAAGGTTATCGCTTGGAGGGACCCTGGGGCACAAGTGTCAACTATCCACCAATCCCTAGTGGACCCCAAACTCATCAACCCGGAGGCTCCAGTGACAATTCAACCCTTCGTGTCACAGTCTGTAACCTTGCCTACAGCCAAGTTGCATGTCCAGTACAAGGGCTGGTCAGGAATGTGGACTTTTGCAGTCTATGACAATTATCCCATTCCCATGCTACTGGGGGAAGACTTGGCCAACCATGTGAAGCTAGCCAAGAGGGTGGGAATAGTCACCCGCAGCCAGGCTAAGCAAGCTTTCACCCCCATCCCTGTTCCTGAGCCGTCCACCAGGGCCCCGTCTGTGTTACCGGAGACCCAAACACAAGTGGTGGAACCGGATCCCCTGCCAACGACTGCAACAGCCGTAGTGGATCCAATCCCAGAAACCCAGCCAAAGCCAGTCCCAGAACCGGAACTGGCAACGCAACCAGCACCAGAACCATTGCCAGCACTGAGTCCAGCGCTTGCAACCCCGTCTACAACTCCAATGCCAGAGGGCACCAGCGAGCCTGAACTGGCGGAAGCAGCAGATAACCTTACCCAAGAGGCTCAGCCAGAGCCTGAGATACCACATAGTGCACCAGCGGATAGCGGTTCACAGTCAATGGAAAAAACCCCAGCCCCTACATCGCTTCCAGAGGGACCAAGCCCCAGTCCACAGTCCAAGGAGGAACTGATGTCTCCAGCATCAAGGGAACAGTTCCAGGCCGAGCAGGAAGCAGATGACAGCCTTCAGAAAGCTTGGGCGGCAGCACGGAGCACCCCACCACCTCTCAGCTCTTCTAACCGATCCCGGTTTGTTGTAGAACAAGGACTTTTATACAAGGAGACTCTTTCTGGTGGGCACCAGGAAGACTGGCATCCTCAAAGACAGTTGGTAGTTCCCACTAAGTATCGGGTAAAGCTCTTGAGCTTAGCCCATGATCATCCCAGTGGCCATTCTGGGGTGAACAGAACCAAAGACCGGTTGGGGAAGTCCTTCCACTGGGAGGGAATGGGCAAGGACGTTGCTAATTATGTCCGGTCTTGTGAGGTGTGCCAACGAGTGGGAAAGCCCCAAGACCAGGTTAAAGCCCCTCTCCAGCCACTACCCATAATTGAGGTCCCATTTCAGCGAGTAGCTGTGGATATTCTGGGTCCTTTCCCAAAGAAGACACCCAGAGGAAAGCAGTACGTACTGACTTTCATGGATTTTGCTACCCGATGGCCGGAAGCTGTACCCTTAAGCAACACCAGGGCTAAAAGTGTGAGCCAGGCATTAGCAGACATTTTTGCCAGGGTAGGTTGTCCCTCCGACATCCTTACAGATTCGGGAACTAATTTCCTGGCAGGGAACATGAAAAACCTGTGGGAAGCTCATGGGGTGAATCACTTGGTTGCCACCCCTCATCACCATCAAACCAATGGCCTGGTGGAGAGGTTTAATGGAACTTTGGGGGCCATGATACGTAAATTCGTAAATGAACACTCCAATGATTGGGACCTAGTGTTGCAGCAGTTGCTTTTTGCCTACAGGGCTGTTCCACATCCCAGTTTAGGGTTTTCACCATTTGAACTTGTGTATGGCCGCGAGGTTAAGGGGCCATTACAGTTGGTGAAGCAGCAATGGGAGGGGTTTACGCCTTCTCCAGGAACTAACATTCTAGACTTTGTAAGCAACCTACAAAGCACCCTCCGACACTCTTTAGCCCTTGCTAAAGAAAACCTAAAGGATGCTCAGGAAGAGCAAAAGGCCTGGTATGATAAACATTCCAGAGAACGGTCCTTCAAAGTAGGAGACCAAGTCATGGTCTTAAAGGCGCTCCAGGCCCATAAAATGGAAGCGTCGTGGGAAGGACCATTCACGGTCCAGGAGCGCCTAGGAGCTGTTAACTATCTCATAGCCTCCCCCACCTCCAACATAAAGCCTAAGGTATACCATGTTAATTCTCTTAAGCCCTTTTATTCCAGAGAATTAAATGTTTGCCAGTTTACAGCCCAGGAAACAGATGACGCGGAGTGGCCTGCAGGTGTCTACTACGAAGGAAAAAGGAATGGTGGCGTGGAAGAGGTGAACCTCTCCACGACCCTGGGACGTCTGCAGCGACAGCAGATCAAGGAGCTGTGCACAAGCTTTGCACCGATTTTCTCAGCCACTCCAGGACGGACCGAACGGGCATACCACTCCATTGACACAGGTAATGCTCACCCAATTAGAACCCCACCCTACCGGGAGTCACCTCATGCCCAAACTGCTATACAAAGGGAGATCCAGGACATGCTACAGATGGGTATAATCCGCCCCTCTACCAGTGCATGGGCATCTCCAGTGGTTCTAGTTCCCAAACCAGATGGGGAAATACGCTTTTGCGTGGACTACCGTAAGCTAAATGCTGTAACTCGTCCTGACAACTATCCAATGCCACGCACAGATGAGCTATTGGAAAAATTGGGACATGCCCAATTCATCTCTACTTTAGACTTAACCAAAGGGTACTGGCAAGTACCACTAGATGAACCCGCTAAGGAAAGGTCCGCCTTCGTCACCCAGGCAGGGGTGTATGAATTCAATGTACTCCCTTTCGGGTTGCAAAATGCACCCACCACCTTCCAAAGACTTGTAGATGGTCTCTTAGCGGGATTGGGAGAATCTGCAGTTGCCTACCTCAATGATGTCGCCATTTTTTCTGATTCATGGACAGAACACCTGGAGCACCTGGAAAAAGTCTTCGAGCGCATCCGACAGGCAGGACTAACTGTTAAGGCTAAAAAGTGTCAAATAGGCCAAAACAGAGTGACGTACCTGGGGCACCAGGTGGGTTAAGGAACTATAAATCCCCTACAGGCCAAAGTGGATGCTATCCAAAAGTGGCCGGTTCCAAAGTCAAAGAAACAGGTCCAATCCTTCTTAGGCTTGACCGGATATTATAGGCGATTTGTACCACACTACAGCCAAATCGCCGCCCCGCTGACAGACCTAACCAGAAAGAAACAGCCAAATGCAGTTCAGTGGACTGATAAGTGTCAAAAGGCCTTTAACCAGCTTAAGGCAACACTCATGTCTGACCCTGTGCTAAGGGCCCCAGACTTTGACAAACCGTTCCTAGTAACCACAGATGCTTCCGAGCGAGGCGTGGGAGCAGTTTTAATGCAGGAAGGACTGGATCAAGAATTCCATCCTGTCGTGTTTCTCAGCAAGAAACTGTCTGAGAGGGAAAGCCACTGGTCAATCAGCGAAAAGGAATGCTACGCCATTGTGTACGCGCTGGAAAAGCTACGCCCATATGTTTGGGGATGGCGTTTCCAACTACAAACAGACCATGCTGCGCTACAGTGGCTTCATACCGCCAAGGGAAATAACAAAAAACTTCTTCGGTGGAGTTTAGCTCTCCAAGATTTTGATTTTGAAATACAACACATTTTGGGAGCTTCTAACAAAGTGGCTGATGCACTCTCCCGGGAAAGTTTCCCAGAGTTAACTGGTTAACAATTGTTCTTGGAATGAAACATATTGTTAGTTTTTATATAATCAGTAGTATGTCTAAAGGTACATGTGTTTTATTAACTCTGTTTTCTCCTAGAGCTCCAGGAAGAAATCACAGCCAGTGTGGAACCGAACGTCCAACACTATCTGTGATTTGTGGGGCGTGTCATAACTATAAAGGGAAGGGTGGCAGCTCTCCTGTGTACAGTGCTATGGAATCCCTCCTGGCCAGAGACTCCAAATCCTTTTACCTGTAAAGGGTTAAGAAGCTCGGGTAACCTGGCTGACACCTGACCCTAAGGACCAATAAGGGGACAAGATACTTTCAAATCCTGGGGGGGGAAAGGTTTTTGTTTTGTGTCCTTTGTTTAAGGGGTTGTTCGCTCTTGGGACTGAGAGGGACCAGACATCAATCCAGGTTCTCCCCATCTTTCTAAACAAGTCTCTCCTATTTCAAACTTGTAAGTAAAAAGCCAGGCAAGGCGTCTTAGATTTACTTTGTTTTCTCAACTTGTAATGTACCTTTTACCAGAGTGTTTATCTTTGTTTGCTGTACTTTGAACCTAAGACAGAGGGGGGTCCTCTGAGCTCTTTAAGTTTGATTACCCTGTAAAGTTATTTTCCATACTGATTTTACAGAGATGATTTTTACCTTTTCTTTAATTAAAAGCCTTTTTTTTAAGAACCAGATTGATTTCTCCTTGTTTTAAGATCCAAGGGGGTTTGGATCTGTATTCACCAGGAGTTGGTGAAAGGAAGGAGGGGGGAAGGGTCAATTTCTCCTTGTTTAAGATCAAAGGGGGTTTGGATCTGTATTCACCAGGAGTTGGTGAAAGGAAGGAGGGGGGAAGGGTCAATTTCTCCTTGTTTAAGATCCAAGGAGTTTGGATCTGTATTCACCAGGGAATTGGTGAAAGGTTTCTCAAGGCTTCCCAGGGAGGGAATTCTTGAGATGGTGGCAGCGGACCAGAGCTAAGCTGGTAGATAAGCTTAGAAGTTTTCATGCAGGCCCCTACATTTGTACCCTAAAGTTCAAAGTGGGGATACAGCCTTGACAGCCTCCCTCCCCAACTGGGCCATGGAGACACTGGCCCGGCTCTGCCCCACAGGGCGGGGCGTGAATGCAGCAGAGGGGGGAGGGGCTCAGAGACTGGGGGGCCTGAAAAGCACCTGAGGGAGATCGATGGTGGGAGCAGCTGGGATAGGGTTACCATACGTCCTCTTTTTCCCGGACATGTCCGGCTTTTCGGCACTCAAACCCCCGTCCGGGGGGAATTGCCAAAAAGCCGAACATGTCCGGGAAAATGGCGGCTCTGTTTAAGAGCCGAGCTGCCCTAGCGCTATGGGCTTCAGGCAGCCCCCTTGCCTCCGGACCCTGCGCCACCGGCCGGGCACTTCCCCTCCCGGGCTCCGGCGGCGCAGGGTCCGGAGGCAAGGGGGCTGCCCGAAGCCCAAGCGCTACCGGCTTCACGGTTTGCCGGGCAGCCTCCAGACCCTGCGCCCCTGGCTGGGCGCTTCCCCTCCCGGGCTCCAGCTGCGCTGGGCAAGCGCCGGCCGGGGGTGCAGGGTCTGGGGGCTGCCCGGCAAACCCTGAAGCCGGTAGCGCTGGGGCAGCCCTTTCCCCGTGGCTGGGAGTGGGAGGGAGGAGGGGGCGGAGTTAGGGCGGGGAAGGGGCGGAGTTGGAGCGAGGCTGGGGGTGGGGAAATGGGCGGGGCCAGGGCCCGTGGAGGGTCCTCTTTTTTTATTTTGTAGATATGGTAACCCTAAGCTGGGAGGCCGAGCTGTGACTGAGGGCCCCCCCCCCCGGTGGGGTCCCTGGGGGGCAGGGCTCAGGCCCATGGAGGTGGGGGAGGGGGAAGCTCAGAACTTCTGCCTGTGGGGCCAGCCCCAAACCTTCCCCTGGGACTAAATTTACCTAGACAAACCAGACACCCCCCCCCCCCCACACACACACACACCCGGGCTGCTCCAGCCGGCAGCAGAGGGTCGAGGCACCAGGGGAAGGGGACGGAGGGTCCCAGGCCCGTTGCTGGGGGCCCTGCTCTGGTGGGGGCTGGTCCCTGGGCTGGCCCCGCTCTCCAGCTGCCCCGGGGCCATGGCAGGCGCCGGGCGAGTCCTGCAGCCCGACCCCAGGCCCTGCTCTGCCCCCTACGAGGGAGAAGTCTGGAACCGAGCCCTGCTGGGGCCGGCTCTGCCTGGCGACTGATGACGCTGCCCAGCCCCGGTGCTGACTGGCCCCTGGGCTGGGGGTGCCCAATCCCCGGGGCCGTGGGCAGCGTCCCGGGGCTGGTGCTCGGAGCTGGACAGAGAAGGTCTCAGGCTGGGGGTCCCGACGCCTTTCCAGGTCTCTCCCTCCGGAGCAGCGATGGGGGCGGGTCGGATCCTGGGGGCCGGGAGCGGCTGGGCTGGGGCTCTGCTAGTGACACTGGCGGTGCTGAGAACCCACCCGGCTCATTGCACAGAGCCCCCAGGTGAGCAGAGACCCCAGCGCCCCAGGGAGCCCCATCCTGGGCAGGCGCTGGGTGTATCTGGGGAGGGGGGATCAGACCCCACATGCCTTGGGGAGCCCCGTCCTGCGTGTCCCAGTGTCCTGTCTGCTCAGTGTCTCCCCTCGCCCGGTTCTCTGTGTCCCCTCCCACAGGTGCTGGCACTAGGGGAGCTGGTGGGGCTGCCACATGCCCTGGATTTAAGCAGTTTCCATAACACCCAGGGTTCACAGTTTGGTTCAATGGCTCCCAGCGTCGTCGTCCCCCCCCTACACATGGGCACAATGCCCCATCCCTCCCGCCCCGGGATCAGTGTTACCATCATTGCCCGCCCCCCATGCCCCGGCCCGCCCACCTGGCTCCCCTGGGTCTTCGGGGGGCGGGGAACGGGCTTCGTGGGCGCTCCCGGAGGATTGGGGTGCCCCCCCCATGAGCTGCGAGCCCCGAGGGCAGCAGGGGGAGGGGCAGACGGCTGGTCCCTGAGCCCGGCCCATCTCCCCCCCCCCGCAGGGCGGTTCGTGTATCAGGCGAACTCGGAGTGTCTGTTCACCAACGGCACCGAGCGGGTCCGGTTCCTGGAGCGGTACCTCTACAACGGGCGGCAGTACGTGCACTTCGACAGCGACCTGGGGGTGCATGTGGCGGACATGGAGCTGGGCCGGCCCGACGCCGAGTACTGGAACAGCCGGCCCGAGTTCCTGGCGCTCCAACGGGCTGCAGTGAACACGTTCTGCCGGCACAACTACGGGGTGGACAAACCCTTCACCATCGACCGGAGAGGTGAGTGGGGGGGGGCGGGGTTCGGACGCTCTGCCCTCCCCCCTGCCTCCCCCGTTATCTGCATGGTCCCGCTCTAGGCCGGGGGGTTGGGCTTCTCCTGCGCTGGGGAGGGGCGGGGCCAGTTCGCGGGGTAACGGTGAGGGGATGGGGCACAGAGAGCGGGGGGTGGCGGGGGCCGCAATCACCCAGTGGCAGGAGGCGGAGGGAACCCGGCGCTGGGGCGGGGTAAGGGGGGGCATCTCCTCCTCCTCCTCCTCTCCCCTCCCCCCCGCCGGCCGCCCCCGGGTCTAGCTGTGCCCCCCCCCCCCCCCCCCGTCGGCAGGGCACAGACCCCCAGTCCCAGGTCAGTCTCAGGAGGACTGGGTGTGACTGACCCTCCCCCCGCTCCCGGCCCCTGCCCCCTGACGGGTTGAGCCGCCAGCGCCCCCCACTCAGACCCCCCGGGGCAGGCGGCTGCTGCAGCTCCAAACCCCCCTTCCTTGGCTGGGGGGCCAGGCGATGGGGCAGAACTTTCCCGTCCCCCCAACCCCATCTCTCCCCCCTCAGGGTCCCCCCTGGCTCAGGGGTGGGGGCAGCCCCTGGTCCCTGGGCTGAGACCCCCAGACAGTCCCTGGCTCTGTCCCCATGGGGGTGACGGGACACGACTCCCCTCAGGCCTTTTCTGCCAGAGCCTGGAGCTGGGGCCTTTCCCTGGGGGAGGGGAGGGGTCACCCTCCTCTGTCTCCAGCCCCTTTTCCACCCCACCCCTCTCCCCCCAGTTCAGCCCAAGGTGAAAGTTTCCCCCACGAAATCGGGGTCCGAGCCCCACTCCCACCTGCTGGTTTGCTCGGTGACGGGGTTTTACCCCGGGGGGATCGAGATCAAGTGGTTGAAGAACGGGCAGGAGCAGACGGCCGGGGTGGTGTCCACGGAGCTGCTCCAGAACGGAGACTGGACCTTCCAGATCCTGGTGATGCTGGAGATGAGCCCCCGGCGCGGGGACGTCTACACCTGCCAGGTGGAGCACATCAGCCTGCGGGGCCCCCTCACCGTACACTGGGGTAAGAGCCTCTGGGTGTGGGGCAGCCCCTGAGCCCGCAGGGGCACCCCTCGGGGGATGGGCCTGGGTCAGAGCGCTCACACGAGCCCTGATGACCCAAATCTATCGACCTGGGCTGTGAGCTCACGTCCACGGGCTCCACAATGCAGTGTAGACACAACCTGAGTGGGGCAGTGACGGGGCGGGGAGAGGAGCAAAGTCTCCATAATAATGACTGGTCTGGAGAAGGGAGATCGGAGCGTCTGTTCTCCCTGTCTCACAGCACAAGGACAAGGGGACACTCACTGGAATGGAAAGGGGCAAATTCACACCTGGTAAAAGGAAGGACGTTTTCCACACACTGTGTAATTAGCCTGTGGAACTCATTGCCACAGGATATGACTGAGCCGAAGAACAGAGCAAGGTTCACACAGAGACTGGCTATTTCTGTGTCTCACACACTATCCAGGGCTAGACTCAGAGCTGTCCCTTGGGTAGGGCGAATGGGAGCAACTGCTCCGGGCCCCGCGGGCCGATACGATTGGCCAGCACGGTCAGTCCTGGAAGAGACGAATCCGTCACTTCCACCCTGGGCCCCTCACCCACCTAGGGACGGCCCTATTCATGCTGAAAATGGGCAGGGATATCAGACCTCGCACTGCAGGGCCTGAGCTGATCTCTGAGGCTCACAGACCAGGAGGAGCCCTGAGGTGGGGCAGATTGTCCCACAGCTGCTCCTGCGGGCCCTGGCCCCTGGCTCTGCCCCAGCTGGCGCCGGTCACTGGCGCGGACGGGAGCCTGGCCCGGAGGCCCCTGGCTCTGCCCCGGCTGGCGCTGGTCACTGGCGCGGACGGGAGCCCGGCCCGGAGACCCCTGGCTCTGACCCGGCCTGTTCCATGTCCCTGTTTCAGAGGCGCAGTCTGACTCCGCCAGGAGCAAGATGCTGACGGGGGTCGGGGGCTTCGTGCTGGGGCTGATCTTCCTGGCGCCCGGACTCCTCATCTACCTGAAGAATAAGAAAGGTGAATGGCGCCGGGCAGGGGTGTCTCTGGGGGGATGTGGGGCTGGGGGGGGGCTCAGGGGACTCTGGCCCTGGCTGCAGCCTCTCCCCCCCCCCCCCCCCCCAGCAGGGGCTGCTCAGAGTCTGGCAGGGGCCTCCCGGCTTCTAGTCTCCTGGGACCGGGGCTGGGTCAGACCCTCCCCCCTCTGTGGGGAGATCTCAGTGCGGGGCCCCGGGGCCAGGCTGGGAGCTCCCACTCTCCCCTCCCCCGTCCGAGGCCCCGGGGTGGGACAGACCCTGACCCCTCGCAGTGCAGGGAGCTGCCCCTGTCCCAGGGCTCAGAGCGTTTCCCTCCCCTCCCCTGGGGCAGGGATCCTGGGTCAGGGATTTACAGTAATAACGGGGTGTCACGGAGTCCCCGGGCGATGCTGGAACTGCTCCCCACAAAGCCAGTCAGGACTCTGGGGAGCCTCCTCTCCCTCGGAGCAGACTGTCTTCAGGGCAAGAAGCTCACACGGCTTCACCTCCTGGGTCTCTCCTGGGAGCATTCAGCATATGCCCCTCCGTGCGCTTCCCACAGCGAGTCCGCCCAGGCGGGGTCCTGGGGAAGCCAAAGGGTTCTGCACCCCCACTTCGCAGTCAGACGTGACTCTCAGCCAGCCAGTAAAACAGGTTTATTAGACGACAGGAACACGGTCTAAACCAGAGCTTGTAGGTCCAGCGAATGGGACCCCTCAGCCGGGTCCATTCTGGGGCCCAGCGAGGCAGACCCCCGTCTGCCCTCCCTTCCAGTCCCCAGCTAGCTCCAAACTCCAACCCCCCCCAGCCCCTCCTTCTCTGGGCTTTGTCTCTTTCCTGGGCCAGGAGGTCACCTGATCTCTTTGTTCACCTTTAGCTATTTCCTTGCAGGGGGGAAGGGGCCCTGGCCATCAATCACTGACACAGAGTGTCAGTGATTGATGCACACTGGCCTTTACCCCACCTCCTAGAGACTTAAGAAATGCATAGGGGAAACTGAGGCACCCACACAGTATTCAGAGGAAACATTAAGAACAGTCCCACTTCATTACACAGGGGGGGGGGGTGTAACCCCAGGTCTGGGGGCTGGAGGGGGGTGGGTTCCTAGTGAGGGGCGTTCCATGCCGTGGGGCAGGGGCTGGAGCTCTGACCCCCAGGAACCGGCTCCCCCCACCCAGGGCTCTGACCATGTTTCTCTTTGTTTTTCAGGGCGTCCCGTTCCCCAACCTGCAGGTAATTTCAATCTCCCTCCCCCCCATTAAACCCACCACCCCCCACACTGAGCACAGGCTGCCTGGGGTGCCCGTGGGGCGGCTGCTTCTGCCCATCGGCCCCTGACACCCGCCCGGCTCAGCCCCTGGGCAGCTGGGCAATGGGGCGCTGGCCCCACGGAGGAGGAGTCTGCGGCTCCCTCAGTCTCCGTTCAGGCCGATCCCCGAGCTGCTCCCGGGGGCAGAGGGTCCTGGGTCCTGCCGAGCATCGCTCAGCCCTGCGGCTGCCGGGCAGAGTCACTGGGGCGCCCTGGGGCCTGGCAGAGAAAATCCCCCGTCCCTCCCGCTAGCCCCACAGCCAGGGGCTGATTTCTCTCCCCTCTCCCTGCAGGGCTCCTGAGTTAGATCCTGGGCGTCGGATCCCCCGGCCGGCAGGAGTTTCCGTCTGTCGCTCCCAGCACCTCGTCCAGCCCGGAGAATGCAGAACCTGGGACCGGTCCCTTCCTGTCCCCATCTGCTCCTCCCGCTCTGCCCGGCTCCAGCCCGCGCTGCCCCCGCCTGGGGACCCGTCCCTGCCCCTCAGTCCCAGCAGGGCCCTGTCACGCTGTCGAGTGGCTCACGAGTGTGGGGACCAATCTCAGGGCACAGTTAGTACCCGGGGCACCAACCCCACATTGGCTGAGTTCTGTACTGAGATTTCACCAAAGTATCGGGTGTGAACTCCGCAGGGCCTGTAACAACGTAACCGCGGAGCCACAGACAGTCCCCTTGGGCTCTCCGATCTGTCTGGCCACCCCGGCCAGCCTGCCCTTGTGATCCATCGATCGTCCCTTCCTCCACAAATCACAGCGATATTCGGTCACTCCCTGTCCCAAAGGACCAGTCGCTTACCCCAGGTCAGCTGCGCCTTCCATCCCACTCCACAGACAACGCTTGTAGCCAATCCTGTAATAAACTCAGTAAAGATTTGTTAACTAAGACCAAGCACTGGCAGTTCTTGACAAGGTTACAGCGGGTCATAGAATCATAGAATATCAGGGTTGGAAGGGACCTCAGGAGGTATCTAGTCCAACCCCCTGCTCAAAGCAGGACCAATTCCCAACTAAATCATCCCAGCCAGGGCTTTGTCAAGCCGGGCCTTAAAAACCTCCAAGGAAGGAGATTCCACCACCTCCCTAGGTAACGCATTCCAGTGCTTCACCACCCTCCTAGTGAAATAGTGTTTCCTAATATCCAACCTAGACCTCCCCCACTGCAACTTGAGACCATTGCTCCTTGTTCTGTCATCTGCCACCACTGAGAACAGCCGAGCTCCATCCTCTTTGGAACCCCCCCTCAAGTAGTTGAAAGCAGCTATCAAATCCCCCCTCACTCTTCTCTTCTGTAGACTAAACAATCCCAGTTCCCTCAGCCTCTCCTCATAAGTCATGTGCTCCAGACCCCTAATCATTTTTGTTGCCCTCCACTGGACTCTTTCCAATTTTTCCACATCCTTCTTGTCGTGTGGGGCCCAAAACTGGACACAGTACTCCAGATGAGGCCCACCAATGTCGAATAGAGGGGAATGATCACGTCCCTCGATCTGCTGGCAATGCCCCTACTTATACAGCCCAAAATGCCGTTAGCCTTCTTGGCAACAAGAGCACACTGTTGACTCTCATCCAAATTCTCGTCCACTGTGACCCCTAGGTCCTTTTCTGCAGAACTGCTGCCTAGCCACTCGGTCCCTAGTCTGTAACAGTGAATGGGATTCTTCCGTCCTAAGTGCAGGACTCCGCACTTGTCCCTGTTGAACCTCATCAGGTTTTTTTGGCCCAATCCTCTAATTTGTCTAGGTCCCTCTGTATCCGATCCCTACCCTCTAGTGTATCTACCACGCCTCCCAGTTTAGTGTCATCTGCAAACTTGCTGAGAGTGCAGTTCACACCATCCTCCAGATCATTAATAAAGATATTAAACAAAACCGGCCCCAGGACCGACCCTTGGGGCACTCCGCTTGATACCGGCTGCCAACTAGACATGGAGCCATTGATCACTACCCGTTGAGCCCGACGATCTAGCCAGCTTTCTGTCCACCTTACAGTCCATTCATCCAGCCCATACTTCTTTAACTTGGCGGCAAGAATACTGTGGGAGACCGTATCAAAAGCTTTGCTAAAGTCAAGGAATAACACATCCACTGCTTTCCCCTCATCCACAGAGCCAGTTATCTCATCATAGAAGGCAATTAGGTTGGTCAGGCACGACTTCCCCTTGGTGAATCCATGCTGACTGTTCCTGATCACTTTCCTCTCCTCTAAGTGTTTCATAATTGATTTCTTGAGGACCTGCTCCATGATTTTTCCAGGGACTGAGGTGAGGCTGACTGGCCTGTAGTTCCCCGGATCCTCCTCCTTCCCTTTTTTAAAGATGGGCACTACATTAGCCTTTTTCCAGTCATCCGGGACCTCCCCCGATCGCCATGAGTTTTCAAAGATAATGGCCAATGGCTCTGCAATCTCATCCGCCAACTCCTTTAGCACCCTTGGATGCAGCGCATCCGGCCCCATGGACTTGTGCTCGTCCAGCTTTTCTAAATAGTCCCGAACCACTTCTTTCTCCACAGAGGGCTGGTCACCTTATCCCCATATTGTGCTGCCCAGTGCAGCAGTCTGGGAGCTGACCTTGTTCGTGAAGACAGAGGCAAAAAAATCATTGAGTACATTAGCTTTTCCCACATCCTCGGTCACTAGGTTGCCTCCCTCATTCAGTAAGGGGCCCACACTTTCCTTGACTTTCTTCTTGTTGCTAACATACCTGAAGAAACCCTTCTTGTTACTCTTAACATCTCTTGCTAGCTGCAACTCCAAGTGTGATTTGGCCTTCCTGATTTCACTCCTGCATGCCTGAGCAATATTTTTATACTCCTCCCTGGTCATTTGTCCAATCTTCCACTTCTTGTAAGCTTCTTTTTTGCATTTAAGATCAGCAAGGATTTCACTGTTTAGCCAAGCTGGTCGCCTGCCATATTTACTATTCTTTCTACACATCGGGATGGTTTGTCACACACACACCAGGGAGTTACAGCCCTAGGGGTCCAAAGGTCACAGAAACTCCTGTCAGAAGCAAGCGCTGTGTGTGCTGTGGGGCTGACCCGGGCAGAGCCAGGGGATCTGGTGCTTATGCCTGGTCATTCCTGCCTCTTCCCATCCAGGCAGCGTCCAGCGAAGGGTTTCTCCAGGACGGGGGTTTTTATGCCCTTCCTGCCCACGTTCCAGCTGGTGGGACGAGCTCTTGCACCTCTCCTCTTCATGGGTGTGTGTTCGGGGGGCCCATCAACAAAGTCTTGTGTCCTCTGAGGTCCCCCAAGGGCCCCCCTGGGGCGTGGGGCTTGTCCACATGCCCAGCGCTGCTGCAGCATGTCTGGTGAAGACGCTTCGTGCCGATGGGCGGGAGATCTCCCCTTGGCCTGATAACCCATCTCTGCGCGGCAGGGGAGTCGGGGGGAGACGCTCTCCGCTGGCAGCGCTGAGCACACGAGTGCTTGTGTCCGTGTCACTCACGTCACGCAGGGAGGTGGTTTATTCACACAGGGGTGTGCGCAAGGGGGGTTGAGCAGGGGCACGACCCCCCCCAATCAGCGCAGGCACAGAACTGCCCCAACCCCAGGGGGGAGACAGGTCCTCAAGCCCTGGAGCCGCGGGGGGGGGGGGGGGAGGATCCAGCTCCTCTGGCTGCCGGGAGCTGGGGGGAGCCAACTCCTCCAGGCACGGGGGGCACAGAAAGGGCCCCTCCAAAAACGGCCAAATGTTTATTCCTGTGCATGCCCCTGTGACACCCCGAGCGACGTCAATTACCCTGACACACGCGCAGTGCAGACTGACCCTAGGGCGTCTGTCACTGGGCCGGGTGGGGAGAACCCGGCCTGGGCACTCTGGTGTTTCACACCTGGTGACGCGTCTCCTGCCTGGGGTCACTGATTCAGAGCAAACCCCTCCCTGTCGCCGGACAGCCTGGGACACGCTGTTCTAGGTGAGACTGACGCAGACAGCCATTGCCAGCATCTCACAGTCTGACCCCACTGGGATCCATCTAACCCCATTTTAACAGTGCGAACACACAGCCGAGCCCGGCTGGGCACGGGGCAGGGGCCGGATCTGATTGGGGTGAGGAGCCCACGGGGCGGCTCTGAGTGGGGGGTGATTCCGGGGGGAGGCTGCGGGTTTGTTCCCAGGCTGGACGGGCTCATTCCCCAGGGGTGGGGAGAGCGGGGAGGGAGCATCGGGAGCCCCGGGGAGGGGGCCCCCCAAATCCCTTCCCCAGGGGAGAGGCAGTTGGAGAGATGCTCCTGTCCCAAGCCCGGGCTGCAGGGACCAGCCTGACACCCCCAGCCCCCGGGGGCTCGGCCATGGGGCACAGGACTGGGAGCAGCTCAGGGGCAGCACACGGGGGGGGGCAGTTATTACCCAGTATTCCAGCCCCCCCCCGGCCCCAGGGAGTCACAGCCCCTCCCCCCCCGGGCCCCAGAGATTCACTCCCCAGACACCCGGAGCCCCGTCCCCAGCAGAGTCCCAGACCTGTCTCCGGGGGGTTGGCTCTGAGCTCCAGTGTTTGCCGGCAGTTACCAGGTGTGACGAGATGGGAATTGTCTGTGATGTTGTTATGAGGCCTGTGTGTGCCTCAGTTTCCCCCATATGCTGCACTGTTACCCAGTGGGGTGGAGAAGGACTGTCTGCTCTCAGGGCAGGCTGGGAGCCACAGGTGTGGGTATCACCCAGCTGCCAGGGCCGTAGCCCCCAGATCAGTGGGGCAGCTGAGAATGGCAGATCCAGTGGCCGGTACATTGACACACCGAGCGCCCAGCGCCCCAGAGGGAGACGGACTCCCCGCCACTCTGCAGGGGGCTGAGCAGTGACCCCCAGCTGGAGAGCAAAGGGCTGGGAGGGGTTGGGGGGAGGAGCTGGCTGCTGGGAGGTCTGCCGGAGGAGGAGAGACAGACGGAGCCTGAGCCCAGAGGGTCCCTGCAGCCAGGCTGGGCGCTGGGCTGGCCATGGGCCGGGCTGTGACCCTCCTGCCTCTGGGCTCCCCTCACGGCTCCCTGTGCTGGGGCCAGCTGGCGAATAAACCCCCTGTTCTGACAGCGCCGTGTGTGTCCCTGCAAATGCTGGGCTGGGGCACTGATCCCCGAAGCGTGGCCAGGTCTCCCCAGGGTCTGCAGAGACGGCAACTCTCGGGGGAAAGCATCACAGAGACACAGATAAAAACCTATAACTGGATGTAACCGTGCCCTGTGCAGCAGGAATCGCCCATCTCCCACATGGGGCGTCAGATGGGCCCGAGCTCTTCCCCGCCTGCCAGCCAGAATTGGGGCCCCAGGACCAAAGCCCCGTCTGTCGCTGGATCCAAAGCAAGGCCCCAGCCTGTTAAATGCCATCTCTCTATCCCCAGTTCGTTTTG
This sequence comes from Emydoidea blandingii, assembly GCA_036785055.1. Taxonomy (NCBI): domain Eukaryota; kingdom Metazoa; phylum Chordata; order Testudines; family Emydidae; genus Emydoidea; species Emydoidea blandingii. Next base: position 92,909,633 of record JAXIVB010000007.1, read on the forward strand.
TGGCCCTCACCTCTCCTCTGGCCCAGCCCTGCCAGTCTGGGCGACCCAACCCGGGCGGGGGACGTCTCTGAGCCGGTCACAGTCCCAGGCACTGCGGTGATCACCCCCCGCTGCTGTTAGTGCCTGGGGAGCTGGGTGACCCCTCTTAGGGGAGAGTCTAATGACAGAGAATCTCCAGGTTATAGTCAGGAGCAGAGGATGGAAGAGGATAAAGTAGGGGCCAGATCAGATGAGAAACATTCACATAAAAAAGAATCTGACACATCAGAAAAGGGCAGACAAATAAACAGTGACAAGTTTTTAAAGTGCTTGTACATAAATGCTAGAAGTCTAAATAATAAGATGGGTGAACTAGAGTGCCTTGTGATAAAGGAGGATATTGATATAATAGGCATCACAGAAACCTGGTGGACTGAGAGCAATCAATGGGACACAATCATTCCGGGGTACATAATATATCGGAAGGACAGAACAGGTCGTGGGGGGGGGGAGGGGCACTTTATGTGAAAGAAAATGTAGCATCAAATGAAGTAAAAATCTTAAGTGAATCCACATGTTCCATAGAATCTCTATGGATAGAAATTTCATGCTCTAAGAATATAACATTAGGGATCTATTATCGACCACCTGACCAGGACAGTGATAGTGATGATGAAATGCTAAGGGAAATTAGAGACGCTATCAAAATTAAGAACTCAATAATAGTGGGGGATTTCAATTATCCCCATATTGACTGGGAACACTTCACTTCAGGACGAAATGCAGAGACAAAATTTCTCGATACTTTAAATGACTGCTTCATGGAGCAGCTGGTACGGGAACCCACAAGGGCAGAGGCAACTCTCGATTTAGTCCTGAGTGGAGCGCAGGAGCTGGTCCAAGAGGTAACTATAACAGGACCGCTTGGAAATAGTGACCATAATACAACAGCATTCAACATCCCTGTGGTGGGAAGAACATCTCAACAGCCCAACACTGTGGCATTTAATTTCAAAAGGGGGAACTACGCAAAAATGAGGGGGTTAGTTAAACAGAAGTTAAAAGGTACAGTGACTAAAGTGAAATCCCTGCAAGCTGCATGGGCGCTTTTTAAAGACACCATAATAGAGGCCCAACTTCAATGTATACCCCAAATTAAGAAACACAGTAAAAGAACTAAAAAAGAGCCACTGTGGCTTAACAACCGTGTAAAAGAAACAGTGAGAGATAAAAAGACGTCCTTTAAAAAGTGGAAGTCAAATCCTAGTGAGGCAAATAGAAAGGAGCATAAACACTGCCAAATTAAGTGCAAGAATGTAATAAGAAAAGCCAAAGAGGAGTTTGAAGAACGGCTAGCCAAAAACTCCAAAGGTAATAACAAAATGTTTTTTAAGAACATCAGAAGCAGGAAGCCTGCTAAACAACCAGTGGGGCCCCTTGATGATCGAGATACAAAAGGAGCGCTTAAAGACGATAAAGTAATTGCGGAGAAACTAAATGGATTCTTTGCTTCAGTCTTCACGGCTGAGGATGTTAGGGAGATTCCCAAACCTGAGCCGTCCTTTGTAGGTGACAAATCTGAGGAACTGTCACAGACTGAAATGTCACTAGAGGAGGTTTTGGAATTAATTGATAAACTTAACAGCAACAAGTCACCGGGACCAGATGGCATTCACCCAAGAGTTCTGAAAGAACTCAAATGTGAAGTTGCGGAACTATTAACTAGGGTTTGTAACCTGTCCTTTAAATCGGCTTCTGTACCCAATGACTGGAAGTTAGCTAATGTAACACCAATATTTAAAAAGGGCTCTAGAGGTGATCCCGGCAATTACAGACCGGTAAGTCTAACGTCGGTACCAGGCAAATTAGTTGAAACAATAGTTAAGAATAAAATTGTCCGATACATAGAAAAACATAAACTGTTGAGCAATAGTCAACATGGTTTCTGTAAAGGGAAATCGTGTCTTACTAATCTATTAGAGTTCTTTGAAGGGGTCAACAAACATGTGGACAAGGGGGATCCAGTGGACATAGTGTACTTAGATTTCCAGAAAGCCTTTGACAAGGTCCCTCACCAAAGGCTCTTACGTAAATTAAGCTGTCATGGGATAAAAGGGAAGGTCCTTTCATGGATTGAGAACTGGTTAAAAGACAGGGAACAAAGGGTAGGAATTAATGGTAAATTCTCAGAATGGAGAGGGGTAACTAGTGGTGTTCTCCAAGGGTCAGTCCTCAGACCGATCCTATTAAACTTATTCATAAATGATCTGGAGAAAGGGGTAAACAGTGAGGTGGCAAAGTTTGCAGATGATACTAAACTGCTCAAGATAGTTAAGACCAAAGCAGACTGTGAAGAACTTCAAAAAGATCTCACAAAACTAAGTGATTGGGCAACAAAATGGCAAATGAAATTTAATGTAGATAAATGTAAAGTAATGCACATTGGAAAAAATAACCCCAACTATACATACAATATGTTGGGGGCTAATTTAGCTACAACTAATCAGGAAAAAGATCTTGGAGTCATCGTAGATAGTTCTCTGAAGATGTCCACGCAGTGCAGAGGCGGTCAAAAAAGCAAACAGGATGTTAGGAATCATTAAAAAGGGGATAGAGAATAAGACAGAGAATATGTTATTGCCCTTGTATAAATCGATGGTACGCCCTCATCTCGAATACTGCGTACAGATGTGGTCTCCTCATCTCAAAAAAGATATACTGGCACTAGAAAAGGTTCAGAGAAGGGCAACTAAAATGATTAAGGGTTTGGAACGGGTCCCATATGAGGAGAGATTAAAGAGGCTAGGGCTCTTCAGCTTGGAAAAGAGGAGACTAAGGGGGGATATGATAGAGGTATATAAAATCATGAGTGATGTGGAGAAAGTGGATAAGGAAAAGTTATTTACTTATTCCCATAATACAAGAACTAGGGGTCATCAAATGAAATTAATAGGCAGCAGGTTTAAAACAAATACAAGGAAGTTCTTCTTCATGCAGCGCACAGTCAACTTGTGGAACTCCTTGCCTGAGGAGGTTGTGAAGGCTAGGACTATAACAGCGTTTAAAAGAGAACTAGATAAATTCATGGTGGTTAAGTCCATTAATGGCTATTAGCCAGGATGGGTAAGGAATGGTGTCCCTAGCCTCTGTTTGTCAGAGGATGGAGATGGATGGCAGGAGAGAGATCACTTGATCATTGCCTGTTAGGTTCACTCCCTCTGGGGCACCTGGCATTGGCCACTGTGGGTAGACAGGATACTGGGCTGGATGGACCTTTGGTCTGACCCGGTACGGCCGTTCTTATGTTCTTATGTTCTTATCCATGGCTCATGGCCTGGCCAGGGCACCAGCTGGGAGAGCTGCATTCCCTGTCGCATGGACCATCCCCACACCATTCGCTGGGGCACCAGGCTCCATTAGTCCCCTGGCCTTAGACCCTGTCACTGGCTGTGGGCCGGCGAGGGGTCAGTACAGACAGAGCTGTAGTTTGCAGAGGGCCTGGCCCCAGGCCCGATGTGTGTGTGTGTGTGTGTGTGTGTGTGTGTGTGTGTCCCTGTTCATGGCTTCACAGCAGTGCAGCCTGTCAGAAGCGACTGTGAAACCCACAACTGGTTTGTCACAGTCGGGGCTCCCCAGAGCTGGGTCTGTGCTCAGGGCTGCCCCCCGTTCCCAGCCGGCCCGTGGGTCCCGTTAGACCAGACGCCCTTGTCTGGCTGCCCCGGCTCACACAGGCCCGTGACGGGGCGGGCGGGTACCAGAGCGAGGGACAATCTCCGGCAATCCCCTGCCAGCAGCTGACGGCCGGTACCTGCTCCCTTGGCTGGGGATGGGCCCGGTCTCAGTCGCCTCCACTATTGCAGGCTCTGGTTTCATGCAGCCCCTCCCCACTGCATGGCCGAGATCCCCCCCTTCTGCCAGCCCCACCCTGCCCGGCTCCCCCTTCCCAGGCAGGGCTGGGGTCTGGATGCCGCCAGCCCCCGCCTGACATGGGTCATGGGCTCTGCCCTGGTCTGACTAACATACAAACACCCTCTAGCCACGCCAGGGGACACTCCCCAGCCCACCCCACACCGGAGCTACCGGCCGCTGGAAGGGAGCCGGGCCCCCCCCAGCCCAAACGGCAGGACCAGGAACTGCAAGAGCCCCAGTGGGGGGGCGGGGGGAAATGCCGACTGGAGCCGGGTATCTGAGGCCAAGGCCCCTGACAATGCCCGTTAGTGAGGTCAGCCGTGATCAGGAACTGGGCCCCTCCCATCCTGGCCAGGATCTCACCTGTCCTTGGCACGGGGCAGGTGTCAGACACGGGGATTGCACAGAGCTCTCTGTAACCCACCCAGGGTCTGATCGCCCCGAACTCCTCCGGTACCCGCACAGCGGGGGCTGCCCATGGACGGTCGGATCCCCCCTCACGCCGGCCCGGCAGCGATTTCCCCCATCGGGCTCCGGGCTGCCTCCCGGTGACCCTGGGGGGTGGGCTCGTTACTGGGGCCTGGTGGCAGCCAGCGAGGGGCGTCCCCGTCCCCCCCCGCTCCTGGGAAAACACCTGCTGGTAACCCGGCCGCTCGGCTGATCTCTGCTCACTGGGTGGGGTCAGTGACCAAGCCGGGCTGGGGAGTCCGGGGAGGGGCTGGCTGGTGGGACTCGCCCACATGATCCGGGTCTAACTGATAGACAGATTTGGGGTCAGGAAGGAATTTCCCCCCAGCTCAGATGGCAGAGACCCTGGGGGGGTTTCGCCTTCCCCTGCAGCCTGGGGCACGGGTCACAGGCAGGTTTAAACTAGGGTCAATGGTGGCGTCTCTGTAACTTTCAGTCTTTAACCCATGATCTGAGGGTGTCAGTGACCCAGCCAGAGCTCGGGTTCTGTTACAGGAGTGGGTGGGTGAGGGGCTGTGGCCTGCAGTGTGCAGGGGTCAGACTAGGGCCTTGGCTACACTTGCAGATGTACAGCGCTGTGAGTTAAACCTGACTTCGTGCAGCTGAGTAGGGAAAGCGCTGCAGTCTGTCCACACTGACAGCTGCCCAGCGCGCTGTCGTGGCCACATTTGCGGCAATTGCAGCGCTATTGGGAGCGATGCATTATGGGCCCACAGAGCACCTCTTCCCATTCTGGCGCCGTGGGTTGTGGGAAGGGGGCGTGGGTGCGGGGGATTCTGGGTCCTGTCCCAACGCCCCGTGATGCATCGCTTCGCATCCCAGAAATCCCTTTGTTTCCGTCCACCTTTGGCGCCATCTTTCAACGGTTTCTGTGCAGCGCGATCTGTCTGGGGGAAATGGAGCCCGAACTGCTGAGGCGTATGCTGACGAGTCTCGCCAGCACATCCCATTTGGCTGTCGAACTATTCCTTAAGATCCAAAGTAACAGTGAGAGTGAGGGTGAGGAGTCCGACGATGCTGTCGAGCTGCGTAACGCGTACGACACGAAATTGCTTGTGGCATTCACGGACATGCTCAGCACCGTGGAACGCCGCTTTTGGGCTCGGGAAACAAGCACTGAGTGGTGGGATCACATCGTCATGGAAGTCTGGGATGACGAGCAGTGGCTGCAGAACTTTCAGATGAGAAAAGCCACTTTCATGGGACTGTGTGAGGAGCTTGCCCCCACCCTGCGGCGCAAGGACACGAGATTGAGAGCTGCCCTGCCAGTGGAGAAGCGGGTGGTGTGACGAAGTGGGGGTTTTTCTTGTTTTCTGTGGAGTTTCAATGGTTTGCATGCGGAGGGGGTGGGACTCAGTTTCCCTGGGTGTTACTGGTTTAACGAGATGAGGGGAGAGGGAGTGTGTTTTGCAGAGGACCGGAGAGAGGACGTGGGGACCCAGCCGGTGGCCGGGAGGATGGATACCCCAGCGACCGGTGACCTGGTGACCTGGTGACCCGGAGGCCCAGCTGAGGAGACGCAGCCGGTTCTGGCCAGTGGGAGGACAATGGGCTGCAGAGTGAGGACCCAGTGACCTAACCAGCCGGTTAGACAGAAGCGAGGAGAGGAGGCCCCGGTTTATGACCCTGTTTCCCTGGAGAGAAGACAATGGACAGAGGCGGGGCCTGGGGCCGGGGATCTCAGATGCCCAGCTGGGAAGCAGGGGGGCTCAGGGCTGGAGAGGGGAAGCAGGCAGAGCCCACCTGGATGCAGAGAGACTGGGTTGTGCTGTGCTGAGGGAGGCCAGGCCTGAGGCCCTGAGAGTTTCCTGTGCTGTGTTCAACTCTCAATAAATCCTCCTGTTTTATGCTGGCTGAGAGTCACTCCGGTCTAGAGAACAGGGTGGCATCAACCCCTTCGGGGATGGTGGAGGTCCCGGGGGGTCCAGAGCGAGTGGACTCCCTGAGGGGGCCCACGGCAGAGACAGATGTGCTAAGGCTCAGAGAGGTGCGGATCCAGGAGGTGGAGGGGCCCGACCCCGAGAGAGAGTGGACCCCCGAGAAGGGCTGTCTCACTGAAAGGGGCACCCCCCACAGACCGCACGGGGCCAAGAGTGGGCACGGTCTGTGAGTCCGTGACAACGTGGTGTCAGAAGTGGGATGTTTCGCGGATGCACCCTGTAGACGTTGGCTGCGGGCGCAGGCGCTTTGCAGTGAGTGGCTGCCAGCGATAGAACGAGGGTATTGAACGGAACCAGCCTGGAAATGGCCTAGAACCAGCTCCGTAAGAGCGACCTGGCACGTCTGTGCAGGGAGAGGGGGCTGAGCGGGGGGAGGCTCACTAAGGAGCGGCTGATTGCTCAGCTTGTAGAGAATGACCCGTCTGAGGCGCAGGCTCCAGACCCCAGGGGGCCTCCTGGGGGGCCCGGAGAGCCGGGGAGTAGCCGTGGGGGCAGTCTGTGTAGCGACCGGGAGTGGGTCAGACCTGACTCCCCAGTCAGCACCGGGGGGCCCCAGTCAGGTTCCTCCCTAGAGGAGCTGCGGAGACTGGAGCTGCAGCTGAAAGCAAAGGAGCTGGAGCTGGAGGATCGGAGGCTGGTGGACAGAGAGAGAGAACGAGCGGACCGTGTAGAACAGCGGAAGCACGAGTTGGAGATGGACGAGAGGCGGGCCAAGAGGGCCTGCCGCGGGGTAAGTGGGGAAGGGCCCCGAGACGCCAGTGGTGTGGGGAATCTAGACACCAAACTGCTGCCCCAGTTCAAGGAGGGGGGGGGGGGATATTGATGCCTACCTCACAGCCTTTGAGAAGGCTTGTGAACTGAACCAGATTGACCCCGCAGACAGGCTGCGCTGTCTGACCCCCTGCTGGGTCCCAAAGCCATACAGGCGTTCAGCCAAATGGATGGTGTTGAGACGGGGGACTACGACCTGTTCAAACAGGCTTTGCTGCGGAAGTTTGAACTGACCCCCGAGGCGTACAGGAAATGATTCCGGGGTGTGCGCAAGACCTCAGGTGTCTCTTACAAGGAGGTCACCAACCTGCTGGGGGAATATCTCCGCAAGTGGGGGAAGGGCGCAGGGGCCACTACCGCAGAGGATGTGTATAACCTGGTGGGGTTGGAGCAGCTGTATGACATCTGCCCTCCGGACCTTAAGATGTGGCTAGTGGACCGGAAGCCCAAAGATCTGCGCAGTGCAGGGGCGCTGGCAGATGAGTTCGTGGACAGTAGATCGGGGGCAGGGGGGAGACCCACATCGGGGACTCATAAGGGGAGTCATCCAGAGACCTCTCACAGGTGGGACTCCAGGAAGCCCAACTCAGGGGTGCCCGGGACTGCCGGGGCGGGGCGACCCCCCTCGTGGGACTTGAGGGACCTGAGATGTAATTACTGTGGCCAAAAGGGGCACAAGGTGGCACAGTGCCTGAAGATGAAGGAAATGGCAGCCAAGCAGAACCCGCGGGGTGTTAACTGGATGGAAGCCCACCGAGAGGGGGCACCGCCGGGCCCAGGGGCTGCAGTTGAGAGGGCTGTGCCAGGGGGAGGGGACCGCCAGGCCACCAGGGAAAGGCGGAGCCCCAGGTCCAGAGCACCCGTACCCAATCCGCCAGGTGAGCGGGGGACAGGCCCCAGGGGCCAATTGCCACATCATCCCCATTGAGGTGGGGGGAAGACGTGTCCAGGGGTTCTGGGACACGGGTGCAGAGGTGACGCTGGCGCGGTCCAAGGTGGTGGACCCAGACCAGCTAGTGCCCGATGCCTACCTGACCCTGAGGGGAGTGTTTGGGCCCCCCGTCAAGGTGCCTGTAGCGAGGATACACCTGAAATGGGGGGCTAAGGAGGGACCCAAAGAGGTCGGGGTACACGACCACCTGCCTACCGAGGTGCTAATGGGTAATGACTTGGAGAACTGGCCGGATGGCATTCAGAGCGCCCTGGTCCTTACCCGGAGCCAGAGCCAGCGAGGGGCATGGAACCTCCCGAGGGGGGGGGGGGGGGGGGCTGAAGCGCCAAGGGTAGGGCTCGACAGGGCTGGGCCGGAGCCTCCGTCCCAGGGTGGGGAAACTGAGGCGCCACCAGCCAGGGCTGTATCCTCAGACCCAGCAGCTGAATTCCAAACGGAGCTGCAGGTGGATCCCTCCCTGGAGAAACTGAGGGCCCTGGCTAGCCACGACAGTGCAGGATCCCAGGGGGAGGACTGCCGGGAGCGATTCCTGTGGGAGAGGGGATTCCTGTACCGGGAATGGACTGGTTCAGGGCGAACTGAATCTTGGAAAGTCGGGAGGCAGCTGGTGGTTCCCCGGAGGTACCGCCGCAAACTGTTGTTCTTGGCCCACGATATCCCCCTTTCGGGGCATCAGGGCATCCGGCGCACCAGGCAGAGGCTGCTGCAGAACTTTTACTGGCCCGGGGTCTTTGACGCAATCCGACAGTATTGCAGGACCTGTGACTCCTGCCAGAGGGTGGGAAGGGCCCGGGATAAGTGTAAAGCCCCGCTGAGACCTTTGCCCATCATAGAGGAGCCTTTCCAGAAGGTGGCCGTGGACATAGTGGGGCCCCCTCAGCAGGGTGACCCGGTCAGGGAAGAAATACATCCTGGTGGTGGTAGATTTTGCTAAGCGCTACCCCGAGGCGGTGGCCTTGTCCTCTATCGAGGCAGACACCGTGGCAGACGCGCTGCTGACCATCTTCAGCAGAGTGGGGTTCCCCAAGGAGGTCCTTACAGACCAGGGGTCTAACTTCATGTCAACCCTGCTCCAGTGCTTGTGGGAGAAGTGTGGGGTCCGACACACCTGGGCCTCAGCCTACCACCCTCAGTCCAACGGGCTAGTGGAGAGGTTCAATGGGACCCTAAAGAGGATGCTGAAAACCTTTATGGACCAGCACCCACAGGACTGGGACAAGTATTTACCCCACCTGCTGTTCGCATATAGGGAAGTGCCCCAGGAATCCACAGGGTTCTCCCCATTCGAGTTGCTGTACGGGAGGAGGGTGAGGGGGCCCCTGAACTTGATGAGGGCCAAGTGGGAGGGAAAGGCCTCTCCCGATGGGGAATCAGTGGTAGAGTATGTACTGACTTTCCGGGAAAAGCTCGTGGAGCTCATGGGCTTGGCTAGGGGGAACCTAGCAAGGGCCCAGAGGAAGCAGAAGGTCTGGTACGACCGCTCAGCACGTGCCCGCTCATATGCTACCGGGGATCAGGTGATGCTCCTCATCCCCGTGAGGAAGAACAAGCTGCAAGCGGCCTGGGACGGCCCCTTCATGGTCATCCGACAGGTAAACGAGGTGAACTATGTGGTGGAACTGTCCAACCGGGCTCACAGCCACCGGGTGTATCACGTCAACATGATGAAGCCGTACTGGGACAGGGAGAAGCTGGTGCTGGCTGTGTGTGGGCAGTGGGAGGAGAAAGGAGAGGACCCCCTGGTGGGACTCCTCCCTGAGGCTGGGGCTAACCCCTCGCTGGAATCAATTCCCCTCTCAGACCAGCTAACCCCTGCCCAGCAGGCAGAGATCAGAGCCGTGCTGCATTCATACCGGCAGCTGTTCTCCAGCCGGCCTGGGCTCACTAACCTGGCTGTCCACCGGGTGGAGACGGGAACCAACCCTCCCATCAGGTGTTCCCCATTCAGGGTCACTGGGAAAACAGCCCAGGACCTGGAGAGAGAGGTCGGGGACATGCTGGCTTTAGGGGTGATCCAGCCGTCCGCCAGCCCCTGGGCCTCGCCCGTGGTGCTGGTCCCCAAGAAAGACGGGTCGATCCGGTTCTGTGTGGACTAACGGAAGCTCAATGCCATCACCGTGTCCCATGCCTACCCCATGCCTAGGACCGATGAGATCCTAGACAAGTTGGGGGGTGCCCGGTACCTCACTACCATGGATCTTACCAAAGGCTACTGGCAGGTGCCTTTGAACCCGGAGGCCAGGGCGAAGTCCGCCTTCACCATCCCAATAGGGCTCTTCGAGTTCCTGGTCCTGCCTTTCGGCCTCAAGGGGGCACCTGCCCCCTTCCAGCGCCTGGTGGATCAGTTACTAAGGGGGATGGAGCGCTTTGCACTAGCGTATACTGACGATATCTGTGTCTTTAGCCAGACCTGGGAGGAACATGTGTCCCAGGTGAAGAGAGTGCTGGGTCGCCTCCAGGATGCAGGACTGACCATAAAAGCTGAAAAGTGCAAGGTGGGGATGGCAAAGGTTTTATACCTGGGCCACAAGGTTGGGGGTGGCCACCTGAATCCGGAGCCGGCCAAAGTGGAGGCAATCAAGGCCTGGCCTGCCCCCCAGACTAAGAAGCCGGTCCAGGCTTTCATTGGGATGGCGGGGTACTACCCGAGGTTTGTGCCCCACTTTAGCTCCCTGGCAGCTCCCCTCACGGAGCTGTGTCGAAAGGGAAAGCCGGACAAGGTGGTCTGGACTGAGCAGTGCCAGAGGGCTCTCTGTGCGCTGAAGGGGGCACTTATCCAGGGCCCGGTGCTGGTAAACCCGGATTTTAACAAACCCTTCCTGGTGTTCACCGACGCCTCGGACACAGGGCTGGGGGCGGTACTGATGCAAACTGATACTAAGGGGGAGAGACACCCCATTGTGTACCTGAGCAAGAAGCTGCTGCCCCGGGAGCAGCACTATGCGGCCATAGAGAAGGAATGCCTGGCCATGGGGTGGGCCCTTAACAAACGGCAGCCATATCTATTTGGGCGGCGCTTCACCGTGTACACTGACCATTCGCCCCTGACGTGGCTGCACCAAATGAAAGGGGCTAATGCCAAGCTGCTGAGGTGGGCCCTGCTCCTCCAGGGGTATGACATGGAGGTGGTCCATGTGAGGGGGAGTGCCAATGTTATAGCGGATGCGTTATCGCGGGGCGGGGACCCTGAACTTCCCCAGGTCACTGGCTAAGTGACTCTGCTCCGTTCAGCCTCGAAGCGGGGAGAGATGTGACGAAGTGGGGGGTTTTCTTGTTTCCTGTGGAGTTTATATGGTTACATGTGGAGCGGGTGGGACTCAGTTTCCCTGGGTATTACTGGTTTAACGAGATGAGGGGAGAGGGAGTGTGTTTTGCAGAGGACCAGAGAGAGGACTTGGGGACCCAGCCAATGGCCGGGAGGATGGATACCCCAGCGACCGGTGACCTGGCACCTGGTGACCCGGAGGCCCAGCTGAGGAGACGCAGCCGGTTCTGGCCAGTGGGCGGACAATGGGCTGCAGAGTGAGGACCCAGTGACCTAACCAGCCGGTTCCAGTCAGAGGACAGAAGCGAGGAGAGGAGGCCCCGGTTTACGACCCTGTTTCCCTGGAGAGAAGACAATGGACAGAGGCGGGGCTTGGGGCCGGGGATCTCAGCTGTCCAGCTGGGAGCAGGGGGGCTCTGGGCTGGAGAGGGGGAGCAGGCAGAGCCCACCTGGATGCAGAGAGACTGGGATGTGCTGGGCTGAGGGAGGCCAGGCCTGAGGCCCTGAGAGTTTCCTGTGCTGTGTTCAACTCTCAATAAATCCTCCTGTTTTATGCTGGCTGAGAGTCACTCCAGTCTAGAGAACAGGGTTGCATCAACCCCTTCGGGGGTGGAGGCCCCGGGGGTCCAGAGCGAGTGGACTCCCTGAGGGGGCCCACAGCAGAGACAGACGTGCTAAGGCTCAGATAGGTGCGGCTCCAGGAGGTGGAGGAGCCTGACCCCGAAAGAGAGTGGACCCCCGAGAAGGGCTGTCGGACTGAAAGGGGCACCCCCCACGGACCGCACGGGGCCAAGAGTGGGCACGGTCTGTGAGTCCGTGTCAGGTGGCTATTGCAATCTGGAAGCTGGCAACTCCAGACAGCTACCGGTCGGTCGCAAACCAGTTTGGAGTGGGAAAGTCGACCGTTGGAATCGTGTTGATGCAAGTTTGCAAGGCCATTAATCGCATCCTACTCAGAAGAACCGTGACTCTGGGTAACGTGCAGGAAATAGTGGATGGCTTTGCACAAATGGGGTTCCCTAACTGTGGAGGGGCGATAGATGGGACGCACATTCCTATTCTGGCACCACCCCACCTAGGATCTGAGTACGTTAATCGGAAGGGGTATTTCTCTATGGTTCTCCAGGCGCTTGTGGATCACCGTGGGCGTTTCATTGACATTAACACAGGCTGGCCCGGAAAGGTGCATGACGCACGCATCTTTCGGAACACTTGGCTGTTCAGGAAGATGCAGGCCGGGACTTTTTTCCCAGAGCGGAAGATCACGGTAGGGGAAATTGAAATGCCCATTGTGATCCTTGGAGATCCCGCTTACCCGTTAATGCCGTGGCTCATGAAACCCTACACTACACAGGGAGCCTTGACAGCAGCAAGGAACGGTTCAACTACAGGCTGAGCCGGTGCCGAATGACTGTGGAGTGTGCCTTTGGCCGTTTAAAGGGCCGCTGGCGATCTCTGTATGGGAAGCTGGACTTGGCCGAAAGCAGCATCCCCGCGGTTATATCCACGTGCTGTGCCCTCCATAATATTTGTGAAGGGAAGGGTGAAAGCTTCACACAGGCATGGACCTCCGAGGTTCAACACCTGGAGGCTGAATTTACACAGCCAGAGAGCAGGGCTATTACAGGGGCCCAGCCCGGGGCTGCAAGGATTAGGGATGCCTTGAGGGAGCAATTTGAGGCTGAAAACCAGCAGTGATATCTGGTGCCCTGCACGGGAGTGAAGTGCAGTAGTTCCAATCTTTAGGAATCAGTGTCTGCTAAGCAGACAAGCAGACTTGCAGTGCCTGTTTATTTCCTGGGCTAAGGAGTCTTTTACTTTATGCAATAATAAAGAATGTTTTCAAAGCCAAAAAATCCATTTATTGAAAAGAAAAAAACATTATTTATTGAAAAGAAACAAGGGGGTGGAGTGGGGAACGGTACAATCACAGATTCGCGTATGTCCTGTCTGGTGTGCTGTGCAGTGAGTGCTGCACTTCAGGACAGCTATACTGCATGGTGATGGGGGTTGAGTGCAGAGGGTAAGGGTCGTGGTTTTCAGGGCTGGGTGGTGAAGATACTGGTGTTGGAGGCAGTGGGTGGCGTGAAGAACACGGAAGTTGGGGAAAGTGGGTTGGAGGTGACAGTGGGGCACCAGGGAAAGAGTTTTGGGACAAGGGCTGTGGGGGGGGGGGGGCATTTGCGTTTGCGGTACTGCTCCTTCTGCATGGCTACGAGCTCCTGGATAGTGTCTGCTTGGCGCTCCAGGATGCTTATGAGCCTAACAGTGCTTTGCTGACGGTGCGTGGTGCTTTGCCGCCGGTGCGCTGCGTTTTCCTGGCGGATCCTGCTTTCTCTCTCCCTCCAGTCCTGTGCTTTCTCATTCTCTTTAATAGATTGCCGCATCACTTCTTGCAGCATGTCGTCTTTGCTTTTTCGCGGTCTCTTCCTGAGTCTTTGCAGTCTCTGAGCAGGCGATAAGAGGGACGGCTGAGGTCTCAAGGTTGATGCTGCTGTATAGGCAAAATGCAACATTTAACAGAGGCAGCATTGTTCATACCAGACAGAGTAATGATTCCCCCCGCACTTAAGGAGTAGAAAACACACAGGGTCTACACAATAGCATAATTTTCCCGTCCGAAACAGAGCGCACATATCCCATGGGAGCCTCAAAATGGTGAGTAAGGGGGACTGATTGTTTCAGGGCTGCACTGTCCTCTGGGTTTCTGTGCCTTGGGGAGAGCCAACAGCTTCAGGGGGCACCTACACTGAACACTGTCCCAACATTTTCCACAGGAGTTCGTCCTGGATGATATCTCGCTGCTGAGGGTGACCTGGGAAGCAAGGGAGGGTCTTCTACTGCAATGCGGCTTCCGCCCTGGCCCATATGCAGCTTGCCTGTGTGCAGCAATGGTCCCCCCGGCCCTCGCGACACAGTGGCGCGGACACGTTAGCCTGGCTGGGACAAGGACCACGGTGGCTCTCCCGATAAACCTGCGCAAGCGCATTGCACACGTTCTGGATGAGACATTCGAAGAGATTACTGAGGCCGATTACCGCGATGTGATAAACCACATCAATGCACTATTCTGCATCTAGGCATGCATGCCTAACCCTCCTCTCCCAAAGAGCCCGCACCAAAAAAATTCCTTCCCGAAAAAAAACCCGCTTACCGGGAACCTGCTCTTCTGTTTGTCCTCCACCAAGTACCCGGCCGCTGTGACTGGCTACCTTCCTCCTGGCTCGAGAAGAGCTCCTGGCTGCATGGCTCCAGGGATTCCGGGATGTCTCCATCCGGCCCACCACCATCACTCCCGTTTACCTCCTCCTCCTCCTCTTCCTCCTCCCCCCCCCCCCACACCGGCTCTGAAGTGTCCATGGTGGTGCTTGGAGTGGAGGTGGGATTAACCCCAAGTATCGCATCCAGCTCTTTGTAGAATCGACAGGTCGCGGGGGGAGCACCCGAGCGGCCGTTTGCGTCGCGGGCTTTGCGGTAGGCACTCCGCAGCTCCTTCACTTTAATCCTGCACTGCAGGGCGTCCCGGTCATGGCCCCTTTCCATCATGTCCTTTGATACCTTCCCGAAGGTATCGTAATTCCTACGGCTGGAGCGCAGCTGGGACTGGACAGCTTCCTCCCCCCAAACACTGATGAGGTCCAGCAACTCGCCATTGCTCCATGCTGGGGCTCGCTTGGCGCGTGGAGGCATGGTCACCTGGAAAGATTCGCTGATAGCACTCCACGCCACGCCGGGCTGAGCAAACAGGAAGGGGATTTTTAAAATTCCCGGGGAATGTAAAGGGTGGGTCACATGGTCGGTTACCTGAGGCCAGGGCAGTAGAGTTTGAACTGATGACCAGAGTGGCTAGAACAGGCATTGTGGGATACTGCCGAATAATTCTGGAGGCCAGTCACAGCGCATTGGGCGGCCACACTGGTGCCGCAGCGCTGCAGCGGCAGCGCAATACACGCTATTCCTCTCGGGGACAGAGAGTACATGCAGCGCTGCAACCACGGCGATACAGCGCTGCACATGCCTTGCCAGTGTGGATGGGGAGTGAGTTACAGCGCTGGGGGCGGCTTTACAGCACTGCAACTCACAAGTGTAGCCAAGGCTTAGATTATCTGGATGGTCTCTTGTGGCCTTAAAGTCTATGAGTCTATGAGCAAGAGGCCTGGGAGTCAGGATGTTACCTGCACAAAACTCTCTCTCACTCACACTCTAGGGGCACCCACCCTCACCCGGTCCTAGGGCTCAGGCATAACCCTCTTAATTTAGGCACCCACCCACCCCTGCCCTTCTGTGGGCTCAGGGGTAACCCTGCACTCTGTGGGTTTGCGGGGGCTTTTACCGGTGAAAGAGCCTCACACAGTAATATCCTGATCCTCTATTTGTTACCAATCCCCACAAACAGACGCACACGCTACACACACAACTCACCACTCCCAATAAGACACATGAACTTCCCCTGCTGGCCAGTCAGGATCAGGTCCACATGGGGAACTCCAGTTTATACCCGGTGTCATTGGTGGGGTGTTGAGGTTTGGCAGCTCTGATCTCTGGGGCCGTGTCCTGGAGTTGGTTCCAAAGAACTTCCTTTTGGACCCAATTTATAGAGTGAAACTTGAGTCCTGCTTAGCTGCACCTTCACCAATTATCTTACTGAAATCTGTCTAACCAATCCTAGCATAGTGTAATGTAATTCTCTAACCAATCCTACCCCACCACCTTAATTGATTTACACCTAGAAAAATTAATTATACAGCAGACAGAAACAACCAAAGAACCAGACAAATCATACAGACAAACAATAGGGAAAAGGGGACAATAATGACAGAATAATAAAGAAATGAGGATTTCATAACCCCAACTATTGAGAAGTGATTTCTTGCCAGACAGATGCTATCAAGCTAAGTTTTCTTTAACCATCTTAAGATCTGTTTCTGTATCTGGTGATGGTGGGGGCCATTAGGACGGGGTCTCCTCTTCAACAGCCGGATATTAAATTGTTTTAATGTAATTTAGATGGAATGTGAGGAGGTGACTTCCTGCTTCTCAGCTAATGGCTGCTGCTCTTTCAATCTGGCTGCAGACGAAGGCCGTAGGCTTTAGGCCTGACAATCTGGCTACAGGAAAAGGCCTGATCCTTACAGTCCCCTCCTTAACGACGCTTTTACTAAAGCCGTCAAAACTATTCCAGGAGTCCAATACTCAGACCTGCTGAGCTTGGGTTTGCTTCAATACGTATTTGTTCTCCTGTCTGTGCAATATACTGTAAATGCGAATGTAACATAGGATGGTGTGACATTATCTGATTGCAATGTGAACGTATAGATCATTGTTGCAACCACTGTTCTATATTTGCAACAAATCTTGTACAATATGGGCGAAGTAAACGTCTATGAAAAGGTCGTGATTGGCTGGTGATGATGATGCTCTCTGGGTGCATGTATCGTTTTTGTATTTGAAGTTATGAGTATTGGCTCTATACCTGATTTCAATTGTTTGAATCCTGGGGCAACGCCCACAAAGTATTTAGCCAGCAAGTCTTGGAGGGACTATTCAAGTTGATTAGAAGAACTTGACTGACAATGGGCCTTGGAAGATGCCAAACCACATCTGATGATCCTTCCTGTGAACGTTCAAACTAGCACGTGGGCAGTGGCGTCTACCTGTAAAGAACTGAGTCATGCATGGACAGGTGATGTGCCCATGTGATGGCTCATGTGACTGGACACCATCTTGTTACTGTGATTTTCCACAGGGAGAACAAAGGATTTCTCTGCCCTGGGCAGAAACTATATAAGGCCTTAAGAACGTCTCCATTTTGGCTTCAATCCTGCTTCCAACCTCTGGAGGGACTTTGCTACAAACTGAAGCTTTAAACAAAGGACTGAATGACCCATCCCAGGTGTGGATGTTCCAGAGACTTGACTTAAGCCAGCAGTTTATTCCATCAAGCCTGAAACAAACATGAACCAAGGACTTTGCAACTGTTGTATGTATTTGATTCCTTCAACCAATTTTACTCTTTCTTTCTTTCTTTCTTTCTTTCTTTCTTTCTTTCTTTCTTTCTTTCTTTCTTTCTTTCTAAGCCTTTAGATTTTAGATTCTAAAGGATTGGCTACAGAGTGATTTTTGTGTAAGATCTAAGTTATATATTGACCTGGGGTGTGGCTGGTCCTTTGGGATCAGAAGAACCTTTTACTGGGGACACTGGTTTTCATAACCACTCATCCCCATACTGGTGGTGATACAGGGAAACAGGAGTGTCTGGGGGAATTGCTTGCGTGATTTCTTGTTAGCCAGTGGGGTGAGACAGAAGTTCTCTTTTGGGCTGGTTTGGGATACCTTGTAAGCAAAGGATCCCCAGCCTTGTGGGCTGTGACTGCCTGGTCTTTCAGCAATTTGCCCTGAATTGGTGCTCTCAGTAGTGTCTCACCAAGGCCCCCCTTGTTACAGATGGATTAACAATTTGCTTATCATGGTCATATTCATGCCTAAGGTTATAGGCGTTACATTGTGATACAATTGTGGTTTAAACTTCAAGTACTTTACAATCCATACAGGTACATAGTATTCAAAATCACAACTTTTAATCTTTGTAATGTTACAAAAACATCTATTGACTAAGTCATAAAATACAATTTCTCATCCTCTACTTCTACCATTGGACAATGACTCCTAACACAAACACATCCCCTTCCTGCATATACAACAGCCGACGTTTGTTTGGTGAATATATCAAACATACATCTTTGGGTTCCTTTGTCTTTGACATAGAAACATTCATCTCTTTCTTGTACATTTTGATCCTAACACACACATCCCAAATTTTCATGGGCTCCCCACTGAAACATGTCAGTCATTTTCCATTGTTGGTTTTCTTTATATGCCCAGGAATGATGATCAGATTCAGTGGAACGCAGAACCAGATTTTTTCATTAACTGGATTCCCACAGGTACCACTGGATCTATATCAGTAGCTAGGCTGGGGTGTACGGTTACTACATATGCTTGTAGAACCATTTGATCTTTATTTAGGGTAAAATTTACAGATTTCCACCACACCATTAATTGTCTCTCCCCTTCTGCAACATGTTCTCACAACTTTTTTATTTCCAACGGCAGATTTCCTGGCATGCCTTCCCGGAGTATTCGAATGACCAATTGCTGACTTAGTTCCTGGGTCTGTGTACAGGCGAATGCTGGAGACACATTTTCTTGTATTGATTCCATAGTCCCTGCTAACAGTAACAAATCCTTTTCGCCTCGCTGTTGCCAGACTGGCAGGATGTTAGAAAACAATTGTTGCCCCATTCCTTATTTTGACAAGGATGCACTGATGGGCTTTCCCGATTCTTGTGTTTCAGCTGTAACATAATTTAGTGTGTTTGCCATTACCTCCATGTTAGTAGCATCCAGTGCTCCAACTCCTAATCCAGTTCCACCCAAAACAGTCTCCAATACACCCCTTGGGGTGTTCTTCCTTATGGACTTTTCAATAGACCATCATTTTAACTATGCTGCCCACCCCTGATGGGGAGTTTGTACATACGGGGCGCATTGAGGTATGATCTTGGACACATTTAACCCCGTAACGTCCAGCTCCGTTTGCTTTAGAGATGATATTGGGGATATAATAACTTGTTCCCTATGATCCAAGTTTACCACATGTGGTCCATTTAATGGGTGTTGTCTTGATTTTTGCATATCAGGTTCTGTGGCAATCGGGGCCGGCTCCAGGCACCAGCTGACCAAGCACGTGCTTGGGGCGGCACCTTGGGGCAGGGCAGCGCTCACGCTCGGGTTTTTTTTTTTTTTTTTTTTTTGGTTCGGCCAGGCAGCGCTTGGAGGGGAATGGGGGGCTAGGGCGGTGCGGCGCAGCGCTCGGAGGGGGTGGGGGGCTTCGGCGGCGCAGCGCAATGTTTGGAGGGCGGGGGGCTTGGGCGGCGCAGTGCAGCGCTCGGGGGGCGGGGGCTTCGGTGGCGCAGTGCTCGGGGTAGCGGGGCCTTCGGCGACGCGGCGCGGTGCTCGGGGGGGCGGGGGCTTCGGCGGCGTGGTGCTCGGGGGGCGGGGCCTTCGGCGGCGCAGCGCTCGGGGTGGGCGGGGGCTTCGGTGGCGCGACGCTCAGGGGGGCGGGGCCTTCAGCGGCGTGGCGCGGTGCTCGGGGGGGCGCAGGCTTGGGCGGTGCTCGGGGGGGGCGGGGGCTTGGGCGGCGTGGCGTGGCGCCTGAGGGGGGTTCGGTGGTGCGGCACTCGCGGGGGGGGGTGTTAGGGCGGGGCGGTGCTCTTTTTTTTTGCTTGGGGCGGCAAAAAAGTTAGAACCGGCCCTGGTGGCAATTATTTTAAAATTTACTTTTACCCAGAGGTTTTGCAAGACACATTCACCTAGTTGGGCAGGGATATTATGAAAATTAGTCAGACACTGATATTGTAATTAAACTTTAGGTTGTTTTTAGTACATTCACTGCCCTGAGTTTCTTTAATCCATTCTGGGGGTCCTAGTTCCCCTGTATCCCGGATATCCCCCTGCCAAGGTGTGTTGGGGCAGTTTCCTGATATTTGCAAGTGTTGCCCTGAGGGAATAGTCAGTGTGCTGGGCCTTGAGTCCTAGATTTGAAGAAGTTGAGGCTCATTAAACCCCATTAACATCCTAATATCAATGTCCCTGATTGTGGGGTGTCTGTGAAGAGTTGTGGTTATTGCAACAAAACGGCCGCCCAGAATATTACAGCCGGCCAGCATGGACATGTGTAAGGAGAGAGACATCCACTAGGGGGCAGCATGGGCTAGAGCAGGGGTTGGGGTGGCTGGGAGCCAGGGCTGTGCACGGGGGTAAATCCCCCCCCTCTCTGGGGCTCTGTTCCCAGCTGTACCGTGGGGGGGGGGCCGATCCCACCTTTGTCCTGTCGTCTCAGAGCCCGTGGGTCTGGGCAGAGCCTTTATGCTAAATCTGGACAGTCACGTGCTGTCCCTGTGGGTCCCCGCATCCGTGGGTCGCCCGCGCGCCATGCGCCTGGGACCGGGGGTTTCTAGCAAGCAGCTCCGCACAGTCGCTCGCCTGGTGCGACAACCGAACCCGTGACCCCCTCGACCATTGCTGAGTAACGGGGGGAGCAGCTGGCTCCCGGCTCTCTCCAGGCAGAGGGTGTGGGGCAGGGTCGTGTGTTGGCGACACTGCTCTGTGGGGTGGTGCAGCACTGGAACAGATGGACCCCTCTGTGCCACACATGTCCCCTGGGTGGGAAAGGGGGAGTGACCCCCGCCCTGTCCTCCTGGGAATTACTCCTGGCTAATCAGAGGCACTGTGATTCCTGTCCCTTTATCCTTGGCATCGGAGAGTGTCCCCACAGCCTGGGGAATCCCCCACACAGGACCTCCTGCCCATGATGCTGAAAGGAGACAGGAGACGCTGCTGTGCTGACAGCGACATGACCCTGACGTGTCAGCTCAGGGCATTCTGACAGGGAGACCCCCCCCCGCATCTGGCCCCCCAGGGAATTGTCAGAACTAGTCCCCTGGCAAAGACGGCTTGCCCTGGAGTTGAGTAGTTGCTTACGGAGGGGTGACTCTCCCAAGCGTTATGGAAACATCTCTCTGCTGTTGACAGCATGAGGCCCCTGGTGCTGCTGTGATACTGTCTGCAGCTGTCACCGGCTCCTGACTCCCAGGGGCCAGCCCTCCACCTTTTATCAGCCTGTCCACAGGCCCTGTCTGGAGATACAGCATGGGGGCGGGGGGGGGGATCTCAGTATCCCAAGAGTGCTCCCTGACTTCTGGCTGGTTGCCAGGGACAGGAAACCCAGGTTCTTCCAGTGATTGCTCGTGTCCGTTCCATTCCAAGTGCCCTCATGTGCGGTGGTTGGAGATTTCTGCCCTAGCGGTGCCCGTCGGGCCGGCCGTGGGGCCCTCTGGAGTGCTCGTGCCGCAGCACATCAGGCACCGCCAGCCCTGCTCAGCTCCTTCTTCGCGCCCGGGGTCAGTCGGAGCCGCCGCTCACTGGGCAGGAGCCAGCGATTTCCCCGCTTTGAACGTTGTGCCCCAGGGCTCTGGCCGTAGTGTGCAGGTAGCCGTGTGAAGCAGTTGTTTAGCATTAGTGGTCAGCGTCCCAGCGGAGACTGGGCCCAGGCGCCCGGGTTCTAGCCCCGCTCAGACTGTAACAGGCCCATGCCTGTGCGTGACCCCACAGCTGCTGTCTCAGTACCTGGGGGAATCACACGCTAAGCAGTGGTGCCGGTTCTGCAAAATCTCTCAGCCCCGCACCCAGAAAGAGTGAGACGTCCGCCTCAGGGCTCCCCTGACAGAGCCCACCCTCCGCCCGGCTTCCGAGCCGCCCAGGCAGGTCACACCGAGCGCCTCGGCCTCCGTACGCAGCGCACGGCTCCTCCCGGCACCGTTCGCCATGGCCATTGCCGAAAAACAAACCCAGAAAGCGCAGCTCCCCGGCACCGAGCAGAGAGACCCCAGGGGTCATTGGCCAGGGGACCAGGGCCTGGCTGCCAGGCTACGGTGGAGCCACAGGATCGTGCCTCCCCGGTTGCCCCCAGCTCCCGCAAAGGTCCGTCACCGACTCCTGGGAGGAATACGGGACCCACACGCCTGCCGGCACCGTCGTCCTCCCTGGCTCCCCAGGCGCAGAGAGAGCAGAGTCTCCACCTGCTCCAATGACAGCTCTGGTGCCTCTAAGACCCCTCAAGGTGCAGGTGAACCCGCCGGACACCGAAGAAGAGACAACGATCCTCTCCATTGCACCAAGGATCCCGGGACAGGTCCAAGGCTCCCTATCAGTCACCCAGACGAGCGTCGAGATCCCCTCAGCGTTACTCACCTGTATGGGGGCGACATTCCCCACACTATTCCCGGCACCGGTCATCCTTCAACGTCAGCCCTGATCGCCGCCTGCGGCCGTGGGAGTGTCCCCCCCCCCTCGGCACCCATCTCCCTGGCACTGACACCCGGTCTCCCACGTCTGGTCATCGGTCGCCAGTAGCCACAACCCCGGCATGGATGGCCCCTCCCTGGTCAGCGGAAGGGGATTCCTCTGGCATGGAGGCCACTTCAGCCCATCGCCCAGGTCCCACCGGCGAGATCGGGCACCAGAGCCCGCACTCTCGTCTGCGGCACCGCAGTGGGTTTATTGGAGCATGTGGGTGTGACGCAGCAGGGAGCAGAGCGGATTTGACCTGGGAATGTAGCCTGGGAGTTACATTGAGCTACCTGAGCTGTAACCTGAGCCAGGAGGGGGCTGGGAGAAGTGACACCTTCTGCCCGGGAGACAGAACAAAGGAGAGGAGGAGCAGAGGGGAGGGGGGAGAGAGCTGCTGGAGGGATTTGGGAGTTTTCCAGTTTTGGGCTGGGAGGTGCAACGCAGGGAACCCCAAGCTGGGGTCTAAGCTCCCTGCGCTCCCCAAAAGGACTTGATTGAGGGGTCCTGGTTGTATCTACAAGCTCTGCTGTAGACTGTGTTCCTGTTATCCAATAAACCTTCCGCTTTACTGGCTGGCTAAGAGTCACGGTGAATCGCAGGAAGCCGGGGGTACAGGGCCATGAGTCCCCCACACTCCGCGACAAATGGTGGCAGCGGTGGGATCTACTGCACCCCGTGGACGGCGCTTCCTGCAGTAAGTGACTGGGGAGCAGTAAAACGAAGGGGGATCGACGGGGACCAGGTGGGCTGAAGAGTCAGAGAGGGATGGTTTCAGGGGGCGATTAACCCCTGGGAGTGTGTGACCAGAGAGAAGAACTTTTGCAGTAACAGGGTCCCCCGGGGGATCGCAGCGAGCGGTCCCGGGGCGGAGGAGTCTGCAGCTCGACCCTGGCTGAGAGGTGGTGACCTGAAGAAGGGCTGGCACACTAGGGGTCCCTCTGGAACGGTGGAAAGCGGAGAGCACAGGCCGGCGAGTGGCCAGCAGGAGGATGTATGCTAAACGCCTTAAGAGTGACCTGGTGGAGCTGTGCAGGCAGAGGGGGCTGCGCATTGGGAGGTCCACCAAAGAACAGCTAATTGCCCAGCGGGAGGAGAGGGATCGCTTGGATGAACCGAGCCCTGTCCCTGAGGGAAGCCGCCCGGCGGATGCAGCGTGGGCCCCGGGGCCTGACCTGGCTGGGAGGGGTCAGACTGCTGCCGAGGACATCCCGAGACCCGGCCTACCTATACCTAGGGGAGGGGTTGGGGGAAGCCCAGCGAATACCGAGGGCAACCCGACCCCGGCAGCCAGCAGGGGATCGTCCCGGCGGAGCTCCCCGTCCCGGGAGCGGATGCGACTGGAATGTGACAGGGAGCTGAGACTGAAAGAGCTCGAGTTAAGGCAGCAAGAACTGAAGCAGGAGCGGGAAGAGAAGGAGAAACAACGTCAGCATGAGCGGGACCAACGTCAGCATGAGCTGGAACTGGCCAGGCTGAGGAGCAGTGGGGCCCCGGCTGCGGGGAGTGAGGGGGGACCCAAGACTGCAAAGAGCTTTGATAAGTGCTTCCTGGCCCAGCGTAAGGAGGGGGAGGACATGGATACCTTCCTGACGGCCTTTGAGAATACCTGCGAGCTGCTCCAGGTTGACCCTGCAGACGGGCTCCAGTTTCTCATCCCCTCACTGGACTCCACAGCCAGGGAGGTGTACAGCCGACTGAAAGGGGCGGAGACAGGGGACTACGAACTGTTCAAAAAGGCCCTGCTCCGCGAGTTTGGGCTGACCCCTGAGATGTACCGGAAAAGGTTCCGGAGTCAGCGTAAAACCCATGAGGTCACATACCTACAACTAGCCAACCAGGCGCAGGGGTATGCCCGCAAGTGGACAGCTGGGGCCCAAACTATGGAGGACCTGCTTGACCTATTCGTACTGGAGCACATGTATGAGCAGTGCCCATCCGACCTGAGGCAATGGTTGATGGACCAAAAGCCAGAGAACCCGCAGCACGCAGGCCAGTTGGCCGACGAGTTTGTGAACAGTCGGGCAGGGGATAACCGGGAGGAGTCCCAAAGGAACAGGCCCGCCACAACGCAGAGAGAGAGTCACCATGGGACCTCCCAGCGGGGAAATACAGAAACCCCCCACCAAAGGGGAACATTCAACGTCAGGTCCATCCGACCCGCTCGAGGGGACCCACGGGACATGGGCTGCTATCACTGTGGCCAGAGAGGCCACATACAGGCCCAGTGCCCCAGGCTCAGGGACAGACTGAGCGGACCGAACCCACAGAGGGTTGACTGGGTAGAGACCCAGCCG
This sequence comes from Emydoidea blandingii, assembly GCA_036785055.1. NCBI lineage: Eukaryota > Metazoa > Chordata > Testudines > Emydidae > Emydoidea > Emydoidea blandingii. The sequence goes on from JAXIVB010000007.1 coordinate 92,934,122, forward strand.
GGCGAGAGGCAGCATTCCCAGGGAAGGGGGGCTGGCAGAGTACCACCTGCTAAGGAGGGAGGAGAGCTCCAGGCCAGCTCCTCTGGAGGGCTGGATGCTCCAGACTCAGGGTTTTTGGTTTATACGGTGGGCGCGGGGCGGTCCCTCCGGAGAGAGTACCTTGTTCCCCTGGAGGTGGATGGGAGGAAGGTCAATGGATACTGGGATACGGGCGCAGAGGTGACGCTGGCCCGGCCCGAGGTGGTGGCCCCAGATCGGGTGGTGCCCGACACCTACCTGACCCTGACGGGGGTGGGCGGGACCCCATTCAAGGTGCCTGTGGCGAGGGTATACCTGAAGTGGGGGGCCAAGGAGGGCCCCAAGGATGTGGGGGTGCACCACCATTTGCCCACTGAGGTGTTGATGGGGGGGGGGACCTGGAGGACTGGCCAAGCGACCCCCAGGGTGCCCTGGTCGTGACCCGTAGTCAGAGCCGGCGAGGGGCACTGCACCCTGACCTTGGGGAGGGTACCTTGCCCGAGGCGCAGGACCCTAACCTGGTGGGGAGGGACCACCCAGGGACACGGCTCAGGGGGGCTGCGGCTTCAGACCCAGCCGGCGAGAGAGAGCAGGTGCCCATCCCTGTCCCAGCTGCTGAGTTCCAGGCCGAGTTGCAGAAAGATCCCTCCTTGCGGAAGATAAGGGACCTGGCCGACCTCGGTGCGGTACAGACCATGGGGAGAGGTGGCCAGGAGAGGTTCCTGTAGGAGAAGGGGTTCCTGTACCGAGAATGGGCTCCCCCAGGGGAAGTGGAGTCCTGGGGGGTCAGGAGGCAGCTGGTGGTTCCCCAGAAGTTTCGCCACAAGCTACTGTACCTGGCCCATGACATCCCTCTCGCAGGGCACCAGGGAACCTGGCGTACCCAGCAGAGGCTGCTACGGAGCTTTTACTGGCCTGGGGTCTTTACCAACGTCCGACAGTACTGCCAATCCTGTGACCCCTGTCAGAGGGTGGGGAAGGCCCCGGACAAGGGGAAAGCAGCGTTGAGGCCTTTGCCCATCATAGAGGAGCCTTTCCAGAAGGTGGCTATGGACATAGTGGGACCTCTCAGCAAGACGACCCGGTCAGGGAAGAAATACATTCTGGTGGTGGTAGATTTCGCCACCCGCTACCCCGAGGCAGTGCCCTTATCGTCCATCGAAGCGGACACTGTGGCAGATGCGCTGCTGACCATTTTCAGCCGAGTGGGGTTACCCAAGGAAGTCTTAACAGACCAAGGGTCCAATTTCATGTCGGCCCTACTCCGGTGCTTGTGGGAGAAATGTGGGGTCTGGCACAACTGGGCCTCAGCATATCACCCCCAATCCAATGGGCTGGTGGAGAGGTTCAACGGGACACTAAAGATGATGCTGAAAACCTTTATGGACCAGCACCCGCAGGACTGGGACAAGTACTTACCTCACCTGCTGTTCGCGTACAGGGAGGTACCCCAGGAGTCTACCGGGTTTTCGCCTTTCGAACTGTGATATGGAAGGCGGGTAAGGGGGCCCCTGGACCTGATGAGAGACGAATGGGAGGGGAAGGCCACTCCCGATGGAGAGTCGGTGGTGGAGTATGTCCTGACCTTCCGGGAAAGACTTGCCGAGCTCATGGGTCTGGCCAGGGAGAATCTGGCCCGAGCCCAGAGGAAGCAGAAGGTCTGGTATGACCGCACGGCGCGGGCCCGCGCCTTCGCCACCGGGGATCAGGTGATGGTCCTCATCCCCGTGAGGAAAAACAAACTCCAGGCCGCATGGGAAGGGCACTTCAAGGTTGTCAAGCAACTAAATGAGGTAAACTATGTGGTGGAGCTGTCGAACCGGGCGCACCACCGCCGGGTGTACCATGTGAACATGATGAAGCCATATTATGACAGGGGGGATGTGGTGTTGGCCGTGTGTGGGCACTGGGAGGAGCAGGGAGATGACCCTTTAGTAGATCTATTCCCTGGGACAAGAGCTGGTTCCCCCCTGGAAGCAATTCCCCTCTCTGATCAGCTGACCCCGGCCCAGCAAGCTGAGATCAGAGGGGTGTTGCATCTGTACCAACAGCTGTTTTCCAACCAGCCTGGACGCACTAATCTGACTGTCCACCGGGTGCAGACAGGATCGCACCCGCCTATAAAATGCCCCCCCTTCCGAGTCACAGGGAAACCTGCTCAGGACCTGGAAAGAGAGGTCAGGGACATGCTGGCTTTGGGGGTGATCCAGCCGTCTTCCGGCCCTTGGGCCTCGCCGGTGGTGCTGGTCCCCAAGAAGGACGGGTCGATCCGGTTCTGTGTGGACTATCGGAAGCTCAATGCCATCACTGTGTCTGATGCCTACCCCATGCCCAGGCCTGACGAGCTCCTAGACAAGCTGGGAGGCGCTCGGTACCTCACCACCATGGATCTTACAAAGGGCTATTGGCAAGTGCTGCTGGATGCAGATGCCAGGCTGAAATCGGCCTTTATCACCCCTCTGGGGCTCTGTGAGTTCCTGACCCTGCCTTTCGGCCTCAAGGGAGCGCCGGCCACCTTCCAGCGCCTGGTGGATCAGCTACTGAGGGGGATGGAGAGTTTTGCTGTGGCGTATATTGACGACATCTGCGTCTTTAGCCAGACCTGGGAGGACCATGTGTCCCAGGTTAGACAAGTGCTGGACCGACTCCAGGAGGCTGGGCTGACCGTAAAACCGGAGAAGTGCAAGGTGGGGATGGCTGAGGTATCCTACCTAGGCCACCGGGTGGGGAGCGGCTGCCTAAAGCCAGAACCAGCCAAAGTGGAGGTGATCAGAGACTGGCCTGCTCCCCAAACCAAAAAGCAGGTCCAAGCCTTTATTGGGATGGCGGGGTACTATCGAAGGTTCGTGCCCCACTTTAGCGCCATAGCCGCCCCCATCACTGAGCTGTGCAAGAAGGGGAAGCCAGACAAGGTGGTCTGGACCGAGGAGTGCCAGGAGGCTCTCCGGGCACTGAAGGAGGCTCTGGTCAGTGGCCCAGTTCTGGCAAACCCAGACTTTGACAAGCCCTCTTTGGTGTTCACCGACACCTCAGACACGGGACTGGGGGCGGTGTTAATGCAGGAGGATGAAAAGAGGGAGAGACACCCCATCATCTACCTAAGCAAGAAGTTGCTACCCCGGGAGCAGAACTACGCGGCCATCGAGAAGGAATGCCTGGCCATGGTGTGGGCCCTCAAGAAACTAGAGCCATATCTCTTTGGGCGACACTTCACCGTGCACACCGACCACTCCCCCCTGACCTGGCTGCACCAGATGAAAGGAGCCAACGCCAAGCTCCTGAGGTGGAGCCTGCTCCTGCAGGATGATGACATGGACGTGGTCCATGTGAAGGGAAGTGCCAACCTGATAGCGGACGCGTTGTCCTGGAGAGGTGGCCCTGAACTTCCCCAGGTTACTGGTCAGAGTGACCCCGCTCAGTTCAGTCTCGAAGGGGGGAGAGATGTGACGAAGCAGGGCGGATTTGACCTGGGAATGTAGCCTGGGAGTTACATTGAGCTACCTGAGCTGTAAACTGAGCCAGGAGGGGGGGTGCGGGAAGTGACACCTTTTGCCCGGGAGACGGAACAAAGGAGAGGAGGAAGGGGGGGGGGGGAAGAGCTGCTGGAGGGTTTTGGGGAGTTTTCCAGTTTTGGGCTGGGAGGTGCAACGCAGGGAACCCCAAGCTGGGGTCTAAGCTCCCTGCACTCCCCAAGAGGACTTGATTGAGGGGTCCTGGTTGTATCTACAAGCTCTGCTGTAGACTGTGTTCCTGTTATCCAATAAACCTTCCACTTTACTGGCTGGCTGAGAGTCACGGTGAATCGCAGGAAGCCGGGGGTACAGGGCCCTGAGTCCCCCACACTCCATGACAGTGGGGTGTCCCGGTTGTGACGACACCCCCTTCGCAGCTTTTCTGTCGCTGCATCAGACACTGGCTGGCGGCACCAGGCTCGGTGCCGGGGGCCCATTCGAAGTCATGGTGGAAGAACCTGTGCCCACCCCAAGCCTCCCTCTCCGGCGGTGGTCAAACCCCCGGTACCCCCTCTAGTGATCCAATCTTTCTCGGCGTCCCCGGACAAGGCGGTCACGGGACCTTGGAGGGCTAGCTCGCCGGACGGCTTCAGGGACCGTCAGGCCCCACTTCGGCGTGTTGCAGACCTGACCTCCATTCAGCACCTTCCTTTCGACGGGGTTGGTCTCTTCTCCGAGCAGATGGACGCCAGGCTGCCTGGGTTGAAGGACACTAGGGCCCCCTTTGCTCGTTGGGCACACGCCGCAGTCTGCTCATAAGCCCTTCCGGCCGCCCCCGCTGCCAAGGCCCTGTCAGCCCTGTCAGGGCTCTGCGAGAAGGGGGGACACTAGTTTTACTCACCAACGTCCTTCCTCCTCCTGCTCGCCAGCCAGGCCTGGGTCGGCCAAACACCCCGGGGGCCAGGAGTGACCGTTTTGAGGGTGCGCTCGAGAGCAACGTCCCAGATCCTCCCCGTCTCTTCCTTGACCGTCACCACCCCTTCCACTCGGCCTGGTCGCGGGTCACCTCAGGCCGCTGGGGCCTGGACAGAGTGGCTCGGGGCTATACCCTGCAATTTACGGGATCCCCTTCCTCCCACCCCCCCCTTCCCTGTCCCTCTTCAGGGACCCTCCTCATGAGCGACTCCTCGGGCAGGAGGTTGACAAGCTCCTGCGCCTGGGGGCCGTGGGACACAGAGGATTCTACTCCTGCTACTTCCTAATCCCGAGGGCCAAGCGGGGCCGCCGACCCCCCTGGACCTGTGTCGTCTCAAGTCTCTCAAGAGATTGAAGTTCCGCTTGGTCTCCCTGACCTCCATTATCCCCTCCCCAGATCCAGGGACTGGGACGCCGGACGGACGCTTCCTTTCATATTTCCATCTTCCCGGGGCACAGGCATTTCCTGTGCTTCATAGTGGCCGGGCGCCACTTCCCGTTCACGGCGCTGCCCTTCGGCCTGTCCTCGCCCCAGGGTGATCACGAAGTGCCTGGCACCAGCGGCAGCTCACCTGAGACATCGAGGGGTCCAGATCTTCCTGTATCCTCGATGGCAGGTCTCCGGGGCAGGTGCAGACGAGCCTCGATGTCCGTTCCACCTGCCGTGACCTGGGCCTGTTAATAAACACAGAAAAGTCCAGGTTAACGCCGGCCTAGTGCACAGAGTTCATTGGCGCGGTTCTCCACTCCACACAGGCCAGGGCCTGCCTCCCAGAAGAGCTTCCAGCCCGTGTCCGACCTGATCCCCTACGTGAGGAGCCACCCGCTCACCATGGCCCACACCCGCTTGCGATTGCCTGCTCGGACGTGGTCAGCCGTGCTCGACTTCACCTGTGGTCCCTGCGAGCGTGGCTGGCCGTGGTCTGTATCCCCAGCAGGCACGGCCTGGGCCGAGTGGTCACGGGGCCGAGCCACGTCCTTTCGGCCCTGGGCTGGTGGCTGGATCCCAAGTCGGCGCTGCAGGGAGCTCCCTTCGTGACCCCATCCCCGTTGCTCACTCTGGTCACAGACGCGTCAGATCTGGGCTGGGGAACCCACTTGGGCGAGCTCACCACCCAGGGCCGGTGGTTGTAACACGACCTGGCCCTTCATATCAACGTCCGGGAGCTCAGAGCGGTTCCCCGGCCTGCCCGGTGTTCTCACCCCAGCTGAAGGGCCGGGGGGTGCCGGTCCCGATGGACAGCACAGCCGTGGTGTGTTACATCAACAGGCAGGGCGGGGCCAGGGTTCGGCCCGGTGTCGGGAGGCGCTCAGCCATTCACCTGGTAGCTGCCCACCTGCCGGGCGCAGGAACGTCCTGGTGGATCCCCTCAGCAGGGCCGTCTCATCTCCCCATGAGTGGTCGCTCCATCTGGAGGTGTCGGCCTCATCTCCCACAGGTGGGGACTCCCCGGCTGGACCCGTCCGCGTCCCGGCAGAACAGGAAGTGCCCCAGGTTCTGGTCTCTGCAGGGCAGGGACAGGGGCTCCCTGTCGGACGCCTTCCTGATCCCGTGCTCAGGGACGCTGACGTTCGCCTTCCCGCCGGTGCCGCTGCTCCACAGGGTCCTGCTGAAGGTGAAGCAGGACAAAGCGACTGTCTCCCCATAGCCCCGGCGTGGCCGCGCCAGCACTGGTCTGTCAGCGGCCAGCCCCCTGCAGCCGCCTCTTCGGCTGGACTGGCTGTCCCAGAGCCCCGGGAACGGGCTACACCGAACCTGGCAGCGCTGCCTGACAGCCCGGCTGCTGCGTGGCTGCGTCTGGACGAACGGGCGTCTCTCCGCTGGTGTCGAACGGGTCCTGCTGGGCAGCAGGAAACCCTCCACCAGCGCTGCCTACGCGGGGAAGGGGAAGCGGTTCACGTGCTGGGCCTCGGACCGACACGTTCGGGCTGAAGAGGCCTCATTGCAGGACGTCCTGGGCTATTTGCTGCACCTTAAACTCCAGGGCCGGTCGCTCTCTTCGGTCAAGGTCCACCTGGCGGCCATTTCAGTGTTCCACCCTCCATTTCACGGCAGGTCGGTCTTCACCCATCCCATGATGGCGCGGTTCCTGAAAGGTCTGGAGCACCTTTACCCGCACTTTCGGGAGCTGGTCCCCACCGTGGGACCTGAATCTGGCGCTGTCGAGGCTCATGGGTCCCCCCTTTGAACCCTTGGCTTCCTGCTTCTCTCCTGGAAGGTCTCCTTGGTCGCTATAACCTCGGCCTGCAGGGTGTCCGACATCATGGTGCTCAGGTCAGAGCCACCTTATACGGGCTTCTATATTGGCAAGGTCCAGCTGCGTCTGCACCCGGCTTTCTGCCCAAGGTCGTCTCCCCGTTCCATACTGGTCAAGACATTTACTTACCGGTCCTCTGTCCAAAGCCTCGTGCGATGGAGGAAGAACGCAGGCAGCATCCCTGGACGTCAGACAGGGGCTGGCCTTGGACATGGATAGAACGAAGCTGCTCGGTGAGTCAACACAGTTGTTTGTCGCTGCTGCAGACAGGATGGAGGGTTTCCCAGTGTCTACCCAGAGAGTCTCGTCCGGGATCACGGCCTCCATCCCCTACGGTTATGATCTGGCAAAGATCCCTCCGCCGGCGATCGTGACGGCTCACTCAGCTAGGGCGCAGGGGCCTATCCAAGAACTCTGTCGGGCCGCTACCCGGTCATCCGTCCTCACGATCGCTTTTCACTACGTGCTGACCCAGCGAGCTCGCGATGACGCCGGTTTCGGCAGAGCAATGCTCCAATCGGTAAGACTGTGAACTCCAAGCCCTCCTCCGTGGAGTCTGGTTGTGAGTCCCCTAGAATGGAATTGACATGAACAATCGCTTGAAGAAAAACCGGTTCCCTACCTCTCGTAAGTGTTGTTCTTCGAGGGGTGTCGCTCACGTCCCTTCCTTTACCCGCTCACCTGCCCCTCTGTCGGAGCTGCCGGCGAGAAGGAACCGAGCGGGCGCCGGGCCGGCAGAGCCTGATATAACAGCACTTGAGCGTGGGGCTCCAGAGGGCACCGGAGCCAGCCCTGGGGATATGGCTAAGGCAGAAATCTCTGCTAACAGCGCACGTGGGCGCACACCTAGAATGGAGGGGACGTGAGCAGCACGTCTCGAAGAACGTTGGTTGGTAACCGGGTTTTGGGGGGGGGCGGGGAGTTGGGTGCAGACTCAGCCTAGCTGGTTACAGGGATTTGGGTCTCAGGCTGGCGGAGCTGGTGTGTCAGAGTGAGTTTGTCACACCCCGGAGCGCTGCAGATACCTCGGCCCAAGTGTTTGGTGCAGACCAGGCCTGGCTGGTCACGGGGCCCTTTGCCCGCTGACGTCTGTCACTGGCCCTGCAGGGGGGCCCGACCCCCCCCCTTCTCCCCAGCCTGTCCCTGGTGCCTCCACTGCAGCTGCTGTTCCCTCCTTGCCCTGCAGAGGGCGCCCTCTCCTTTCCCATGGGGCTGGGGTTGGGATGGCTCTGGGCTGGGGGGTCCCCAACTGGCTGCTGTGGGGGGACAGACACGTGTGGGGCTGGTGGCTCTTGTCCAGGGGTCCCGGGGTCTCCCGTGGCTCAGGCAGGGAGAAAGTTGGGACTGGTTCTGTTCAGCACTTGGGGCAACAGTTTGGTACAGTTGCTATTTGGGGCACTCACAAAACCAGCTCCTCTGCCCCTAATCCAGCCCTGTCCCTGCTCCGGCCCTGCCCCCCCTCTGGCTGTGCCCCTGCTCATTGGCCCCCATCCAGACCTGACTGCTGCCCCTGCCCCCCCCCCACTTGACCTGCATCCTGCCCTGCTCCCCCCTCGCTGCCCCACATCCGGCCTCGCTGTCCCTGCTCCCCAGGAGCGAGCTGCCATCACAGCCTCAGTGGGCGGACGTGCATGGCCCAGACCCCCCTACCCCTCTGCCAGCGCTGCTCTCCGTGGCAGGGAGCCGGGGCACAAGGAGCCGCTGGGCACAGGCTGGGCCCTGCCGCTGGCAGCAGCACCCGAGGTGAGGAACGTTCCTGCGGCTAAGAACGGCTGTGGGGTGTCTGCGAAGAGTTGTGGTGATCGCAACAAAACTGGCCCGGGAGTTTCTTACAGCCCTTCCCATGGCGCTGACTCTGCCAGCCGGCCTGTAGGGATGTGTGTAAGGACGGAGACACCCACTAGGGGGCAGCATGGGCTAGAGCCGGGGGTGGGGGTGGCTGGGAGCCAGGACGCCTGGGTTCAGCTCCCACCTTTGCCACTAATTTGATGTGGCGTCTTAAGCCAATCCCTCGCTCTGCCCAGGGCTCCGTTCCCAGCTGTAACATGGGGGGGCCGATCCCACCTTTGTCCTGTCGTCAGGCTCCTGCAGGCAGAGCCCGTGGGTCTGGGCAGCGCCCAGCACAACACAGCCCTGCTCTCAGCCAGGGTCTGTACAGCCCCTGGGCAGGGGGACTGGCTGCCTCGGGCGGGGGGATGACTGGGACATGGGGCCTTTCCCCTCTAGAGGGCCCCAGCTCTGGGACTGGCTGGCCCAAGGGGTTGAGGATCGGGACGGGTTGATTCTTCAAGTGCTTGCTCCTGTCCAGTCCAGGTCAGGTGTGTGACGATGCGGTTCTGGCGGAACCCAACTGAGAGTGCCAACTCAGGACAAATTGCTCAAACAGGGCAGTTACAGCCCAAGGCTGGGGTTTTTTCCACCTCTAAGGCAAACCAAACCAGCCAGACTAAGAGGACTTTGGTCTCACCCCACTGGCTAACCGCAAGTCTCACAAGCAATCTCCTTAGACACTCCAGTTTCCCAGTATTACCACCAGTGCCACTCGTTATGGGGACAAATGGTTATGAAAACCAAGACCCCAGTAAAAGAAAAAGGTTCTCCTGATCCCAAAGGACCAAGCCCCAGACCCAGGCCAATATACAAATCAGATCTTACCCACAAATCACGCTGTTGCCAATCCCTTAGAATCTAAAATCTAAAGGTTTATTCATAAAGGGAAAAAGATAGAGATGAGAGTTGGAATCGGTTAAGTGGAATCAATTACATACAGTAATGGCAAAGTTCTTGGTTCAGGCTTGCAGCAGCGATAGAATAAACTGCAGGTTCAAATCAAGTCTCTGGAATACATCCCCCGCTGGGATGGGTCCTCAGTCCTTTGTTCAAAGCTTCAGCTTGTAGCAAAGTTCCTCCAGAGGTATGAAGCAGGATTGAAGACAAGATGGAGATGAGGCATCAGCCTTATATAGTCTTTTCCAGGTGTAAGAACACCTCTTTGTTCTTACTGTGGAAAGTTACAGCAAAATGGGGTCTGGAGTCACATGGGCAAGTTCCTGCATACTTTGCTGAGTCTGAAGGCATATTTGCCTTCTCTCAATGGATCCATTGTATAGCTGATGGTCCTTAATGGGTCATCAAGCAGGCTAGGCAGAGCTAATCCCAGCTTGTCTGGGATGTCACCCAGAAGCATAGCATAAGTTTGCCATACAGACAGTATATAGCCAATATTCATAACGTCAACTACAAAACTGATACACACGTATAGACAGCCTAATCATAACCAGTAAACCATAACCTTGTCTTAGACACCCCATTTGACCCCCTTTATACAAGATTTGGGTGCCACTACAGGACCTTGGTTGCAACAATGATCTATATGGTCCCAGTTTATGTCAATAACGTCACAAGGTGTTTGCGCTGCGTGCCCCGGAGCTGGGGATTTCCCCCCGGTGGTGTCCGTAGGGCTGGCTCTAGGGCCTCCTGCACCGGTATAAGGGGCCCCACCCGCCCTGCCTCCTTCCAGCTCCTTCCTACCCCCCGTGGCGGTCGCTGGAACCGTCTCTCTCGCTCCGGCAGCTTCCTGCCAGTGGTCATTGCTGGACTGTTGGGAAGAGCTGATAGTTGTCAGGAGTTAGCCCCTAAAAAGGGACCTTGTTCCCGGGCTGGGGCAGGCCCCGGTGTCCAGGCTTCAAGCCAGGCCCAGGAATGATGCCCACAGTACTTGTCTGAACGGCCTGGGGGAGACTCATGGACAGGACACGTGCAGGATCTGCCGGAGTTTCAGGCCCCGCACGCGAAGGGACAGGGACATTCGACTGGAAGCCCCGTGTACGGGAGCCACGCTGAGACCGGCCTCCGAACTGCTGGGACTCAACACCGACCACGTCCGCCTCCGTACGTAGTGCCCCCATCGGCACCGCCCCCCCGCCCCTGGCATCGGAGCCCCCTCGGTGCCGCTTGACCCCCCCAGCACCGGCAAAGCAGCACAGGACCTGCGCCGACAGAGGACGCTGCCCGAGGCCCAGAGGAGACCAGGACGGCCTCGGGGGGTGAGATGTGACCCGTGTCAGGCACTCGCCTTCCCATCAAAGGCGACAGCCGGGGAGGTTACACCGCCTACGGTACCAGGCCACCGAGGAACCCTCCAGGTACCCGGGCACTAGGAGAGGCCTGGCTCACCGCAGGGCATCTTCTACCCCAGAGCCTTTCCGGCTGCCAGACACCTAATGGCCTTACTGGTTCCTCCCACGCCTAGGGACCGCCAGCCCCCCGGGAGCCATCTCAGACAGTGGGGTCAACCCCCTTACTGGAATCTATTTGTGGGTAGTTGTATTTGTAATGTTCCCCATAGTGAATCTTCCCCTAGTTGTATCTATCCCTTAATAAATCTTCTTTCTGTTTAAGGTTATATTCTTTCTATCCTTTAGTTCAATGCAAAACGGGTGGGAGGCACACAGATTTCTAATTCTCCCAGTGATAGATGCTGGTAGGAGTCGAACCTGTTGTATATGTCACCTCCTTATTATTCTACACAGAGATTTGGGGTAACATTTATTGGCGACCGCGGCAGGACTCCTCAGAGATTTAGCTCTCCGATTGGGGTCCTTTGGTTGAATAGAGTCCGGCTAACGGTCCATAGACTCGGGAAGGGAAGGGTCTGGAACAGTGTTGGTGAGGGCGTCGACCGGTGGGTCGGACGGGTTCCCCAGGTCACTGCCTGTTCAGACATATGTGGTATCCCCACTTGGTTGTAGTATGTGTAGAGTGAGCTCGAGACCCATAGGCTGAGGCTCATTGCAGGGTAGGATTCTGCTTACGCCAGTAGCCTGGGGAGTGGATCCAAGCAGCCTGCAGCAAGGCAGATTGTCAAGTCCTGGGTTAAGTGGACCTGGCCAGTCACTTAATCTAAGGCAGAGGTGGAGGGTAAGGCCCTAACTGTCCGCCTCTAGGACAACTGTCTGTGGTCGTGACCGAGCACTGCTGGGTTCCGAAAGGAGACAGCTGTGGGTTTTCGAGAGTTACTGACCATAGTTGAATAGCCACCACAGGTTTAGGATGGTGGGCTATTCGGCTTTGACATAATTACTGTCTATTTTATCTGTGGTAAACAAGTAAAGTATGGAGAAGGTTTTTAGCTTAGAAGGATGGTCCCGGCAGTCCAATAAAAATAGTTTGGAGTATGCAGTGTCTGTTTTGGGGAAATCTCAGAACCCTTGGAAAGAAGGGGCTTTCCAGGGAGATGAAGCACTACAGAAATTGCAAATATTGTGGGACGGTATTTGGCAAGCAAGACGGTTCCCAAGAAAAAATTGCAAAAGCGAGCATTGATTTGTGGGCTTGCTACGGTGTGTAGGGAACTGGAGAGTAGGGTAAGTCACCTTAAAGCCCTAGCCAACCAGGCAAAAGATCGGGAGAAATCAGATGGGTTGGAATTGGAGAGAGCAGTGGCACAACACCAGATGGATGCTGCCCAAATGACCAAACAAGTTAGGCAAATCATGCAGCTAGAAGAACAGCTGCAGGAGGCCAATTCATGTAGGGCAGCTGTGGAAAGGGAAAATCAGATCCTGTCCACAGAATTAGAAGAAGCCCTGGCCACTATCAGGCAGCTCACGAGGGAGGCCAAGCAGGCTCAAGGGTCAGAAGCAATAAATCATTCAGCAGCTAACGATCTCTAGGGATATGATTAGCGCAGTGGAAACTAATCCAGTAGCCGAGTTTATTTCTGGAGAAGGATCAGAGATAGAGCCTGAGGAACACAGGGATGATCCACCATGTTATTCTAATACAGTAGAAGGCCTTAGTCCTTCAGCGCCATTTAATTTAAATGAAGGCCAGGGAGTGACGGGACAAAGTAATCCACTGATCAGGGCCGGCTCCAGGCACCAGCCGAGCAAGCTCGTGCTTGGGGCAGCAGAGTCGAAGGGGCGGCTTCCCTCCAATCCTTTTTTTCTCTTTTTCTTTTTTGCTTCGCCGCTCCAGCCGCACCACAGGTTGTTTTTTTTGCTTGGGGCGGCAAAAAAGCCAGAGCCGGCCCTGCCACTGATTGCCCCGATCACTACTGTAGTCGTGCAGTATGGGGCTCAACGGCCTTCTGTGACGCGCTGTGAAACAAAGGTGTTATCAGCAGAACAGGTAAAAGCTTTAGGGAAGCAGCTGGGACAGCTTGATAAAACCAATGCTTTGAACTGGCAGCACGTTTAAGCTGCTTCCCTAACCTGAGCCAGGAGGATTCCCTTGTGATCGTTCGGGAACGTTTGAGTGTAGAGGGTTTCAATGCTTTCCCAGATGGACTGTCTCTGGGTCATGCCACTGAACTTGTGGATATATAGATGGGTATGTATAAAATGTTTTTTCCATGTGATAACCTTGTCGGAAAGGTGTATTCAGAAAAGCAGGAAGCTATAAAGCGTCCAGAAACCTTTATAGCGAGAAAAAGGTTGTTATATTGGTTAGCTGGTCTGGCTCCAGTAGACCAGAATGGGACTGTACAGGATAATGTGCCAGCATTTTGTGAATTGGTAATCCAAGAGCTTGCACCTGCCCTGGGGTTAGCTATAGGACCAGTAAACCCAGCAACCATAGGACTTCAGGAAGTGGAATCAAGGGTGAGGGAAGCCTACGAGTTGACTAAAGATGCAACCAAATTAACTGGTGTGATCCCTAAAAAGAAGGTATCCGCAGTAAGAGGGTCTCTAAATCCACAAACGGGGAAATTCGGTAAGAAGCCTGGCAACACTAGTAATAAGCAGAACAACGGGTTTAAGGAAGAAACAGCATCTTGGCGGCAAGGTACCACTGAAGAGCGAAAGGCTTTTAGAAATGTATTGTGGAAAAGACTTTTAAAATATGAGACTAGAGAGCAATTAGATGGAGTCCCTACTACGGAACTCTTTAAGAGACTGCTTAAATACAAGGGTGAGAAGCAGCAGGCAGAGGGAAGTGCACAACAGTGTCCCCCTGCATGGAGCCTCAGTGAAGGGCCCAGCTTTCACTCCCCCGGATTTTGTGGCTCCCATCACAAATGGTGAATGGGGGAGACCAACGGTTAACATCATGTTGGAAGGAAAGTTTGGGTCCTTCTGTCAAAGGGTGTTGGTGGATACGGGGGCATCAACCAGCATCTTGTGCACTAAAGGTTCACCACAAGCTGAATTGCTGCCTATTAAGTGTATAAAGACTCTTGAAAGTTATAATTGTAAGACCGTATTGTACCCTTTTCTAAGGACATAAAAAGTACTTCGGGACATTTATCGGTATTAGCTTCTTGGGGATGGCAATCTTTAGGGGGTTGTGGTATATTAGGAATTGATTTACTGAAACAGCTAAAAATTGTTGTGGATATTCCTAATCAATCCCTTAGGGAATCCTTGGAACAAAATCATGGTACAGTAATATCTGGAGTTCACAGACTATGTGCTTTAAAGGCACCTGCAGACCGTTGTGGAAGCAGAGAAAGAACTGTCAGAAAAGAACTGCAATGCATGACAGTTTGTTAGCAAGAGTCAGGCTAACTGTAGCCCTGATAACGCGAGATTTGTAGAAGCGAGGATTGTGTGAGGCGGGTGAGAAAGAACTGTGTGAGAAGTTATTGCGACCTTGTGTAGATAATATGGAATGTAGACTAAGAGTCTACATTAGTGAGCAAAACAAGATATCAGAATGACCTATGTATAAACAAAATGCAGTTGTTGCTCATTATTGTCTGTAACAAAAGGTATAAATGCTTGCTGTAATTGTTTACTGTTGAGAGAGACCTGCTTAGCTCTCTCCCTCTGCACAATTGTGAGAGTTAATAAAGCTTCTGACTTGCTGTACCCAAACAAAAAGTGAGAACTCAGTTTTTCTCCGACAATTTGGGGGCTCGTCCGGGATGGCAACGCCCGCAGAGGCACCGGCAGTTGCTACGGATCATTCCCCTTCGAACCCCATGGCGCCACAATAGAGGTAGGAGACCTTTTGAAATCTCTATTGGGGTGTCGGAGGAGGACTGTCCGTGGGGCCGTCTGTCCCTGTTGGGCTTACGCCATCCGAACTTATTGACTGTGCAGCAAGGTCAGATGCTGAGCGGCGTAGGGGAATTGTTTGCCGCCACTGTATGCATATACGAGGTGCATAGGTTTGCACCTGTGTTGAGGGGTTGTTACTGCCTCAGCAGGAGGGGTTTTTACTGCCTCATAGTCCGGACAGAGGGGTTGTTTACCGCCTCAAGAGGGGTTTTTACCGCCTCGAGTGATGCATCGAGGTACTTGGGAATAGTACCTGAGGTACTTGGGAATAGTACCTGGAGTAAGGCCTTGGTGTGTGTGTGGTGTGTGTGTGTGTGTGTACACCAGTGTGAATTGAGTGTTACTGGAAGACGCCCAGAGTACTCTGCGAAGTCTTTTGGCTCGTGACCAGAACTACTCTAACGCAAGCCCAGTAACTAGACGATCTTTTAGGAGATCCGACCCACGGTACGCTAACTCGGCCTGGCATCGTCCGGCGAGGAGGCTGCCTGAGTCTAGGAGTGTGTGAACCCATCTTCCCTCCCCTTTTTCCTCTCCGTGTGAGCCACTGACAGTCTGACCATCTCACTGGATGCAACAGAGTATGCGGCGCCGTCTCTCTGAGATTAGCCGACGCTCTTTGCTGAAGGGAGGTGTAGGAGGTCATGGTTACCCTCGTTAGTCTCTCCTGTGTGAATACCCTGTAGGGAGAGATCCTTAGTTTATGTGCCGCTAGTGCGGACAGGGCATCCTCCTCCCTGTGTGTGTGATTGGAAAATGGGTGGGGGACAGTCTAAGCATTCCCTCTCACCCCCTAAGGGTACCCCAGCTTATTTCATGTACGTACATTATGGTCCTAAAACCTGCAGGTATTTAGAGAATTGGAATCATTACACGCGTGAAAATTCATCTAAACAATGCCCACTAGAAGGTACCTTCAATCTAGATAAGATCATACATCTCAGAGGAGCTTTTAATCACCAAAAAAGCCTCTGACACACAATGGGAGCAATTTGTCTATTGAGGAAAGGAACAGGTTAATTTGAAATTCAGCTTGGTCCAGAGATAAAGAGAAAGTTAATCTGCGTTCAAGGTCAAGAATCAACGCAGACCAGGCTAAGTACAAACAAAAACTGCTTTTGGCCCCAGCTGGCTGTGAAAAAATATAGACATAGTCAAACCAAAGGCAATACAAGTTACAGTGCTGAGATTACATTTGCAAAGCTTAACTGTCCAGTGAGATCCAACAGTCTGCCTTTGCGACCCTGGAGCCGGCGTGGTTTAGGGACGCTGAAGAAGCCACAGGCAGCCGGCCTGGACTGGAATCACTGAAAAGACGCCCCAGGAGACCTCAGGGTGTAAAAGAACAGCCCTCCCAAGAGAGGAAGCAAGTTGGAGATTGCACAGCGCCTTCTCTCAACGTTATACACAGACGTGGCCAGTCTGGACGTACGTGTGTGAGTATGAAAGTGTGCCCACTCTCAGCCGCAGTAAGTCTGAGAGCCGGAGAGGGATTTAGCATTCCTCTCTCCACCCCGGTTGACCGGGAAGGGTGTCAGGTGGATCTACCCCAGTCGTAGCAGGACTGGGCAATAGAGAAGTTGGAGAAATAGGAAGAGTTGTGTACTTGATAACTAGAATTGAGCAATTAAGAGCATAGATCATGAACCAGGCAGCAACTCAAACCTATGCCCAGGGCAAGTTGCAAGCCTTGAGACAGGACTTCCAGGCAGAAAAGGAAGCACTGGCTAAGCAAGTACCGGTCCTTCAGGGACTTGTCAGAATTTAACCATTTGTGTTTGCATATGCTGTAAGAGCAGTGTGTTTGCCACAAGAGAAAATTGAATAGTTAAACGCCAATGGGCCTTGCGTTTTGCCCAAGTGGCAAGCCTCACGAGGGAGGACTCGGGTAGCCTTGTGAGTAAGAATGTTTAAGAGAAGAGACCAGGAAGGGTGGGGGCTAGTTGAGAAGCCCACCCTCCTATCTAAATTGGTAGTGAAAAAGCCGGTGCCCATGGAAGGGACGGTTCAGCGAGAAAAGCAGGATCGGGCCCAAGCGGGCAGGCAATAGATAGAGAGATTGGAAAACAGGTTGGAAACTTTGAGGGCATAGTGGAAGGAAAGGAGTAAGTAATTATAAGCAGGGGGATTTCAAATCCCCAGGACAATAATTGGAATGGTAAAATCTGAGTTGATTGGGTGTCGTTTTGGGAGACAAGCAAGTGATTTAAGAAAAGAGAGTGAGAAGTTAACTCTGTAGTTGCTAGAGGGAATCAAGCAGTGAAACTTGGTAGGAATGTCTGTAAGTAATTCAGGCAAGAGGTTATTTAAGTGGAATTATTCGACTATGAATACGTTAGTCTAATTTGCTGAAGAACACTCCTGCTGTGTACAATCTGTGTTTTATAAGTTTGAGATGAATTGGTATTGTTTTAACGTTGCAAAACTGAGAATACTTTTGCCAGACCCAGGAGACTAGTGTTGTTTAAGGTATTTAGCATTTAATCCTTAAGGTGACTTAATGCTTTACAAGATTTAAAATGTTTCAACTAAAGACCAAAGGTTGTGGCTGCAGCAGGGTAGTCAGAGCCAGGAGAATAAAAGATTTGAATTTGTTTTTGGGTAACAAAATAGCAAATAAAAGATCTGGAAAAAAGAGAGAGAAGGACAGTGCCCCTGGCTCTGTGTGGTCGAGCTGTCACTTTACTAGGGGTGCATAGAGATTTTGTAAGCACAAAAGAAACAGTTACACCTTGTGTAGAAATTGATGTGGCTAGTGTTGTGGAAATTGAATTGTGGAGAGGATGTGCATTTTCCCCAGAACATGTGCAGTGTATAATGTAGCAGAGGTAAAAGAAATGCAAACCTACCAATATAGGTTGTGTTGTCTTTTTCAGATCACTGTGTGTTTGAAAGCAGAAGTTAGAAGTAAAAGGCAATCAAAAGTTTGGGAAAGTTAATTGTGTCCCTTTTAAAGTAAGAATCTTTAAGCTGTGGATAGCTTTGGATCTGGAAGCAAGCCAGAAAGCATCTGTATTAATGCAATTTTCTAACTAATAAGGTAGAAGCTACTGAAACCTGGGCTGCCTATGAAACAAATACAAGGAAATATGGGGTAATTCCTCTGTTTTGCCTGAAATCAACAAGAGTATGTGTATATAAAGGAAATATATTAAGCAATGACTGACTACCCAGAAGGGGTAGACCTGTTCTTTTGTCTTTCAGATCATCAGAGAAAACGGATGCCAGCTGAACAGCATTCAATGTACCATGCATTTACTGGTACAATAGGAATTTTTGTGTTCTTTGTCCTGTCTTGTGGTGTTTGTCTTGTGGCCAGAATTGTTGGGTTTAATATTTTCATAAGACAGTCTAGTTCAAAATTAAATAGAAGGGTTAAATCAAAAAGCAGATACTTGTTTTGTTCAACTTGGAATACAAAGTGTTTGGATAAATCAGGAAAACGTGATATACTAAAGTCTAATACATTTGCTTAAGTAAGAAAAAGAAACTTCATTGGCCAGATTTTTAATTGAAAAATTGTTGTTAAAATTTGCATACCAACAGTCTTTGGAAACAAGGACATGGAAGGTTAACCCACTCCCCATATTGCCCATGGGATCCTTCTGGCTACCTCAGATTTCTAGCCAGAGGGCTGGGGAGGGGGGAAAGCGATTGGACACCTGAGGTTGTACCGAGTGAACTCCTCAAAAGTGGGTGTGCTTGTCCCGGTTTGTTGCTCCAAAGCTCTGTAATAAAGTTATTTTTACTGGAAGAGTGTACATGGCATACATTGAATAATAAGACTAGTGTACTGTAAAGTGTATGTGTTCATTGTTGGGAAAAAGTGTATAAGTGAAGAGTGAAAGTTTCCTTTGTAGGTTAAAAGAAGCCGAGAAAGGGAGAAGAGGAAAAAGCACGGAATGAGTTAATTGAGGAAAAAATAGCTAGCAAGCTCAGTTCAAAGATAAGACCTGGCTGACAGCCACGAAAAGGGGGGGGCCTGAATGTGCCCAAGCAACTGAGATCTGCAGAACACTGCCAGGCACTAATGAAATGTGTTAGGTTTCTTTTCTCACAGATAAAAGAAGTGCTCCCCAAAGACCCTAGCAGCCCTGCCATTCATTGAAACAAGGGCCTGGTCTACACTACGAGTTTAGGTCGACTTTAGCCACGTTAAATCGACTTAAGCCTGGACACGTTTACACTACGAAGCCCTTTCTGTCGACTTAAAGGGCCCTTTAAACCGGTTTCCTAACACCACCTCGACAAGGGGATTAGCGATAAAATCGACCTTAGGGGGTCGGAATTGGGTTAGTGTGGACGGAATTCGACATTACTGGCCTCCGGGAGCTATCCCACAGTGCTTCATTGTGACCGCTCTGGACAGCACTCTCATCTCAGATGCACTGGCCAGGTAGACAGGAAAAGCCCCGCGAACGTTTGAATTTCATTTCCTGTTTGCTCAGCGTGGAGAGCACAGGTGACCATGCAGAGCCCATCAGCACAGGTAACCATGATGGAGTCCCAGTCCCAGTCCCAGGATCGCAGAAGAGCTCCAGCCTGGACCGAACGGGAGGTACAGGATCTGATCGCCATCTGGGGAGATGAAGCAGTGGTTGCCGAACTCCGAAACAGTAAAAGAAACGGCAAAACATTAGAAAAGATCTCCAAGGCCATGAAGGACAGAGGCCATAACAGGGACGCGCGGCAGTGCCGCGTGAAAATTAAGGAGCTAAGGCAAGCCTACCACAAAGTCAGAGACGCAAACGGAAGGTCCGGGGCAGAGCCGCAAACATGCCGCTACTACGCGGAGCTGCATGCCATTCTAGGGGGTGCAGCCACCACTAGCCCAAGCGTGTTCTATGAGTCCCTCTCTGCAAACGGGGAAGCGGGTTCGGCGGACGAGGAAGATGAGGATGGAGAGAACATAGATAGCTCACAGCAGCAAGGAAGCGGAGAAACCAGTTACCCCAACAGCCAGGATATG
Source organism: Emydoidea blandingii (assembly GCA_036785055.1). Lineage (NCBI taxonomy): Eukaryota > Metazoa > Chordata > Testudines > Emydidae > Emydoidea > Emydoidea blandingii. The sequence goes on from JAXIVB010000007.1 coordinate 92,953,800, forward strand.
TTTGTCACCCTGGACTTGGAAACAGTAACCCCCGAACTGACCCAAGACCCTGAGGGCACACAGGGGGGGACCTCTGGTGAGTGTACCTTTGCAAAAATTACACATGGTTTAAAAACAAGCGTGTTTAATGATTAATGATTAATTTGCCCTGGCAATCGCGGCCAGTACAGCTACTGGAAAAGTCTGTTAACGTGTATGGGGATGGAGCGGAAATCCTCCAGGGACATCTCCAGAAAGCTCTCCTTCATGTAATCCCAAAGCCTTTGCAAAAGGTTTCTGGGGAGGGCTGCCTTATCCCGTCCGCCATGGTAGGACACTTTACCACGCCAGGCCAGTAGCACGTAGTCTGGAATCATTGCATAACAAAGCATGGCAGCGTATGGTCCCGGTGTTTGCTGGCATGCAGACAACATCCATTCCTTATCGCTCTTTGTTATCCTCAGGAGAGTGATATCATTCACGGTCACCTGGTTAAAATGGGGCAATTTTATTAAGGGGACATTCAGAGGTGCCCCTTCCTGGTCTGCTGAACAGAAATATTCCCCGCTGTTAACCACGCGGTGGGGGGGAGGGGTGAAGTGACCATCCCAGAGAATTGGGTGTGAGGGGGAGGGGAGTTAGTTGGGTTTGTGCTGCATGTTAAACCTGAAATCGCATCCCCTCCTTTTACATTGCAAACCCATTTTAAATGGCACGGGTGCTTGGTATGGGAAATGAGGGCAGAACTGTTTGAAACCATCCCCACATGTTAAGAAGGTTAAAAAAGCCCAAAGACTATATGTCTTACCATGGCTGCCTGCAAGCTGAAATCTGTGTCCTGGCACTGCGTGAGTGATCTCTCACACCAAACCAGGAGACTCTCAATATAAGAGGAAAAATGCGACCTTGTAACGAAAGCACATGTGCTGTGTGATGTTGTGAACAGCAAAATCTAACGTGAAAGAGTCTACCCATTGTTCTCTAAAATGTATCTTTTTTAACAACCTCTCCCTTCTCATCCACCAGCTGCAAATCTTACTCCTTCGCAGAGGCTAGTGAATATTCGAAGAAGGAAGCGAAGGACGCGTGACGAAATGTTTACTGAACTTCAGACTGCCTCCCACGCTGACAGAGCACAGCTGAATGCGTGGAGGCAGTCAATGACTGATTTTAAAAAAGCCCAATATGAGCGAGAGGAGAGGTGGCGTGCTGAATCGCGGGCTGAAGAGGAGAAGTTGCGTGCTGAAACGCGGGCTGAAGAGGAGAGGTGGCGTCAACTTGTAATCAGAAAGCAAGAGTCGATGCTCCGGCTGCTGGAGCATCAAAGTGATATGCTCCTGCGTATGGTTGAGCTGCAGGAAAGGCAGCAGGAGCAGAGACCGCCGCTACAGCCCCTCTGTAACCAGCAGCCATCCTCCCCAAGTCCCATTGCCTCCTCACCCAGACGCCCAAGAACACGGTGGGGGGGCCTTCGGCCACCCACTCACTCCACCCTAGATGATTTCCATAGCAATAAGTTTTAAAGTTTTAAATTGGAGTGTGTCCTTTTCCTTCCCTCCTCCCCCACCCATCCCGGGCTACCTTTCCAATTATCCCCCTAGTTGTGTGCTGAATTAATAAAGAATGCCTGAATGTGAAGTATCAATGACTTTATTGCCTCTGCAAGTGGTGCTCGAAGGGGGGAGGGTAGTAGGGGAGGGTGGGGTGGTTGGTTTGCAGGGAAGTAGAGTTAACAGGGTGGTGGGGGAGGGGCAGAGGGTTCATCAAGGAGCAACAAACAGAAGTTTCACTCCGTAGCCTGGCCAGTCACAAAACTGGTTTTCAACGCTTCTCTGATGCGCACCGCGCCCTGCTGTGCTCCTCTAACCGCCCTGGTGTCTGGCTGCGCGTAATCAGCGGCCAGGCGATTTGCCTCAACCTCCCACCCCGCCATAAATGTCTCCCCCTTACTTTCACATATATTGTGGAGCGCACAGCAAGTAGCAATAACAATGGGGAGATTCTTTTCGCTAAGGTCTGAGCGAGTCAGTAAGCTGCGCCAGCGCGCTTTTAAACGGCCAAATGCACATTCCACCACCATTCGGCACTTGCTCAGCCTGTAGTTGAACAGGTCCTGACTGCTGTCCAGGCTGCCTGTGTATGGCTTCATGAGCCATGGCATTAAGGGGTAGGCTGGGTCCCCAAGGATCACGATAGGCATTTCAACATCCCCAACGGTTATTTTCTGGTCTGGGAAGAAAGTCCCTTCCTCCAGCTTTCGAAACAGAAGAGACTGCCTGAAGACGCGAGCATCATGTACCCTTCCCGGCCAGCCCACGTTGATGTCGGTGAAACGTCCCTTGTGATCCACCAGGGCTTGCAGCAGCATTGAAAAGTACCCCTTGCGGTTTATGTAGTCGGTGGCTTGGTGCGCCGGTGCCAAGATAGGGATATGGGTTCCGTCTATGGCCCCACCACAGTTTGGGAATCCCATTGCAGCAAAGCCATCCACTATGGTCTGCACGTTTCCCAGAGTCACTACCCTTGATATCACCAGGTCTCTCATTGCCCTGGCAACTTGGATCACAGCAGCCCCCACAGTAGATTTGCCCACTCCAAATTGATTCCCGACTGACCGGTAGCTGTCTGGCGTTGCAAGCTTCCACAGGGCTATCGCCACTCGCTTCTCCACTGTGAGGGCTGCTCTCATCCTGGTATTCTGGCGCTTCAGGGCAGGGGAAAGCAAGTCACAAAGTTCCATGAAAGTGCCCTTACGCATGCGAAAGTTTCGCAGCCACTGGGCATCGTCCCAGACCTGCAACACGATGCGGTCCCACCACTCTGTGCTTGTTTCCCGGGCCCAGAATCGGCGGTCCACGGCATGAACCTGCCCCAGTAAGACCAGGATTTCCACATTGCTGGGGCCTGTGCCTTGTGAGAGGTCCATGTCAATTTCCTCATCACTATCGTCGCCGCGCTGCAATCGCCTCCTCCTCAGCTGGTCCTGGTTTGGCTTTGGCATGTCCAGGAGGCTCTGCATGTTTTCCAGGACAATGCGCGTGGTGTTCATAGTGCTCATAATTGCCGCGGTGATCTGAGCGGGCTCCATGATCCCAGTGCTGGCTATGGCGTCTGGTTTGAAAAAAGGCGCGAAAGTAGTATCTGACGGACCAGGGGAAGAAGGGTGGGAGGGAGGGAGGGGCGAGTGACGACATGGCATACAGGTACAGGGAATTAAAATCAAGAAAGGTGGCTTTGCATCAGGGAGAAACACAAACAACTGTCACACAGAATGCCCCCCCCCCCCAAAGATTGAACTCAAAAGCCTGGGTTTAGCAGGAGGAAGGGGGGGAAGCAAATGAATACAGAATAAATCTATTTTTTACATCTTAAGACGACGGTGCAGCATGACTGATAGCCCTTGGCATTTTCTGGGTGCTTGGCAGCAAATACTGGGCGCTTGGCAGTTAGCCTTCAGGTCTATTGCACGATCTGATACCCAGTATGACAACGATGGATACCAGTCGTAATATACTATCTACTGCCCAAAAGGCAAGGGGTTGCTGCTGTGTAGCAATGTTGCCCCATCCTGCGCATACTACGTCTGATAACCATCATCATCAAGGCAAGGGGGCTGGTGCAATGCAGCCCCACGGCTGCCAGCCCCATGTCTGCCAGCACCCAGATAGCCCTCGGCCTCTTCTGGGTGCTTAGCAGACAATATTGGGCACTTGGCAGAAAATAGCATACTACGACTGATAACCATCATTGTCTGCCCGGGTGCCCATGATCGACAGCCACTGCAGTACGATGACGACGGTTACCAGTCGTAATATACCATCTTCTACCAAAAGGCAAGGGGCTGGTGCAATGCAGCCCTACGGCTGCCAGCCCCACGGCTGCCTGCACCCAGATCGCCAATGAAGGCTACCAGTCATGCTGCACCGTCTACCGCCAAAAGGCAGTAAGCTGCTGCTGCTGTTTAGCAATGCAGTCCCACGTTTGCCGGCACCCGGAAGAGATATGGTGACGGTGAGCTGAGCTGAGCGGGCTCAATGCTTGGCGTGGTATGTTGTCTGCACAGGTAACCCAGGTAAAAAGGCGCGAATCTATTGTCTGCCGTTGCTGTGACGGCGGGGGAGGGGCCTGACGCAATGTACCCAGAACCCCTCGCGGCACTGCTTTGCATCATCCGGGCATTGCGATCTCAACCCATAATTCCAATGGGCGCCGGAGGCTCCGGGAACTGTGGGATAGGTACCATAGTGCAATGCGCCGGAAGTCGACGCTAGCCTCGGTACTGTGGACGTGGTCCGCCGACTTCATGCACTTAGAGCATTTTAGGTGGGGACACACACAATCGGCTGCATACAACCGGTTTCTATAAAACCGGCTTCTATAAATCCGACCTAATTCTGTAGTGTAGACATGGCCAAGGAGACTGAGTCTACATAAAGTCCATCAACGAAAGACTGCTTTTGGCTCCACACTGGAAAGGCCCTTTCCAAGTCCTGTTAACCACCAACACTGCTGTGAAGTGCCAAGGACTGCCCACCTGGACCCATGCTTCTCACTGCAAAAAGACCCCTCCACCTCGGGAGGACTTTCCAGCTGCTGATCAGCCTATTTCTCCTGCTAGCTCTGCTGTGCCTCCTGGACAGCAGGGAAGGAAAAACAAGGTGAAGTGCTAGTAACCTCTCCCTTGTCCACTGACAGACCTACTGTGCCTTTGGATTTTCCTAGAAGAAGCAAAACCATTACAGGGTGATGTGCTAGTAACCTCTCCCCTGTATGATGCTAAACCACACTGTTTCAGGAAAAGAGAAGAAGGAACACTTGCTTCATTAAAACCACAAAGTCCAGGGATTCCTGACTACAAAAGACATTAAGAACTGACCCTGGTGAAGAAACAAAGAATTATACCCTGGCAGGAAGAAACTTGTGGGACCCATGCTTGGAAACGTGGTATTGATTGGATTTTGGGGTTTATTTTACAGGTTGCGCCCTGTGTTTTGGATAAGTCCTTCAGCATGTATTGCCCTCCCTAATTGGATTTTAAATGACAAGTACCAAAGGCACCTTGTTGCCATTGCCCCTGCCATCTCCTCCATTACACTATTACCCCTGTAATACATCCAAATACAGACAATGCTATATATTTGATAAAACCAATGGCCAAGGCCTTCACATTTTAGTAATTTATTTTAATATTGTTTGAAAAAATATATTTTTAAGGTTCAGGATATCCCATATAAGCGAACAATTGAATGGATCAGTGGAGATAAAAGTATATGATATTACTACCAGTGAACCCCAAGAATCTGTAATTACAATTGATGGGTTCTATAGTGAATGTTCCTGGAATTTGCACTGTGTTAAATGAAAGAGGCCCTTATTGTTATTTGGTCACCCAATTAGTGAACAATTAAACGAATACCCAGAGTTTGTTTTGCCACTGGAAATTTTACCTGCATAGAAATTATTCCAGTGACTAATAATGTGACCTGTACCTTATTGCAATTAATATCAATGACCCAGAAGTTGCTGACAGAGATGGTATTGAATATCACTGAGGCTGGGAAGGCATTGCAGTGGGATCTAGCATGTTCAGAAATTCAGGATTTCCTGAATGACTAGCTGATGGCCATTCGGAATGATCTAGAACATCAGGCTTGGCCCACTGCCCTTACAGAAACATCAGGAGTACCATCTGATCTGTGGCCATGGAGACATACTTGGAGACTTTCTGGGTGGAAGTGCGGACGTTCTCAATGCTCCTTCCAAGCATATGGACCGGTAAAGGGGGTGTGGGCTCCCACATACCGAATCCTGCCGGGTCCATGGGGAGGATGCATGTGGGATTGGGTAATTCACCAAGACATCTGGGAAATTAGACTACCTGGTATGCCCAATCGATTTTAGTAAGTGCTCCTGGGATTACACCTGACATTTGGATGGGGTTAGGTAGTCAATGGACATTTTGGCCATTAGAACCCCCACAGCTTCAGTGTATCCGTAAACTGAAGCCAGGAGAAGTTGTCACTGTTTATGACTACGTTTGCTGGGAGGGTAGGGGACAAGGAACTACCCTGACAGGACACTTACTTTTTCAAGCTAATGATAGCTGTGTGTATGTTAATGACACCACATTGCAAGACATACATTTTAATCTCATTACCACTGCAGGCAATCATATTATTTACTGGCCTGCAGATAGAGTTTTTCAAGTAGCCCTTAGGTTCCAGATACCCTTTAATTGGACTAGTTTAGTACCTGATAGATTTCAGAATTTGTTTTCACTGTTACCAGAGATTCAGAAAATCTCTGAAGTACAAGGGCAAATTCACATGCTTCAAAATATATATCAAGTTGAAAAGTATGCTTTCCAGACAGCTTATAGAGTATCCACTTTATGTACTAAGTATGATGTATTGTGCTTTATGACTAAGACTGTACAACAGCCCCATTATATTATTGCTATGGGAATGTTATTGCTTGTGTTGCTATTAGTTAGCTTAGGATTATGCTATTGTTGTTGTAAAAGACGTAATAATAGTAATACCTTTCATGTTTATGCTAATCATGCATTGTCATTACATCCAATCAGAACCCCTAAGATTGAAGCATCTGATGTAGAATCTGAAGTCCAGGACTTAATGCAAATAGAGATTTAAGAATGTTTGTTGTACTAGAAGTACAAAAGGGGGGGTTGTGGAAGCAGAGAAAGAACTGTCAGAAAAGAACTGCAATGCATGACAGTTTGTTAGCAAGAGTCAGGCTAACTGTAGCCCTGATAACGCGAGATTTGTAGAAGCGAGGATTGTGTGAGGCGGGTGAGAAAGAACTGTGTGAGAAGTTATTGCGACCTTGTGTAGATAATATGGAATGTAGACTAAGAGTCTACATTAGTGAGCAAAACAAGATATCAGAATGACCTACGTATAAACAAAATGCAGTTGTTGCTCATTATTGTCTGTAACAAAAGGTATAAATGCTTGCTGTAATTGTTTACTGTTGAGAGAGACCTGCTTAGCTCTCTCCCTCTGCACAATTGTGAGAGTTAATAAAGCTTCTGACTTGCTGTACCCAAACAAAAAGTGAGAACTCAGTTTTTCTCCGACACCTTGTTCTTCCCGAATGGGAGAGTGATATACAAATGGCTGTAAAAAGTTATCTACTGGTGTTTGCTAAAAAGGTGGTAGCAGCAGTTTAGGTCATAGGGCCTGACCCTAAGCCTCAGAAGCAGTATTCTTATTCGGCAGAGGCTAAGGATGGCATAAAGGAAGCTGTAGTTGCATTACAAGATCAGGGTGTGCTGGTTGAATGCGAAAGCCCACGCAACGCACCCATGTGGCCGGTTTTAAAAGCTGACGGCCAAACATGGCGTCTCACGATAGATAAGGTAACACGGAGACTGACGCCAGTGGTGGCGAGATATCCAGAAATTATGTCTTTGATTACTGCAGGAGCTACTTGGTTTTCAGTCCTTGATATTTCAAACGCCTTTTTCTCAATTCCTCTCCATCCGGACTACTTCTACAGATTTGCATTTACTTATCAGGACAAGCAATTGACATTTACTCTAGTAGCTCAGGGATATCATAACGCACCAATGATATGCCACAAAATAGTAGCAGCTATGTGGCAAGGGCTACAATATAAAAATAACGTTGTGAGCTACGTAGATGATGTGTTAATTGCAACCACCACTAGAGAGGAGAACATAGAAGCCCTTCAAGAAGTTCTGAACAAAATCCTAACTACTGGATTTGTGGTGAAGCCATCAAAGGCCCAATTGGTGTCCAAAAAAGTTACGTACCTAGGTATAGAACTAGGGGATGCTGGAAGACGTCCAGATACAGATAGGGTGAAACTGATCTGCAAATTGCCCGCACCTGTGGATGTTAGCACGCTCCAATCGTTCCTGGGCCTTGTAGGGTTTTCCAGAGATTTTATACAGGACTATGCCAGCATTGCAAAGCCACTGTATTCTTTGCTACGAAAAGATCAGCAATGGAAGTGGGGTGACAAGGAGGCAGAAGCAGTATATCATTTAAAGCAGGCATTAATGGAAGCACCTGCCTTGGCATATCCACAACCTGATAAACCTTATTACTTACAGTTGGGGTCTACCAAAAGAGCCATTAGTGCAGTGCTACTCCAACATCAAGGCACCACTCTAAAACCGGTGACTTATGGCTCGAGAACTCTATCAGAAATAGAGTCTAGGTTTTCAAGTTGTGAAAAGGAAGCGTTAACATTAGTATGGGCCTTACAACACTGGGCTTATATTATAGGCATGTCTCCTATAATACTGAAAACAGCGCACACCCCTGTACAGTACATCTTGTCAGGAAAGGCGAATTCAGGGAAGGTCAGCAATCCAAGGCTGGCTACGTGGACTTTAACCCTGTTAAATAGGGAGATAGAAGTGCAAAAGGTTCCACGCTTGGCTGCTGTACCCTAGGCTTTGATGTCTGTGGGAGAAGCTCATGAATGCCCATTGCCTGATATTCATGCACTGGCATTTAAGACTCCATTTCTCCTTGAAGTTAAATATGAGGACGCTAAAGAAAACTCTTGGGAAATCTGGGTGGTAGATGGATCCAGTTACCATCATAACGGGATCCCCTGTCACTGGTTTTTCAGCTATGCAGCTTCTTTGGGGAGGACAGTACAAGGCACCATCCGCCAGCACTCAGCGCAAGCGGCTGAAATCGCAGCAGTGATAGCTGCTTTAAGATCAGCAGAGCCGCAGGAGGACATCACAGTGTGTACAGACTCTGACTGGGTCCTGAGCGCGTTCATCGAGTGGATGTCAGTTTGGCTGGATCAATGGCAGATCAATGGCCAATAGCTCATGCTTCGTATCTACTTTACGCTTGGGAGCTGGCAGAAGGAAGGCAAGGAAAAACTTTCCGATTCAAGGTCAAGGCTCACAGGAAAACTCAGTCAGAGATCTCCATCCTGAATAGCGCTGTAGATAAATTGGCGGAGCAGGCTGCCTTATGGGGCATTGAAGCTGACTGGAATGTACCAGCGGATGCTGTGAACGCTGTCCATCCCACTGAAACCCGGCAACATCTGGATTTGAAGCAGCTTCAGCAGAAGGATACCAGTGTGAAGGAGCTGTTGAGTAAGCAGCGGTGCAAAGGGTTCACCATCTATACAGATAAGACAAGATTAGTCCTGGCGAGAAAAGAAAACCAACAAAGAGGCATCGAAGGCATCCCTGTGTTAGTAATTCCATCCTGTCTCCGCCAAGAGCTAATTAAATTAGCCTACAAGCAAGGTCATTATGGAACAGAGAAAACCTTAAAGCGCCTACTAACTTTAGGATGGTGGCCTACAATGGTCAAGGAAGTGGAATCCTGGATATACAACTGTCTTCGCTGGGCCACAATGTAACCCAGATTCAAGGATCCAAACGGGACCATTACTTCACCAGCCTATTGCTGAGTGCAAATAGATTTCATAGGTCCATTGCCAAGGACAGGCCGAGGAAATCTGTATTGCTTAGTGCTTATAGAGCCATTCACCAAGTGGATAGAGGCCTATCCCACAAAGAACTGCACTGCGAACACCACCGCTAGAGTACGTGTAGAACAAGCTTTCCGTGGGTTTGGGTTACCAAAGGTTATCGATTCGGACCAGGGTCCCCATTTTGCAGGTGAGCTAATGCAACAGCTTTGTGTGGCACTTGGCATCAAGCAAAAATTTCATGTTGCGGGACACCCCCGAGCGTCTGGTCAAGTTGAAAGAAGCAACTGCACATTAAAAAATGCTCTCAGAAAGGTAGTAGAAACTTCAGGAAAAAAATGGGATGTTAAGCTGTCACGGACTCACAGATCGTGCCCACTCTTGGCCCCATGCGGTCCGTGGGGGGTGCCCCTGTTAGTGAGACAGCCCTTCTCGGGGGTCCACTCTCTCTCGGGGTCCGGCCCCTCCACCTCCTGGATCCGCACCTCTCTGAGCCTTAGCACGTCTGTCTCTGCCGTGGGCCCCCTCAGGGAGTCCACTTGCTCTGGACCCCCGGGGCCTCCACCCCCGAAGGGGACGATGCTCCCCCCCTGCGCCCTGTTCTGTAGACCGGAGTGACTCTCAGCCAGCGTCACACAGGAGGTTTATTGAGATTTGAACCCAGCACAGGAAACTCTCCAGCCTCAGGCCTGGCCTCCCTCAGCCCAGCACACCCCAGTCTCTCTGCATCCAGGTGGGCTCTGCCTGCTCCCCCTCTCCAGCCCCGAGCCCCCCTGCTTCCCAGCTGGGCATCTGAGATCACCAGTCCCAGTCCCCGCCTCTGTCCATTGTCTTCTCTCCAGGGAAACAGGGTCGTAAACCGGGGCCTCCTCTCCTCGCTTCTGTCCTCTGGCTGGAACCGGCTGGTTCTGTCACTGGGTCCTCACCCTGCAGCCCATTGTCCTCCCACTGGCCAGAACCGGCTGCAACTCCTGAGCTGGGTCTCCGGGTCCGGTCACTGGGGTATCCATCCTCCAGGCCATTGGCTGGGGTCCCAAGTTCCCTCTCCGGTCCTGTGTCCCAACAAACTCCCTCTCCCCTCCCCTCGTTAAACCAGTAACACCCAGGGAAACTGAGTCCCACCCCCTCTGCATGCAAACCATTGAAACCCCACCGAAAACAAGAAACCCCCCCCCCACTTCGTCACATCTACCTTTAATTCTTATGGCCATTCGTTCAACCTGCAGTGTGACTGGGTTTTCTCCTCATGAAGCCCTTACGGGACGAATGATGAGGACTCCAGAGTACTGGTGGTTAGAGGGAGGGGTGCCTCCAGATAACGATGTGCCACAGGTCAGATTGGACTGCTATAGCCAAGAACTGCTGAGTACCATCAGCTCAGTGCAGAAGCAGGTTGCTATCAACGTAAAGGGTGTCACCAAGAAAATGGAGCAACGCTTGAAGGACAATTTATCTTTGTGGAATGGGACATAGGGGACAAAGTCCTCTTCCGATATTTTTTGGCGAAACATCATCCGCTGTCCCCTAGATGGGCAGGTCCAGCTGTCATACTGGAAAAGGCGAGTCCCACTCTGTACTTATTAGAAATTTCCACAGGGAAAAAGAGGGTTCCCAAATGGTTTCATTCTTCGCAATTGAAGTTCCGATCCAGGACATTTTCAGGGCCGCAACATGATCCTCGATCCACATGTTCGCGTCCCATGACACCATCAGCCAGCAAGCCAGAGATGGCACCGGCTTAAAGAGAGCTGTGTAGCTATCGGCAGGTCCGTGAGCTCCGAGCCCACCTCCGGGGATACAAATAGATTCCTTACTAAGCATATCAATACAGAACTCTGAGTAATAATTCATATAAACTACAATACAGAACTGTATTTCCCGCACTTGTCAGAAGCAGTGAAAATACTTAGGGGAGTATGGAACAGGTTTTTTGGGGGGGCGGGGCGGGATTGTTAGGGAGCTTCCCCCATGCAGACCCTGGCTGACCCCTAGCCTCTCCCATTGAGTCAGGCACATCTGACCCTGTCCCCATGTGTTCCTACACCCCTATGTGTCCTTGCACCCCCTCTCCACCTGTGTCCCTCCACCCCCACTCAGGCACCCCCTCCCCATCACCATGTGGCCCTGCACCTCCACTCGCATTCAGCCCCTGCCCCAGTCTGTCCTCCCCCACTAGCCCTTATGAGCTCCTGTCTGACCCCCCCCCGCCCCAACAGCCCCATGCTGTCTGTCTCCCCATAGCCCCCATTCTCCTTACCTGGCCCGAAGAAGGCTCTACCAGCTCTTTCTCTTCCCTAGCTGGCTGGGAGTGGCTGCTATGTTCTATTGCTACAGAACCCTCTGGTGGGCAAAAAGCAGAACTGCAGCAACATTTCAGCAGAAACTTTTTTCTGTGCAAAAAATTACAAATACACAGAGCTCGTTAATTATGCGCTTGCAGTAGTGCAGAATTCCCCCAGGAGTAATCATGCGCCTCAGCTCCGTGTGGCCAACAGCCCAGCCTGAGCTGACTCCAGGTCACTGCACCGTCTGTTCAGATCTGGTTCAGCCCCTCTGTCATCACGGCTCTGGTTGGCAGGGGGTGGGGGACACAGGGAGCTGACTGGGCAAAGGCTGGACCCCGCTGCTGGCAGCAGCACCCGACGGCTGGTGGGGAGGGAAGTTGCAGCAACTATAAACAGTCGTGGGGTGTCTGCGAAGAGTTGTGGTTATCGCAACAAAACTGCGGCCCAGGATGTTCTTACAGCCTTTCCCAGGGCCAGAGCCAGGGCTGCCCACTGGGGGCCCTATGCAGGAATGTCCCCCCAGTACTAAAACAGGCCAGTTCTTGTAATAATAAGTGAATGGGGGCGCCCTTGAGCTGCTTGGGGCCCTAAGCAATTGCTGAATCTGCTTATGCCCAGCGCCGGCTCTGCCCTTGGTGCTGAATCCACATCAGCCGGCCAGCAAGGATTTGTGTAACGAGGGAGACAGCCACAAGGGGGCAGCATGGGCTAGAGCAAGAGGGGGTGGGGCGGGACTCAGGACTCCTGGGTTCTGTCCCCAGCTCTAAGAGGGGGTGGGGCCCATGACTGGAGAATTGTTAATACCAAGGGCACCAGAACCTTTGTAGAAGTGGGGGCTGCCCTGGTTCCAGCTGCCCATGTCCACCCCACCACATACGGGGGGTGGGAGCGGGGCACTCGCCCCTTCCTATGCGCTGACTGAACCGGCCCAGGTCATCCCGCCAGCGAACCACAGCCCCACAGTCTCAATCCCTACAGGGGGGCCTAGGGCCTGCCTGGCCGGCTGATGAGGGAGGGGTGGGCTGAGGAGAGGGAGCAGTTGCTGGGTCAGTGCAGGAAGGGGGAGGACGAACAGGGCAGGGATTAAGCAGAGCTCAGGGTGGAAAAGTGGTGGGGGGTGGCCCCCCGGACTGCCCCCCCAGTTCCAGCGCTGTTGGCTAATACAGTACCGATTTCTAACAAGGGAGGGGGGAATTGATTCAGGGAACTACAGGCCCGCTAGTTTGACCCCAGCTGTAGGCAAGGTCTTGGAACAAATTTGGAAAGAGGAAGTAGTTAGAGGTGAACAGTAACTGGGATAAAACACAACAGGGTGTTACAATGGGTAGATCGTGCCAGACCAACCTGATCTCTTTCTTTGAGCAGATAACCCATTTTCTAGGCAAAGGAAATGCAGTAGATCTGATCTACCTGGATGTCAGGAAGGCATGTGAAATTCTTAGCTAAATTGGAGAATTTGGGGATTAATATGAGAATCGAACGTTGGATAAGGAACTGGTTAAAGGGGAAACTGCAGCAGGTCACACGGAAAGGGGAACTGTCAGGCTGGAGGGAGCTTACTAGTGGAGTTCCTCAGGGATCGGTCTTGGGACCAATCTGATTTAACATTTTCATTAATAACAAAAAGTGGGCGTGTGCTAACAACATTTGCGGATGACACAAAGTGGGGAGGTATGGCCAATACGGAGAAGGACCGGAATATCATACAAAAATATCTGGATGACCTTGTAAACTGGAGTAATAGAAATGGGATGATATTTAATAGTGCAAGGTTGCACTTAGGGACTAACAATAAGATTTTTTGCTCTAAGCTGGGGACGTATCAGTTGGAAGGGACCGAGGAGCAGAAAGACCTGGGTGTATTGGCTGATCACAGGATGACTATGAGCCACCAACGTGATGCAGCTGTGAAAAGGCTAACCTGGTCCTGGGGTGCATCAGGCAAGGTATTTCCAGTAGAGATAAGGAGGTGTTAGTACCGTTATACAAGGCACTGGTGAGACCTCGCCTGGAATACTGTGTGCAGTTCTGGTCTCCCATGTGTAAGAAGGATGAATTCAAACTGGAACAGGTGCAGAGAAGAGCTACTAGGATGATCAGAGGAATGGAAAACCTACCTCATGAGCAGGGCCGGCTCTAGGTTTTTTGCTGCCACAAGCAAAAAAATTTTTGGCTGCCCCCCCCAGCCCTGGGCTCCCCCCCGCAGCCCCCTGCTGCCTCAGCCCTGGGTTCTCCCCCCACAGCCCCTGCGCCCCAGCGCTGGGTTCCCCCCTCCCCCCCACTAGTGCCCTCCCCCCACCCCCCTGCCGCCCCAGCTCTGGGTCACTGGTAACTCGCTCCCAGGGCCGGTCATTCAGCAGGAATTTTGGATGTGCACAGAACACAGACAGGATTGGTTCCCATATGGTTACAGAACTGCAGTAAAGTGGAACAATTTTCAGCTTGTGTGATTGGAGGATATCTGGATGCATATTATAAGACTGTCCTACATAAATGAGGAAAAGTTGAGGTGCCTTTATTATTCTTTTGTTCCACTCTTTCTTTCTATGGGGAATTTGCCAGTGCAATATCACTGTCTTCCTTTTAAACAAATAAAACTTAAAAAAACAAAACAAAAAAGCAATGGCTGTTGAAAATAGCAATTCCAGTCCTAATAACCACTGGGAAGCATTTCTTGATCAATTTTATCCTACTTTTTCTACAGCAAGTTACAGTGGATCAGTATATTTGATTTGGGGGAAATGAAGTAACAGCCGCCCAAACTGAGCTTGAGCACTCCTGAATTTGGAGGGTGTTCAAATCTGGAAGGCAGGTGCTAGATTCCCTTTCTGAATATTAGCTATATCTGGAAAGGAAAAGTCAATTTCTGCTTCCATGGCTCAGAAGTGGAAATCCTCCTACGTGCCTGGTACTGTATCTAAAGCTGCCCAGGTCCAGAGCCTCCCCTCCCTTACTTTTCATTTTAAATTCTAGTGGGATCCACGTACCTCCCTTGCTAGGCTTCAGATAGAGAGGGGCACTGTCCATTTAGTCCCCCCAGTTCCTTCTTTGGGGCTGCAAGGTGAGCTCACACCAGTATCCCTAATCCAGGCTGGGGAAGTCTTCTGAAGGGGATATCTGGGGCAAAGCCGCCTACTCCTTGGGCAGACTTGTTCCCCTCTCACAGGGCCACCCCTTCCGACTCACAGCAGGCTGCAGCATGGCTCAGCTACCTCACTCCCTACCCCTCCCTTTCCTGTTGATAGCGGCCAAGGGAATGCTGGGAAATGTAGTTCTTTCCCTGCTCCAGGGCTGGCTCTATAGGCAGGGAGCTAGGCAAGGAACTACAGCTCCCAGGGTCCTGTGGATTCTCAGCTCCCAGGCTGGATCTCCAGCTGCTCCGTGGCTCCGCTTCTGCAGCGTTGCGAGAGGGGAGGAAGTGAGTTAAAAAAAAAAAGAAAATAAAAAGGATGGCCCGAATGCTGCCCCCTGCAAATGTGCCGCCCCAAGCACCTGCTTGCTTTGCTGGTGCCTAGAGCCGGCCCTGCTTATGAGAGGAGACTCAAAGAGCTTGGCTTGTTTAGCCTGACCAAACGCAGGCTGAGAGGAGATCTGATCACTGTCTGTAAATACATCAGAGGAATAAATACCAGGGAGGGAGAGGAGTTATTTATGTTAAGTGCCAATGTGGACACCAGAACAAATGGATAGAAACTGACTGTTAACGAGTTCAGGCTTGAAATTAGGTGAAGACACAAGGACTCCTCAAAAAGAACAGGAGTCCTTGTGGCACCTTAGAGACTAACAAATTTATTAGAGCATAAGCTTTCGTGGGCTAAAACCCACTTCTTCGGACTCCTCGTTGGTTTTGCTGATACAGACTAACCCGACTACCTCCGAAGAAGTGGGCTGTAGCCCACGAAAGCTTATGCTCAAATAAATTTGTTAGTCTCTAAGGTGCCACAAGGACTCCTGTTCTTTTTGCGGATACAGACTAACACGGCTGCTTCTCTGAAACTAGTCAGAGGAGTGAAGTTCTGGAGCAGCCTCCCAAGGGGAGCAGTGGGGGAAAAACACCGAACTGGCTTCAGGACTGAGCTTGATAAGTTTATGGAGGGGATGGTTTGATGGGACAACCAACGAGGGGACACTAGCTGGGGAGGGCTCTGAGTTACTACAGAGAATTCTCTCCGAAATGTCTGGCTGCTGGCAGGGCCGGCTTTAGGCCGATTCAGCCGATTCGGCTGAATTGGGCCCCGCGCTAAGAGGGCCCCGCGCTGCAGCTCTCCACCCTGCCCCCAGCTCACTTCCCCCTCCTCCCCTCCCCTGAACGCTCTGCCCCCTGCTCCTCCCCCTCCCCTGCTTCCCGCGAATCAGAGGTTCGCGGGAAGTCTGAAAAGAAGCAGGGGCGGGCAGGCAGCACCAGGTAAGCTGGGGTTGCGGGGGGCGCGAGAAGGGCTCCGGGGAGGCGTGGCCCAGTCCAGCCCCGGTTCTGGCCGAGCATGCCGGCCCCAGCGGCTCCAGCCCGGCCCCCGCGGCGCGGTTTGGGTCTGGCCCGGCCCGGCCCCCGCGGCGCGGCTCGGCTCGGCTCGGCTCCAGCCGCCGAGCGGCTCTGGGCCGGACCCAAGCCCGACGACCCCGGCCGGAGCGCGGCTCGATTCCTGGGGGCGGGGCTTGCCGCAAGCCCCGCCCCCAGGAATCGGGCCCCGCTCTTGCTAAAGCCGGCCCTGGCTGCTGGGTCTTGCCCACATGCTCAGGGTCTAACTGATCCCCAGATTTCGTGTGGGGAAGGAATTTCCCCCAGGTCAGATTGGCAGAGACCCTGGGGACTTTTCACCTTCCTCTGCTCTGCAGCATGGGGCACGGGCAGGTTTAAACTAGTGTAAATGGCGGAGTCTCTGTAATGTGAAGTCTTTGAATAATGGTTTGAGGGTGTCAGTAACTCAGCCAGCGGTTCGGCGTCTGTTACAGGAGCGGGTGGGTGAGGGGCTGTGGCCTGCGTTGTGCAGGAGGTCAGACTAGATGATCACGATGGTCCCTTCTGACCTTAAAGTCTATGAGCAGAAGGGCTGGTAGCCAGGACTCCTGGGTTCTCTCCCGGCTCTGGGAGGGGAGTGGGGGCTGGTGGGTTAGAACAGGGGGGGCTGGGAGCCAGGACTCCTGGGTTCTCTCCCCGGCTCTGGGAGGGGAGTGGGGGCTGGTGGGTTAGAGCGGGGGGGGGGGGGGAGCTGGGAGCCAGGACTCCTGAGTTCTCTCACTGGCTCTGGGAGGGGAGTGGGGGCTGGTGGGTTAGAGCAGGGGGGGCTGGGAGCCAGGAGTCCTGGGTTCTCTCCCGGCTCTGGGAGGGGAGTGGGGGCTGGTGCGTTAGAGCAGGGGGGGCTGGGAGCCAGGACTCCTGGGTTCTATCCCAGCTCTGGGAGGGGAGTGGGGGCTGGTGGGTTAGAACAGGGGGGGCTGGGAGCCAGGACTCCTGGGTTCTCTCCCGGCTCTGGGAGGGGAGTGGGGGCTGGTGGGTTAGAGCGGGGGGGGGGGGGAGCTGGGAGCCAGGACTCCTGAGTTCTCTCACTGGCTCTGGGAGGGGAGTGGGGGCTGGTGGGTTAGAGCAGGGGGGGCTGGGAGCCAGGAGTCCTGGGTTCTCTCCCGGCTCTGGGAGGGGAGTGGGGGCTGGTGCGTTAGAGCAGGGGGGGCTGGGAGCCAGGACTCCTGGGTTCTATCCCAGCTCTGGGAGGGGAGTGGGGGCTGGTGGGTTAGAACAGGGGGGGCTGGGAGCCAGGACTCCTGGGTTCTCTCCCGGCTCTGGGAGGGGAGTGGGGGCTGGTGGGTTAGAGCGGGGGGGGGGGGGAGCTGGGAGCCAGGACTCCTGAGTTCTCTCACTGGCTCTGGGAGGGGAGTGGGGGCTGGTGGGTTAGAGCAGGGGGGGCTGGGAGCCAGGAGTCCTGGGTTCTCTCCCTGGCTCTGGGAGGGGAGTGGGGGCTGCTGGGTTAGAGCAGGGGGGGCTGGGAGCCAGGACGCCTGGGTTCTCTCCCTGGCTCTGGGAGGGGAGTGGGGGCTGGTGGGTTAGAGCAGGGGGGCTGGGAGCCAGGAGTCCTGGGTTCTCTCCCTGGCTCTGGGAGGGAAGTGGGGGCTGGTGGGTTAGAGCAGGGGGGCTGGGAGCCAGGACTCCTGGGTTCTATCCCCAGCTCGGGGGGGGGGGAGTGGGGTCCAGTAGTTAGAGCGGGGCTGGGGCCAGGGCTCCTGACCTAATCTCAGACACATCATCTGTGTTTCCTAACCCAGAGGAATGAGGTTCAAGTGACCAAAGAGCAGCAAGTTGGGGCGGGGAGGAACTGGGAGGGTGGCTGGCTGGCTCGTGGGGGGGGTGGGGTACAGGGCCTCTCCCCTCCAGAGGCTCCAGTCCATCCCCAGCGTGGGGAGACAGGCTGGCGGGGCGGGGTGGGGTGGGGGAGGGGCAGTAAGCTATGGGGCCGTTCCCCTCTAGGGGGCGCTGGCTCTAGGGCAGGGGCCTGTCTGTTGCAATGGCTGGTTGCCCCAGCAGGGACGCGGTGGCCCTGCCAGCAGCCCGAGCTCTGTGTGCCCTGGGCTCTGCGCTCTCCTTGCCCTGGGGACAGGTGACGCGGGGCCCTTCTCCCTCCCCACTGGCCCCGCCACGGGGCTGCCTGGCCCGGGGGAACCGCCCAGCCAGGGCCACTTCTCCTCCGAGCCCTGGAACCCGCCAGCGTCTCCCTTTCACTTCCCCCAGGGCTGGACTCTGCCCAGCGCGGGGCTGCAGGGGAGGAACCGAAACCCCGGGCGTCTGCAGTGTCGCTCGGCCCCCGCGCAGGGACCCAGCACTGAGACGCTGGGCCCGGGGTCGGCCTCACGGTGCTGGGGGCTTCCCCCATGGAGAGCTGGCCCCATCCAGCCCCAGTCTCAGTCGGGGTCTGTGCAGCGCTGGGCACAATGGGTCCCTGATCTCGGCTGAGGGAGTCGGGGTGGTGCCTGGCACCGTGTATGTGTGTGTGTGGGGGGTGTCAATTTTGGTCTGGGGTGTATGTGCAGCACCCAGCGCAACAGGGACCCCAGTCTGAGTTGGGGGGGCCCAGACCCCCCCGTACTAGAAATAATTTATACAAGAACAAGGGACAGTTGGTGAAATTGAAAGGTGGCCGGTTGAAAGCTGGCAAAAGGAAATAGGTGCTATTGGCCTCTGGAACTCACTGCCACAAGATCTCACTGGGGCCGAGAGCTCAGCAGGAGTCACACAAGAACTGGAGGTTTGTAAAGACGGGGGGTATCTGCAGTGAGGGGTTAGCAGGAGTTTGGGACAAGATCTACCCCCACCTGTGTCAGGACAGGAGCTGAGCTGTAGCTACTGGGGCAGGTCCCCGGGGCAGGTTATCCCGTCCCTGCAGGGTTCCTGCCCCTCCCCGAGAGCCGCTGGGACTGGCCCCCCTCAGAGACAGGAGACCGGGTTCGATGGGCCCCTGGGCTGAGCCGGTCTGGGGATCCCTGCCCCTCGAGAGCTGTTCACATCAGACGCCTGCAGTTGCCCAAACGCCCCAGGCCCAAAGCTCAGCGTGTGGGCTCGGACTCCGGGGCTGGGTCACAGGAAGGTTCTTGTCCAGGCGTCTCTGGGCCGGCAAAATCCTTCAGGCACCAGTCAGAGACCAGGCTGGAATTGTGGCTACTGATCGGCTGCCCTGGGCCCATGGAGGGGTTTGGTCTGACTGGGGGAGGCGGCCAAGGAGCCAAACCAGGCTGGTTCAGAGCTGGTGCCCCCGAGAGGGGAAAGGCCCCATGTCCCATCCCACCCCCTGAGCCAGCCAGTCCCTGCCCTGGGACAGGGTTTGATGGCGTCCCCTAGAGAGGAAAGTCCCAGTGCCTCGAACCCAGTCCCCCTGAGCCACCCCACACCCTGGGGCTGTACAGACCCCAGCTGGGATCGGGGCCGTGTTGTGCCGGGCGCTGCCCAGACCCACGGGCTCTGCCCTTGGGAGGTCACAGCCTAAGACGACAAGACACGGGGAGGGGGGGGTCGCCAGCCCCACGTCACAGCTGGGAACCGAGCCCCAGAGTGAGGGACTTACCCCAGTGCACACAGCACGGTAGTGGTGAAGGTGGGAACTGAACCCAGGAGTCCTGGCTCCCAGCCCCTCCCCCCTGTAACCCACCAGACCCCCAAATAGAACCCAGGAGTCCTGGCTCCCAGTTCCCCATGTCCTGGGCCCTGCTGGCTGTTTGGGGTGAGCTGGGTGCTGGGGGAGGCTAGGTCGGGGGGCTCAGAGAGACCCAGGCTGGAGGGAGGCAGTTTGGCCTCTGGTGCCCCCCCCCCCCGTCCACCCAGGGGATCCTGGTTTCAATCTGTGCAAAACTCCTGAACTCAGCTCCCTGCCGGGGTTGTGTGTGTCAGGGCTGGACTGAGCCGGCGCGCGGGAAGGGGCGGCGGGAGTGAGGCTGCGGCTGGGGGAGCCACTGTCCCTATCCCCAGCCCCCTCCCGCCCGTCACCAGCCCGACCCACCCAGCTGCTCCTCAACCTGCCCCAGTGCAGCCCGGCCCGGCCGGAATCTGCCGGAGACCGATGACGCTGCCCGGAGCCGCGCGTTGGTTGGCCGGGGGGGGGGGTTACTTGAGTTCAAGGTGAAGTGGAAGCTTCTGGGGAAAGCCCCGAGGGCTGGGAACTGGGGGGCAGGCAGGTGGGGACGCTGGGCGGGAGGAGGGGTGAAGGGCTCTGGGCAGCTGGGGAGCTCGTCCCTGCCCCCAGCAGAAGCTGGTCCAGTCAAAGCTCTGACCTCCCCTCCCCCACCCTGTCTCTCTGAGATCCTGGGACACACCTGGCTACAGGACACAGCAAAGATCATGTGGGGACTGGGATCTGCAGTGACCCCTGGGCCCTGCTCTGGGTCGCGGCTTTCGAAGGCAACCTCCAAACTGCCCAGCTGGCCTGCCTGGCACTGGCTGTATGCTGCGTGCCCCTTGGCCGGTTCCTTTAGCACTCTTGGGTCTAAATGATCCGTGACTGGTGATGTGAGAGTGTTTGATTTTAGCAGCTGCTGCCTCACCTCCTCCTTTGTTCGAGATGGGAAATTTTCTGGTCCATCCACAGCATCATCAAGGATGGACCCAGCCTCCTGCCTCACTCCAAATACAGACAGAAATAGCTACGGGACATTTCAGCCTTTCCTGCTTCACTAGTTACAGTTTCACCATCTGCATCTAGCCCTGGACCTGGACCTGGACCCGACCTAGGGCTATATTTGTTCCTGAAGTGTTTTTAAGCTGTCGCCTTATTGTCCTTCACATTATTGGCCATTGGATCCTTTAGTTTCCCTTATCAGTTGCCTACGTGTTTACTTGTAACTTATATTCTTTGCCATTTACTTCCTGTTTCCCATCCTCTGTACTGACTGGGCTTTGATCTACGTCCAGCTCGGTGTTTGCATGTTCCAGCCATTTGCACAGTGTTCTTAAAAAGCCTTTTTAATCCAAAGCCTCGACCCTGCTGATGGCTGTCTGTGAGTGTGTCATGGACTCACAGATCATGCCCACTCTTGGCCCCGTGCGGTCCGTGGGGGGTGCCCCTTTCAGTGCGACAGCCCTTCTCGGGGGTCCACTCTCTCTCGGGGTCAGGCCCCTCCACCTCCTGGAGCCGCACCTCTCGGAGCCTTAGCACGTCTGTCTCTGCTGTGGGCCCCCACAGGGAGTCCCCTCGCTCTGGGCCCCCGGGGCCTCCGCCCCCGAAGGGGTTGATGCCCCCCCCCGCCCTGTTCTCTAGACCGGAGCGACTCTCAGCCAGCGTAAAACAGGAGGTTTATTGAGAGTTGAACCCAGCACAGGAAACTCTCAGGGCCTCAGGCCTGGCCTCCCTCAGCCCAGCACATCCCAGTCTCTCTGCCTCCAGGTGGGCTCTGCCTGCTCCCCCTCTCCAGCCCCAAGCCCCCTGCTTCCCAGCTGGGCCTCTGAGATCACCGGCCCCAGGCCCCGCCTCTGTCCATTGTCTTCTCTCCAGGGAAACAGGGTCGCCTGGGCCTCCTCTCCTCTCCGCCCTCCTCTGGCCCCTCTGGCTGGAACCGGCTGGTCAGGTCACCGGGGTCCTCTCTCCCCAGCCCATTGTCCTCCCCCTGGCCAGAATCAACTGCAACTCCTGAGCTGGGTCTCCGGGTCATCAGGTCACCGGTCGCTGGGGTATCCATCCTCCAGGCCATCGGCTGGGGTCCCAAGTTCCCTCTCCGGTCCTGTGTAACAACAAATTCCCTCTCCCCTCCCCTCATTAAACCAGTAACACCCAGGGAAACTGAGTCCCACCCCCTCCGCATGCAAACCATTGGAAAAACATGGAAAAACCAAGAAAATCCCCCACTTTGTCACAGGGTGGACTCCTGTCCCCATGGGATCCAGTCTCAGGGTCGTGGCTGTTTTTGGAGAGCAATGTGCTCCCACTGGCTCAGCTGTTGCAGTGGTTCGGGGCCCCCCCATGAAAAACGTGACCCTGGTTTCTAGTCTGAGGTCATCTCAGGTCAGCTCCCAGATGGTGGCTCTCGTTCCACTTTGTCTGGGAGACGGACGAGCCCCCTGCTCCCAGGAATCGGCTCCCCGGATGGGTCCTTACAGACGGGATCAGGTCACTCTGAGCCTTGCACTGAACAGGCTCCTTCTGTCGCTCACTCACAGGCAGCTTCTCCAGACCTTGAGGCACCTTTGGGGCTCCCCTCTGAACCCCTGTGACGTTATTGACATAACCTGTGACCGTATAGATCATTGTTGCAACCACTGTTGCAAATATTGTACAAAGGTTGTCATGTAAGATGTCTATGGCAAGGTTATGATTTGCTGGTTATGATGATGCTGTGTGTATATGTGTATCATTTGTGTAGTTGAAGTTATGAATATTGGCTCTGTACTTGTATCTCAATGTGTTTTGATTCTAAGTACCCTCAGTGAAGCACTTGGTCAGGTTCTTGAGAAAGGACTATTCTCAGTAAGTGCCCAACCAAGAAACACTTAACTGACAATGGACTTTGGGAGACGCCAATCCACATCTGAGCTTTCCTGGGAACCTTCAAACTAACATGTAAACAATGGCGTCAGCCTGTAAACTGAGTCATGCCTGGACATGTGACTTGCCCATGTGACTCCAGACTCCATCTTGCTGCTGTGATTTTCCACAGTAAGAACAAACAGGTGTCCTTCCACGGGCAAGAGACTATAAAGGCAGCTGCCTCATCTCCATTTTGTCTTCAGTCCTGCTTCTGACCTCTGGAGGGACCTTGCTACAAGCTGAAGCTCTGAACAAAGGACTGAATGACCCATCCCAGCTGGGGATGTTCCAGAGACTTGATTTGAACCTGCAGTTTATTCTATCGCTGCTGCAAGCCTGAACCAAGAACTCTGCCATTACTGTATGTCATTGATTCCATTTCACCAATTCTAACTCTCATCTCTATCTTTTTCCTATTACGAATAAACCTTTAGATGTTAGATTCTAAAGGATTGGCAACAGCGTGATTGGTAGATAAGATCTGACTGGTATATTGACCTGGGTCTAGGGCTTGGCCCTTTGGGATCAGGAGAACATTTTTTCTTTTACTGGGGTATTGGTTTTCATAACCATTCATTCCCATAACGAGTGGCACTGGTGGTGATACTGGGAAACTGGAGTGTCTGAGGGAATTGCTTGTGTGACTTGTGGTTAGCCAGTGGGGTGAAACCAAAGTCCTCTCTGTCTGGCTGGTTTGGTTTGTCTTAGAAGTGGAGAAACCCCAGCCTTGGGCTGTAACTGCCTTGTTTTAAGCTATTTGTCCTGAACTGATACTCTCAGAAGCGTCCCACCTAAGGCAGCATTGTTACAACCCTGCTAAAGTTTCAGCCTTTCCACAGGGTCAACCCCAGGGCTGGACACAGCAGCCAGTGACGCTCTCACCACGGCCGTGTACAGAGGTGACACCATCTCCCTGCGCCTGCCCCATATTCCCACCGCCCAGGGTCACACCTGCCCCCTAAGCCACAGCACGGCCCTGGGAGCTCAAGCTCAGCTGGGTTCTGCAATGACCCCCACGTCCAGCTCGGAGACTCTGCATCCCAGGGTCCAGCCCACCCGACCCCCATCCTGTGGGACCCACATCCTCAGTTCCTCACTGTCCAGCCTGGCCCCTGGCCGTGTGAAAACACGTGTGAATGGGCCCAGTTCCCCGCGTGCCGCAGCTCGCTGCGTGTAACTGACCCGTCCCGGCATCACCCACCACTGCCCAGCCTCAGTGTTCCTGCAGACGCGCCCCATGGTGGGGTTACATCGTCTCTCGGCTCACCCAGCTACTGACTAGCCCTGGCCCCAGGGCCCAGCCCTGCCAGACCCCACTGGAAACAGCCCCCCCCCCCAGCCGCGCGCCCAGCCCCCTCCCCCAGCCGCACGCCCAGCCCCCTGGGACCTCCCCAGCTGGCAGGAGCCCAGGGCCTGTGTCTGGAGCTGCCTAAATGGATCTGGGAACATTCCCCCCAGGGACAGCTGTACGGCGGCAGCCAATGGGAACGCGGAGGGGGCTGGTCCAAGGCTCCAGTGGCCAATGGGAGAGCTTGGTTGGTTGGTGGCGTTATTGGCTGGTTGGAGCAGCCAATCGCTGCTGGTGGGAGCCGGGGGTGGCGGGGGTCTCCCAGCATGTGCCAGGGAAGGGGTGCGAGGAAGCTGGGCTGGGTCTCGGTGCCATGTTGGGGGGGGGGGGAATCTGCCCTTCACGTCACAGCGACCCCAGCCTGGGGGACATCACCGCAGCCCCCAGACAGGCCAGCGTCTCTCTGCACCCACTCGCCCTGCGGGGCTCAGTCCTGGGGAGCCTGGCCCATGAACCCTGCCCTGCTTCAGGGCTCCTGGACGTGGGACGAGCTCAAAGTGCTCCATGGACCATCCCTCAGCCCCAGAGCCCCCACCACCGCCCCAGGGGGAGAACGGCCACATTTCACACAAGGGGAAACTGAGGCTCAGGAAGCCTCACCGCTTGCAGCAAGTCAGTGTCAGCAATGGGAATAGAACCCAGGAGTCCTGACGCCCAGCCCCCCCTGCTCTAACCCACCAGCCCCCACTCCCCTCCCAGAGCTGGGATAGAACCCAGGAGTCCTGGCTCCCAGCCCCCCCTGCTCTAACCCACCAGCCCCCACTCCCCTCCCAGAGCTGGGATAGAACCCAGGAGTCCTGGCTCCCAGCCCCCCCTGCTCTAACCCACCAGCCCCCACTCCCCTCCCAGAGCTGGGATAGAACCCAGGAGTCCTGGCTCCTTCCTGACCCCTCATACCAAACTCCCTTAACTCCCAGTATAACCTGGTGCCCCTGGACAGACTACGGCTGCGCTGGGATAACACAGGCTGCCGCGGGCACGGCACAGACTGATCAGATTTTAATTCATGATAAAAAACCCAGAAACGTCCCAAACCCACTTTATTGCTGTTAGCAAAGCTGCAGAGCGAGATGGGGGGCGCAGGGCTGTGACACACCCGGGGCACAGGGCGGGGGGGAGGGACCGGGCTGTGACACACCCGGGGCACAGGGCGGGGGGGCGGCCGGGCTGTGACACACCCGGGGCACAGGGCGGGGGCTATACAGGGACTGGGCCCGTCCCACACAGACCCCGCGCTGGGCGCTGGGCTCAGCAGGGCTGGACCCCGGGGGAGCCGCATACGGGTGCGATGGGGCCGTTAGCCGGGCACTGGGGCTGCCCCACCCCCAGCCATGGGCCCTATCCCGCCCCACAGGGACCTCATTGACCAGGAATGGCCGAATCTGGCCCAAAGCCTTCTGGGTAATGGCTGGAGGGGTGTTACCTGGGGTGACTGACATCAGCCTCTGGCCAATAGGGCCCGGCTCGGGGCCCAATCCAGCGCCGACTGGAGTCAAGAGAAACCTTCCCCAAGACGGCAATGGGGTTTGGATCAGCCCCGTGGGCCCTGCTGCCCCCTGACGAGGGGCGACCCCCATTCCCAGCCCCATGGGGCAGCAGCCCTCTCCCCTGCTGCCCCCTGACGAGGGGCGACCCCCATTCCCAGCCCCATGGGCAGCAGCCCTCTCCCTGGATAGGTGCCCCCCCCGCAAGCCCAGCAGAGGGGGCCGGGGCAGCCGGAGGGGCCAGCTCCCCAGTGAGTCTCCAGCAGGTTGGTTTGGTGCAGTTATGGGGCCGGGGGGCTCCCGCCTGGGTACAGCAGCTGGCACTGATGTGAGCGGAGCAGGGATGCTGGGGGGGTGTGAGTGGGTCCCACGAAGGCACCTGGGGGATTCGGGGGCCCCGGCTCCTCCCCGGGTTTATCTGAAAGGCAAAGAGGGTCAGTTACCAGGAGCCCTGGGCCCCGACGCGAGGGTGGCAGGGATCGGGGCCACTCCCCAGCACCCCCAGGGAGTCTCCCATTGACGCAGGGGCTGCAGCTGGCTGGGGGTGCACAGTGGGGGGGGCTCCCCAGTGGGTGCTGGGTGGGCCCAGGGGCTGTGGGTGCAGCGGGTGCCTCTCCGGGCAGCGGCTACTCACAAGGGGCCCCGCGGGTTGCGGGCGGCGTTCATCTTCATGCCCTTGATGATGAGGATGGTGCCCACAATGATGCCGATGATGCCCACGGCCAGGCCCAGGGCGCACACCAGGGTCTCTGTGGTCTCGGGGACGGGGGTGGGCACCTGGGCTTCTGAAGAGAGGGGGAGAGGGACAGGGCATGGAGTGAGGGAGGCTGTTCCCACCCCTCCCTCCCAGAGCTGGGATAGAACCCAGGCGTCCTGGCTCCCAGCTGTGTTCCCAGCGGGGTCCCCAGGCATCCCGGCCTTACCCCAGTGCTTTGTGAAAGTCTCGGCCAGCCCCCAGTGCTCCACTCGGCAGTCGTAGAAGTCGCCCTGGCTGGGGAGGAAGGGCAGGTAGGAGAACTTGCGGAAGGAGTTGTCCTGCCGGGGGTAGAAGTCGGTCTCATAGACGCCCTCGGTCACCTCCTGCCCGTTCTTCAGCCACGTCACGCTGAGCGCGGGCGGGGAGAACTTGTCCGCGAAGCAGATCAGGACGTTGGGCTCGCCCAGCTCCACGGGGCCTCTGGGGAACACGGTCACCTCAGGGGGCACTGGGGAGACAGGGGTCAGTGGGTCCCATTGCCTGCCCCTGAGCCAGCCAGTCCCTGCCCTGGGGCTCCCCGGAGCCCTCCAGGGGCTGGGAGGGGAGCTGAGTGGGGACTCGCACTGGGCACCGATGGGGAGGGAAGGGTCCCGGGATCGGTGCCTGGCAGGGAAAATGTCCCACCATTCTCAGCCCGTGTGTGGTTGGACCTCTTGATCAGGATCTCCAGGTTGTGCTTGTCCGTGGCAATGTTGCCCAGGGCGCCCTGCGCCTCGAAGCTGGTGAACTTGCTGAAGTCGGGCAGGCGCCAGACGGTCTCCTTCCTCTCCAGGTCCACGTGGAAGGTCTCATCCTGGTCGAACTCTTGCATGTACTGCCCGGACTCCTGCTGGGATCGGTCCGTGATCTGGTAGAACTCCGCCTGGGAGAGCATGTTCTCTGCTGCGGGGAAGACGGGCGTCCCCATCAGCACCCACCCCAGCCCCTCGCCGGGATACAGGGTCTCTGATCTCTTCCCCTGGGGCCACAGCCCCCCGGCCGTGACATTGGCACTGGGACGCCCCGGTGTGAGGGGAAAGCGGGTGCAGGGAGCCCTGTGACCCCTGGTATCGTGCAGGGACATTGGGGTCAGCGCTGCCTGGGAGGGGACAGCACCACTGTGCTCCCCCGTCTGCTCACTTCAATCCCATCCAAGCCGTGGCTGCGCCTATCCCCACTTAGCTTGTGAAGGGGGACATGGACTCAGTCCAGAGCGGTGTAGGGGGGAAGCTGGATGTCATTACTGCCGGACATTTCATTCTCCCGTCTGTGCGTGGGGCTCGTTCTGTGTCCCGGCGTCGCCATGACCTTGTTCTCGGGGCGATTTCAGTCCCTGGCCCCCGACACTCACACCCCAGGGCCAGTCACTGGGAGACCCGGGAACTCCCCAGCCAGAGACATTAAAGCTGCGCTGGGGGGTCAGACACACTCCGGGGGGGAGGGGTCTGGCTCAGGGCTGAGGCTGAGAGCTGCCCAGGGCCCAAGGGAGTTGGGCACCTACATCCTAGGGAGTCGTTCGCTGATCCCAGCTCGCCCGGCAGGATCTCACCGAGCGACTGCGAAGAAGGGAACCCGCCACCACTAGCCGAGGAGAGAGTCGGCCCCACAGAGCCCCCCCCCCCGTGGGTCTGAGTCCTGGGGGGAAAGGGGACAATGGGGAGCGGGGCCAGGGGCTCCCTGCTCTGCACAGACGCACTCACTGCTCAGCAGGGTCTGGCCCTGGCGCGGCTCTTTGGGGAACATTCCCCCATCCCCCCCCGTGCCTGGCAACCCCCTGGGAGGGGTCAGCCCCTGAGACCCTGTGGGGGAGGGGGGCTGCACCTCTAGGGCAGGGCTGTGTCGTACCCAAACCACAGCGACTTCCCCATAGTCCTTCTGCGCCAGCCTCCCCTCCCTGCCATGGGGGTGAGACCCTCCTCCCTGCAGCCGCCACCCCGTCCAGATCAGCTCCCCCGTACCCCTCTCTGCCCCGTCAGCCCCCCCATTGTCCCCTCCCTGAGGGGGAGCCGGGCGCTCTGGGACTGAAGCCGCTCCCCCCCCGGCCCAGGTGTCCCAGCCCCCGCCCCGCCCGTACCTGTCACCGCCCCGGCGCCCGGCAGGGCCAGCAGGGTGAGCAGGGCCAGCTGGGCCATGGGGACGCCCCGTCCTGCGCCCATCTCCTCTCCCCGGGCACTGGGCTGGGCGCGGGGCCGGCAGCACTAGGGGACCGGGGGGGCACATGTCACACCTGGGGGGGGGCAGCGCTTGGCATTGGCCAGGGGAGCCCGGCCCAGGGGCCTGCGCCCAATGGCAGAAATCCCTGCGCTGACCAGGCTGTTACCGGGCAGAGCAGCAGCGCTGAGCCTCGCCCAGAGGAGATGGAGAAATTCAGGGTTCCCGGCTCTCAGGATTGTGTCACGAGTCTCAGGATAATTCTTGTGTTTTCCTAAAGCCCCAGCTCCGGGAGTCATGTGGGTCTGGGACGATCCCAGCCTCGTTCTTGGAGACCAAGGGAGTGTCTGTGGGGAGAGCTTCAACCTGTGACCCCCGGGCACCCTAAGGCTCAAAGAGCAGAAGGCAAATAACCCCCACAGCTGGTATCTGTACGTCATCGCAGGAGTTTAAAGCCAATCTCAGGATTTTTGAACATTTGGGGCTGACAATACTGCAAATTCCCGGCCAGACGCCTGCTCCCGGGGCTGGGGCGGCTCCACCCAGCAATCCAGTGTGGAAGCGGCGCCTCCAGGAGGGGTTTGTCCCAGTGTGGAGGCAGCACCGCCGGGGGGGGTTGTACCCGGTGTGGGGACAGCACCTCCCCACACAGCGCTGATGCCACCCCCAGACCCCCTGTTCTGCAGCACGGCTGGGTGCACAGTGGGGGCTTGGCCGGCCCAGCTCTGCACTGGGGGGGTCACACCCCTGAACCACAGAGATCTGCCGGGACAAGTGTTAAGTGTAGACAAGGCCTCAAACGGGGTTTGGGGCACCATCCATGGGAGACTGGGACACAGGCTCATCACCCTCTAGGGGGCGCTGTTTCCATCTGGCCCCAGGGCGGGGACTGACTGGCTGGGGAGGTGGGGACGGGGACATGGGGCCTTTCCCCTCTGCTGGCACCGGCTCCGATCTGCTGTTAGTGACCAAACTCCCTCCCCCTGGGGTCTCTCCTGGGCCCTTTGTGGAGTATGTTGGTCCCTGCCCCCTGCCCAAACCCGCTGCCTCCCGCCCCCATGGCAGCTAACGGCGCTGGGTGTTCACACTGCGCCCAGCAGGAGGGGCCGAGTGCTGGAGGGGCCAGAGAGGGGCCAGCCCAGCAGTTCAGGGCTGGCCTGGGACCCAGGAGCCCTGTGGTCATTCCCAGCTAGGGTGACCAGATAGCAAGTGTGAAAAATCGGGACAGGAGTGGGGGGTAATAGGAGCCTACATAAGAAAAAGACCCAAAAATTGGGACTGTCCCTATAAAATCGGGACATCTGGTCACCCTATTCCTGGCCCTGCCACAGACTCCGTGTGATCCTGGGCCAGTCACTGACTTCTCTGGGCCTCCCTCCCCAGCTGGGCCATGGGGACAATGGCCCAGCCCTGCCCTATGGGGTGGGGGTTGAACGCAGCAGAGAGGGGTAGGGGCTCAGAGACTGGGGGCCAGAGAAGCCCCTTAGGGAGATCGATGGTGGGAGCAGATGGGAGGCCGAGCTGTGCCTGACCCACAGAGACTGAGCCCCCCGCTCTGGTAGGGTCCCAGGGGGGCAGGGCTCAGGGCCATGGAGGTGGGGGAGGGGGAAGCTCAGAACTTCTGCCTGTGGGGCCAGCCCCAAACCTTCCCCTGGGGCTAAATTTACCCCCAGCAAACCAGAGACACCCCCCCCCCACGCCCGTCCTGCCCCAGCCGGCAGCAGAGGGTCGAGGCACCAGGGGAAGGGGAAGGGAAGAGGACGGAGGATCCCAGGCAGGGCCGGCTCCAGGCACCAGCTTAACAAGCAGGTGCTTGGGGCGGCCAAGGGAGAGGGGCGGCACCAGCGGCAATTCAGGGGCGGCAGGTCCCTCACTCCCTGTAGGAGCGAAGGACCTGCCGCTGAACTGCCGCCGCCAATCGCGGCTCTTTTTTTTTGCTTGGGGCGGCAGAAATGCTGGAGCCGGCCCTGGTCCCAGGCCCGTTGCTGGGGGCCCTGCTCTGGTGGGGGCTGGTCCCTGGGCTGGCCCCGCTCTCCAGCTGCCCCGGGGCCATGGCAGGCGCCGGGCGAATCCTGCAGCCCGACCCCAGGCCCTGCTCTGCCCCCTACGAGGGAGAAGTAGGGAACCGAGCCCTGCTGGGGCCGGCTCTGCCTGGCGACTGGTGATGCTGCCCAGACCCGGTGCTGACTGGCCCCTGGGCTGGGGGTGCCCAATCCCCGGGGCCGTGGGCAGCGTCCCGGGGGCTGGTGCTCGGAGCTGGACAGAGAAGGTCTCAGGCTGGGGGTCCCGACGCCTTTCCAGGTCTCTCCCTCCTGAGCAGCGATGGGGGCGGGTCGGATCCTGGGGGCCGGGAGCGGCTGGGCTGGGGCTCTGCTAGTGACACTGGCGGTGCTGAGAACCCACCTGGCTCATTGCACGGAGCCCGAAGGTGAGCAGAGACCCCAGCGCCCCGGGGAGCCCCATCCTGGGCAGCGCCGGGTGTATCCGGGGGGGTTGGACCCCAGCGCCCCGGGGAGCCCCGTCCTGCCTGTGCCGGTGTCCCCCCCGCTCAGTGTCTCTGCCCTACGCCCCCCCCCCCCCCGGGGTCAGTGTTACGGTCACTCCCCTCCCCCCACATGCCCTGCCCGCCCGCCGGGCTCCCCTGGGTCTGGGAGGGGTTCAGGGTGGGGGGGGGCTCTGGGGGCTCCGGCTGTTCCCCCCCCCGCTGGGCTCCGAGCCCGGGGCAGGACGGGGAGGGGCAGCTGGGGGGCACCTGAGCTGAGCTCCCCCCCCGCAGGGCGGTTCCTGCACCAGTTCAAGGGTGAGTGTCACTTCACCAACGGCACCGAGCGGGTCCGGTTTCTGTACCGGCACATCTACGACCGGCAGCAGATCGCGCACTTCGACAGTGACGTGGGGCGGTACGTGGCGGACACGGAGCTGGGGCGGCCCGACGCCGAGCACTGGAACAAGGACCCGGCGATCCTGGCGCAGGAGCGGGGCGAGGCGGACCGGTTCTGCCGGCACAACTACGGGGCGTGGGCGCCTTTCACCATCAACCGGAGAGGTGAGGGGGGGGGGGTGAGGGCGGGAGACACGCGGGGGAGCGGGGGGCTGAGCTGCTCCTGTGCTGGGGCTGGCAGGGAGAGGGGCGGGGCCAGGGCACGGGGCGGGGTCACTGTTAGGGGGCAGGGCAGGGGGCGGGGTCACCCAGCCGCAGGTGGGGGACGGAACCAGGGAGCGACCAAGATCATGTCCCCGGGTCTGGCTGCGGCGCCCCCTGTCTGCAGCCAGCAGAGCCCCAGGCCCGGGTCAGTCCCTGCGGGGGGGCAGTGACTGACCCTCCCCCCCGCTCCCAGCCCCCACCCCCCTGAGGGGTTCAGCCCCCAGCACCCCCCACTCAGACACCCCAGGTCAGGCATCTGCTGTGGCTCCTACCCCCCCTTCCTGGGCTGCGGGGGGCCGGGCAATGGGGCAGAACTTTCCCCACCCCCCAACCGCACCCCTCCCCCCTCGGGGTGCCCCCGGCTTGGGGGTGCGGGCAGCCCCTGGTCCCTGGGTTGAGACCCCATCTCCCTGGGCTCCGAGCATCAGACAGTCCCTGGCTCTGTCCCCATGGGGCTGATGGGACACGACCCCCCCTCGGGCCCTTTCTGCTGGAGCCTGCCCAGTGCAATGGGGGGCAGGAGAGAACCAGCCTGGGGGGTAGATGGGGGGCTGGGGCCTGTCTCTGGGGCAGGAAAACAACTCTTCTTCCTCAGCATCCTCCGTCTCCAGCCCCTTTCCCAGCCCCCCCCTCTCTCTCCTCCCAGTTCAGCCCGAGGTGACAGTTTTCCCCACGAAATCGGGGTCTGAGCCCCACCCCCACCTGCTGGTTTGCTCGGTGACGGGGTTTTACCCCGGGGGGATCGAGATCAAGTGGCTGAAGAACGGGCAGGAGCAGACGGCCGGGGTGGTGTCCACGGAGCTGCTCCAGAACGGAGACTGGACCTTCCAGATCCTGGTGATGCTGGAGATGAGCCCCCGGCGCGGGGACGTCTACACCTGCCAGGTGGAGCACATCAGCCTGCGGGACCCCCTCACCGTGCACTGGGGTAAGAGCCTCTGGGTGTGGGGCAGCCCTCAATCTGTGGAGCCCCCAGTGGATGGGCCTGGGTCAGAGCGCTCACAGGAGCCCTGCTAACCCAAATCTATTGACCTGGGCTGGGAGCTCACGTCCACGGGCTGCAAAACGCCGTGGATACACATCCTGAGTGGGGCAGTGACGGGGAGAGGAGAAAAGTCTCCGTAATAATGACTGGTCTGGAGAAGGGCGATCGGGAGCGTCTGTTCTCCCTGTCTCACAGCACAAGGACAAGGGGACACTGACTGGAAAGGGGCAAATTCACACCTGGTAAAAGGAAGGACATTTCCCATACACTGTGTGATTAGCCTGTGGAACTCACTGCCACGGGGTGTCACTGAGCCCAAGAACAGAGCAAGGTTCACACAGAGACTGGCTATTTCTGTGGCTCACAGACTATCCAGGGCTAGACTCAGAGCCGTCCCTTCGGTAGGGCGAATTGGGGTAACCGCTCTGGGTCCCGTGGGCCGGTGCGCTGGCCAGTGCAGTCGCTCCTGGAAGAGACGAATCCGTCACTTCCGCCCCAGGCCCCGCACCTCCTAGGGACAGCCCTGGCTAGACCAGTTCATGCTGACAACGGGCAGGGATATCAGATCTCGCGCTGCAGGGCCTGAGCCGATCTCTGATGATCACAGACCAGGAGGAGCCCTGACGTGGGGCAGATTGTCCCACAGTTGCTCCTGCGGGCTCTGGCCACGGGCACTGGCCCCTGGCTCTGCCCCGGCCGGCGCTGGTCACTGGTGCGGAACGGAGCCTGGCCCGGAGGCCCCCGGCTCTGCCCCGGCCAGCGCTGGTCACTGGCGCAGACGGGAGCCCGGCCCGGAGGCCCCTGGCTCTGCCCCGGCCGGCGCCGGTCACTGGCACAGACGGGAGCCCGGCCCGGAGGCCCCTGGCTCTGACCCGGCCCGGAGGCCCCTGGCTCTGACCCGGCCGGCGCCGGTCACTGGCGCGGACGGGAGCCCGGCCCGGAGGCCCCTGGCTCTGCCCCGGCTGGCGCTGGTCACTGGCGCAGACGGGAGCCTGGCCCGGAGGTCCCTGGCTCTGCCCCGGCCAGCGCCGGTCACTGGCGCAGACGGGAGCCCGGCCCGGAGGCCCCTGGCTCTGACCCGGCCGGCGCCGGTCACTGGCACAGACAGGAGCCCGGCCCGGAGGCCCCTGGCGCTGACCCGGCCGGCGCCGGTCACTGGCGCGGGTGGGAGCCTGGCCCGGAGGCCCCTGGCTCTGACCCGGCCCGTTCCATGTCCCTGTTTCAGAGGCGCAGTCTGACTCCGCCAGGAGCAAGATGCTGACGGGGGTCGGGGGCTTCGTGCTGGGGCTGATCTTCCTGGCGCCCGGACTCCTCATCTACCTGAAGAATAAGAAAGGTGAATGGCTCCGGGCGGGGGCGGGGCACCAGGGGGTCTCTGGGGGGATGTGGGGCTGGGGGGGCTCAGGGGAATCTGGGCCTGGCTGCAGGCTCCCCGGCCCCCAGCAGGGGCTGCTCAGAGTCTGGCAGGGGCCTCCCGGCTTCTAGTCCCCTGGGGTGGGGGCTGGGTCAGACCCTCCCCCCGCCTAGGGCAGGGACAGAGCCGGGGCCATGGGGAGATCTCAGTGCGGGGCCCCGGGGCCAGCCTGGGTCAGACCCTCCCCCCTCCTAGGGCAGGGACAGAGCAGGGGCCATGGGGAGATCTCAGTGCGGGGCCCCGGGGCCAGCCTGGGTCAGACCCTCCCCCCTCCTAGGGCAGGGACAGAGCAGGGGCCATGGGGAGATCTCAGTGTGGGGCCCCGAGGCCAGGCTGGGAGCTCCCACTCTCCCCTCCCCCGGCCGAGGCCCCGAGGTGGGACAGAGACCCCGACCCCTCGCAGTGCAGGGAGCTGCCCCTGCCCCAGGACTCAGAGCATTTCCCTCCCCTCTCCTGGGGCAGGGACTCTGGGTCAGGGATTTACAGTAATAACGGGGGTGGGAGGTAACCCCAGGTCTGGGGGCCGGAGGGGGGCTGGGTTCCTAATGAGGAGCATTCCATGCCGTGGGGCAGAGGCTGGAGCTCTGACCCCCAGGAACCGGCTCCCCCCGCCCAGGGCTCTGACCATGTTTATCTTTGTTTTTCAGGGCGCCCCGTTCCCCAACCTGCAGGTAATTTCAATCTCCCTCCCCCCGTTAATGCCCCCTCCTCCCACACTGAGCACAGGCTGCCTGGGGTGCCCGTGGGGCGGCTGCTTCTGCCCCTCAGCCCCTGACACCTGCCCGGCTCAGCCCCTGGGCAGCTGGGCAATGGGGCGCTGGCCCCACGGAGGAGGAGTCTGCGGCTCCCTCGGTCCCCGTTCAGGCCGATCCCCGAGCTGCTCCCGGGGGCAGAGGGTCCTGGGTCCTGCCGAGCATCGCCCAGTCCTGCAGCTGCCGGGCAGAGTCACTGGGGCGCCCTGGGGCCTGGCCGAGAAAATCCCCCGTCCGTCCCGCCAGCCCCATGGCCAGGGGCTGATTTCTCTCCCTCTCCCTGCAGGGCTCCTGAGTTAGATCCTGGGTGTCGGATCGGCCGGCAGGAGTTTCCGTCCGTCTCCCCCAGCCCCTCGCCCAGCCCGGAGAATGCAGAACCTGGGGCCGGTCCCTTCCTGTCCCCGTCTGCTCCCCGCGCTCTGCCCGGCTCCAGCCCGCACTGCCCCCGCCTGGGGCCCCCTCCCTGCCCCTCAGTCCCAGCAGGGCCCTGGGCGACCCTGTCACGCTGTCTGGAGTGGCTCATGAGTATGGGGATCAATCTCAGGGCACAGTTAGTACCCAGGGCATGAACCCCAAATTGACTGAGTTCTGTACTGAGATTTCACCAAAGTATCGAGTGTGAACTCCGCAGGCCCTGTAACATCGTAACCGCGGAGCCACAGACAGTCCCCTTGGGCCAGGGCTGGCTCCAGGCACCAAGCACCCAAGCTGGTGCTTGGGGCGGCACCTGGAGGGGGGCGGCGCGGCGCTCTGGCCGCCGGGGGGTGAGCCGAGCCCCCGCCGGGGCTCGCCGCCCTCCCCCCGGGGCTCCGGCCGCCCCCCCCCCCGCGGGGGGAGGGCTGCGGGGGGCGGCCGGAGGCTTTTTTGCCTTGGGCGGCAAAAAAGCCAGAGCTGGCCCTGCCTTGGGCTCTCCGATCTGTCTGGCCACCCCGGCCAGCCTGCCCTTGTGATCGATCCATCGTCCCTTTCCCCTACAAATCACAGCGATATATTCAGTCACTCCCTGTCCCAAAGGACCAGTCGCTTACCCCAGAGCAGTGACACCTTCGATCTCACTCCCCAGACAACGCTTGTAGCCAATCCTGTAATAACCTCAGTAAAGATTTGTTACCTACGACAAAGCACTGGCAGTTCTTGACAAGGTTACAGCAGGTCACACACACACACCAGGGAGTTACAGCCCTAGGGGCCCAAAGGCAACAGAAACTCCTGTCAGAAGCAAGCGCTGTGTGTGCTGTGGGGCTGAGCCGGACACAGCCAGGGGATCTGGTGCTTATCCCTGGTCATTCCTGCCCCTTCCCATCCAGGCAGCGTCCAGCGAGGGGTTTCTCCTGGATGGGGGTTTCATGCCCTTCCTGCCCACGTTCCAGCTGGTGGGATGAGCGCTCCTGCACCTCTCCTCTTCATGGGGGTGTGTGCGGGAGGGGCCCCTCAACAAAGTCCTGTGTCCTCTGAGGTCCCCCAAGGGCCCACCTGGGGCGTGGGGCTTGTCTAGATGCCAAGCGCTGCTGCAGCGCGTCTGGTGAAGACGCTTCGTGCCGATGGGCGGGAGCTCTCCCCTTGGCCTGATAACCCGTCTCTGCACAGAAGGGGAGTGGGGGGGAGACGCTCTCCGCTGGCAGCGCTGGGCACACGAGTGCTTGTGTCCGTGTCACTCACATCACGCAGGGAGGTGGTTTATTCGCACAGGGGCATGCGCCGGGGGGGGTCGAGCAGGGGCACCCCCCCCAATCAGCACAGGCACAGAACTGCCCCAGCCCCAGGGGGGAGACGACAGGTCCTCAAGCCCTGGAGCCACGGGGGGGAGATCCAGCTCCTCTGGCTGCCGGGGAGGGGGGGGGGGGAGGGGAGAAGCCAACTCCTCCAGGCACGGGGGGGCACAGAAAGGGCCCCTCCAAAAACGGCCAAATTTTAATTCCTGTGCACGCCCCTGCGACACCCCGAGCGACATAAATTACCCTGACATAAGCCGCAGTGTAGACTTAGGCCTAGGGCGTCTGTCGCTGGGCCGGGTGGGGAGAACCCGGCCTGGGCACTCTGGTGTTTCACCCCGGGTGATGCGACTCTCCTGCCTGGTGTCACTGATTCAGAGCAAACCCCTCCCTGTCGCTGGACAGCCTGGGACACGCTGTTCTAGGTGAGACTGACGCAGACAGCCATTGCCAGCATCTCACACAGTCTGACCCCACTGGGATCCATCTAACCCCATTTTAACAGTGCGAACACACAGCCAAGCCAGGCTGGGCATGGGGCAGGGGCTGGATCTGGTTGGGGGCAGGAGCCCCCGGGGCGGCTCTGAGTGCGGGGTGATTCCTGGGGGAGGCTGCGGGTTTGTTCCCAGGCTGGACGGGCTCCTTGCCCAGGGGTGAGGAGAGCGGGGAGGGAGCATCGGGAGCCCTGGGGAGGGGGCCCCCCAAATCCCTTTCCCAGGGGAGAGGCAGCCGGAGAGATGCTCCTGTCCCAAGCCCGGGCTGCAGTGACCAGCCTGACACCCCCAGCCCCGGGGGCTTGGCCATGGGGCAGCAGGGCTGGGGAGCAGCTCAGGGGCAGCACACGGGGTGCGGGGGCAGTTATTACCCAGCCTTCCAACCCCCCTGCCCCCAGGGAGTCACAGCCGCTCCCCCCCGGGGCCCAGAGATTCACTGCCCAGCCACCCCGGAGCCCCGTCCCCAGCAGAGTCCCAGACCTGTCTCCGGGGGGTTGGCTCTGAGCTCCAGTGTTTGCCGGCAGTTACCAGCTGTGACGAGATGGGAATTGTCTGTGATGTTGTTATGAGGCCTGTGTGTGCCTCAGTTTCCCCCATATGCTGCACTGTTACCCAGTGGGGTGGAGAAGGACTGTCTGCTCTCAGGGCAGGCTGGGAGCCACAGGTGTGGGTATCACCCAGCTGCCAGGGCCGTAGCCCCCAGATCAGTGGAGCAGCTGAGAATGGCAGATCCAGTGGCCGGTACATTGACACACCGAGCGCCCAGCGCCCCAGGGGGAGATGGACTCCCTGCCTCTCCGCAGGTGGCTGAGCAGTGACCCCCAGCTGGAGAGCAAAGGGCTGGGAGGGGTGGGAGGGAGGAGCTGGCTGCTGGGAGGAGTCGGGGCTCCCACCTGGTGTCTGCCGGAGGAGGAGAGACAGACGGAGCCTGAGCCCAGGGGGTCCCTGCAGCCAGGCTGGGCGCTGGGCTGGCCATGGGCCGGGCTGTGACCCTCCTTCCTCTGGGCTCCCCTCAGGCCTCCCTGTGCTGGGGCCAGCTGGCGAATAAACCTGCCTGTTCTGACAGCGCCGTCTGAGTGTCCCTGCAAATGCCAGGCCGGGGCACTGATCCCCGAAGCGCGGCCAGGTCTCCCCAGGGTCTGCTCCAGTGGGGCTCGCTGAGCGGATCTCACAGGGGAGCAGGGGCGGCAGGCCCAGACCTCCAGCCTAAGGAGGCGGTGAAGCCGTGGGGCTCCCCCTGGCGTCAGAGTGAGACCCCAGAGGTCTGGCTACCTGCCCTGACGGGGCCTCCCGGAGCCTGATCCAAAGCTGGGCCATAGCCCCGACCCTGTGTGCCTGGGACACCGGTTCCCACCTGGCTCGCGCTCAGCAGAGACAGTGACTCTTGGCGGGAAGCTGTCACTGAGTCCCCGGGCGATGCTCTGGAACTGCTCCCCACAAAGCCAGTCAGGACTTTGGGGAGCCTCCTCTCCCTCGGAGCAGACTGTCTCCAGGGCAAGAAGCTCACACGGCTTCACCTCCTGGGTCTGACCTTGGAGAATTCAGCATCCTCTGCCCCTCCGTGCGCTTCCCACAGCGAGTCCGCCCAGGCGGGGTCCTGGGGAAGCCAGAGGGTCCTGCACCCCCACTTCACAGTCAGACGTGACTCTCGGCCAGCCAGTAACACAGAGGTTTATTAGATGACAGGAACACGGTCTAAAACAGAGCTTGTAGGTACAGCGGCAAACGGGACCCCTCAGCCGGGTCCATTCTGGGGTCCAGCGAGCCAGACACCCCCATCTGCCCTCACTTCCCCGTTCACAGCCAGCACCCAACTCCCTCCAGCCCCTCCTCCTCTCCTAAGTTCCTTTCCCGGGCTAGGAGGTCACCTGACCTCTTTGTTCTCCCACACCTTTAGCATCCCCTTGCAGGGGGGAAGGCCTGGCCATTAGTTGCTAGGCAACAAAGGGTCGTCCAAAAACTAAGGCACCCACACAGTATTAAAAAAAACATTAAAAACAGTACACTTTGTCACAGAAGCATCACAGAGACACAGATAAAAACCAGTAACCAGATGTAATCGCTCCCGGAGTAGCAGGAATCGCCCGTCTCCCACACAGGTCGTGGGGTGGGCCCGAGCTCTTCCCCGCCCGCCAGCGAGAATTGGGGCCCCAGGACCAAAGCCCCATCTGTCGCTGGATCCAAAGCAAGGCCCTGAGCCTGTTAAACTCCGTCTCGCTAGTCCTAGTTTGTTTTGTGGCCCTCACCTCTCCTCTGGCCCAGCCCTGCCAGTCTGGGTGACCCGCTCCAGGCGGGGGGACATCTCTGAGCTGCTCACAGTCCCAGGCACTGCAGTGATCACCCCCCCCGCTGCAGTTAGTGCCTGGGGAGCTGCGGTGTCTCCTCCCCCCCACGGAGCAGATCAATCCCTGGCCGCAGTGATCCATAAACCCTGCATGGACATAACCCAGCGTGGGCCCCACAGACATCGCCCGGGGCACTGATATCACCTTCCCCATGGAGAAGTCAGGGATCCAGGTGGCCCAACTGGCATCCTGGGGGAATCCGTGGCTCATGGCCTGGCCAGGCACCAGCTGGGAGAGCTGCATTCCCTGTAGCATGGATCATCCCACACCATTCGCTGGGGCACCAGGCTCCATTAGTCCCCTGGCCTTAGCCCCTGTCACTGGCTGGGGGCCGGCGAGGGGTCAGTACAGACAGGGCGACGGCTCCAGGACAGGCAGGGCTGTAGTCTGCAAAGGGCCCGGCCCCGGGCCAGACGTTCAACTGTGGGGATGTATCATCCTTACGCCAACCTAATGGAAAGTTCCATGAGAAGGTAAGGGTCACGATGGGACACTTGCCTGGCAATGGCTCATGGCCTTGTAAGACAAAGGCGCCCCCTGGTGGTCTAGGGATTATATAAGATGAGGTAAACAAGGTAATAAATCATGGCCTTATGTAAGGAACGGTTGAACCAATCGGTGTGGGGCTATACATGTGATAAACACATGATTCTCCTTCTTGTCCAATCGGTAGATGTGTGATTATAGCCTAATTGTGTTATGTAATGTGGAGAAAGACTATAAAAGAAAGCTTGTAATAAACAGGATTCAGATTCAGCTTGCAACCACATTGGTCGTGTGCTTTATCCGCCTCGCTGGGACCCCACAAATGGTGACCCCGACGTGATTCGGCTTGGACATCAAGGCAGCCGACTGAAGCGTTCGGTGAGAAAAGGCGGAGGTGAGAAAAGGCGGAGGTGGCAGCGGCGGCAGGAGGTACCGGAGGATACCGGCTCCTGGTCGTCCGAGAGAGACGTTCGTGAGTTCACAGGTGAGCGGCTGCATTCCATAAAATGGGCTCTGCTTTGTCTGCAGAGGAGGAGACGGTGCATGATTTTTTATTACGCTGAAAAAAAGGGAGAGAAGCTTCCCTCTGACGCGTTGTCCCGTTTGCTGAAATGGGGACAAAGACGCGGGTTTTTTGTTACACCGAATACTGTCTTTGATAAGGCAGTCTGGGAGAGTCTAGGCTCTGACCTCTGGGAGTCGGTCTCTCACGGCGACAAGGAGGCCGTGTCATTGAGCCAAATATGGTGCAAATCTAAAAAACTGATAGAGACGCTTGCAGCAGAAGCCGAGGTCCAGTCGGCCATTAATGACCTCTTTCGGCCAAAAGAGGAGCTGCCTTGTGTGTTGTCGGTGGGAGCCCGTGAGTTCTTTGGGGGTGAGGACACTATCATACCACTCATCCCCAGTGCACCCGAAGTTGATCCTAGTACCGTCCCGTTACCAGACGACCCCGCGGATAGAATGGAGGTCTCAAGCCCAGAAGGGGATAAGTTACAAGAATTTCGGGCGGAAATGTACAAACAGGGCCTTCAGCTATAGGACATGCTGAATCAGTTGTCCCATTTGGCCGGTGAGAGCCATCCCTCGCAGTCCCACACATTGCGAGCCCTGAACCAGCCCGGCTTTCCTGTCACCAATGATGCTTGTACCCCAGAGTTCCGGGCGGAGTTCCCGGGGCCGGGTGAGCAGTTGCGGAATAGGTTGGAAAAAATGGCGGAACCGGGCTTATCTAGCTTTGAAAGGACATATAGGAAAAAACCACCGGATAAGATCCCTCCGGCGGATGATGTAGTTACCCCCTGTCCTCGTTGTGGTTTATGGGGCTGCGCGATTGGGTGCACCGGACGGGATAACGTGTCCACGCACCGGCCACTGGATGTCACCAACACGTTTGCCCCGAAGCCTCCGGCCATGGTTCAAGACACGAATTGCTGAGGAGCCCGACGCCGCCACGCAGGAGTCGGACGACAACCCCGCGACACCGGACCTGCACTTGTTGTTTGTCACAGCCTAGACACCTGATAATGCTGTACTTCTATTTGTTCGGACTCCTTATTATAGGAGCAGGGGTCTTTGTATGTCCAAACTCTGTACCTTTTGTTAACCCACAACAAAATGTTTGGGTCACCTGGGCGAACCAGACTGGCCAAGAAGCCTTTTTGCTTGTCCATGGCCACCCCATCGGATCCCTTTAGAACATGTCTTATTGGCTATCCTTATTAACACCCCGATGGTTTTCGTGGGTATTTACGTAATATTACGTTTCTTAATAGTTCCTTATTTAAGAAAAAGGGGGGAGGTGTGGGGATGTATCATCCTTACGCCAACCTAATGGAAAGTTCCATGAGAAGGTAAGGGTCACGCTGGGACACTTGCCTGGCAATGGCTCATTGCCTTGTAAGACAAAGGCGCCCCCTGGTGGTCTAGGGATTAGATAAGATGAGGTAAACAAGGTAATAAATCATGGCCTTATGTAAGGAACGGTTGAACCAATCGGTGTGGGGCTATACATGTGATAAACACATGATTCTCCTTCTTGTCCAATCGGTAGATGTGTGATTATAGCCTAATTGTGTTATGTAATGTGGAGAAAGACTATAAAAGAAAGCTTGTAATAAACAGGATTCAGATTCAGCTTGCAACCACATTGGTCGTGTGCTTTATCCGCTCCGCATGGGACCCCACATTCAACATTGTCTATTGTCCCCTAGTTCTCCCAGGGAAGCAATGTCTTGCTCAGGTGTGTGTGTGTCCCTGTTCATGGCTTCACAGCAGCGCAGCCTGTCAGAGGTGGCTGTGAAACCCACAACCGGTTTGTCACAGTCGCGGCTCCCCAGAGCTGGGTCTGTGCTCAGGGCTGCCCCGTTCCCAGCCGGCCCATGGGCCCCATTAGACCAGACGCCCTTGTCTGGCTGCCCCGGCTCACACAGGCCCGTGACGGGGCGGGCGGGTACCACAGCGAGGGACAATCTCCGGCAATCCCCTGCCAGCAGCTGACGGCCGGAACCTGCTCCCATGGCTGGGATGGGCCCGGTCTCAGTCGCCTCTATTATTGCAGGCTCTGGTTTCATGCAGCCCCCTCCCCCCTCCATGGCCGAGATCCCCCCCTTCTGCCAGCCCCACCCTGCCTTGCTCCCCCTTCCCAGGCAGGGCTGGGGTCTGGACGCCGCGCAGCCCCCGCCTGACACGGGTCACAGGCTCTGCCCAGGTCTGACTAACATACAAACACCCTCTAGCCACGCCAGGGACACTCCTGTTGTATCCACCAAGCAAAGTATTAACAACTTCAACAGAACTTTATTTACAGTGGAATAGGGTACCCATATTTAAAAAATAAAAAAAGAGGACACTCCACGGGGCCCTGGCCCCACCCCTTGCCCACCCCCCGGCCCCGCCCCAACTCCGCCCCTTCCCCAAAGTCCCCGCCCTAACTCCCCCTCCTCCCTCCCAGCCTCGGGGAAAGGGGCTGCCCGAGCGCTACCGGCTTCACGGTTTGCCGGGCAGCCCCCAGACCCTGCACCC
The DNA here is from genome assembly GCA_036785055.1 of Emydoidea blandingii. Classification (NCBI taxonomy): domain Eukaryota; kingdom Metazoa; phylum Chordata; order Testudines; family Emydidae; genus Emydoidea; species Emydoidea blandingii. The sequence continues at coordinate 92,996,593 of JAXIVB010000007.1, forward strand.
CCGGCCGGCGCTTCCCCAGCGCAGCTGGAGCCCGGGAGGGGAAGTGCCCGGCCGGTATTTTTCCCGGACATGTTCAGCTTTTTGGCAATTCCCCCCGGACGGGGGTTTGATTACCAAAAAGCCGAACATGTCCGGGAAAAACCGGACGTATGGTAACCCTACAGTGGAAGTCTCTTTTCCAAGCTGTAACTGCACACTCTGTAACTCTCACTCAGCCTCCTCAACTCTCCCCCCTCCTTCCTGTTTCCTGTCCTTTCAGACTCCCAACAGCCAGTGCTCCCAGTTCTAATAATCACATGCAGCATCTAAACACCACATTCCCTCCTCTCTTAAGAAAGTTTCCAAATTAAAATAAACATTGTTGTTCTAACCCCAGGAACAAATATGAAACAAGACACTATACTGTTGGCAGGAATATTACACTGAAAACACTGTAGATACTACATAACATAGTCTCTAGTCCAGGCAGGTGGTCGTCTGGATCTGACAGGCCGTCTCTCAAGCCCCGGTTCCAGTGCAATGTCTTGTTGTGTTGGTTCTACAGTGAAGTCATCCAATGCAGACTGGGTGTTGGCATAATCTCCTCTTGGTGCATAGGCAGGTGCAAGATAAGAAGCATTCCATACCCACCCATCAGAAAGTCGATAGGTGTGAGGTCCCTTCTTCTCTATGATTTTAAGAGAAGCTGTGAATTTATGGTCCCCTTTGCGTAAGATTCCAGGTTTTCGTATTCTAACAAAGGAACCACACTCAAACTTTGGTTCCTTAGCACTCCGCCGTTTGTCTGTGAAAGTCTTAGACTTTGCTTGGTTCTGTTCAACTGTCTTTCTCACATCATCCTTGTTTGGGACATCAGGTCGTGCCTTTAACAATCCAGCAATGTTCAGTTTAGTAGTCATCTGTTTCCCATGAAGTAACTCTGCGGGTAATCTTTGCGTTGTGGCATGTCGTGTAGCCCGGTATGCTTGCAAGAAATCAGTAGTGAAGGGTATCCACAATTGCCCTTCCAGTTTAGCTGCTTGCAAACTCTCTTTCAAACTTCTGTTAAACCGTTCGATTTCCCCATTGGCTTGAGGGTAATATAGGGATGACCTCCTGTGTAAAATGTTCCTCTCTGCTAGAAAAGTTTCAAACTCCAGAGAAGTAAATTGACTACCATTATCTGAAACCAGTTCTTTGGGGTTACCTTCCCGGCTAAAAACTGAAGAGAAGAACTTAATTACTGTAGCAGAAGAAATTTGCGATGTAAACGCCACCTCAGGCCATTTGCTGAAATAGTCTATTAAAGTGATGGCATAACGACAGTCAAGTGGAGCAGTATCAAAGGGTCCTACAATGTCAATCGCCACTTTTTCCCATGCAGATTCAGGAAGAGGAACAGGCTGTAATGGAGGGGTACAGGTCACTGCTGTCTTATCATGCATTTGGCAAGTGACACAGGATTTTATGAGTGCTTCAGTTTGAGAGTCCATCCCTGGCCATCAATACAGATCCCGTAGTCGTTGTTTGGTTCTGACAATTCCTTGATGAGTATCGTGTGCCAGGTGTATGAGTTTTGACTGTAATTCTTCTGGCACAAGTAGCCGGTGTGTACCTCGTAGCACACAGCCATCGAGCAAAGAAAGTTCATCCTGAACTCTAAAATAAGGCAGCAAAACTGGGTCAAGGTTTTTAGGGTTACTGGGCCATCTCTTTGTCAGAAATTCCCGTAATTTTTGTTGAATTGGACACGCTGAACAAGCAGCTTGAAATTGTTCTCTTGTAACTGCAGTAAGAGTGCTTGTAATAAGCGCAACTACTACATCCTCATCCTCCGGTGGACCATCTGGTGAAGGCAAAGGCAGGCGAGAAAGGCAATCAGCTACCACATTTTTGTTTCCAGGCTTATATTCCAGTTCATAATTGAAAGAGAGTAGTCTTGCAGACCATCTAGCAATACGATATCCTGCTCTTCCCAGTCCTTTTGTGGTGAGCAACGTCGTCAAAGGGCTGTGATCTGTGCGCAACTTGAACGTGCAGGTAAGTTCTCCATTTTTCAGTAGCTCAGACACAAGCAAGTGCTTCTTTTTCAACTGTAGAATATTTTCTCTCAGCATTACTTAGTGTCCTTGAAGCAAATGCAACAGTCCTCTCTGTGTTGTCCTCATGAAGTTGTGTGAGGACAGCCCCAAGTCCATAATCAGAAGCATCAGTAGTTACAATTGTGGGCAATGCGGGACTGAATAGTGCAAGTACTGGACTATGTACAATCAAGTCTTTCACTGTTTCGAAACTAGCTTGTGCATCCGTTGTCCACACTAAGGTTGAACTTCTCCATAGTAATTCTCGTAACGGTTCAATGACAGAAGCATAATTGGGAATGAATTTTGCATACCAGGAGGTAAGACCCAAGAAGGAACGTAAGGTTTGCAAATCTGTTGGAGGAGCATTTGAAATTGCCAGGATATGATCTGGATCAGGTTTTGGTCCAGCCTGTGAAATTGTATGCCCCAGAAAGGAGAGTTCAGTTTGTCTAAATTTGCATTTGGACCTATTGAGCTTGAGGCCTGCTTTGCTGATGCAGTTTAGTATAGACTGCAGGTTATTGTCATGCTCCTCAGTAGTATTTTCAAACACAATAATATCATCCAAATAGCACTGAACTCCATGTTGATTCTTCAGAATCAATGACATCATTTTTTGGAAGGCACTTGGGGCTGATGCGAGACCATATGGAACACGTTTAAAATGAAATAGTCCCTCAGGTGTAATAAATGCTGTGAGGTCTCTGCTATCTTCGTGCAACATAACCTGGTGGTATGCACTCTGCAAATCAAGAGTAGAAAACATCTTTGCTCCACGGAGTTCTGCAAATACTTCTTCTATGTGAGGAAGAGGATGGCTGTCAATCACAATAGCTTTATTTGGCTCCCTTAAGTCCACACAAAGGCGAATGTCTCCACACTTCTTCTGCGTCACTACTATAGGTGAAACCCATTCCGAGGCGTTAATCTCTTCAATAATGTCCTTTTGAACAAGTTTTCTAAGTTCCTCTGAAACAGCTTCCCTGACTGAAAATGGTAAGCGCCGTAATTTCTGTCGTACAGGCATCACATTATTCCGCATTTTAACTTTATGCAGAAACCCATAAGCACAGCCGAGTTTCTCCTCAACCTGGAGTTGGGTCCCAGCTGAAACTGGTGTGTGTACCGCAAGAGTGCTTTGCTGAGGAAGATCAATTCGTCCATTAACTACCCTGATATTTAAAGCAGCTAATAAATCTCTGCCAAGGATAGCAGTGCCTTTGTGGACAATGTAGAACTCCGCAGTTACACAGCGATCACCAAAAGTAACTATTGCTGGCAAGCAGCCATGTACTGGAATATGGTTTTTCAAATAGCACACCAACTGAAGTTTGGGTTCAGTAAGAGGCACATCTTTAAAGTAATGCAAATAGATGGAATCAGGTAGTATAAATACTGCTGAGCCAGTGTCCAACATTAGCTGAATAGAGTGTGATTTGCCTGAGGGTACGGCAGAAACATTTACAGTGCACTTTATCTGTTCCGGAATATGTGCAGTAGTGATTTTGTCTACACTCAGCACAGTAACATCTGGTATTGTAACTGCATGCACCTGTTGATTGAACTGGCTACTGCGACATACTTTAGCAAAATGCCCAATCTTTTTGCAATGATTGCACTGAGCTACTTTTGCTGGACATCCTGTGTAGCTTGCAAGATGTTGTGGGGATCCACAGCGAAAGCATGCTTTTACTGTATTTTGCATTTGCTGATTCAGTGGCTTTTCATTAGTTTTCCTTTTGCAATTGTTTGTCTGCAGTGATAGTGAACTTTTCTGCAAAGGAGTCACAGCCTGGACTGGGCCTCCTGTACCCTGGCTCATTATTTTGGCTTCAGCTGTAGCTGACTCAATCTGAGTAGCAATGGTTATTGCTTTTTCTAGTGTAAGTTGTGGTTCTAGAAGTAAGCGTTCACTTACACGAAGCACGGTTGTTTTCTCAATGAGCTAGTCTCTAATCATCTCATCTGCCATATTCCCAAAGTCACAAGTTACGATCAGACTCCTCAGGGAAGCCATATACTGCATTATAGTCTCCCCTGGTTTCTGCTCACGCTGGCGAAATCTGTAGCGATTAGCTACTACATTCACTTTTGGCACAAAAAAGTTCTTTAATGCAGTGAGTGCAGTCTCATATTTATCATCTGCAAGGGGAAAAGTGTAAAATATACGCTGCCCTTCTGCTCCAAGGCAGTGGATTAGCAGAGCACGCTTTCTTACTTCAGAAATCTCTGTAGCACTGATTGCAAGCAGATAAGTCTCAAACATACGGATCCAGGCAGTAAAAGCAATTGGAGACTCACCTGGGCTTTGCAGAAAGGGTGCAGGTGGGTTCAGAGGCAGAAAATCCATCCTCGTCGCCAAAATGTTGTATCCACCAGGCAAGGTATTAACAAACTTCAACAGAACTTTATTTACAGTGGAAATCTCTTTTCCAAGCTGTAGCTGCAGACTCTGTAACTCTCCCAGCCTCCTCAACTCCTCCCCCTCCTTCCTGTTTCCTGTCCTTTCAGACTCCCAACAGCCAGTGCTCCCAGTTCTAATAATCACATGCAGCATCTAAACACCACAACTCCCCAGCCAGGGCCGAATCTAACTTTTTTGCCGCCCCAGGCAAAAAAGAAGAGCACCGCCGTACCCCGCCCCCCCCCCCCGCGAGCGCCGCATAGCCGAACCCCCCCCAAGCGCCGCCGAAATCCCGCCCCCCCAAGCACCACGTCGCCCGAAGCCCCGCCCCCAGAGCGCCACGCCGCCGGAAGCTCCACCCCCTCCAAGCGCCGCGCCACCTGAAGCCCTCGCCCCCCCGAGCGCCGTGCCAAGCACCCGCCCCTCCTCCGAGCGCTGCGCCAGCCCCCACCCGCCTCTGAGGGCCGCGCCACGCCAGCCCCCGCCCCTCCTCCGAGCGCCGTGCCACATCAGCCCCCGCCCCTCCTCCGAGCGCCGCGCCAGCCCCCGCCCCCTCCAAGCGCCGTGCCGCCCAAATCATAGAATCATAGAATATCAGGGTTGGAAGGGACCTCAGGAGGTCATCTAGTCCAACCCCCTGCTCAAAGCAGGACCAATTCCCAACTAAATCATCCCAGCCAGGGCTTTGTCAAGCCGGGCCTTAAAAACCTCCAAGGAAGGAGACTCCACCACCTCCCTAGGTAACGCATTCCAGTGCTTCACCACCCTCCTAGTGAAATAGTGTTTCCTAATATCCAACCTAGACCTCCCCCACTGCAACTTGAGACCATTGCTCCTTGTTCTGTCATCTGCCACCATTGAGAACAGCCGAGCTCCATCCTCTTTGGAACCCCCCTTCAGGTAGTTGTAGGCTGCTATCAAATCCCCCCTCATTCTTCTCTTCTGGAGACTAAACAATCCCAGTTCCCTCAGTCTCTCCTCATAAGTCATGTGCTCCAGCCCCCTAACCATTTTTGTTGCCCTCCGCTGGACTCTTTCCAATTTTTCCACATCCTTCTTGTAGTGTGGGGCCCAAAACTGGACACAGTACTCCAGATGAGGCCTCACCAATGTCGAATAAAGGGGAACGATCACGTTCCTCGATCTGCTGGCAATGCCCCTACTTATACAGCCCAAAATGCCGTTAGCCTTCTTGGCAACAAGAGCACACTGTTGACTCATATCCAGCTTCTCGTCCACTGTGACCCCTAGGTCCTTTTCTGCAGAACTGCTACCTAGCCATTCGGTCCCTAGTCTGTAGCAGTGCATGGGATTCTTCCGTCCTAAGGGCAGGACTCTGCACTTGTCCTTGTTGAACCTCATCAGGTTTCTTTTGGCCCAATCCTCTAATTTGTCTAGGTCCCTCTGTATCCGATCCCTACCCTCCAGTGTATCTACCACGCCTCCTAGTTTAGTGTCATCGGCAAACTTGCTGAGAGTGCAGTCCACTCCATCCTCCAGATCATTAATAAAAATATTAAACAAAACCGGCACCAGGACCGACCCTTGGGGCACTCCGCTTGAAACCGGCTGCCAACTAGACATGGAGCCATTGATCACTACCCGTTGAGCCCGACAATCTAGCCAGCTTTCTATCCACCTTACAGTCCATTCATCCAGCCCATACTTCTTTAACTTGGCAGCAAGAATACTGTGGGAGACCGTATCAAAAGCTTTGCTAAAGTCAAGGAATAACACATCCACTGCTTTCCCCTCATCCACAGAGCCAGTTATCTCATCATAGAAGGCAATTAGGTTAGTCAGGCACGACTTCCCCTTGGTGAATCCATGCTGACTGTTCCTGATCACTTTCCTCTCCTCTAAGTGTTTCATAATTGATTCCTTGAGGACCTGCTCCATGATTTTTCCAGGGACTGAGGTGAGGCTGACTGGCCTGTAGTTCCCCAGATCCTCCTTCTTCCCTTTTTTAAAGATGGGCACTACATTAGCCTTTTTCCAGTCATCCGGGACCTCCCCCGATCGCCATGAGTTTTCAAAAATAATGGCTAATGGCTGTGCAATCTCATCCGCCAACTCCTTTAGCACCCTCGGATGCAGTGCATCCGGCCCCATGGACTTGTGCACGTCCAGTTTTTCTAAATAGTCCCGAACCACTTCTTTCTCCACAGAGGGCTGGTCACCTCCTCCCCATACTGTGCTGCCCAGTCCAGCAGTCTGGGAGCTGACCTTGTTCGTGAAGACAGAGGCAAAAAAATCATTGAGTACATTAGCTTTTTCCATATCCTCAGTCACTAGGTTGCCTCCCTCATTCAGTAAGGGGCCCACACTTTCCTTGACTTTCTTCTTGTTGCTAACATACCTGAAGAAACCCTTCTTGTTACTCTTAACATCTCTTGCTAGCTGCAACTCCAAGTGTGATTTGGCCTTCCTGATTTCACTCCTGCATGCCTGAGCAATATGTTTATACTCCTCCCTGGTCATTTGTCCAATCTTCCACTTCTTGTAAGCTTCTTTTTTGCGTTTAAGATCAGCAAGGATTTCACTGTTAAGCCAAGCTGGTCGCCTGCCATATTTACTGTTCTTTCTACACATCGGGATGGTTTGTTCCTGCAACCGCAATAAGGATTCTTTAAAATATAGCCAGCTCTCCTGGACCCCTTTGCCCTTCATGTTATTCTCCCAGGGGATCCTGCCCATCTGTTCCCTGAGGGAGTCAAAGTCTGCTTTTCTGAAGTCCAGGGTCCGTATTCTGCTGCCCCGCCCTCCCGAGCGCCGCACCGTGGAAACAAAATAAACCCCTCCAGCGCTGCCCCGACGAACCAATAAATAAATAAATAAATAAATAGAAACCCGAGCGCCGCCCCGCCCCAAGGTGCCGCCCCAAGCACGTTCTTGGTCGGCTGGTGCCTGGAGCCGGCCCTGTCCCCAGCCCACCCCACACCGGAGCTACCGGCCGCTGGAAGGGAGCCGGCCCACCCCCCCAGCCCAATAGACAGGACCAAGAACTGCAAGAGCCCCAGTGTGGGGGGTAAATGCCGACTGGAGCCGGGTATCTGAGGCCAAGGCCCCTGCCAATGCCCGTTAGTGAGGTCAGCCATGATCAGAAACGGGGCCCCTCCCAGCCTGGCCAGGATCTCACCTGTCCTAGGCGCGGGACACGTGTCAGACACGGGGATCGCACAGAGCTCTCTGTAACCCACCCAGGGTCTGATCGCCCCGAACTCCTCAGGTACCCGCACAGCAGGGGCTGCCCATGGACGGTCGGATCCCCCCTCACTCCGGCCCGGCAGCGATTTCCTCCGCCGGGCTCCGGGCTGCCTCCCGGTGACCCTGGGGGGTGGGCTCGGTACTGGGGCCTGGTGGCAGCCAGCGAGGGGGGTCCCCGCTCCCTGGAAAACACCTGCTGATAACCCGGCCGCCCGCGCTGATCCCTGCTTGCTGGGTGGGGTCAGTGACAAAGCTGGGCTGGGGAGTCCGGGGAGGGGTTGGCTGGTGGGTCTCGCCCACATGCTCAGGGTCTAACTGATCACCAGACGTTGGGTGGGGAAGGAATTTCCCCTGGGTTAGATTAGCAGAGACCCTGGCAGGGTAGGGGGTGGGGTCGCCTTCCCCTGCAGTGTGGGACATGGGTCACGGGCAGGTTTAAACTGGTGTCAATGGTGGAGTCTCTGTCACCTGACATCTTTAACCCACAGTTTGAGGGTGTCAATGACTCAGCCAGAGGTTCGGGGTTTGTTACAGGAATGGGTGGGTGAGATTCTGTGGCCTGCGATGTGCAGGGGGTCAGACTAGATGATCACAATGGTCCCTTCTGGCCTTTGTGTCTATGAGCAGGGGGGCTGGGAGCCAGGACTCCTGGGTTCTCTCCCCAGCTCTGGGAGGGGAGTGGGATCTAATGGATAGAGCCAGAGGGGCGGGTCTGGGGGCCAGGACCCTTGGCCTAATCTCAGATACATCATTTGTGCTTTCTACCGCAGAGGAATGAGGCCCAAGTGACCAAATGGCTCCAGGCTGGAGGGGAATTGGGTTGGCTGGTTGGTTTGGGGGGGGCAGGGTTCCAGCATGGGGAGACAGGCTGGGGGGGGGCACAGTAAGCTATGGGGCGGTTCCCCTCCATGGGGCGCTGGCTCTGCTGCAGGGGCCTGTCTGTTGCAATGGCTGGTTGCCCCAGCAGGGACGCGGGGCCCTGCCAGCAGCCCGAGCTCTGTGTGCCCTGGGCTCTGCGCTCTCCTTGCCCAGGGGACAGGTGACGCGGGGCCCTTCTCCCTCCCCACTGGCCCCGCCACGGGGCTGCCTGGCCTGGGGGAACCGCCCAGCCAGGGCCACTTCTCCTCCGAGCCCTGAAACCTGCCAGCTTCTCCCTTTCACTTCCCCCAAGGCTGGACTCTGCCCAGCGCGGGACTGCAGGGGTTCATCAAGGAGAAACAAACAGAAGTTTCACACTGTAGCCTGGCCAGTCACAAAACTCATTTTCAAAGCTTCTCTGATGCGCACCGCGCCCTGCTGTGCTCTTCTAACCGCCCTGGTGTCTGGCTGCGCATAATCAGCGGCCAGGAGATTTGCCTCAACCTCCCACCCCACCATAAATGTCTCCCCCTTACTCTCACAGATATTGTGGAGCGCACAGCAAGCAGCAATAACAATGGGGATATTCTTTTCGCTGAGGTCTGAGCGAGTCAGTAAGCTGCGCCAGCGCGCTTTTAAACATCCAAATGCACATTCCACCACCATTCGGCACTTGCTCAGCCTGTAGTTGAACAGGTCCTGACTACTGTCCAGGCTGCCTGTGTACGGCTTCATGAGCCATGGCATTAAGGGGTAGGCTGGGTCCCCAAGGATAACAATAGGCATTTCAAAATCCCCAACGGTTATTTTCTGGTCTGGGAAGAAAGTCCCTTCCTCCAGCTTTCGAAACAGACCAGAGTGCCTGAAGACGCGAGCATCATGTACCTTTCCCGGCCATCCCACATTGCTGTTGGTGAAACGTCCCTTGTGATCCACCAGGGCTTGCAGCAGCATTGAAAAGTACCCCTTGCGGTTTATGTACTCGGTGGCTTGGTGCTCCGGTGCCAAGATAGGGATATGGGTTCCGTCTATCGCTCCACCACAGTTTGGGAATCCCATTGCAGCAAAGCCATCCACTATGGCCTGCATGTTTCCCAGAGTCACTACCCTTGATATCACCAGGTCTTTCATTGCCCTGGCAACTTGGATCACAGCAGCCCCCACAGTAGATTTGCCCACTCCAAATTGATTCCCGACTGACCGGTAGCTGTCTGGCGTTGCAAGCTTCCACAGGGCTATCGCCACTCGCTTCTCAACTGTGAGGGCTGCTCTCATCCTGGTATTCCGGCGCTTCAGGGCAGGGGAAAGCAAGTCACAAAGTTCCAGGAAAGTGCCCTTACGCATGCGAAAGTTTCGCAGCCACTGGGAATCGTCCCACACCTGCAGCACGATGCAGTCCCACCAGTCTGTGCTTGTTTCCCGGGCCCAGAATTGGCGTTCCACGGCATGAACCTGCCCCAGTAACACCATGATTTGCACATTGCTGGGGCCTGTGCCTTGTGAGAGGTCTATGTCCATATCAATTTCCTCATCACTCTCGTCGCCGCGCTGCAATCGCCTCCTCGGCTGGTCCGGGTTTTGCTTTGACATGTCCTGGCTCTGCATATACTCCAGGACAATGCGCATGGAGTTCATAGTGCTCATAATTGCCGCGGTGATCTGAGCGGGCTCCATGATCCCAGTGCTAGCTATGGCGTCTGGTCTGAAAAAAGGCGCGAAACTAGTATCTGAAGGACCAGGGGAAGGAGGGAGGGAGGGAGGGAGGGGCGAGTGACGACATGGCGTACAGGTACAGGGAATTAAAATCAACAAAGGTGGCTGTGCATCAGGGAGAAACACAAACAACTGTCACACAGAATGGCCCCCCAAAGATTGAACTGAAAACCCTGGGTTTAGCAGGCCATTGATTTCACGGAGGGAGGGGGAAGCAAATGAATACAGAACAAATCTATTTTTTACATCTTAAGCTGGCGGACGACGGTGCAGCATGACTGATAGCCCTCGGCATCTTCTGGGTGCTTGGCAGCAAATACTGGATGCTTGGCAGTTAGTGTACTAAGACTGATAGCCATCATCGTCAAGACGGTTCAATAGGACTGAGCATGTCTGCCCAGGTGCCTCTGATCAAACCGCAATATGACGACGACAGATATCAATCTTAATACACCATCTACTGCCAAAAGGCAAGGGGCTGCTGCTGTGTAGCAATGCAGCCCCACGTCTGCTAGCCCCACGTCTGCCAGCACCCAGATCGCCCTCGGCATCTTCTGGGTGCTTAGCAGAAAATACTGGGCGCTTGGCAGAAAATGGCATACTACGACTGATAGCCATCTGTGACGATGCGGTTCTGGCGAGACCCAACGGAGAGCGCCAATTCAGGACAAATTGCTAAAACAGGGCAGTTACAGCCGAAGGCTGGGGTTTTTCCACCTCTAAGGCAAACCAAACTAGCCAGACTAAGAGGACTTTGGTTTCACCCCACTGGCTAACCACAAGTCATACAAACAATTCCCTTAGACACTCCAGTTTCCCAGTATCACCACCAGTGCCACTCGTTATGGGGACAAATGGTTATGAAAACCAATATCCCAATATACACAAAAAAGGTTCTCTCGATCCCAAAGGACCAAGCCCCAGACCCAGGTCAATATACAACTCAGATCTTTCCCACAAATCACGCTGTTGCCAATCCTTTAGAATCTAAAATCTAAAGGTTTATTCATAAAAGGAAAAAGATAGAGATGAGAGTTAGAATTGGTTAAATGGAATCAATTACATACAGTAATGGCAAAGTTCTTGGTTCAGGCTTGCAGCAGCGATAGAATAAACTGCAGGTTCAAATCAAGTCTCTGGAACATCCCCAGCTGGGATGGGTCCTCAGTCCTTTGTTCAAAGCTTCAGCTTGTAGCAAAGTCCCTCCAGAGGTATGAAGCAGGATTGAAGACAAGATGGAGATGAGGCACCAGCCTTATATAGTCTTTTCCAGGTGTAAGAACACCTCTTTGTCCTTTCTGTGGAAAATTACAGCCAAATGGAGTCTGGAGTCACATGGGCCAGTCCCTGCATACTTTGCTGAGTCTCAAAGCATATTTGCCTTCTCTCAATGGGTCCATTGTATAGCTGATGGTCCTTAATGGGCCATCAAGCAGGCTAGGTAGAGCTAACACCAGTTTGTCTGGGATGTCACCCAGCAGCATAGCATAAGTTTGAAATACAGACAGTATAGAGCCAATATTCATAACTTCAACTACAAGATTGATACACACATATAGACAGCATAATCATAACCAGTAAACCATAACCTTGTCTAAGACACCCCATTTGACCCCCTTTATACAAGATTTGGGTGCCACTACAGGACCTTGGTTGCAACAATGATCTATATGGTCCCAGATTATATCAATAACATCACACCATCATCATGAAGACAACAGAATATGACTGGGGAGATGGGGGACATACAGAGTTCCAGCCATTGCTGTACAACAACAGTTACCAGTCGTAATACACCATTTACTGCCAAAAGGCAAAGGGCTGGTGCAATGCAGCCCCATGTCTACCAGCCCCCAGATCACCGATGAAGACTACCAGTCATGCTATACTGTCTACCGCCAAAAGGCAGTTAGCTGCTGGTGCTGTGTAGCAATGCAGTCCCACGTCTGCCGGCACCCAGATGACATATGGTGACGGTGAGCTGAGCTGAGCGGGCTCCATGCTTGGCGTGGTATGTTGTCTGCACAGGTAACCCAGGTAAAAAGGCGCGAATCTATTGTCTGCCGTTGCTGTGACGGAGGGGGAGGGGCCTGACGACATGTACCCAGAACCCCCCGCGGCACTGTTTTGCATCATTCGGGCATTGGGATCTCAACCCAGAATTCCAATGGGCGGCGGAGACTGCGGGAACTGTGGGATAGCTACCCATAGTGCAATGCTCCAGAAGTCGACGCTAGCCTCGGTACCGTGGACGCGGTACGCCGACTTAATGCACTTAGAGCATTTTATGTGGGGACACACACAATCGGCTGTATACAACCGATTTCTATAAAACCGGCTTCTATTAATTCGACCTAATTTCGTAGTGTAGACATACCCCTAGATTTGAAGAAGTTGAGGCTCATTAGACCCCATTAATGTCCTAATGTCAATGTCCCTGATTGTGGGGTGTCTGTGAAGAGTTGTGGTTATTCCAACAAAACCGCCGCCCAGAATATTACAGCCGGCCAGCAGGGATGTGTGTAAGGAGAGAGACATCCACTAGGGGGCAGCATGGGCTAGAGCAGGGGTGGGGGTGGCTGGGAGCCAGGGCTGTGCACGGGGGTAAATCCCCCCCCCCCCCTGGGTCTCCGCTCCCAGCTGTAATGTGGGGGGGCCGATCCCACCTTTGTCCTGTTCTCAGGCTCCTGCGGACAGAGCCCCTGGGTCTGGGCAGCGCCTTTATGCTAAACCTGGACAGTCACGTGGTGTCCCTGTGAGTCCCCAGCCCTGTGGGTCGCCCGCGCGCCATACGCCTGGGACCGGGGGTTTCTACCCGGCAGCGTCCAGTGCTCTGCGCCTGCGCAGTCGCTCGCCTGGTGCAACGACCGAACCCGTGACCCCCTCCTCCATTGCTGAGCAAAGGATGGGAGCAGCTGGCTCCCGGCTCTCTCCAGGCAGAGGGTGTGGGGCAGGGTCCTGTGTTGGCGACACGGCTCTGTGGGGTGGGGCAGCACTGGAAGAGATGGACCCCTCTGTGCCACACGTGTCCCCTGGGTGGGAAAGGGGGAGTGACCCCCACCCTGTCCTCCTGGGAATTACGCTCCTATCCCTTTATCCTTGGCATCTGAGAGTGTCCCCACAGCCTGGGGAATCCCCCACACAGGGCCTCCTGCCCATGAGGGATGAGCTGACAGCGACATGACCCTGACGGGTCAGCTCAGGGCATTCTGACAGGGAGACCCCCCTGGCATCTGGCCCCCCAGGGAATTGTCAGAGCTAGTCCCCTGGCAAAGACCGCTTGCCCTGGAGTTGAGTAGTTGCTTAGGGAGGGGTGACTCTCCCAAGCGTTATGGGAACATCTCTCTGCTGTTGAGAGCATGAGGCCCCTGTTGCTGCTGTGATACTGTCTGCAGCTGTCACAGCTCCTGACTCCCAGGGGCCAGCCCTCCACCTTTTATCAGCCTGTCCACAGGCCCTGTCTGGAGACACAGCGTGGGGGAGGGGGATCTCAGTATCCCAGGATTACTCCCTGACTTCTGGCTGGTTGCCAGGAACAGGATACCCAGGTTCTTACAGTGCCTGCTCGTGTCCATTCCATTCCAGGTGTGCGCCCTCATGTGCGGTGGTTGGAGATTTCTGCCCTAGCGGTGCCCGTCGGGCCGGCCGTGGGGCCCTCTGGAGTGCTCCTGCCGCAGCACATCAGGCACCGCCGGCCCTGCTCAGCTCCTTCTTCGCGCCCGGGCTCAGTCGGAGCCGCCGCTCGCTGGGCAGGAGCCAGCGATTTCCCCTCTTTGAACGTTGTGCCCCAGGGCTCTGGCCGTAGTGTGCAGGTAGCTGTGTGAAGCAGTTGTTAGCATTAGTGGTCAGCGTCCCAGTGGGGACTGGGCCCCAGGCGCCCGGGTTCTAGCCCTGCTCAGACTGCAGCAGGCCCGTGCCTGTGCGTGACCCCACAGCTGCTGTCTCAGTGCTCGGGGGAATCACACGCTAAGCAGTGGTGCCGGTTCTGCAAAATCTCTCAGCCCCGCACCCAAAAGGAGCGAGACTTTTGCCTCCGGGCTCCCCTGATCCAGCCTGCCCTCCGCCCGGCTTCCGAGCCGCCCAGGCAGGTCACACCCTGCGCCTCGGCCTCCGTACGCAGCACACGGCTCCTCCCGGCACCGTTCGCCATGGCTGATGCCAAAAAAGAGAACCAGACAGCGCAGCTTCCCGGCACCGAGCAGAGAGACCCCAGGGGTCATTGGCCAGGGGCTCTGGCTGCCAGGCTACAGTGGAGCCACACGATCGTGCCTCCCCGGTTGGGGCCCCCAGCTCCCGCAAAGGACCGTCACTGACTCCTGGGAGGAATATGGGACCCACACGCCTGCCGGCACCGTCGTCCTCCCTGGCTCCCCAGGCACAGAGAGAGCAGAGTCTCCACCTGCTCCAATGACAGCTCTGGTGCCGCAGGACTCGGCTGAGGTTCCCCAAGAGGGCAAGCCAGCCTCTAAGACCCGCCCCCCAAGGTGCAGGGGAACCCGCCGGTCACCGGAGAAGAGCCAACGATCCTCTCCATTGCGCCGAGGATCCCGGGACAGGTCCAAGGCTCCCTATTGGTCACCCAGACGAGCGTCAAGATCCCCTCAGCGTTACTCACCTGTATGGGGGCGACATTCCCCACACTATTCCCGGCACCGGTCATCCTTCAACGTCAGCCCTGATCGCCACCTGCGGCAGTGGGAGTGTGTCCCCCTCGGCACCCGTCTCCCTGGGACTGACACCTGGTCTCCCACGTCTGGTCATCGGTCGCCAGGAGCCACAACCACTGAACAAACCCCGGCGCGGACAGCCCCTCCCTGGTTGGCGGGAGGGGATTCCTCTGCATGGAGGCCAGTTCAGCCCATTGCCCAGGGCCCACCGGCGAGATCGGGCACCAGAGCCCACACTGTCGTCTGTGGCATCGCAGTGGGTTTATTGGCGCGCGTGGGGTGTCCCAGTCGTGACGATGCCCCTTCGCAGCTCTTCTGTCGCTGCATCGGACACTGGTCGGCAACACCGGGCTCGGGGTCGAGGGCCCATTTGGAGTCGGGGTGGAAGAGCCTGTACCCACCCCAAGCCTCCCTCTCCGGCGGTGGTCACACCCCCGGTACCCCCTCTAGTGATCCAATCTTCCTCAGCGTCTCCGGATGAGGCGGTCGCAGGGCCTTGGAGGGCTACCTCGCCGGACAGCTTCAGGGAACGTCAGGCCCCACTTCGGCGTGTGGCTGAGAATGTGGGGCTGGAGGTGCAGGGGATGTTCGGAGCAGGAGGAGGAAACCCACTTCAGTGTCCTCTCGGCCTCTGCGCCCACCCGGGTCGCCCGACCCCTGCACGAAGGGGTTCTCGAGATCACTACGGCCCTATGGCAAACCCCCTCTTCCATTCCTCCCACTCCCAAAAGAGCCGGAAAGAAGTGCTTTGTTCTGGCCAAAGGGTTTGAATACCTTTATACCCACCCACCCCCGGGCTCGCTGGTTGTCTGTGGCCAACGAGAAGGACAAGCAGAGTCACCCTTCCTCAACTCCAAGAACAAAGAGGCCAAAAGGATCGATCTCTTTGGGAGAAAAATTTATTCAACTGCCAGTTTACAATTTCGGGCGTTGAATCGTCAGGCCGTGTTGGGCAGATATAACTTTAATCTCTGTTTCAGAGTAGCAGCCGTGTTAGTCTGTATCCGCAAAAAGAACAGGAGTACTTGTGGCACCTTAGAGACTAACAAATTTATTAGAGCATAAGCTTTCGTGGGCTATAGCTCACTTCTTCGGGCTGTAGCCCACGAAAGCTTATGCTCTAATAAATTTGTTAGTCTCTAAGGTGCCACAAGTACTCCTGTTCTTTTTAATCTCTGTGACAGTCTCAGAAAGTTCCCGGAATCCCTCCCGCGGGGTCTGGCCCGGGGTCGGCACGCTGGTGGAGGAGAGCACCGCGGCGCCAGGTGCTCCCTGCAAATGGCCTGGGACGCAGGGACTCGGCGGCTCCAGTGGTCGCGCTGGCGGTGGTGTGACTCACAGATCGTGCCCACTCTTGGCCCCGTGCGGTCCATGGGGGATGCCCCTTTCAGTGTGACAGCCCCTCTCTCTCGGCGTCAGGCCACTCCATCTCCTGGAGCTGCACCTCTCTGAGCCTTAGTGCGTCTGTCTCTCGCTGTGGGCCCCCTCAGGGAGTCCACTCGCTCTGGACCCCCCGGGCCTCCACCCCCGAAGGGGTTGATGCCACCCTGTTCTCTAGACCGGAGTGACTCTCAGCCAGCGTCACACAGGAGGGTTTATAGAGAGGTGAACACAGCACAGGAAACTCTCAGGGCCTCCGGCCTGGCCTCCCTCAGACCAGCACATCCCAGTCTCTCTGCATCCAGGTGGGCTCTGCCTGCTCCCCCCTCCAGTCCAGAGCCCCCCTGCTTCCCAGCTGGGCATCTGAGATCCCCGGCCCCAGGCCCCGCCTCTGTTCATTGTCTTCTCTCGAGGGAAACAGGGTCGTAAACCGGGGCCTCCTCTCCTCGTTTCTGTCCTCTGGCTGGAACCGGCTGGTTAGGTCACTGGGTCCTCACTCTGCAGCCCATTGTCCTCCCACTGGCCAGAACCGGCTGCGTCTCCTCAGCTGGGCCTCTGGGTCACCAGGTCGCCAGGTCACCGGTCGCTGGGGTATCCATCCTCCCGGTCATTGGCTGGGTCCCCAAGTCCTCTCTCTGGTCCTCTGCAAAACAAACTCCCTCTCCCCTCACCTCCTTAAACCAGTAACACCCAGGGAAACTGAGTCCCACCCCCTCTGCATGCAAACCATTGAAACTCCACCGAAAACAAGAAACCCCCCTACTTCGTCACATGGTGGTTCTTCAATGCAGCTCCTGGCTCCAAACAGCGGGTCTCTCCCAGGAGATGCAGACCTGACCTCCATTCAGCACCTTCCTTCCGACAGGGTTGGCCTCTTCTCCGAGCAGACGGACACCAGGCTGCCCGGGTTGAAGGACACTAGGGCCCCCCTTCGCTCATAGGGCACATGCTGCTGTCTGCTCGTCAGCACTTCCGGCCGCCCCCGCCGCCAAGGCCCTGGCAGCCCCGTCAGGGCTCTGCGAGAAGGGGGGACACTAGTTTTACTCACCAACGTCCTTCCTCCTCCTGCTCGCCAGCCAGGCCTGGGCCGGCCAAACACCCCGGGGGCCAGGAGCGACCGTTGTGAGGGTGTGCTCGAGAGCAACGCCCCAGATCCTCCCCGTCTCTTCCTCGACCGTCTCCACCCCTTCCACTCGGCCTGGTCGCGGGTCACCTCGGACCGCTGGGGCCTGGACAGAGTGGCTCGGGGCTATACCCTGCAATTCCTGGTCACCCCTCCCTCCCCCCCCTTCCCTGTCCCTCTTCAGGGACCCTTCTCACAAGCAACTCCTCGGGCAGGGGGTCGACAAGCTCCTGCGCCTGGGGGCCGTGGGGGAGGCTCCTCGGGACACGGGACACAGAGGATTCTACTCCTGCTACTTCCTAATCCCGAGGGCCAAGTGGGGCCTCAGACCCACCCTGGACCTGCATCGCCTCAGGTCTCTCAAGAAGTTGAAGTTCCGCATGGTCTCCCCGGCCTCCGTTATCCCCTCCCTGGATCCAGGGACTGGGACGCCGGACAGACGATTCCTTTCATATTTCTATCTTCCCGGGGCACAGGCGTTTCATAGTCAGGGCCGGCTCCAGGGTTTTGGCTGCCCCAAGCAGCCAAAACAAAACAAAAAAAAAGCCGTGATCGCGATCTGCGGCGGCAATTCGGCGGGAGGTCCTTCGCTCCGAGCGGGAGTGAGGGACCGTCCGCCAAATTGCCGCCGAATACCTGGACGTGCCGCCCCTCTCCGGAGCAGCCGCCCCAAGCACCTGCTTGCCAGGCTGGTGCCTGGAGCCGGCCCTGTTCATAGTGGCCGGGCGCCACTTCCCGTTCACGGCGCTGCCCTTGGCCTGTCCTCGGCCCCAGGGTGATCACGAAGTGCCTGGCACCAGCGGCAGCTCACCTGAGATGTCGAGGGGTCCAGATCTTCCTGTATCCTCACGGGCAGGTCTCCGGAGCCTCGATGTCCCTTCCACCTGCCACGACTTGGGCCTGTTAATAAACACAGAAATGTCCAGGTTAACATCGGCCTAGCGCATTGAGTTCATTGGCGCGGTTCTCCACCCCACGCGGGCCAGGGCCTGCCTTCCGGAAGATCTTCCAGGCCATGTCGGGCCTGATCCCCTACGTGAGGAGCCACCCGCTCTCCATGGCCCACACCCGCTAGCGATTGCCTGCACGGACGTGGTCAGCCGTGCTCGACTTCACCTGTGGTCCCTGTGAGCGTGGCTGGCCGTGGTCTGTATCCCCAGCAGGCAGGGCCTGGGCCGAGTGGTCACGGGGCCGAGCCACGTCCTTTCGGCCCTGGGCTGGTGGCTGGATCCCAAGTCGGTGCTGCAGGGAGCTCCCTTCGCGACCCCGTCCCCGTCGCTCCCCCTGGTCGCAGACGCGTCCGATCCGGGCTGGGGAGCCCAGCTGGGCGAGCTCATCACCCAGGGCCGGTGGTTGTAACACGACCTGGCCCTTTATATCAACGTCCGGGAGCTCAGAGCGGTTCCCCTGGACTGCCCGGTGTTCTCGCCCCAGCGGAAGGGCCGGGGGGTGCAGGGCCTGACGGACAGTACAGCCATGATGTGTTACATCAACAGGCAGGGCAGGGCCAGGGCTTCGGCCCGGTGTCGGAGGTGCTCAGCCATTCACCTGGTAGCCGCCCACCTGCCCGGCACCAGGAATGTCCTGGCGGATCCCCTCAGCAGGGCCCTCTCGTCTCCCTACGAGTGGTCGCTCCATCCGGAGGTGTCGGCCTCGTCTCCCGCAGGTGGGGACTCCCCGGCTGGACCCGTCCGCGTCCCGGCAGAAGAGGAAGTGCCCCGGGTTCTGGTCTCTGCAGGGCAGGGACAAGGACTCCCTGTCGGACGCCTTCCTGATCCCGTGCTCAGGGACGCTGACGTTCGCCTTCCCGCCAGTGCCGCTGCTCCACAGGGTCCTGCTACAGGTGAAGCAAGACAAAGCGACTGTCTCCCCATAGCCCCGGCGTGGCCTCGCCAGCACTGGTCTGTCAGCGGCCAGCCCCCTGCAGCTGCCTCTTCGGCCGGACCGGCTGTCCCAAAGCCCCGGGAACCGGCTGCACCGAACCTGGCGGCGCTGCCTGGCAGCCCGGCTGCTGCATGGCTGAGCCGGGACGAACGGGCGTCTCTCCGCTGGTGCCAGCAGGCCCTGCCGGGCAGCAGGAAACCTTCCACCAGGGCTGCCTACGCGGGAAAGGGAAGCGGTTCACGTGCTGGGCCTCGGACCGACACGTTCAGGCTGAAGAGGCCTCGTTGCAGGACATCCTAGGATATTTGCTGCACCTTAAACTCCAGGGCCGGTCGCTGTCTTCGGTCACGGTCCACCTGTCGGCCATTTCGGCGTTCCACCCTCCGTTTCACGGCAGTTTGGTCTTCGCCCGTCCCAGCATGGCGCGGTTCCTGAAAGGTCTGGAGCGCCTTTACCCGCACGTCCAGGAGCTGGTCCCCCCCATGGGACCTGAATCTGGTGCTGTCGAGGCTCATGGGTCCCCCCTTTGAACCCTTGGCTTCCTGCTCCCTCCTGCTTCTCTCCTGGAAGGTCTCCTTGGTTGCTATAACCTCGGCCTGCAGGGTGTCCGAGAGCCGGGTGCTCACCTCGGAGCCACCTTCTCCGGTCTTCTATATTGACACGGTCCAGCTGCGTCTGCACCCGGCCTTTCTGACCAAGGTCGTCTCCCAGTTCCATACTGGTCAGGACATTTACTTACCGGTCCTCTGTCCAAAGCCTCATGCAATGGAGGAGGAATGCAGGCAGCATCCCTGGACGTCAGACTGGGGCTGGCCTTGGACATGGATAGAACGAAGCCGCTCTGTGAGTCAACGCAGTTGTTTGTTGCTGTTGCGGACAGGATGGAGGGTTTCCCAGCGTCTACCCAGAGAGTCTCGTCCTGGATCACGGCCTCCATCCCCTACGGTTATGCGCTGGCAAAGATCCCCCGCCGGCGATCGTGACGGCTCACTCAGCTAGGGCGCAGGGGCCTATCCAAGAAACCTGTTGGGTTGCTACCTGGTCATTCGTCCTCACGATCGCTTTGCACTACGCGCTGACCCAGCGAGCTCAAGATGACGCCTGTTTCGGCAGAGCAATGCGCCAATCGGTAAGACTGTGAACTCCGAGCCCTCCTCCGTGGAGTCTGGTTGTGAGTCCCCTAGAATGGAATTGACATGAGCAAGCGCTCGAAGAAAAACTGGTTCCCTACCTCTTGTAAGTGTTGTTCTTTGAGGGGTGTCGCTCACATCCCTTCCTTTACCCGCTCCCCTACCCCTCTGTCGGAGCAGCCGGCGAGAAGGAACCGAGCGGGCGCAGGGCCGGCAGAGCCTGATATACCAGCGCATGAGCATGGGGCTCCAGAGGGCACCACAGCCGGCCCTGGGGATACTGCTAAGACAGAAATCTCTGCTAACAGTGCACGTGGGCACACACCTAGAATGGAGGGGACATGAGCAGCATGTCTGAAAGAACTCATAGACTCATAGACTTTAAGGTCAGAAGGGACCATTATGGTCATCTAGTCTGACCTCCCGCATGATGCAGGCCACAAAAGCTGACCCCCCCACTTTCCCTTAACTCAGCTGTTGAAGTCTCCAGATCGTGATCTAAAGACTTCAAGTCGCAGAGAATCCTCCAGCTTGCGACCCCTGCCCTATGCTGCGGAGGAAGGCGAAAAACCTCCAGGGCCTCTGCCAATCTACCCTGGAGGAAAATTCCTTCCCGACCCCAAATATGGCGATCAGTAGAACCCCGAGCATACAGGCAAGATTCTCCAGCCGGACCCTCATTTTACCAGCGATGGTACGTTATTGCCTAATTGACTAAAATCACTTATCCCATCAAACCATTCCCTCCATAAACTTATCTAGCCTAATCCTGAAGCCAGACAGGTCTTCCGCCCCCACCGTTTCCCTCGGAAGGCTGTTCCAAAATTTCACCCCTCTGACGGTTAGAAACCTTCGTCTAATTTCAAGCCTAAACTTCCCCACGGCCAGTTTATATCCATTTGTTCTCGTGTCCACATTAGTGCTGAGCTGAAATAATTCCTCTCCCTCCCTGGTATTTATCCCTCTGATATATTTAAAGAGAGCAATCATATCTCCCCTCAGCCTTCTTTTGGTTAGGCTAAACAAACCGAGCTCCTCGAGTCTCCTTTCATAGGAAAGGTTTTCCATTCCTCGGATCATCCTAGTGGCCCTTCTCTGTACCCGTTCCAGTTTGAGTTCATCCTTTTTAAACATGGGAGACCAGAACTGCACACAGTACTCCAAATGAGGTCTCACCAGCGCCTTGTATAACGGAAGCAGCACCTCCTTATCCCTACTAGAAATACCTCGCCTAATGCATCCCAAGACCGCATTAGCTTTTTTCACGGCCACGTCACATTGCCGACTCATAGTCATCCTGCGATCAACCAGGACTCCGAGGTCCTTCTCCTCCTCTGTCACTTCCAACCGATGCGTCCCCAGCTTATAACTAAAATTCTTGTTAGTCATCCCTAAATGCATCACCTTACACTTCTCACTATTAAATTTCATCCTATTACTATTACTCCAGTTTACCAGGTCATCCAAGTCTCCCTGCAGGATATCCCGATCCTTCTCCGAATTGGCTTTGTATCATCCGCAAACTTTATCAGCCCACTCCTACATTCGGTTCCGAGGTCAGTAATAAATAGATTAAATAAAATCGGACCCAAAACCGAACCTTGAGGAACTCCACTGGTAACCTCCCTCCAACCTGACAGTTCACCTTTCAGTACGACCCGCTGCAGTCTCCCCTTTAACCAGTTCTTTATCCACCTCTGGATTTTCCTATCGATCCCCATCTTTTCCAATTTAACCAATAATTCCTCATGCGGTACCGTATCAAACGCTTTACTGAAATCGAGGTATATTAGATCTACCGCATTTCCTTTATCTAAAAAATCTGTTACTTTCTCAAAGAAGGAGATCAGGTTGGTTTGGCACGATCTGCCTTTCGTAAAACCATGTTGTAATTTGTCCCAATTGCCATTGACCTCAAGGTCCTTAACCACTTTCTCCTTCAAAAATTTTTCCAAGACCTTGCATATTACAGATGTTAAACTAACAGGCCTGTAGTTACCCGGGTCACTTTTTTTCCCCTTCTTGAAAATAGGAACCACATTAGCTATTCTCCAGTCCAATGGTACCACCCCCGAGTTTACAGATTCATTAAAAATTATCTCTAACGGGCTTGCAATTTCTCACGCCAGTTCCTTTAATATTCTCGGATGAAGATCATCCGGTCCGCCCGATTTAGTCCCGTTAAGCTGTTCGAGTTTGGCTTCTACCTCGGATACTGTAATGTCAACCCCCCCTCCATTATTCCCCTCCGTTACGCTGCCTCTATTCCTAAACCCTTCATTAGCCTCATTAAAGACCGATGCAAAATATTCGTTTAGACATTGTGCCATGCCTAGATTATCCTTAATCTCCACTCCATCTACAGTCTTCAGCGGTCCCACTTCTTCTTTCTTTGTTTTCTTCCTATTTATATGGCTATAAAACCTCTTGCTATTGGTTTTAATTCCCCTCGCAAGGTCCAACGCTACACGGCTTTTGGCCTTTCTCACTCCATCTCTACATGCTCTGACCTCAATAAGGTAGGTTTCTTTGCTGATCCCTCCCCTCTTCCACTCTTTGTACGCTTTCTGTTTTTTCTTAATCACCCGTCTGAAACGCTCGCTCATCCAGCTCGGTCTAAATCTCCTGCCTACAAACCGTTTTCCCTTTCTCGGGATACAGGCCTCCGACAGCTCCTGCAACTTCAACTTGAAATAATCCCAGGCGCCTTCCGCCTTTAGATCCATAAATATGTTAGTCCATTCCACTTCCCTAACTAGTCGCCTTAATTTATTAAAGTTAGCCCTTTTGAAATTGTAAACCCTAGTCTCTGATTTAATTCTGTTAATCCTTCCATTAACTAGTTTAAACCGAATTAGCTCATGATCACTCGAGCCAAGGTTGTCCCCTACAACCATTTCCTCAACGAGGTCCTCACTACTCACCAAGACCAAATCTAAAATGGCATCCCCCCTCGTCGGTTCAGTAACTACTTGATGAAGGAATTCATCAGCTATCACGTCTAGGAAAATCTGAGCCCTATTATTGTTACTAGCATTTGTTCCCCAATCTATATCCGGGAAGTTAAAGTCTCCCATGATTACACAGTTCCTATTAGTATTTACTTCCCTAAAAACATTAAATAGTTCTCTGTCCATATCCAGGGTAGATCCCGGCGGTCTATAGCACACCCCAAGCACTATCCCAGGGGAGGCTCTAGTAGTTTTTTTACCCAATGTGAGTATTGCCCAGACAGACTCCGTCTTATCCATTCCATCACTTATTATTCTTTACAGTTTACCTCATTGTTGACATACAATGCTACTCCCCCACCTTTACCTTTGTTCCGGTCGTTCCTAAACAGCACATACCCTTCCATACCTGTACTCCAGTCATGACTACCGTTCCACCACGTTTCGGTTATTCCTACGATATCCGGTCTCATTTCTCGGACCAGGAGCTCCAATTCCTCCATTTTGTTACCTAGGCTTCTCGCATTGGTGTATAAACATCTTAATTTATGCCGTTTAGCCTCCCTCACATTAGTTATCTGATTTGGTATGGACACCGTACCGCCAGTATGACCTATTAGTCTAGTATCCATCCCCCCTGTCTTCCTTATGTCCAATCTCTTCCCCCCGGCTGTATCAGTTCTTGTCTCGTCACCCTCCTTCTCAATGTTGTAATTTGGCGTGGAGATTAACTGGACATCTCCCAAACGTCTCCCCTGAATTCCTAGTTTAAAGCCTCCCTCCCAGAAGTCTATTTCCTTCCCTACTTAGGTGAAGTCCATCCCGTGAGAATAGTTGTCTGTCCCCGAAAGCCTCCCAGTGGCCATACATCCCAAAGCCCTCCTTATAGCACCACTCCCTTAGCCAGCTATTTATCCTCACAATTCTGTCAGCCCTTTGCTGTCCTTCTCTAGGAACAGGCAGAATCCCACTGAAAATGATCTGAGCCTCGACTTCCTTAAGCGTCTTCCCCAGCCTGGCATAATCTCCCTTAATTCTCTCTAGCGAGAACCTAGTCGTGTCATTTGTTCCTACGTGAAGGATGATCAAGGGGTTCTTACCTGCTCCTTTTAGGACCCTTTTCAACTGCAGGTCCACATCCCGTATCTTAGCCCCCAGCAGACAGCACACCCTTCTGTTCTCTGGGTCCGCCCTGGTCACAGGCCTGTCTAACCTCCTCAGTAAGGAGTCCCCAATCACGTAAACCTGCCTTTGCCTGGTGACAGTGTGATCTACTAATCTATCCCCTGTTCCCTCTAGTCGCAACCCCTGTCTGTTCCTATTTTCCCTTATAGTCCCCCTTATGCCATCCTGTACTGTCCCGGGGCCCAGATTAGGTGCTGTCTCCATCAACTCCTCCTCTCTTTCTATGGGACTAGCCACTCTTCTCTTCTTCCTCACCCTTCCCCCTTCAGTTACCACCTGCTGCACCCCTTCCTCGTTTTCCAGACACCCAAACCTGTTCCTGAGCTCTATTTCCCCTTCACTGACCCTCCTTTTCCTTGGCCTGCTTCTCACGGTCACATGCTTCCACTGCCCTTGTTCTCCCCCCGGCATTCCCCCCTCACAGGCCTTAGCCCCTGCTTCCACCTGTACCCCTGAGCATTCCCCTTCAGCCACTCCTTGCCTTTGCTCCATTAGCTGCTCAAACCCCCTTCTAAACTCTACCAGGGTATCTACCTGCATCTGCAAACCTCGGATCTTTTCTTCCAGCAGCTCTATTAGGCGGCACTTCATGCAGACATACCTCTGGTCAGGCACCCCTGCTCGGACCATGTACATACCGCAGCTGTCCTTTGTTCAGTTTCCCGGGCAAAGGTGTCACCTGGCCTCCAACCCCCATCCTGGGTTCTCATGTTACATGCTCAGGTATCTTCCCTCAGGGAAAGTCTCCCATCCCCCAATGCAGACAGTCCCAGCAAACTCCCCTGCCACCTTCCCAGGTCAATACAACCACTCAGCATTCAAATAACACATCAAGAACAGTCCCACTTCGTCACAACCCCACCGGGTACCTGAGCAAGAAACTGCTGCCCCGGAAGCAGAACTATGCGGCCTCAGAGAAGAAATGCCCGGCCATGGTGCAGGCCCTTAAAAAGCTGCAGCTGTATCTATTTGGGTGGCACTTTACTGTGTATACTGACCACTCTCCTACGAAGTGGCGGCGTCAAATGCAAGGGGCTGATGCCGAGCTGCTGGGGACAGAGACACCTGTTCAGAGGGTGGCCAAGGTCAAGATGGGGGCTCTTAACCAAGAGAGCCCGAATTGCAGCCCTCCAAACTGGAGCGCTGGGAAAAGACCCAATCCCAGTTTAAACCCCAGGGGTATTGGCAGGGCCGGCTCTAACTTTTTTGCTGCCCCAAGCAGCAAAAAAAAGCGCCGCCCCCACCGAGCGCCGCGCCCCGCGCCGACCCCCCGCCGAGCACCGTGCCGCGCCGCCGGAAACCCCCCCAGCGCCGCGCCGCCAGAGCCCGCCCCCCCCCCGCCGAGCACCGCGGGAACCCCCCCCGAGCACCACGCCCCGCGCCGCCCCCCGGCCGAGCGCTGCACCGCCGGAGCGCCCCTCCCCCGCGGAATGCTGCGCCGCGCCGCACTGCCCCCCGCCACCACAAGATTGGCTGCCCCTTACCAGGCGCCGCCCCAAGCATGTGCTTGGTTGCCTGGTGCCTGGAGCCGGCCCTGGGTATTGGGTTGGCAAAAGGGCACGGGCCGCATAAATAGGGTTACCATATCTAACAAATAAAAAAAGAGGACCCTCCACGGGGCCCTGGCCCCGCCCATTTCCCACCCCCAGCCTCGCCCCAACTCCGCCCCTTCCCCGCCCCTTCCCCACCCCAACCCTGCCCTAACTCCGCCCCCTCCTCCCTCCCACTCCCAGCCACGCGAAAAGGGCTGCCCGAGCGCTACCGGCTTCACGGTTTGCCAGGCAGCCCCCAGACCCTGCGCCCCCGGTCGGCGCTTCCCCAGCGCAGCGGAGCCCGGGAGGGGAAGCGCCCAGCCGGCGGCGCAGGGTCCGGAGGCAAGGGGGCTGCCTGAAGCCCATAGTGCTCGGGTGGCTCAGCTCTTAAACAGAGCCGAAGAGTCAGGGGAGGAGCAGAGCAGCCGCGGGAGGGGAAGTGCCCGGCCGGCATTTTTCCCGGACATGTGCGGCTTTTTGGCAATTCCCCCCGGACGGGGGTTTGATTGCCGAAAAGCCGGACATGTCCGGGAAAAACCGGACGTATGGTAACCCTAGCATAAACCTTCCCACATGCAGCCTGCAAGCGCCATCAATCACCACAGACCCACGGGAGGGTGTGAAACTGGAAGGTCCTGGTGTAACTCCCACCAAGGAATGGGAGGGATGCTGGGGCATCCATGGGAACGTTGGTGGGTTCGAACTTCCCCAGGTCACTGGCTAAAGTGACCTCGCTCAGTTCAGTCTCGAAGGGGGGAGAGATGTGACGAAGTGGGACTGTTCTTAATGTTTCCTCTGAATACTGTGTGGGTGCCTCAGTTTCCCCTATGCATTTCTTAAGTTTCCAGTGTGCTTAAATGGCCGACACTCTGTCGCCCTGGCAACAAATGGCCGGGGCCCTTCGCCCCTGCAAGGAAATAGCTAAAGGTGAACAAAGAGATCAGGTGACCTCCTGGCCCGGGAAAGAGACAAAGGAACTCAGGAGAGAAGGAGGGGCTTTGTCAGTTTTGGAGCTAGCTTGGGACGGGGAGTGAGGGCAGACGGGGGTGTCTGGCTCGCTGGGCCCCAAAATGGACCCGGAGGAGGGGTCCCGTTCGCTGGACCTACAAGCTCTGTTTTAGACCATGTTCCTGTCGTCTAATAAACCTCTGTTTTACTGCCTGGCCCAGAGTCACGTCTGACTGCGAAGTGGGGGTGCAGGACCCTCTGGCTGCCCCAGGACCCCGCCTGGGCGGACTCGCTGTGGGAAGCGCACGGAGGGGCATATGCTGAATGCTCCACGGTCAGACCCAGGAGGTGAAGCCGTGTGAGCTTCTTGCCCTGAAGACGGTCTGCTCCATGGGAGAGGAGGCTCCCCAAAGTCCTGCCTGGCTTTGTGGGGAGCAGTTCCACAGCATCGCCCGGGGACTCCGTGACAGGTTCTGCCATGACCGCCATGTCCAGTTCGGAGTCACTGTGTCCCAGGGTTACAGCCCACCCCACCCCCATCCTGTGGGACCCACATCCTCGGTTCCTCGCTGTCCAGCCTGGCCCCTGGCTGTGTGAAAACACGTGTGAATGGGCCCAGTTCCCCGCGTGCCCCAGCTCGCTGTGTGTAACTGACCCGGCCCGGCATCACCACCCACTGCCCAGCCTCAGTGTCCCTGCAGACGCGCCCCATGGCGGGGTTACATCGTCTCTCGGCTCACCCAGCTACTGACTAGCCCTGGCCCCAGGGCCCGGCCCCCCCAGACCACACTGGAAACAGCCCCCCCCCCCACAGCCGCGCGCCCAGCCCCCTCCCCCAGCCACACACCCAGCCCCCTGGGACCTCCCCAGCTGGCAGCAGCCCAGGGCCTGTGTCTGGAGCTGCCTAAAGGGAACTGGGAACATTCCCACCAGCGACAGCTGTACGGCAGCAGCCAATGGGAACGTGCAGGAGGCTGGTCCAAGGCTCCAGTGGCCAATGGGAGAGCTTGGTTGGCTGGTGGCGTCATTGGCTGGTTGGAGCAGCCAATCGCTGCTGGTGGGAGCCGGGGGTTGTGGGGGTCTCCCAGCATGTGCCAGGGAAGGGGTGCGAGGAAGCTGGGCTGGGTCTCGGTCCCATGTTCGGGGGGGGAGGCGGGATCTGCCCTTTTCGTCACAGTGACCCCAGCCTGGGGGACGTCACCGCAGCACCTGGGCAGGCCAGTGTCTCTCTGCAGCTGCTCACCCTGCAGGCATAGGCGCTGACTCCGTGGGTGCTCCGGGGCTGGAGCACCCACGGAGAAAAATTGGTGGGTGCTCAGCACCCACCGGCAGCTCCCCGCCCCTCCCCCGCTCCAGCTTACCTCCATCTCCGGCTCCATCTCCTCTGCGAGCGCGTCGCCGCGTCCTGCTTCTCCCCTGTCCCTCCCAGCGCTTGTGTGGCGAAACAGCTGTTTCGCGGGGCAGGGAGGGAGGGGGGAGGAGGGGGAACGCAGCATGCTGGGGGAAGAGGCGGGGCCGGGGCAGGGATTTGGGGAAGGGATCCAGTAGGGGCAGGGAGGGGGCGGAGACTTTGGGGATGGGGTTGAAATGGGGGTGGGGCCAGGGGCGGGGGGGCACGAGCACCCCCGTGTGCTGGAGAAAGTTGGCACCTATGCCTGCAGAGTTCAGTCCCGGGGGAGTCTGGCTCATGAACCCTGCCTGTCTGCTGGCCTCCCAATCATAGGACGATATCAAAGCACTTCATGGACCATCCCTCAGCCCCAGAGCCCCCACCACCACCCCAGAAGGAGAACGACCACGTTTCAGACACGGAGAAACTGAGGCACAAAAAGCCTCACAGCTTGCAGCAAGTCAGTATCAGCAATGGGAACAGAACCCAGGAGTCCGGGCTCCCAGCCCCCTGCTCTAACCCACCAGCCCCCACTCCCCTCCCAGAGCCGGGGAGAGAACCCAGGAGTCCTGGCTCCCAGCCCCCCCTGCTCTTACCCACCAGCCCCCACTCCCCTCCCAGAGCCGGGGAGAGAACCCAGGAGTCCTGGCTCCCAGCCCCCCGCTCTAACCCACCAGCCCCCACTCCCCTCCTAGAGCTGGGGAGAGAACCCAGGAGTTCTGGCTCCCAGTCCCCCTGCTCTAACCCACCAGCCCCCACTCCCCTCCCAGAGCTGGGAGAGAGAACCCAGGAGTCCTGGCCCCTTCCTTAACCCTTCTACCAAACTCCCTTAACTTATAACCCGGTGCCCCTGGACAGACGGCGGCTGGGCTGGGATAACACAGGCTGCCGCGGGCACGGCCCAGACTGACCAGACTTTAAATCATTATTAAAAAACTCAGAAACGTCCCAAAACCCACTTTATTGCTGTTGGCAAAGCTGCAGAGCGAGATGGGGGCGCAGGGCTGTGACACAGACGGGACGCAGGGCTGGGGGGGCGGCCGGGCTGTGACACACCCGGGACGCAGGGCGGGGGGGGGGGGCGGGCTGTGACACACATGGGGCGCAGGGCGGGGGGGGCAGGGCTGTGACACACACGGGGCACAGGGCGGGGGCTGTACAGGGACTGGGCCCGTCCCACACAGACCCCCCGCTGGGCGCTGGGCTCAGCAGGGCTGGACCCTGGGGGAGCCGCACACGGGCGCGATGGGGCCTTTAGCCGGGCGCTGGGGCTGCCCCACCCCCAGCCATGGGCCCGATCCCGCCCCACAGGGACCCCATTGACCGGGAATGGCCGAATCTGGCCCAAAGCCTGCTGGGTAATGGTTGGAGGGGCGTTACCTGGGGTGACTGACAGCAGCCTCTGGCCAATAGGGGCCGGGCTCGGGGCCCAATCCAGCGCCCACTGGAGTCCAGAGAAACCTTCCCCATGACGGCAATGGGGTTTGGATCAGCCCCGTGGGCCCTGCTGCCCCCTGACAAGGGGCGACCCCCATTCCCAGCCCCATGGGGCAGCAGCCCTCCCCCCTGCTGCCCCCTGACGAGGGGCGACCCCCATTCCCAGCCCCATGGGCAGCAGCCCTCTCCCGGTATAGGTGACCCCCCCCCCCAGCCCAGAGTGGAGGCGGGGACAGCCCAAGGGGTCGGCTCCCCAGTGAGTCTCTAGCGGGTTGGGTGTCACGGTTACAGGGCCAGGGGGACCCTGCCCGGGTACAGCAGCTGGCACCGACGGGAGCGGAGCAGGGACGCTGGGGGCAGAGCTGGGGGGTATTGTGGGTCTCATGAAGGCATCTGGGGGATTCGGTGGCCCCGGCTCCTCCCCGCGTTTATCTGAAAGGCAAAGAGGGTCAGTTACCAGGAGCCCTGGGCCCCGACGCAAGACTAGCAGGGATCGGGGCTGCTCCCCAGGGAGTCTCCAATTGATGCAGGGGGTGCTGGGTGGGCTCAGGGGCTGTGGCTGGCTGGGGGGGCACAGCGGGTGGGCGTCTCCCCAGAGGGTGCTGGGTGGGGGAGGGTCTGTGGCTGACGGGGGGCAGAGCAGGTGGGGGGGTCTCCCCAGTGGGTGCTGGGTGGGCCCAGGGGCTGCGGGTGCAGCGGGTGCCCTCCCCAGGCAGCGGCTACTCACAAGGGGCCCCGCGGGTTGCGGGCGGCGTTCCTCTTCATGCCCTTGATGATGAGGATGGTGCCCGCGATGATGCCGATGATGCCCACGGCCAGGCCCAGGGCGCACACCAGGGTCTCTGTGGTCTCGGGGACGGGGGTGGGCACCTGGGCTTCTGGAGAGAGGGGGAGAGGGACAGGGCATGGAGTGACGGGGGGCTGTTCCCATCCCTCCCTCCCAGAGCCGGGACAGAACCCAGATGTCCTGGCTCCCCAGCCCCCCCCCGCTCTAACCCACTAGACCAGGGGTGGGCAAACTACGGCCCGCGGGCCACATCCGGCCCATGGGACTGTCCTGACCGGCCCTTAAGCTCCCAGGTGGGGAGGCTAGCCCCCGCCTTCCCCCCTCTCCCAGAGCCTCAGCGTGCCACGCCACCAGTGCTCTGGCCCGCTGCTCCTGGGCAGCGCTGCAGCAGCGTTTCTGGCTCCGGCAGGGCCTGAGCTCCTGCCACTCTGAGCAGCGTGGTAAGGGGTCTGTGCCGGTGGCTGGGGCCAGGGGGTTGGCTAAGGGGCAGGGAGTCCTGGTGGCAGTCAGAGGACAGGGAGTGGTTGGAGGGGGCGGAGGTTCTGGGGGGGCAATCAGGGGATGGGGAACGGGGGGGTTGGATAGGGCATGGGAGTCAGGGGGTCTGTCAGAGGTGGGGGGGTGGATAGGGGTTGGGGCAGTCAGAGGACAGGGAGAAGGGGGGGTTGGATAGGGGGTGGGGTCCTGAGGAGGCAATTAGGGTTGGGGGGGGTTTCAGGAGGGGGAGGTCAGGGGACAAGGAGCAGAGGGTGTTGGATGGGTTGGAGGTTCTGAGGGGGGCAGTCGGGGTGGGAAGTGGGAGGGGGCAGATAGGGGGCGGGGCCAGGCTGTTTGGGGGGCACAGCCTTCCCTACCTGGCCCGCCATACAATTTTGCAACCCCGATGTGGCCCTCGGGCCAAAAAGTTTGCCCACCGCTGCACTAGTCCTCACTCCCATTCCAGAGCCAGGATAGAACCCAGGCGTCCTGGCTCCCAGCCCTGTGCCCAGCGGGGTCCCCGAGCGCCCCGGCCTTACCCCAGTGCTTCGTGAAGGGCTCAGGCAGCCCCCCGTGCTCCACCCGGCAGTCGTAGAAGTCGCCCTGGCTGGGGAGGAAGGGCAGGTAGGAGAACTTGCGGAAGGCATAGTCCTGGCGGGGGTAGAAGTCGGTCTCGGAGACGCCCTCGGTCACCTCCTGCCCGTTCTTCAGCCACGTCACGCTGAGCGCAGGCGGGAAGAACTTGTCCACGAAGCAGATCAGGACGTTGGGCTCCCCCAGCTCCACGGGGCCTTCGGGGAACACGGTCACCTCAGGGGGCACTGGGGAGACAGGGGTTAGTGGGTCCCATTGCCCGACCCCCGAGCCAGCCAGTCCCTGCCCTGGGGCTGGATTGGAGCTAGCGGTCCCTAGAGCGGACAGGCCCCGTGCCCCATTCCCCGCCCCCCTGAGCCAGCCAGTCCCTGGTGCTCACGCTCCAGCTCAGGGGTCTCTCCCCAGGACTGTGGGGGTGTCACCGGGGCCGTCCCAGCTCCCTGCCCTGGCGGCTCATGGGGCACCAGGGGCAGGGGAGAGAATCCCTCAGGGGCAGGGCCTGGCGCTGGGCAGGGCCACGAACAGCCCTCGGCAAAGGAGCTGCCCTGGGCCCCCAGCCTGGAGGGTGAGAACTGCCCGGGCCCCCTGCCCTGCAGAGCCCTGGCCCGGTTGACTGGCTCCCCGGAGCCCTCCAGGGGCTGGGAGGGGAGCTGAGTAGGGACGCGCAGTCTCTAGTGGGGGCTGGTACTGGTGCTGTGTGAGGAGGAGAGGGTCCATTGGTGAGCAAGGTGGGGAAAGGGCCCCAGGTGGGATGTCTGGCAGGGAAGGTCTCCCCCTCCCCGTGCCGTACCGTTCTGGGCCTCAGTGTGGTTGGACCTCTTGATCAGGGTCTCCAGGTTGTTCTTGAGCACAGCCATGCCACCCAGGATGCCCTGCGCCTCGAAGCTGGTGAACTTGCTGAAGTCGGGCAGGCGCCAGACGGTCTCCTTTCTCTCCAGGTCCACGTAGAAGATCTCGTCCTGGTCGAACCCCTGCATGTACTCTCCGGATTCCTGCTGGGGCGGGTCCGTGCGCTCGTAGAACGCCATCTCAGAGATCACGTGGTCCACTGTGGGGAGACGGGCGTGTGACGAAGTGGGGGATTTTCTTGTGTTTTCCTTGGTTTTCCAATGGTTGCATGCAGAGGGGGTGGGACTCAGTTTCCCTGGGCGTTACTGGTTTAACGAGGTGAGGGGAGAGGGAGTTTGTTGTTACACAGGACCGGAGAGGGAACTTGGGACCCCAGCCAATGGCCTGGAGGACGGATACCCCAGTGACTGGTGACCTGGTGACCCAGCTCAAGAGTCGCAGCCGGTTCTGGCCAGTGGGAGGACAATGGGCTGTAAAGAGGGGACCCCAGTGACCTGACCACAGTATTCTTGCCGGCAAGTTAAAGAAGTATGGGCTGGATGAATGGACTGTAAGGTGGATAGAAAGCTGGCTAGATCGTCGGGCTCAACGGGTAGTGATCAATGGCTCCATGTCTAGTTGGCAGCCGGTATCAAGCAGGGTGCCCCAAGGGTCGGTCCTGGGGCCGGTTTTGTTCAATGTCTTCATTAATGATCTGGAGGATGGTGTGGACTGCACTCTCAGCAAGTTTGCAGATGACACTAAACTGGGAGGAGTGGTAGATACACTGGAGGGTAGGGATAGGATACAGAGGGACCTAAACAAATTAGAGGATTGGGCCAAAAGAAATCTGATGAGGTTCAACAAGGACAAATGCAGAGTCCTGCACTTAGGACAGAAGAATCCCATGCACTGTTACAGACTAGGGACCGAATGGCTAGGTAGCAGTTCTGCAGAAAAGGACCTAGGGGTTACAATGGATGAGAATCTGGATATGAGTCGACAGTGTGCCCTTGTTGCCAAGAAGGCTAACGGCATTTTGGGCTGTATAAGTAGGAACATTGCCAGCAGATCGAGGGATTTGATCGTTCCCCTCTATTCGACATTGGTGAGGCCTCATCTGGAGTACTGTGTCCAGTTTTGGGCCCCAGACTACAAGAAGGATGTGGAAAAATTGGAAAGAGTCCAGCGGAGGGCAACAAAAATGATCAGGGGGCTGGAGCACATGACTTATGAGGAGAGGCTGAGGGACCTGGGATTGTTTAGTCTGCAGAAGAGAAGAATGAGGGGGGATTTGATAGCTGCTTTCAACTACCTGAAAGGGGGTTCCAAAGAGGATGGATCTAGACTGTTCTCAGTGGTGGCAGATGACAGAACAAGGAGTAATGGTCTCAAGTTGCAGTGGGGGAGGTTTAGGTTGGATATTAGGAAACACTATCTCACTAGGAGGGTGGTGAAGCACTGGAATGGGTTACCTAGGGAGGTGGTGGAATCTCCTTCCTTGGAGGTTTTTAAGGCCCGGCTTGACAAAGCCCTGGCTGGGATGATTTAGTTGGGAATTGGTCCTGCTTTGAGCAGGGGGTTGGACTAGATACCTCCTGAGGTCCCTTCCAACCCTGATATTCTATGATTCTATGACCAGCCGGTTCCAGCCAGGGGGGCCAGAGGACAGAAGCGAGGAGAGGAGGCCCCGGTTTACGACCCTGTTTCCCTGGAGAGAAGACAATGGACAGAGACGGGGCTTGGGGCTGGTGATCTCAGATGCCCAGCTGGGAGCAGGGGGGCTCGGGGCTGGAGAGGGGGAGCAGGCAGAGCCCACCTGGATGCAGAGAGACTGGGGTGTGCTGGGCTGAGGGAGGCCAGGCCTGAGGCCCTGAGAGTTTCCTGTGCTGGGTTCAACTCTCAATAAACCCTCCTGTGTGACGCTGGCTGAGAGTCGCTCCAGGCTAGAGAACAGGGTGGCATCAACCCCTTCGGGGGGTGGAGGCCCCGGGGGGGCCAGAGCGAGGGGACTCCCTGAGGGGGCCCACGGCAGAGACAGACGTGCTAAGGCTCAGAGAGGTGCGGCTCCAGGAGGTGGAGGGGCCTGACCCCGAGAGCGAGTGGACCCCCGAGAAGGGCTGTCGCACTGAAAGGGGAACCCCCCATGGACCGCACGGGGCCAAGAGTGGGCACGATCTGTCAGTCCGTGACAACGTGGTGTCAGCAGTGGGATGGTTGGCGGATGCACCCTGTAGACGTTGGCTGCGGGCGCAGGCGCTTTGCAGTGAGTGGCTGCCAGCGATAGAACGAGGGTATTGAACGGAACCAGCCTGGAAATGGCCTAGAACCAGCTCCGTAAGAGCGACCTGGCACGTCTGTGCAGGGAGAGAGGGCTGAGCGTGGGGAGGCTCACTAAGGAGCGGCTGATTGCTCAGCTTGTAGAGAATGACTCATCTGAGGCGCAGGCTCCAGACCCCAGGGGGGCTCCCGGGGTGCCCGGAGAGCCGGGGAGTAGCTGTGGGGGCAGTCTGTGTAGCGACCAGGGAGTGAGTGGACTCCCTGAGGGGGCCCACGGCAGAGACAGACGTGCTAAGGCTCAGAGAGGTGCGGCTCCAGGAGGTGGAGGGGCCAGACCCTGAGAGAGAGTGGACCCCAGAGAACGGCGGTCGCACTGAAAGGGGCACCCCGCACGGGGCCAAGAGTGGGCACGATCTGGGAGTCCGGGTGCGGAAACTGGGGCTGGAGCTGAAAGCGAAGGAGCTGAAACTGGTGGAGCGGAGACCGGCGGACTGAGAGAGAGAACGAGCGGACCGTGCAGAACAGCAGAAGCATGAGTTGGAGATGGACGAGAGGCGGGCCAAGAGGGCCTGCCGCGGGGTAAGTGGCGAAGGGCCCCGAGACGCCAGTGTTGGGGGGAGTTTAGACACCAAACTGCTGCCCCAGTTCGAGGAGTAGGGGGATATTGATGCCACCTCACAGCCTTTGAGAACCAGATTGACCCCGCAGACAGGCTCCGCTGTCTGACCCCCCGGCTGGGTCCCAAAGCCATACAGGCGTTCAGCCAAATGGATGGTGTTGAGACGGGGGACTACGACCTGTTCAAACAGGCTTTGCTGCTGAAGTTTGAACTGACCCCCGAGGCGTACAGGAAACGAGTCCGGGGTGTACGCAAGACCCCAGGTGTCACCTACAAGGAGGTCGCCAACCTGCTGGGGGAATATCTCCGCAAGTGGGGGAAGGGCGCAGGGGCCACTACCGCAGAGGATGTGTATAACCTGGTGGGGTTGGAGCAGCTGTATGATATCTGCCCTCCGGACCTTAAAATGTGGCTAGTGGACCGGAAGCCCAAGGATCTGCGCAGTGCAGGGGCGCTGGCAGATGAGTTCGTGGACAGTAGATCGGGGGTAGGGAGGAGACCCACATCGGGGACTCAGAGGGGGAGTCACCCAGAGACCTCTCAAAGGTGGGACTCCAGGAAGCCTAACTCAGGGGTGCCCGGGAATGCCGGGGCGGGGAGACCCCCCTTGTGGGACTTGAGAGACCTGAAATGTAATTACTGTGGCCAAAAGGGGCACAAGGTGGCACAGTGCCTGAAGATGAAGGAAATGGCGGCCAAGCAGAACCCGCGGGGTGTTAACTGGGTGGAAGCCCACCGAGAGGGGGCACCACCGGGCTGCAGTCGAGAGGGCTGGGCCAGGGGGAGGGGACCGCCCGGAGCCAGAGCCAGCGAGGGATGCGGGACCTCCCAAAGCGGGGGGCTGAAGCACTGAGGGTAGGGCTCGACAGGGCTGGGCCGAAGCCTCCGTCCCAAGGTGGGGAAACTGAGGCACCACCAGACAGGGCTGTATCCTCCAACCCAGCAGCTGCATTCCAGAAGGAGCTGCAGGAGGATCCCTCCTTGGAGAAACTGAGGGCCCTGGGTGGCCACGGCGGTGCAGGGTCCCAGGGGGAGGACCGCCGGGAGCGATTCCGGTGGGAGAGGGGATTCCTGTACCAGGAATGGGCTGGTTCAGGGCAAACTGAACCTTGGAAAGTCAGGAGGCAGTTGGTGGTTCCCCAGAGGTACCACCAGAAACTGTTGTATTTGGCCCACGATATCCACCTTTCGGGGCATCAGGGCATCCGGCGCACCAGGCAGAGGCTGCTGCAGAACTTTTACTGGCCCGGGGTCTTTGATGTCTGACAGTATTGCAGGACCTGTGACTCCTGCCAGAGGGTGGGGAAGGCCAGGGAAGAGTGTAAAGCCCCGCTGAGACCTTTGCCTATCATAGAGGAGCCTTTCCAGGCGGTGGCCTTGTCCTCTATCGAGGCAGACACCGTGGCAGACGCGCTGCTGACCATCTTCAGCAGAGTGGGGTTCCCCAAGGAGGTCCTTACAGACCAGGGGTCTAACTTCATGTCGACCCTGCTCCAGTGCTTCTGGGAGAAGTGTGGGGTCTGACACACCTGGGCCTCAGCCTACCACCCTCAGTCCAACGGGCTAGTGGAGAGGTTCAATGGGACCCTAAAGAGGATGCTGAAAACCTTTATGGACCAGCATCCACAGGAGTGGGACAAGTATTTACCCCACCTTCTGTTCCCATACAGGGAAGTGCCCCAGGAATCCACAGGGTTCTCCCCGTTCGAGTTGCTGTATGGGAGGAGAGTGAGGGGTCCCCTGGACTTGATGAGAGCCGAGTGGGAGGGAAAGGCCTCTCCCGATGGGGAATCAGTGGTGGAGTATGTACTGACTTTCCGGGAAAAGCTCGTGGAGCTCATGGGCTTGGCTAGGGGGAACCTAGCAAGGGCCCAGAGGAAGCAGAAGGTCTGGTACGACCGCTCAGCCCGTGCCCGCTCATATGCTACCGGGGACCAGGTGATGCTCCTCATCCCCGTGAGGAAGAACAAGCTGCAAGCGGCCTGGGACGGCCCCTTCACGGTCAGCAGACAGGTAAACGAGGTGAACTATGTGGTGGAACTGTCCAACCGGGCTCACAGCCACCGGGTGTATCACGTCAACATGATGAAACCGTACTGGGACAGGGAGAAGTTGGTGCTGGCTGTGTGTGGGCAGTGGGAGGAGAAAGGAGAGGACTCCCTGGTGGGACTCCTCCCTGAGGCTGGGGCTAACCCCTCACTAGAATCAATTCCCCTCTCAGACCAGCTAACCCCTGCCCAGCAGGCAGAGATCAGAGCCATGCTGCATTCATACCGGCAGCTGTTCTCCAGCCGGCCTGGGCTCACTAACTTGGCTGTCCACCGGGTGGAGACGGGAACCAACCCTCCCATCAGGTGTTCCCCATTCAGGGTCACTGGGAAAACAGCCCAGGACCTGGAGAGAGAGGTCGGGGACATGCTGGCTTTAGGGGTGATCCAGCCGTCCGCCAGTCCCTGGGCCTCGCCCGTGGTGCTGGTCCCCAAGAAGGACGGGTCGATCCGGTTCTGTGTGGACTATCGGAAGCTCAATGCCATTACCGTGTCCGACGCCTACCCCATGCCCAGGACTGATGAAATCTTAGACAAGTTGGGGGGTGCCCGGTACCTCACTACCCTGGATCTTACCAAAGGCTACTGGCAGGTGCCTTTGGACCCGGAGGCCAGGGCGAAGTCTGCCTTCACCACACCAATAGGGCTCTTCGAGTTCCTGGTCCTGCCCAGGGTCTCCCATCTAAGCAGTGACCAGACCTCTAGCCATGTAGCTTGTGAAGGCAGACATGACCCCAGCCCAAAGCGGCTCGTGGGGGGAGCTGGGGGCTGTGGCTGCAGGACATTTCATTCTCCCGTCTGTGCGTGGGGCTCGTTCCATGTCCCGGCGTCGCCCTGACCTGGTTCTGGGGGCGATTTCAGTCCCTGGCCCCCGACACTCACTCCCCAGGGCCAGTCACTGGGAGACCTGGGAACTCCCCAGCCAGAGACATTAAAGCTGCGCTGGGGGGTCAGACACACTCTGGGGGGGGAGGGGTCTGGCTGGGGGCTGAGGCTGGGATTGCCCAGGGCCCAAGGGAGTTGGGCACCTACATCCTAGGACAATGGTGTGCAAACAGGGGGGGACACACAAATATTTGGGGGGGGGTGCAAAGAAACTTCCACATTTCACCCTTTAAAAACCAAACATACACATCAAAGCACAGGCTGGCTATTTTCAACATTTGCTAAGTTTATAACTACACTAGGCCTGCTGTGCCTTTAAAGTTAATTTTGACTCTCATTAATTTAAAAACCCATTTAATGATTAATAATTGATATTAAAATACATAAACCGGTAACATAATTACATCTGACAGCCCGGGACCCCTTTCTTGAGTGGGTCAGACACTCTAACACTAAACCGAAGGAGTGAACAGACTCATCTCTGTTTCCCCTCCACTTTCCAGTGGGGTGCGGGGGGACAAATTGTGTGAATAGTAGGGGCAGGTGCACAACTGGAAACATTTGCACACCACTGTCCTAGTGAGTCATTCGATGATCCCAGCCTTGCCCAGTATGGCGCCCCCCTGGGGGGGGGATCAGCCTCCGAGTCCCCGTGGGGAAGGGGGGCTGCACCCCTAGGGCAGGGCCATGTCATACCCAAACCTCAGCACCTTCCCCATGATCCCTCTGCTGCCCCCGCGCCAGCCTCCCCTCCCCCTCCCTGCCATGGGGGTGAGACCCTCTTCCCTGCAGTTCCCATCCCATCCAGATCAGCCCCCCAACCCGTCACTGCCCACCCCATCTCCCCTCTATGGGGTGAGACCCTCCCCCTGCAATCCCCACCCCAATCCGGCTCACCCCTTGCCCCTCCCTGTCCCATCAGCCCCACATTCTCCCCTCTCTGGGGGTGGGGGAGCCGGACACTATGGGGGTGAAGCCGCCACATCTTCCCCCTCGCCCCCCAGGCCCAGGTGTCCCAGCCGTACCTCTCACCGCCCCGGCGCCCGGCAGGGCCAGCAGGGTGAGCAGGGCCAGCTGGGCCATGGGGACGCCCCGTCCTGCGCCCATCTCCTCTCCCCGGGCACTGGGCTGGGCGCGGGGCTGGCAGCACTAGGGGGCCAGGGGGGGGCAGATGTCACACCCCGGGGGGGGGCAGGCCTTGGGACAGCGCCCGGCATTGGCCAGGGGAGCCCGGCCCAGGGGCCTGCGCCCAATGGCAGAAATCCCTGCGCCGACCAGGCTGTTACCGGGCAGAGCAGCAGCGCTGAGCCTCACTGAGAGGAGATGGAGAAATTCAGTGTTCCCAGCTCTCAGGATTGTGTCATGAGTCTTGTGTTTTCCTAAAGCCCCTTGTCACGGAGTCCCCGGGCGATGCTCTGGAACTGCTCCCCACAAAGCCAGTCAGGACTTTGGGGAGCCTCCTCTCCCTCGGAGCAGACTGTCTTCAGGGCAAGAAGCTCACACGGCTTCACCTCCTGGGTCTCTCCTGGGAGCATTCAGCATATGCCCCTCCGTGCGCTTCCCACAGCGAGTCGCCCCGGCGGGGTCCTGGGGAAGCCAGAGGGCCCTGCACCCCCACTTCGCAGTCAGACGTGACTCTCGGCCAGCCAGTAAAACAGAGGTTTATTAGACGACAGGAACACGGTCTAAAACAGAGCTTGTAGGTCCAGCGAACGGGACCCCTCGGCCGGGTCCATTCTGGGGTTCAGAGAGCCAGACACCCCTGTCTGCCCTCACTCCTAGTCCCCAGCCAGCTCCAAACTCCAACCCCCGTCCAGCCCCTCCTCCTCTGGGCTTTGTCTCTTTCCCGGGCCAGGAGGTCACCTGATCTCTTTGTTCACCTTTAGCTATTCTCTTGCAGGGGGGAGGGGCCCCGGCCATTTGTTGCCAGGATACAGAGTGTCGGCCATTTATGCACACTGGAGACTTAAGAAATGCATAGGGGAAACTGAGGCACCCACACAGTATTCAGAGGAAACATTAAGAACATCCCCACTTCATCACACCCCTGCTTCGGGAGTCCCGTGGGTCTGGGACGATTCCAGTCTCGTTCTTAGAGACCAAGGGAGTGTCCAGCCCTCGGGGCTGTGGGGAGAGCTTCAAACTGTGACCCCCGGGCACCCTAAGGCTCAAAGAGCAGAAGGCAAATAAACCCCACAGCTGGGATTTGTACGTCATCACAGGATTTTAAAGTCAATCTCAGGATTTTTGGTGAGCCTGACACATGATTTCTGAACATTTGAGGTTGACAATACTGCAAATTCCCAGCCAGACGCCTGCTCCCAGAGTGGTGCGGCTCCGCCCAGCCCAGTCTGGACACAGCACTACCAGGAGGGGTTTGCCCCCAGTGCGAACGCAGCACTGCCAGGAAACGTTTGCCCCCAGATTGGGGACAGCCCCTCCCCGCACTGTGCTGCCCAGAGGGGCTGGAACTAGGGGTTTGGGGAGGGCTGCTACACCCCCGGGCTTGAAGTGGTTTATATCTTACAGTGTTTGGTTCGATGGCTCTCAGCATCCCGGGGCCCTCACCCCATCCACAGACACCCTGCTCTGCAGCACGGCTGGGTGCACATGGGGGTCTTGGCCGGCCCAGCTCCGCACTGGGGGCAGGTCACACCCCTGACCCACAGAGCTCTGCCAGGACAAGTGTTAAGTGCAGATCAGGGCACAGATGGGGTTCAGGGGATCATTAATGGGAGACGGGGACATGGGACCTTTCCTCTCTAGAAGCTGTGAGCTCTGATCTGCTGTTAGTGACCAAACTCCCTCCCCCTGGGGTCTGTTCTGGGCCCCGTGTGTGGGGCATTGGCCCCTGTCCCCAGCCCAAACCTGCCCCCCACCATGGCACCAGCTTGCCTCCCACTCCCCGCTCTGGGCCTCCCTCCCCAGCTCCCCATGGGGGTGGGGTGAACGCAGCAGAGAAGGGGAGGGTCTCAGAGACTGGGGGCCAGAGAAGCCCCGTAGGGAGATCGATGGTGGGAGCAGCTGGGAGGCCGAGCTGTGCCTGACCCATGGAGACTGAGCCCCCGCTCTGGTGGGGTCCCTGGGGGGCAGAGCTCAGGCCCATGGAGGTGGGGGAGGGGGAAGCTCAGAACTCCTGCCTGTGGTGCCAGCCCCAAACCTTCCCCTGGGGCTAAATTTACCCCCAACAAACCAGAGACCCCCCCACACCCGGCCTGCCCCAGCCGGCAGCAGAGGGTCAAGGCACCAGGGGAAGGGGACAGAGGGTCCCAGGCCCGTTGCTGGGGGCCCTGCTCTGGTGGGGCTGGTCCCTGGGCTGGCCCCGCTCTCCAGCTGCCCCGGGGCCATGGCAGGCGCCGGGCGAGTCCTGCAGCCCGACCCCAGGCCCTGCTCTGCCCCCTACGAGGGAGAAGTCTGGAACCGAGCCCTGCTGGGGCCGGCTCTGCCTGGAGACTGATGATGCTGCCCAGCCCCGGTGCTGACTGGCCCCTGGGCTGGGGGTGCCCAATCCCCGGGGCTGTGGGCAGCGTCCCGGGGCTGCTGCTCGGAGCTGGGCAGAGAAGGTCTCAGGCTGGGGGTCCCGACGCCTTTCCAGATCTCTCCCTCCTGAGCAGCGATGGGGGCGGGTCGGATCCTGGGGGCCGGGAGCGGCTGGGCTGGGGCTCTGCTAGTGACACTGGCGGTGCTGAGAACCCACCTGGCTCATTGCACGGAGCCCCCAGGTGAGCAGAGACCCCAGCGCCCCGGGGAGCCCCGTCCTGGGCAGCGCCGGGTGTATCCGGGGGAATAAGGCCCAGCGCCCCGGGGAGACCTGTCCTGGGCAGGTGCTGGGTGTATCCGGGGGGGTCGGACCCCAGCGCCCGGGGAGCCCCGTCCTGGGCAGCGCCGGGTGTATCCGGGGGGGTCCCGTCCTGCCTGTCTCTGTGCCCCCCATCTCTGCCCTGCGGCCCCCCGCGGCTGTTCTCAGTGTCATTCCCCTTCCTCGACACGCCCCTGGCGCGCCCGGGGGACCCAGGGGGGCGGCGGGTTCCTCCTCGGTCCCGGGGCTCCGGCTGTTCCCCCCGCTGAGCTCCGAGCCCAGGGGCAGGAGAGGACGGGCAGGCGGCGGGTCCCTGATCCGAGCCCGTCTCCCCCCCCCCGCAGGGCGGTTCCTGTACCAGTACAAGGCTGACTGTCTGTTCACCAACGGCACCGAGCGGGTCCGGTTCCTGTTCCAGTTCATCTACAACCGGCAGCCGCTCGTGCACTTCGACAGCGACCTGGGGCGGTACGTGGCGGACACGGAGCTGGGCCGGCCCGACGCCGAGGGCTGGAACAAGGACAAGGAGCACCTGGCGGTCTTGCGGGCTGCGGTGGACACGTTCTGCCGGCACAACTACGGGGGGATCGAGCCTTTCACCATCGACCGGAGAGGTGAGTGCGGGGGGGGGGTTCGGACGCTCTGCCCCCGCCCCCCGTTATCTGCATGGTCCCGACCTGGGCCGGGGGGGCTGATCTGATCCTGCGCTGGGGGGCAGCAGGTAGACAGGGGGTGGGGCCAGGGCAGGGGGTAACGGACATGGGGAGGGGCAAAGAGAGCAGGACAGGGCGGGGTCACACCTCCCCTTCTCTCCCCTGCCGCCCTTGGGTCTGGCTACGGCGCCCCCTGTCAGCAGGGCGCAGAAACCCAAGGCCCGGGTCAGTCTCAGGGGGGGCAGTGACTGACCCTCCCTGTGCCCAGTACTCCGCTCCTCAGAGGGGTTCAGCCCCCAGCGCCCCCCCACTCAGACCCCCCAGGGCAGGTGGCTGCTATAGCTCCAAACCCCCATTCCTGGGCTGGGGGGGCCGGGTG
This sequence comes from Emydoidea blandingii, assembly GCA_036785055.1. NCBI lineage: Eukaryota > Metazoa > Chordata > Testudines > Emydidae > Emydoidea > Emydoidea blandingii. The sequence continues at coordinate 93,039,814 of JAXIVB010000007.1, forward strand.
ATGGAGCAGAACTTTCCCCTCCCCTCCCCCCAATCCCTCCCCTCCCCCCTCGGGGTGCCCCTGGCTGGGGAGTGGGAGCAGCCCCTGGTCTCTGGGCTGAGACCCCGTCTCCCTGGGCCCAGCGTCAGACAGTCCCTGGCTCTGTCCCCATGGGGGTGACAGAACACGACTCCCTTCAGGCCCTTTCTGCCGGAGCCTGCCCAGGGCAATGGGGGGCAGGAGAGAACCAGCCACAGGGAGGGGGAGGTGGGCAGCTGGGACCTTTCCCGAGGAGAGGGTCACCTGTTCTCTCTGAGCCCCCCCTTCTCTCCCCCCAGTTCAGCCCAAGGTGAAAGTTTCCCCCACAAAATCGGGGTCCGAGCCCCACCCCAACCTGCTGGTTTGCTCGGTGACGGGGTTTTACCCTGGGGGGATCGAGATCAAGTGGCTGAAGAACGGGCAGGAGCAGACGGCCGGGGTGGTGTCCACGGAGCTGCTCCAGAACGGAGACTGGACCTTCCAGATCCTGGTGATGCTGGAGATGAGCCCCCGGCGCGGGGACGTCTACACCTGCCAGGTGGAGCACATCAGCCTGCGGGACCCCCTCACCGTGCACTGGGGTAAGAGCCTCTGGGTGTGGGGCAGCCCTCAATCTGTGGAGCCCCCAGTGGATGGGCCTGGGTCAGAGCGCTCACAGGAGCCCTGCTAACCCAAATCTATTGACCTGGGCTGGGAGCTCACGTCCACGGGCTGCAAAACGCCGTGGATACACATCCTGAGTGGGGCAGTGACCGGGCGGGGAGAGGAGAAAAGTCTCCATAATAATGACTGGTCTGGAGAAGGGAGATAGGGAGCGTCTGTTCTCCCTGTCTCACAGCACAAGGACAAGGGGACACTCAGTGGAATGGAAAGGGGCAAATTCACACCTGGTAAAAGGAAGGACGTTTCCCACACACTGTGTAATTAGCCTGTGGAACTCACTGCCACAGGATGTCACTGAGCCCAAGAACTGAGCCAGATTCACAGAGGGACTGAACATTTCTGTGTCTCACAGACTATCCAGGGCTAGACTCAGAGCCGTCCCTTGAGTAGGGTGAATCAGAGCAACCATTCCGGGCTCCACGGGCTGGTGCGATTGGCCGGCGCAGTCGGTCCTGGAAGAGATGAATCCGTCATTTCTGCCCCGGGCCCCTCATCCCCCTAGGAACAGGGCTGTTCATGCTGAATGGGCAGGGATATCAGACCTCGTGATCCAGAGCCTGAGTCGATCTCTGACCATCACAGACCAGGAGGAGCCCTGACATGGGACAGATTGTCCCATAGCTGATCCTGCAGGCCCTGGCCCTCGCTCTGACCCAGCCGGCGCTGGTCACTGGCGCGGACGGGAGCCTGGCCCGGAGGCAGGGCCGGCGTTAGGCCGATTCGCCCGATTCCCTGTAATCGGGCCCCGCGCCTAAGAGGGCCCCGCGCACTCACCCCGGCAGCGGTCGTCTTCACGGCCCCCACGATCCCTGCCAGAGCGTGGCCAGCCCTGCAGCCCCACAGCCCCGGCCGGACTGCAGGCCGGACCGCCAGCCAGAGCGCTACCAGCCCGCGGGTGCGCTATCCCGGCCAGAGCCCCACGGCCCCCGCTCCCCCAGCGGGCAATCCAAGTGCCGCCCCAGGAATCGGGCCCCGCACTTGCTATAGCCGGCCCTGCCCGGAGGCTCCTGGCTCTGACCCGGCCGGCGCTGGTCACTGACGCAGACAGGAGCCTGGCCCGGAGGCCCCTGGCGCTGACCCGGCCGGCACTGGTCACTGGCGCGGACGGGAGCCTGGCCCGGAGGCCCCTGGCGCTGACCCGGCCGGCACTGGTCACTGGCGCGGACGGGAGCCCGGCCCGAAGGCCCCTGGCTCTGCCCCGGCCGGCGCCGGTCACTGGTGCAGACGGGAGCCCGGCCCGGAGGCCCCTGGCTCTGCCCCGGCCGGCGCCGGTCACTGGCGCAGACGGGAGCCTGGCCCAGAGGCCCCTGGCGCTGACCCGGCCCGTTCCATGTCCCTGTTTCAGAGGCGCAGTCTGACTCCGCCAGGAGCAAGATGCTGACGGGGGTCGGGGGCTTCGTGCTGGGGCTGATCTTCCTGGCGCCCGGACTCCTCATCTACCTGAAGAATAAGAAAGGTGAATGGCTCTGGGCGGGGGCGGGGCACCAGGGGGTCTCTGGGGGGATGTGGGGCTGGGGGGGCTCAGGGGAATCTGGGCCTGGCTGCAGGCTCCCCCCCCTCCCCCCATCAGGGGCTGCTCAGAGTCTGGCAGGGGCCTCCCGGCTTCTAGTCTCCTGGGGCCGGGGCTGAGTCAGACCCTCCCTCCTCCGTGGGGAGATCTCCTCTCCCCTCCCCCGGCCGAGGCCCCGGGGTGGGACAGACCCCGACCCCTCGCAGTGCAGGGAGCTGCTCCTGCCCCGGGGCTCAGAGCGTTTCCCGTCCCGTGCCCCGGGGCAGGGATCCTGGGTCAGGGATTTACAGTAATAACGGGGGGGGGGGTAACCCCAGGTCTGGGGGCTGGGTTCCTAGTGAGGGACGTTCCATGCCGTGGGGCAGGGGCTGGAGCTCTGACTCCCAGGAACCGGCTCCCCCTGCCCAGGGCTCTGACCATGTTTCTCTTTGTTTTTCAGGGCGCCCCGTTCCTCAACCTGCAGGTAATTTCAATCCCCCTCCCCCCGTTTAACCCGCCGCCCCCCACACCGACCACAGGCTGCCTGGGGCGCCCGTGGGGCGGCTGCTTCTGCCCCTCGGCCCATGGCACCCACCCGGCTCAGCCCCTGGGCAGCTGGGCAATGGGGCGCTGGCCCCGCGGAGGAGGAGTCTGCGGCTCCCTCGGTCCCCGTTCAGGCCGATCCCCGAGCTGCTCCCGGGGCAGAGGGTCCTGGGTCCTGCCGAGCATCGCCCAGCCCTGCGGCTGCCGGGCAGAGTCCCTGAGGCGCCCTGGGGCCTGGCCGAGAAAATCCCCCGTCCGTCCCGCTAGCCCCACGGCCAGGGGCTGATTTCTCTCCCCTCTCCCTGCAGGGCTCCTGAGTTAGATCCTGGGCGTCGGATCCCCTGGCCGGCAGGAGTTTCCGTCTGTCGCTCCCAGCCCCTCGCCCAGCCCGGAGAATGCAGAACCTGGGGCCGGTCCCTTCCTGTCCCCGCCTGCTCCCCGCGCTCTGCCCGGCTCCAGCCCGCGCCGCCCCCGCCTGGGGACCCGTCCCTGCCCCTCAGTCCCAGCAGGGCCCTGGGGCGACCCTGTCACGCTGTCGAGTGGCTCACGAGTGTGGGGACCAATCTCAGGGCACAGTTAGTACCCAGGGCACCAACCCCACATTGGCTGAGTTCTGTACTGAGTGTGAACTCCGCAGGCCCTGTAACAACGTAACCGCGGAGCCACAGACAGTCCCCTTGGGCTCTCCGATCTGTCTGGCCACCCCGGCCAGCCTGCCCTTGTGATCGATCGATCGATCATCCCTTCCTCCACAAATCACAGCGATATTCGGGTCACTCCGTGTCCCAAAGGACCAGTCGCTTACCCCAGGTCAGCTGCACCTTCCATCTCACTCCACAGACAACGCTTGTAGCCAATCCTGTAATAACCTCAGTAAAGATTTGTTAACTAAGACCAACCACTGGCAGTTCTTGACAAGGTTACAGCAGGTCCCACACACACACCAGGGAGTTACAGCCCTAGGTGCCCAAAGGTCACAGAAACTCCTGTCAGAAGCAAGCGCTGTGTGAGCTGCGGGGCTGACCCGGGCACAGCCAGGGGATCTGATGCTTATCCCCAGTCATTCCTGCCCCTTCCCATCCAGGCAGCGTCCAGCGAGGGGTTTCTCCTGGACAAGGGTTTTCATGCCCTTCCTCCCACGTTCCAGCTGGTGGGACGAGCTCTTGCACCTCTCCTCTTCATGGGGGTGTGTGCGGGGGGCCCATCAACAAAGTCTTGTGTCCTCTGAGTCCCCCAAGGGCCCCCCTGGGGCGTGGGGCTTGTCCACACGCCCAGCGCTGCTGCAGCATGTCTGGTGAAGACACTTCATGCCGATGGGCGGGAGATCTGCCCTTGGCCTGATAACCCATCTCTGCGCGGCAGGGAAGTGGGGGGGAGACGCTCTTCGCTGGCAGCGCTGGGCACACGAGTGCTTGTGTCCGTGTCACTCATGTCACTCATGTGGTTTATTCACACAGGGGTGTGCGCAAGGGGGGTTGAGCAGGGGCACGACCCCCCCCCAATCAGCGCAGGCACAGAACTCCCCCAGCACCAGGGGGGAGACAGGTCCTCAAGCCCTGGAGCCGCGGGGGAAGATCCAGCTCCTCTGGCTGCCGCGTGGGGGTGGGGGAGGAAGGGGGGGAAGGGAGGGGGGAGATCCAGCTCCTCTGGCTGCCGGGAGCGGGGGGGAGCCAACTCCTCCAGGCACGGGGGGGCACAGAAAGGGCCCCTCCAAAAACGGCCAAATGTTTATTCCTGTGCACGCCCCGTGACACCCCGAGCGACGTCAATTACCCTGACACACGCGCAGTGCAGACTGACCCTAGGGCGTCTGTCGCTGGGCCGGGTGGAGAGAACCTGGCCTGGGCACTCTGGTGTTTCACACCTGGTGACGCGTCTCCTGCCTGGGGTCACTGATTCAGAGCAAACTCCTCCCTGTCGCCGGACAGCCTGGGACACGCTGTTCTAGGTGAGACTGACGCAGACAGCCATTGCCAGCATCTCACACAGTCTGACCCCACTGGGATCCATCTAACCCCATTTTAACAGTGTGAACACACAGCCGAGCCCGGCTGGGCACGGGGCAGGGGCCGGATCTGATAGGGGGCAGGAGCCCACAGGGCAGCTCTGAGTGGGGGGTGATTCCTGGGGTAGGCTGTGGGCTGTCACGGAGTCCCCGGGCGATGCTGTGGAACTGCTCCCCACAAAGCCAGTCAGGACTTTGGGGAGCCTCCTCTCCCTCGGAGCAGACTGTCTCCAGGGCAAGAAGCTCACACGGCTTCACCTCCTGGGTCTCTCCTGGGAGCATTCAGCATCTGCCCCTCCGTGCGCTTCCCACAGCGAGTCCGCCCAGGCGGGGTCCTGGGGCAGCCAGAGGGTCCTGCCCCCCCACTTCGCAGTCAGACGTGACTCTCAGCCAGCCAGTAAAACAGAGGTTTATTAGATGACAGGAACACGGTCTAAAACAGAGCTTGTAGGTCCAGAGAACAGGACCCCTCAGCCGGGTCCATTCTGGGGCCCACTGAGCCAGACAACCCCGACTGCCCTCACTTCCCGTCCCCAGCCAGCTCCAAACTGAAACTCCCTCCAGCCCCTCCTTCTCTGGGCTTTGTCTTATTCCTGGGCCAGGAGGTCACCTGATCTCTTTGTTCACCTTTAGCTATTCCCTTGCAGGGGGGGAAGGGGCCCAGTCATTTGTTTCCAGGATACAGAGTGTCGGCCATTTATGCACACTGGCCTTTCCCCACCACCTAGAGACTTAAGAATTGTATAGGGGAAACTGAGGCACACTCACAGTATTCAGAGGAAACATTAAGAACAGTCCAACTTCGTCACACAGGCCTGTTCCCAGGCTGGATGGGCTCCTTGCCCAGGGGTGGGGAGAGTGGGGAGGGAGCATCAGGAGCCCCAGGGAGGGGGACCCCCAAATCCCTTTCCCAGGGGAGAGGCATCTGGAGAGATGCTCCTGTCCCAAGCCCGGGCTGCAGTAACCAGCCTCACACCCCCAGCCCCCGGGGGCTCAGCAATGGGGCAGCAGGGCTGGGGAGCAGCTCAGGGGCAGCACACAGGGTGGGGGGGCAGTTATTACCCAGCATTCCAACCCCCTCACCCCCAGGGAGTCATAGCCCCTCGCCCCCCGGCGCCCAGAGATTCACTCCCCAGCCACCCGGAGCCCCGTCCCCAGCAAAGAGGCCCAGACCTGTCTCAGGGGGGTTGGCTCTGAGCTCCAGTGTTTGCCGGCAGTTACCAGGTGTGACGAGATGGGAATTATCTGTGATGTTGTTATGAGTCCTGTGTGTGCCTCAGTTTCCCCCATATGCTGCAGTGTTACCCAGTGGGGTGGGGAAGGACTATCTGCTCTCAGGGCAGGCTAGGAGCCACAGGTGTGGGCATCACCCAGCTGCCTGGGCCGAAGACCCCATATCAGTGGAGCAGCTGAGAATGGCAGATCCAGTGGCCAGGACATTGACACACGAGCACCCAGCACCCCAGGGGGAGACGGACTCCTCCCCTCTCCGCAGGGGGCTGAGCAAGGACCCCCAGCTGGAGAGCAAAGGGGTGGGGGAGGAGCTGGTTGCTGGGAGGAGTCGGGGCTCCCACCTGGTGTCTGCCGGAGGAGGAGAGACAGACGGAGCCTGAACCCAGGGGTTCCCTGCAGCCGGGCTGGGCGCTGGGCTGACCATGGGCCGGGCTGTGATGCTCCATCCTCTGGGCTCCCCTCAGGGCGCCCTGTGCTGGGGCCAGCTGGCGAATAAACCCCCTGTTCTGACAGTGCCGTCTGAGTGTCCCTGCAAACGCTGGGCCGGGGCACTGATCCCCGAAGAGCGGCCAGGTCTCCCCCAGGGTCTGCAGAGAACAGCGACTCTCGGGGGAAAGCATCAGAGAGAGACATGGATAAAAACCAATAACCAGATGTAACCATGCTGTCATAAACATACAGTTAAGGGTTAATTCCTCTTTTACCTGTAAAGGGCTAAGAAGCCCACATAACCCAGCTGACACCTGACCAAAAGGACCAATAAGGGGACAAGATACTTTTAAATCTGTGAGGGGGAAAAAGTCTTTGTTTGTTGTTGGTCTGTGTGCTTTTGCTGAAGATCCAGGAGGCAGCCATCTAACTCCCTTTGAATTAGTAAGTAATAACAGAAGAAATATGTTAGGTTACTTTTATTTTTGTTTGTGATTTCCTTTGTAAAAAGAGGGAGGCTATTTCTGAGTTTTGTAACTTTAAAGTTTGCCTAGAGGAGAGAGCTTCTATGTTCTAAATTATTTCACCTTTTTTCCTTAATTAAAATTCTTCTTTTAAGAACCTGATTTATTTTTCATTGTTTTAAGATCCAAAGGTTTGGGTCTGTGCTCACCAGGACTAATTGGTGAGGATATATTCTCATGCCTCCCCAGGAAAGGGGGTGTAGGAGCTTGGGAGATATTTTGGGGAAGGCAGAGTTCCAAGTGGCTCTCCTTAAATGTTGTTTAAATCACTTGGTGGTGCCAGCGTTACCTTTTAACCTAAACTGGTAGAAATAAGCTTAGGGGGGTTTTCATGCGGGTCCCCACATCTGTACCCCAGAGTTCAGAGTGGGGAGGGAACCCTGACACATGCCCTGAGCAGCAGGAATTGCCTGTCTCCCACACGGGGCGTCAGATGGGCCCGAGCTCTTCCCCGCCTGCCAGCCAGAATTGGGGCCCCAGGACCAAAGCAAGGCCCCAGCCTGTTAAACTCCCTCTCTAGCCCCAGTTCGTTTTGTGGCCCTCACCTCTCCTCTGGCCCAGCCCTGCCAGTCTGGGCGACCCAACCCGGGCGGGGGGATGTCTCTGAGCTGGTCACAGTCCCAGGCACTGCAGTGATCACCCCCCGCTGCTGTTAGCACCTGGGGAGCTGGGGTGACCCCCCCCTCCCCCCCACGGAGCAGATCAATCCCTGGCTGCAGTGATCCATAAACCCTGCATGGACGTAACCCAGCGTGGGCCCCACAGACACCGCCCAGGGCTGGGATATCACCTTCCTCATGGAGAAGTCAGGGACCCAGGGCAGCCAACTGGCATCCTGGAGGAATCCGTGGCTCACGGCCTGGCCAGGCACCAGCTGGGAGAGCTGCATTCCCTGTAGCATGGATCATCCCCCACCATTCGCTGGGGCACCAGGCTCCATTAGTCCCCTGGCCTGAGCCCCTGTCACTGGCTGCGGACCGGCGAGGGGTCAGTACAGACAGGGCGACGGCTCCAGGACAGACAGGGCTGTAGATTGCAGAGGGCCCGGCCCCGGGCCAGACGTTCATCATTGTCTATTGTCCCCTAGTTCTCCCAGGGAAGCAATGTCTTGCTCAGGTGTGTGTGTGTGTCCCTGTTCATGGCTTCACAGCAGCGCTGTGAAACCCACAACCGGTTTGTCACAGTCGCGGCTCCCCAGAGCTGGGTCTGTGCTCAGGGCTGCCCCCTGTTCCCAGCCGGCCCGTGGGCCCCGTTAGACCAGACGCCCTTGTCTGGCTGCCCCGGCTCACACAGGCCCGTGACGGGGCGGGCGGGTACCACAGCGAGGGACAATCTCTGGCAATCCCCTGCCAGCAGCTGACGGCCGGTACCTGCTCCCTTGGCTGGGATGGGCCCAGGTCTCAGCAGGGCCGGCTCCAGCATTTCTGCCGCCCCAAGCAAAAAAAAAAAAAAAAAGCCGCGATCGGTGGTGGCAGTTCAGCGGCAGGTCCTTCGCTCCTAGAAGGAGTGAGGGACCTGCCGCCCCCGAATTGCCGCAGGTGCCGCCCCCTCCCTTGGCCGCCCCAAGCACCTGCTTGTTAAGCTGGTGCCTGGAGCCGGCCCTGGGTCTCAGTCGCCTCCACTATTGCAGGCTCTGGTTTCATTCAGCTCCCTCCCCACTGAATGGCCGAGATCCCCCCTTCTGCCAGCGCCACCCTGCCCTGCTCCCCCTTCCCAGGCAGGGCTGGGGTCTGGATGCCACCAGCCCCCACCTGACATGGGTCATGGGCTCTGCCCAGGTCTGACTAACATACAAACCCTCTAGCCACGCCAGGGGGCGCTCCCCAGCCCACCCCACACCGGAGCTACTGGCCACTGGAAGGGAGCTGGGGCCCCCCCAGCCCAAATGGCAGGACCAGGAACTGCAAGAGCCCCAGTGGGGGGGGGGGGTAAATGCAGACTGGAGCCGGGAATCTGAGGCCAAGGCCCCTGACAATGCCCGTTAGTGAGGTCAGCCGTGATCAGGAACGGGGCCCCTCCCAGCCTGGCCAGGATCTCACCCATCCTAGGCACGGGGCAGGTGTCAGACACGGGGATAGCACAGAGCTCTCTGTAACCCACCCAGGGTCTGATCGCCCCAAACTCCTCAGGTACCCACACAGCGGGGGCTGCCCATGGACGGTCGGATCCCCCCTCACGCCGGCCCGGCAGCGATTTCCTCCGCCAGGCTCCGGGCTGCCTCCCGGTGACCCTGGGGGGTGGGCTCGGTACTGGGGCCTGGTGGCAGCCAGCGAGGGGGGTCCCCCCACCCCGGGAAAACACCTGCTGATAACCCAGCCGCCCGCACTGATCTCTGCTCGCTGGGTGGGGTCAGTGACCTGGGCAGGCTGGGGAGTTCGGGGAGGGGCTGGATGGTGGGTCTCGCCCACATGGTCCAGGTTTAACTGATCACCAGACGTTGGGTGGGGAAGGAATTTCCCCTGGGTCAGATTGGCAGAGACCCTGGTGGGGGGGGGGGGAAGGAGGAATTTTGCCTTCCCCTGCAGCCTGGGACATGGGTCACAGGCAGGTTTAAACTAGGGTCAATGGTGGAGTCTCTGTAACTTTAAGTCTTTAACCCATGGTTTGAGGGTGTCAGTGACCCAGCCAGAGGTTCGGGGTCTGTTACAGGAGTGGGTAGGTGAGGGGCTGCGGCCTGCGCAGTGCAGGGGGTAGACTAGATCAGTGGTTCTCAAATTTTTGTACTGGTGATCTCTCTCACTCCGCAAGCCTCTGAGTGCGACCCCCCTTATAGATTAAAAACACTTTTTATATATTTAACACCATTATAAATGCTGGAGGCAAAGTGGGGTTTGGGGTGGAGGCTGACAGTTCACGACCCCCCATGTAATAACCTCGTGACCCCCTGAGGGGTCCCAGCCCCCAGGTTGAGAACCCCTGGACTAGATGGTCCCTTCTGACCTTAGAGTCTATGAGCAGGGGGGCTGGGAGCCAGGACTCCTGGGTTCCATCCCCAGCTCTGGGAGGGGAGTGGGGTCAAATGGATTGGGGTGGGGATCTTGGGACCAGGACTCCTGGCCTAATCTCAGACACATCATTTGTGCTTTCTAACACAGAGGAATGAGGCCCGAGTGACCAGATGGCTCCAGGCTGGAGGAGAACTGGGGGGCTGGTTGGTTTGTGGGGGGCGGGGGACAGGGCCTCTCCCCTCGGGGCACCAGCTCCAGTCCAGCCCCAGTGTAGGGACAGGAACGGCTCCAGCCACCAGCTAAGGAAGCAGGTACTTGGGGCAGCCAATACAAAGGGGCGGCCTGTCCGGGTCTTCGGCGGCAATTCGGCGGTGGGTCCCTCACTCCCTCTGTGCCACCGAAGAGGAAGGGAGGGAGCGAAGGACCCACCGCCGAACTGCCGTCGAAGAATGGAGAGGCGCGATTGAGCTGCCGCCAAAGTGCCGCCAATTGGCTCCCTCCCCCGCTGTTTGGGGCGGCAGAAAACCTGGAGCCAGCCCTGCGTGGGGAGACAGGCCGGGGAGGCCAGTAAGCTATGGGGCCGTTCCCCTCTAGGGGGCGCTGGCTCTGATGCAGGGGCCTGTCTGTTGCAATGGCTGTTTGCCCCAGCAGGGACGTGGGGCCCTGCCAGCAGCCCGGGCTCTGCGTGCCCTGGGCTCTGCGCTCTCCTTGCCCTGGGGACAGGTGACGCGGGGCCCTTCTCCCTCCCCACTGGCCCCGCCACGGGGCTGCCTGGCCTGGGGGAACCGCCCAGCCAGGGCCACTTCTCCTCCGAGCCCTGAAACCTGCCAGCTTCTCCCTTTCACTTCCCCCAGGGCTGGACTCTGCCCAGCGCGGGGCTGCAGGGGAGGAACCGAAACCCCGGGCGTCTGCAGCGTCGCTCGGCCCCCGCGCGGGGACCCAGCACTGAGACGCTGGGCCCGGGGTCGGCCTCACGGTGCTGGGGGCTTCCCCCATGGAGAGCTGGCCCCATCCAGCCCCAGTCTCAGTCAGGGTCTGTGCAGCGCTGGGCACAATGGGTCCCTGATCTCTGCTGAGGGAGTGTGGGTGGTGCCTGGCACCTGGGCGAGGCTGAAGTCTTGGTCTGGGGGTGTATGTGCAGCACCCAGCACAACAGGGAGTCTGGGGCCTTGTCACGGAGAGTGGGGAGACACCAGGCCCTGCACCCCCGGCTTCCTGCGATTCACCATGACTCTCAGCCAGCCAGTAAAGCAGAAGGTTTATTTAGACGACAGGAATACAGTCCAAGACAGGTCTTGCAGGCGCAGACAACAGGACCCCCTCAGTTAGGTCCATCTTGGGGTCCCAGGGCACCATAGCCCCCCTGAGAGGTCAGAGCCCCGACTGCCTCCCAGCCATGGTCACTAGCCAGCTCCCGAAACTCTGCCTTCAGCGACCCCTCCCACAGCCTTTGTTCAGTTTCCCGGGCAAAGGTGTTGCCTGGCCTCTAACCCCTTCCTGGGTTCTCATGTTACATGCTCAGGTATTCTCCATCGGTCAGTCTCCCATCCCCCAATGCAGACTATCCTAGCCACACTCCCGTCAGCATTCACAGACCACAGTAAGAACAGTCCCAGTTCGTCACATCTCTCCCCCCTTCGAGACCGAACTGAGCGGGGTCACTTCAGCCAGTGACCCGGGGAAGTTCGAACCTACCCCCGTTCCCGTGGATGCCCCAGCATCCCTCCCATTCCTCGGTGAGAATTACACCAGGCCCCTCCAGTTTCACGCCCCCCCCTTATGTCGGGGGTGCTCGATGGCACTCGTAGTTCGCATGTGGGAAGGTTTATGCGGCCTGTGCCCTTTTCCCACCCCAATACCCCTGGGGTTCCAACTGGGCTGTGGTCTTCTCCCAGCGCGCCAGTCTGGAGGTCTGTGCTTCGGGCTCTCTTGGTTCAGAGCCCCCCTTTTAACCTTGGCCACCCTCCGGAAAGGCTCCTCTAGGCTGGGCAAGGGTCCTAAAGCCGTTTTCCCCTTGTCCCGGGCCTTCCTCCCCCTCTGACAGGGGTCACAGGATTGGCAGTACTGCCGGACAGTAACAAAGACCTCAGGCCAGTAAAAGCTCCGCAGCAGCCTCTGCTGGGTACGCCAGATTCCCTGGTGCCCTGAGAGGGGGGTGTCATGGGCCCGGTACAGCAGCTGGCGGCGATACTTCTGGGGTACCACCAGCTGCCTCCTGAACCCCCCTGACTCCATCTTCCCTGGGGGAGCCCATTCTCGGTACAGGAACCCCTTCTCCCACAGGAACCTTTTCTGGCCACCTCTCCCCATGGTCTGTACCGCACCGAGGTCGGCCAGGTCCCTTATCTTCCGCAAGGAGGGATCTTTCTGCACCTCGGCCTGGAACTCAGCAGCTGGGACAGGGACGGCACCTGCTCTCTCCCACCGGCTGGGCCTGAAGCCGCAGCCTCCCTGAGCCATGTCCCTGGGTGTTCCCTCCCCACCAGGTTAGGGTCCTGCGCCTCAGGCAAGGCACCCTCCCCAAGGCCAGGGCGCAGTGCCCCTCGCCGGCTCTGACTGCGGGTCACAACCAGGGCACCCTGGGGGTTGCTTGGCCAGTCCTCCAGGTCCCCCCCCCCATCAACACCTTAGTGGGCAAATACAGGTGTACCCCCATGTCCTTGGGGCCCTCCTTGGCCCCCCACTTCAGGTGTACCCTCGCCACAGGTACCTTGAATGGGGTCCCACCCACCCCCGTCAGGGTCAGGTAGGTGTTGGGCACCACCCGATCTGGGGCCACCACCTCGGGCCGGACCAGTGTTACCTCTGAGCCCGTATCCCAGTATCCATTGACCTTCCTCCCATCCACCTCCAGGGGAACAAGGTACTCTTTCCGGAGGGACCGCCCCGCGCCCACCGTATAAACCAAAAACCCTGAGTCTGGGGCATCCAGCCCCCCCAGAGGACCTGGCCTGGAGCTCTCCTCCCTCCTTAGCAGGTGGTACTCTGCCAGCCCCCCTTCCCTGGGAACGCTGCCTCTCGCCCGGCTGGGTCTCTACCCAGTCAACCCTCTGTGGGTTCGGTCTGCTTTGTCTGTCTCTGAGCCTGGGGCACGGGGCCCGTATGTGACCTCTCTGGTCACAGTGATAGCAGCCCATGTCCCGTGGGTCCCCTCGAGCGGGTCGGATGGACCTGACGCTGGATGTTCCCCTTTGGTGGGGGTTCTCCATATTTTCCCGCTGGGAGGTCCCATGGTGACTCTCGCTCTGCGTTGTGGTGGACTGTTCCTTTGGGACTCCTCCCGGTTATCCCCTGCCCGACTGTTCACAAACTCGTCGGCCAACTGGCCTGCGTGCTGCGGGTTCTCTGGCTTTTGGTCCATCAACCATCGCCTCAGGTCGGATGGGCACTGCTCATACACGTGCTCCAGTATGAATAGGTCAAGCAGGTGCTCCATAGTTTGGGCCCCCGCCGTCCACTTGCGGGCATACCCCTGCGCCCGGTTGGCTAGTTGCAGGTATGTGACCTCACGGGTTTTACGCTGATTCCGGAACCTTTGCCGGTACATCTCAGGGGTCAGCCCAAACTCGCGTAGCAGGGCCTTTTTGAACAGTTCGTAGTCCCCTGTCTCTGCCCCTTTCAGTTGGCTGTACACCTCCCTTGCTGTGGAGTCCAGTGAAGGGATGAGAAACTGGAGCCTGTCTGCAGGGTCAACCTGGAGCAGCTCGCAGGTATTCTCAAAGGCCGTCAGGAAGGTATCCATGTCCTCCCCCTCCTTACGCTGGGCCAGCAAGCACTTATCAAAGCTCTTTGCAGTCTTGGGTCCCCCCTCACTCACCGCAGCCGGGGGCTCGCTGCTCCTCAGCCTGGCCAGTTCCCACTCATGCTGACGTTGATCCCGCTCATGTTGACATTGTTTCTCCCTCTCTTCCCACTCCTGCTTCAGTTCTTGCTGCCTTAACTCGAGCTCTTTCAGTCTCAGCTCCCTGTCACATTCCAGTCGCATTCGCTCCCGGGACGGGGAGCTCCGCCGGGACGATCCCCTGCTGGCCGCCGGGGTCAGGGTGCCCTCGGTATTCGCTGGGCTTCCCCCAACCCCTCCCCTAGGTATAGGTAGGCAGGATCTCGGGATGTCCTTGGCAGCAGTCTGACCCCTCCCAGCCAGGTCAGGCCCCGGGGCCCACGCTGCATCCGCCGGGCGGCTTCTCTCAGGGACAGGGCTCGGTTCATCCAAGCGATCCCTCTCCTCCAGCTGGGCAATGAGCTGTTCTTTGGTGGACCTCCCAATGCGCAGCCCCCTCTGCCTGCACAGCTCCACCAGGTCGCTCTTGAGGCGTGTAGCATACATCCTCCTGCTGGCCACTCGCCGGCCTGTGCTCTCCGCTTTCCACCGTTCCAGGGGGACCCCTAGTCTGCCAGCCCCTCTTCAGGTCACCACCTCTCTGCCAGGGTCGAGCTGCAGACTCCTTCGCCCCGGGACCACTCGCTGTGACTCCCCGGGGACCCTGTTACTGCAACAGTCCTTCTCACTGGTCACACACTCCCAGGGGTTAATCGCCCCCTGAACCGTCTCTCTCTGACTCTTCAGCCCACCTGGTCCCCGTCGATCCCCCTTCGTTTTACTGCTCCCCAGTCACTTACTGCAGGACGCTCCGTCCACGGGGTGCAGTACATCCCACCGCTGCCACCAGTTGTCACGGAGAGTGGGGAGACACCAGGCCCTGCACCCCCGGCTTCCTGCGATCCACCATGACTCTCAGCCAGCCAGTAAAGCAGAAGGTTTATTTAGACGACAGGAATACAGTCCATAGAATCATAGAATCATAGAATATCAGGGTTGGAAGGGACCTCAGGAGGTATCTAGTCCAACCCCCTGCTCAAAGCAGGACCAATTCCCAACTAAATCATCCCAGCCAGGGCTTTGTCAAGCCGGGCCTTAAAAACCTCCAAGGAAGGAGACTCCACCACCTCCCTAGGTAACGCATTCCAGTGCTTCACCACCCTCCTAGTGAAATAGTGTTTCCTAATATCCAACCTAGACCTCCCCCACTGCAACTTGAGACCATTGCTCCTTGTTCTGTCATCTGCCACCATTGAGAACAGCCGAGTTCCATCCTCTTTGGAACCCCCTTCAGGTAGTTGAAGGCTGCTATCAAATCCCCCCTCATTCTTCTCTTCTGGAGACTAAACAATCCCAGTTCCCTCAGCCTCTCCTCATAAGTCATGTGCTCCAGACCCCTAATCATTTTTGTTGCCCTCCGCTGGACTCTTTCCAATTTTTCCACATCCTTCTTGTAGTGTGGGGCCCAAAACTGGACACAGTACTCCAGATGAGGCCTCACCAATGTCAAATAAAGGGGAACGATCACGTCCCTCGATCTGCTGGCAATGCCCCTACTTATACAGCCCAAAATGCCGTTAGCCTTCTTGGCAACAAGAGCACACTGTTGACTCATATCCAGCTTCTCGTCCACTGTGACCCCTAGGTCCTTTTCTGCAGAACTGCTACCTAGCCATTCGGTCCCTAGTCTGTAGCCGTGCATGGGATTCTTCCGTCCTAAGTGCAGGACTCTGCACTTGTCCTTGTTGAACCTCATCAGGTTTCTTTTGGCCCAATCCTCTAATTTGTCTAGGTCCCTCTGTATCCGATCCCTACCCTCTAGTGTATCTACCACGCCTCCTAGTTTAGTGTCATCGGCAAACTTGCTGAGAGTCCAGTCCACACCATCCTCCAGATCATTAATAAAGATATTAAACAAAACCGGCCCCCGGACCGACCCTTGGGGCACTCCGCTTGAAACTGGCTGCCAACTCGACATGGAGCCATTGATCACTACCCGTTGAGCCCGACGATCTAGCCAGCTTTCTATCCACCTTACAGTCCATTCATCCAGACAGGTCTTGCAGGCGCAGACAACAGGACCCCCTCAGGTCCATCTTGGGGTCCCCGGGCACCCTAGCCCCCCTGAGAGGTCAGAGCCCCGACTGCCTCCCAGCCATGGTCACTAGCCAGCTCCCGAAACTCTGCCTTCAGCGACCCCTCCCACAGCCTTTGTTCAGTTTCCCGGGCGAAGGTGTCGCCTGGCCTCTAACCCCTTCCTGGGTTCTCATATTACATGCTCAGGTATTCTCCATCGGTCAGTCTCCCATCCCCCAATGCAGACTATGCTAGCCACACTCCCCTGTCAGCATTCAAAGACCACAGTAAGAACAGTCCCAGTTCGTCACAGGCCTCTAGACCAGTGGCTCTCAAACTTTTGTACTAGTGACCCCTTTCACATCGCAAGCCTCTGAGTGGGACCCCCCCCCAATAAATTAAACACACTTTTTTATATATTTAACCCCATTATAAATGCTGGAGGCAAGCAAGGTTTCGGGTGGAGGCTGACAGCTTGCGACCCCCCATGTAATGACCTCGCGACCCCAAGGGGTCCCGACCCCCAGTTTGAGAACCCCTGCTCTAGACAGCACTGTATTAGAAATAATTAATAGAAGAACAAGGGGACAGTCCGTGAAATTGAATTGTGGCCAATGTTAAGGTGGCAAAAGGAAAGATGCACCTCTGGCCTGTGGAACTCACTGCCACAAGATCTCATTGGGGCTGAGACCTCAGTGGGATTCACACAAGAACTGGAGGTGTATATGGACCATGAGGGTATCCAGTAAGGGTTAAGAAGGGATTGGGTTGGGAGAAAACACCAGCTGCGGTGGGACAGCAGCTGAATTCTAGCTATGACAGGTTAAACTTCTCCCAGGGCAGGTTATCCCATCCCTGTGGGGTTCCTCCCCCCGGAGCAGCTTGGACTGGCCAGACTGAGACCAGGTTAGAGGGGCCCCTGGCCAGACTGAGCCGCTCGGGGATTCCTACCCCACACACCTGCCTGACCTGACCCCAAACTCCCCAGGACCAAAGCTCAGTGTGTGGGCCCAGCGTCTGCGTCCGGCACCTCCTGCTGCCTGGAGCCGGCTGTGCAGGGAAACCCTGGAGGGCAACAGTCACTGCTGGGGCTGGGACTCTGGACAGTACGAACCGGCTGCACTCGGCCCAGGGGTGGGTTTGGAGAGACTGGGGCAGGCAGCTGAAGAGTCAAACCTGGGGCTGGATCAGAGCCAGCGCCCCCTGGATGGGAAAGGGCCCGTGTCCCATTCCCTGCCCCGTGAGCCAGCCAGTCCCCGCCCAGGGGCTGTGCAGACCCCAGCTGGGATCAGGGCCTTGTTGTGCCAGGCTGTGACGAAGTGGAACTGTTCTTAATGTTTTCCTCAGTTTCGCCTATGCAGTTCTTAAGTGTCTAGGTGGTGGGATAAGGGTGTATGGTTGCTGCAGAGCAAAGGGCCAGGGCACATAAATGCCCAACACTGTCTCCTAGCAACTGATGGCCTGGGCCCCTCCTCTGCAAAGGTGCCAACTGAAGGTGTTGGAGACAAAGGGATCAGGTGACCTCCTGGCCTGGGAAAGAGACAAAGCCCAGAGAAGGAGGGGCTGGACGGGGGTTGGAGTTGGGAGCGAGCTGGGGACGGGAAGGGAGGGCAGACGGGGGTCTGCCTCGCTGGGCCCCAGAATGGACCCGGCTGAGGGGTCCCGTTCGCTGGACCTACAAGCTCTGTTTTAGACCATGTTCCTGTCATCTAATAAACCTCTGTTTTACTGGCTGGCCGAGAGTAACGTCTGACTGCAAAGTGGGGGGTGCAGGACCCTCTGGCTTCCCCAGGACCCCGCCTGGGCGGACTCGCTGTGGGAAGCGCACGGAGGGGCATATGCTGAATGCTCCCAGGAGAGACCCAGGAGGTGAAGCCGTGTGAGCTTCTTGCCCTGAAGACAGTCTGCTCCGAGGGAGAGGAGGCTCCCCAAAGTCCTGACTGGCTTTGTGGGGAGCAGTTCCAGAGCATCGCCCGGGGACTCCGTGACACGGGCGCTGCCCAGACCCACGGGCTCTGCCCTCGGGGGGTTACAGGCTGAGACGACAAGACACAGGGGGGGTCGCCAGCCCCACGTCACAGCTGGGAACGGAGCCCCAGATGGGGGGGATTTACCCCAGTGCACACAGCACGTTAGTGGTGAAGGTGGGAACTGAACCCAGGAGTCCTGGCTCCCAGCCCCCACTGCTCTAATAATCAGACCCCACTCCCCTCCCAGAGCCAGGGACTGGCTGTCCTGGGGCGAGCTGGGCGCTGCGGGAGGGGTAAGTTGGGGCCTCAGACTCCGGAGCCAGGCCGGGGGGGGGGGGCAGTTCGGGCTCTGGTGCCCCCCCCCCCCGATCCTGATTTCAGTCTGTGCAAAAATCCCCTGGGCTCAGAGGGCGGCTGAACTCAGCTCCTCGCCGGGGGGGCTGGACTGTGCCTGAGGGGGGAGGGGCCTCGGGGATCCGCTGCCCCCTATCCCCAGCCCAACGCGCCCGGCTGCTCCCAGCCCGTCAGCCTCCCCTAGTGCAGCCCGGCCCGGCCGGGATCTGCCGGAGACCGATGACGCCGCCCATAGCCGCGCGCTGATTGGCCAGGGGTGGAGGTTACTTGAGTTCAAGGTGAAGTGGAAGCTTCTGGGGAAAGCCCCGAGGGCGGGGCTGGGGGGAGGACACTGTGCCCCGGGGGGGATGGGACCGACGGTCGCACCAGCCCTGCCATGGACACGGACCCCCGTCCCCCCGTGTGGAGAGGCACCGAGAGCCATGGGGGGGCTAACCAGGGAGGGGGTGTTAGCCTGGTGGGGGGGCTGGGATGTGGGACCCACCTGCCCCGGGACACTTGGGGGTCGGGGGCAGAGGGACTGGGCTGGGGCCAGCTGCCAGCACGGGTGTGACAGGTCGGACTGGGGGGCCGGGTTGAAGTAGGGGGGAGGGCTGGGGGCTAGCGCTGGGGGAGGGCAAAGGTCGGGGTCCCCCTCACCCCAATGAGTCCCAGCCCCCGCACACGCTGCGCCCGGCCCAGCCTTCGGGGAACCGCCCAGCCGGGTGAATCGGGGCCAGACTCCCCCGCAGCGGGTGCTGGGCCGGAAGTGACACCCCCCAGGAGCGGGCCCCCAGCACGGCTCCATAGAGAGCCAGGCCAGCAGGGACCATCGGATCGTCTGGCCTGTGCCCCTGCAGCCCAGCCCAGGCCAGAGATCCACGGCCAATCCCCAGTGCCTGGTCGGACCAAAGCATTCCAGCCCTTGGGGGACCGAGCTGATGTGGCCCCAGCAGGGCCGGCTCTAACTTTTTTGCTGCCCCAAGCAGCAAAAAAAAGCGCCACCCTCTGAGCCCCTCCCCGCCGAGCGCCCCGCGCCGCCCCCCCCGCCGAGCGCCGCGCTGCGCCGCCGGAGCCCCCCCCCTCGCTGAGCACCGCGCCGCTGGATCCCGCCCCCCCCCCCCGCCGAGCGCCGTGCCGCCGGAGCGCCCCCCCCCCCGCGGAATGCCGCGCCGCGCTGCCCACCCCACTACCCCAAGATTGGCCGCCCCTTACCAGGTGCCGCCCCAAGCATGTGCTTGGTTGCCTGGTGCCTGGAGCCGGCCCTTGGCCCCAGCCAGAGCCCAGGAGGGACCGAGGGGCCCCCAGGGCCGACACCCCTGCAATGCCAGGGACTCAATCCGCTGAGCCCAGCCGGTGATCCACACCCCACGCTGCAGGGGAATGGGAAACCCCCCAAGGGCCCTGCCTGTCTGTCCTGGGGGAGATTCCTTCCCTGCCCCCAGTCTGGGAACCCCCAACATGTGAGCTAGACGGAGTCTCTGGAGCTGCTCAGAGTATCTTCCCCCCCCCCCTCCCCGCGTGCGGTGCCCCATCTCCAGCTGGGCCGAGCCCTGATGCTTCAGCAGAAAAGCCCCAGAGACGTCTGGCCAACTGAGTCTCGGGGAGCAAATCCCTTCCTGACCGCACAGGCGACCAGCTGAAGCCCTGAAGCCTGAGGTTGGATGAGAGCCGTTGTCTGAGTGTTGCAGCATGCCGAGAGCAATGCAGGCAGCCCTGTTCTCCCGTGACCTGTGAAGGGAGGGGACAAACGGGAACCCCAGATTCACAGACTCCAAGGCCAGAAGGGACCCACCCAGCCCGACCCCTCCCCATTACACGGGCTGTAGGGAGGCTGGATTAAAGCAAATCTTTTACACAGAGATCCCATCTCGTTGTAATGACTCCGCGAGGGTGCAAATCGCCACCCACCTCCCCTGGAGCTGTTCCAGTGTCAGTCACCACCCTCTGCTAGGAGACTGCACCTTATTTCAAACTGAGTTCTGTCTAACTTCAGCTTCCGGACCTTGGCTCTTGTTCTGCCTTCGCCGCCCCACTCTCAGATCTGTCTGGGGGCCAGGACCTAGCCCCAGTGACCAGTCCCCTCTCAGCCTTTAGCCTCATCACCTAGGGGTTGTTACCCGGCCCGTGGACATGGAGCGTTTTTCTGGCCCTCCTTTGAATTCGCTCCACATTTCCACATCCCTCTTCAAATGCGGACCCCAGAGCTGGGCACAGCAATCTCTGGTGGTCTCACCAACGCACCGTACAGAGACATGGTCACATCCCTACTTTTACTCGATATTCCCGCTTATACAGCCAAGGATCCCCTCAGCCTGCCTTCCCACAGCCCTGCACTGAATACTCACGGTGAGACAGGTATCTGCCCTGACCCCTGAGCCTGTCTCCGAGTCACGGCTTTCCAAGGCAGTCCCCATCCTGCAGGTACAACCTGCGTTCTTGGTGCCCAGATGGGCTGCCTGGCCTTGAGCTGTATTTAACC
The DNA here is from genome assembly GCA_036785055.1 of Emydoidea blandingii. Classification (NCBI taxonomy): domain Eukaryota; kingdom Metazoa; phylum Chordata; order Testudines; family Emydidae; genus Emydoidea; species Emydoidea blandingii. Next base: position 93,060,347 of record JAXIVB010000007.1, read on the forward strand.
TCAAAGCTCCCTTCATCTAGTTCCTTTGAGACTCTTGGGTGTAAATAATCCAGGACAGTTGATTTGAAAGTGTCTGATTTTAGCAGATGTTGCCTCACCTCATCCTTTGCTAGAGATGGGAAATGTTCTGTTCCCACCACAGCATCATCCGGGATGGACCCGGCCTTCTGCATCACTCCAAACACAGTCAGGAATAGCTGTGGGACATTTCTGCCTTTTCTGCATCTTTAATGTTTTACCATCTGCATCTAGCAATGGACCTATACCTGACCAAGGGGTATTTTTGTTCCTAATATGTTTTAAAATGTCTTTTTATTGTCCTTAGCCCTGTTGGCCATTGAATCCTTTAGCTTCCCTTATCAATAGCCTGTATTTGTTGACTTGTAACATATTTGTTGCCATTTACTTCCCCTTTTTCCATCCTTTGTATATTGATTGTTTAATGTTTGATTGTTGTTCCCACATCTCCTTTCAAGCAGGATGGCTTCTTGCTGAGCACAACTTTTTCCATGTCTGTGGAATCGTGGCTTGTGAGGGATCTGTGAGCTGTCAGGGGGAGCCCTGGGGCTGGGGGGTCTGTGAGCCGGGGGATCCTTTCCCCAAGGGAGGGTTCGGGAGCCCCTGGGTTGGGTGGGTGTGAGATGAGGGGACCCCTCTCTCTGAGGGGAGGGGGGGTCCAGGCAGGATTTTCTGAGCTGGCCCAGCCTATCTGGCTTAGCTCCCGCACGGTGTCTCTAGGCTGGGCCGCTCCCCACACCGTGATGCACTGGGAGCTGCTCCCCATCCCCCACACTGGGCCGGCACCAGGGAGTTTCCCAGGATCGGTTCCCTGACACGTGCTCCCAGGACCCGGGGCTTTGCCTGGGACTTTCCATGCACTGGGTGCGGATCCAGAAGCACCAATCGCAGGCCCCAGAGCTGCTAGGTCACTGGTTGCCGGGTGAAACTGCTGCAGCGAGAGCCGGGTCTGGGCTCTGCATGAGCCTTGTCTGCTCCATCCCCGGCCCAGGGGACAGGGCGCGCCCCGAGCTGGAGAAAGATCCCAGCCGGCTGGAGGGACAGCAGCCTCCCTGCACCCTGGCATAGGGCAACTGGTGCCCTGCAGCCCTGTGACCCCCGACCTGCCGGACCCTCCTGAATCCCAGCCCCTCAGCCCTACGCCCCCCCCCCCCCCCGGGTAACCCTGACCCTGCCAGACCCTGTCCTGTGTGCTCCCTGACCCCCCTCCCAGCTCCTTCATCAGTCCCAGGCCCCAACACAAATAACCCCAGACCCCTCTAGACTCTGTCCTGTGAGCCAACCCCTATCCCTAGCCCCAAGCCCCACACCTGACTCTGGGTAACCCCATAACCTCATATCCTGGTCCCATCCTGAGCCCAGACCCTGCTATGTTATACCAATAAAATAAAAACCAGCAGGACCTTATTAAAGGGGATAAGGCAAAATGCCGCATTTATTGTGAATACAGAAGGAATCATAGTAAGCAGTCAGTTATAGCTATAACATTCCATTACATTTCACATTCATTCACACACACACAGGTTCTGCAAGGCTGTTTTCATAGTTACCAGCCTTAGAGTTGCTCGTGCCAAGCCACTGGCCAGGTGACCTGGACACGAGGGTGGAGCAGGGTCTTGTCAGATGCGCATCTGTTGCTCCTGGAAGTTGGTTGCAGAATCAGACCCAAAGTCCTCAGTCTTCAGGGTCTGTTTTTATAGGGACCCATCCTCATGTATTTGCCTCGTCATGCAGGGCCGGCTTTAGGCAGTGCGGGGCCCGATTCGAATAGTTTCGACAGGGCCCCGGCAGGGATGACTCACCCGGCGGCGCTCCGGGTCTTCGGTGGCACTGAAGGACCTGCCGCTGAAATGCCACCGAAGACCCGGAGCGAGTGAAGGACCCGCCGCCAAAGTGCCACCAAAGACCCGGAGCGCCGCCGGGTGAGTAAAAATTAAAAAGGCGCCTAAGTTAGGCGCTCTTCTTTAGGGCCCGGGGTCCTCTTAGACATGGGGCCCGATTCAGGGGAATCGGCCTAAAGCCGGCCCTGTTGTCATGCTGTTCTCACGTTTGAGGTGATAGTCAATCATGCAGATGGCACAGCAATGATGGAATGACAGTATGTAGTTATCTTGGTCTTCGGTTCTTCGGCCCTCCTGTCCTTGGGGCAAGTATGCCCTCAGGCATAGGCGCCAAGTTTTCCCGGTGCCGGTGGGAGCTCGCGCCCCCCCCGCCCCTGGCCCCGCCCCAACTCCACCCTTTCCCCACCCCTGCCCTGCCCCCATTTCAACCACTTCCCCAAAGTCCCCGCCCCAACTCCGCCCCCTCCCTGCCCCTATTGGACTCCTTCCCCAAATCCCGGCCCCGCCTCTTCCCCCAGCGTGCTGCATTCCCCCTCCTCCCCCCTCCCTCCGAGCGCTTGCCGCACGAATCAGTTGTTTCGTGGCGCAAATGCTGGGAGGGAGGGAGAGGGGAGATGCAGGACGCAGCAGTGCACCCAGGGGAGGAGGCGGAGGCGCAGCGGAGGCGGAGGTGAGCTGGGGCGGGGTAGGGAGCTGCCAGTGGGTGCTAAGCACTCACCAATTTTTCCCTGTGGGTGCTCCAGCCCCGGAGCATCCATGGAGTCAGCGCCTATGCCCTTAGGGTTACCGGGCTATCTCATCCACTGTATTCTTCAGCCAAACGGTCTTATTTTAAGGCTGGCACCTCAACCTTTAATCTTTCATTCCTCATTCAATCACACTCACACTCCAACGTATATCCTGTTACATCTGCCTTTTATCACCTACCCATCCTTTAATATAACCATTCTAAAATCAGTGGGACATGGCAGACTTCAATAAGTCTATTCATCCCACTTGTTACATCTAAAAGGAAACAAACAAGATAAACATGCAAGAGTGGGGGGTTCACACATCTTATTCCAGAGTTCAGAAAAACAAAGTTGTACCAGCCATAAAGGACAGCTGTTATCTTGTTACTTTTAGAACAATCTCTTAGGCCTGGTCTACACTACAGGGTTAGGTCGAATTTAGCTGGGTTGGGTCAATTTTATAATGAATGCGTCTACACAAGCAACCGCATTCCATCGACCTAAAGGGCTCTTAAAATCGACTTCTGTACTCCTCCCCGGCGAGGGGAGTAGCGCTAAAATCGACCTCGTTGGGTTGAATTTGGGGTAGTGCGGACGCAATTCGACGGTATTGGCCTCCGGGAGCTATCCCAGAGTGCTCCAATGTGACCGCTCTGGACAGCGCTCTCAACTCTGATGCACTAGCCAGGTACACAGGAAAAGCCCTGGGAAATTTTGAATTTCATTTCCTGTTTGGTCAGCGTGGCGAGCTCAGCAGCACTGGTGACCATGCAGTCCCCCCAGAATCGCAAACGAGCTCCAGCATGGCCCGAAAGGGAGACACTGGATCTGATTGCTGTATGGGGGGAAGCATCTGTGCAGGCCGAACTGCGATCAAAAAGAAGAAATGCAAATATATTTGCCAAAATCTCACAGGGCATGTTGGACAGAGGCTACACTAGGGATACACAGCAGTGCTGCATGAAAGTTAGGGAGCTCAGGCAAGCCTACCAAAAGACAAAGGAGGCAAACGGTCGCTCCGGGTCAGAGCCCCATACATGCCGCTTCTATGATCAGCTGCATGGCATTCTAGGGGGGGACCCTACAACTATCCCACCACTGTCCGTGGACACCTGCAAAAGGGGAGTCTCACGCAACAGGGAGGATGATTTTGTGGATGAGGAAGAGGAGAAGAAGGCCCCTCTGCTGAGTGCACATTTGTAACTACACTACAGGGCTTAAAAGCAATAGTGTTTAATGTCTGATTTGCCCTGAAGACTTGGGATGCATTCGCGGCCAGTACAGCTGGAAAAGTCTGTTAACGTTAGGGTGACCAGATGTCCTGATTTTATAGGGACAGTTCCGATTTTTGGGTCTTTTTCTTATATAGGCGCCTATTACTCCCCACCCCGTCCCGATTTTTCACACTTGCTGTCTGTTCACCCTAGTTAATGTGTCTGGGGATGGAGCAGGAATCCTCCAGGGACATCTCCATGAAGCTCTCCTGGAGGTACTCTGAAAGCCTTTGAAGAAGGTTTCTGGGGAGAGCTGCCTTATTTCGTCCTCCACAGTAGAACACTTTACCACGCCAGGCCAGTAGCAAGTAGTCTGGAATCATTGCAGCACAAAGCATGGCAGCGAATGGTCCTAAGTTTTGGTTGCATTCAAGCAACATTCGGTCTATATCTTTCTGTGTTAGTCTCAGGAGAGTGATACCATTCATGGTCACCTGGTTGAAATAGGGGAATTTTTGTAAGGGAACAGTAAAAGGACCCCGTTCATGCTGGGCTGTTTGCACTTGGCTAAAAGGGATCATCCCTGAGAATAGCCACGCGGCAGGGGGAGGGGTGAAGGGATCATCCCAAATAGCCACGTGGAGGAGTGGGGAGAGGTGTGTGCTGCACATCCACCCGAAAACCGCAGCCCCTCCTTTTAAATGGCAAACCCAACCGGCATTGCTTGCTATGGGAAAGGAGGGTGCTGCAGTTTGAAAACATTCCCACGTGTTATGAAGGCATTAGAAGCCAAACTCACGTCCCCTTTGGCTTACCATGGCTGCCTGGAAACCGAATACTGTTGCCCAGCCATGTGTGATGTGTCACCATACCGGCAGGTGCTCAATATAAAAGGCAAAATGCGACCTTGTACCTAAAGCACATGTGCCATCTGCTGTGAATTGCTTGATTCACTGTGAAAGAGTCTCCCTTTTGTTCTCAGAAATGTATCATCTTAAAATTAACTCTCCCTTTTTATTCCCCCGCAGGTGCAAATGTTTCTATGCTCCCCCTACCATCTCCATCCCTGAGGTTATCACAGATTAGAAGGCGAAAAAAATGCACTCACGATGACATGTTTTACGAGCTCATGCAGTCCTCCTGCACTGATAGGGCACAGCTGAATGCATGAAGGCATTCAGTGGCAGAGTCCAGGAAAGCATTAAGTGAGCGCGATGAGAAAGGGCAGGATGCAATGCTGAGGCTAATGGGGGAGCAAACAGACATGCTCAGGCGTCTGGTGGAGCTGTAAGAAAGCCAACAAGAGCTCAGACCGCCGCTGCATCCACTGTACAACCACCTGCCCTCCTCTCCAAGTTCCATATCCTCCTCACCCTGATGCCCAAGAACGCAGGGGGGGAGGCTCTGGGCACCCAGCCATTCACTCCAGAGGATGGCCCAAGCAACAGAAGGCTGTCATTCAAACAGTTTTGATTTGTAGTGTGGCTACAATAAGCAATGTGGCCTTGTCCTTCCCTCCTCCCCTCCTTCCCCACCTCACCCTACCCCACCCGGGATACATTATCAGTTATCTCCCTTTTTTTTTTTAATTAATAAAGAAAGAATGCATGGCTTCAAAACAATAGTGACTTTATTTCCTTTGCCAGCTGTGATCGAAGGGGGAGGGTGGTTGGCTTACAGGGAGTTAAAAATCAACAATGGGGGCAGGTTTGCATCAAGGAGAAACACACACAACTGTCACACCGTGGCCTGGCCAGTCATGAAACTGGTTTTCAAAGCCTCTCTGATGCACAGCGCGCCCTGCTGTGCTCTTCTAACCGCCCTGGTGTCTGGCTGCTCAAAATTGGCAGCCAGGCAATTTGCCTCAACCTCCCACCCCACCATAAACGTCTCCCCCTTACTCTCACAGATATTATGGAGCACACGGTGAGCAGTAATAACAATGGGAATATTGGTTGTGCTGAGGTCTAACCTAGTCAGCAAACAGCGCCAGCGAGCTTTTAAATGTCCAAAGGCCCATTCTACCACCATTCTGCACTTGCTCAACCTATAGTTGAACTGCTCCTTACTACTGTCCAGGCTGCCTGTGTATGGCTTCATGAGCCATGGGAGCAAGGGGTAGGCTGGGTCTCCAAGGATAACTATTGGCATTTCAACATCCCCAATGGTAATTTTCTGGTCTGGGAAGTAAATCCCTTCTTACAGCTGCTCAAACATTCCTAAAGATGCGAGTGTTATGCACCTTTCCCGGCCATCCCACGTTGATGTCTGTGAAACGTTCCTTCTGATCCACCAGTGCTTGCAGCACCATTGAGAAGTACTCCTTGCGGTTTATGTACTGGTTGGCAAGGTGGTCCGGTCCTAAGATAGGGATATGCGTTCTGTCTATCGCCCCACCACAGTTAGGGAATCCCATTGCAGCAAAGCCATCCACTATGACCTGCACGTTTCCCAGAGTCACTACCCTTGATAGCAGAACATCAGTGATTGCGTTGGCTACTTGGATCACAGCAGCCCCCATGGTAGATTTGCCCTTGTGCATTATCCATTATCATTTGCCCACTCCAAATTGATTCCTGACTGACCGGTAGCAGTCAGGTGTTGCAAGCTTCCACAGGGCTATCGCCACTCGCTTCTCAGCTGTGAGGGTTGCTCTCATCTTGGTATTCTGGTGCTTCAGGGCAGGGGAAAGCAACTCACAAAGTTCCAGGAAAGTGGCCTTACGCATGCGAAAGTTTCACAGCCACTGGGAATCATCCCATACCTGCAATACTATGCAGTCCCACTAGTCTGGGCTTGTTTGCTGGGCCCAGAATCGGCGTTCCACTGTATCAACCAGCCCCACTGCGGCCATGATGTCCCAGTTGCCACAGCCGGTGCTTTCAGGAACGGGTCTGTGTCCATGTCCTCATCAAAATCATCCTCGTGCTGACATCTTAGCCCGGTTCTGCACATACTCCAGGATAATGCACAAGGTGTTTACAATGCTCACAACAGCAGCGGTGAGCTGAGCAGGCTCCATGCTTGCCGTGGTATGGCATCTGCACGGGTAACCCAGGAAAAAAGGCACGAAACGATTGTCTGCCGTTGCTTTCACAGAGGAAGGGAGAGAGAGAGGGGCGACTGACGACATGTACCCAAAACCACCTGCAATAATGTTTTTGCCCCATCAGGCACTGGGAGCTTAACCCATAATTCCAATGGGCAGCGGAGACTGTGGGAACTGTGGGATAGCTACCCACAGTGCACCTCTCCGTAAGTCGATGCTAGCCACGGTAGTGAGGATGCACTCCGCCGACTTAATGCACTTAGTGGGGACATACATAATCGACTGTATAAAATCGACTTCTATAAAATTGACCTAATTTTGTAGTGTAGACATACCCTTAGACTCTGGATGTGCTTCTACACTGACCTTGTAAACTGACAGGCAATTTCAATCAACACAGACTCAGCAGGGTGGCTGAGAAACATATTTCTTTCTAATGGTCAGGCCAAATTCTGGGGTCTGCTGTGGAGTCACTCTTTCTTACATTTCCCATATCAGAAATATACCAGTTATCAATCTAGTCCAACAGCTACACCCTGTCCAGATCCACACCTCACCACACCACACTCTGGGCAGTGCCCTGAGCCCAAGACCCTGCCAATTTCTGTCTCTGGGCCCCTCCCCAGACCCTGCTGGCACCGTGCCCTGCCCTTCTCACCTCCATTCAGTCTACAATTCTCCCCACTGCCACCCGCCCTACCCCCAGTGTTGCTCTGCAGCTCACAGTCTTGCCCCCCCTTGGTATTTCCAGGGCTCTCGCCCTGGTGCTGTTAGTTCTGTTACCCCAGACGGGGCCCAGGAGCGAGCTTTGCGGGGCAGTCATCGCCAGGAGCGCTCTGCTGGCCTCTCCTGAAGGGCAGCACCACGTCCCTGGGGCCCTCACCCCACACCCCAGTCATGGAGCCAGAGCTGTCAAGGCCAGAAGGGACTGTTCGGAGCACCTGGTCTGAGCTCCTGCATGGCCCAGGGCAGAGAATTGCACCCAGGGATCCCAGCATCCAGCCCATATCTGGTAGTCGAGCTAGAGCGGGTCTGTTAGAAAGAGACGTCCCAGCCTGATGTACAGACTCCAAGCGCTGGTGAATCCACCGTGTCCCTGAGTCGGCTGTTCCAATGGTTAGTGCCCCTCCCGGTTAAACGTGTGTCCCTTATTTCTCGTCTGAATTTGTCTCACTTAGACTCATAGACTCATAGACTTTAAGCTCAGAAGGGACCATTATGATCATCTAGTCTGACCTCCCGCATGATGCAGGCCACAAAAGCTGACCCACCCACTCCTGGAATAATTCTCTCCCTTGACTCAGCTGTTGAAGTCCCCAAATCGTGATTTAAAGACTTCAAGTCGCAGAGAATCCTCCAGCTTGCGACCCCTGCCCCATGCTGCGGAGGAAGGCGAAAAACCTCCAGGGCCTCTGCCAATCTACCCTGGAGGAAAATTCCTTCCCGACCCCAAATATGGCGATCAGCAGAACCCCGAGCATGCGGGCAAGATTCTCCAGCCAGACCCACATTGACCATTGTTACTAATTACCAGCGATGGCACGTTATTGACTTATTGACTAAAATCACGTTATCCCATCAAACCATCCCCTCCATAAACTTATCAAGCTTAATCTTAAAGCCAGAGAGGTCTTTCGCCCCCACCGTTTCCCTCGGAAGGCTGTTCCAGAACTTCACCCCTCTGATGGTTAGAAACCGTCGTCTAATTTCAAGCCTAAACTTCCCGACGGCCAGTTTATATCCATTTGTTCTCGTGTCCACATTAGTACTGAGCTGAAATAATTCCTCTCCCTCCCTGGTATTTATCCCACTTCAGCTGCCAGCCACTGGCTCTTGTTCTGCTTTGTCTGTGGCTTGGTCTACACTTACCCCCCAAGTCGAAGTAAGGTACGCAAATTCAGCTACGTGAACAACGTAGCTGAATTCGACATACCTTACTTCGAACTTACCGCGGTTCAGATGCGGTCCACACGCGGCAGGCAGGCTCCCCGTCGACTCCGCGGTACTCCTCTCGTCTAGCTGGAGTACCGCAGTCGACGGCGAGCACTTCCTGGTTCGATTTATCGCGTCCAGACCAGACATGATAAATCGAACTCGGAACTTCGATCCCCAGCCGCCGAACTAGCGCGGCAGTGTAGACCAGCCCTGTGAGATTAACGAGCCCCCTGCTCCCAGACATCTCCTCCCCAGGAGCCTTCCCTTGGATGAGCTGCACAGCCTGAGCCCCTTCCGTCTCCCACCCAAAGGCAGGTTTCTCCAGCCCTTGGCTCATCTTTGTGGCTCCTCTCTGAACCCCACCAACATTTCAGCCTCTTTTCAGCAGGGCAGAGCCCGGAACGGGACACGGCAGCCAGTGACGGTCTCACCAGTGCTGTATACAGAGGTGACAGCATCTCCCTGCTGCGCCTGCTCGATACTCCCCTGCTCATACAGCCCAGGGTCACATTCACCCTCTTCGGGTACGTCTACAGTGCACTAGACACGCATGGCTGGTCCGTGCCGGCTGACTCGGGCTCCGGCTGCAGGGCTGTTTCATTGCAGTGTCGACTGCCAGGCTTGGGCTGGAGACCAGGGTCTAAAGCCACCCGAGATGGGAGGATCCCAGAGCCCTGGCTCCAGCCCGAGCCTAGAAGTCGACACTATGCATCCGAAAAAGTGAGGTTTTTACTCACGAAAGCTTATGCCCAAATAAATCTGTTAGTCTTTAAGGTGCCACCAGACTCCTTGTTGTTTTTGTAGACACTATAATGAAATATTTGACAGGTTTCAGAGTAGCAGCCGTGTTAGTCTGTATCCGCAAAAATAACAGGAGTACGTGTGGCACCTTAGAAACCAACAAATTTATTTGAGCATAAGCTTTCGTGGGCTACAGCCCACTTCTTCGGATGCATAGAATGGAACATATAGTGAGGAGATATAGATACATACAGAGAACATGAAAAGGTGGGAGTTGCCCTACCCACTCTAAGAGGCTAATTAATTAAGATGAGCAATTATCAGCAGGAGAAAAAAACTTTTGTAGTGATAATCAAGGTCACCCATTACAGACAGTTTGACAAGAAGGTGTGAGGCTACTTAACATGGGGAAATAGATTCAAAGTGTGTAATGGCAGTTTCTCGTTGGAGTTTCTGCCACCCCAAGCTTGTTAAGCTGGTGCCTGGAGCCGGCCCTGCCGAGAGCTATGGGGGGGTTAACTTGCAGGGGGGAGGCTGGGCTGTGGGATCTGCCTGCCCCAGGGCACACGGGGGCAGAAGCTGCCAGCATGGGTGTGACAGGGGTCAGAGTCGGGTTGAATTAGGATTTTAAAATGTTGTCTTATTGTCCTTAACCCTGTTGGCCATTGAATCCTTTAGCTTCCCTTATTCATCACCTGTATTTGTTGACTTGTAACTTATATTTGTTACCATTTACTTCCCCTTTTCCCATCCTTTGTATATTGATTGTTTATTGTTTGATCATTGTTTCCCCATCTCTTTTTAACCAGGATGGCTTCTTGCCCAGTGCAACTTTTTTGTGTCTGTGGAATCGTGGCTTGTGAGGGGTCTGTGAGCTGTCAGGGGGAGCCCTGGGGCTGGGGGGGGGTCTGTGAGCCAGGGGATCCTTTCCCCAAGGGAGGGTTCGGGAGCCCCTGGGTTGGTGTGAGATGAGGGGATCCCTCTCTCTGAGGGGAGAGGGGGTCCAGGCGGGATTTCCTGAGCTGGCCCAGCCGCCCTATCTGGCTCTGCTGCCCTCAGGCGTCTCCAGGCTGGGCCGCTCTCCCCTCCGTGATGTGCTGGAAGCTGCTCCCCATCCCCCGTGCTGGACCAGCACCAGGGACTCTCCCAGGCTCGGTTCCCTGGCACGTGCTCCTGGGACCCGGGGCTTTGCCTGGGACTTTCCATGCACCGGGTGTGGATCCAGCAGCACCAATCGCAGGCCCTGGGGCCACTGCGTCACCGGTTACTGGGTGAAACTGCTGCAGCGAGAGCCGGGCCCGGGCTCCGCATGAGCCATGTCTGCTCCATCCCCAGCCCAGGGGACAGGGCGCGCCCCGAGCTGCAGAGACACCCTGGCTGTCTGGAGGTGTGACAGCCTCCATGTGCCCTGGCATAGGGCAACCAGCGCCCCGCAGCCCTGTGACCCCTGACCTGCTGGACCCTCCTGAATCCCCTCCCTCAACCCCAGCTCCCGCCCCAGCTAACACCTGACCCATGAACCTCAACCCCTCCAGACCCTGTCCTGTGTGCCAACCCCTAGCCCCAAATCCCAGACCCCACTCTGGGTAACCCCAGAACCTCCCATCCTGGTCCCTGCCTGAGCCCAGACCCTGCTACACCCTGTCCTGTGTGTGCCCCTGAGACCCACCCCCACCCTCCAGGCAGTGCCCTGAGCCCCAGACCCTGCCGACCTCTGTCTCTGAATCTCCTCAGCCCCTGCTGGCACCGGGCCCTGCCCTCCACTGTTCAGTCTGCAGTTCTACCCATTGGTCTCCACCCTCCTGCCACCCACCCCCTGGCAGGGCAGTAATCACCAGGAGCACTCTGCTGGCATCTCCCGAAGGCTGGTACCACGTCCCTGGGGCCCTCTCCCCACACCCCAGTCACGGACCCAGAGCTGTCAAGGCCAGAAGGGACCATTCTGAGCACCTGGCCTGAGCTCCAGCATGGCCCAGGGCAGAAAGTCGCACCCGGGGATCCCAGCATCCAGCCCATATCTGGTAGTCGAGCTAGAGCGGGTCTGTTAGAAAGAGACATCCCAGCCTGATGTACAGACTCCAAGTGCTGGCGAATCCACCACATCCCTGGCTCAGCTGTTGCAACGGGTTAGTCCCTCTCCTGGTTAAAAGTGTCTCTCATTTCCCATCTGAATTTGTCTCACTTCAGCTACCAGCCATTGGCTCTCATTCAGCTTTGTCTGTGAGATCAAAGAGCCTCCTGCTCCCAGACATCTCCCCAGGAACCTTCTCTTGGATAAACTACAGAGCGGGGAGAGAACCCAGGAGTCCTGGCTCCTTCCTTACCCCCCTCATATCAAACTCCCATAACTCCGGGTATAACCCGGTGGCCCTGGACAGACTGGGGCTGGGCTGGGATAACACAGGCTGACACGGGCACGGCTCAGACTGACCAGATTTTAAATCAGGATCAAAAACTCAGAAACGTCCCGAACCCACTTTATTGCTGTTAGCAAAGCTGCAGAGCTAGATGGGGGCGCAGGGCTGTGACAAACCCGGGGCCCAGGGCGGGGGTGGGGGGCGGCCGGGCAGTGACACACACAGGGCGCAGGGCGGGGGCTATACAGGGAATGGGCCCGTCCCACACAGACCCTGCACTGGGCGCAGCAGGGCTGGACCCCAGGGGAGTCGCACACAGGTGCGAAGGGGCCTTTAGCCGGGCGCTGGGGCTGCCCCACCTTCAGCCATGGGCCCGATCCCGCCCCACAGGGACCCCATTGACTGGGAATGGCCGAATCTGGCCCAAAGCCTTCTGGGTAATGGCTGGAGGGGCTTTACCTGGGGTGACTGACAGCAGCCTCTGGCCAATAGGGGCCGGGCTCGGGGCCCAATCCAGCGCCCACTGGAGTCAAGAGAAACCTTCCCCATGACGGCAATGGGGTTTGGATCAGCTCCATGGGCCCTGCTGCCCCCTGACGAGGGGCGACCCCCATTCCCAGCCCCATGGGGCAGCAGCCCTCTCCCTGGATAGACGCCCCCCCCAAGCCCAGCAGGGGGGTGCAGGGGCAGCCCGAGGGGCCAGCTCCCCAGTGAGTCTCTAGCGGGTTGGGTGTCACGGTTTCGGGGCCAGGGGGCTCCTGCCCGGGTACAGCAGCTGGCACCGATGGGCACAGAGCAGGGACGCTGGGGGCAGAGCAGGGACGCTGGGGGCAGTGGGTGCGAGTGGGTCCCACGAAGGCACCTGGGGGATTCGGGGGCCCCTGCTCCTCCCCGTGTTTACCTGAAAGGCAAAGAGGGTCAGTTACCAGGAGCCCCAGGCCCCAATGCGAGGCTGGCAGGGATCAGAGCCGCTCCCCAACACCCCCATGGAGCCTCCCATTGATGCAGGGGGGACTAAGTGGGGGCTGGGCTGGGAGAGGCACGGTGGGTGCGGGTCTCCTGATACCAGTCAGCTCTGTGTTCTTGGGGAACCAGGGCGCAGTATCCAGCCTGTCTGACTCATGAAAAACCTTCCCCTCCCCAGCCTCTGCTTGAACCAAAACCTATAAGAGAAAAGACTTGCAGAGAGCAATGAAGGGCAGGGGCAGACACACCTAGACCCCTCCTGACAAGGGTGACAAGATTAAGGCAACTCCCCTGGTCTCATCTGCATCAAAGATGGGACAAGGAGGCATCTCCATTAGCATACAGACTGCAGAACAGAGATCCAAGGCAAGAACTGCACTGAACTCTGGGACCAGAGGAGCAGGGACGCACTGCGTGATGGGGGAATCTCTGCTCCAGTTGTCAATGAACCCATGCCTGCCCACACCCAACTCAGCAGTTATCAGAGCAATTCTAGTAATAAATCCTTGATTGATATCCAAAATACTGAAGCAGCCTAGTTGCATTGTGAGCTCCCTGGAAGAAAACATCACCCAAAGCCAAGAGTGATCAGCTCCTATTGTCTAGCCTAAAGAAAACCCTTGAGTCAGGGGTCCCCAACGCGGTGCCCGCGGACGAGCATCCACCGAAATGCCACCAAGAAGCATCATCATCCAGAGGCGTTGCCGCCGAAAATCGGCGGCGCCGCCTCTGGATGACGCTGCTCGTCGTCGGCATTTCGGCGTATGGTCATCCATCGCCATGGTCCTCCTTGGCTTGTCGTCTGGTGCCCGCCAGACGAAAAAGGTTGTGGACCACTGGCTTGAGTCATCAGTTTACCCATAAACAAATGTAGTGTTCTCCCTTGAACCATTGTTGTTTCCCTACAAAAAACCTACTCACGCTCCAGTCAGGGTTCTGATGCTTGGATCCAAACTCTGCATCAGTTCCACTGGGACTTCGTCTTTTCCTGACTGATCGTGCTGGGGGCTCTGCCTGTCTCCTGCACTCAGGACCCTGAGCTACCACCACCACCTGGAAACCCTCGACAAGTTCAAGCTTCATGGAGTGGTGAGACCCCAGCTCTCTCTCTCTCTCTCTGTTTTCTTTTCTACCTCAGGTATAACTTTCTAACCCTGACTTGTTTGATCAGGTCTAGTTTTCTATATATGACTTTTGTAACCTTTAATAATGTAGGTTATGTTGGTTTAGCTCTCCTTGTGTGGTTATCACTATTATTCAATAAATAACTTGTATGGTTAAGCTAGTTGCTTCCCTCCCTCTCTCTCTCTCTCTGAACTTTACTCTTTTGTGTTTCTAGCTTCCCCATTTACTCCGCAGCAACGCTTCTCTTACCTAAGCTAAAGATCCCTGTAGCGCCAAAAAATACTGTGGGGTTTGCTCATCAAGTGGGTTACTCCCAGTACAACTGTGACGTGAAAGTGGGATAGGGACGTGCTGAACCTGGGACATATGAGGGTGGCAGCTTGAAAGTGCTGCTCGACCCGGTTGTGTGTGTGTCTCTGCAGGATAACTCCATAGGAAAACACAAGCGACACAAGCAGTACATTGATACAATTACAGGACCCCGCCTCCCCCGAACAGTAACCCTAATAAATGAGCACAGCCCAAAGTAATGGGCAAATCTGGTAACACTCCCCAGTGGGTGCTGGGTGGGCCCAGGGGCTGTGGGTGCGGCTGGTGCCCTCCCCGGGCAGCGGCTACTCACAAGGGGCCCCGCGGGTTGCGGGCGGCGTTCATCTTCATCCCCTTGATGATGAGGATGGTGCCCACGATGATGCCGATGATGCCCACGGCCAGGCCCAGGGCGCACACCAGGGTCTCTGTGGTCTCGGGGACGGGGGTGGGCACCTGGGCTTCTGAAGAGGGACAGGGCATGGAATGAGGGGGACTGTTCCCACCCCTCCCTCCCAGAGCTGGGATAGAACCCTGGAGTCTGAGCTCCCAGTTTCACCCCCACTCTGACCCACTAGCCCCCACTCCCCTCCCAGAGCCGGGGAGAGAACCCAGGTGTCCTGGCTCCCAGCGCTGTGCCCAGCGGGGTCCCCGGGCACCCCGGCCTTACCCCAGTGCTTCGTGAAGGGCTCGGGCAGCCCCCAGTGCTCCACCCGGCAGTCGTAGAAGTCGCCCTGGCTGGGGACGAAGGGCAGGTAGGAGAACTTGCGGAAGGAGTTGTCCTGGCGGGGGTAGAAGTCGGTCTCGGAGACGCCCTCGGTCACCTCCTGCCCGTTCTTCAGCCACGTGAGGCGCAGCACTGGCGGGGAGAACTTGTCCACGAAGCAGATCAGGACGTTGGGCTCGCCCAGCTCCACGGGATCTTCGGGGAACACGGTCACCTCAGGGGGCACTGGGGACACAGGGGTTAGTGGGTCCTATTCCCCCTCCCTGAACCAGCCAGTCCCTGGTGCTCACGCTCCAGCTCAGGGGTCTCTCCCCAGGACTGTGGGGGCGTCACCGGGGCCGTCCCAGCTCCCTGCCCTGACGGCTCATGGGGAACAAGGGGCAGGGGAGAGAATCCCCCATGGGCTGGAAGGAGCCAAGTGGGGATGCAGTGTCTATGGTGGGGTCTGGTATTGGGCTTGTTTGGTGTGTGAGCAGGGGACAGTGGGGCAGAGACAGGAGGGGACCTGAGCCATCCCCCCACCTTCCCCCCTAGGGACCTGAGCCCTCACACCACCTTCCTAACCAGAGATCCCTCCTGTTTCTGCCCCACTGTCCCCTGCTCACACACCAACCCAGCTCCCACCCCACCATGCCGTACCGTTCTGGGCCCGCGTGCGGTTGGACCTCTGGATCATGATCTCCATGTTCTTCTTCAGCACGGCGATGTTGCCCAGGGCGCCCTGCGCCTCGAAGCTGGTGAACTTGCCGAAGTCAGGCAGGCGCCAGACGGTCTCCTTCCTCTCCAGGTCCACATAGAAGATCTCGTCCTGGTCGAACTCGAACATGAACTCCCCGGCCTCCCGCTGGGCCGGGTCCGTGCGCTGGTAAAACGCCACCTGGGAGAGCATGTTCTCCGCTGCGGGGAGACGGGCGTCAGCACCGGCCACCCAGGGGGGCTGCTCCCCACCCCGGGAGAGGGGCTCTCAGCACTTCCCCCAGCAGTGCAGCCCCCCGGCTCCCGGGCTGTGACATTCGCACTAGGACTCCCCGGTGTCAGGGGAAGGCAGGTGCATGGAGCACGGTGCCCCCCAGCATCGCGGGGGGCCTTGGGGCCAGCACTGACTGCCAGGAGAGAGCGCCCCTGCCCCTCCCCCCAGCACAGGTCCCCTAGAGCTGCCCTGGTGCAAGGACTGAGAGAGCAGAGACCCCCCTGCTGACCCCTGCTCAGTTCCCTGGTTTCCATTCACGTCTCCCAGCCGAGCAGTGACCAAACCAAACCCGGCTCCGCTGGCAAGTGGGGACGTGACCCAGCCCAGAGCGGCTCCTCGGGGGAGCTGGGGGCGGCGGCTGCAGGACATTTCATTCTCCCGTCTGTGTGTGGGGCTGGTTCCATGTCCCGGTGTCACCAGGACCTGGTTCTCGGGGCGATTTCAGTCCCTGGCCCCTGACACTCACCCCCCAGGGACAGTCACTGGGAGACCCGGGAACTCCCCAGCCAGAAACATTAAAGCTGCGCTGGGGGGTCAGACACACTCCGGGGGGGGAGGGGTCTGGCTCAGGGCTGAGGCTGGGATTGCCCAGAGCCCAAGGGAGTTGGGCACCTACATCCTAGGGCAGAGGTTCTCAAACTGGGGGTCGGGACCCCTCAGACTGTCACAAGCTTATTACATGGGCAGTCACGAGCTGTCAACCTCCACCCCAAACCCCGCTTTGTCTCCTGCATTTATAATGGTGTTAAATATATAAACAAGTGTTTTTAATTTATAAGGGGGGGTCACACTCAGGCTTGCTGTGTGAAGGGGGTCACCAGTACAAAAGTTTGAGAACCACTGGCCTAGGGATCCCAGCTCACCCGGCAGCAACTCACCGAGCAATTGCAAAGCAGGGAACCCATCACCACTAGCCAAGGAGACAGTCTGCCCTGCAGCCCCCCCCCCCCCACCATGAGTCTGAGTCCTGGGGAGACAATTGGGCCAGGCCGGGGAGCGGGGCCAGGGGCTCCCTGCTCTGCACAGACGCACTTACTGCTCAGCAGGGTCTGGCCCTGGCGCGGCTCTTTAGGGAACGTTCTCCCATCCCCCCTGTGCCTGGCGTCCCCCTGGGGGGATCAGCCCCCGAGTCCCTGTGGGGGAGGGGGCTGCACCCCTAGGGCAGGGCTGTGCCGTACCCAAACCACAGCGACTTCCCCACAATCCCTCTGCTGCCCCCACGCCAGCCTCCCCTCCCCCACTGGCATGGGGGTGAGACCCTCCCCACTGCAGCCCCCACCCCATCCAGATCAGCCCCCCATCCTCCTCCCTGCCCACTTCATCCCCTCCCCACTATGGGGCAAGACCCTCCTCCCATCCAGATCAGACCCCCCCCCTCCCTGCCCACCCCGTCCCCTCCCTACTATGGGACGAGACCCTCCTCCCTGCAGCTTCCCCCAAATCCAGCTCACCCCGGTGGCCCATCAGCCCCCATTGTCCCATTCCTGGGGGTGGGAGCGGGGCGCTATGGGGGTGAAGCCGCCCCCCAGGCCCAGGTGTCCCAGCCCCCGCCCCGCCCGTACCTGTCACCGCCCCGGTGCCCGGCAGGGCCAGCAGGGTGAGCAGGGCCAGCTGGGCCATGGGGACGCCCCGTCCTGCGCCCATCTCCTCTCCCCGGGCACTGGGCTGGGTACGGGGCCGGCAGCACTAGGGGGCCGGGGGGGCACATGTCACACCCCGGGGGGGGGGGGGAGTGCTGGGAGCAGCATCCGGCATTGGCCAGGGGAGCCCGGCCCAGGGGCCTGCGCCCAATGGGCAGAAATCCCTGCGCCGACCAGGCTGTTACCAGGCAGAGCAGCAGCGCTGAGCCTCGCCGAGAGGAGATGGAGACATTCAGGGTTCCCGGCTCTCAGGATTGTGTCCCGAGTCTCAGGATAATTCTTGTGTTTTCCTAAAGCCCCACCTCCAGGAGTCACGTGAGTCTGGGACAATTCCAGCCTCGTTCTTAGAGACAAAGGGAGTGTCTGTGGGGAGAGCTTCAACCTGTGACCCCCGGGCACCCTGAGGCTCAAAGAGCAGAAGGCAAATAAACCCCACAGCTGGGATTTGTACAGAATCTCAGGATTTTTGAACATTTGGGGCTGACAATACTGCAAATTCCCGGCCACACACACCTGCTCCTGGTGTGGACACGGTGCTGCCCGGGGGGGGGGGGGGGTGTCGTTGTCCCTGATGTGGACGCAGCGCTGCTGGGAGTGGGGGAGGGTGTCCCCAGTGTGGGGACAGCACCTCCCCACACGGCGCTCACGCCACCCTCAGACCCCCTGTTCTGCAGCACGGCTGTGTGCACACGGGGGACATGGCCGGCCCAGCTCTGCACTGGGGGGGTCACACCCCCGACCCACAGAGCTCTGCTGGGATAAGTGCTAAGTGTAGACTAGGCCACAAACGGGGTTTGGGGCATCATCCGTGGGAGACTGGGACACAAGCCCATCACCCTCTAGGGCAGTGGTCCCCAACCTTTTTCGTCTGGCCATGGAGGACCGTGGCGGCGGACGAGCATCTGCCGAAATTCCGCCAACAAGCAGCAACGTAAATAGGCGTTGCCGCCGAAATGCCGCCGACAAGCAGAGTCATCCAGAGGCGTCGCCACCGAAATATCACCGAAAATCGCAGTATTTCGGTGGCGACGCCTCTGGATGATGCAGCTTGTTGGCGGCATTTCAGCAGATGCTCGTCCGACGGCCACTACACGGGCGCACTTAGACGCCCCGGCGGGCACCATGGCGCCCGCGGGCACCGCGTTGGGGACCCCTGCTCTAGGGGGCGCTGTCCCCATCTGGCCCCAGGGCGGGGACTGACTGGCTGGGGAGGTGGGGACGGGGACATGGGGCCTTTCCCCTCTGCTGGCACCGGCTCCGATCTGCTGTTAGTGACCAAACTCCCTCCCCTGGGGTCTGTCCTGGGCCCAGTAATTCAGGGCTGGCCTGGGGCCCAGGAGCCCTGGGGTCATTCCCGGCCCTGTCACAGACTCCGTGTGACCCTGGGCCAGTCACTGACTCCTCTGGGCCTCCCTCCCCAGCTGGGCCATGGGAACAATGGCCCTGCCCTGCCTCACAGGGTGGGGGGTGAATGCAGCAGAGAGGGGGAGGGGCTCAGAGACTGGGGGGCCAGAGAAGCCCCTTAGGGAGATCGACGGTGGGAGCAGCTGGGAGGCCGAGCTGTGCCTCATGGAGACTGAGACCCCGATCCTTCCCCTGGGGCTAAATTTACCCCCAACAAACCAGAGGACTCCCCCCACACCCGGCCTGCCCCAGCCGGCAGCAGAGGGTCGAGGCACCAGGGAAAGGGGACGGAGGGTCCCAGGCCCATTGCTGGGGGTCCTGCTCTGGTGGGGGCTGGTCCCTGGGCTGGCCCCGCTCTCCAGCTGCCCCGGGGCCATGGCAGGCGCCGGGCGAGTCCTGCAGCCCAACCCCAGGCCCTGTTCTGCCCCCTATGAGGAGAAGTCTGGAACCGAGCCCTGCTGGGGCCGGCTCTGCCTGGCGACTGATGATGCTGCCCAGCCCCGGTGCTGACTGGCCCCTGGGCTGGGGGTGCCCAATCCCCGGGGCTGTGGGCAGCATCCCGGGGCTGGTGCTCGGAGCTGGGCAGGGAAGGTCTCAGGCTGAGGGTCCCGACGCCTTTCCAGATCTCTCTCTCCTGAGCAGCGATGGGGGCGGGTCGGATCCTGGGGGCCGGGAGCGGCTGGGCTGGGGCTCTGCTAGTGACACTGACGGTGCTGAGAACCCACCTGGCTCATTGCACGGAGCCCCCAGGTGAGCAGAGACCCCAGCGCCCCCGGGGAGCCCCGTCCTGGGCAGCGCTGGGTGTATCTGGGGGGGTCGGACCCCAGCGCCCCTGGGGAGCCCTGTCCTGGGCAGCGCTGGGTGTATCCGGGAGAGGGAGGTGATCAGACCCACACGTCCCAGGGAGCTCCATCCTGGGCAGGTGCCAGGTGTACCTGGGAGGGATTGGACCCCACACACCTCAGGGAGCCGCATCCCAGGCGGGTGCTGGGTGTATCAAGGGGATGAGACCCCACATGCCCTGGGGAGCCCCATCGTGGTCACGGGTGTATTGGGGGAATCGGACTCTACTCACCCCAGGGTGCCAGGCAGCCACCAGGTGTATCGGGGGAATTGGACCCCACACACCCTGGGGAGTCCTGTCCTGGGCAGGTGCTGGGTGTGTCGGGGAGGATCAGCCCCATATGCCCTGGCAAGACCCATCCAGGCAGACAGCAGATGTATAATATAATATATGGAGATATACCTATCTCATAGAACTGGAAGGGACCTTGAAAGGTCATTAAGTCCAGTCCCCTGCCTTCACTAGCAGGACCAATTTTTTTGCCCCAGATCCCTAAATGGCCCTCTCAAGGACTGAACTCACAACCCTGGGTTTAGCAGGCCAATGCTCAAATCACTGAGCTATCCCTCACCCCATGAGGCAGGGATTGGGTCCCACGCACCCTGGGAAGTCCGGTGCTGGGTGTGTCGGTCTCTGTCTTTCCTCCATGAGCTCTGGTTCCCCCTGCGGTGGGGGGGGGGGGGTCCCCAGGCTGGGCAGGGGGAAGGGCCATGGGTGGGACCAGGCCCCTCCCATGGGGGTGAGACACAATGAACAGAATCGTTCCCTTTTTTACACCCCCACCCCCGGGGGAACCTGGGGTGAATCCACATTAACAGGCTGCTCCAGAGCCAGACCCTGGGACCTTCTCCTGCCCCACAGCGACCGGCCCCTGGCCCCCGTGTCAGTGCCCCTGGCCTGGCTCCCCGCTCCCCTGCGCCTCCCCCATCTGTGCTGTGCCCCCCGTGACTCAGTGTCCCCGCACCCCACCTGTGCCCCACCCCCATTTCTCTGCTGTTCCTCCTGCCCCACCCCTGCCCCCCCGCTCAGTGCCCCCCAGCCTGCCCCTCCCCCACATCTCCCCATGTTACTGTCATTTCCCCCCGCCCCCCCCCAGCCCTGCGGGTTCCCGTCGGCGCCCAGTGGATCCAGGGCGGTGCTGGGGGGAGTCTCGGGGCTCTGGTTGTTCCCCGAGCTCCGAGCCCCGGGCAGGGGGCGGGTCCCTGAGCGCAGCCCGTCTCCCTCCGCCCCCCCAGAGCATTTCCTCTACCAGGCGAAGTCTGAGTGTTACTTCACCAACGGCACCGAGCGGGTCCGGTTCCTGGAGCGCTACATCTGGGGCCAGCGGCCGTTCGTGCACTTCGACAGCGACCTGGGGGAGTTCGTGGCGGACACGGAGCTGGGCCGGCCGAGCGCCGAGTACTGGAACAAGGACCCGGCGATCCTGGCGGACGAGCGGGCTGCGGCGGACACGTTCTGCCGGTACAACTACGGGGTGTATGAGAACTTCATCAACACCCACCGGGGTGAGTGCGGGGGGGCAGAAGAGTGTGCGGGGGCGGGAGACAGCGACCCAGGCGGGCTCAGGCGGACCGGTTCTGCCGGTACAACTACGGGGCGGCGCAGACGGGGAAGGTGGTCGGCCGCCGAGGTGAGCGGGGGGCGGGGCCCGGAGAGGGGAGCGCGGGGGCGGGGCCGCAG
This sequence comes from Emydoidea blandingii, assembly GCA_036785055.1. Lineage (NCBI taxonomy): Eukaryota > Metazoa > Chordata > Testudines > Emydidae > Emydoidea > Emydoidea blandingii. The sequence goes on from JAXIVB010000007.1 coordinate 93,081,898, forward strand.
CAGGACACGCCCAGCCCAGCGCCTCCCCCTCTCCATGGGCCCGGTCCGCCAGCTGCGCTTGGGGGGGGTAACAGAACGTCTCGTGCTATGGTGGGGAGGGGGACAGCAGGCGCTGGGGCGGGGTAACGGGGGGGGAACTCCCGCCCCCGGGTCTGGCTGCGGCGCCCCCTGTCGGCAGAGCCCCACCCGGGGTCAGTCTCGGGGGGGGGGCTGACACCTCCCCCTTCCCAGCCCCCCCACCCCTCTGAGGGGTTCAGCCCCCAGCGCCCCTCACTCAGACGCCCCCGGAGCAGGCAGCTGCAGCAGCGGCTCCTACCCCCTTCCTGTGCTGGGGGGCTGGGCAATGGGGCAGAACTTCCCAACCCCCAACCCCGCCCCTCCCTCCTCGGGGTGCCCCCTGGCAGGGGAGTGGGAGCAGCCCCTGGGCTGAGACCCGTCTCCCTGGGCCCAGGGTCAGACAGTCCCTGGCTCTGTCCCCATGGGGTTGACGGGACACGACTCCCCTCGGGCCCTTTCTGCCGGAGCCTGCCCAGCGCAATGGGGGGCAGGAGAGAACCAGCCCCACCCCGGGGCAGTGAGGGGGGAACGGGCTGGCTGGGGAATCGGACCCCACACACCATGGGGAGCCCTGTCTGTCCTGGGCATGTACTGGGGAACGAGACCCACACATCCAGGGTGCCATGCCCCACGCACCTGCCAGGTGTATCAGGGGGTTGGATGCCCTGCCCTGGAAAGGCGCCATGTGTATGGTTGGGGGGGATTGGACTCCACACACCCTGGGGAGCATTGCCCTAGGCAGGTGCTGGGCATATTGGGGGGGGGGATATTTCCCTGGGGGTGCACCTGTTCTCTCTGAGCCCCCCTCCATCTCCGTCCCCTTTCCCAGCCCCACTCTCTCTCTCTCTCTCTCTCTCCCCCCCCGCCAGTTGAGCCCAAGGTGAAAGTTTCCCCCACGAAATTGGGGTCCGAGCCCCACCCCGACCTGCTGGTTTGCTCGGTGACGGGGTTTTACCCCTCGGGGATCGAGATCAAGTGGCTGAAGAACGGGCAGGAGCAGACGGCCGGGGTGGTGTCCACGGAGCTGCTCCAGAACGGAGACTGGACCTTCCAGATCCTGGTGATGCTGGAGATGAGCCCCCGGCGCGGGGACGTCTACACCTGCCAGGTGGAGCACATCAGCCTGCGGGGCCCCCTCGCCGTGCACTGGGGTAAGAGTGCCGGGTCACCCAGCCCCCACAAATACCAGCCCAAGCCAAGACTTCAAAGCACTGTCTACTGTCGCCTTTTATTCTATTTAATGTTAATTATATTCCAGTGGGTTCAGCTCTGGGCTACAGTCTCAAGTTCAACAACGTTATCTCTGTTTGTTCTGGATTTAGAGCCCGTAGGAACACATGGAACCATAGGCACCTAACACATACAAGAGTGTCTGTCTTTTAGCAGTTTTATTAAGGTTACCAACAAAGTTATAAATGTCACAGCACATACAACCCCTAAAGATAAGTACCATGTACTAGTTACACCTACACCTACACCTAGTACCACATACTAGTCACATCCTCCTAGAGATGGTGTTAGAGTCCATCCTCTCATGGATTGACCATCAATCTACGGGAGTGGTTCCTGCTGGAGTTTTCCATAGGAAGCTCGATTTTCCTGCTCTGAGCACTTTGAAGTATTTATTGATAACTTTGGTTTTATTTAAAACTTTAATTTCACTTCCTGGTTTTTATACTCCGTGTGCGGAGTTGAAATCCAGGGTGCTGCTTTAGTTGCTACTGCAATGGGTTGAGGTGGGGTGTGCTGACTGTTCAATATCATGGAATTCATTTGCTGCTGTATTTCTTACATTTCAACGCTCATGAGAATTTAGGTTCGGGGTAAAGTACCGATGCATGTCCACCCTGGGAGCACTCTTCCAGAAGTGCTGATCTCATTATCTAAAGCGTATAGTTATATTCAAACCCAACAGGTGCCAATGGTAGAAAACCATTTTGTTTTGGGATTTACAGATTAATTAGATTAGGCATTTTGGAAACAACAGCTGTAACAGCTGGAAACACTTCATTTAATTTTTGATAATCAGTACATGCATCTGAAGAAGTGGGTTTTTTATGCACGAAAGCTTATGCCCAAATAAATCTGTTAGTCTTTAAGGTGCCACCAGACTCCTTGTTGTTTTTGTGGATACAGACTAACATGGCTACCCCCCCGATAAAATGCCATGATCCATCTGGGCTTTGTACTGGCCAGATTGGAGAATTGCACATGGAAGTACACGCACGAATGATTTCCTGTTGCAGCAGAGATTCAATGGCTTTAGCAGTATAAGGTTTGACCAGATTTGGAAAAGGACACTGCTTTTGTGGGGGGAATTTTTCTTCTACAATTTTAACAGTTACATCCATATTTTTACATTTATGCTTGTGTTCAGCAAAAGCATCAACCCTACTCACAATTTTTAGAGCACTTGTACGGGCCCTGCTAACCCAAATCTATTGACCTGGGCTGGGAGCGTCTGTTCTCCCTGTCTCACAGCACAAGGACAAGGGGACACTCAGTGGAATGGAAAGGGGCAAATTCACACCTGGCAAAAGGAAGGACGTTTTCCACACACTGTGTAGTTACCCTGTGGAATTCACTGCCACAAGAAATAATGGACCCAGGAGCTGAGCAAGGTTCACATAGGGATTGGACATTTCTGTGGCTCACAGACTACCCAGGGCTGGACCAGTTCATGCTGACAATGGGCAGGGATCTCAAACCTCGCGCTGCAGGGCCTGAGCCGTTCTCTGACGATCCCAGACCAGGAGGAGCCCGGACGTGGGGCAGATTGTCCCACAGTTGCTCATGCGGGCCCTGGCTCTGCCCCGGCCCGCGCCAGTCACTGGCGCAGACGGGAGCCCGGCCCGGAGGCCCCTGGCTCTGACCCGGCCCGTTCCATGTCCCTGTTTCAGAGGCGCAGTCTGACTCCGCCAGGAGCAAGATGCTGACGGGGGTCGGGGGCTTCGTGCTGGGGCTGATCTTCCTGGTGCCTGGACTCCTCATCTACCTGAAGAATAAGAAAGGTGAATGGCGCCGGACGGGGGCGGGGCACGAGGGGGTCTCTGGGGGGATGTGGGGCTGGGGGGGCTCAGGGGAATCTGGGGGCTGGAGGGGGGCTGGGTTCCTAGTGAGGGGAGTTCCATGCCGTGGGGCTAGACTCTGACCCCCAGGAACCGTCTCCCCCTGCCCAGGGCTCTGACCATGTTTCTCTTTCTTTTTCAGGGCGCCCCGTTCCCCAACCTGCAGGTAATTTCAATCCCCCTCCCCCCTGATAAACCCGTCTCCCCCCACACTGAGCACAGGCTGCCTGGGGCGCCCGTGGGATGGCTGCTTCTGCCCCTCAGCCCCTGACACCCGCCCGGCTCAGCCCCTGGGCAGCTGGGCAATGGGGCGCTGGCCCCGTGGAGGAGGAGTCTGCGGCTCCCTCGGTCCCCGTTCAGGCCGATCCCCGAGCTGCTCCCGGGGGCAGAGGGTCCTGGGTCCTGCCGAGCATTGCTCAGCCCTGCGGCTGCCGGGCAGAGTCCCTGGGGCGCCCTGGGGCTTGGCAGAGAAAATCCCCCATCCGTCCCGCTAGCCCCACGGCCAGGGGCTGATTTCTCTCCCCTCTCCCTGCAGGGCTCCTGCGTTAGATCCTGGGCGTCGGATCCCCCGGCCGGCAGGAGTTTCCGTCCGTCGCTCCCAGCACCTCGCCCAGCCCGGAGAATGCAGAACCTGGGGCCGGTCCCTTCCTGTCCCCGCCTGCTCCCCGCGCTCTGCCCGGCTCCAGCCCGCGCTGCCCCCGCCTGGGGACCTGTCACAGCCCCTCGGTCCCAGCAGGGCCTGCCTCTCGGGTGACCCCTCCTGAGCTGGACCGAGGCCAGGCGCTGTTAGAACTGCTGCACCCTAATAAACTATCCCAAGCCCCCCTGGCTCTGTGCTCACTGCCCCCCTGGGGCCGGGACAAGGCTGGGGCCACTGGCCCCTCTGGGCTCTGGCTGGGGGAGGGGACGCAGGGCACAGAGCAGCTGTCCTGGGGAGGGGGGGACTCCCCAGACACACCATGGGGCCATTCAGCAGCTGGACGGATCACGGTTGTTGTGCTGGGCAGGGGCCTGGGCAGGGCTGGATCTGACGGAAGGGAGGGGGCAGGACCCCAGAGGGGGAGTCTGGGGGTGGGGGTGACTCCTGGGGGGGGGCTGTGGGTTCCCAGTCCCAGTGCAGACCGGTTCCTTCCCCAGGGGTGGGGGCAGCAGGGAGGAGGCCGTGGGGAGCGGGACCCCCAAGCCCCTTTCCCAGGGGAGAGGCAGCTGCAGGGGGGAAGATGCTCCCGCCCCCTGGAGAGCCCAGGCTGCAGCCCCACATCACGGACACCCCAGCCTGGGGGGCAGCGACAGGGCCGGGCTGTCAGTGAGCTGGGCTATGGGGCAGGGGAGCAGCTCAGGGATAGGGCAGGACAGGGCAGTTGTTACCCAGGGGTCCAACCCCCCCAGGGAGTCACAGCCCCGTCCCCCCAGGGGCCCAGAGACTCACCAGCGACACCAGAGCCCCATCCCAGTCAGAGTCCCACATCCCGCTTGGGGGGTTGACTGTGGGGTCCCAGCTATGGGGGACCCCACAACCTCTGGGGCGATGTGTGGGCTGGGTGCTCACATTCCCCCGCCCCGCCCCCCCCCCGGCCCAGCCCTGCTCTATCGCTGTCACCCTGCCCCAGGACTGCAGGGGAGACGCCAGGCCCAGCCCCGGCCCTGCCGTGGCTTAACGCTCCCTTGGTCCTTCCCCCTGCTGCTCCCACTGGCTACTGGAGTCCCCGTCACTTCCTGTCCCAAAGTGACATGTGCTGTTTCCCAGCTGCCAGACCCCACCCCAGAGGTGGCTGCATTTCTGTGGGGGGAATTGGCCCCAGTGCCATTGGGTGCAACAAGCTCTGGGATCCTGGGGGGGAGCGTCCCGCAGAGTGGGGAGACGAGGCCGTGGGGACGTCCCTGTCAGCTGCTCCCATGGGCTGTCCCCACGGGAGGGGAGGGATAGCTCAGTGGTTTGAGCATTGGCCTGCTAAACCCAGGGTTGTAAGTTCAGTCCTTGAGGGGGCCACTTAGGGATCTAGGGCAAAAATCAGTACTTGGTCCTGCTAGTGAAGGCAGGGGGCTGCACTCGATGACCTTTCAAGGTCCCTTCCAGTTCTAGGGGATAGGATAGGACGAGGGCGTGAATCTGTGTGAGTCACTCAGAGGCTGGCTGGCAGCTCCTACTGCTGGCCAAGCCCCCTCCCCCCCCCCGCCATGGAGTCTCCTCTCTCCAGCGCCCCACACGGACCATCCGGCCCTGCTCCTGCCCCCACCCGCCACACACCCCAGGCTATTCACCGTCCTGCCGCTGTGCTAACCAAAGTCTGTGTCACAACTTAACTATCATGTAGCTACTGCAGCCCCATGGCGTCAGGACTCCTGGGTTCCAGCCCTGCTCTGAGTACGGGCCCTGCTGACTCCAGCCCTTGAGCGTGGCCCCGTCGGCTTTCCCCGTCAGGCTCCGTCTGGGGGGCAAGTGGACGGGGCTGCGCTGAAGGGCCGGGGTAGGGGGAGGGACTGGCTGGGTCGGGGATGGGACATGGGGCCTCTCCCCTTTGGGGGGCTGGGGGCTCTGATCCAGCCTCAGGGGACTGGCTGGCTCAGGGGGCCGGGGCCAGGATATGGGGCCTTGGCAGTCCAGGGCTGTCAATCCGGTGTCAGCGTGAAAGTTCCCGTGCAATTGTCCACAGCCCAGTGGAGAAGTTTCTCCAGCCCCGCGACCCAGAAAGGGTTAACGCTCTACGTCGTTTCACACCCCGTCCGACTGTGGGTGGACAGACGGACAGACTGACATCTGCTTTCCCCTCACCTGGTTTCACTTCCCCCCCCCCGGGATGGATCTGAGCCCCCCCAGCCCCGGGCCCAGCAGCATACAGCACACTCTGCTCCCCGGCCTGACTCTGCCCAGCGCCCGGTGATGCCGGGTCGGCGCCGCGCTGCCACTGGCCGAGCCCCGGAGGCGCTAACCCCGGCCCAGCATTGCTGCCTGTTTGTGCGTCACTGAGACACCAGGTCCCATGGGCGGGCGTCATTTCGGAGCCAGGGACTTTCCACCCAAAACCCCCTGGGCCTGCAGCCTGGCTGGCACCCGGGGGCCTGGCCCAGCCCCACACCTGCACTGGAGAGGAGTAAACTGCGAGTGAAATGCAGCCCCGGTCGGTGTCCTCACCCCACAGTACAGAGGGGGACACTGAGAGCAACAGACTTGTCAGGCGCCACTGAGCCACCCAGCCCCCCCTGCTCTGGTCCACCAGCCCCCACTCCCCTCCCAGAGCCAGGGAGAGAACCCAGAAGTCCTGGCTCCCAGCCCCACCTGCTCTAACCACCAGCCCCCACTCCCTCCCAGAGCCGGGGAGAGAACCCAGGAGTCCCGGCTCCCAGCCCCCACTGCTGTAACCCACCAGCCCCCACTCTCCTCCCAGAGCCAGGAGAGAACCCAGGAGTCCTGGCTCCCAGCCCCCCCTGCTCTAACCCACCAGCCCCCACTCCCCTCCCAGAGCCAGGGAGAGAACCCAGGAGTCCTGACTCTCAGCCCCCCCTGCTCTAACCCACCAGCCCCCACTCCCCTCCCACAGCTGGGGATAGAACCAAGGGGTCCTGGATTCCCAGCTCTAACCGTTACACCCCACTCCCCTCGCAGAGCTTGGAATAGGACCCAGGAGTCCTGCCTCCCAGTCCCCCCACACTAGACCCGACTCCCCTCCCAGAGCCAGGACAGAACCCAGGAGTCCTGCCTCCCAGTCCCCCCACACTAGACCCGACTCCCCTCCCAGAGCTGGGAGAGAACCCAGGAGTCCTGACTCCCAGCCCCCCCTGCTCTGATCCACCAGACCCCACTCCCCTCCCAGAGCCAGGGAGAGAACCCAGGAGTCCTGGCTACCAGCCCCCCCTGCTCTAACCCACCAGCCCCCACTCCCCTCCCAGAGCCGGGGATAGAACAAGTGGCGTAGCCAGCTTCTAAGAGCAGGGGGAGCAAACATAAAAAAGGCTCCCCCCCTTGGCTCCTCCTCTGGCCACGCCCCCCTTGGCTGGCTCCTCCGGCCGCACCGCCCCTCTCCCCCCATGGCTCCTCCGGCCCTGCCGTACCACCCCTGCGGCCACCCCCCACTCCTCCAGCTGCGCCCCCCCCCGCTCCTCCGGCCGCGCGCCCGCCGACCCCCCCATGGCTGCTGGCCGCGCTGCGGGCGGCCAGCCTGTGCTCCCCCTCGCTCCTGCGGCCGCCTTTGGAAATTTGCTGAGGGGAAGCAGCTGCTGGATAGAACCCAGGAGTCCTGGCTCCCAGGCCCCCTCCCCCGCATGCTAGAGACAAGCATGGGTCTGTCCATCTGGGGTGCTCACTCAGAGGCGTGGGGCTGGCGCGGAATGAGGGGTCCTGGCTGAGGATGGGGGTTTGGGGGTGATCAGGCTCGGGGTGCAGATGGAGGGACAGGCTGCGGGTCACGGATACAGACACCCCTGCCCAAGCAGGACCCTGTGTGGCCGGCTTCCCTGCAGGCGGGTTCTGGGGGTGTGGGGCGGGTGTGGGGGTGTGTGTGGGGTCTGTGGGACACATCCCTTCCCTCATGGGTGAGGCACTTCCCAAGAAATCAGGCCCATCCTGCACTTCCCCTGCTGGATCCCCCGCCCCCCCATGTTCCTGCTCCCCACCCCCCACCCCCCAGCTCTATGGAGCGGGTGCTGCTGCGGGTGTGAACGGAGCCCCCTGGTGACGCTCTCAGAAACAGACACGGTCGCTCCCTGGCCCCACGGCGTCAGCAAATGCTGCTCCCTGCAGGGACCCCAGCCCAAGGGATCCCCCTGCCCCATCCCACTCGGCACAGACCCATAGCGAATCCCATCCCAGAGCCGACAGCCTGCCCCACGGGGCTCCAGAGAGCAGGACAGGGGGTGAGCAGCCGTGGGGTGAATCCAGGGGCTCTGCAAAGACCAGCTGCGCCCCCTGGGGCAGGGGTCAGGCGCTCTCCCCCCTGCCCACCCAGCTCGCACCCACCCAGCAACAGGGGGCTCTGGTGGGGGCAGGCTGAGCAGGGGGAGGCCGGGTCCCAGGGCAGTGCCGGGCGGCTGTAGGGCCTGGCTATGGAGGGCCGGGTCCCCAGCCGGGGTCACTCGGCACTGAACTCGGGCAGAACCCCCTCCCCCAGTTTCCATGGGGTGAGAACGGCTACGGGGCGGGGTGGGGGAGGGACGACATTCTCCCCAGGTGATTGGTCGAACCCAGGGCAGGGGTCTCCACAGCTTTACCAGCTCCTGTCTGGCTCTGGGGCTGTCTCCGGCTCAGCGTGGGGGACCCTCCCCCGCCCCATGGGGACCAACCAGCCCCGATTCCCTCTGACCTCTCCCCCCGCAATCCCCACACCGGCCTGTGGATGGGGGGACGCCAGCCGGGCCCCTCCTGGCACCACAGAGCTGGCTGAGACTCCAGCAGAGCCTAGCGATGGGGGGGCCAGGCAGCGCCCCGTACGAGGGGCTGGGCCGTCACGCGGACATCGGGGCTCCTCAGGGCGTCCTAGGGGGTGAGATTGGTGCAGAGCAAAGGGCCAGTGCACATAACTGGCCAACACTGTCTCCTGGCAATTAATGGCCGGGCCCTTCCCCCCTGCAAGGGGATGCTAAAGGTGTTGGAGAACAAAGGGATCAGGTGACCTCCTGGCCTGGGAAAGGAACAAAGGTCAGAGAAGGAGGGGCTGGAGGGGGTTTCAGGGTTTGGAGCTGGCTGGGGACGGGGGGTGAGTGCAGACAGGGCTGTCTGGCTCGCGGGACCCCAGAATGGACCCGGCTGAGGGGTCCCGTTTGCTGTACCTACAAGCTCTGTTTTAGACCGTGTTCCTGTCGTCTAATAAACCTCTGTTTTACTGGCTGGCCGAGAGTCACGTCTGACTGCGAAGGGGGGGTGCAGGACCCTCTGGCTGCCCAAGGACCCCACCGGGGCGGACTCGCTGTGGGAAGCGCACGGAGGGGCATATGCTGAATGCTCCCAGGAGAGACCCAGGAGGTGAAGCCGTGTGAGCTTCTTGCCCTGAAGACAGTCTGCTCCAAGGGAGAGGAGGCTCCCCACAGTCCTGACTGGCTTTGTGGGGAGCAGTTCCAGAGCATCGCCCGCGGACTCCGTGACACCCCCACACCCAACACCCCCCGACTCCCTATGGCCAGAGCTCCCCCAGACCCACCCACAAATGCCCAGTGCCCTGCACAACACCACCCTGCCCACTGCCCTGCCACAACTGCCCAGCACCCCCCACAGAACCCCCACTCCCTAGTGCCCCAACACAAACAACTTCCCCGCCCCCTCGCAGCCCAGCAGCCCCCCAGACTCCCCACAGACCCATTGCCCCAAGCCCTGCCTCCCGGCCACACTCACCGGCCCTGCTGGGAGGTGACTGTGGGGCGGGTGGAGCCGGCAGCGCAGCCAGGGCTGGTCCCAGGGCCGGGAATCGCTCCGGCCCCTTGGGAGCGGTGTGATCAGCCAGGCCAGGGACTGCCCCAGCCAGGCTCCTTCAGGACCCACTTGCCTGGAGGAGCCCAGCCAAGCCGCCCCCCGCCCCCGTCCCATCCCCCCCTAACTGGCTGAGACTAGCCAGGCTTCTGCACCAGTCCCAGGCGGCTCAGCTCCGGGGAGACAGGTGGGACCCCACAGGTGGTGGGAAGCAGAGACTGCCCAGATCCAGAGGTGCACTGGGGTCTGGCCAGGGGGCAGAGAGGAGCCAGCAGATGGGGCCAGGGGGTGAAGAGGAGCCGAGAGGAGCAAGTGGTGGACGGGGGGAGCCAGCGGGGTCTCGGGGCGCAGTGCAAGCAGACCAGGCCGGGGCCCCTTCTGCGCATGGGCCCGGCTCCATGGGGCCACTGGCACCACTGTAAACCTGGCACTGCCCCCCCAGGCAGCTGTTCCCCCCCCCCAGCCTGTGCCCCCCAGGGGATTACCAGGGTCCTGCCGCAGCTGCCTGGCTCTGACTGAGGCCAGGCTGAGGGTGGATCCCTCTGGGGCAGCTCCTCCCCGGGTGCAAACCAGCATTGCCGTCAGGGGGGTGTTGCTGATTTACACCGCTGAGTAGCTGGGCCCAATTCACCCTCACGTGGCCATTTCCATGCGTCCCTGTCACCGGGTGGGACTGGGTCTCCCGGATCCCTGCGCCAGGCCCCCGACGGGCGCATCCAGGCCGCAGACGTGTCTGGCTCTGGCTCCACACGCAGGAACGTCTCTGCCCCGTTCTGCTCCGGCGGGTGGCTGTGCCAGCCCCCCCCTCCGCGGGGCGCTGGAAACGGGCTACGTGCCGGCCTCAGTCTGCTCCTGGCCGGGTCCCCCCACTGGTTCTTGGGCCTTGGCCTATAACTGCGGCAGCTCGTCCCCCCTCCAGGCGTTTACCCCCCTTGGCTACAGAGCGATGGGAGCCCCTGGCAGCCGAGCTCCTCCGGCCCCCTCTAGGTCAGCTCTCCAGCCCCCGCGCGGCCCAGCAGTCCTTTGGGGCTCATTGCTCGGCCCCGGGGGGACCAGAACCTAGGGTTACCATATTGCAATACTGCAAAAAGAGGACACTCCACGGGGCCCCGGCCCCGCCCCAACTCCACCCCTTCCCCAAAGTCCCCGCCCCAACTCCACCCCCTCCCCTGAGCACCCCGCATTCCCCCTCCTCCCTCCCGGCTGCTGCTGCGCTGAGGAAGTTGCTTTGGCCCCCGCCGTGGTGGAGAGCGGCGGGAGCCGGGAAAATTGGAGCCCGGGGAGGAGGCGGTCACCCCTTACCATGCCTCCCTATTTTCCCGGACATGTCCGGCTTTTTGGAAATTCCTCCCGGACGGGGATTTGAGGACCAAAAACCTGGACATGTCCGGGAAAATCCGGATGTATCGTAACCCTACCAGAACCGGCCTCAGCGTTCCAGCTCCGCACCGGATTCACTGGCACAAAACGGGTGCAAAGCACTCGCCCCCGTGTAACTGGCTGCATGACGCACCGGGTGGCGGTGAACGGGGCTGGGCTTGGGGATAAAATCCAGCTGCCAGCGGCTGGTGCAGGCCACGGGCCGGCCTTGCAGGGGGCCACGGATCCGCACGTGGGTTTGTTCCTGGCCCGTATTTTCATGGGGGTGAAGGAAAACAGAGCAACGGAAAAAGCCCCGGGGTGGAGCAAAGCGCCCGAGCAGGGCAAGGCCGGAGGAGGGCTGGGGGGAGCCGAGGGGGCGGGACACCAAAAATAACAACCCCCAAAAGCAGCAAAATTCTAGCTGATATATTACAACACAACTTCCAAAATTACTTACAAACATTACACCGGCCACCGGCTCAGCACCGGGGGTGCCCGCTGCCTGTCAGACCCCGAAAAGCCAAGACAGTCGCCCCGTGAAACGTGTCCGGCGGCCCCGAGAAAATGAATTGGTTCCCCCCCCCCCCCAGCTGCAGGACGGGCAGCGTCGCACCGGAGCGCGTGGGCTTGTTTGGGATTCAAACTCCACGGCAGGGCCCAGACCCCTGTGTGTTTCCACGCCTTAAATAATAGAATTAATTTAAAATAAAACAATCAAACCAGCGTCCTTCTCTTCGCTCCTCGGCTGCTTCCACGGGGGGAGGTTGGTGAAGTCTTTTAAATACACCCAGAGCAACAATCCCTTGCAAACAGCCGTGCGGCGGCGGCGGGGGGGGGGGGGGGGGGCGGGGATCTGAGCCCTGGGGAGATGTTAACAGGGTTTATTCATTATTTTAACTGATACGCAGGGAAGGGACAGAGCAGGGGTAGGGCAGGGAAGGGCCATGGAGCCCTGTCCATGTCAATTAACACTAATTAGTACCAGGGGGATGGGGGGCACCCCACTGATATTAATTAGTCCAGTGGGGGAGGGGTTATAGCCTCACAAATCAATACTAATTACCATAGTGGGGGAGGGGAGCGGAGAGCCCCACTGAGATTAACATTTCTTCTTCCTTTGACATTAATTAGTGCCGTGGGGGAGGGGGACTGGAGCCCGTTGATAGGAATGAATGAAGCGGAGGAATCCCAGCCTGGACCGGACCAGTGGGCCCATCTAGCCTGGCCTCGCACCTGTGGCTGCTCTGGGTGGAAAGGGCAGGAACACTGCAGGAGGTGACTAAACCAGGAATTAAATGAGCCCTCAGTGAGGAGGAAGTTTCCTCCTGACCCCATCCCTGCAGGCCGGCACCTGCCCTGAAGCATGAGGGTCGTTGTCATTGTGACAGGTGTCAGCACTGTGGGGAGGGGGGACGGGAGCCCACTGGTGTTAACCCAGATCCTCTATCCACAATGCTGCCTGGCACAGGGGAGCCAGCCGTCCTGCTGACGTTAATTAACTCTGGTTTGCTCACAATGTTCATTAGACATTAATGGCTTTGCTCCCCCGTGAGAGGGGAAATTGGGGTACCGGTTCCATCGTTTCGGGTTGGTTCCAGTCTGGGGTTAGAGCTGAGGGGCTCTGGGAGATATGGAGGGTGTGCCCTGAGACATTCTGGGAAATATGGCCCACGGGCTCTGAGGGATGTTGCTGGGGCATTCTGGGAGCTCTGGCTGGAGGATTGTGGGGCTCCAAGGGATCCAGCCAGCACGTGGGTGTAATTGTCCTCTCTCTACACGTTAAAATACAGGTGGGCTCTAAGCGGTGATGTCTCTTCGATGTCTCTCTCCGGTCCCTGGTCCCAGCGGGAGATGGCGCCGGGTGCGTCAGTCTCGGTGGCTGTGGGTGGTCGTGGCGTGTCCGTCCCTCGGGTGGCCGGTAAGTCCCGTAGCTTCGCTGCTCGGGGGATGGTGGGGCCTGGGCCAGGCTGGGACGTTCCCTCAGGGACCAGGGCAGGGCTCACGGGGGTTTGGTCCTAGCCCAGGAAACAGACGGGTCCCACCTCAAACCCAAACTTCTGGTTGGGCTCCCCAAAGTCCATGAAGTGCGCATCCAGCAGGGGGAGCTGCTCCACGCGGGGCGTGTTCACCTCCAGCACCGTCCTGTCCGGGCCCTTCCGCAGCTGCAGGGGGAGGGACGGGGGGAGGGTCAGGCCACGGGGTCAGCGGCTCCAGGGGCTGTTCCTGCCAAGGGCTCCCCCGGGGGGGCCTGTCTCGCCGCGGTGACCCGGGCTTTGCCCTCTGTTCCTGCCAACTGTCTGGTCATCCAGCCTCCCTCCTAGTGTATCCATCCATCCATCATCTCCTCATCCAACCATCCATCCCTCCCTCCCCATCCCCCGTCCATCCCGCCTCCCTCCTAGTGTAGCCATCCATCCATCCATCCACCCTGCCCATCCCACGTCCATCCATCCATCCACTCTCCTCAACCCTGCAACTGTCTATTCACCCATCCCCGGGCATCCATCCTGTGACGTTGCACTCTACATGATTTTATAAAAATATGCTAATGAGCGTGAATATAATGTAACTGGAATATGCTTGATGCAAATGGTCTCTTGTAAGGTTTCACTACAAAGCTTACAATCTACTGAGTGTGTTCATCCCATTTGTATGAATGTATCACTCTTGTATCTGAAACTAGAAATATAAAATATAACTCTGAGGGCCTATTGTAGTTATGCAAAGTGTGGGCCATTAATGGTGGTTTGGAATTTTGATGGCTCCCATTAACCAGAACCATTGTCTGCGGATGCCTCTGTTTTACCTGTACGTCTGCCTGTATATGTGTGTGCTGGCAAGTGGGCAATGAGGTCTTACAGCGACATGTGACCACGTCACCTGAACTGGAATCCATCTTTAACCTGGTGTCTTTCCATTGAGAAGGGGGGGTGGGGACCCAGAGAGGGACAAAGGGTTCCCGCCTTGTGCCAAAGCTATATAAGGGGGTGGAACAGAACAAAGGGGGCTGCATTCATGAGAAATCCCCTAGTTACCACCTGAGCTGGAACAAGGGCTGCACCGGAGGAAAGGATGGTCGCAGACTAGGAAGGCGTCCAGTCTGTGAAAGAAGCTTATTGGAATCTCTCTGAGGGTGAGATTTTATCTGTAATCACTTTCTTACTGTATTAGGCTTAGACTTGCGTGTTTTGTTTTATTTTGCTTGGTAATTCACTTTGTTCTGTCTGTTACTACTTGGAACCACTTAAATCCTACTTTTTGTATTTAATAAAATCACTTTTTACTTATTAATTAACCCAGAGTACGTATTTATACGGGGGGGGGGGGCAAACAGCCGTGCATCTCTCTCTATCAGTGTTATAGAGGGCGAACAATTTACGAGTTTACCCTGTATAAGCTTTATACAGAGTAAAACGGATTTATTTGGGGTTTTGACCCCATTGGGAGTGGTCTGAGTGCTGGAGACAGAAACACTTCTTAAGCTGTTTTCAGTTAAGCCTGCAGCTTTTGGGGGACGTAGTTCAGACCTGGGTCTGGGTTTGCAGCAGGCTGGCATGTCTGGCTCAAACCAGGCAGGGCACTGAAGTCCCAGGCTGGCAGGGAAAACGGGCTCAGAGGTAGTCTCAGCACATCAGGTGGCAGTTCCCAAGGGGGTTTCTGTGATCCAGCCAGTCACAGTGTTTGAAATCCAATGGGGTTTCCCCGCACAGGTTCGGATCCTGTTCGTGACGCCACTGTGACGGGTTGTGGTCGTTACTGTCCTTTGTTCCGGTTTCTGTCAGGTATCCTGGGGGTGGAGAGGCTATCTCTTGAGCCAGCTGAAGACAAAATGGAGGGGTCTCCCAGGGGTCTCCCAGGGGGTTATATAGTGTCTCCTTGTGGGTCTAAACCCCTCCCTCCCCCTGTGTAGAATCCCCTCGACAAGATGGAGTTTTGGAGTCACATGGTCAAGTCACATGTCCCTGCATGACTCCGTTCTCTACAGGACCGTTCCCAGGAAAGCTCGGATGTGGATTGGCGTCTATCAAGGTCCATTGTTTGCCAAGTGCTTCCACTTACTTGAATAACCCCTCACACTATGTTGATCAAATCTGCCTTAGGTGCTTCCTACAGCAAACACTTGAAATAGAAGCACAGAGCCAACGCTCATAACTTCAGATATAAAAATGATACAGACATATGAATAGGATGAAAACAGTCAGTAGAATGTAACCTGTGCAAAGAGATGTGACGTGGCCTATGTAGCATAAAACATATCCCAGTTATGTCATATTTACATTCATAAGCCTATTTCTATAACGCATTATGGGTTGCAATGTCACATATCCCTCCCTCCCAGTGCCTCCGTCCCAGTGTACCTGTCCCTCCCCAGACCTCCACGTGCTCCCGTCTCTCTTCGCCCCCACCCCGATCCCAGCCTGCCCCTCCCCCAGCTTCCCGCCCCGGGCCCCGCTCACCGCGCAGCCGTCGGTGAGGGCCGTGATGTAGGGGCTGTTGCCGTAGCTCATGTCCTCCTCGTTGGCGCCCCGGAGGCGGAGGGCGCGCTGGTGGCCCCCGGAGGCGGCGCTGCGCCAGGCCACCGAGCGCTGGCAGTGGTAGGTGAAGTTCTGCCGGGCGGCCACGCTGAGCAGCCGCAGGAAGGTGAGCTGCACCGCGCCCACCGGGCGCCCGTCCGCGTCCACGTACGAGAACTGGGGGGGCAGGGACACGTTAGGGGGAGATGCACGTGGCGCCCACCCCCCTGCATGCCCTGCGTGGGGAGCCCCTGCCCGGGGGGCACTCAGTGGGGATCAGAGTCTGTGCTCTGTGGTGAGGGGCGCCAGAGGCGGGGAGAGAGATGGACAGAGCTGAGGACGGGGGATGGACAGCTCCAAGGACGGGGGATGGACAGAGCCGAGGACAGACAGATGAACAGCTCCAAGGACAGGGGATGGACAGAGCCACAGGCGGGTTTCTCTGGTGTGGATCTGCCACGCCGCAGACAGAGGGACTCAGGGCTGGACAGACATTAAACAGGCGACTAGCCGGGAGACAAGACTCCAGGCGGATCTAGGGATGGGTAGATTCCAGGCCGGGCGGATGGGTGGATCAGATCGAGGAGAGTCTGGGGGGTGGGGGGAATGAGGATCTAGGACTGGGGAGATACACCCTCGGGGCTGGGCACGGAAGGGGTTTCCAGGGGGGTGAATGACAGAGGAGTTTGAAGGCTGGATGGACGGACGTTAGCTGGGGGGGGGGTGCAGTCACTGGAGACCCCCCTGCAGACCGCAGGTGTCAGCGGGGGGTCAGTGTTGGAGCCGGGGGTACAGGAGGTATCTGCACATACACACATGCTCAGGCAGGGCCTGTTCCTGGGGCTCATTCAGAGGGGCCAGGGCCGTGTATGGGGGGCGCGAGCTGTATTATTGGGGTGCAGGATCCCCGGGACCAGGCTGGCTGTTGGGGTGACCCTGGCAGTGTCACTGAGCCCAGGACACCCCCACCGGCCGCCCGGCCCGGCTCTCACCTTGCTGCCTTCCCGGAACTGGCTGAACCAGCGCGGGGGCTTCTCCTCCTGCCACGCAGACATCCGGACCTGGCAGGGGAGACCCAGAGAGACGGGCTCAGGGGGGGCTGCACCTGGGGGTGCCCCACGTGCGCTGAGCCTGGCTGGGAGCCGGGGGCGAGGCTGGGGCTAAATCCTCTCTTCAGCCACCACAGCTGCTCTAGTGCCAAAACCAGACAGCGGCGGCTTGGGGCTGTTAGAACAGGAGAGAACCCAGGAGTCCTGGCCCCCAGCCCCCCCTGCTCTAAACCACCAGCCCCCACTCCCCTCCCAGAGCTGGGGAGAGAACCCAGGAGTCCTGGCTGCCAGCTCCCCGCCCCCCCACTCTAACCCACCAGATCCCACTCCCCTCCCAGAGCCGTGATAGAACCCAGGAGTCCTGGCTCCTAGCCCCCCTGCTCTAACCCACCAGCCCCCACTCCCCTCCCAGACCTGGGGAGAGAACCCAGGAGTCCTGGCTCCCAGCCCCCCCCCCCCCCCCCATATCACACTCACCTCCTGCGTCTCTTTGGTGGGGAAGAGGCAGGTCTCCCCGCCAGCCGTGAAGTCACAGTGCACCTTGAAGGAGTCCCGGGAGCAGCCCTCGTTGGGGTCGATCCAGTACTCGCCTGTGGGGGGGGGGGGGGGTGTCAGTGCACAAAGAAATCTCTTCGTTCCTCCCCCGAGCCACCCCAGCAGCACAGCCCCCTAGCGCCGCCCAGGGACATCCTTGACTGCCCGGGGATATCCCCCTGCTGCCCCCCGCCCCGCTCCCTGCGGCACAGCGCCTAGCGTCGCCCTGGGGCCATGGGGAGCCCTGACTGCCCGGGGAGATCCCCCTGCTGCCCCCCGCCCCACTCCCTGCAGCACAGCCCCTAGCGCCGCCCTGGGGCCATGGGGAGCCCTGACTGCCCGGGGAGAGCCCCCTGCTGCCCCGGCCCCACCCCCTGCAGCACAGCCCCTAGCGCCGCCCTGGGGCCATGGGGAGCCCTGACTGCCCGGGGAGAGCCCCCTGCTGCCCCCCACCCCACTCCCTGCAGCCCAGCCCCTAGCGCCGCCCTGGGGCAATGAGGAGCCCTGACTGCCCGAGGAGAGCCCCCTGCTGCCCCGCCCCCTGCAGCGCAGCCCCTAGCGCCGCCCTGGGGCCATGGGGAGCCCTGACTGCCCGGGGAGAGCCCCCTGCTGCCCCTGCCCCGCCCCCTGCAGCACAGCCCCTAGCACCGCCCTGGGGCCATGGGGAGCCCTGACTGCCCGGGCAGAGCCCCCTGCTGCCCCCGCCCCCTGCAGCACAACCCCTAGCACCGCCCTGGGGCCATGGGGAGCCCTGACTGCCCGGGGAGAGCCCCCGGTGCCCCCGCCCCACCCCCTGCAGCACAGCCCCTAGCGCTGCCCCGTCTCCCATCGAGCCCGGCCCGGCGCTCACCGTTGGGCAGGTCGGGGTGGCAGAGCCGCAGGTCCTGGCAGGTGCGGGCTGGGTTATCCTGGGTGCCCATCGGGTGCTTCATCTGCTCGATCTCCCGCTTGAGGGCGTTGAGGGAGCCGAAGATCTCGTCCATGCCGCCCGCGTGGCCGTGGGCCCCGTCCGCCGCCATCCCCTCCCCGTCCTCGCCCACCAGCTGGCTGGCGTCGATCGACCGCTTGCTCTTCTTGGGCAGCTGGATGGGCAGCGGCTGGATCACCTCCCCGGGGGGGCCCTGCGCCGGCACAGCACCGTCAGTGGGGCAGGGGCTAGGGGGATGGGATGGGGGTGGGCAGGGGCAGGACGGGGATGGCAGGGACAGTGTGGGGCAGGGAAGGAAGGGTCAGGGGGAAGAGTGGGGCAGGAGGCAGGGAGGGAAGGAGCAGGGGGGGCAAGGGGGCAGGGAGGGAAGGGGGCAGGGCAGGGCAGACAGCAGAGTAAGTAACGGAGCCAGGAAGTGGGACGACGCTGTGAGTGAGAGATGGGGGGAGCAGTGGGCAGGGCAAGGGGGCAGGGAGGGAAGGAGCTGGGCAGGGCGAGGGGGCAGGGAGGGAAGGAGCTGGGCAGGGCAAAGGGGCAGGGAGGGAAGGAGCTGGGCGGGGCAGGGAGCAGGGAGGGAAGGGGGCAGGGCAGGGCAGACAGCAGGGTAAATAACGGAGCCAGGAAGGGGGACGACGCTGTGAGTGAGGGATGGGGGGAGCAGTGGGAGGGGCAAGGGGGCAGGGAGGGAAGGGGGCAGGGCGGGGCAGACAGCAGGTAAGTAACCGAGCCAGGAAGGGGGACGATGCTGTGAGTGAGGGATGGGGGGAGCAGTGGGAGGGGCAGGGGGCAGGGCAGGGCAAGGGGGCAGGGCAGGGCAAGGGGGCAGGGAGGGAAGGGGGCAGGGCGGGGCAGACAGCAGGGTAAGTAACCGAGCCAAGAAGTGGGACGACGCTGTGAGTGAGGGATGGGGGGAGCAGTGGGAGGGGCAGGGGGCAGGGAGGGAAGGAGCTGGGCAGGGCAAAGGGGCAGGGAGGGAAGGGGGCAGGGCGGGGCAGGGGGCAGGGCAGACAGCAGGGTAAATAACGGAGCCAGGAAGGGGGACGACGCTGTGAGTGAGGGGTGGGGGGAGCAGTGGGAGGGGCAGGGGGCAGGGAGGGAAGGAGCAGGGGGGGCAAGGGGGCAGGGAGGGAAGGAGCAGGGCAGGGCAAGGGGGCAGGGAGGGAAGGGGGCAGGGCAGGGCAGACAGCAGGGTATATATTACGGAGCCCGGAAGGGGGACGACGCTGTGAGTGAGGGGTGGGGGGAGCAGTGGGAGGGGCAGGGGGCAGGGAGGGAAGGGGGCAGGGCAGGGCAGACAGCAGGGTAAGTAACCGAGCCGGGAAGGGGGACAATGCTGTGAGTGAGGGATGGGGGGAGCAGTGGGAGGGGCAGGGGGCAGGGAGGGAAGGAGCTGGGCAGGGCAAAGGGGCAGGGAGGGAAGGGGGCAGGGCGGGGCAGACAGCAGGGTAAATAACGGAGCCGGGAAGGGGGACGACGCTGTGAGTGAGGGATGGGGGGAGCAGTGGGAGGGGCAGGGGGCAGGGAGGGAAGGAGCTGGGCAGGGCAAAGGGGCAGGGAGGGAAGGGGGCAGGGCGGGGCAGACAGCAGGGTAAATAACGGAGCCGGGAAGGGGGACGACGCTGTGAGTGAGGGGTGGGGGGAGCAGTGGGCAGGGCAAGGGGGCAGGGAGGGAAGGGGGCAGGGCGGGGCAGACAGCAGGGTAAATAACGGAGCCGGGAAGGGGGACGACGCTGTGAGTGAGGGGTGGGGGGAGCAGTGGGAGGGGCAGGGGGCAGGGAGGGAAGGGGGCAGGGCAGGGCAAGGGGGCAGGGAGGGAAGGGGGCAGGGTAAGTAACCGAGCCGGGAAGTGGGACGACGCTGTGAGTGAGGGATGGGGGGAGCAGTGGGAGGGGCAGGGGGCAGGGAGGGAAGGGGGCAGGGCAAGGGGGCAGGGAGGGAAGGGGGCAGGGCGGGGCAGACAGCAGGGTAAATAACGGAGCCAGGAAGGGGGACGACGCTGTGAGTGAGGGATGGTGGGGACCGGGGAAGCAGCCGGAGCGCAGGGAACGGACGGTCCGAGGCAGGAGGGCGAAGGGAAGCAGGGTGGGGGGGTCACTCACCGGGTGTCCGGGGGGGCCGGGGACGCCTCGCTCGCCCTTGGGGCCGGCTTGTCCCTGGCAGGGAGAAAACAGAGACGTCAGCAGCCTGAGGGCTGACGGCGGGGGGGGGGGGGAATGCACCCCCTGCTGGGGCACCAGGGACAGCGCTTACCGTGGCTCCCTTCGCACCCTTGGGACCGGCCGGGCCCTGCAAAGCAACGACAGGACAATCAGAGACATGGGGGGCTGGAAGTGGGGGGCGCTGGCAGCCCTCAGGCCGAGGGAGGGGCAGTGTGATGGGATACGCCCTGTAATGCTGTCACGGAGTGTGGGGGGACTCAGGGCCCTGCACCCCCGGCTTCCTGCGATTCACCATGACTCTCAGCCAGCCAGTAAAGCAGAAGGTTTATTAGACGACAGGAACACAGTCCAAGACAGGTCTTGCAGGCACAGACAACAGGATCCCCCCCAATTAGGTGCATCTTGGGGTCCCAGGGGCACCACAGCCCCCTTGGGGGGTCAGAGCCCTGTCTGCCTCCCAGCCATTCCACCAGCCAGCTCTGAAACTCTCTCCCCAGCCTTTGTTCAGTTTCCCGGGCAAAGGTGTCACCTGGCCTCTAACCCCTTCCTGGGGTCTCACGTTACATGCTCAGGTATTCTCCCTCGGCCAGTCTCCCATCCCCCAATGCAGACCATCCTAGCCACACTCCCCTCTCAGCATTCAAAGACCACATTAAGAACAGTCCCAGTTCGTCACAAATGCACCTAGCGAGCTCCCTTTGCACACCAGTGACTGGCTGGTCGTGAGCTCACGGGGCCCCACGCAGCCACGTCGTACGCACGTCACGGACACGCTGCAGTCACGACTGACAGGTCTGGGGAGGCAACAAGGGCCCGCGTCCAGCCAGGCGCCGTCCGAGCAGATGGGCCAGCACCCAGCAAGCGGCAGCGCTCTGGCACGGGGCTGGGGCAGGATCAACCAGGTCTGAGGCCAGGGCTACACTGCAGACTGTATCGGTGTAAGCACGTCGCTCGGGGCTGTGAATAATCCCCCCCGAGCGAGGCAGTTACACCGACCTGCCCCCGCCTGGCCAGCGCTGCCGTGGGAGAGCTCCGCCCGCCGACACAGCGCCGGCCCCTCGGGGAGGTGGATTAACTCCGCCAACAGGAGAGCTCCCCAGTGTCGACATCCCTGAGCTCAGCACACCCGTCCCCCCGACTCCACGTCCCCTCGCTCCAGGAGTCAGAGCGTTATCTAGGGGTCCCCTCGCTCCAGGGGACAGAGCGTTATCTAGGGGTCCCCTGGGGGACAGAGTGTTATCTAGTGTCCCCTCACTCCGCGGGTCAGAGTGTTATCTAGGGGTCCCCTCGCTCCGGGGGTCAGAGCGTTATCTAGGGGTCCTCTGGGGGACAGAGCGTTATCTAGGGGTCCCCTCACTCCGCGGGTCAGAGTGTTATCTAGGGGTCCCCTCACTCCGGGGGTCAGAGCGTTATCTAGGGGTCCTCTGGGGGACAGAGCGTTATCTAGGGGTCCCCTCACTGCAGGGGACAGAGCATTATCTAGGGGTCCCCTCGCTCCACGGGTCAGAGCGTTATCTAGGGGTCCCCTCACTCCGGGGGTCAGAGCGTTATCTAGGGGTCCCCTGGGGGACAGAGCATTATCTAGGGGTCCCCTCGCTCCGGGGGTCAGAGCGTTATCTAGGGGTCCCCTGGGGGACAGAGCGTTATCTAGGGGTCCCCTCGGGAGCACGCTTGTCCCAGGGGCTGAGCTATCCAAGGGGGGGGCGAACACCCCACACTCTCACTCCCCACCCAGCTCTTTCACCTCTGAGGACACAAGAAACCGGCCGTCGGCCCCCGGGACAGGCCCCGACCCGGCGCACAACCAGCAGTTAGGGACTGCGCCTGGGACCACGCCCAGTCCGTTAGGGTTTGTTCTGGGCAGCGTTTTATCTTTATTCTCCCTGTGACCGTCTGACCTCGACGCCTTGTCACCGGGACCCACTGACCACCTGCCGCTCTGTAGTGAACGAACCTTCTATTGTTTGTCGACCCTAATCCCGGGCTGTGAGCTGTGTGGGTAACGCCATCTGTGGGGCTACCGGCTGTATGAGATCCCCTATCGGCCTGTCCGGGAGAGGGCTGGCAGTGCAGAACACACGGTCTGGGGGGCAGGGTGGGGCAGGGAGCGGGCTGGGGTCACCCTGCAGCACTAACCCAGTCTGGTGGGGCCGGGTGTGACCTGGGCGTGGCTGGCAGTGCAGAACACACGGTCTGGGGGGCAGGGTGGGGCAGGGAGCGGGCTGGGGTCACCCTGCAGCACTAACCCAGTCTGGTGGGGGCTGGGCGTGGCCTGCGAATGGCTGGCAGGGGATGGCTGTACCCAGCTGTGACAATGCGGTTCTGGCGGAACCCAACTGAGAGTGCCAACTCAGGACAAATTGCTCAAACAGGGCAGTTACAGCCCAAGGCTGGGGGGGTTTCCACCTCTAAGGCAAACCAAACCAGCCAGACTAAGAGGACTTCGGTCTCACCCCACTGGCTAACCGCAAGTCTCACAAGCAATCTCCTTAGACACTCCAGTTTCCCAGTATCACCACCAGTGCCACTCGTTATGGGGACAAATGGTTATGAAAACCAAGACCCCAGTAAAAGAAAACGGTTCTCCTGATCCCAAAGGACCAAGCCCCAGACCCAGGTCAATATACAAATCAGATCTTACCCACAAATCACGCTGTTGCCAATCCTTTAGAATCTAAACTCTAAAGGTTTATTCATAAAAGGAAAAAGATAGAGATGAGAGCTAGAATTGGTTAAATTGAATCAATTACATACAGTAATGGCAAAGTTCTTGGTTCAGGCTTGCAGCAGCGATAGAATAAACTGCAGGTTCAAATCAAGTCTCTGGAATACATCCCCCGCTGGGATGGGTCCTCAGTCCTTTGTTCAAAGCTTCAGCTTGTAGCAAAGTTCCTCCAGAGGTATGAAGCAGGATTGAAGACCAGATGGAGATGAGGCATCAGCCTTATATAGTCTTTTCCAGGTGTAAGAACACCTCTTTGTCCTTACTGTGGAAAATTACAGCAAAATGGAGTCTGGAGTCACATGGGCCAGTTCCTGCATACTTTGCTGAGTTACAAGGCGTATCTGCCTTCTCTCAATGGGTCCATTGTATAGCTGATGGTCCTTAATGGGCCATCAAGCAGGCTAGGCAGAGCTACCACCCATTTGTCTGGGATGTCACCCAGCAGCATAGCATAAGTTTGAAATACAGACAGTATAGAGCCAATATTCCTAACTTCAACTACAAAATTGATACACACATATAGACAGCATAATCATAACCAGCAAACCATAACCTTGTCTTAGACACCCCATTTGACCCCCTTTATACAAGATTTGGGTGCCACTACAGGACCTTGGTTGCAACAATGATCTATATGGTCCCAGATTATATCAATAACGTCACACCCCCAACGCAAAATTGATGCAGGAAGGGATGACACAAACATCACTGACTGCATCCCAAGAACTCCCCATCCTTGGGTTTGTCTCACTACAGCTAGTATTGGGGTTAGAAGCCATATTAGAGTATAACAGAAATGGTTTATCAAAATTAAGTTCACCAACATGATTGAACCTCTTTACAAACTCAAGGTAAAACTTAGTTAGAACAATAGGGGATTGGATCTGCTCTTGCAGCATGGTTCCTGTATGTCTCATGTGATCTTGCCAAGAGCTAAAGAAAACAGCTACTTTATCCATACAAGCTCTGGCAAATGTTTGGAACCCAATTAACATTAAATCAATGTAGATATTAATGATGTTCATAGTACAGGAATCTTGGCATTTAGCCATGAAAGCAATATGGTAGTGTGCCTCGGTAGTCGTGCTTGGATCCACAGAACCAGGTCAATTAAGCTTTGGGTCAGAACCCCACGCTATTCAAATTTGAATTTTGGGATTGAGAGTTTGGTTGGTTAAAGAACAGTTGCAATGGGTGAGCAAAGAGCATATGAGGGCCTTGACAAAAAAGCCCTGAAAGATTTGTGTTCAGAAAAGAGGATAAGCTTTAGAAAGAAAACTACAAATCAAGAACTGAGAAATCTGTTAATGGCCAGTGATCAGAAGGCAGAAGCAATTGAAATGCAAAAGGCAGCAAGTAAACTGCAACTTCAGCATGAACAAAGACTGGCAGAAATTCGATTGCAGGAACTAGAAGCTGAGGCAAAAGTGCAAAGACTTCAGCTCCAAGTCAAAAAAGCAAGGGAAGAAAAGCAGAAATTGTATCCTCTTGAAAGTCCAGTTTCTAACAATGTTGGTATGTTGTATAACTCGGAGCAGTTGTCTGGGTGTAACCAAATGTACCCCAATACTGCCACCTTTTATGTAAATGCTTTTACTGTGTGTTCAGTAGAGGGTGGCTCCATAACTTGTGCCAATGCTCTATATGGGAGTGGTAATGAAAAATTCACAGAGAATGTAAAAGTCAATGGTAAAAGCTGTTTAGGGCAAATTATGGCTTCTAACATCACTCTTGTTAAAGCAGAACTTGTCAAAGAGGAAGATTATTTACCAAATCAGAGTGTGAATGTTATAGTCCTCTATGAGTTTACTGTAAGTGTGCCTTTAGCCAGAATCCACCTTGAATGGAATGGGACTCAGCATGAAGTTATAGCTGGTGTAAGGAAGCTATTGCCTAAGGATCTTTTGATTGGGGAAAATGTTAAAGCTTTGTTCAGTCCAGGTAGTCAGTCACAGGACAGGAATGATCTTAAACCTGTGTCTATTGTGGGCAATGATTTGCCTGGGGAGGGTTGCTCCAAAGGTTTGTCTGAGAAGAGCTATTTGTCTGTAAATGAAGTTTCTGAATGTCGGTCTAGTGTCTCAGAAGTGAATCTGGAGTTAAATCAAGAGCAGCAAAATCTTATTGGGCAGGAAAATGTTTCTCTGGAGCAGATTAAAGTGGATGGTCAGGTGGAAGCCCTAACTGAGGAAGGAAAGGGTGGATTTTTAATGGGTGATGCATTGGTGGCTAGTACAGCTTGTAAAAGTGAACCTGAAAAGGGTAACTGTGATTTGCTGGCAGTGGCTCAGTGTAGTAAGAAGAGCAGTTTATCTGTTGCGAGTGGCAAGGTGCCTGGTAAGGAAGCTGCCCCACTCTCCCAGTCTTTGTCTGTAATCAGCCCTGTGTGCTGGGACAAAGGAGAGGAAGGCAGGAAAAGTTTGGAGGAGCCAAGGCAGCCTTGTGAGCTAATGGCTTTGTCTAGTCAGCAGTTTGGGAAGGCAGGGATAGTGGAAAATGAATGTCCCTATACCTTACCTGTTTCCTGTGTGGAGAATACTGATAGTGAAGGAAATGTGCCTGTATCTGTTAGGGGTATTGACTTGCCTATGGAGGAAGCTACCTCAGTCTCCAAGCAGTTGTCTGTGAACAGCCCTGTGTGCTGGGACAAGGGAAATGAAATCCCGAGCTGTGTGTCTGGTAAAAAAGGTGTCTCCAGTTCTTCTTTGTCTGTGGAGCAGACAGAAGGTGCCTATCAGCCTGTGATGGTTGAGAATAGTGCAGTTGTCTCAGAGTTGGTTCTGAATTCAACTAAAGCCCAGGAAGGGAATGGTCCTAAGTCTGTGTCTGCTGGGGAGAATGGCACTGTAACTAAGTTGCATCCAGTTAGTGTCTTAGCAAAATCCCAGAGACCAGACAATTCTGGTGCTTATATTTTGCCTATTGCTAATGTGTGGTTGGTAAAGGGTGTAGCAACTCTGTCTAATCAGGGTAATACCCTAGCCAGGGCACAAGGAGAGCATGAAGGTGATTTGGTTGTGTTACCTACTGATGGTGTGGAAACTTGTAGCAAGAAGGAAAGGATTCCTGAACTTGTGTGTGGCAAAGGGAAGGGAAATGTTTCTAACCTTTTATCTAGGAAGTCTATGGGTTTGCCTGAAAGGGGATTGTGTAGAAATCTGCCTGATGGGCCAAAGGTGATCCTGGATGTAAGTAAGACCCAGAAAAAGTCTGTTGTTGCTCAGGGAAGTGTTCCTTTAGAGCAAGCCCTAGGTGAAGAGGGTAAGGGCAAAATTTCTGTGAAGGGTGAATTGCTGCTTAGAAAAGCTCCTGGGGAAAGGAATCCTCATGGTAATCTGTGCAAGCAGTTCACTGCAACTGAAGGGTGTGAGAGTGATTTAATCAAGGAAGTTTCAGTTCCTAACAGCCAGAAATTTTCTGTTGTGAATGGATCCACTGACTTTCCTTTGGAAAGATCCAGTGTGGGTAGCTTTGAGAAGGTCTCAGATGGAGTAAGAGCTGTTAAGAAAGTTGAGCAGCCCTATAACCAAGTGGCTGTGTGTGGTCAGCTTGTTGGGAAGACAATGGTGTTGGGACAGGACTGTCTCCATGCTAATTCGTTAAGTGAGCAGTCTGTGCTTCAGGGTCTGAGGACAGATTTGGTTACTGGTGTTTCAAAGCAGAACAGTTTTATGGCCAAATGCTTGAGGATGCAGGGGAGAGCAAGCACACTCTCACCCTCAGACTCTTTGGATTTGTGTGGTATCTCTTTAAGACAGAGTCCAGCCTTGGAAATGATAGCAGTTAAGGATATGAAAACTGGTGGACTGGCTCCTGTCTGTGGTAATGCAAATTACTTGCCTGGCTGGGAGAGGAAGGACTTGCTAATAGCTGTTAGCACAGAGAGCCCACCCCATCAGCCAGTGAATTCTGTTAAGCAAGAGAAATCAGGGTTTGATCCTGCCGACTACGCCACTGTGACAATGCGGTTCTGGCGGAACCCAACTGAGAGTGCCAACTCAGGACAAATTGCTCAAACAGGGCAGTTACAGCCCAAGGCTGGGGGGGTTTCCACCTCTAAGGCAAACCAAACCAGCCAGACTAAGAGGACTTCGGTCTCACCCCACTGGCTAACCGCAAGTCTCACAAGCAATCTCCTTAGACACTCCAGTTTCCCAGTATTACCACCAGTACCACTCGTTATGGGGACAAATGGTTATGAAAACCAAGACCCCAGTAAAAGAAAACGGTTCTCCTGATCCCAAAGGACCAAGCCCCAGACCCAGGTCAATATACAGATCAGATCTTACCCACAAATCACGCTGTTGCCAATCCTTTAGAATCTAAACTCTAAAGGTTTATTCATAAAAGGAAAAAGATAGAGATGAGAGCTAGAATTGGTTAAATTGAATCAATTACATACAGTAATGGCAAAGTTCTTGGTTCAGGCTTGCAGCAGCGATAGAATAAACTGCAGGTTCAAATCAAGTCTCTGGAATACATCCCCCGCTGGGATGGGTCCTCAGTCCTTTGTTCAAAGCTTCAGCTTGTAGCAAAGTTCCTCCAGAGGTATGAAGCAGGATTGAAGACCAGATGGAGATGAGGCATCAGCCTTATATAGTCTTTTCCAGGTGTAAGAACACCTCTTTGTCCTTACTGTGGAAAATTACAGCAAAATGGAGTCTGGAGTCACATGGGCCAGTTCCTGCATACTTTGCTGAGTTACAAGGCGTATCTGCCTTCTCTCAATGGGTCCATTGTATAGCTGATGGTCCTTAATGGGCCATCAAGCAGGCTAGGCAGAGCTACCACCCATTTGTCTGGGATGTCACCCAGCAGCATAGCATAAGTTTGAAATACAGACAGTATAGAGCCAATATTCCTAACTTCAACTACAAAATTGATACACACATATAGACAGCATAATCATAACCAGCAAACCATAACCTTGTCTTAGACACCCCATTTGACCCCCTTTATACAAGATTTGGGTGCCACTACAGGACCTT
This sequence comes from Emydoidea blandingii, assembly GCA_036785055.1. NCBI lineage: Eukaryota > Metazoa > Chordata > Testudines > Emydidae > Emydoidea > Emydoidea blandingii. The sequence goes on from JAXIVB010000007.1 coordinate 93,109,679, forward strand.
GGTTGCAACAATGATCTATATGGTCCCAGATTATATCAATAACGTCACACCAGCCCTCGGGGGGAACATGCTGGGGGGGCCGTGGGGGGTCCAGGCTGGGAGCTCCAGCAGCAAGGCACTGCAGGGCACCCCAGGATACCGGGCAGGTGGTGACACAGCCCCTGCCCCAGTCTGGACTGCACCCCGTAGTGTCACGGGCACGTTACAGGGGATGCCCAGACACAAGGGTGAGGAGCAGGTGACAAAATGGGGCCCATTACAGGTGATGCTCAGACAGGGGGGCCATAGGGTGAGGCACAGGGGAAGGTCAAAGGTCACTTACAGGAAGTCCCGGGGGCCCGGCGGGGCCGATGGGGCCAGTAGCACCAGGGATCCCCTGCAGGGGCGAGAACAGAGCGGAATTAGCGCGAGAACAGGGGCATCCCAATTAACCCCTCGCACCCCAGACCTCACAGGGGCTCCCTCGTTCGCCCCCTGTCTGCCCTGGGTCCAACACTGCCTCCTCCCTGGGCAGCCCTGCTCACCACACCCACCCTCAGAGTAGTGATTAGAACCCAGGAGTCCTGGCTCCCAGCCTCCCTGCTCTTACCCACCAGCCCCCACTCCTCTCCCAGAGCCGGGGAGAGAACCCAGGAGTCCTGGCTCCCAGCCCCCCTGCTCTTACCCACCAGCCCCCACTCCCAACCCAGAGCCGGGGAGAGAACCCAGGAGTCCTGGCTCCCAGCCCCCCCTGCTCTAACCCACCAGCCCCCACTCCTCTCCCAGAGCCGGGGACAGAACCCCGGAGTCCTGGCTCCTGGCCCCCCAAGCTCCCACTGCTCCCCACATGGCAGGGGTCTCTGGCAGTGGAGGACTCCCCCTCCCCCGATACTCACGGTCTCTCCTTTCGACCCCAGGGAGCCCTGCGGGCCAGGCAGGCCCCGGTCCCCTTTCTCTCCCTGCTCGTCCGGGGGCCCGATCAGACCGATCAGACCAGGGTGGCCCTGGGAAAGACAGACAGTGATCAGTGCAGGACAGACAGATGGGGGACGGCATCGAGGGCTGGGTGTCGGACAGACAGACAGACGGGCTGCATGCTGGGGGCTGGGTGTGTCGGTAGGGATAGCGTGTGGGGTGGGGTCTGTGTGCGGGTCTCTGCCCTGGGCGCTCACACACCCTCGTGCCCCTCGTGCGAGCTGTGGGATGTGCGCCCCAGGGATACTCACAAGCGGTTGTGCTGATGTGTCTGGTTCACACAGACTTGTGTATCGCTTGTGCCACGCTCGTGATGCACGTGTCGTGGGCGTTCCCGTCTCTTGGTGCATTCACCCGCAGTGTGTAGCACGTGTGTGCTGGCATGTTCCCTGGCATGCGTGGCGTGGGCTGGCGCCACGTGGCACATGCTGGTGCACACTGGTGCACGGGGCGTGTATCAGTCCTGGCTCCCAGCCCCCCCGCTCTAACCCACCAGCCCCCACTCCCCTCCCAGAGCCGGGGAGAGAACCCAGGAGTCCTGGCTCCCAGCCCCCCCGCTCTAACCCACCAGGCCCCACTCCCCCGCAGAGCCGGGACAGGACCCAGGCGTCCTGCTGGCATGCAGTGGCTGTCACTTACCACTGAGCCAGGGATGCCTCTCAGCCCGTTAGGCCCCTGCTTGCCGGCTGGTCCCTGGGGCCCCACGGGGCCGGTCTTGCCAGGGGGTCCCACGGCGCCTGGCTCGCCCTGGGGGACGGAGGGGCAGGGTGAGCTCGGGGATGGGCGACACGGTCACAGCTGTGGTGGGGGCTCCTTGGCATCACTGCGCCCCTTTGGGGTCAGAGACCATCCTGGGGCTCCCTGTCACACCGACCCCAGTGCATCATGGGACAGGAGCCCTTGGCGTGGCTGGGCTGCGGCCTGGCTGGCTGTACCAGGAGCTCCCAGCCTGGGCCCTGGGACAGACCCAGCTGTGCCTCGTCTCCGGGGAGCTCCGAGCTGGGTCTGACCCCAGGGGATCCGGGACCCGACACCTCCCCAGCAGAGACCCCCACCCGGGGGGGCCTGGAGTCTGAGTCACTTACCTTAGTGCCCTTCTCGCCCTGACGCCCCTCGGGACCCGGGGAGCCTGCGGGGCCCTGCGGAGAGAGGAGACGGGGGGTGAACAAGTTTCAGTTCCTAGCAGCCAGAAATTTTCTGTTGTGAATGGATCCACTGACTGTCCTTTTAAAAGATCCAGTGTGGGTAGCTTTGAGAAGGTCTCAGAGGAAGTAAAAGTTGTTAAGGAATTGAGGCAGCCCTATAACCAAGTGGCTGTGTGGGGCCAACTTGTTGGGGACACAATGGTGTTGGAACAGGAATGTCTCCATTCTGATTCTTTAAATAAGCAGTTTGTGCTTCAGGGTCTGAGGACAGATTTGGTTACTGATATGTCAGAGCAGAGCAGTTTTATGGCTAAATGCTTGAGGATGCGGGGGAGAGCAAGCAAACTCTCACCCTCAGACTATTTAGATTTGTGTGGTATCTCTGTAAGACAGAGTCCAGCCTTGGAAATGATAGCAGTTACGAATATGAAAACTGGTGGACTGGCTCTGGTCTGGGGTAGTGCAAATTACTTGCCTGGCTGGGAGAGGAAGGACTTGCTAATAGCTGTTAGCACAGAGAGCCCACCCCATCAGCCAGTGAATTCTGTTAAGCAAGAGAAATCAGGGTTTGATCCTGCAGGACAAGGAGGAAAGAGAAAACTGAATTTTGCAAAGGGAAGCCACAGGTTAACCCTAAAATGCCCAAACTCCAATGGTATTGAGCCAAAGGCGTGGCATGACAAACATGATTGTAGATGGACACTTGCAATGAACTTGTTGTTATTGCTAATGGTAAATTTTGTAATGAATGTGTTGCTATTGCCACAAACTGTAAAAATGTACAATGTGCCTAATCTTTTGGAGAATCCCTTGAACAGGTTAAAAGGAATACATGAGAACACACGTTATGTTAAAAGGCCTTGTTATACTGGTGTTTCACAGTTGATGCCTGTAAACAATATTGGAACTTTTCACAAGGAAAAAGACATTCCAGACCTAATGTGCTGCGTGAAAAGGAAGACTGAGGCACACTACCATGTTGCTTCCATGGCTAAATGCCAAGATTCCTGTACTATGAAGAACATTAATATCTGCATTTATTTGATGATAATTGGGTTCCAAACATTTGCCCGAGCTTGTATGGATAAACTAGCTGTTTGCTTTAGCTCTTGGCAAGATCACATGAGACATACAGGAACCATGCTGCAAGAGCAGATCCAATCCCCTATTGTTCTAACTAAGTTTTACCTTGAGTTTGTAAAGAGGTTCAATCATGTTGTTGAACATGACTTTGATAAACCATTTCCGTTGTACACTGGTATGGCTTCTAACCCAATACTAGCTGTAGTGAGACAAACCCAAGGATGGGGAGCTCTTGGGATGCAGTCAGTGATGTTTGTGTCATCCCTTCCTGCATCAATTTTGCATTGGGGGTGTGACGTTATTGACATAAACTGGGACCATATAGATCATTGTTGCAACCAAGGTCCTGTAGTGGCACCCAAATCTTGTATAAAGGGGGTCAAATGGGGTGTCTAAGACAAGGTTATGGTTTACTGGTTATGATTAGGCTGTCTATATGTGTGTATCAGTTTTGTAGTTCAAGTTATGAATATTGGCTCTATACTGTCTGTATGGCAAATTTATGCTATGCTTCTGGGTGACATCCCAGACAAGCTGGGATTAGCTCTGCCTAGCCTGCTTGATGGCCCATTAAGGACCATCAGCTATACAATGGACCCATTGAGAGAAGGCAAATATGCCTTCAGACTCAGCAAAGTATGCAGGGACTGGCCCATGTGACTCCAGGCTCCATTTTGCTGTAATTTTCCACAGTAAGAACAAAGAGGTGTTCTTACACCTGGAAAGGACTATATAAGGCTGATGCCTCATCTCCATTTTGTTTTCAATCCTGCTTCTTACCTCTGGAGGAACTTTGCTACAAGCTGAAGCTTTGAACAAAGGACTGAGGACCCATCCCAGCGGGGGATGTATTCCAGAGACTTGATTTGAACCTGCAGTTTATTCTATCACTGCTGCAAGCCTGAACCAAGAACTTTGCCATTACTGTATGTAATTGATTCCATTTAACCAATTCTAACTCTCATCTCTATCTTTTTTCTTTTATCAATAAACCTTTAGATTTTAGATTCTAAAGGATTGGCAACAGCGTGATTTGTGGGTAAGATCTGATTTCTATATTGACCTGGGTCTGGGGCTTGGTCCTTTGGGATCAGGAGAACCTTTTTCTTTTACTTGGGTATTGGTTTTCATAACCATTTGTCCCCATAACGAGTGGCACTGGTGGTGATACTGGGAAACTGGAGTGTCTAAGGAGATTGCTTGTGAGACTTGCGGTTAGCCAGTGGGGTGAGACCGAAGTCCTCTTAGTCTGGCTGGTTTGGTTTGCCTTAGAGGTGGAAACCCCCCCAGCCTTGGGCTGTAACTGCCCTGTTTGAGCAATTTGTCCTGAGTTGGCACTCTCAGTTGGGTTCCGCCAGAACCGCATCGTCACAGTATCATCTGCAAACTTTGCCACCTCACTGTTTACCCCTTTCTCCAGATCATTTATGAATAAGTTGAATAGGATTGGTCCAAGGACTGACCCTTGGGGAAGACCACTAGTTACCCCTCTCCATTCTGAAATGGAGTTGCCTCTAAATTCTTAAAATAAAATAAATAACTGCTTTTAGAAAAAACAATCTCCCCTGTGGGTGGAGACACTGATCACTGTCACTGCAGGAGGAACAATAGAGTGGGATGCCCAGAAGAATGAATGACTTGAGGACAATGTCCTGAAGGGACCCCTACCCTTGCAGAGCTTTTCTAGCTCCGACACTTACATTTCCACATAGGGTGGTTTCGCCCACATAAATAAAAATCTGCACCTCTTCCAATGGAAAAAAAACGGTACAATTCAAGTGACTTTTAGAATTGCCTCTGAAACTGATTTAACAAAATAAATGAACAACCAGAACATGTACTTTGCAAGTGAAAAACGATAAATGGACGTCTGTGCCAAGAAATTGTACGTTTTCTTACCGGAAAAGCCACCAGCTGTCTGGAAAGGAAGAGTAGCTTGAATTACTTGCCTCAGTGAAATTAAATCCCCAAACAGAGAATTGCTGGGCCTGTGATGCTGATGAGAGGGGCTTGCTCACCCGTGGCTCCTCCTCCCCACCCTGTGGAGGCACCAGGCAGGTCTGAGTCTGCAAGCAGGCGCCTGCCTCAGGTGCAGCTCCCACTGGCCATGGGCTCCAATGGGCTGGGGGGAGGGGGAAGGCAAAGGGGGAGATTGTAGGGAGCAGGGGGGAGGGGAGCTGTCTCTGGAGGCACAAACGGGGGCTCTCTGGAGAGGGGTGACGGGGGCACAGGGGCCTGTGGGGGTTTCTCGGGGGGGCAGAGGGTTGTGTGGGTCTCTGTGGGGCGGAGGGAGTGATGGACAGAGCCAGCTGCACCCTGGGGCTGCTCTGCAGGGGGGGGTTGCTATAGCCCCCCCCAGGAAGCCCCCTCTGTATTGTGTATTTAATGCCAGTCCCGGGGTGCTCATCGCTCCTCCTCCCCCACAGCTCCATCTGTCTGTCCCCCCCCATCTGTCTGTCCCCACAACCCCCCCCCCCCCCCGGCTGTGTCTGTGTCTGTGTTACAGTGACAGGCTCCGGCTGTTCGCTCTGCCCGGGGCCCAGCCGCTGCCTGCGACTCCCTCCCCAACCCTGCTGTGGGGGCGGGGCCAGTCAGCTCTGGCCACGCCCCCACAGCTCCCATTGGCCGCGGTTCCCACCCAATGGTCTGGGAGCCGGGTGAGCGCAGGGTGGGGGGAGCCGCCCCGTGGGAAAATGTCTCTGCCCCCAGACCTCAACGTGTTTACCAGGGATGCTGCCGACCTGTGAGGGTGGGGGCAAGGAGTGGGGAGGGCAGAGGGTGGGGAAGGGGGCAGGGGGCTGGGTAAGTAACCAAGCCCGGAAGGGGGACGACGCACTGAGTGAGGGATGGGGGACACACCACGGGGAGGGATGGGGAGGATAGTGGGGTGGCGGAGATGGAGGGAGCAAAAGGCAAATGGAATGAAAGCAGCTGGAGATCGATGCGCGAGAAGCGGCAGAGCGAAGAACCGCACAAGCTGAGATGCCGGACAAGAGGCTGCACACCAGAGTGCCCTGGAACTGAGCCCGATAGAGGCTGATAAGGAAACCGAGGCCCAGAAGCTCGCCATGGAGGAGAAGGAAGGAGAGAGGAAGCATGAACTGGACTTGCTAGAGAGGCGGAACCAGCACCCCCCAGACACACACCAGGGGGTCCCACCGCTCCAAAAATCCACCAATGGGAGCGGTTGTGTCCTGCCGACACAGGGACATGGCTGAATATTTCATCATCTCTGAGCGGCTGTGTGTGCTCCATGCGATTCCTGAAGACCAAACGATGCCCACGTTGGTTGCAAAGGTGTCTGGGAAAGCTCTGGACAGATTCAATAAGATGACTATTGGTGATGCTGCAGATTATGGTAAATTCAAGGGAATGGTTTTAAAACACTTTCACACTTGAAGCATCCAGAGTAAAATTCAGAAGCCTAAAGCGAGGGGCTGGAATGAGCAATGTGGCCTGTGGCAGCAGATGAGAGATGTGATGGAGAAAGGGGTACGGGGGAAGGTGTTACAAGCGCTGCAAAAATGGGTGATCCTGTTGCTCAGGGGCATTTCCTGAGTGTGTGTGATGATGTAAAACAGTGTTTGTGGGATAAAAAGGTGAAAACTGTCGCTGAACTGGCTGCTCCAGCTGATTAGTTTGAACAATCCCAAGTAGCTATTAGGAATAAATCACAGGCGGAGGGGCTACGTTTGGTAACTTGTTTTTGTTTTGTCTAAAACCAGCATATGAAAATCAGAAGGGGGGGCAGAAAGCCGTGCGTATTCCTCTCCACACTGAGGGAGGGGGCGAATTTCACGAGCTTGCGCTGTACCGATCTCTGTGCAGCGCCGGACGGTGTAATTCTAGGTTTACCCTCTAGAGAGGGGTGCACTTGAGTACCGGCCAGGTCCCTAGCTGAGTCTTCCCCTGCAGAGCTGATCTCAGCATGTGTGTGACGCTGCAGCTGGGTGTGTCCCTACCTGTGTGTGTGCTGGTAACGTGCAGGCTGAAGCGGGGGGGGGGGGGGGGTTGGCAAGCTGCAGAGCAGTATGGAGTGTGATGTTATGAGTGTAATAATATTTCATTGGAAGGTGACAGGGCCAGAAAGAGTTAATTAACTCAAACTGACCTGGCCCATGGGTGAACCTTAAGGACTGGTGTCACGACTGGTTAGGAAGATATGTAAATAAATAGAGCTTTGAAATGCAAGTCTGCATTGTTAGCGGTAAAAGGGTAGATGTTTGCTCAGGGCTTGTGATGTAAGCAAACAAATCTTGTCTATTGCTATAGTTTTAAATTCAAAGATCAAAAAAGGAATATTAACATTTATGATGATACTTGAGTGAAATAGTATAATTGTCTCTATGTCTCTTTGAAGGTTGTGGTAACCTGTATGTGAACTGTTTAATACCCTAATAAATTACCCTGTGCTAATTGCCTTGATGTTTAAAAGAAGGAAAGTTAAGCCTATTGTTTTCTCAGGCCGAAAGGCTGCTGGAAATGTATAAGAACCCTGGGACACGATCCTTCTTCATCTCAGATCTGCTTTGGGTTTCAAGAGGGGGAAACCTTAAGCCACAAGGATTAAGATCCCCAGTCACTGACTGGAGCCTGAATATGGACATTGGACTATAACCTATGGACTGTTTCTAAAAGGACTTTTGTCAACTACAAGCTCACATCCGCTATGTATTTGAACCTCAAGAATTGAATTCAAGTCTGTCTGTATATTGATCTTTTAACCAACTCTCTCTCTCTCTTTTCTTTTTTCATAAATTTTAGTTTAGTTAATAAGAATTGGCTATAGCGTGTGTTTTGGGTAAGATCTAAATTATAGTTGGACCTGGGTATGTGGCTGATCCTTTAGGGTTGGAAGAACCTTTTACTCATAGACTCATAGACTTTAAGGTCAGAAGGGACCATTATGGTCATCTAGTCTGACCTCCCGCATAATGCAGGCCACAAAATCTGACCCACCCACTCCTGGAATAATTCTCTCCCTTGACTCAGGGTACGTCTATACTTACTTCCTGGTCCGGATGTAAGCGATCGATCTTCTGGGATCGATTTATCGCGTCTTGTCTAGATGCGATAAATCGATCCCGGATCGATCCCGGAAGTGCTTGCCGTCGACGCTGGTACTCCAGCTCGGCGAGAGGAGTACGCGGCATCGACGGGGGAGCCTGCCTGCCGCGTCTGGGCCCGTGGTAAGTTCGGACTAAGGTACTTCGAATTCAGCTACGTGAATAACGTAGCTGAAGTTGCGTACCTTAGTCCGAAGTGGGGGGTTAGTGGGGACCAGGCCTCAGCTGTTGAAGTCTCCAGATCGTGATTTAAAGACTTCAAGTCGCAGAGAATCCTCCAGCTTGCGACCCCTGCCCCATGCTGCGGAGGAAGGCGAAAAACCTCCAGGGCCTCTGCCAATCTGCCCTGGAGGAAAATTCCTTCCCGACCCCAAATATGGCGATCAGCAAAACCCCGAGCATACAGGCAAGATTCTCCAGCCAGACCCGCATTGACCATTGATACTAATTACCAGCGATGGCACGTTATTGACCTATTGACTAAAATCACGTTATCCCATCAAACCATCCCCTCCATAAACTTATCAAGCTTAATCTTAAAGCCAGAGAGGTCTTTCGCCCCCACCGTTTCCCTCGGAAGGCTGTTCCAGAACTTCACCCCTCTGACGGTTAGAAACCGTCGTCTAATTTCAAGCCTAAACTTCCCGACGGCCAGTTTATATCCATTTGTTCTCGTGTCCACATTAGTACTGAGCTGAAATAATTCCTCTCCCTCCCTGGTATTTATCCCTCTGATATATTTAAAGAGAGCAATCATATCCCCCCTCAGCCTCCTTTTGGTTAGGCTAAACAAACCGAGCTCCTCGAGTCTCCTTTCTTTTCTTTTATATGATGAGATAAGATTTTCAGGAATCATCATCATATCTGACAGGTGTGTCTGGATGGAGGCCTGAGGCTGGGCACTTTAAGGGAACTGCATTGTTTGGACGTCTGAGTAACCAGTGAGGTACTATAGAAGCTGTTCTGTGCTGGTTGGTAAATCTAAGTATTGAAATATCCACCAGCGTTTGGGGTTTGTCTGCCCCATTCTGTTTGCAGTTCACCCTGATTAAGTGACCTCAGCTGCCTCCCACGGGCAGCACTGTCACATGGGGTAAAGAGAACCCAGGCTTGTGAGTCAGGCAGGGTCAGTGGTGCCCCAGTTCCAAGGGGTACCATGGAGGGGGGGACCCATCACAGGGGTCTCCCAGCACATGCCAGTGAAGGGGTGTGAGGAAGCTGGGTTGAGGGCTCAATGCCATGTTTGGGGTTGGGGGAAATCTGCCCTTCGCATCACAGTGACCCCAGCCTGGGGGATGTCACCGCAGCCCCCAGACAGGCCAGCGTCTCTCTGCAGCTGCTCACCCTGCGGGGTTCAGTCCTGGGGGAGCCTGGCCCATGAGCCCTGCCCTTCTCCTGGGCTCCCGGCTATGGGACAATCTCAAAGTGCTCCATAGACCATCCCTCAGCCCCAGAGCCCCCACCTCCACCGCAGGAAGAGACTGGCCATATTTCACACAAGGGGAAACTGAGGCACAGGAAGTGTCACAACTTGCAGCAAGTCAGTGTCAGCAATGGGAACCCCAGAATCCTGACTCCCAGTACTCCCCCACTCCCCTCCCAGAGCCAGGACAGAACCAGGAGTCCTGGCTCCCAGCCTCCCTGCTCTAACCCACCAGCCCCCACTCCCCTCCCAGAGCTGGGACAGAACCCAGGAGTCCTGGCTCCTTCCTTACGCCTCATACCAAACTCCCTTAACTCCTGGTATAACCCGGTGCCCCTGGACAGACTGGGGCTGGGCTGGGCTAACACAGGCTGCCGCGGGCACGGCCCAGACTGACCAGATTTTAAATCAGGATAAAAAACGTCCCAAACCCACTTTATTGCTGTTAGCAAAGCTGCAGAGCGAGATGGGGGGTGCAGGGCTGTGACACACACAGGGCACAGGGCGGGGGGGGCGGGCTGTGGATACACATGGGGCACAGGGCGGGGGCTGTACAGGGACTGGACCCGTCCCACACAGACCCTGCGCTGGGCGCTGGGCTCAGCAGGGCTGGACCCCGGGGGAGCCGCACACAGGCGCAATGGGGCCTTTAGCCGGGCGCTGGGGCTGCCCCACCCACAGCCAGGGGCCCGATCCCGCCCCACAGGGACCCATTGACCAGGCATGGCCAAATCTGTCCCAAAGCCTGCTGGATAATGGCTGGAGGGGCGTTACCTGGGGTGACTGACAGCAGCCTCTAGCCAATAGGGGCCGGGCTCGGGGCCCAATCCAGCGCCCACTGGAGTCAAGAGAAACCTTCCCCATGACGGCAATGGGGTTTGGATCAGCCCCATGGGCCCTGCTGCCCCCTGACGAGGGGCGACCCCCATTCCCAGCCCCATAGGGCAGCAGCCCTCTCCCTGGATAAGCGCCCCCCCAAGCCCAGAGTGGAGGGTGCAGGGGCAGCCGGAGGGGCCGGCTCCCCGGTGAGTCTCTAGCGGGTTGGCTCATCGCGGTTACGGGGCCAGGAGGGCCCCGCCCGGGTACAGCAGCTGACATCGACGGGAGCAGAGCAGGGCGGGCGTGAGCAGGTCTCACGAAGGCACCTGGGGGATTCGGGAGCCCGGCTCCTCCCCTCATTTATCTGAAAGGCAAAGAGGGTCAGTTACCAGGAGCCCTAGGCCCCGACGCGAGGCTGGCAGGGATCGGGGCCGTTCCCCAGCACCCCCAGGGACTCTCCCATTCAAACAGGGGGTGCTGGATGAGCCCAGGGGCTGTGGCTGGCTGGGGGGACACAGCAGGTGGTGGGCTCTCCCCAGGGAGTGCTGGCTGGGGGAGGGTCTGTGGCTGGCTGGGGGGGCACAGTGGGTGGGGGGGGTCTCCCCAGGGGGTGCTGGGTGGGCCCAGGGGCTGTGGGTGGCTAGGGGGGCACAGCGGGTGGGGGGGGTCTCCCAGGGGGTGCTGGGTGGGGGAGGGGCTGTGGCTGGCTGGGGGGGCACAGCGGGCAGGGGGGTCTCCCCAGGGGGTGCTCGGTGGGGGAGGGGCTGTAGCTGGTTGGGGGAGCATGGGGGGGTCTCCCCAGGGGGTGCTGGGTGGGCCCAGGGGCTGCGGGTGCAGCGGGTACCCTCCCCGGGCAGCAGGTACTCACAAGGGGCCCCGCGGGTTGTGGGCGGCGTTCATCTTCATCCCCTTGATGATGAGGATGGTGCCCACGATGATGCCGATGATGCCCACGGCCAGGCCCAGGGCGCACACCAGGGTCTCTGTGGTCTCGGGGATGGGGGTGGGCACCTGGGCTTCTGGAGAGAGGGGGCAAGGGACAGGGCATGGGGTGAGGGGGGCTGTTCCCACCTTCCCTCCCGGAGCTGGGATAGAACCCAGGTGTCCTGGCTCCCAGCCCCCCTGCTGTAACCCACCAGGCCCCATTCCCCTCCCGGAGCTGGGGTAGAACCCAGGTGTCCTGGCTCCCAGCCCTGTGCCCAGTGGGGTCCCCAGGCGCCCTGGCCTTACCCCAGTGCTTCGTGAAGGGCTCGGGCAGCCCCCCGTGCTCCACCCGGCAGTCGTAGAAGTCGCCCTGGCTGGGGAGGAAGGGCAGGTAGGAGAACTTGCGGAAGGAGTTGTCCTGGCGGGGGTAGAAGTCGGTCTCGGAGACGCCCTCGGTCACCTCCTGCCCGTTCTTCAGCCACGTCACGCTGAGCGCGGGCGGGAAGAACTTGTCCACGAAGCAGATCAGGACGTTGGGCTCGCCCAGCTCCACGGGGTCTTCGGGGAACACGGTCACCTCAGGGGGCACTGGGGAGACAGGGGTTAGTGGGTCCTATTCCCCACTCCCCTGACCCAGCCATTGAGTTACCAGGCGTCCGGATTTCGACTGCAACGCCTGGTCAAAGAGGGACGCTGGCGGCTCCTGTCAGCACCACTGATGGGCCGTTAAAAGTCCCATCGGCGGCACAGTGGGGCTAAGGCAGGCTCCCTGCCTCCCTGGCTCCATGCAGCTCCCGGGAGCATCTGCCATGTCCGGCCCCTAGGCACGGGGTGGCCACAGGGACTCCGCGCACTGCTCCCGCCCCCCAGTGCCGGCTCCGAAGCTCCCATTGGCCAGGAACTGCAGCCACCGGGAGCCGTGGGGGTGGCGCTTGCGGGCGCAGGCAGTGTGCACCGCACAGAGCCGACTGGCCCTGCCTCTGCCTAAAGGCCGGACATGCCAGCTGCCTCTGGGAGCTGCGGGGAGCCTGGGCAGGCAGGGAGCCTGTCTTAGCCCCACTGTGCCACCGGCCGGGAGCCACCTGAGGTAAGTGCTGTCCAGCCGGAGCCTGCACCCCTCACCCCCTCATACACCCCAGCCCCCTTCCCCAGCCCTGAGCAGCCTCCCACACCCTGAACCCCTCATTTCTGGCCTCGCTGCAGAGCTTGCAGCCCCCGCTGGAGTCCTCCCTCCCACACCCCTATCCGCTGCCTCAGCCCAGTGAAAGTGAATGAGGGTGGGTGAGACCAAGTGACGGAGGGAGGGGGGCTGGAGTGAGTGGGGGCAGGGTCTCAGAGAAGGGGCGGGGCAGGGGCGGGGCCTCAGAGCAAGGCACAGGCAAGGGTGTTCGGTTTTGTGCATTTAGAAAGTTGGCAATGCCAGCCAGCCCCTGCCCTGGGGCCGGATCGGAGCCGGCGCCCCCTAGAGGGGACAGGCCCCTGCCCCATTCCCTGCCCCCCTGAGCCAGCCAGCCCCTGCCCTGGGGCCGGATCGGAGCTGGCGCCCCCCAGAGGGGACAGGCCCCTGCCCCATTCCCTGCCCCCCTGAGCCAGCCAGTCCCTGTCCTGGGGCCGGATGGGAGCCGGCGCCCCCTAGAGGGGACAGGACCCTGCCCCATTCCCGCCCCCCTGAGCCAGCCAGTCCCTGCCCTGGGGCCGGATGGGAGCCGGCGCCCCCTAGAGGGGACAGGCCCCTGCCCCATTCCCTGCCCCATTCCCCGCCCCCCTGAGCCAGCCAGTCCCTGCCCTGGGGCCGGATCGGAGCTGGAGCCCCCTAGAGGGGACAGGCCCCCTGTCCCATTCCCTGAGCCAGCCAGTCCCTGGTGCTCACGCTCCAGCTCAGGGTTTCTCCCCAGGACTGTGGGGGCATCACTGGGGCCGTCCCAGCTCCTTGCACTCACGGCTCATGGGGCACCAGGGCCAGGGGAGAGAATCCCTCAGGGGCAGGGCCTGGCGCTGGGCAGGGGCCACGAACAGCCCTCGGCAAAGGAGCTGCCCTGGGCCCCCAACCTGTGTTGTACTTAAAGTACTATACAGGATCTTTTCAGGGGGATTAAGGCAAAACGCCACATTTATTAGTAATACAGGTATCAATTAATACTCTATGATATGCATATGAGATATATATATCACAGTCATGCATTCACACACACACACACACACACACACACACACACTCCGTCTTGCTGTTGTTACCCACTAGTTGCTCCCCTTAACTGCACTGGCCAGGTGAGTTAGATGGGGGAGGGGTGGAGCCGGGCTTCTGCCGATCCGGATCGATGCTCCCATGTTCACAAGACGAGACCTGGGGTCCTTCTGCAAGACACCTCACTTTTATAGCAGCTTCCCTCTTATGCAAATCTAGACCAGATTCAAAATCTGGGTCTGTGTCCGTTGGTCTGAGGCTATGTCTTCACTACCCGCCGATCCGGCGGGTAGCAATCGGTCTATCGGGGATCGACTTACCGCGTCTCGTGAGGACGCGGTAAAATCGATCCCTGATCGCTCTGCCGTCGACTCCGGAAATCCACCTCGGCAAGAGGCGGCAGCGGAGTCGGCGGCAGCGGAGTCGGCGGCAGCGCGGCAGCGGTCGGCTTTCCCCCGTCCTCACCGCCAGGTAAGCCGACCTAAAATACGCAACTTCAGCTACGGTATTCACGTAGCTGAAGTTGCGTATCTTAGGTCGGACCCCCGCTGTAGTGTAGACCTAGCCTCAGTCTGTTGGTCTTTGTGCTGCTTTTCTGTAGGTGTTGTCCCAATGCTGCTCAAAGAGGGTGTTTTCTAAAGAAGGTGCTTGCTTCTAATCCCTGAGGCCGTCAATATGTCTGCTTTTCTTTACTGGGCCCACTTGACAACTTGTATTGTCCTTTGCTCTGGCTCCCATTCCCTCTCCAACTGTTGTAGCTGTCTGGAGGTGGGTGTCTTCCAAGCCTCACTCATTCACACCTCATTCAGTCAATAGGGCAATTGATTACAGAGTGGGGGGAAGATCTTATTCTACTTCTAGCAAAAAGGCACATGTTTCTTTTACTTTAACTAGACTATCCTTAGGGGCTATAACATTTGATACAAAGTTTTCTACCAATTTTCTATATAGGGATCTAATACAAAGTTGTATGAAAATAGAGAGGCACAATGCCAAGTCATATGAAATACAAAATAACATCATGCAAGATGCAATGTCATAAAGATTTATAGAGATAGTTAAATACAGAGATTTCTCTACAAGGAGACCCCTGCCTGGGGTGAACGAGCAGGTCACGTTTGGGGGGGGAGCCCAGGGCTGGGGCGGCAGGGGGTGTGGGTGGGGGTGGAAGAGAGAGCCCAGGGCTGGGGTGGGGGGCAGCCAAAAAATTTTTTGCTTGTGGGGGCAAAAATCCTAGAGCTGGCCCTGCCCGTTCTCCAGACCAAGAAACAGGTCCAGGCCTTTATTGGGATGACGGGGTGCTACCGGAGGTTTGTACCCCACTTTAGCTCCCTAGCTACTCCCATCACTGAGCTATGTAAGAAGGAGAAGCCGGACGAGGTGGTCTGGACCGAGCAGTGCCAGAGGGCTCTCTGTGCGCTGAAGGAGGCTCTAACCAGTGGCGTAGCCAGGTGGAGGGAACAGGGGGAGCGATCAGAAAAAAAGGCGCCACCCGCTGTGGCGCTTGTACTCACCCGGGTCTTCGGCAGCACTTCGGCAGTGGGTCCTTCATGCCGCTGAAGACACTTGGAGATAGTGAAGGGCCGCCGCCGAGGTGCCGCCGAAGACCCGGAGCACCGCCCCGTCAGTAAAAGCGCCACCGGGTGAGTAAATGCGCCGCAGCGGGTGGCACCTTTTTTTGTGAGTGAGTGAAAAAGGCGCCACTTTTGGGGAATGTGCTCAGGGGGAGCGGCCACTCCCCCTGCTCCCCCCCCAGCTAAGCCACTGGCTCTAACCCAGGGCCAGGTAAATCTGGTAAACCTGGACAGTGCCAAGCGCTTTACAGTGTTCACCGACGCCTCAGACGCAGGGCTGGGCACGGTGCTAATGCAGGTCGATGCTAAGGGGGGGGAGACACCCCATTGTGTACTTGAGCAAGAAGCTGCTGCCCTGGGAGCAGAACTACGCAGCCATCGAGAAGCAATGCCTGGCCATGGTGCAGGCCCTTAAAAAGCTGCAGCCGTATCTATTTGGGCGGCGCTTTACTGTGTATACTGACCCCTCTGCCCTGACGTGGCTGCATCCAATGAAAGGGTCTGATGCCGACATGGTCAGAGGGTGGCCAAGGTCTAGATGGGGGCTCTTAACCAAGAGAGCCCAAATTGCAGCCCTCCAAACTGGAGCGCTGGCAGGGCCGTCCTTAGCCATAGGCAGAACGGGCAGCTGCCTAGAACACCACTCTGCCTGGGGGCAACCTCTGCTCTGCCGGGAACCCAGACAGTGGAGCATTTAACAGCAGGGCTGCTGGGTCCTAGAGAGAGCCGACTGCAGCACAGTCTGAGCGAGGGGATTGGCTGCTGGGGTCTCTGGGAAGGAACTCACCTGTGAGTGTGACTTTCCCCCAGCGTGAGGTGAGGCAGGCTCGGCAGCTCTGGCACCAGTATCCTTTGTTGTCCCCCATAACGTCCATTCTTCTCTCCCCCCCCCCAAGGAGCACCCCTCTCTCTCTCTCCGCTCCGGCAGGGCTGGGTTGGGTGAGGTGCTGGGGGGGGGGAATGAAAGTGAAAGTAACTCACTTCCTCGGCAGCCAGCCAGGATTGGAATGGTCACGCGTGGCTGGGCTGGGGATAGGGTGACCAGATAGCATGTGCGAAAAATCAGGACGGGGGTTGGGGTAGGGTGAGCAGATGTCCCACTTTTATAGGGACAGTCCCAATTTTTGGGTCTTTTTCTTATATAGGCTCCTATTACCCCCCCACCCCTTGTCCTGATTTTTCACACTTGCTGTTTGGTCACCCTAGGTGGGGGTAATTGGTGCCTCTATAAGACAAAGCCCCAAATATCGGGACTGGCCCTATAAAATCAGGACATCTGGTCACCCTAGCTGGGGAGCGCGTCTCTCCCCCGGGCTGGCAGCGATCCATCTCATCCAGGGGGAACTGTGCAGGGCAGGATGAGCTGCTATGGATCCATGGGTGCCCCGTCCCTGAGATCAGATGCTGTGCTAACTTCACCATGGTCTGTGGTGCTGGCGGAGGTGCCCATTGGCGTGTGATCGGACCTGAGGGTTTGCTGCTGCTGTTGCTACTCTGCACCCCAAGAGGTGGATTTTGGGGTCCTGCAGTTTTCCACCTATCTCCTCCTCTACTGCAGCTGTTGGACCAGCAGGCTGGGGGGTGAGCCAAGCATGAAAGCAGTATTGTGTTGCCATTTAGATTGTCATTTAACAACTTTGTTTGCCAAATAATGCTTGCTAACAATCCCTGAATCCAATTTCAATATTTTTTTAAATCAATATCTTATCCAAAAACAGAAAATTAAGTTGTTGACTGTGACGAAGTGGGGGGTTTTCTTGTTTTCTGTGGGGTTTCAATGGTTTGCATGCAGAGGGGGTGGGACTCGGTTTCCCTGGGTGTTACTGGTTTAACGAGGTGAGGGGAGAGGGAGTGTGTTTTGCAGAGGACCGGAGAGAGGACGTGGGGACCCAGCCGGTGGCCGGGAGGATGGATACCCCAGTGACCGGTGACCTGGCGACCTGGTGACCCAGAGGCCCAGCTGAGGAGACGCAGCCGGTTCTGGCCAGTGGGAGGACAATGAGCTGCAGAGTGAGGACCCAGAGACCTAACCAGCCGGTTCCAGCCAGAGGGAGAAGCAGGAGGGGAGGCCCCGGTTTACGACCCTGTTTACCTGGAGGGAACACAATGGACAGAGGCGGGACCTGGGGCCGGTGATCTCAGATGCCCAGCTGGGAGCAGGGGGGCTCTGGGCTGGAGAGGGGGAGCAGGCAGAGCCCACCTGGAGGCAGAGAGACTGGGATGTGCTGGGCTGAGGGAGGCCAGGCCTGAGGGTCAGAGAGTTTCCTGTGCTGTGTTCAACTCTCAATAAACCCTTCTGTTTCATGCTGGCTGAGAGTCACTCCGGTCTAGAGAACAGGGTTGCATCAACCCCTTCGGGGGTGGAGGCCCCGGGGGTCCAGAGCGAGTGGACTCCCTGAGGGGGCCCACGGCAGAGACAGACGTGCTAAGGCTCAGAGAGGTGCGGATCCAGGAGGTGGAGGGGCCAGACCCCGAGAGAGAGTGGACCCCCGAGAAGGGCTGTCTCACTAAAAGGGGCACCCCCCATGGACCACACGGGGCCTGACCCCGAGAGAGTGGACCCCCGAGAAGGGCTGTCTCACTAAAAGGGGCACCCCCCACGGACCGCACGGGGCCAAGAGTGGGCACGATCTGTGAGTCCGTGACATTGACAATTATTTGTGACAGGTTTGGTTTGGGGCAGGGAGTGGGCCAGTTTTCATCAGAGAAACAAAAAATGTTGACTGACTTTCCTATAGCCCTGTTACTGCTAAATAGAGCGCTCCAACAACTGTAATATGCTCATCTCCTTACTAGTGTATAGAGCAGGGGTCGGCAACCTACGGCACACGTGCCAAAGGTGGCACACGAGCTGATTTTTGATGGCACGCCGCGGCGGGCTGAGCGGCTCAGCCCACCGCCGCTCTGGGGTTCCTGCTGCTGCCCCATTGCCAGCCGGGGTCCCAGCCGCCGGCCCCACTCAGCGCCCGCTGCTGGCCTGGGGACCCCCAATGAACCCCAGGCTGGCAGCGGGCTGAGCAGGCCAGCGGCTGAGACCCCGTCTGAGCCACTCAACCCGCTGCCGGCCTGGGGTTCCATTCACTCAGCCGGCAGCGGACTGAGCGGGGCCGGTGGGGGGCTGAGCGGGGCCGGTGGGGGGCTGAGCGGGGCCGGCGGCTGGGACCCCAATTGGCAAGGGGCTGGCAGCCGGAACCCCAGACCAGCAGCAGGCTGAGTGCTGCCGGCACCCCAGACTGGCAACGGACTGAGCCGCTCAGCCCCCCCCGCCGGTCCCGCTCAGCCCGCCACCGGCCCGCTCAGCCTGCTGCCGACTGAGTGAATGGAATCCCAGACTGGCAGTGGGCTGAGTAGGGCCAGTAGCTGGACCCCAGACTGGCAGTGGGCTGAGTAGGGCCAGTAGCTGGACCCCAGACTGGCAGTGGGCTGAGCGGGGCTGGTGGCTGGAACCCCAGACAAGGATCCCAGGCAAGGATCACACTAAATTGATAAGATCTGCATTTTAATTTTATTTTAAATGAAGCTTCTTAAATATTTTTAAAACCTTATTTACTTTAAATACAACAATAGTTTATTTATATAATATAGACATAGAGAGAGACCTTCTACAAACGTTAAAATGTATTACTGGCACGGGAAACCTTAAATTACAGTGAACTTGGCACACCACTTCTGAAAGGTTGCCAACCCTGGTATAGAGTGACCATATGTTGTACTAAGATTCTCTTGCTTTTTTTCCCCAGTGAGTCAGTATAGCTTTTGCCAGCCCAGAGGTTGGGCAGCCGATGTCTTACGTTTTCACAATATTTTGTCCAACTTTCATAAAGTAAATACATGGTTAATATGAGTGAAAAAGGCCAGGGACACTTCCTTGTGAAGAATCTGTGTAGCAGATCATGCTAGAGCTGTGAAAATGTCAGTTTCTGATGGAACTTTAGAGGCAGTGATTTATCATGTACTTCTGGCAGTGCCCAAAATGTGCTGCTATTGCTAATGTCTTTCCAAACAAAAATGAGGCACAATAGGACTTCTGTAACATTTCTGTGCTACCTTAATCTAGATGAGATGATTCTGTGCTGACTTCATTTTGGTCACTTTGTGCTTTACCTAGGAGTAAAACTAGGGTTATATTTTCCCACTGCTTGGAAACCCAGCTTATTAAACTGGATAATGCCATTGATCTATTTACAGTAGAAGGTTGATATAGAGTTGTAACTAACATTAAGACTGATGCCCACTATACATTTAAAACTAAAAAGTGGCTTTGTAAAAATGACCTGGGTTTCCAACTCTACTGTGTCTCAGTCAGGGCGGAGCGCCTTGTGAGGTGTCTTCACACTAGCTCAAGGTCACAGCGCAAGAACCTAGAGAGCCTCCTGAAGCACGGTGATAGTTTTGATTTAAATGGACTTGAACTGAACGAAGATTTGAGTACACTGTCACCAATGTTGCCACATGCAAAATCGGTGATGGACATTGTACAGTTTATTCATACCAGCAAACTTGTTGACATATATCCTAATGTGTACATTGCCACTCGTATTCTACTGACAATTCCTGTAACAGTAGCATCAGGAGAATGGAGTTTCTCAAAACTAAAGCTCATTAAAAACTATCTCCGCTCTACAATGAGTCAGGAATGCTTGACTGGTCTTGCTATTCCTGCAATCGAACAAGACATCACTTTGTCTTTGTCATACAATGACATTATTTCTGATTTTGCAGCCAAAAAAGCCAGAAAGATTGCTTTTAATTAAAAACAAATCCTTGTTTCAATACCTCTTCATATAAATTTCCAATAAAATGTTGACAAATTAAAAAAAATATATTATTTGCATCATTTTGTCAAATCAGAATTTTTTCTATAGTGCTACTTCTTTAGTGCTAGTCCATCAGCATTACAGTGTGCTTAATTAAGTTAAACTGGGTTTAATAACGTGCATGTGGCAAGTTTTCCAATACTGTAAGCTTATGTTTGTGTTGCTAAGAGCAAGTCGGGGATTGGGGCACCAGTTTAATAATCCCGCCTAGGGCACCATAAATCCTAAGGGCGGCCCTGAGTGCTGGGAAAAGACCCAATCCCAGTTTAAACCCCAGGGGTATTGGGGTGGAAAAAGGGTACGGGGCCGCATAAACCTTCCCACATGCAGCCTGCAAGCACCATCAAGCACAACAGACCCACAGGAGGGCCTGAAACTGGAATGTCCTGGTGTAACTCCCACCAAGGAATGGGAGAGATGATGAGGCATCATCTGGTTGGTGGGGTCGAACTTCTGCAGGTCACTGGCTAAAGTGACCTTGCTCAGTTCAGTCTCGAAGGGGGGAGAGATGTGACAAAGTGGGACTGTTCTTAATGTTTCCTCTGAATACTGTAGGGGTGCCTCAGTTTCCCCTATGCATTTCTTAGGTCTCTAGGTGGTGGACTGCAGAGGTTCAGCGCCTGGAGGCTGAGTTTGAACAGCAAGAGACCAGGGCTATTAGAGGGGCCCAGCGCGGGGCCATAAGGATCAGGGATGCCTTGATGCAGCAATCTGAAAGTTACTAATAGTTGTTGCTATGCTCAGGATTCCGGTGCTTGTAATGCTCGGAGGTGATTGGTGCACATGATGCAAGAAGGGGGTTTAACATAATTGTATGGTGCTTTGCAGTGTTCTTTTTGCTTTCACTTACTAGAATAAAGATTGCTTTAAAACCAACACAAATCTTTTATTGAAAGACAACAACCAGAGGAGAGAGTCAAAGTGTCAAATGAAAAAATACATGAGCAGGGAGGGGGTGGAGGAAGGGAAGGTCCCAGGAGGAGGAGGAGGAGTCCAGGGACGGTTAAAGATTTGTGTATGTCCAGGGATCATATCCAACCTTCTCCTTTGGAGTACAGTGCAGCGGGTGCTGCAGGGGCCAAACTGCAGAGGGATGGGTGTTGAGCGCAGGGGGTACTGGAAGTTCGCAGGGCTGGACTGTGACGGGGCAGAAGTGGAATGCCGCAGGTACAGACTGGAGCGAGGAGGTTGATAAGTGTGTTGGTGGTGTCTCTCGGGAGCGCATGGGAAAGAGTTTTTTGCGACAGCGGCTGCAGGGGAAGGCGGGTGTGGAGCTGCTCGGTTTGCAGAGCTAGTAGCACCTGGAGCGTGTCCACTTGGCGCCCCATAACTGTTAAGAGCCGCTCCGTGGCTTCATTCTGGCACACCGCATTCTCCTTTCGGTCCCTCTTCTCGCTGTCCTGCCACTCCTTCAATTCCTGTTTCTCAACGGCGGAGTGCATCATGACCTCACGCAGAAAGTCCTCTTTAGTTCTTCTTGGCCTCTTTCTCATTCTGCGCAGCCGTTCAGCCGCTGATAACAAAGAAGGAGGCTGGGCTCCCAAGGTCATCTCTGTGAAGCCAAAATGCAACATTTGACAGCAGCAGGATTGTTTGTAACACAAAACACCGATTCAGTGATTTAAAACACAGCAAGTACTCACACACCTGTCACTAACTGGCTGGCCCCAGGCAAGCCCGCATGAGCCACAAGACCCCCAAAATGGTGAGTAGCCTCAGGGGCAGGGTAAATCACTGTTCCCGGACCCTGCTATACACTGGGCACATGGCTTTTGGGGAGAGCCAGCACTGTAGGGTGGGCCTGTGACGAACTGGGACTTTTCTTAATGTGGTCTTTGAATGCTGAGTGGGGAGTGTTGGCTGGGAAGGCAGGGGAGTTTGGCTAGGATGGTCTGCATTGGGGGATGGGAGACTGGCCTTGACGGAGAATATCTGAGCATGTAACGTGAGAACCCAGGAAGGGGTTAGAGACCAGGTGACACCTTGGCCCGGGAAACTGAACAAAGGCTGGGGGAGGAGACGCTGGAGGAGGGGGAGTTTTCAGGAGCTGGCTGGTAATGGAGGGAGCCCAGACGGGGCTCTGCCCCCCCAATGGGCCTGTGGTGCCCCTGGGACCCCCAGATGGACCTAACTGAGGGGGTCCTGTTGTCTGTGCCTGCAAGACCTGTCTTGGACTGTGTTCCTGTCATCTAAATAAACCTTCTGCTTTACTGGCTGGCTTAGAGTCATGGTGAATCGCAGGAAGCCGGGGGTGCAGGGCCTTGTGTCCCCCCACACTCCGTGACAACTGGTGGCAGAGTGGGATGTACTGCACCCCGTGGACAGCGCTTCCTGCAGTAAGTGACTGGGGAGCAGTAAAACAAAGGGGGATTGATGGGGACCAGGTGGGCTGAAGAGTCAGAGAGAGATGGTTTCAGGGGGCGATTAACCCCTGGCGAGTGGCCAGCAGGAGGATGTATGCTAAATGCCTTAAGAGCGACTTGGTGGAGCTGTGCAGGCAGAGGGGGCTGCGCATTGGGAGGTCCACCAAAGAACAGCTCATTGCCCAGCTGGAGGAGAGGGATCGCTTGGATGAACTGAGCCCTGTCCCTGAGGGAAGCCGCCCGGCGGATGCAGCGTGGGCCCCGGGGCCTGACATGGCGGGGAGGGGTCAGACTGCTGCCGAGGACATCCCGAGACCCTGCCTACCTATGCCTCGGGGAGGGGTTGGGGGAAGCCCAGCGAATACTGAGGGCACCCTGACCCCGGCGGCCAGCCGGGGATCGTCCCGGCGGAGCTCCCCGTCCCTGGAACGGAGGCGGCTGGAATATGAATGGGAGATGAGACTGAAAGAGCTCGAGTTAAGGCAGCAAGAACTGAAGCAGGAGCGGGAAAAGCAGCGGGAGGAGGAGGAGAACCAGCGTCAGCATGAGTAGGAAGAGAAGGAGAAACAACGTCAGCATGAGCGGGACCAACGTCAGCATGAGCTGGAACTGGCCAGGCTGAGGAGCAGTGGGGCCCCGGCTGCGGTGAGCGAGGGGGACCCAAGACTGCAAAGAGCTTTGATAAGTGCTCCCTGGCCCAGCGTAAGGAGGGTGAGGACATGGATACCTTCCTGACGGCCTTTGAGAATACCTGCGAGCTGCTCCAGGTTGACCCTGCAGACAGGCTCCAGTTTCTCATCCCCTCACTGGACTCCACAGCCTTGGAGGTGTGATGTTGTGCAGTCTATATGGTTTTATAAAAACATGATAATAAGTGACTATAATGTAACTGGGATATGCTTCGTGCAAAAGGTCTCTTGTAAGGTATCATTACAAAGCTCATAATCTACTGAGTGTGATCATCCTATTAGTATAAATGTACCACTCTTGTATCTAAAACTAGAAATATAAAATGTAACTCTGAGGGCCTATTGTAATTATGTAAAGTGTGGGCCATTAATGATGGTTTGGAATCTTGATGACTCCCATTAACAAGGACCATTGTCCGCAGATGGCTGTTTACCTGTGAGTCTCCCTGTATACGTGTGTGCTGGCAAGTGGGCAATGAAGTCTTGCAGTGACATGTGATCATGTCACCTGAACTGGAATCCATCTTTACCTGGTGCTTTTCCAGTGAGGGGGGGTGGAAACCCAGAGGGAGAAAGGGTTCCCACCTTATGCAAAAGATATATAAAGGGGTGGAAGAGAACAAGGGAGAGAGGAGCCATCATGAAGAATCCCCTAGCTACCACCTGAGCTGGAACAAGAGCTGTATCAGGGGAAAGAATTGTGCCCTGGCCTGGAAGGTGTCCAGTCTGAGAAAAAACTTACTGAAGCATCTCTGAGGGTGAGATTATCTGTATTCAGTTTGATTAGGCATAGATTTGCGCATTTTATTTTATTTTGCTTGGTGACTTACTTTGTTCTGTCTGTTACTACTTGGAACCACTTAAATCCTACTGTCTGTATTTAATAAAATCACTTTTTATTTAGTAATTTACTCAGAGTATGTATTAATACCTGGGGGAGCAAACAACTGTGCATATCTCTCTATCAGTGTTATAGAGGGCAAACAATTTATGAGTTTACTCTGCATAAGCTTTATGCAGGGTAAAACGGATTTATTTGGGTTTAGACCCCATTGGGAGTTGGGCATTTGAGTGCTAAAGACAAGCACACTTCTGTGAGCTGTTTTCAGGTAAACTTGCAGCTTTGGGGCAAGTGATTCAGACCCTGGGTCTGTGTTGGAGCAGACGGGAGTGTCTGGCTCAGCAAGACAGGGTGCTGGAGTCCTGAGCTGGCAGGGAAAACAGAAGCAGGGGTAGTCTTTGCACATCGGATGGCAGCTCCCAAGGGGGTTTCTGTGATCCAACCCGTCACAGTGGCGTAGTCGGCAGGATCTATGCACAGCTGATTGCTTTGAGATACTGGTAGTGATTTTAAGTGAGTTTTAAGTGTGGTGGCTGGAGAACAGACAAAGTGGTTACTGGTTTGTTATTTTCTGTTTGCTTATTTCGGGAAAGGGAAGTAGGGACAGAAAAGGAAGCAAAATAAGTAAGAATGAAGATGAAAAGAAGCTAAAACTACACAAGTTGCAAATTGCCCAGAAAGACTGAACAATGGGCGCTGGGAATGTCTCTGTTAACTAAGAAGCCCCTGAGCTCAGTGCATCTCAGTTTCAGTGAACTGCAGATGGGTGTGGCCCAACCTCTGTCTGTGCTGAAGCTGACTGGAGTGTCTAACCTAGCAAGACAGGAGGGGAGAGGTGCCTGTTCTGGCAGGAGGGTGTTCTCTGTGGTATCCCAGCTCATCAAGTGATGGTCTCAAGGGAAGACAAATGGAAATTGATGTACAATTTGCCCGGGAAAAGGCTGACCTGGAAAAAGAAAAGGCTGCCCACCAGCCTGGACTTAAGAGACAAAGCAAGTAAGACCCAAAAGCATGACCTGGCTGTAATGGAGTGGAAGAGGTGCACAGAGACATGTATCCTGGAGCTGGAAGTTGGGGTCCTGGTGACTGCTGCGGTGGGAACTAACCCCAAGGACTCTAGCTGGAAGCAAACCCAACCTGAGTGAAAGGGGGGGGATTTTGCTGGCCAGCTAAAGGTCTCTCATAGCTGGTAGGTGTGAGCCTACAGCTGGATCAGGGTCTCTTTCCCTTTTGGGGGACACAGGTGTGTCTGTCCCATAGGGGAGCCCAAAAACGAATTTTAGGTATATTGTCTCCGCCATGGTCAGTGTCCAAGTCTCTGGCAGTAAGTTCAGGAGGAGGGTGTGACATTGTGCAGTCTATATGATTTTATAAAAACATGATAAGTGAATATAATGCAACTGGGATATGCTTCGTGCAAAAGGTCTCTTGTAAGGTATCATTACAAAGTTCATAATCTACTGAGTGTGATCATCCGATTTGTAGAAATGTACCACTCTTGTATCTAAAACTAGAAATATAAAACATAACTCTGAGGGCCTATTGTAATTATGTAAAGTGTGGGCCATTAATGATGGTTTGGAATCTTGATGACTCCCATTAACAAGGACCATTGTCTGCAGATGGCTGTGTTTACCTGTTAGTCTTCCTGTATATGTGTGTGCTGGCAAGTGGGCAATGAAGGCCTTGGCGACACTTGCGAGTTACAGCGCTGTAAAGGCTCCCCCAGTGCTGTAACTCACTCCCCGTCCACACTGGCAAGGCATTTGCAGCGCTGTATCTCCGTGGTTGCAGCGTTGCAGGTACTCCACCTCCCCGAGAGGAATAGCGAGTATTGCGCTGCCGCTGCAGCGCTGCGGCACCAGTGTGGCCGCCCAATGCGCTGTGACTGGCCTCCAGAATTATTCGGCAGTATCCCACAATGCCTGTTCTAGCCACTCTGGTCATCAGTTCAAACTCTACTGCCCTGGCCTCAGGTAACCAACCATGTGACCGACCCTTTACATTCCCCGGGAATTTTAAAAATCCCCTTCCTGTTTGCTCAGCCCGGCGTGGCGTGGAGTGCTATCAGCGAATCTTTCCAGGTGTCCATGCCTCCTCCACGCGCCAAGCGAGCCCCAGCATGGAGCAATGGCGAGTTGCTGGACCTCATCAGTGTTTGGGGGGAGGAAGCTGTCCAGTCCCAGCTGCGCTCCAGCCGTAGGAATTACGATACCTTCGGGAAGGTATCACAGGACATGATGGAAAGGGGCCATGACCGGGACGCCCTGCAGTGCAGGATTAAAGTGAAGGAGCTGCGGAGTGCCTACTGCAAAGCCCGCGACGCAAATGGCCGCTCGGGTGCTCCCCCCGCGACCTGCCGATTCTACAAAGAGCTGGATGCGATACTTGGGGTTAACCCCACCTCCACTCCGAGCACCACCATGGACACTTCAGAGCCGGTGGGGGGGGGGGGGGGGAGGAGGAAAACAGGAGTGATGGTGGTGGGCCGGATGGAGACACCCCGGAATCCCTGGAGCCATGCAGCCAGGAGCTCTTCTCGAGCCAGGAGGAAGGTAGCCAGTCGCAGCGGCCGGTACTTGGTGAAGGACAAACAGAAGAGCAGGTTCCCGGTAAGTGGGTTTTTTTTCGGGAAGGAATTTTTTCGGTGTGGGCTCTTTGGGAGAGGAGGGTTAGGCATGCATGCCTAGATGCGGAATAGTGCATTGATGTGGTTTATCACATCGCGGTAATGGGCCTCGGTAATCTCCTCAAATGTTTCATCCAAAACGTGTGCAATGCGCTTGCGCAGGTTTATCGGGAGAGCCACCGTGGTCCTTGTCCCAGCCAGGCTAACGTGTCCGTGCCACTGTGCCGCGAGGGGCGGGGGGGACCATTGCTGCACACAGGCAAGCTGCATATGGGCCAGGGCGGAAGCCGCATTGCAGTAGAAGACCCTCCCTTGCTTCCCAGGTCACCCTCAGCAGCGAGATATCGTCCAGGACGAACTCCTGTGGAAAATGTTGGGACAGTGTTCAGTGTAGGTGCCCCCTGAAGCTGTTGGCTCTCCCCAAGGCACAGAAACCCAGAGGACAGTGCAGCCCTGAAACAATCAGTCCCCCTTACTCACCATTTTGCGGCTCCCGTGGGATATGTGTGCTCTGTTTCGGACGGGAAAATTATGCTATTGTGTAGACCCTGTGTGTTTTCTACTCCTTAAGTGCGGGGGGAATCATTACTCTGTCTGGTATAAACAATGCTGCCTCTGTTAAATGTTGCATTTTGCCTATACAGCTGCATCAACCTTGAGACCTCAGCCGTCCCTCTTATCGCCTGCTCAGAGACTGCAAAGACTCAGGAAGAGACCGCGAAAAAGCAAAGAAGACATGCTGCAAGAAGTGATGCGGCAATCTATTAAAGAGAACGAGAAGGCACAGGACTGGAGGGAGAGAGAAAGCAGGATCCGCCAGGAAAACGCAGCGCACCGGCGGCAAAGCACCGCGCATTGGCAGCAAAGCACGGATCGGCTCATAAGCATCCTGGAGCGCCAAGCAGACGCTATCCAGGAGCTCATAGCCATGCAGAAAGAGGAGCAGTACCGCAAACGCCACCCCCCCCTACAGCCCTTGTCCCAAAACTCTTTCCGTTGCGCCCCACTGTCACCTCCAACCCACTTTCCCCAACTTCCGTGTTCTTCACGCCACCCGCTGCCTCCAACACCAGTATCTTCACCACCCAGCCCTGAAAACCACGACCCTTACCCTCTGCACTCAACCCCCATCACCATGCAGTATAGCTATCCTGAAGTGCAGCACTCACTGCACAGCATACCAGACAGGACATATGCGAATCTGTGATTGTACTGTTCCCCACTCCACCCCCTTGTTTCTTTTCAATAAATAAATTCTTTTTCTTTTCAATAAATGGATTCTTTGGCTTTGAAAACATCCTTTATTATTGTATTAAGTAAAGGACTCTTTAGCCCAGGAAATAAACAGGCACTGCAAGTCTGCTTGTCCGCTTAGCAGACACTGATTCCCAAAGATTGGAACTACTGCACTTCACTCCCGTGCAGGGCACCAGATATCACTGCTGGTTTTCAGCCTCAAATTGCTCCCTCAAGGCATCCCTAATCCTTGCAGCCCCACGCTGGGCCCCTGTAATAGCCCTGCTCTCTGGCTGTGCAAATTCAGCCTCCAGGTGTTGAACCTCGGAGGTCCATGCCTGAGTGAAGCTTTCACCCTTCCCTTCACAAATATTATGGAGGGCACAGCACGCGGATATAACCGCAGGGATGCTGCTTTTGGCCAAGTCCAGCTTCCCATACAGAGATCACCAGTGTAGAACCAATGTGAATGAAATTGTTTTTAGTTATTCACTGTACCATTGTAACTTCTGTTCACCATTTCATTACACCTGCCATTTTGCCTACATTGTAACTTTCATTACACTTGCCATTTTTCCTACATTGTAACTTCTGTGCCATATTGTAATTCAAACCCCATTTTAAAACGCTTACTCCATTTTGTAAGGGCTTGCTGCAACCTTCATTTTTGCAAACCCTTCTGTAATTTTATTAGTCTAGTTGAGATGTGTGAATGAGGGATGCATGGGTGATAGAATCAACCTCCAGCACCAGCCCGTCCTGATGAGATAAAGTTCAAATACCAACGGCTGAAGAACTAGACAACAGCCCTAACTCAAGCAAGAAGCATCCACCCTAAAAAGAAACAACAGAAGGAAGATCAAAGCCAGGTCCCAGGCTGACAGTCGCGCCTGCAATTGACGGGTGATCAAGCACCAAACCCAGAGGCGGCGTGACACAGCGAGACCTAGGAACTTTGAATCCAGACTAAACTCCTATAAAAAAGGAAGGGTGAGAGGAGAGACTTTGGGTAACGTTCTGCTATCAACATCAAGGAGCATCGGTGCGCGCCCGACAGAGACCCAGCTCCTCCTCGTGCTCAGCTTTCCTGGCCAGTTAGCTGTCACGAGCTCCGATCCCAAGCTGCGAACTCAAACTACAATCAGGACTGGTAACTATCCAGCAGCTGCAGAACATTTTGGGGGGTGGGTGTGTGTGTGAGTGTATGTGTATAAGCATTAAGGTATTTGCTAATAGTTACAGATTAATAATAAATGTGGCATCTTTATCTTGTCCCCTTTAATAAGATCCTGCTAGTTTTTATTGGTATAACATTATTGGTGGAGAATGCGAAAGGGGGAGCAAGCATAGAATCCACAGTTATTATAAAAGTGGTGTGCACACCGCCAGCTTTAGCAAGCCTGGCACTATAGAAAAAGAGTGTAAACTTTCAGTTAATTAACCAAACTCTGAAGGATATAGGAGTTTAGGTTTAAATTGTGTTATAAAGGTACATAATCCGGGAAAGGATTAACCAAACTCTGAAGGATATAGGAGTTTAGGTTTAAATTGTGTTATAGAGGTACATACACCCTCAGCCGTAGCAGGACTGAGCTAAAGAGGAGAACTTAGTGTTTCTCACTCTGATCCGGGGAAAAATTTGTATAATTGGTGTATGAACCCTCGGTGGTAGCAGACCGAGTAATACAGAGGGAGGCTTAGCGTCTCTCCCTCTGGCCCAGAGTGGGTTAAAAACATAAGATACAGATCTTGTTCTGTTAAACCAAACTCTGAAGGATATAGGAGTTTGGGCAGTGTAGTGTGGTTTATGTTTGTTTGTTTGTTTTGTTTTGTTTGTAAGTAATATTGTGGTAATTTCACAATTTTGAAGAAAATGTTTAAGGAACGGGACCAGGAAGGGTGGGGGCTAGTTGGAAAGCCCACCCTCCTTGCTAAATTGGTAGTGGAACAAGGCTTGTGCCCATGGAAAGGAACTGTTTATTGGAAAAAGCAGGATCGGGCCCAGGCAAGCAACAGATAAAAAAACTGAAAAACAGGTTGGGTACAGAGAGTTAAAACAGCACTCTCAAATCTTACAGCAGCAGTAACATCAGGAAAAAAAACATTTAAGACCCCAGAAGGGGGCAGACCTTTGGGACCCCTCTGGAGATTGGGAAGCGGGATATTTGGGTAAATTCCTCCTCCCAGGGCCAAAATGCCATTGAAACAGTTAACAACAGTGCCTGCTTCTCCCTCAGATCTCCAGGCCATGGCAAAATGGCTGGAGATTTTAAAACAGAAATTTTTTTCTAGATGGAGTGTTAACGCCCTTTTACTGAGAGAAAGGGAGAATTTACACTCACAAGAAATGCACCACTTAATTAGCATTTGTGCAGCCCCAAGTACCAAACACACTGTGGCAGAAACTAAGCAGGTTCTGCCATGGTAAAAGCACTGTGCTAATTTGTTTCCAAGCTTTTATCTTTCAGGCTCTAAACCAAAACATCAGGAGAGCTGGTACCAGCTGAAGAGTTATAAAATCCCATGGTTATAGTGTCATGACAAAGTCTGTGTTCAGTGTTCTGTGTTGCATGTTCTGTGTCTGTCTCTAGTGGTGTCCTGTGCTAGCATTGGGTCCAGAAAAAGAGGGGATACTACACTAAACAGGGCAAATGTCTTTTCCTCTCTCTGCTTCCCCCATGTCCATCCAATTTATCAATCACCACTTGTGTCCAAAGGACTTTGGTCCCCAGTGCATCAGGTTTATTTTTTGTTAGGTTCTCTAATAGTCATTTTGTTGTTAATTTTTGTTATTAATACATTTGCATTGTTAGTTACATTTGCTTGTATTGTTAATTCCACACTTTCCTCTATGCACTCTGGTTATACTTCCCCAAGCCCTAAAGGGTAGTTCTTGGGCCCCCATAACCTGTAAAACCTTGGCCCATGATTGTAGGGCCCCATCTTTCAGGTCCCCAAAAACCTCTTAAGAACAACTGTTAAAAATAGAAAATTCTGCAACATTTTAGCAACTAAATGTTAGTTTAAGTCCAAATCAGCTTAACCTTGCATAACAACTGTGGTACTCCTACAAAATCTTATTTGTTGTGTGTGCTTAAGAAGGTCCTGACCTCAGTGACTTTTATTGTTTGATGGCTATTGCAGCATCAAACTTGGGCCTCATCTTCTTTGTCAATGTACCCAATTATTGTAATGGTAATGGTTTTATAATTGGTTTGTTTGCAACAGATCACCTGTGCCCTACAATAACAACAACTGCTGTAATAATCATAAATAAAGGGGCAGTGTTGTAGGAGCAGCCCACCTGGGCAGCAGTTCTAAATATAATTTTTCATCCCATCATTGTCCTATTAGTAATCCTAACTGTTATGTTGGTTCTGCCTTAAAACAATTACATAAAGTGTGACCCATTCAATACCCCTGGATTGAAGGGTCAAAAGGGGGACAATGTAGAACCAATGTGAATGAAATTGTTTTTAGTTATCCTGTACCATTGTAACTTCTGTTCACCATTTCATTACACCTGCCATTTTGCCTACATTGTAACTTTCATTACACTTGCCATTTTTCCTACATTGTAACTTCTGTGCCATATTGTAATTCAAACCCCATTTTAAAACGCTTACTCCATTTTGTAAGGGCTTGCTGCAACCTTCATTGTTGCAAACCCTGCTGTAATTTTATTAGTCTAGTTGAGATGTGTGAATGAGGAATGCATGGGTGATAGAATCAACCTCCAGCACCAGCCCCTCCTGATGAGATAAAGTTCAAATACCAACGGCTGAAGAACTAGACAACAGCCCTAACTCAAGCAAGAAGCATCCACCCTAAAAAGAAACAACAGAAGGAAGATCAAAGCCAGGTCCCAGGCTGACAGTCACGCCTGCAATTGACGGGTGATCAAGCACCAAACCCAGAGGTGGCGTGACACAGCGAGACCTAGGAACTTTGAATCCAAACTAAACTCCTATAAAAAAGGAAGGGTGAGAGGAGAGACTTTGGGTAACATTCTGCTATCAACATCAAGGAGCATCGGTGCGCGCCCGACAGAGACCCGGCTCCTCCCCGTGCTCAGCTTTCCTGGCCAGTTAGCTGCCACGAGCTACGATCCCAAGCTGCGAACTCAAACTACAATCAGGACTGGTAACTATCCAGCAGCTGCAGAACATTTTGGGGGGTGGGTGTGTGTGTGAGTGTATGTGTATAAGCATTAAGGTATTTGCTAATAGTTACAGATTAATAATAAATGTGGCATCTTTATCTTGTCCCCTTTAATAAAATCCTGCTAGTTTTTATTGGTATAACACCAGCGGCCCTTTAAACGGCCAAAGGCACACTCCACACTCATTCGGCACCGGCTCAGCCTGTAGTTGAACTGTTCCTTGTTGCTGTCAAGGCTCCCTGTGTAGGGTTTCATGAGCCACGGCATTAACGGGTAAGCGGGATCTCCAAGGATCACAATGGGCATTTCGACTTCCCCTACTGTGATCTTCCGCTCTGGGAAAAAAGTCCCGGCCTGCATCTTCCTGAACAGCCAAGTGTTCCGAAAGATGCATGCGTCATGCACCTTTCCGGGCCAGCCTGTGTTAATGTCAATGAAATGCCCACAGTGATCCACAAGCGCCTGGAGAACCATAGAGAAATACCCCTTCCGATTAACATACTCGGAGGCTAGGTGGCGTGGTGCCAGAATAGGAATGTGCGTCCCATCTATCGCCCCTCCACAGTTAGGGAACCCCATTTGTGCAAAGCCATCCACTATGTCCTGCACGTTACCCAGAGTCACGGTTCTTCTGAGTAGGATGCGATTAATGGCCTTGCAAACTTGGATCAACACGATTCCAACGGTCGACTTTCCCACTCCAAACTGGTTTGCGATCAACCGGTAGCTGTCTGGAGTTGCCAGCTTCCAGATTGCAATAGCCACCCGCTTCTCCACTGGCAGGGCAGCTCTCAATCTCGTGTCCTTGCACCGCAGGGTGGGGGCGAGCTTCTCACACAGTCCCATGAAAGTGGCTTTTCTCACCCGAAAGTTCTGCAGCCACTGCTCGTCATCCCAGACTTCCATGACGATGTGATCCCACCACTCGGTGCTTGTTTCCCGAGCCCAAAAGCGGCGTTCCACGGTGCTGAGCATGTCCGTGAATGCCACAAGCAATTTCGTGTCATACGCGTTACGCGGCTCGATAGCATCGTCGGACTCCTCAATCTCACTGTCACTTTGGATCTTAAGGAATAGTTCGACAGCCAAACGTGACGTGCTGGCGAGACTTGTCAGCATACGCCTCAGCAGTTCGGGCTCCATTTCCCGCAGACAGATCGCGCTGCACAGAAACCGTTGAAAGATGGCGCCAAAGGTGGACGGAAACAAAGGGATTTCTGGGATGTGAAGCGATGCATCACGGGGCATTGGGACAGGACCCAGAATCCCCCGCACCCACGCCCCCTTCCCACAACCCACGGCGCCAGAATGGGAAAAGATGCTCTGTGGGATAGCTGCCCATAATGCACCGCTTCCAACAGCGCTGCAATTACCGCAAATGTGGCCACGACAGTGCGCTGGGCAGCTGTCAGTGTGGACAGACTGCAGCGCTTTCCCTACTCAGCTGCACGAAGTCAGGTTTAACTCACAGCGCTGTACGTCTGCAAGTGTAGCCAAGGCCAAAGTTCTTCTTGGCCCTGGCTGGGATGATTTAGTTGGGATTGGTCCCGCTTTGAGCAGGGGGTTGGACTAGATACCTCCTGAGGTCCCTTCCAACCCTGATATTCTATGATTCTAATTCTGCGCAGCCATTCTGCCGCCGATAACAAAGAGAGAGGCTGGGCTCCCAAGGTCATCTCTGTGAAGTTTAAATGCAACATTTTACAGCAGCAGGATTGTTTGCAACACAGACAACACTGATTGAGTGATTTAAAACACAGCCAGTACTCACACACCTGTCACTAACTGGCTGACCCCAGGCAAGCACACATGAGCCACACAAGACCCCCAAAATGGTGAGTAACCTCAGGGACAGGGTAAATCACTCTTCCCGGACCCTGCTGTACACTGGGCATGTGGTTCTTGGGGAGAGCCAGCACTGGGGGGCGGGGGGGGCTGATAATCATTCCTGTCTTCACACTTTCCACAGGAGGTGATCATAATGGAAGATATCTTGCTGCTGAGGGTGAGCAGGGAATCAAGGGAGGGTCTTCTCCAAGCCTGCGGCTTCCTCACTTGTGTGCAGCAATGGCGTCTCTCTCTCCTCCCCCCCCCCCCCCCCCCGACGGCACAGTGGCGTGGGAAAGTTACCGTTTATGTGGCAAGAAACAAAGCAGCTCTGTCAAAGAACCTGCCACAGTGGATTGCCCAGTATCTCCACGAACTTGGAAAGCCATTTGCAAGAGTTTCTGTATCTGAACGTGTTGTATTGCCAGATGATCCAGTAAAGGTAGTATCAGCAGAAATTTCAATTAGGGCATCATAAATGTTTCCAAGTTCATAGTGAAGAGGCTTCAAAGCATCAATGCGACTCTCCCATCTTGTCTGACTAAGTGGTTTCACAATTAGAGAATTCACATGGCGAGTCAGAATCTCCCAACGGCATGTTGAGCCTGAGAAAAACACATAAACACGTTGCACCAGGTCAAAGAAACTGCTTGCCTCCAAACAGCATCTACCAGCATCATTGACAACCAAATTCAGAGAATGCGCACTGCAAGGAACGAAAAAGGCCCTAGGATTGATTTCCATCATTCCCCTTTGCACACCATTGTCTTTACCCTTCATATTACTCCCATTATCATAGCCTTTGCCACGTAAGTTTTCAACAGATAATGACATTGTTTCAAGCTCTTGTAGAATAGTTTCAGTCATAAATGCTCCAGTTGTCTCCTTCAGTGGTACGAAACCCCCAAAATGTTCCTTTATGAGCACTTCAACATTATCATCATCTGCAGACTTTTCCATATCCACAAAACGAATGATCATCGTCATTTGTTCAATGTGATTCACATCTGGTGTACAGTCCAGTAGTATTGACAAGTATTTTGCAGAATGAGCAGCTTCTACAATTTTCTTTTTAATGGCATTTGCTAGGATTTGAATCAGTTCATTCTGCATATTTTTCCCTAAGTAATGAACCTGTGTTTCATGATGAGTTATTTTACGTAGATGCTCCTTCATGACTGGATCAAACAAAGCTAGGTATTCAACAAATTTTAAAAAGTTTCCATTACCTGGAGTGTATAAATTTTCATTTCTACCGCTGCCACGGAATGCTAAATTTTGCCCACCGAGAACTCTCACTAAAGCAATCAGACGCTCTAATATTTGTTGCCAATATTCTTCTTTTTCCTTGATCACACATAAATTTTCTTCATCGATTGTTTTTCCCTTTTTCAATCGTAATTGAAGTTCTTTCCAATTTTGAAAACATTCCAAATGTTCTGTACTTCTTTCATGTGAAGAGAGAATTGAAGATATGTTTTTCCAGTCCTTCCAACCATTTTCAGTAAGTGATGTACCAATTGCTTGATTTCTAAACAACTTGCAGCAAAAGCAAAACACAGAGTCCTTCGACACTGAATATTGTAACCAGTTTCAATGAATTTCTTCCCCATTAATGAGTTTCCTCTTGTTATGCTGAGCAGAGAATTTTCTTTTATTTCCATCCTTAGGGAAGGGAAATTCATGAACTTGTTCGGGTCCATGTTCCATGAGAATTTGCCGCACACTGTCATCTGGGTTCCCATACTGTAACTTGTTTGTAACTTCCTCATCCTATCTTCCTTCTACTTCATTTACTTCAATTTCTGCATGTGTCTCTGAATACATTTTCTCCACTTCCATATCAGTCTGATGCTGTGAGCTGCCTTCATCTAGAAGTAAGTTTCCATCATCATGAGTTTCCAAACTGCTTTTTTGTGGATGTGAGCTACCCTCATCTCCAAGTAAAATTCCTTCATCTTGATGTTCCAAACTGCTTCCATGCGGATGTGAGCTAACTTCCTCTCCAAGTATCAGGGGGTAAAAGTAAAATTCCTTCATCTGGATGCTGTGAACTGCTTCCATCGTTATTTGGATTAAAGAGAAGATATTTCAGGAAGGATACCTGCTGTTTTGCTTGGTCCTTTTCCTTCTCAGCCTTTCGTTTACGATACTCAGCTCCTGAGGGTTTTCTTTTTCCTCTTTCTGCCATGGGGCATTTGAATATTGTTATGTACTGTTCTCCCGACTTCAAGCATTATAGCGTTAAGGTGTTATGCAGACAAAACTACACAGGATCGTTTCAGGGGGCAAGACAAAGATGCCACATTTATTATGATAACAATAATCA
The DNA here is from genome assembly GCA_036785055.1 of Emydoidea blandingii. Classification (NCBI taxonomy): domain Eukaryota; kingdom Metazoa; phylum Chordata; order Testudines; family Emydidae; genus Emydoidea; species Emydoidea blandingii. Next base: position 93,145,745 of record JAXIVB010000007.1, read on the forward strand.
TAACAATAATCTATCTCCCCATGTAAATACTCTCACACTTCTTATCAACCTGTCTGTACTGGGCTATCTTGATTATCACTTCAAAAGTTTTTTTCCCTCTTACTTAATTGGCCTCTCAGAGTTGGTAAGACAACTCCCACCTGTTCATGCTCTCTGTATGTGTGTGTATATATATCTCCTCAATATATGTTCCATTCTATGCATCCGGAGAAGTGGGATGTAGCCCACGAAAGCTTATGCTCAAATAAATTTGTTAGTCTCTAAGGTGCCACAAGTACTCCTGTTCTTTTTGCTGATACAGACGAACACGGCTGCTACTCTGAAACCTGTCAATATGGGAAACAGTAAACAGAAGTTACAATGTAGGCAAGTGTGACGAACTGGGACTGTTCTTACTGTGGTCTTTGAATGCTGACAGGGGAGTGTGGCTAGGATAGTCTGCATTGGGGGATGGGAGACTGGCCTTGAGGGAAGATACCTGAGCATGTAACATGAGAACCCAGGAAGGGGTTAGAGGCCAGGTGACACCTTTGCCCGGGAAACTGAACAAAGGCTAGAGAGAGAGTTCAGAGCTGGCTGGTGACATGGCTGGGAGGCAGACGGGGCTCTGACCTCCCAAGGGGGCTGTGGGGCCCCGGGACCCCAAGATGGACCTAACTGAGGGGGGTCCTGTTGTCTGTGCCTGCAAGACCTGTCTTGGACTGTATTCCTGTCGTCTAAATAAACCTTCTGCTTTACTGGCTGGCTGAGAGTCATAGTGAATCGCAGGAAGCCGGGGGGACAGGGCTTTGTGTCCCCCCCACACTCCGTGACAGCAAGTATAGTGAATGGTGAACAGAAGTTACAATATTGAGATACTGAAACAGTGCAAGTCTCAGTGATTTAAGCAGGAATTGGATTGACAGTGAAACTTACAAGAGCAACTAACAGCTATGGCTCTTAACAAGCATCTTAATTGCCAATTGGTCAGTTATTGGGTAACCGGTTTTATGAATGAATGTTGTTGTTTCATTCATAAAACTTTACTTATGAAGTTACATTAATAAAGTGAACAATTAAACAATTTAATTAATCAGTTCTACAAAGGATGGCTTACACACCACATGGCTGGTGATTTAAACCACACTGCAGCCATCCCAACACGTCTTTTCACTGCTTAAAGGTTCAATGATTAGTAACATACACTCGCTTACCTATTAAAACAGTTAGTTACAGCGTTTACACAGAAACAAAATGACCTTTTTCAACGTTATAACCCAACACTGGTTGTTTGGAAGTAATCCCCTTCCTCACGGTTACCTGCTTGGAGTGATGTCATCACTTTCGTAGTCTATTAAGCGTTAACGCTGTTACTTTTCTTTTATGGACCGTATTTATTACATGTGAACCAGTTATAACAAAGAAAATTTCATAATTATTGTCACGGACTCACAGATCGTGCCCACTCTTGGCCCCGTGCGGTCCGTGGGGGGTGCCCCTTTTAGTGAGACAGCCCTTCTCGGGGGTCCACTCTCTCTCGGGGTCCGGCCCCTCCACCTCCTGGATCCGCACCTCTCTGAGCCTTAGCATGTCTGTCTCTGCCGTGGGCCCCCGCAGGGAGTCCACTCGCTCTGGACCCCCGGGGCCTCCACCCCCGAAGGGGTTGATGCAACCCTGTTCTCTAGACCGGAGTGACTCTCAGCCAGCATGAAACAGGAGGGTTTATTGAGAGTTGAACACAGCACAGGAAACTCTCTGACCCTCAGGCCTGGCCTCCCTCAGCCCAGCACATCCCAGTCTCTCTGCATCCAGGTGGGCTCTGCCTGCTCCCCCTCTCCAGCCCCGAGCCCCCCTGCTCACCGCTCGGCATCTGAGATCCCCGGCCCCAGGCCCCGCCTCTGTCCATTGTCTTCCCTCCAGGGAAACAGGGTCGTAAACCGGGGCCTCCTCTCCTGCTTCTCCCTCTGGCTGGAACCGGCTGGTTAGGTCACTGGGTCCTCGCTCTGCAGCCCATTGTCCTCCCACTGGCCAGAACCGGCTGCGTCTCCTCAGCTGGGCCTCTGGGTCACCAGGTCGCCAGGTCACCGGTCGCTGGGGTATCCATCCTCCCGGCCACCGGCTGGGTCCCCACATCCTCTCTCCGGTCCTCTGCAAAACACACTCCCTCTCCCCTCCCCTTGTTAAATCAGTAACACCCAGGGAAACTGAGTCCCACCCCCTCCGCATGCAAACCATTGAAACTCCACAGAAAACAAGAAAAACCCCCACTTCATCACATCTCTCCCCCCTTCGAGGCTGAACGGAGCAGGGTCACTTAGCCAGTGACCTGGGGAAGTTCAGGGTCCCCGCCCCGCGATAAAGCATCCGCTATAACATTGGCACTCCCCCTCACATGGACCACCTCCATGTCATACCCCTGGAGGAGCAGGGCCCACCTCAGCAGCTTGGCATTAGCCCCTTTCATTTGGTGCAGCCACGTCAGGGGCGAATGGTCGGTGTACACAGTGAAGTGCCGCCCAAATAGATATGGCTGCAGTTTGTTAAGGGCCCACACCATGGCCAGGCATTCCTTCTCTATGGCCGCATAATGCTGCTCCCGGGGCAGCAGCTTCTTGCTCAGGTACACAATGGGGTGTCTCTCCCCCTTAGTATCAGTTTGCATCAGTACCGCCCCCAGCCCTGTGTCCGAGGCGTCGGTGAACACCAGGAAGGGTTTGTTAAAATCCGGGTTTACCAGCACCGGGCCCTGGATAAGTGCCCCCTTCAGCGCACAGAGAGCCCTCTGGCACTGCTCGGTCCAGACCACCTTGTCCGGCTTTCCCTTTTGACACAGCTCCGTGAGGGGTGCTGCCAGGGAGCTAAGGTGGGGCACAAACCTCCGGTAGTACCCTGCCATCCCAATGAAAGCCTGGACCTGCTTCTTAGTCTGGGGGGCGGGCCAGGCCTTGATTGCCTCCACTTTGGCCGGCTCCGGCTTCAGGTGGCCACTCCCAACCTTGTGGCCCAGGTATAAAACCTCTGCCATCCCCACCTTGCACTTTTCCGCTTTTATGGTCAGTCCTGCATCATTGAGGCGACCCAGCACCTTCTTCACCTGGGACACATGTTCCTCCCAGGTCTGGCTAAAGACACAGATATCGTCAATATACGCTAGTGCAAAGCCCTCCATCCCCCTTAGTAACTGATCCACCAGGCGCTGGAAGGTGGCAGGTGCCCCCTTGAGGCCGAAAGGCAGGACCAGGAACTCGAAGAGCCCTATTGGGGTGGTGAAGGCGGACTTCGCCCTGGCCTCCGGGTCCAAAGGCACCTGCCAGTAGCCTTTGGTAAGATCCAGGGTAGTGAGGTACCGGACACCCCCCAACTTGTCTAAGATTTCATCAGTCCTGGGCATGGGGTAGGCATCGGACACGGTAATGGCATTGAGCTTCCGATAGTCCACACAGAACCGGATCGACCCGTCCTTCTTGGGGACCAGCACCACGGGTGAGGCCCAGGGACTGGCGGACGGCTGGATCACCCCTAAAGCCAGCATGTCCCCGACCTCTCTCTCCAGGTCCTGGGCTGTTTTCCCAGTGACCCTGAATGGGGAACACCTGATGGGAGGGTTGGTTCCCGTCTCCACCCGGTGGACAGCCAGGTTAGTGAGCCCAGGCCGGCTGGAGAACAGCTGCCGGTATGAATGCAGCACGGCTCTGATCTCTGCCTGCTGGGCAGGGGTTAGCTGGTCTGAGAGGGGAATTGATTCCAGGGAGGGGTTAGCCCCAGCCTCAGGGAGGAGTCCCACCAGGGGGTCCTCTCCTTTCTCCTCCCACTGCCCACACACAGCCAGCACCAACTTCTCCCTGTCCCAGTACGGCTTCATCATATTGACGTGATACACCCGGTGGCTGTGAGCCCGGTTGGACAGTTCCACCACATAGTTCACCTCGTTTACCTGTCTGATGACCGTGAAGGGGCCGTCCCAGGCCGCTTGCAGCTTGTTCTTCCTCACGGGGATGAGGAGCATCACCTGGTCCCCGGTAGCATATGAGCGGGCACGGGCTGAGCGGTCGTACCAGACCTTCTGCTTCCTCTGGGCCCTTGCTAGGTTCCCCCTAGCCAAGCCCATGAGCTCCACGAGCTTTTCCCGGAAAGTCAGTACATACGCCACCACTGATTCCCCATCAGGAGAGGCCTTTCCCTCCCACTCGGCTCTCATCAAGTCCAGGGGACCCCTCACCCTCCTTCCGTACAGCAACTCGAACGGGGAGAACCCTGTGGATTCCTGGGGCCCTTCCCCACTTACCCCGCGGCAGGCCCTCTTGGCCCGCCTCTCGTCCATCTCCAACTCATGCTTCCGCTGTTCTACACGGTCCGCTCGTTCTCTCTCTCTGTCCACCAGCCTCCGATCCTCCAGCTCCAGCTCCCTTGCTTTCAGCTGCAGCTCCAATCTCCGCAGCTCCTCTAGGGAGGAACCTGTCTGGGGTCTCCCTGTACTGACTGGGGAGTCAGGTCTGACCCACTCCCGGTCACTACACAGACTGCCCCCCCCGGCTACTCCCCGGCTCTCCGGGCACCCCGGGAGCCCCCCTGGGGTCTGGAGCCTGTTCCTCGGACTGGTCATTCTCTACAAGCTGAGCAATCAGCCGGTCCTTAGTGAGCCTCCCCACGCTCAGCCCCCTCTCCCTGCACAGACGGGCCAGGTCGCTCTTACGGAGCTGGTTCTAGGCCATTTCCAGGCTGGTTCTGTTCAATACCCTCGTTCTATCACTGGCAGCCACTCACTGCAAAGCGCCTGCGCCCGCAGCCAACGTCTACAGGGTGCATCCGCGAAAGATCCCACTTCTGACACCACGTTGTCACGGACTCACAGATCGTGCCCACTCTTGGCCCCGTGCGGTCCATGGGGGTGCCCCTTTTAGTGAGACAGCCCTTCTCGGGGGTCCACTCTCTCTTGGGGTCCGGCCCCTCCACCTCCTGGATCCGCACCTCTCTGAGCCTTAGCATGTCTGTCTCTGCCGTGGGCCCCCGCAGGGAGTCCACTCGCTCTGGACCCCCGGGGCCTCCACCCCCGAAGGGGTTGATGCAACCCTGTTCTCTAGACCGGAGTGACTCTCAGCCAGCATGAAACAGGAGGGTTTATTGAGAGTTGAACACAGCACAGGAAACTCTCTGACCCTCAGGCCTGGCCTCCCTCAGCCCAGCACATCCCAGTCTCTCTGCATCCAGGTGGGCTCTGCCTGCTTCCCCTCTCCAGCCCCGAGCCCCCCTGCTCCCAGCTGGGCATCTGAGATCCCCGGCCCCAGGCCCCGCCTCTGTCCATTGTCTTCCCTCCAGGGAAACAGGGTCGTAAACCGGGGCCTCCTCTCCTGCTTCTCCCTCTGGCTGGAACCGGCTGGTCAGGTCACTGGGTCCTCACTCTGCAGCCCATTGTCCTCCCACTGGCCAGAACCGGCTGCATCTCCTCAGCTGGGCCTCTGGGTCACCAGGTCGCCAGGTCACCGGTCGCTGGGGTATCCATCCTCCCGGCCACCGGCTGGGTCCCCACGTCCTCTCTCCGGTCCTCTGCAAAACACACTCCCTCTCCCCTCACCTCATTAAACCAGTAACACCCAGGGAAACTGAGTCCCACCCCCTCCGCATGCAAACCATTGAAACTCCACAGAAAACAAGAAAACCCCCCACTTCGTCACAATTATACAGCCCGATAATAACGCTAAGGTTTAATAACGCTTAAAGATACTCACATTTTGGATTTATAATGCTGAAAGACGTTATTCTTTATTCTTTAGCACCAAGAAACACAATTTTCCACAGTATTCGCTTGATTCTTAACCATCTACCTGCGACATGTGTTAAAATGACCGTTTGACATGTATCAACTCGCGATATTGCCCCTCTACATTAATTTCCGGCTGTGTGACCTTGATGTATATTGGAGTTAGGTGTCACTAGCATTGCAGCGCTTGCCGCTGGCGGATGTGTTCATTGTGGCTGAGTTATTGCTTATCAAAATTGCAGAGTGGGTCATCTTGACCCTATGTCGCTAATTGAAAAAAAATTCGCTAAAATATTATTTATTTTTGCAGTAAATAAAAGATTTGACATATTAATAAATTCTCAGAAATGTAGAGAAATGAATTATAATTCATATTCCCTCGTTACGTGCACGAGAATTGAAATAATGACATCTTCGTTATTTTATTTGGTTTTTTTTTAATCTTTTTCTTTTTTTTTTCTTTTTTCCCTCGAATTTGGCGCCCCATTTAACTTGGCACCCTAGGTTACTGCCTAGTTCGCCTATATGGATGGGCTGCCCCTGCCACAGCGCCTTCACTTTGACCCTGCACTGTGTGTGTGTCCCTGTCATGCATCGTGAAATCTGTCGGTAGGTATCATAATTCCTATGGCTGGAGCGCAGCTGGGACTGGACAGCCTCCTCTCCCCAAATGCTGATGAGGTCCAGCAGCTCGGCATTGCTCCAAGCGGGAGATCGCCTGGTGCATGGAGCAGGCATGGTCACCTGGAAAGATGCGCTGAGACCACTGCACACGTCACCGAGCAAACAGGAAGGGGACTTTCAAAATTCCAAAGGAATTTACAGGGTGGGGCTGACGGTTGGTCACCTGAGGGCAGGGCAGTAGAGTTCAAACCGATGACCAGAGAGGTGAGAACAGGCATTGTGGGACACCTCCTGGAGGCCAATTACGCAGAAAGCTCTACGCCTCTTGTCAGGGTGGTTTTTTTACAGCGCTGCAACGGTGCAGTTTCTGCGCACTCAGGGGCTTGGCAGTGTGTGCACCTCGGGAGTTACACCGCAGAAAACTGCTTTACTGCGCACAAACTTGCCAGTGTAGACAGGACCCAAGACGACAGGACAAAGGGGGGTCGCCAGCCCCATGTCACAGCTGGGAACGGAGCCCCAGACAGGGAGGGATTCACCCCCGCCCCCCAGTGCACACAGCACAGTAGTGGCAAAGGGGGGAACTGAACCCAGGAGTCCTGGGTCCCAGCCCCTCCCCCCCGTAACCCACCAGACCACCAGAGCTGGGGGCAGAACCCAGGAGTCCTGGCTCCCAGTTCCCCATGTACTGGGCCCCGCTGGCTGTCCTGGGGCGAGCTGGGCGCTGGGGAAGGGCTGGGTTGGGGGGGCTCAGGACTGAGGCCCTGGGGGGGAGCATTTTGGCTCTGGTGCCCCCCCCCCCTTCCAGATACTGATTTCAGGTTTTGCACAAAAATCCCCTGGGGTCAGAGGGCGGCTGAACTCAGCTCCCTGCCGGGAGGGCGGGGCTGGACTGAGCCTGCGGGGGAGAGGGGGAGCCGCTGCCCCCTATCCCCAGCCCCACTCCCTCCAGTAGCACCTGTCAGCTCCACCAGCCCCAGCGCAGCCCTGCCGGCTGGAATCTGCCGGAGACCGATGATGCTGCCCGGAGCCGCGCGTTGATTGGCCAGGCTGGGGGGGGGGGTTACTTGACTTCAAGGTGAAGTGGAAGCTTTCTGGAAAAAGCCCTGAGGGCTGGGCTGGGGGTGGGGGAAGGGGACCGACGCTCACACCAGCCCTGCCCAGGGACACAGGACCACCCCCACCCCGTGTGGAGATGCACCGAGAGCCATGGCTGGCTCCAGCATTTCTGCCGCCCCCAAATTGCCGCAGGTGCCGCCCCTCTCCCTTGGCCGCCCCAAGCACCTGCTTGTTAAGCTGGTGCCTGGAGCCGGCCCTGCCGAGAGCTATGGGGGGGTTAACTTGCAGGGGGGAGGCTGGGCTGTGGGATCTGCCTGCCCCAGGGCACACGGGGGCAGAAGCTGCCAGCATGGGTGTGACAGGGGTCGGAGTCGGGTTGAATTAGGATTTTAAAATGTCTTATTGTCCTTCACCCTGTTGGCCATTGAATCCTTTAGCTTCCCTTATTCATCACCTGTATTTGTTGACTTGTAACTTATATTTGTTACCATTTACTTCCCCTTTTTCCATCTTTTGTATATTGATTGTTTATTGTTTGATTGTTGTTCCCACATCTCCTTTCAAGCAGGATGGCTTCTTGCCCAGTGCAACTTTTTTGTGTCTGTGGAATCGTGGCTTGTGAGGGGTCTGTGAGCTGTCAGGGGGAGCCCTGGGGCTGGGGGGTCTGTGAGCCGGGGGATCCTTTCCCCAAGGGAGGGTTCGGGAGCCCCTAGGTTGGGTGGGTGTGAGATGAGGGGATTCCTCTCTCTGAGGGGAGGGGGGGTCCAGGCGGGATTTCCTGAGCTGGCCCAGCCGCCCTATCTGGCTCTGCTGCCCTCAGGCATCTCCAGGCTGGGCCGCTCTCCCCTCCGTGATGTGCTGGAAGCTGCTCCCCATCCCCCGCGCTGGGCCGGCGCCAGGGACTCTCCCAGGCTCGGTTCCCTGGCACGTGCTCCCGGGACCCGGGGCTTTGCCAGGGACTTTCCATGCACCGGGTGTGGATCCAGCAGCACCAATCGCAGGCCCTGGGGCCACTGGGTCACCGGTTACTGGGTGAAACTGCTGCAGCGAGAGCCGGGCCCGGGCTCCGCATGAGCCGTGTCTGCTCCATCCCCAGCCCAGGGGGCGCCCTGAGCTGCAGAGACACCCTGGCCGTCTGGAGGTGTGACAGCCTCCATGTGCCCTGGCATAGGGCAACCAGCGCCCCGCAGCCCTGTGACCCCTGACCTGCTGGGCCCTCCTGAATCCCCTCCCTCAACCCCAGCCCCCGCCCCAGCTAACACCTGACCCATGAACCTCAACCCCTCCAGACCCTGTCCTGTGTGCCAACCCCTAGCCCCAAATCCCAGACCCCACTCTGGGTAACCCCAGAACCTCCCATCCTGGTCCCTGCCTGAGCCCAGACCCTGCTACACCCTGTCCTGTGTGTGCCCCTGAGACCCACCCCCACCCCCCAGGCAGTGCCCTGACCCCAGACCCTGCCGACCTCTGTCTCTGAATCTCCTCAGCCCCTGTTGGCACCGGGCCCTGCCCTCCACTGTTCAGTCTGCAGTTCTACCCATTGGTCTCCACCCTCCTGCCACCCTGTAACAATGAGGTTCTGGCGGAACCCAACTGAGAGTGCCAACTCAGGACAAATTGCTCAAACAGGGCAGTTACAGCCCAAGGCTGGGGTTTTTTCCACCTCTAAGGCAAACCGAACCAGCCAGATTAGGAGGACTTCGGTCTCACCCCACTGGCTAACCGCAAGTCTCACAAGCAATCTCCTAAGACACTCCAGTTTCCCAGTATTACCACCAGTGCCCCTTGTTATGGGGACAAATGGTTATGAAAACCAATACCCCAGTAAAAGAAAAAAGGTTCTCCTGATCCCAAAGGACCAAGCCCCAGACCCAGGTCAATATACAAATCAGATCTTACCCACAAATCACGCTGTTGCCAATCCTTTAGAATCTAAAATCTAAAGGTTTATTCATAAAAGGAAAAAGATAGAGATGAGAGTTAGAATTGGTTAAGTGGAATCAATTACATACAGTAATGGCAAAGTTCTTGGTTCAGGCTTGCAGCAGCGATAGAATAAACTGCAGGTTCAAATCAAGTCTCTGGAATACATCCCCCGCTGGGATGGGTCCTCAGTCCTTTGTTCAAAGCTTCAGCTTGTAGTAAAGTTCCTCCAGAGGTAAGAAGCAGGATTGAAGACCAAATGGAGATGAGGCATCAGCCTTTTATAGTCTTTTCCAGGTGTAAGAACACCTCTTTGTTCTTACTGTGGAAAATTACAGCAAAATGGAGTCTGGAGTCACATGGGCGAGTCCCTGCATACTTTGCTGAGTCTCAAGGCATATTTGCCTTTTCTCAATGGGTCCATTGTATAGCTGATGGTTCTTAATGGGCCATCAAGCAGGCGAGGCAGAGCTAACACCAGTTTGTCTGGGATGTCACCCAGCAGCATAGCATAAGTTTGCAATACAGACAGTATAGAGCCAATATTCATAACTTCAACTATAAAACTGATACACACATATAGACAGCATAATTATAACCAGTAATCCATAACCTTGTCTTAGACACCCCATTTGACCCCTTTTATACAAGATTTGGGTGCCACTACCGGACCTTGGTTGCAACATTGATCTATATGGTCCCAGATTATATCAATAACGTCACACCCCCAACGCAAAATTGATGCAGGAAGGGATGACACAAACATCACTGACTGCATCCCAAGAGCTCCCCATCCTTGGGTCTGTCTCACTACAGCTAGTATTGGGTTAGAAGTTATACCAGTGTATAACAGAAATGGTTTATCAAAGTCATGTTCAATAACATGATTGAACCTCTTTACAAACTCAAGGTAAAACTTAGTTAGAACAATAGTGGATTGGATCTGCTCTTGCAGCATGGTTCCTGAATGTCTCATGTGATTTTGCCGAGAGCTAAAGAAAACAGCTACTTTATTCATACAAGCTCTGGCAAATATTTGGAACCCAATTAACATCAAGTTAATGTAGATATTAAGGTTGTTTACAGTACAGGAATCTTGGCCTTTAGCCATGAAAGCAATATGGTAGTGTGCCTCGGTTTCCCTTTTTATACAGCACATTAGGTCTGGAATGTCTTTTCCCCTGTGAAAAGTTCCAATACTGTTTACAGGCATTAACTGTGAAACACCAGTATAACAAGGCCTTTTAACATAAAGTGTGTTCTCATGTATTCCTTTTAACCTGTTCAATGGATTTTCCAAAAGATTAGGCACATTGTACATTTTTACAGTTTGTGGTAATAGCAACACATTTGTTACAAAAATTACCATTAGCAATAATAACAAATTCATTGCAAGTGTCCATTTACAATCATGGTTGTCATGCCACACCTTTGGCTTGATATCATTGGAGTTTGGGCATTTTAGGGTTAACCTGTGGCTTCCCTGTGCAAAATTTAGTTTTCTCTTTCCTCCTTGTCCTGCAGGATCAAACCCTGATTTCTCTTGCTTAACAGAATTCACTGGCTGATGGGGTGGGCTCTCTGTGCTAACAGCTATTAGCAAGTCCTTCCTCTCCCAGCCAGGCAAGTAATTTGCCTTACCACAGACAGGAGCCAGTCCACCAGTTTCCATATCCTTAACTGCTATCATTTCCAAGGCTGGACTCTGTCTTAAAGAGATACCACACAAATCCAAAGAGTCTGAGGGTGAGAGTTTGCTTGCTCTCCCCTGCCTCCTCAAGCATTCGGCCATAAAACTGTTCTGTTTCGAAACCCCAGTAACCAAATCTGTCCTCAGACCCTGAAGCACAGACTGCTCACTTAACGAATTAGCATGGAGACAGTCCTGTCCCAACACCATTGTCTTCCCCACACGTTGGCCACACACAGCCACTTGGTTATAGGGCTGCTCAACTTTCTTAACAGCTCTTACTCCATCTGAGACCTTCTCAAAGCTACCCACACTGGATCTTTCGAAAGGAAAGTCAGTGGATCCATTCACAACAGAAAATTTCTGGCTGTTAGGAACTGAAACTTCCTTGATTAAATCACTCTCACACCCTTCAGTTGCAGGGAACTGCTTGCACAGATTACCATGAGGATTCCTTTCCCCAGGAGCTTTTCTAAGCAGCAAATCACCCCTCACAGAAATTCTGCCCTTACCCTCTTCACCTAGGGCTTGCTCTAAAGGAACACTTCCCTGAGCAACAACAGACTCTGTCTGGGTCTTACTTACATTTAGGATCACCTTTGGCCCATCAGGCAGATTGCTACACAATCCCCTTTCAGGCAAACCCATAGACTCATTAGATGAAAGGTCAGAAGCATTCTCCTTTCCTTTGCCACACACAAGCTTAGGAATTTTGTCCTTTTTGCTACAAGTTGTTAAACTGTCCGTAGGTACCACAACCAAATTACCTTTCTGCTCTCCTTGTGCCCTGGCTAGGGTATCACCCTGATTAGACAGAGCTGTTACACCCTTCTCCAACCACACATGAGCAACAGGCAAGATACAAACACCAGAATTGTCTGGTCTCTGGGATTTTGCTAAGACACTAACTGGATGCAACCTAGTTACAGTGCCATTCTCCCCAGCAGACACAAACTTAGGACCATTCCCTTCCTGGGCTTTAGTTGAATCCAGAACCAAATTTGAGACAACTGAATTACTCTCAACCATCACAGGCTGAAAGGCACCTTCTGTCCGCTCCACAGACAAAAAAGAGTTGGAGACACATTTTCCTTTACTAGACACACAGTTTGGGATTTCATTTCCCTTGTCCCAGCACACCGGGCTGTTCACAGACAACTGCTTGGAGACTGGGGTAGCTTCCTCCATAGGCAAGTCAATACCCCTGACAGACACAGGCCCATTTCCTTCACTGTCACTATTCTTCACACAGGAAACAGGTAAGGTATAGGGACACTCATCTTCCACTCTCCTTGCCTTCCCAAACTGCTGACTAGATAAAGCCATCAGCTCACAAGACTGCCTAGGCTTATCCAAAATCTCCTTGTTCTCCTCTCCCTTCGCTTGATCTAATTTCAGATTTACTTTTGAGACATTAGATAGACATTCAGAAACTTCATTCACAGCCAAACAGCTACTTTCCAAAGACAAACTTTTGGAGAAACCCTCCATAGGCACAACCTTAGGATCAATCCTCTCCTGTGCCTGGTTTGTGATAACTTGACTGACCATAGCTTTAATATCATTTCCAATCATAAGATCCTTAGGGAGTGTGTCTTTTATTCCCACAACCATGGTGCCCTCAAATCCCTTCCATTTCAGGTGGATTTTAGCCAAAGGCACCTTGACAAAATACTCAGAAAAGGCTACAACAGTCACATCTTCACCTGGCAAATAATCTTCCTTCCTGACAAGACTTGCTTTAACCAAAGTGATATCTGCTGCGGTGTCCCTCCATGCCATACACCTTACTCCATTCACTTCTGCACTGCTAATAAACTCTGCATTATTTCCCCCATATTTAGCTTTAATGTGAGTTTTAAGGTCAAATTCTTCAGAGACCACAGAAACAGCATTTGCACACAGGGCACCAATGCTGGGCTCTGTGTAGCTTGCCTGTGAGTTTATAACAACAGGGTTAGCATTGGCCATGGCATTTGGGGTTGCTGGTTTTGGGCTGCCCTTCAGTGTCGGGCAGTCTGGTCTCATGTGGCCCAGCATACCACAGTGATAGCATGTAACCTGTTCCGTCCTGGGATGTGAGTTCCTACCCTCCGGGCCCCCTTGAACTCCTTTAGAAGAGTCAGGTTTACTTTTAAATCCTTCCCTCCTCTTGAACTGGGGAGAATGTTGATTAGTTTTCCCCGGGGTTTTACACCCTTCTCGAGCCCTGTTTTGGGTATGGGCATCCGCAATCTCTGCTGCCCGTAGGACTGACTCAGGGTCCCTATCACACACAGCTGCTCTCACATTGTCAGGCACAATGTCTAAGAACTGTTCCAAAGTTATTAAATCCAGCAGTTTTTCAAAACTCCCATGCGCCTTGGCTCCCATAACCCACTTTTTAACAAAACCCATTAGCTTATGAGCACATTCTACAAAAGTACAATCATTAGACATCTTAAACTTTCTAAACTTAACTCTGTAAGATTCAGGAGTAACCTTGAACCGCCTTAACACAGAATCTTTAAACCGCCCATAATCCAAGGCTTCTTGTTCCCCCAATTCATTAAATACCTCCCTGGCTTTTCCAGTCAGTCTGGTCAGCAGGACAGGCATTCGCTGACCCTCGGGGATCTGGTACAGATTGCAGAGGCGTTCAAAGGTAGACAAAAACTCCTCTATATCCTCAGTATCGTTGTAAATGGGACACATCCTTTCCCAGTTTTTCTCATGGCGGGGGGGAAGTGGAGTACTAGGTGGGGATGACTTTCTCCGCTCTTCCATTACTTGGAGCTGAAGTCTGGCCGTCTCCTGTTCCATCCTGCGAGTCTCCTGTTCAGCAGCGAGCAGCTCTAGACGCCCCTTACGAGCTCTTTCTTCTCTCTCATCAGCCTCCTTCTTTCTTTGATCGGCCTCTTTCTCTCTCTCAGCAGCCTATTTCTCTCTCTCAGCAGCCTCTTTCTCTCTCTCTCTTTCTAATTCTGCTATTTTTTGCTTCTCCAGCAATCGAAGATCTGCTAGCTTCTGTTCATGCTCAAATTGCAGTTTACTTGTCACCTTTTGCATCCTAATTTTTTCTGCATCTTCTGTAGCCTCATGTAAGGGCTGTGCTCTTGCCCCCTGATCACTGGCCATTAACAGATTTCTCAGTTCTTGATTTGTAGCTTTCTTTCTAAAGCTTATCCTCTTTTCTGAACACAAATTTTCCAGGGCTTTTTTGCCAAGTCCCTCATATGCTCTTTGCTCAGCCATTGCAGCAGCTCTTTAACCAACCAAACTCTCAATCCCAAAATTCAAATTTGAATAGCGTGGGGTTCTGACCCAAAGCTTAATTGACCTGGTTCTGTGGATCCAAGCACGACTACGCCACTGTAACAATGCGGTTCTGGCGGAACCCAACTGAGAATGCCAACTCAGGACAAATTGCTCAAACAGGGCAGTTACAGCCCAAGGCTGGGGTTTTTTCCACCTCTAAGGCAAACCGAACCAGCCAGATTAGGAGGACTTCGGTCTCACCCCACTGGCTAACCGCAAGTCTCACAAGCAATCTCCTAAGACACTCCAGTTTCCCAGTATTACCACCAGTGCCCCTTGTTATGGGGACAAATGGTTATGAAAACCAATACCCCAGTAAAAGAAAAAAGGTTCTCCTGATCCCAAAGGACCAAGCCCCAGACCCAGGTCAATATACAAATCAGATCTTACCCACAAATCACGCTGTTGCCAATCCTTTAGAATCTAAAATCTAAAGGTTTATTCATAAAAGGAAAAAGATAGAGATGAGAGTTAGAATTGGTTAAATGGAATCAATTACATACAGTAATGGCAAAGTTCTTGGTTCAGGCTTGCAGCAGCGATAGAATAAACTGCAGGTTCAAATCAAGTCTCTGGAATACATCCCCCGCTGGGATGGGTCCTTAGTCCTTTGTTCAAAGCTTCAGCTTGTAGCAAAGTTCCTCCAGAGGTAAGAAGCAGGATTGAAGACCAAATGGAGATGAGGCATCAGCCTTTTATAGTCTTTTCCAGGTGTAAGAACACCTCTTTGTTCTTACTGTGGAAAATTACAGCAAAATGGAGTCTGGAGTCACATGGGCGAGTCCCTGCATACTTTGCTGAGTCTCAAGGCATATTTGCCTTTTCTCAGTGAGTCCATTGTATAGCTGATGGTTCTTAATGGGCCATCAAGCAGGCTAGGCAGAGCTAACACCAACTTGTCTGGGATGTCACCCAGAAGCATAGCATAAGTTTGCAATACAGACAGTATAGAGCCAATATTCCTAACTTCAACTATAAAACTGATACACACATATAGACAGCATAATTATAACCAGTAATCCATAATCTTGTTTTAGACACCCCATTTGACCCCTTTTATACAAGATTTGGGTGCCACTACCGGACCTTGGTTGCAACATTGATCTATATGGTCCCAGATTATATCAATAACGTCACACACCCACCCCCTGGCAGGGCAGTAATCACCAGGAGCACTCTGCTGGCATCTCCTGAAGGCTGGTACCACGTCCCTGGGGCCCTCTCCCCACACCCCAGTCACGGACCCAGAGCTGTCAAGGCCAGAAGGGACCATTCTGAGCACCTGGCCTGAGCTCCAGCATGGCCCAGGGCAGAAAGTCGCACCCGGGGATCCCAGCATCCAGCCCATATCTGGTAGTCGAGCTAGAGCGGGTCTGTTAGAAAGAGACATCCCAGCCTGATGTACAGACTCCAAGTGCTGGCGAATCCACCACATCCCTGGCTCAGCTGTTGCAACGGGTTAGTCCCTCTCCTGGTTAAAAATGTGTCTCATTTCCCATCTGAATTTGTCTCACTTCAGCTACCAGCCATTGGCTCTCATTCAGCTTTGTCTGTGAGATCAAAGAGCCTCTTGCTCCCAGACATCTCCCCAGGAACCTTCTCTTGGATAAACTACAGAGCGGGGAGAGAACCCAGGAGTCCTGGCTCCTTCCTTACCCCCCTCATATCAAACTCCCATAACTCCGGGTATAACCCGGTGCCCCTGGACAGACTGCGGCTGGGCTGGGATAACACAGGCTGCCGCGGGCACGGCTCAGACTGACCAGATTTTAAATCAGGATCAAAAACTCAGAAACGTCCCGAACCCACTTTATTGCTGTTAGCAAAGCTGCAGAGTGAGATGGGGACGCAGGGCTGTGACAAACCCGGGGCCCAGGGCGGGGGTGGGGGGCGCAGGGCTGTGACACACACGGGGCACAGGGCGGGGGGCGGCCGGGCAGTGACACACACAGGGCGCAGGGCGGGGGCTATACAGGGAATGGGCCCGTCCCACACAGACCCTGCACTGGGCGCAGCAGGGCTGGACCCCAGGGGAGTCGCACACAGGTGCGAAGGGGCCTTTAGCCGGGCGCTGGGGCTGCCCCACCCTCAGCCATGGGCCCGATCCCGCCCCACAGGGACCCCATTGACCGGGAATGGCCGAATCTGGCCCAAAGCCTTCTGGGTAATGGCTGGAGGGGCTTTACCTGGGGTGACTGACAGCAGCCTCTGGCCAATAGGGGCCGGGCTCGGGGCCCAATCCAGCGCCCACTGGAGTCAAGAGAAACCTTCCCCATGACGGCAATGGGGTTTGGATCAGCTCCATGGGCCCTGCTGCCCCCTGACGAGGGGCGACCCCCATTCCCAGCCCCATGGGGCAGCAGCCCTCTCCCTGGATAGACGCCCCCCCCAAGCCCAGCAGAGGGGTGCAGGGGCAGCCCGAGGGGCCAGCTCCCCAGTGAGTCTCTAGCGGGTTGGGTGTCACGGTTTCGGGGGCAGGGGGCTCCTGCCCGGGTACAGCAGCTGGCACCGATGGGCACAGAGCAGGGACGCTGGGGGCAGTGGGTGCGAGTGGGTCCCACGAAGGCACCTGGGGGATTCGGGGGCCCCAGCTCCTCCCCGTGTTTACCTGAAAGGCAAAGAGGGTCAGTTACCAGGAGCCCCAGGCCCCAATGCGAGGCTGGCAGGGATCAGAGCCGCTCCCCAGCACCCCCATGGAGCCTCCCATTGATGCAGGGGGGACTAAGTGGGGGCTGGGCTGGGAGAGGCACAGTGGGTGTGGGTCTCCTGATACCAGTCAGCTCTGTGTTCTTGGGGAACCAGGGTGCAGTATCCAGTCTGTCTGACTCATGAAAAACCTTCCCCTCCCCAGCCTCTGCTGGAACCAAAACCTATAAGAGAAAAGACTTGCAGAGAGCAATGAAGGGCGGGGGCAGACACACCTAGACCCCTCCTGACAAGGGTGACAAGATTAAGGCAACTCCCCTGGTCTCATCTGCATCAAAGATGGGACAAGGAGGCATCTCCATTAGCATACAGACTGGAGAACAGAGGTTCCAAGGCAAGAACTGCACTGAACTCTGGGACCAGAGGAGCAGGGACGCACTGCATGATGCGGGAATCTCTGCTCCAGTTGTCAATGAACCCATGCCTGCCCACACCCAACTCAGCAGTTATCAGAGCAATTCTAGTAATAAATCCTTGATTGATATCCAAAATACTGAAGCAGCCTAGTTGCATTGTGAGCTCCCTGGAAGAAAACATCACCCAAAGCCAAGAGTGATCAGCTCCTATTGTCTAGCCTAAAGAAAACCCTTGAGTCAGGGGTCCCCAACGCGGTGCCCGCGGACGAGCATCCACCGAAATGCCACCAAGAAGCAGCGTCATCCAGAGGCGTCGCCGCTGAAAATCGGCGGCGACGCCTCTGGATGACGCTGCTCGTCGTCGGCATTTCGGCGGATGGTCATCCATCGCCATGGTCCTCCTTGGCTTGTCGTCTGGTGCCCGCCAGACGAAAAAGGTTGTGGACCACTGGCTTGAGTCATCAGTTTACCCATAAACAAATCTAGTGTTCTCCCTTGAACCATTGTTGTTTCCCTACAAAAACTCCTACTCACGCTCCAGTCAGGGTTCTGATGCTTGGATCCAAACTCTGCATCAGTTCCATTGGGACTTCGTCTTTTCCTGACTGATCATGCTGGGGGCTCTGCCTGTCTCCAGCACTCAGGACCCTGAGCTACCACCACCACCTGGAAACCCTCGACAAGTTCAAGCCTCATGGAGTGGTGAGACCCCAGCTCTCTCTCTCTCTGTTTTCTTTTCTACCTCAGGTATAACTTTCTAACCCTGACTTGTTTGATCAGGTCTAGTTTTCTATATATGACTTTTGTAACCTTTAATAATGTAGGTTATGTTGGTTTAGCTCTCCTTGTGTGGTTATCACTATTATTCAATAAATAACTTGTATGGTTAAGCTAGTTGCTTCCCTCCCTCTCTCTCTCTCTCTCTGAACTTTACTCTTTTGTGTTTCTAGCTTCCCCATTTACTCTACAGCAATGCTTCTCTTACCTAAGCTAAAGATCCCTGTAGCGCCGAAAAATACTGTGGGGTTTGCTCATCAAGTGGGTTACTACCAGTACAATTGTGACGTGAAAGTGGGAATAGGGACGTGCTGAACCTGGGACATATGAGGGTGGCAGCTTGAAAGTGCTGATTGACCCGGTTGTGTGTGTGTCTCTGCAGGATAACTCCATAGGAAAACACAAGCAGTACATTGATAGAATTACAGGACCCCGCCTCCCCCGAAGAGTAACCCTAATAAATGAGCACAGCCCAAAGTAATGGGCAAATCTGGTAACACTCCCCAGTGGGTGCTGGGTGGGCCCAGGGGCTGCGGGTGCAGCGGGTGCCCTCCCCGGGCAGCGGCTACTCACAAGGGGCCCCGCGGGTTGCGGGCGGCGTTCATCTTCATCCCCTTGATGATGAGGATGGTGCCCACGATGATGCCGATGATGCCCACGGCCAGGCCTAGGGCGCACACCAGGGTCTCTGTGGTCTCGGGGACGGGGGTGGGCACCTGGACTTCTGGAGAGGGACAGGGCATGGAGTGAGGGGGGCTGTTCCCACCTTCCCTCCCGGAGCTGGGATAGAACCCTGGAGTCTGAGCTCCCAGTTTCGCCCCCACTCTGACCCACTAGTCCCCACTCCCGTCCCAGAGCCAGGAGAGAACCCAGGTGTCCTGGCTCCCAGCCCCTCCTGCTCTAACTCACCAACCCTTCCTCCCCTCCCCGAGCTGGGATAGAACCCAGGCATCCTGGTTCTCAGTCCTGTGCCCAGCGGGGTCCCCGGCCTTACCCCAGTGCTTCGTGAAGGGCTCGGGCAGCCCCCAGTGCTCCACCCGGCAGTTGTAGAAGTCGCCCTGGCTGGGGACGAAGGGCAGGTAGGAGAACTTGCGGAAGGAGTTGTCCTGGCGGGGGTAGAAGTCGGTCTCGGAGACGCCCCCCGTCACCTCCTGCCCGTTCTTCAGCCACGTGAGGCGCAGCACTGGCGGGGAGAACTTGTCCACGAAGCAGATCAGGACGTTGGGCTCGCCCAGCTCCACGGGGTCTTCGGGGAACACGGTCACCTCAGGGGGCACTGGGGACACAGGGGTTAGTGGGTCCTATTCCCCCTCCCTGAACCAGCCAGTCCCTGGTGCTCACGCTCCAGCTCAGGGGTCTCTCCCCAGGACTGTGGGGGCGTCACCGGGGCCATCCCAGCTCCCTGCCCTGACGGCTCATGGGGAACAAGGGGCAGGGGAGAGAATTCCCCATGGGCTGGAAGGAGCCGAGTGGGGATGCAGTGTCTATGGTGGGGTCTGGTATTGGGCTTGTTTGCTGTGTGAGCAGGGGACAGTGGGGCAGAGACAGGAGGGGACCTGAGCCATCCCCCCACCTTCCCCCCTAGGGACCTGAGCCCTCACACCACCTTCCTAACCAGAGATCCCTCCTGTTTCTGCCCCACTGTCCCCTGCTCACACACCAACCCAGCTCCCACCCCACCATGCCGTACCATTCTGGGCCCGCGTGCGGTTGGACCTCTGGATCATGATCTCCATGTTCTTCTTCAGCACGGCGATGTTGCCCAGGGCGCCCTGCGCCTCGAAGCTGGTGAACTTGCCGAAGTCAGGCAGACGCCAGACGGTCTCCTTCCTCTCCAGGTCCACATAGAAGATCTCGTCCTGGTCGAACTCGAACATGAACTCCCCAGCCTCCCGCTGGGCCGGGTCCGTGCGCTGGTAGAACGCCACCTGGGAGAGCATGTTCTCCGCTGCGGGGAGACGGGCGTCAGCACCGGCCACCCAGGGGGGCTGCTCCCCACCCCGGGAGAGGGGCTCTCAGCACTTCCCCCAGCAGTGCAGCCCCCCGGCTCCCGGGCTGTGACATTCGCACTAGGACTCTCCGGTGTCAGGGGAAGGCAGGTGCATGGAGCACGGTGCCCCCCAGCATCGCGGAGGGCCTTGGGGCCAGCACTGACTGCCAGGAGAGAGCGCCCCTGCCCCTCCCCGGCCCCCTAGGGCTGCCCTGGTGCAAGGACTGAGAGAGCAGAGACCCCCCCTGCTGACCCCTGCTCAGTTCCCCGGTTTCCATTCACGTCTCCCAGCCGAGCAGTGACCAAACCAAACCCGGCTCCGCTGGCAAGTGGGGACGTGACCCAGCCCAGAGCGGCTCCTCGGGGGAGCTGGGGGCTGCGGCTGCAGGACATTTCATTCTCCCGTCTGTGTGTGGGGCTGGTTCCGTGTCCCGGTGTCACCATGACCTGGTTCTCGGGACGATTTCAGTCCCTGGCCCCTGACACTCACCCCCCAGGGCTGGTCACTGGGAGACCCGGGAACTCCCCAGCCAGAAACATTAAAGCTGCGCTGGGGGGTCAGACCCACTCCGGGGGGGGGGGAGGGGTCTGGCTCAGGGCTGAGGCTGGGATTGCCCAGAGCCCAAGGGAGTTGGGCACCTACATCCTAGGGCAGAGGTTCTCAAACTGGGGGTCGGGACCCCTCAGACTGTCACAAGCTTATTACATGGGCAGTCACGAGCTGTCAACCTCCACCCCAAACCCCGCTTTGTCTCCTGCATTTATAATGGTGTTAAATATATAAACAAGTGTTTTTAATTTATAAGGGGGGGTCACACTAAGGCTTGCTGTGTGAAGGGGGTCACCAGTACAAAAGTTTGAGAACCACTGTCCTAGGGATCCCAGCTCACCCGGCAGCAACTCACCGAGCGATTGCAAAGCAGGGAACCCATCACCACTAGCCAAGGAGACAGTCTGCCCTGCAGCCCCCCCCCCCCATGAGTCTGAGTCCTGGGGAGACAATTGGGCCAGGCCGGGGAGCGGGGCCAGGGGCTCCCTGCTCTGCACAGACGCACTTACTGCTCAGCAGGGTCTGGCCCTGGCGTGGCTCTTTAGGGAACGTTCTCCCATCCCCCCTGTGCCTGGCGTCCCCCTGGGGGGATCAGCCCCCGAGTCCCTGTGGGGGAGGGGGGCTGCACCCCTAGGGCAGGGCTGTGTCGTACCCAAACCACAGCGACTTCCCCACAATCCCTCTGCTTCCCCCACGCCAGCCTCCCCTCCCCCACTGGCATGGGGGTGAGACCCTCCCCACTGCAGCCCCCACCCCATCCAGATCAGCCCCCCCCCCTTCCCTGCCCACCCCGTCCCCTCCCTACTATGGGACGAGACCCTCCTCCCTGCAGCTTCCCCCAAATCCAGCTCACCCCGGTGGCCCATCAGCCCCCATTGTCCCATTCCTGGGGGTGGGAACGGGGCGCTATGGGGGTGAAGCCGCCCCCCAGGCCCAGGTGTCCCAGCCCCCGCCCCGCCCGTACCTGTCACCGCCCCGGTGCCCGGCAGGGCCAGCAGGGTGAGCAGGGCCAGCTGGGCCATGGGGACGCCCCGTCCTGCGCCCATCTCCTCTCCCCGGGCACTGGGCTGGGCGCGGGGCCGACAGCACTAGGGGGCCGGGGGGGGGACACATGTCACACCCGGGGGGGGGGCAGGGCTGGGGGCAGCATCCGGCATTGGCCAGGGGAGCCCGGCCCAGGGGCCTGCGCCCAATGGGCAGAAATCCCTGCGCCGACCAGGCTGTTACCAGGCAGAGCAGCAGCGCTGAGCCTCACTGAGAGGAGATGGAGACATTCAGGGTTCCCGGCTCTCAGGATTGTGTCCCGAGTCTCAGGATAATTCTTGTGTTTTCCTAAAGCCCCAGGAGTCACGTGAGTCTGGGACGATTCCAGCCTCGTTCTTAGAGACAAAGGGAGTGTCTGTGGGGAGAGCTTCAACCTGTGACCCCCGGGCACCCAGAGGCTCAAAGAGCAGAAGGCAAATAAACCCCACAGCTGGGATTTGTACAGAATCTCAGGATTTTTGAACATTTGGGGCTGACAATACTGCAAATTCCCGGCCACACAGACCTGCTCCTGGTGTGGACACGGTGCCGCCCGGGGGGGGGGGGGGGGGGGGCGGGGGTCGTTGTCCCTGATGTGGACGCAGCACTGCTGGGAGTGGGGGAGGGTGTCCCCAGTGTGGGGACAGCACCTCCCCACACGGCGCTCACGCCACCCTCAGACCCCCTGTTCTGCAGCACGGCTGTGTGCACACGGGGGACATGACCAGCCCAGCTCTGCACTGCAGGGGGTCACACCCCCGACCCACAGAGCTCTGCTGGGATAAGTGCTAAGTGTAGACTAGGCCACAAACGGGGTTTGGGGCATCATCCGTGGGAGACTGGGACACAAGCCCATCACCCTCTAGGGCAGTGGTCCCCAACCTTTTTCGTCTGGCCATGGAGGACCGTGGCGGCGGACGAGCATCTGCCGAAATTCCGCCAACAAGCAGCAACGTAAATAGGCGTTGCCGCCGAAATGCCGCCGACAAGCAGAGTCATCCAGAGGCGTCGCCACCGAAATATCACCGAAAATCGCGGTATTTCGGTGGCGACGCCTCTGGATGATGCAGCTTGTTGGCGGCATTTCAGCAGATGCTCGTCCGACGGCCACTACACGGGCGCACTTAGACGCCCCGGCGGGCACCATGGCGCCCGCGGGCACCGCGTTGGGGACCCCTGCTCTAGGGGGCGCTGTCCCCATCTGGCCCCAGGGCGGGGACTGACTGGCTGGGGAGGTGGGGACGGGGACATGGGGCCTTTCCCCTCTGCTGGCACCGGCTCCGATCTGCTGTTAGTGACCAAACTCCCTCCCCTGGGGTCTGTCCTGGGCCCAGTAGTTCGGGGCTGGCCTGGGACCCAGGAGCCCTGGGGTCATTCCCGGCCCTGCCACAGACTCCGTGTGACCCTGGGCCAGTCACTGACTCCTCTGGGCCTCCCTCCCCAGCTAGGCCATGGGAACAATGGCCCTGCCCTGCCTCACGGGGTGGGGGGTGAATGCAGCAGAGAGGGGGAGGGGCTCAGAGACTGGGGGGCCAGAGAAGCCCCTTAGGGAGATTGACGGTGGGAGCAGCTGGGAGGCCGAGCTGTGCCTCATGGAGACTGAGACCCCGATCCTTCCCCTGGGGCTAAATTTACCCCCAACAAACCAGAGGACTCCCCCCACACCCGGCCTGCCCCAGCCGGCAGCAGAGGGTCGAGGCACCAGGGGAAGGGGACGGAGGGTCCCAGGCCCGTTGCTGGGGGCCCTGCTCTGGTGGGGGCTGGTCCCTGGGCTGGCCCCGCTCTCCAGCTGCCCCAGGGCCATGGCAGGCGCCGGGCGAGTCCTGCAGCCCAACCCCAGGCCCTGCTCTGCCCCCTACGAGGAGAAGTCTGGAACCGAGCCCTGCTGGGGCCGGCTCTGCCTGGAGACTGATGATGCTGCCCAGCCCCGATGCTGCCTGGCCCCTGGGCTGGGGGTGCCCAATCCCCGGGGCTGTGGGCAGCATCCCGGGGCTGGTGCTCGGAGCTGGGCAGGGAAGGTCTCAGGCTGAGGGTCCCGACGCCTTTCCAGATCTCTCTCTCCTGAGCAGCGATGGGGGCGGGTCGGATCCTGGGGGCCGGGAGCCGCTGGGCTGGGGCTCTGCTAGTGACACTGACGGTGCTGAGAACCCAGCTGGCTCATTGCACGGAGCCCCCAGGTGAGCAGAGACCCCAGCGCCCCGGGGAGCCCCGTGCTGGGCAGGTGCTGGGTGTATCCAGGAGAGGGAGGTGATCAGACCCACACGTCCCAGGGAGCTCCATCCTGGGCAGGTGCCAGGTGTACCTGGGAGGGATTGGACCCCACACGCCCTGCGAATCATGTCCCAGGTGGGTGCTGGGTGTATCTGTGAGGTTCAGGTTGGATTGGACCCCACACACCTCAGGGAGCCGCATCCCAGGCGGGTGCTGGGTGTATCAAGGGGATGAGACCCCACATGCCCTGGGGAGCCCCATCCTGGTCATGGGTGTATTGGGGGAATCGGACTCTACTCACCCCAGGGTGCCCTGTGCCAGGCAGCCACCAGGTGTATCGGGGGAATTGGACCCCACACACCCTGGGGAGTCCTGTCCTGGGCAGGTGTTGGGTGTGTCGGGGAGGATCAGCCACATATGCCCTGGCAAGACCCATCCAGGCAGACAGCAGATGTATGAGGCGGGGATTGGGTCCCACGCACCCTGGGAAGTCCGGTGCTGGGTGTGTCGGTCTCTGTCTTTCCTCCATGAGCTCTGGTTCCCCCTGCGGTGGGGGGGGGGGGTCCCAGGCTGGGCAGGGGGAGGGGCCATGGGTGGGACCAGGCCCCTCCCATGGGGGTGAGACACAATGCACAGAATCGTTCCCTTTTTTACACCCCCACCCCCGGGGGAACCTGGGGTGAATCCACATTAACAGGCTGCTCCAGAGCCAGACCCTGGGACCTTCTCCTGCCCCACAGCAACCGGCCCCTGGCCCCCATGTCAGTGCCCCTGGCCTGGCTCCCCGCTCCCCTGCACCTCCCCCATCTGTGCTGTGCCCCCCGTGACTCAGTCTCCCCGCACCCCACCTGTGCCCCACCCCCATTTCTCTGCTGTTCCTCCTGCCCCACCCCTGCCCCCCCCGCTCAGTGCCCCCCAGCCTGCCCCTCCCCCACATCTCCCCATGTTACTGTCATTTCCCCCCGCCCCCCCCCAGCCCTGCGGGTTCCCGTCGGCGCCCAGTGGATCCAGGGCGTTGCTGGGGGGGGTCTCGGGGCTCTGGTTGTTCCCCGAGCTCCGAGCCCCGGGCAGGGGGCGGGTCCCTGAGCGCAGCCCGTCTCCCCCCCCCCCCAGAGCATTTCCTGATCCAGGGGAAGTCGGAGTGTCTGTACACCAATGGCACCGAGCGGGTCCGGTACCTGCAGCGCTACATCTGGGGCCAGCGGCAGTACGCGCACTTCGACAGCGACCTGGGGGAGTTCGTGGCGGACACGGAGCTGGGCCGGCCGAGCGCCGAGTACTGGAACAAGGGCCCGGCGATCCTGGCGCAGAGGCGGGCTGCGGCGGACACGTTCTGCCGGTACAACTACGGGGCGGCGCAGACGGGGAAGGTGGTCGGCCGCCGAGGTGAGCGGGGGGCGGGGCTCTGGGGGGCGGGGCCCGGAGAAGGGAGCGCGGGGGCGGGGTCGCAGCAGGACACGCCCAGCCCAGCGCCTTCCCCTCTCTATGGGCGCGGTCCGCCAGCTGCGCTTGGGCGGGGGGGTAACAGAACGTCTCGTGCTATGGTGGGGAGGGGGGCAGCAGGCGCTGGGGCGGGGTAACGGGGGGGAACTCCCGCCCCCGGCGCCCCCTGTCGGCAGAGCCCCACCCGGGGTCAGTCTCGGGGGGCTGACCCCTCCCCCTTCCCAGACCCCCCGCCCCTCTGAGGGGTTCAGCCCCCAGCGCCCCCCGCTCAGACCCCCCGGAGCAGGCAGCTGCTGCGGCGGCTCCTACCCCCTTCCTGTGCTGGGGGGCTGGGCAATGGGGCAGAACTTCCCACCCCCAACCCCGCCCATCCCTCCTCGGGGTGCCCCCTGGCAGGGGAGTGGGAGCAGCCCCTGGGCTGAGACCCCGTCTCCCTGGGCCTCGAGGATCAGACAGTCCCTGGCTCTGTCCCCATGGGAGTGACGGGACACGACCCCCCCCTCGGGCCCTTTCTGCCGGAGCCTGCCCAGCGCAATGGGGGGCAGGAGAGAACCAGCCCCGCCCCAGGGCAGTGAGGGGGGAATGGGCTGGCCGGGGAATTGGACCCCGTACACCATGGGGAGCCCTGTCTGTCCTGGGCATGTACTGGGGAACGAGACCCACACATCCAGGGTGCCATGCCCCAGGCACCTGCCAGGTGTATCAGGGGGTTGGATGCCCTGTCCTGGAAAGGCGCCGTGTGTATGGTTGGGGGGGATTGGACTCCACACACCCTGGGGAGCATTGCCCTAGGCAGGTGCTGGGCATATTGGGGGGGGGGGATATTTCCCTGGGGGTGCACCTGTTCTCTCTGAGCCCCCCTCCATCTCCGTCCCCTTTCCCAGCCCCACTCTCTCTCTCTCTCTCCCCCCCCGCCAGTTGAGCCCAAGGTGAAAGTTTCCCCCACGAAATTGGGGTCCGAGCCCCACCCCGACCTGCTGGTTTGCTCGGTGACGGGGTTTTACCCCTCGGGGATCGAGATCAAGTGGCTGAAGAATGGGCAGGAGCAGACGGCCAGGGTGGTGTCCACGGAGCTGCTCCAGAACGGAGACTGGACCTTCCAGATCCTGGTGATGCTGGAGATGAGCCCCCGGCGCGGGGACGTCTACACCTGCCAGGTGGAGCACATCAGCCTGCGGGGCCCCCTCGCCGTGCACTGGGGTAAGAGTGCTGGGTCACCCAGCCCCCACCAATACCAGCCCAAGCCAAGACTTCAAAGCACTGTCTACTGTCGCCTTTTATTCTATTTAATGTTAATTATACTCCAGTGGGTTCAGCTCTGGGCTACAGTCTCACGTTCAACAACGTTATCTCTGTTTGTTCTGGATTTAGAGCCCGTAGGAACACATGGAACCATAGGCACCTAACACATACAAGAGTGTCTGTCTTTTAGCAGTTTTATTAAGGTTACCAACAAAGTTATAAATGTCACAGCACATACAACCCCTAAAGATAAGTACCATGTACTAGTTACACCTACACCTACACCTAGTACCACGTACTAGTCACATCCTCCTAGAGATGGTGTTAGAGTCTGTTGCCCTCTCATGGATTGACCATCAATCTACGGGAGTGGTTCCTGCTGGAGTTTTCCATAGGAAGCTCAATTTCCTGCTCTGAGCACTTTGAAGTATTTATTGATAACTTTGGTTTTATTTAAAACTTTAATTTCACTTCCTTGTTTTTATACTCCATGTGCGGAGTTGAAATCCAGGGTGCTGGTTTAGTTGCTACTGCAATGGGTTGAGGTGGAGTGTGCTGACTGTTCAATATCATGGAATTCATTTGCTGCTGTATTTCTTACATTTCAATGCTCATGAGAATTTAGGTTCGGGGTAAAGTACTGATGCATGTCCACCCTGGGAGCACTCTTCCAGAAGTGCTGAACTCATTATCTAAAGCGTATAGTTATATTCAAACCCAACAGGTGCCAACGGTAGAAAATCATTTTGCTTTGGGATTTACAGATTAATTAGATTAGGCATTTTGGAAACAACAGCTGTAACAGCTGGAGACTCTTCATTTAATTTTTGATAATCAGTACATGCATCTGAAGAAGTGGGTTTTTTATGCACAAAAGCTTATGCCCAAATAAATCTGTTAGTCTTTAAGGTGCCACCGGACTCCTTGTTGTTTTTGTGGATACAGACTAACACGGCTACCCCCTGATAAAATGCCATGATCCATCTGGGCTTTGTACTGGCCAGATTGGAGAATTGCACATGGAAGTACACGCACGAATGATTTCCTGTTGCAGCAGAGATTCAATGGTTTTAGCAGTATAAGGTTTGACCAGATTTGGAAAAGGACACTGCTTTTGTGGGGGGAATTTTTCTTCTACAATTTTAACAGTTACACCCATATTTTTACATTTATGCTTGTGTTCAGCAAAAGCATCAACCCTACTCACAATTTTTAGAGCACTTGTACGAGCCCTGCTAACCCAAATCTATTGACCTGGGCTGGGAGCGTCTGTTCTCCCTGTCTCACAGCACAAGGACAAGGGGACACTCAGTGGAATGGAAAGGGGCAAATTCACACCTGGCAAAAGGAAGGACATTTTCCACACACTGTGTAGTTACCCTGTGGAATTCACTGCCACAGGAAATAATGGACCCAGGAGCTGAGCAAGGTTCACATAGGGATTGGACATTTCTGTGGCTCACAGACTACCCAGGGCTGGACCAGTTCATGCTGACAATGGGTAGGGATCTCAAACCTCGCGCTGCAGGGCCTGAGCCGTTCTCTGACGATCCCAGACCAGGAGGAGCCCGGACGTGGGGCAGATTGTCCCACAGTTGCTCATGCGGGCCCTGGCTCTGCCCCGGCCCGCGCCAGTCACTGGCGCAGACGGGAGCCTGGCCCGGAGGCCCCTGGCTCTGACCCGGCCGGCACTGGTCACTGGCGCAGATGGGAGCCCGGCCCGGAGGCCCCTGGCTCTGACCCGGCCCGTTCCATGTCCCTGTTTCAGAGGCGCAGTCTGACTCCGCCAGGAGCAAGATGCTGACGGGGGTCGGGGGCTTTGTGCTGGGGCTGATCTTCCTGGTGCCTGGACTCCTCATCTACCTGAAGAATAAGAAAGGTGAATGGCGCCGGACGGGGGCGGGGCACCAGGCGGTCTCTGGGGGCATGTGGGGCTGGGGGGGCTCAGGGGAATCTGGGGGCTGGAGGGGGGCTGGGTTCCTAGTGAGGGGAGTTCCATGCCGTGGGGCAGGGGCTAGACTCTGACCCCCAGGAACCGTCTCCCCCTGCCCAGGGCTCTGACCATGTTTCTCTTTGTTTTTCAGGGCGCCCCGTTCCCCAACCTGCAGGTAATTTCAATCCCCCTCCCCCCTGATAAACCCGTCTCCCCCCACACTGAGCACAGGCTGCCTGGGGCGCCCGTGGGATGGCTGCTTCTGCCCCTCAGCCCCTGACACCCGCCCGGCTCAGCCCCTGGGCAGCTGGGCAATGGGGCGCTGGCCCCGTGGAGGAGGAGTCTGCGGCTCCCTCGGTCCCTGTTCAGGCCGATCCCCGAGCTGCTCCCGGGGGCAGGGGGTCCTGGGTCCTGCCGAGCATTGCCCAGCCCTGCGGCTGCCGGGCAGAGTCCCTGGGGCGCCCTGGGGCCTGGCCGAGAAAATCCCCCGTCCGTCCCGCCAGCCCCACGGCCAGGGGCTGATTTCTCTCCCCTCTCCCTGCAGGGCTCCTGCATTAGATCCTGGGCGTCAGATCCCCCGGCCGGCAGGAGTTTCCGTCCGTCTCCCCCAGCCCCTCGCCCAGCCCGGAGAATGCAGAACCTGGGACCGGTCCCTTCCTGTCCCCATCTGCTCCCCGCGGTCTGCCTGGCTCCAGCCCGCGCTGCCCCCGCCTGGGGACCCGTCCCTGCCCCTCAGTCCCAGCAGGGCCCTGGGGGTGACCCCTCCTGCGTTAACCCTTTCCCTGCCCCAGCCCAGCCCCACGTTCCCTCTCGCTGACCCCACTGCCCTCGGGGAACCTTTGGGGGACGCTGCTCTGCAGCCTGGGGGGAGCCGGATCGAGGCCGGGTGCTGTTAGAACAGCTGCACCCTAATAAACTATCCCCAGCCCCCCTGGGGCCGGGACAGGGCTGGGGGCACTGGCCCCTCTGGGCTCTGGCTGGGGGAGGGGACGCAGGGCACAGAGCAGCTGCCCTGGGGGAGGGGACTCCCCAGACACACCATGGGGCCATTCAGCAGCTGGAGGGATCAGGGTTGTTGTGCTGGGCAGGGGCCTGGGCAGGGCCGGATCTGACGGAAGAGAGGGGGCAGGACCCCAGAGGGGGAGTCTGGGGGTGGGGGTGACTCCTGGGGGGGGGCTGTGGGTTCCCAGTCCCAGTGCAGACCAGTTCCTTCCCCAGGGGTGGGGGCAGCAGGGAGGAGGCCGTGGGGAGCGGGACCCCCAAGCCCCTTTCCCAGGGGAGAGGCAGCTGCAGGGGGGAAGATGCTCCCGTCCCCTGGAGAGCCCAGGCTGCAGCCCCACATCACGGACACCCCAGCCTGGGGGGCAGCGACAGGGCCGGGCTGTCAGTGAGCTGGGCTATGGGGCAGGGGAGCAGCTCAGGGATAGGGCAGGACAGGGCAGTTGTTACCCAGGGGTCCAACCCCCCCAGGGAGTCACAGCCCCGTCCCCCCAGGGGCCCAGAGACTCACCAGCGACACCAGAGCCCCATCCCAGTCAGAGTCCCACATCCCGCTTGGGGGGTTGACTGTGGGGTCCCAGCTATGGGGGACCCCACAACCTCTGGGGCGATGTGTGGGCTGGGTGCTCACATTTCCCCCCCCCCCCGGCCCAGCCCTGCTCTATCGCTGTCACCCTGCCCCAGGGCTGCAGGGGAGACGCCAGGCCCAGCCCCGGCCCTGCCATGGCTTAACGCTCCCTTGGTCCTTCCCCCTGCTGCTCCCACTGGCTACTGGAGTCCCCGTCACTTCCTGTCCCAAAGTGACATGTGCTGTTTCCCAGCTGCCAGACCCCACCCCAGAGGTGGCTGTATTTCTGTGGGGGGAATTGGCCCCAGTGCCATTGGGTGCAACAAGCTCTGGGATCCTGGTGGGGGAGCGTCCCGCAGAGTGGGGAGACGAGGCCGTGGGGACGTCCCTGTCAGCTGCTCCCATGGGCTGTCCCCACGGGAGGGGAGGGATAGCTCAGTGGTTTGAGCATTGGCCTGCTAAACCCAGGGTTGTGAGTTCAATCCTTGAGGGGGCCACTTAGGGATCTGGGGCAAAATCAGTACTTGGTCCTGCTAGTGAAGGCAGGGGGCTGGACTCGATGACCTTTCATCGGGATGCTCCGTCTGGGGGGCTAGTGGACGGGGCTGCGCTGAAGGGCCGGGGTAGGGGGAGGGACTGGCTGGGTCGGGGATGGGACATGGGGCCTCTCCCCTTTGGGGGGCTGGGGGCTCTGATCCAGCCTCAGGGCAGGGACTGGCTGGCTCAGGGGGCCGGGGCCGGGATATGGGGCCTTGGCAGTCCAGGGCTGTCAATCCGGTGTCAGCGTGAAAGTCCCCGTGCAATTGTCCACAGCCCAGTGGAGACGTTTCTCCAGCCCCGCGACCCAGAAAGGGTTAACGCTCTACGTCGTTTCACACCCCGTCCGCTTGTGGGTGGACAGACGGACAGACTGACGTCTGCTTTCCCCTCACCTGGTTTCACTTCCCCCCCCCCGGGATGGATCTGAGCCCCCCCAGCCCCGGGCCCAGCAGCATACAGCACACTCTGCTCCCCGGCCTGACTCTGCCCAGCGCCCGGAGATGCCGGGTCGGCGCCGCACTGCCACTGGCCGAGCCCCAGAGGCGCTAACCCCGGCCAAGCATTGCTGCCTGTTTGTGCGTCACTGAGACACCAGGTCCCATGGGCGGGCGTCATTCCGGTGCCAGGGACTTTCCACCCGAAACCCCCCGGGCCTGCAGCCTGGCTGGCACCCGGGGGCCTGGCCCAGCCCCACACCTGCACTGGAGAGGAGTAAACTGCGAGTGAAATGCAGCCCCGGTCGGTGTCCTCACCCCACGGTACAGAGGGGGACACTGAGAGCAACAGACTTGTCAGGCGCCACTGAGCCACTCAGCCCCCCCTGCTCTGATCCACCAGCCCCAGTCCCCTCCCAGAGCCAGGAGAGAACCCAGGAGTCCGGGCTCCTAACCCCCCCTGCTCTGACCCACCAGCCCCCACTCCCCTCCCAGAGCCAGGGAGAGAACCCAGGAGTCCTGGCTCCCAGCCCCCCTGCTCTAACCCACCAGCCCCCACTCTCCTCCCAGAGCCAGGGAGAGAACCCAGGAGTCCTGGCTCCCAGCCCCCCTGCTCTAACCCACCAGCCCCCCCTCCCCTCCCCTCCCCTCCCAGAGCCGGGGAGAGAACCCAGGAGTCCTGGCTCCCAGCCCCCCTGCTCTAACCCACCAGCCCCCACTCCCCTCCCAGAGCCCGGGAGAGAACCCAGGAGTCCTGGCTACCAGCCCCCCTGCTCTAACCCACCAGCCCTCACTCCCCTCCCACAGCTGGGGATAGAACCAAGGGGTCCTGGATTCCCAGCTCTAACCGTTACACCCCACTCCCCTCGCAGAGCTTGGAATAGGACCCAGGAGTCCTGCCTCCCAGTCCCCCCACACTAGACCCCACTCCCCTCCCAGAGCCAGGACAGAACCCAGGAGTCCTGGCTCCCAGCCCCCCTGCTCTAACCCACCAGCCCCCACTCCCCTCCTAGAGCCGGGGATAGAACCAGTGGCGTAGCCAGCTTCTAAGAGCAGGGGGAGCAAACATAAAAAAGGCTCCCCCCCTTGGCTCCTCCTCTGGCCACGCCCCCCTTGGCTGGCTCCTCCGGCCGCACCGCCCCTCTCCCCCCATGGCTCCTCCGGCCCTGCCGTACCACCCCTGCGCCCCCCCCCCCCCGCTCCTCCGGCCGCGCGCCCGCCGACCCCCCCATGGCTGCTGGCCGCGCTGCGGGCGGCCAGCCTGTGCTCCCCCTCGCTCCTGCGGCCGCCTTTGGAAATTTGCTGAGGGGAAGCAGCTGCTGGATAGAACCCAGGAGTCCTGGCTCCCAGGCCCCCTCCCCCGCATGCTAGAGACAAGCTTGGGTCTGTCCATCTGGGGTGCTCACTCAGAGGCGTGGGGCTGGCGTGGAATGAGGGGTCCTGGCTGAGGATGGGGGTTTGGGGGTGATCAGGCTTTGGGTGCAGATGGAGGGACAGGCTGCGGGTCACGGATACAGACACCCCTGCCCAAGCAGGACCCTGTGTGGCCGGCTTCCCTGCAGGCGGGTTCTGGGGGTGTGGGGCGGGTGTGGGTGTGGGGGGGGGGTCTGTGGGACACGTCCCCTCCCTCATGGGTGAGGCACTTCCCAAGAAATCCAGCCCATCCTGCACTTCCCCTGCTGGACCCCCCCCCCCATGTTCCTGCTCCCCACCCCCACCCCCAGCTCTATGGAGCGGGTGCTGCTGTGGGTGTGAACGGAGCCCCCCTGGTGACGCTCTCAGAGACAGACACGGTCGCTCCCTGGCCCCACGGCGTCAGCAAATGCTGCTCCCTGCAGGGACCCCAGCCCAAGGGACCCCCTGCCCCGTCCCACCTGGCACAGACCCATAGCGAATCCCGTCCCAGAGCCGACAGCCTGCCCCACGGGGCTCCAGAGAGCAGGACAGGGGGTGAGCAGCCGTGGGGTGAATCCAGGGGCTCTGCAAAGACCAGCTGCTCCCCCTGGGGCGGGCGTCAGGCGCTCTCCCCCCTGCCCACCCATCTCGCACCCACCCAGCAACAGGGGGCTCTGGTGGGGGCAGGCTGAGCAGGGGGAGGCCGGGTCCCAGGGCAGTGCCGGGCGGCTGTAGGGCCTGGCTATGGAGGGCCGGGTCCCCAGCCGGGGTCACTCGGCACTGAACTCGGGCAGAACCCCCCCCCCCCAGTTTCCATGGGGTGAGAACGGCTACGGGGCGGGGTGGGGTGGGGGGTACGACATTCTCCCCAGATGATTGGTCGAACCCAGGGCAGGGGTCTCCACAGCTTTACCAGCTCCTGTCTGGCTCTGGGGCTGTCTCCGGCTCAGCGTGGGGGACCCTCCCCCGCCCCATGGGGACCAACCAGCCCCGATTCCCTCTGACCTCTCCCCCCGCAATCCCCACACCGGCCTGTGGATGGGGGGACGCCAGCCGGGCCCCTCCTGGCACCACAGAGCTGGCTGAGACTCCAGCAGAGCCTAGCGATGGGGGAGCCAGGCAGCGCCCCGTACGAGGGGCTGGGCCGTCACGCGGACATCGGGGCTCCTCAGGGCGTCCTAGGGGGTGAGATTGGTGCAGAGCAAAGGGCCAGTGCACATAAATGGCCAACACTCTGTCTCCTGGCAATTAATGGCCGGGCCCTTCCCCCCTGCAAGGGGATGCTAAAGGTGTTGGAGAACAAAGGGATCAGGTGACCTCCTGGCCTGGGAAAGAGACAAAGGTCAGAGGAGGAGGGGCTGGAGGGGGTTTCAGGGGTTGGAGCTGGCTGGGGACGGGGAGTGAGTGCAGACAGGGCTGTCTGGCTCGCGGGACCCCAGAATGGACCCGGCTGAGGGGTCCCGTTCGCTGGACCTACAAGCTCTGTTTTAGACCCTGTTCCTGTCATCTAATAAACCTCTGTTTTACTGGCTGGCCGAGAGTCACGTCTGACTGCGAAGTGGGGGTGCAGGACCCTCTGGCTTCCCCAGGACCCCGCCTGGGCGGACTCGCTGTGGGAAGCGCACGGAGGGACATATGCTGAATGCGCCAAGGTCAGACCCAGGAGGTGAAGCCGTGTGAGCTTCTTGCCCTGAAGACAGTCTGCTCCGAGAGAGAGGAGGCTCCCCAGAGTCCTGACTGGCTTTGTGGGGAGCAGTTCCAGAGCATCGCCCGGGGACTCCGTGACACCCCCACACCCAACACCCCCCGACTCCCTATGGCCAGAGCTCCCCCAGACCCACCCACAACTGCCCAGCACCCCCCACAGAACCCCCACTCCCTAGTGCCCCAACACAAACAACTTCCCCACCCCCTCGCAGCCCAGCAGCCCCCCAGACTCCCCACAGACCCATTGCCCCAAGCCCTGCCTCCCGGCCACACTCACCGGCCCTGCTGGGAGGTGACTGTGGGGCGGGTGGAGCCGGCAGCGCAGCCAGGGCTGGTCCCAGGGCCGGGAATCGCTCCGGCCCCTTGGGAGCGGTGTGATCAGCCAGGCCAGGGTCTGCCCCAGCCAGGCTCCTTCAGGACCCACTTGCCTGGAGGAGCCCAGCCAAGCCGCCCCCCGCCCCCGTCCCATCCCCCCCCAACTGCCTGAGACTGGCCAGGCTTCTGCACCAGTCCCAGGCAGCTCAGCTCCGGGGAGACAGGTGGGACCCCACAGGTGGTGGGAAGCAGAGACTGCCCAGATCCAGAGGTGCACTGGGGTCTGGCCAGGGGGCAGAGAGGAGCCAGCAGATGGGGCCAGGGGGTGAAGAGGAGCCGAGAGGAGCAAGTGGTGGGCGGGGGGAGCCAGCGGGGTCTCGGGGCGCAGTGCAAGCAGACCAGGCCGGGGCCCCTTCTGCGCATGGGCCCGGCTCCATGGGGCCACTGGCACTACTGTAAACCTGGCACTGCCCCCCCCCCAGGCAGCTGTTCCCCCCCCCCCCAGCCTGCGCCCCCTTGCGTCCCCCAGGGGATTACCAGGGTCCTGCCGCAGCTGCCTGGCTCTGACTGAGGCCAGGCTGAGGGTTGATCCCTCTGGGGCAGCTCCTCCCCAGGTGCAAACCAGCATCGCCATCGGGGGGGGGCGTTGCTGATTTACACCGCTGAGTAGTTGGGCCCAATTCACCCTCCCGTGGCCATTTCCACGCGTCCCTGTCACCGGGCGGGACGGGGTCTCCCGGATCCCTGCGCCAGGCCCCCGACGGGAACGTCCCGGCCGCAGACGTGTCTGGCTCCGGCTCCACACGCGGGAACGTCTCTGCCCCGCTCTGCGCCGGCGGGTGGCTGCGCCAGCCCCCCCCCTCCGCTGGGGCCTGGAAACAGGCTACGTGCCGGCCTCGGCCTGCTCCTGGCTGGGTCCCCCCACTGGTTCTTGGGCCTTGGCCTATAACTGCGGCAGCTCGTCCCCCCACCAGGCGTTTACCCCCCTTGGCTACAGAGCAATGGGAGCCCCTGGCAGCCGAGCTCCTCCGGCCCCCTCTAGGTCAGCTCCAGCCCCCGCGCGGCCCAGCAGCCCTTTGGGGCTCATCGCTCGGCCCTGGGGGGACCAGAACCTAGGGTTACCATATTGCAATACTGCAAAAAGAGGACACTCCACGGGGCCCCGGCCCCGCCCCAACTCCACCCCCTCCCCTGAGCACCCCACATTCCCCCTCCTCCCTCCCGCCCCCCGGCTGCTGCTGCGCTGAGGAAGTTGCTTTGGCCCCCGCCGTGGTGGAGAGCGGTGGGAGCCGGGAAAATTGGAGCCCGGGGAGGAGGCGGTCACCCCTTACCATGCCTCCCTATTTTCCCGGACATGTCCGGCTTTTTGGAAATTCCTCCCGGACGGGGATTTGAGGACCAAAAAGCCGGACATGTCCGGGAAAATCCGGATGTATCGTAACCCTACCAGAACCGGCCTCAGCGTTCCAGCTCCGCACCGGATTCGCTGGCACAAAACGGGTGCAAAGCACTCGCCCCCGTGTAACTGGCTGCATGACGCACCGGGCGGCGGTGAATGGGGCTGGGCTTGGGGATAAAATCCAGCTGCCAGTGGCTGGTGCAGGCCACGGGCCGGCCTTGCAGGGGGCCACGGATCCGCACGTGGGTTTGTTCCTGGCCCGTATTTTCATGGGGGTGAAGGAAAACAGAGCAACGGAAAAAGCCCCGGGGTGGAGCAAAGCGCCCGAGCAGGGCGAGGCGGGAGGAGGGTTGGGGGGAGCCGAGGGGGCGGGACACCAAAAATAACAACCCCCAAAAGCAGCAAAATTCTAGCTGATATATTACAACACAACTTCCAAAATTACTTACAAACATTACACCGGCCACCGGCTCAGCACCGGGGGTGCCCGCTGCCTGTCAGACCCCGAAAAGCCAAGACAGTCGCCCCGTGAAACGTGTCCGGCGGCCCCGAGAAAATGAATTGGTTCCCCCCCCCCCCCCCAGCTGCAGGACGGGCAGCGTCGCACCGGAGCGCGTGGGCTTGTTTGGGATTCAAACTCCACGGCAGGGCCCAGACCCCTGTGTGTCTCCACGCCTTAAATAATAGAATTAATTTAAAATAAAACAATCAAACCAGCGTCCTTCTCTTCGCTCCTCGGCTTCTTCCACGGGGGGAGGTTGGCTTTTAAAATACACCCAGAGCAACAATCCCTTGCAAACAGCCGTGCGGCGGGGGGGGGGGGGGGGGTTGAGCCCTGGGGAGATGTTAACAGGGTTTATTCATTATTTTAACTGATACGCAGGGAAGGGACAGAGCAGGGGTAGGGCAGGGAAGGGCCATGGAGCCCTGTCCATGTTAATTAACACTAATTAGTACCAGGGGGAAGGGGGGGCACCCCACTGATATTAATTAGTCCAGTGGGGGAGGGGTTGTAGCCTCACAAATCAATACTGTCACGGAGTGTGGGGGGACTCAGGGCCCTGCACCCCCCGGCGTCCTGGGATTCACCATGACTCTCAGCCAGCCAGTAAAGCAGAAGGTTTATTTAGACGACAGGAATACAGTCCAAGACAGGTCTTGCAGGCGCAGACAACGGGACCCCCCTCAGTTGGGTCCCGCTTGGGGTCCCCGGGCACCCTAGCCCCCCCTGGGAGGACAGAGCCCCGTCTGCCCCCAGCCCTGGTCACTAGCCAGCTCCTCCAACTCTGCCTTCCGCGACCC
Source organism: Emydoidea blandingii (assembly GCA_036785055.1). NCBI lineage: Eukaryota > Metazoa > Chordata > Testudines > Emydidae > Emydoidea > Emydoidea blandingii. Next base: position 93,182,965 of record JAXIVB010000007.1, read on the forward strand.
CCTCCCCCAGCCTTTGTTCAGTCTCCTGGGCAAAGGTGTCACCTGGCCTCTCCCCCTTCCTGGGTTCTCATGTTACATGCTCAGGTATTCTCCGTCGGTCAGTCTCCCATCCCCCAATGCAGACTATCCTAGCCACACTCCCCTGTCAGCATTCACAGACCACAGTAAGAACAGTCCCAGTTCGTCACATCTCTCCCCCCTCCGAGACCGAACTGAGCGGGGTCACTTTAACCAGTGACCCGGGGAAGTTCGAACCTACCCCCGTTCCCATGGATGCCCCAGCATCCCTTCCTTTCCTCGGTGAGAATTACACCAGGCCCCTCCAGTGTCACGCCCCCCCCTTAGGTCGGGGTGCTCGAGGGCATTCGCAGTTCGCATGTGGGAAGGGTTATGCGGCCTGTGCCCTTTTCCCACCCCAATACCCCTGGGGTTCCAACTGGGCTGTGGTCTTCTCCCAGCGCTCCAGTCTGGAGGTCTGTGCTTCGGGCTCTCTTGGTTCAGAGCCCCCCTTTTAACCTTGGCCACCCTCTGGAAAGGCTCCTCTACGCTGGGTAAGGGTCCTACAGCCGTTTTCCCCTTGTCCCGGGCCTTCCTCCCCCTCTGACAGGGGTCACAGGATCGGCAGTACTGCCGGACAGTAACAAAGACCCCAGGCCAGTAAAAGTTTCGTAGCAGCCTCTGCTGGGTACGCCAGGTTCCCTGGTGCCCTGAGAGGGGGGTGTCATGGGCCCGGTACAGCAGCTGGCGGCGATACTTCTGGGGTACCACCAGCTGCCTCCTGATCCCCCTGACCCCATTTTCCCTGGGGGAGCCCATTCTCGGTACAGGAACCCCTTCTCCCACAGGAACCTTTTCCGGCCACCTCTCCCCATGGTCTGTACCGCACCGAGGTCGGCCAGGTCCCTTATCTTCCGCAAGGAGGGATCTTTCTGCACCTCGGCCTGGAACTCAGCAGCTGGGACAGGGATGGCCACCTGCTCTCTCTCGCCGGCTGGGTCTGAAGCCGCAGCCTCCCTGAGCCATGTCCCTGGCCGTTCCCTCCCCACCAGGTTAGGGTCCTGCGCCTCGGGCAAGGCACCCTCCCCAAGGTCAGGGCGCAGTGCCCCTCGCCGGCTCTGACTGCGGGTCACAACCAGTGCATTCTGGGGGTTGCTTGGCCAGTCCTCCAGGTCCCCCCCCATCAACACCTCAGTGGGCAAATACGGGTGTATCCCCACGTCCTTGGGGCCCTCCTTGGCCCCCCACTTCAGGTGTACCCTTGCCACAGGCACTTTGACTGGTGTCCCGCCCACCCCCGTCAGAGTCAGGTAGGTGTTGGGCACCACCTGATCTGGGGGCACCACCTCGGGCCGGGCCAGCGTCACCTCTGTGCCCGTATCCCAGTATCCATTGACCTTCCTCCCATCCACCTCCAGGGGAACGAGGTACTCACTCCGGAGGGATCGCCCCGCGCCCACCGTATAAACCAAAAACCCTGAGTCTGGAGCATCCAGCCCCCCAGAGGAGCTGGCCTGGAGCTCTCCTCCCTCCTTAGCAGGTGGTAATCTGCCAGCCCCCCTTCCCTGGGAACGCTGCCTCTCGCCCGGCTGGGTCTCTACCCAGTCAACCCTCTGTGGGTTCGGTCTGCTCAGTCTGTCCCTGAGCCTGGGGCACTGGGCCCGTATGTGACCTCTCTGGTCACAGTGATAGCAGACCATGCCCCATGGGTCCCCTCGAGTGGGTTGGATGGACCTGACGCTGGATGTTCCCCTTTGGTGGGGGTTCTCCATATTTCCCTGCTGGGAGGTCCCATGGTGACCCTCTCTCTGCGTTGTGGTGGGACTGTTCCTTTGGGACTCCTCCCTGTTATCCCCTGCCCGACTATTCACAAACTCGTCGGCCAACTGGCCTGCGTGCTGCGGGTTCTCTGGCTTTTGGTCCATCAACCATCGCCTCAGGTCGGATGGGCACTGCTCATACACATGCTCCAGTACGAATAGGTCAAGTAGGTCCTCTGTAGTTTGGGCCCCCGCCGTCCACTTGCGGGCATACCCCTGCGCCCGGTTGGCTAGTTGCAGGTATGTGACCTCATGGGTTTTACGCTGATTCCGGAACTTTTGCCGGTACGTCTCAGGGGTCAGCCCAAACTCGCGGAGCAGGGCCTTTTTGAACAGTTCGTAGTCCCCTGTCTCCGCCCCTTTCAGTCGGCTGTACACCTCCCTGGCTGTGGGGTCCAGTGAGGGAATGAGAAACTGGAGCCTGTCTGCAGGGTCAACCTGGAACAGCCCGCAGGTATTCTCAAAGGCCATCAGGAAGGTGTCCATGTCCTCCCCCTCCTTACGCTGGGCCAGCAAGCACTTATCAAAGCTCTTTGCAGTCTTGGGTCCCCCCTCACTCACTGCAGCTGGGGCCCCACTGCTCTTCAGCCTGGCCAGTTCCAGTTCATGCTGACGCTGTTTTTCCCGTTCTTCCCGCTCTTCCCGCTCATGCTGTCTCTGTTGTTCACGATCCTCCAGCTCTCTCAGTTTTAGCTCTCTCTCCCATTCCAGCCCATTCCGCTCCACGGATGCTGCGCGTGGCCGGGAGGATCCCCTGCCGGCCGGGGGGGTCACTGCGTCCTCGGTATTTGCTGGGCTCCTCCCCACCCTTCCCCTAGGCATAGGAAGGAGGGGTCTCGGGAAGCCCTCAGCAGCCGGCTGACCACTCCCAGCTGGGACAGACACTGGGGCCTGTGCTGCATCTGCCAGGCTGCTTCCCTCAGAGACAGGGATCAGTTCATTCGAGCGATCTCCCTTCTCCAGCTGGGCAATGAGCTGTTCTTTGGTGAGCCTCCCAATGCGCACCCCCCTCTGCTTGCACAGCTCCACCAGGTCGCTCTTAAGCCGCTTGGCATACATCTTCCTGCTGGCCACTCACAGGCCTGTGTGCTCACCGCTCCCCACAGTTTCCAGGGAGACCCCCTAGTGTGCCAGCCTTTCTCGAGGTCACCACCTCTCTGCCAGGGTCGAGCTGCAGACTCCTCCGCCCCTGGGACCGCTCGCTGCAATCCCCAGGGGAACCCTGTTACTGCAAAAGTCCTTCTCGCTGGTCACACACTCCCAGGGGTGATAACCGTCTCTCTCTGACTCTTCAGCACGCCTGTTCCCCGTCAATCCCCCTTTGCTTTACTTCTCCCCAGTCACTTACTGCAGAAAGCGCCGTCCACGGGGTGCAGTAGATCCCACCGCTGCCACCAGTTGTCACGGAGTATGGGGGGACTCAGGGCCCTGCACCCCCGGCGTCCTGCGATTCACCATGACTCTCAGCCAGCCAGTAAAGCAGAAGGTTCATTTAGACGACAGGAATACAGTCCAAGACCGGTCTTGCAGGCACAGACAACGGGACCCCCCTCAGTTGGGTCCTGCTTGGGGTCCCCGGGCACCCTAGCCCCCCCTGGGAGGACAGAGCCCCGTCTGCCCCCAGCCCTGGTCACTAGCCAGCTCCTCCAACTCTGCCGTCCGCGACCCCCTCCCCCAGCCTTTGTTCAGTCTCCTGGGCAAAGGTGTCACCTGGCCTCTCCCCCTTCCTGGGTTCTCATGTTACATGCTCAGGTATTCTCCTTCGGTCATTCTCCCATCCATTCTCCCATCCCCCAATGCAGACCATCCTAAACAACACTCCCCTGTCAGCATTCACAGACCACTTTAAGAACAGTCCCAATTCGTCACAGAGCCCCGTCTGCCTCCCAGCCATGGTCACTAGCCAGCTTCCCAAACTCTGCCTTCAGCGACCCCTCCCACAGCCTTTGTTCAGTTTCCCGGGCACAGGTGTCACCTCGCCTCCCCCCCTTCCTGGGTTCTCATGTTACCTGCTCAGGTATTCTCTGTCGGTCAGTCTCCCCTCCCCCAATGCAGACCATCCTAGCCACACTCCCCTGTCAGCATTCACAGACCACTCTAAGAACAGTCCCAGTTCGTCACAAATACTAATTACCATAGTGGGGGAGGGGAGCAGAGCGCCCCACTGAGATTAACATTTCTTCTTCCTTTGACATTAATTAGTGCCGTGGTGGAGGGGGACTGGAGCCTGTTGATAGGAATGAATGAAGCAGAGGAATCCCAGCCTGGACAGGACCAGGGGCCGATCTAGCCTGGCCTCCCGCCTGTGGCTGCTCTGGGTGGAAAGGGCAGAAACCCTGCAGGAGGTGACTAAACCAGTAATTAAATGAGCCCTCAGTGAGGAGGAAGTTTCCTCCTGACCCCATCCCTGCAGGCCGGCACCTGCCCTGAAGCATGAGGGTCATTGTCACTGTGACAGGTGTCAGCACTGTGGGGAGGGGGGACGGGAGCCCACTGGTGTTAACCCAGGTCCTCAGTCCACAATGCTGCCTGGCACAGGGGAGCCAGCCGCTCTGCTGACGTTAATTAACTCTGGTTTGCTCACGATGTTCATTAGACATTAATGGCTTTGCTCCCCCGTGAGAGGGGAAATTGGGGTACCGGTTCCATCGTTTCGGGTTGGTTCCAGTCTGGGGTTAGAGCTGAGGGGCTCTGGGAGATATGGAGGGTGTGCCCTGAGACATTCTGGGAAATATGGCCCACAGGCTCTGAGGGATGTTGCTGGGGCATTCTGGGAGCTCTGGCTGGAGGATTGTGGGGCTCCGAGGGATCCAGCCAGCACGTGGGTGTAATTGTCCTCTCTCTACACGTTAAAATACAGGTGGGCTCTAAGCGGTGATGTCTCTTCGATGTCTCTCTCCGGTCCCTGGTCCCAGCGGGAGACGGCGCCGGGTGCGTCGGTCTCGGTGGCTGTGGGTGGTCGTGGCGTGTCCGTCCCTCGGGTGGCCGGTAGGTCCCGTAGCTTCGCTGCTCGGGGGATGATGGGGCCTGGGCCAGGCTGGGACGTTCCATCAGGGACCAGGGCAGGGCTCACGGGAGTTTGGTTCTAGCCCAGGAAACAGACGGGTCCCACCTCAAACCCAAACTTCTGGTTGGGCTCCCCAAAGTCCATGAAGTGCGCGTCCAGCAGGGGGAGCTGCTCCACGCGGGGCGTGTTCACCTCCAGCACCGTCCTGTCTGGGCCCTTCCGCAGCTGCAGGGGGAGGGACGGGGGGAGGGTCAGGCCGTGGGGTCAGCGGCTCCAGGGACTGTTCCTGCCACGGGCTCCCCCGGGGGTCCTGTCTCGCGCGGCGACCCGGGCTGTGCCCTCTGTTCCTGGCATGGACACCAGCCTGTCCCTGCCTGCTGCTGCTGCTGCATTCCCCATCCCCTCCCCTCCCTCCTCTTCCCGCATTCCCCATCCCCTCCCCCTCTCCCCTCCTGCCCCGTGTGTTCAGCCCAATCCTCGCCCCGCCTGGCGGGGCTTGCCCCTAGCAACGCTCACCCCCTTGGGGGCACGTGTTGAGCTGCGGGGGGCCGGGGCAGGGCTGTCTCTCTGGGGTAGGCGGCTGGTTACTCTGCCTGGAAGTAAGGAATTGGCTGTGTAAAGAGCGATGACTTCAGGTGTGGGCTGAGCAGCCTGTAGAGAGGAACCCGCAACGCAGTCCAAACCCGTGGCTGAGGTTTGGGCTGAGTTTTACTTTTGGCATTTAATTTACACATCTCAGGAAAGGACTTTAGTAAAGTGTGTTGGGGGAGATTGGGAAAGGTGCCTGCCCACTCTGATCTCGCTCGGGAATCGGAATCTCCTGACTTACAAGAACAGCGTTCATCTTCTAGTTGATAGCCGAACTATCAGACTGAATAGAGAATCTAAGTGTTCTGCCCACATTCAAAGTTGTAAAATATACACATCACCTGATAAGTCACTTGCAACTTGCATTTCTCACCACAATGATGGTGTGAGTTGCAACATCCAGTGGCAACCATTCAAAAAAAAGAAAAAGAAAAAAATAAAATAAAATAAAAAAAGTCCAGAGAAGAGCAACAAGAATGATTAAAGGTGTTGAGAACATGACCTATGAAGGAAGGCTGAAAGAATTGGGTTTGTTTAGTTTGGAAAAGAGAAGACTGAGAGGGGACATGATAGCAGTTTTCAGGTATCTAAAACGGTGTCATAAGGAGGAGGGGGAAAACTTGTTCACCTTAGCCTCTAAGGATAGAACAAGAAGCAATGGGCTTAAACTGCAGCAAGGGAGGTCTAGGTTGGACATTAGGAAAAAGTTCCTAACTGTCAGGGTGGTTAAACACTGGAATAAATTGCCTAGGGAGGTTGTGGAATCTCCATCTCTGGAGATATTTAAGAGTAGGTTAGATAAATGTCTATCAGGGATGGTCTAGACAGTATTTGGTCCTGCCATGCGGGCAGGGGACTGGACTCGATGACCTCTCGAGGACCCTTCCAGTCCTAGAATCTATGAATTCCCCATCCCCTCCCTCCAGCCGGGGTGTCTGCCTAGCCCCTGGAACCATCTGTCTGTTCCTGCACCTGGTGCATCCATCCATCTGTCTATTGCTACACCTGGCATGTCCACCTATCGATCCATCCTTCCCTCCCTCACCCTCGTGTGTCTGTCTGGTCACCCAGCCGCCCCTCTGCGTATCCCTCCCCATCCTGGAGTCCTATTGCCTCTGCCTGTCCATCATCCCCACTCCGGCTCCTGGTGCATCGCCCTTCCCCCCCCAACTGTCTGTTCATCCAGCCTCCCTCCTAGTGTATCCATCCCTCCATCCATCCCTCTCCCTCCCCATCCCCCATCCATCCCTCATCTCCTCATCCCTCCATCCATTCCTCTCTCCCCATCTCCCATCCATCCAGCTTTCCTCCTAGTGTATCCATCCATCATTCTATCCATCCCTTCATCTATCCACCCCTCCCCGTCCATCACTCACTCACTCATGCCCGTCACCCCAATCGGGGTATGGGCCGCCAACCACAGATCTCCAGAGTCCTTTATCCTGGGCCATTTGCTCTAGCTGGTTCCAGGTATAGCCCATTTTTATGCTATCAGCCTGAAGGTAGCGTCGCCAGATGTTTCTTGGCTCCTCATCTCTGCTGCGACCTGCACCGTCTTTCTTTACTCGTACATGGTCCTCACGTTCCATGTACCGATGGTAATCCTCCTGGTTGCAAGAAGGGTAATCGGCTTAGTGGCTTCCTCACGATTTTCACCACCCGGCATCATGCGTCTTCGAGTTGAAGACCCTTCTTTTTCCAGGCTAAAAGTCTCTGTTATCTCTATTGTTGACATTTCTGTAGCAGGTTGATTTTTTTTTTACGGGGTGGAGTTGCTAGCCCCACGCCCAACCCTCCTCCTTTATCCTGACTTGGGACAGGCAGATGGCCCCAAAGGACCTCTCTGGTGGAGTTCCCGTCCATCCATCCCTCCATCTATCCACCTCTCCCCATCTCCCGTCCATCCATCCCTCCCTCCCAGTGTATCCATCCACTCTCCTCAACCCTGCAACTGTCTATTCACCCATCCCAGGGTATCCATCTCTCCCTCCCAGCCCCTCCATCCAGTGTATCTGTCCCTCCCCAGACCTCCACGTGCGTCTGACGAAGTGGGCATTCACCCACGAAAGCTTATGCTCCAATACATCTGTTAGTCTTAAAGGTGCCACAGGACTCTCTGTTGCTTTTTGCTGAGAACTAGGGGGGCAGGGACACGTTAGGGGGAGACGCCCGTGCCGGCCACCCCCCTGCACCCTCCGCTCGGGACAAGGCGTGGGGAGCCCCTGCCCGGGGAGCACTCAGTGGGGATCAGGGTCTGTGCTCTGTGGTGAGGGGCGCCAGAGGCGGGGAGAGAGATGGACAGAGCCAAGGACAAATGGATGGACAGCTCCGAGGACGGGGACATGGACAGAGCTACCGACGGGTTTCTCTGGTATGGATCTGCCACACCTCAGACAGAGGGACTCAGGGCTGGACAAACATTAGATGGGCGACTAGCCAGGCAGACAAGACTCCAGGCAGATCTAGGGATGGGTAGATTCCAGGACGGACGGATGGATGGATCAGATAGAGGAGAGTCTGGGGGGGTGGGGGGGATGAGGATCTAGGACTGGGGAGATACACCCTCGGGGCTGGGCACGGAAGGGGTTTCCAGGGGGGTGAATGACAGAGGAGTTTGAAGGCTGGATGGATGGACGTTAGCTGGAGGGAGGGGGGGTGCGGTCACTGGAGACCCCCCTGCAGACCCCAGGTGTCAGCGGGGGGTCAGTGTTGGAGCTGGGGGTACAGGAGGTATCTGCGCGCAAACACACACACACACACGCGCGCGCGCGCACGCTCAGGCAGTGCCTGTCTCTGGGGCTCATTCAGAGGGGCCAGGGCCGTGTATGGGGGGCATGAGCTGTATTATCGGGGTGCAGGATCCCCGGGACCAGGCCGGCTGTTGGGGTGACCCTGGCGGTGTCACCGAGCCCAGGACACCCCCACCGGCCGCCCGGCCTGGCTCTCACCTTGCTGCCTTCCCGGAACTGGCTGAACCAGCGCGGGGGCTTCTCCTCCTGCCACGCAGACATCCGGACCTGGCGGGGGAGACCCAGAGAGACGGGCTCAGGGGGGGCTGTACCTGGGGATGCCCCACGCACGCTGAGCCTGGCTGGGAACCGGCAGGGTCGGATTAACTTTTTGTGGGCCCGGCGCCAAAACATATTTGTGGGCCCCCCGGGAATGATTGTAAAAGACAGGAGATCAACACAGTAATTGTCTTTGACACAGCACACAGCTGCACAGGTTTTATTAACAATAGCTACACGAAGTGGTTCGGTTGAGTAAGTTGCTCACATTAATGCTTGCTATGTAACATGCAAATTACTTATCTGAAGCAAGACTAGTATGAAGAATGATGCTGTAAATAAAATGTATGAAAGTTTTATTCAGATTTTTCGACGTGCCTTTGCTGCAGCAAACATTTCAATTAATCTAGGCCCCCCCGCCCACTGCTCGCTCCTCTCCCTCCCCTCCTCTGAGCACCTCTGCCAGTTTGGGGGGAGGCTATTCACATTAGAGAAAAAAGGGGGGTGAGGTCATATATTTTATTGGACCAGCTTCTGTTGGTGAGAGAGACAAGCTTCAGGAAGAAGAACTCTGTGAAAGCTCCAAAGCTTGTCTCTCTCTCTCACCAACAAAAGTTACTCCAATAAAAGGTATTGCCTCACACACCTTTTGTCGCTCTAATTTCCTGGGAACAACAGGGCTACAACAACACAGCATACAAAAATGTAGGATTCACATGAACAGCACAGAGTGACCATCACACCAGGCCATTATTTTCAGGATTCATCTTAGCATGATGTCATCATCACACCAAGGAAGTAGCACCAGCACAATGAGATAAATATAGCCACATGTGCATGCCAAAAATTCACAGTACAAGCACACTGGGATCCACACAGCAGGATAGTACAGTAGTGTCAGTTTAGTGGGGATACACTCAGGAACTGAGTCCAAAGGTTCAGCTAAACACAAGGGCACCTGCAAATAGCTGTACTAACAGCAGGATCGACACTGGCACAATAGGAGGAGTCACACGTCAGGGCACTAATCCCAATCCCAGTGCAAGGCAATATGGGATCCAGGCACCAGGTCTTTAGTCCCAGAATTTGTACTCCCAGGAGAGTGGGATGGAATTATAGAAGTTACTGGGGGAAAAGCCCTCTGTGATCATCCTGGCTCAGTCCATCTCCCTGCCAATGCAGGGCTGATCTTACTGCACGTTTTGTCCAGTCTCCTTTTAAAAGTCCCAAGCCTTGGAGTTTCTAGCTGTGACACTCTATACCAGGGGTTCTCAGACTGGGGGTCGGGACGCCTCAGGGGGTCACAAGGTTATTACTTGGGAAGTCACAAGCTGTCAACCTCCCCCCCCTCCCCACAAATGCTTCCAGCATTTATAATGGTGTTATATATATATGTGTGACGAAGTGGGGGTTTTTCTTGTTTTCTGTGGAGTTTCAATGGTTTGCATGCGGAGGGGGTGGGACTCAGTTTCCCTGGGTGTTACTGGTTTAACGAGGTGAGGGGAGAGGGAGTGTGTTTTGCAGAGGACCGGAGAGAGGACTTGGGGACTGGCATAACTATAAAGGGAAGGGTAACAGCTCTCCTGTGTACAGTACTATAAAATCCCTCCTGGCCAGAGACTCCAAAATCCTTTTACCTGTAAAGGGTTAAGAAGCTCAGGTAACCTGGCTGACACCTGACCCAAAGGACCAATAAGGGGACAAGATACTTTCAAATCTTGGTGGGGGAAGGCTTTTGTTTGTGCTCTTTGTTTTGGGGGTGGTTCGCTCTTGGGACTAAGAGGGACCAGACATCAATCCAGGCTCTCCAAATCTTTCTGAACAAGTCTCTCATATTTCAAACTTGTAAGTAAACAGCCAGGCAAGGCGTGTTAGTTTTATCTTTGTTTTCTCAACTTGTAAATGTACCTTTTACTAGGGTGTTTACCTCTGATTGCTGTAACTTTGAACCTAAGGCTAGAGGGGGGTCCTCTGAGCTCTTTAAGTTTGATTACCCTGTAAAGTTATTTTCCATCCTGATTTTACAGAGATGATTTTTACCTTTTTCTTTAATTAAAAGCCTTCTTTTTAAGAACCTGATTGATTTTTGCTTGTTTTAATATCCAAGGGGTTTGGATCTGTATTCACCAGGGAATTGGTGAAGAGTCTCTCAAGGCTACCCAGGGAAGGGAATTAGCACTTTGGGAGTGGTGGCAGCGGACCAGATCTAAGCTGGTAGTTAAGCTTAGAAGTTTTCATGCAGGCCCCCACATCTGTACCCTAAACTTCAGAGTGGGGAAGCAGCCTTGACAGGGACCCAGCCGATGGCCTGGAGGATGGATACCCCAGCGACCGGTGACCTGGCGACCTGGTGACCCAGAGGCCCAGCTGAGGAGACGCAGCCGGTTCTGGCCAGTGGGAGGACAATGGGCTGCAGAGTGAGGACCCAGTGACCGAACCAGCCAGTTCCAGCCAGAGGACAGAAGCGAGGAGAGGAGGCCCCGATTTACGACCCTGTTTACCTGGAGAGAAGACAATGGACAGAGGCAGGGCCTAGGGTGATCTCAGATGCCCAGCGGGGAAACAGGGGGGGCTCTGGGCTGGAGAGGGGGAGCAGGCAGAACCCACCTGGATGCAGAGAGACTGGGATGTGCTGGGCTGAGGGAGGCCAGGCCTGAGGGTCAGAGAGTTTCCTGTGCTGTGTTCAACTCTCAATAAATCCTTCTGTTTTATGCTGGCTGAGAGTCACTCTGGTCTAGAGAAGAGGGTTGCAGCAACCCCTTCGGGGGTGGAGGCCCCGGGGGTCCAGAGCGAGTGGACTCCCTGCGGGGGCCCACGGCAGAGACAGACGTGCTAAGGCTCAGAGAGGTGCGGCTCCAGGAGGTGGAGGAGCCTGACCCCGAGAGAGAGTGGACCCCCGAGAAGGGCTGTCTCACTAAAAGGGGCACCCCCCACGGACCGCACGGGGCCAAGAGTGGGCACGGTCTGTGAGTCCGTGACAACGTGGTGTCAGAAGTGAGATGTTTCGCGGATGCACCCTGTAGACGTTTGGCTGCGGGCGCAGGCGCTTTGCAGTGAGTGGCTGCCAGCGATAGAACGAGGGTATTGAACGGAACCAGCCTGGAAATGGCCTAGAACCAGCTCCGTAAGAGCGACCTGGCACATCTGTGCAGGGAGAGGGGGCTGAGCGTGGGGAGGCTCACTAAGGAGCGGCTGATTGCTCAGCTTGTAGAGAATGACCCATCTGAGGTGCAGGCTCCAGACCCCAGGGGGGCTCCCGGGGTGCCCGGACAGCTGGCGAGTAGCTGTGGGGGCAGTCTGTGTAGCGACCAGGAGTGGGTCAGACCTGACTCCCCAGTCAGTACAGGGAGACCCCAGTCAGGTTCCTCCCTAGAGGAGCTGCGGAGACTGGAGCTGCAGCTGAAAGCAAAGGAGCTGGAGCTAGAGGATCGGAGGCTGGTGGACAGAGAGAGAGAACGAGCGGACCGTGTAGAACAGCGGGAGCGCGAGTTGGAGCTGGACGAGAGGCGGGCCAAGAGGGTCTGCCGCGGGGTAAGTGGAGAAGGGCCCCGAGACGCCAGTGGTGTGGGGAATCTAGACACCAAACTGCTGCCCCAGTTCGAATAGGGGGGGGATATTGATGCCGACCTCACAGCCTGTGTGAAGGCTTGTGAACTGAACCAGATTGACCCCGCAGACAGGCTTCGCTGTCTGACCCCCCTGCTGGGTCCCAAAGCCATACAGGCGTTCAGCCAAATGGATGGTGTTGAGACGGGGGACTACGACCTGTTCAAATAGGCTTTGCTGCTGAAGTTTGAACTGACCCCCGAGGCGTACAGGAAACGATTCCGGAGTGTGCGCAAGGCCTCAGGTGTCTCGTACAAGGAGGTCACCAACTTGCTGGGGGAATATCTCCGCAAGTGGGGGAAGGGCGCAGGGGCCACTACCGCAGAGGATGTGTATAACCTGGTGGGGTTGGAGCAGCTGTATGACATCTGCCCTCCGGACCTTAAGATGTGGCTAGTGGACCGGAAGCCCAAGGATCTGTGCAGTGCGGGGGCGCTGGCAGATGAGTTCGTGGACAGTAGATCGGGGCAGGGGGGAGACCCACATCAGGGACTCATAAGGGGAGTCACCCTGAGCCCTCTCAAAGGGGGGACTCCAGGAAGCCCAACTCAGGGGTGCCCGGGACTGACGGGGCGGGGCAACCCCCCTCGTGGGACTTGAGGCACATGAGGTGTAATTACTGTGGCCAAAAGGGGCACAAGGTGACACAGTGCCTGAAGATGAAGGAAATGGCAGCCAAGCAGAACCCGCGGGGTGTTAACTGGGTGGAAGCCCACTGAGAGGGGGCACCGCCGGGCCCAGGGGCTGCAGTCGAGAGGGCCGTGCCAGGGGGAGGGGACCGCCAGGCCAGGCCAGCAGGGGAAGGCGGGGCCCCAGGTCCAGAGCACCCGTACCCAATCTGCCGGGTGAGCGTGGGACAGGCCCCGGGGAACAATCACCACATCATCCCCATTGAGGTGGGGGGAAGACGCGTCCAGCGGTTCTGGGACACGGGTGCAGAGGTGACGCTGGCGCGGTCCGAGGTGGTGGACCCAGACCAGCTAGTGCCCGATGCCTACCTGCCCCTGAGGGGAGTGTTTGGGCCCCCCGTCAAGGTGCCTGTAGCGAGGATACACCTGAAATGGGGGGCTAAGGAGGGACCCAAAGAGGTTGGGGTGCACGACCACCTGCCTACCGAGGTGCTAATGGGTAATAACTTCGAGAACTGGCCGGATGGCACTCGTAGCACCCTGGTCCTTACCCGGAGCCAGAGCCAGCGAGGGGTGCGGGACCTCCCGGGGGGGGGGCTAAAGCGCCAAGGATAGGGCTTGACAGGGCTGGGCCGGAGCCTCCGTCCCAGGGTGGGGAAACTGAGGCGCCACCAGCCAGGGCTGTATCCTCAGACCCAGCAGCTGAATTCCAAACGGAGCTGCAGGTGGATCCCTCCCTGGAGAAACTGAGGGCCCTGGCTAGCCACGACAGTGCAGGGTCCCAGGGGGAGGACCGCCGGGAGCGATTCCTGTGGGAGAGGGGATTCCTGTACCGGGAATGGACTGGTTCAGGGCAAACTGAATCTTGGAAAGTCGGGAGGCAGCTGGTGGTTCCCCGGAGGTACCGCCGCAAACTGTTGTTCTTGGCCCACGATATCCCCCTTTCGGGGCATCAGGGCATCCGGCGCACCAGGCAGAGGCTGCTGCAGAACTTTTACTGGCCCGGGGTCTTTGACGCGGTCCAACAGTATTGCAGGACCTGTGACTCCTGCCAGAGGGTGGGAAAGGCCCGGGATAAGTGTAAAGCCCCGCTGAGACCTTTGCCCATCATAGAGGAGCCTTTCCAGAAGGTGGCCGTGGACATAGTGGGGCCCCTCAGCAGGGTGACCCAGTCAGGGAAGAAATACATCCTGGTGGTGGTAGATTTTGCTACGCGCTACCCTGAGGCGGTGGCCTTGTCCTCTATTGAGGCAGACACCGTGGCAGACGCGCTGCTGACCATCTTCAGCAGAGTGGGGTTCCCCAAGGAGGTCCTTACAGACCAGGGGTCTAACTTCATGTCGACCCTGCTCCAGTGCTTGTGGGAGAAGTGTGGGGTCCGACACACCTGGGCCTCAGCCTACCACCCTCAGTCCAACGGGCTAGTGGAGAGGTTCAATGGGACCCTAAAGAGGATGCTGAAAACCTTTATGGACCAGCACCCGCAGGTCTGGGACAAGTATTTACCCCACCTGCTGTTCGCATACAGGGAAGTGCCCCAGGAATCCACAGGGTTCTCCCCGTTCGAGTTGCTGTACGGAAGGAGGGTGAGGGGGCCCCTGGACTTGATGAGAGCCGAGTGGGAGGGAAAGGCCTCTCCCGATGGGGAATCAGTGGTAGAGTATGTACTGACTTTCCGGGAAAAGCTCGTGGAGCTCATGGGCTTGGCTAGGGGAAACCGAGCAAGGGCCCAGAGGAAGCAGAAGGTCTGGTACGACCGCTCAGCACGTGCCCGCTCATATGCTACCAGGGACCAGGTGATGCTCCTCATCCCCGTGAGGAAGAACAAGCTGCAAGCGGCCTGGGACGGCCCCTTCATGGTCATCAGACAGGTAAACGAGGTGAACTATGTGGTGGAACTGTCCAACCGGGCTCACAGCCACCGGGTGTATCACGTCAACATGATGAAGCCGTACTGGGACAGGGAGAAGCTGGTGCTGGCTGTGTGTGGGCAGTGGGAGGAGAAAGGAGAGGACCCCCTGGTGGGACTCCTCCCTGAGGCTGGGGCTAACCCCTCCCTGGAATCAATTCCCCTCTCAGACCAGCTAACCCCTGCCCAGCAGGCAGAGATCAGAGCCGTGCTGCATTCATACCGGCAGCTGTTCTCCAGCCGGCCTGGGCTCACTAACCTGGCTGTCCACCGGGTGGAGACGGGAACCAACCCTCCCATCAGGTGTTCCCCATTCAGGGTCACTGGGAAAACAGCCCAGGACCTGGAGAGAGAGGTCGGGGACATGCTGGCTTTAGGGGTGATCCAGCCATCTGCCAGCCCCTGGGCCTCGCCCGTGGTGCTGGTCCCCAAGAAGGACGGGTCAATCCGGTTCTGTGTGGACTGTCGGAAGCTCAATGCCATTACCGTGTCTGATGCCTACCCCATGCCCAGGACTGATGAAATCTTAGACAAGTTGGGGGGTGCCCGGTACCTCACTACCCTGGATCTTACCAAAGGCTACTGGCAGGTGCCTTTGGACCCGGAGGCCAGGGCGAAGTCCGCCTTCACCACCCCAATAGGGCTCTTTGAGTTCCTGGTCCTGCCTTTCGGCCTCAAGGGGGCACCTGCCACCTTCCAGCGCCTGGTGGATCAGTTACTAAGGGGGATGGAGGGCTTTGCACTAGCGTATATTGACGATATCTGTGTCTTTAGCCAGACCTGGGAGGAACATGTGTCCCAGGTGAAGAGGGTGCTGGGTCGCCTCCAGGATGCAGGACTGACCATAAAAGCTGAAAAGTGCAAGGTTGGAGGCGGCCACCTGAAGCCGGAGCCAGCTAAGGTGGAGGCAATCAAGGCCTGGCCCGCCCCCCAGACTAAGAAGCAGGTCCAGGCTTTCATTGGGATGGCGGGGTACTACCGGAGGTTTGTGCCCCACCTTAGCTCCCTGGCAGCACCCCTCACGGAGCTGTGTCGAAAGGGAAAGCCGGACAAGGTGGTCTGGACCGAGCAGTGCCAGAGGGCTCTCTGTGCGCTGAAGGGGGCTCTTATCCAGGGCCCGGTGCTGGTAAACCCGGATTTTAACAAACCCTTCCTGGTGTTCACCGACGCCTCGGACACAGGGCTGGGGGCGGTACTGATGCAAACTGATACTAAGGGGGAGAGACACCCCATTGTGTACCTGAGCAAGAAGCTGCTGCCCCGGGAGCAGCACTATGCGACCATAGAGAAGGAATGCCTGGCCATGGTGTGGGCCCTAAAAAACTGCAGCCGTATCTATTTGGGCGGCGCTTCACCGTGTACACCGACCATTCGCCCCTGACGTGGCTGCACCAAATGAAAGGGGCTAATGCCAAGCTGCTCAGGTGGGCCCTGCTCCTCCAGGGGTATGACATGGAGGTGGTCCATGTGAGGGGGAGGGCCAATGTTATAGCGGATGCTTTATTACGGGGTGGGGACCCTGAACTTCCCCAGGTCACTGGCTAAGTGACCCTGCTCCGTTCAGCTTCGAAGGGGGGAGAGATGTGACGAAGTGGGGGATTTTCTTGTTTTCTGTGGAGTTTCAATGGTTTGCGTGCAGAGGGGGTGGGACTCAGTTTCCCTGGGTATTACTGGTTTAACGAGGTGAGGGGAGAGGGATTTTGTTTTGCAGAGGACCGGAGAGAGGACGTGGGGACCCAGCCGATGGCCGGGATAATGGATACCCCAGCAACCGGTGACCTGGTGACCTGGTGACCCAGAGGCCCAGCTGAGGAGACGCAGCCGGTTCTGGCCAGTGGGAGGACAATGGGCTGCAGAGTGAGGACCCAGTGACCTAACCAGCCGGTTTCAGCCAGAGGACAGAAGTGAGGAGAGGAGGCCCCGGTTTACGACCCTGTTTCCCTGGAGAGAAGACAATGGACAGAGGCGGGGCCTGGGGCCGGTGATCTCAGATGCCCAGCTGGGAAGCAGGGGGGCTCTGGGCTGGAGAGGGGGAGCAGGCAGAGCCCACCTGGATGCAGAGGAGACTGGGATGTGCTGGGCTGTGGGAGGGCAGGCCTGAGGGTCAGAGAGTTTCCTGTGCTGTGTTCAACTCTCAATAAATCCTCCTGTTTTATGCTGGCTGAGAGTCACTCCGGTCTAGAGAACAGGGGGGGCATCAACCCCTTCGGGGGTGGAGGCCCCGGGGGTCCAGAGCGAGTGGACTCCCTGAGGGGGCCCACGGCAGAGACAGACGTGCTATGGCTCATAGAGGTGCGGCTCCAGGAGGTGGTGGGGCCTGACCCCGAGAGAGAGTGGACCCCCGAGAAGGGCTGTCTCACTAAAAGGGGCACCCCCCACGGACCGCACGGGGCCAAGAGTGGGCACGATCTGTGAGTCCGTGACACCCCCTGAAACCGTCTCTCTCTGACTCTTCAGCCCTCCTGGTCCCCATCGATCCCCCTTCGTTTTACTGCTCCCCAGTCACTTACTGCAGGAAGCGCCATCCGCAGGGTGCAATACATCCCACCGCTACCACCAGTTGTCACAGAGTGTGGGGGGACACAAGGCCCTGCACCCCCAGCTTCCTGTGATTCACCATGACTCTCAGCCAGCCAGTAAAGCAGAAGGTTTATTTAGACAACGGGGACACAGTCCAAGACAGGTCTTGCAGGCACACAGGGCCGGCTCTAGGCACCAGCAAAGCAAGCAGGTGCTTGGGGCGGCACATTTGCAGGGGGCGGCATTCGGGCCATCCTTTTTATTTTTTTTTTAACTCACTTCCTCCCCTCTCGCAACACTGCAGAAGCGGAGCCACGGAGCAGCTGGGGATCCAGCCTGGGAGCTGAGAACCAACAGGGGGCCCTGGGAGCTGTAGTTTCTTGCCTAGCTCCCTGCCTATAGAGCCAGCCCTGGAGCAGGGAAAGAACTACATTTCCCAGCATTCCCTTGGCCACTAGCAACAGGAAAGGGAGGGGTAGGGAGTGAGGTAGCTGAGCCATGCTGCAGCTTGCTGAGAGTCGAAAGGGGTGGCACTGTGAACGGAGAACAAGTCTGCCCAAGGAGTAGAAGGCTTTGCCCCAGATATCCCCTTCAGAAGACTTCCCCAGCCTGGATTAGGGATACTGGTGTGACCTCACCTTGCAGCCCCAAAGAAGGAACTGGGGGGACTAAAGGGACAGTGCCCCTCTCTATCTGAAGCCTAGCAAGGCAGGTACGTGGATCCCACTAGAATTTAAAATGAAAAGTAAGGGAGGGGAGGCTCTGGACCTGGGCAGCTTTAGATACAGTACCAGGCACTTGGGAGGATTTACACTTCTGAGCCATGGAAGCAGAAATTGACTTTTCCTTTCCAGATTTAGCTAATATTCAGAAAGGGAATCCAGCACCTGCCTTCCAGATGTGAACACCCTCAAAATTCAGGAGTGCTCAAGCTCAGTTTGGGCAGCTGTTACTTCATTTCTCCCAAATCAAATCTACTGATCCACTGTAACTTGCTGTAGAAAAAGTAGGATAAAATTGAACAAGAAATGCTTCCCAGTGGTTATTAGGACTGGAATTGCTATTTTCAACAGCCATTGCTTTTTTGTTTTGTTTTTTTAAGTTTTATTTGTTTAAAAGGAAGACCGTGATATTGCATTGGCAAATTCCCCATAGAAACAAAGAGTGGAACAAAAGAATAATAAAGGCACCTCTACTTTTCCTCATTTATGTAGGACAGTCTTATAATATGCATCCAGATATCCTCCAATCACACAAGCTGAAAATTGTTCCACTTTACTGCAGTTCTGTAACCATATGGGAACCAATCCTGTCTGTGTTCTGTGCACATCCAAAATTCCTGCTGACTGACCCGCACTGGGGGTGAGTTACCAGTGACCCAGGGCTGGGGCGGCAGGGGGGTGGGGGGAGGGCACTAGTGGGGGGGTGGAAGGGGGGAACCCAGCGCTGGGGCGCAGGGGGTGTGGGGGGAGAACCCAGGGCTGAGGCAGCAGGGGGCTGCAGGGGGGAGCCCAGGGCTGGGGGGGGCAGCCAAAATTTTTTTTGCTTGGGGCAGCAAAAAACCTAGAGCCGGCCCTGCAGGCACAGACAACAGGACCCCCTCAGTTAGGTCCATCTTGGGGTCCCAGGGCACCACAGCCCCCTTGGGAGGTCAGAGCCTCATCTGCCTGCCAGCCCTTCCACCAGCCAGCTCTGAAACTCTCTCCCCAGCCTTTGTTCAGTTTCCCGGGCAGAGGTGTCACCTGGCCTCTAACCCCTTCCTGGGTTCTCACGTTACATGCTCAGGTATCTTCCCTCGGCCAGTCTCCCATCCCCCAATGCAGACCATCCTAGCCACACTCCCCTGCCTTCCCAGCCAACACCCCCCACTCAGCATTCAAAGACCACATTAAGAACAGTCCCAGTTCGTCACAGAGGCACAAAAGGGGGGCTCTCTGGAGAGGGGTGACGGGGGCACAGGGGCCCGTGGGGGTTTCTCAGGGGGGCAGAGGGTTGTGTGGGTCTCTGTGGGGCGGGAGGGAGTGATGGACGGAGCCAGCTGCACCCTGAGTCTGCTCTGCGGGGGGGGGGGTTGCTATACCCCCCGAGGAAGCCCCCTCTGTACTGTGTATTTAATGCCAGCCCTGGGGTGCCCATCGCTGCTCCTCCCCCCCAGCTCCATCTGTCTGTCCCCCCCCATCTGTCTGTCCCCACAACCCCCCGGCTGTGTCTGTGTCTGTGTCTGTCTGACAGTGACACGCTCCGGCTGTTCGCTCTGCCCGGGGCCCAGCCAATGCCTGCGGCTCCCTCCCCCACCCTGCTGTGGGGGCGGAGCCAGGCAGCTCTGGCCACGCCCCCACAGCTCCCATTGGCCGCAGTTCGCACCCAATGGTCTGGGAGCCGGGTGAGCGCAGGGTGGGAGGAGCCGCCCCATGGGAAAATGTCTCTGCCCCCAGACCTCAACGTGTTTACCAGGGACACGCTGCCGACCCGTGAGGGTGGGGGCAAGGAGTGGGGAGGGCAGAGGGTGGGGTGGGGAAGGGGGAAGGGGGCAGGGGGCGTAACCAAGCCCGGAAGGGGGACGATGCACTGAGCGAGGGATGGGGGGACACACCAGGGGGAGGGATGGGAGGATAGTGGGGTGGCGGAGATGGAGGGAGCAAAAGGCAAATGGAATGAAAGCAGCTGGAGATCGATGCGCGAGAAGCGGCAGAGCGAAGAACCGCACAAGCAGAGATGCCGGACAAGAGGCTCTGCACCAGAGCACCCTGGAACTGAGCCCGATAGAGGCTGATAAGGAAACCGAGGCCCAGAAGCACATCATGGAGGAGAAGGAAGGAGGGAAGAAGCATGAACTGGACTTGCTAGGGAGGCGGAACCAGCACCCCACAGACACACACCAGGGGGCCCCACCACTCCAAAAATCCACCAATGGGAGCGGTTGTGTTCTGCCGACACAGGGACATGGCTGAATATTTCATCACCTCTGAGCGGCTGTGTGTGCTCCATGCGATTCCTGAAGACCAAACGATGCCCACGTTGGTTGCAAAGGTGTCTGGGAAAGCTCTGGACAGATTCAATAAGATGCCTATTGGTGATGCTGCAGATTATGGTAAATTCAAGGGAATGGTTTTAAAACACTTTCACACTTGAAGCATCCAGAGTAAAATTCAGAAGCCTAAAGCGAGGGGCTGGAATGAGCAATGTGGCCTGTGGCAGCAGATGAGAGATTTGATGGAGAAAGGGGTACGGGGGAAGGTGTTACAAGCGCTGCAGAAATGGGTGATCCTGTTGCTCAGGGGCATTTCCTGAGTGTGTGTGATGATGTAAAACAGTGTTTGTGGGATAAAAAGGTGAAAACTGTCGCTCAACTGGCTGCTCCAGCTGATCAGTTTGAACAATCCCAAGCAGCTATTAGGAATAAATCACAGGCGGAGGGGCTACGTTTGGTAACTTGTTTTTGTTTTGTCTAAAACCAGCATATGAAAATCAGAAGGGGGGGCAGAAAGCCGTGCGTATTCCTCTCCACACTGAGGGAGGGGGCGAATTTCACGAGCTTGTGCTGTACCGATCTCTGTGCAGCGCCGGACGGTGTAATTCTGGGTTTACCCTCTAGAGGGGGGGTGCACTTGAGTACCGGGCAGGTCCTTAGCTGAGTCTTCCCCTGCAGAGCTGATCTCAGCGTGTGTGTGACGCTGCAGCTGGGTGTGTCCCTACCTGTGTGTGTGCTGGTAACGTGCAGGCTGAAGCGGGGGGGGAGGGGGGGCTTGGCAAGCTGCAGAGCAGTATGGAGTGTGATGTTATGAGTGTAATAATATTTCATTGGAAGGTGACAGGGCCAGAAAGAGTTAATTAACTCCGACTGACCTGGCCCATGGGTGAACCTTAAGGACTGGTGTCACGACTGGTTAGGAAGATATGTAAATAAATAGAGCTTTGAAATGCAAGTCTGCATTGTTAGAGGTAAAAGGGTAGATGTTTGCTCAGGGCTTGTGATGTAAGCAAACAAGTCTTGTCTATTGCTATAGTTTTAAATTCAAAGATCAAAAAAGGAATATTAACATTTGTGATGATACTTGAGTGAAATAGTATTATTGTCTCTATGTCTCTTTGAAGGTTGTGGTACCTGTATCTGAACTGTTTAATGGATAAATTACCCTGTTCTAATTGCCAGGATGTTTAGAAGAAGGAAAGTTGAGCCTATCGTTTTCTCAGGCCAAAAGGCTGCTGGAAATGTATAAGAACCCTGGGACATGATCCTACTTCATCTCAGATCTGCTTTGGGTTTCAAGAGGGGGAAACCTTAAGTCACAAGGATTGAGATCCCCAGTCACTGACTGGAGCCACCCTGAACATGGACATTGGACTATAGCCTATGGACTATTTCTAAAAGGACTTTTGGCAACGACAAGCTCATCTCTACTATGTATCTGAACCTCAAGAATTGAATTCAAGTCTGTCTGTATATTGATCTTTTACCCAACACGCTCTCTCTTTTCTTTTTTAATAAATTTTAGCTTAGTTAATAAGAATTGGCTGTAGCGTGTATTTTGGGTAAGATCTAAGTTATAATTGGACCTGGGTGTGTGGCTGATCCTTTGGGATTGGAAGAACCTTTTCTTTTATATGATGAGATCAGATTCTTAATCAGCATCATATCTGACAGGTGTGTCTGGACGGAGGCCTGAGGCTGGGCACTTTAAGGGAACGGCGTTGTTTGGACTCTGAGTAACCAGTGAGGTACTACAGAAGCTGTTTTGGGCTGGTTGGTAAATCTAAGTATTGAAATAACCACCAGCGTTTGGGGTTTGTCTGCCCCGTTCTGTTTGCAGTTCACCCTGATTAAGTGACCTCAGCCAGCTCCCACGGGCAGCACTGTCACATGGGGTAAAGAGAACCCAGGCTCGTGAGTCAGGCGGGGTCAGTGGTGCCCCAGTTCCAAGGGGCACCATGGAGGGGGGGACCCATCACAGGGGTCTCCCAGCACATGCCAGTGAAGGGGTGTGAGGAAGCTGGGTTGAGGGCTCAATGCCATGTTTGGGGTTGGGGGAAATCTGCCCTTCGCGTCACAGTGACCCCAGCCTGGGGGATGTCA
Source organism: Emydoidea blandingii (assembly GCA_036785055.1). Taxonomy (NCBI): domain Eukaryota; kingdom Metazoa; phylum Chordata; order Testudines; family Emydidae; genus Emydoidea; species Emydoidea blandingii. Next base: position 93,205,123 of record JAXIVB010000007.1, read on the forward strand.
CCGCAGCCCCCAGACAGGCCAGCGTCTCTCTGCAGCTGCTCACCCTGCGGGGTTCAGTCCCGGGGGAGCCTGGCCCATGAGCCCTGCCCTTCTCCTGGGCTCCCGGCTATGGGACAATCTCAAAGTGCTCCATGGACCATCCCTCAGCCCCAGAGCCCCCACCTCCACCGCAGGAGGAGACTGGCCATATTTCACACAAGGGGAAACTGAGGCACAGGAAGTGTCACAACTTGCAGCAAGTCAGTGTCAGCAATGGGAACCCCAGAATCCTGACTCCCAGTACTCCCCCACTCCCCTCCCAGAGCCAGGACAGAACCAGGAGTCCTGGCTCCCAGCCTCCCTGCTCTAACCCACCAGCCCCCACTCCCCTCCCAGAGCTGGGACAGAACCCAGGAGTCCTGGCTCCTTCCTTACCCCTCATACCAAACTCCCTTAACTCCTGGTATAACCCGGTGCCCCTGGACAGACTGGGGCTGGGCTGCGATAACACAGGCTGCCGCGGGCACGGCCCAGACTGACCAGATTTTAAATCAGGATAAAAAACGTCCCAAACCCACTTTATTGCTGTTAGCAAAGCTGCAGAGCGAGATGGGGGGCGCAGGGCTGTGACACACACGGGGCACAGGGTGGGGGCGGGGGGCGCAGGGCTGTGACACACACAGGGCACAGGTCGGGGGGGGCAGGCTGTGACACACCCGGGGCGCAGGGCGGGGGGGGGGCCGGGCTGTGACACACCCGGGGCGCAGGGCGGGGGGGGGGGCTGTGACACACACAGGGCGCAGGGTGGGGGGTGGCCGGGCTGTGGACACACCCGGGGTGCAGGGTGGGGGCTATACAGGGACTGGGCCCGTCCCACACAGACCCCGCGCTGGGCTCAGCAGGGCTGGACCCCGGGAGAGCCGCACACGGGCGCGATGGGGCCTTTAGCCGGGCACTGGGGCCGCCCCACCCCCAGCCATGGGCCCGATCCTGCCATACAGGGACCCTATTGACCGGGAATGGCCGAATCTGGCCCAAAGCCTTCTGGGTAATGGCTGGAGGGGCGTTACCTGGGGTGACTGACAGCAGCCTCTAGCCAATAGGGGCCGGGCTCGGGGCCCAATCCAGCGCCCACTGGAGTCAAGAGAAACCTTCCCCATGACGGCAATGGGGTTTGGATCAGCCCCGTGGGCCCTGCTGCCCCCTGACGAGGGGCGACCCCCATTCCCAGCCCCATAGGGCAGCAGCCCTCTCCCTGGATAAGCGCCCCCCCCAAGCCCAGAGTGGAGGATGCAGGGGCAGCCGGAGGGGCCGGCTCCCCGGTGAGTCTCTAGCGGGTTGGCTCATTGCGGTTACGGGGCCAGGAGGGCCCCGCCCGGGTACAGCAGCTGGCACCGACGGGAGCAGAGCAGGGGGGGAGTGAGCAGGTCTCACGAAGGCACCTGGGGGGTTCAGGGGCCCGGCTCCTCCCTGCATTTATCTGAAAGGCAAAGAGGGTCAGTTACCAGGAGTCCTGGGCCCCGACGCGAGGCTGGCAGGGATCGGGGCCGTTCCCCAGCACCCCCAGGGACTCTCCCATTCAAACAGGAGGTGCTGGATGGGCCCAGGGGCTGTGGCTGGCTGGGAGGACACAGCAGGTGGTGGGGTCTCCCCAGGGAGTGCTGTCTGGGGGAGGGTCTGTGGCTGGCTGGGGGGGCACAGTGGGTGGGGGGGGTCTCCCCAGGGGGTGCTGGGTGGGCCCAGGGGCTGTGGGTGGCTAGGGGGGCACAGCAGGTGGGGGGGGTCTCCCAGGGGGTGCTGGGTGAGGGAGGGGCTGTAGCTGGTTGGGGGAGCATGGGGGGGTCCCCCAGGGGGTGCTGGGTGGGCCCAGGGGCTGCGGGTGCAGCGGGTACCCTCCCCGGGCAGCAGGTACTCACAAGGGGCCCCGCGGGTTGTGGGCGGCGTTCATCTTCATCCCCTTGATGATGAGGATGGTGCCCGCAATGATGCCGATGATGCCCACGGCCAGGCCCAGGGCGCACACCAGGGTCTCTGTGGTCTCGGGGATGGGGGTGGGCACCTGGGCTTCTGGAGAGAGGGGGCAAGGGACAGGGCATGGGGTAAGGGGGGCTGTTCCCACCTTCCCTCCCGGAGCTGGGATAGAACCCAGGTGTCCTGGCTCCCAGCCCCCCTACTCTAACCCACCAGGCCCCACTCCCCTCCCGGAGCTGGGGTAGAACCCAGGCGTCCTGGCTCCCAGCCCTGTGCCCAGTGGGGTCCCCAGGCGCCCTGGCCTTACCCCAGTGCTTCGTGAAAGTCTCAGACAGCCCCCCGTGCTCCACCCGGCAGTCGTAGAAGTCGCCCTGGCTGGGGAGGAAGGGCAGGTAGGAGAACTTGCGGAAGGAGTTGTCCTGGCGGGGGTAGAAGTCGGTCTCGGAGACGCCCTCGGTCACCTCCTGCCCGTTCTTCAGCCACGTCACGCTGAGCGCGGGCGGGAAGAACTTGTCCACGAAGCAGATCAGGACGTTGGGCTCGCCCAGCTCCACGGGGTCTTCGGGGAACACGGTCACCTCAGGGGGCACTGGGGAGACAGGGTTTAGTGGGTCCTATTCCCCACTCCCCTGACCCAGCCATTAAGTTACCAGGCGTCCGGATTTCGACTGCAACGCCTGGTCAAAGAGGGACGCTGGCGGCTCCTGTCAGCACCACTGATGGGCCGTTAAAAGTCCCATTGGCGGCACAGTGGGGCTAAGGCAGGCTCCCTGCCTCCCTGGCTCCGTGCAGCTCCCGGGAGCTTCTGCCATGTCCGGCCCCTAGGCACGGGGTGGCCACAGGGACTCCGCGCACTGCTCCTGCCCCAGTGCCGGCTCCGAAGCTCCCATTGGCCAGGAACTGCAGCCACCGGGAGCTGTGGGGGTGGCGCTTGCGGGCGCAGGCAGTGTGCACCGCACAGAGCCGACTGGCCGTGCCTCTGCCTAAAGGCCGGACATGCCAGCTGCCTCTGGGAGCTGCGGGGAGCCTGGGCAGGCAGGGAGCCTGCCTTAGCCCGACTGTGCCACCGGCCGGGAGCCACCTGAGGTAAGTGCTGTCCGGCCGGAGCCTGCACCCCTCACCCCCTCATACACCCCAGCCCCCTTCCCCAGCCCTGAGCAGCCTCCCAGACCCTGAACCCCTCATTTCTGGCCTCACTGCAGAGCTTGCAGCCCCCGCTGGAGTCCTCCCTCCCACACCCCTATCCGCTGCCTCAGCCCAGTGAAAGTGGGTGAGACCAAGTGACGGAGGGAGGGGGGCTGGAGTGAGTGGGGGCAGGGTCTCAGAGAAGGAGCGGGGCAGGGGCGGGGCCTCAGAGCAAGGCATAGGCAAGGGTGTTCGGTTTTGTGCATTTAGAAAGTTGGCAATGCCAGCCAGCCCCTGCCCTGGGGCCGGATGGGAGCCGGCGCCCCCTAGAGGGGACAGGCCCCGTGCCCCATTCCCCGCACCCCTGAGCCAGCCAGTCCCCGCCCTGGGGCCGGATGGGAGCTGGTGCCCCCTAGAGGGGACAGGTCCCACGTCCCATTCCCCGCACCCCTGAGCCAGCCAGTCCCCGCCCTGGGGCCGGATGGGAGCCAGCGCCCCCTAGAGGGGACAGGTCCCACGTCCCATTCCCCGCACCCCTGAGCCAGCCAGTCCCCGCCCTGGGGCCGGATGGGAGCCAGCGCCCCCTAGAGGGGACAGGTCCCACGTCCCATTCCCCGCACCCCTGAGCCAGCCAGTCCCCGCCCTGGGGCCGGATGGGAGCCAGCGCCCCCTAGAGGGGACAGGTCCCACGTCCCATTCCCCGCACCCCTGAGCCAGCCAGTCCCCGCCCTGGGGCCGGATAGGAGCTGGTGCCCCCTAGAGGGGACAGGCCCCGTGCCCCATTCCCTGCCCCCCTGAGCCAGCCAGTCCCTGGTGCTCATGCTCCAGCTCAGGGTCTCTCCCCAGGACTGTGGGGGCGTCACCGGGGCCGTCCCAGCTCCCTGCCCTGACGGCTCGTGGGGCACCAGGGGCAGGGGAGAGAATCCCTCAGGGGCAGGGCCTGGCGCTGGGCAGTGCCACGAACAGCCCTCGGCAAAGGAGCTGCCCTGGGCCCCCAGCCTGGAGGGTGTGAACTGCCCGGGCCCCCTGCCCTGCAGAGCCCTGACCCGGCTGACTGGCTCCCCGGAGCCCTCCAGGGGCTGGAAGGGGAGCGGAGTGGGGACGCGCAGTCTGTAATTGGGGCTGGTACTGGGCCTGCGTGAGGAAGGGAGGGTCCATGGGTGAGCAGGGTGGAGGGCTCCAGGAGAGGGGCCTGGCAGGGAAGGTGACCCACCATTCTGAGCCTGCGTCTGGTTAGTGCTCTTGATCAGGAGCTCCAGGTTTTTCTTGGATATGGCAACGTTGGCCAGGGCGCCCTGCGCCTCGAAGCTGGCAAACTTGCCGAAGTCGGGCAGGCGCCAGACCGTCTCCTTCCTCTCCAGGTCCACATAGAACTTCTCATCCTCATCGAACCCCTGCACAAACTCCCCTGACCCCTGCTGGGACTGGTCCGTCCGCTGGTAGAACTCCGCCTGGAAGTGCACGTGATCCACTGCGGGGAAGATGGGCATCAACAGCAGCACCAGCCCTCCCTCCTGGGGACAGGGTCTCTGAGCGCCTCCCCTGAGGCTGCAGCCCCCAGCCGGGACATTCAAACAAGGATGCCTGGTGTAAGGGGACAGCAGCCGCAGGGAGCACAGGGACCCCTGGCATCGTGCTGGGGCAATGGGGCCAGCTCTGCCTGGGAGGGGACAGCGCCCCCCACTGTGCCCCCCCTCAGCTCATTTGTTCACTATGGGTTGGCCCATCTGAGCAGTGGCCGGGCCTATCCCCACTTAGCTTGGGAAGGGGGACATGGCCCCAGTCCAGAGTGGTGCAGGGGTAGGGTTACCATCCGTCCGTATTTCCTCGGACATGTCTGGCTTTTGCGTCTCTAAATAGCCGTCCGGGAGGAATTGGTAACAAGGTTAAAATGTCCGGGGGGGTTTTCTCCCTCGCCTCCCTCCCTCCCTCCCATGCAGAGTGCGGCTGCTGATTGGGCGGCTGGGCCGATTGAGCCGCTCCCATTGGCCTCCAGCAGCCAGAGCCCTCCCCTGCTCCCCCCTCCCTCTGTCTGCAGCCCTGTGTAACACACAAACTGACCCACCGGGCAGCGTGTTTTGCCTACACGTGGAGCCAGAATGGTAAGGGGAGTCCGCGGGGGGGGGGCAGTCAGGGAGTGGGGGAGTGTTGGATGGGTCCCCGGCCTCCACCTGCCACCCCCCCTCCGCGCATCCCCCTCCGTGAGCCCCCCCTGCCTCTCCCTTGTCTGCTTGTACTGCCAGAGCCAGCAGCAACTGCTGTCTGCTGCCCCCGGGTCCTAGTGCCCCATCCACTAATGGGAAGACAGGCTGCCCTTCTCCTGCCCTTCCACCCTAGCCCTGAGCCTCTCCAGCGCCCCAAACCCCTCAGCCCCAGCCCTCATACCCCCGCACCCTAATCCTCTGCTCCAGCCCTGAGCCCCCTCCTGCATCATGAACCCCTCATCCTCAGCCCCAACCCTCACCCCTGCATCCCCTCCTATCCCCAAACTCCCTCCCAAACCCCCTTCCCACACACCCCCTCCTGCCCTCAAACTCCCTCCCAAAGCCTGCACCCCCTCCCTTTGCACCGCCTCCCACCCCCAAACTCCATCCCAGAGCCTGCACCCCTCACCCCCTCCTGCACACCCACCCCCTGCCCCAGCCCGGAGCCTGCACCCAGCACCCAAACTCTATCCCAGAACCTGCACCCTGCACCCCTCCTGCACCCTAATCCCCAGCCCAGGACCTGCACCCCAGACCTCCTCCCCCCAACCAATCCCCCTCCCAGAGCCTTAGGCAGGTGAGGGGGGTGGGCACCACCAAAATTTCTACAACTCTGCCACCCATGCGAGTGGATAAGTGTCGGGGCAGTCAGGGGACACATAGGGTCCTAGGGGGGTTCTCAGCAGGGGGCAGTCAGGGGACAAGAAGCAGGGGGGGTTGGGGTTCTGAGGGGGGCAGTCAGGGGGTGGGAAGTGGGAGGGAGTGGATGGGGGTGGGGCTAGGGCAGGGCAGGGCAGGGCTCCCTCCCCCCCCCCCCAGTGTCCTCTTTTTTGATTGTGGAAATATGGTAACCCTATGCAGGGGGAAGTTAGAGGTTGTAACTGCAGGATATTTCATTCTCCCATATGTGCATGGTGCCCCTCCTTGGGGGGGATCAGCCCCCGAGTCCCCCTGTGGGGAAGGGGGGCTGCACCTCTACGGGCAGGGCTGTGTCGTACCCAAACCACAGCACCTTTCCCACGATCACCCTGTGTAGGACTCATGAATGAAATTGTTTTTAATTGTTCACTTTATTAATGTAACTTCATAAGTAAAGTTTTATGAATGAAACAATATTCATTCATAAAACCGGTTACCCCAATAACTGGCTAATTGACAGTTAAGATGCTTGTTAAGAGCCATAGCTGTTCAGTCAGCTGCCTTTGTAAGTTTCACTATCAATCCAATTCCTGCTTAAATCACGGAGACTTGCACTGTTTCAGTATTGTAATGTCTGTTCACCATTTATTACACTTGCCTACAGTGTAACTTCTGTTCTCTGTTTGCCATCCATTATACTTGTCTATATTGTAACTTCTGTTCACTGTTTGCCATATTGTAATTCAAACCCCATTTTAAAACGCTTACTCCAGTTTGTAAGGGCTTGCTGCAACCTTCATTTTTGCAAACCCTGCTGTAATCTTATTAGTCTAGTTTAGATGTGTGAATGAGGGATGTATGGATGATGGAATCAACCTCCAGCCCCAGCCTGTCCTGATTTAATAGAGTTCAAACACCAAGGGCTGAAGATGCAGACAAGAGCCCTAACAAAGTAAGAAGAATCCACCCTAAAAAGAAAAGGTCCAATAGAAGGAAGATCAAAGCCCGGTCCGAGGCTGAAAGTCATGTCTGCAATGGACGGGTGATCAATCACCAAACCCAGAGGCAGCCTGACACAGCAAGACCTATAGACTCTGAATTCAAACTAAAGCCTACAAAAAGGATGGGTGAGATGGAAAACTTGGGAGGAGGGTAACATTCTGCTGCCAACATGGAAGGGCATCGGTGCGCCCAGCAGAGACCCAGCTCGTCCTTGTGCCCGGCTTTCCTGGCCAGTTACCGCCACGAGCTACGAACCCAAGCTGCAAACTCAAGCCACAGACTCAAGCAGGACTGGTAACTATGCAGCAGCTGCAGAACATCTGATGTGTGTGTGTGTGTGTGTGTGTGTGAATGTGTGTGTGTGTGTGTGTATAGGTATTAGGTATAATGTGTGTGTATAAGGATTAAGATATTAGTTATTGGTCATAAATCATAATATTATGATTATCATAATAAATGTGGCATCTTTGCCTTATCCCTCTTAATAAGATCCTGCTAGTTTTTATTGGTATAACACCTGTTGCCTCCACAGCAGCCTCCCCTCTGTGAGGCGAGACCCTCCTCCCGGCAGCCTCCACCCCAATCTGGCTCCCCATGTCCCTCCCTGGGGGGGGCGATCTGGGGGTAAAGACATCTCCTCCCCAGGCCCAGGTGCCCCAGCCCCTGCCCCGCCCATACCTGTCACTGCCCCGGTGCCCGGAAGGGCCAGCAGGGTAAGCAGGGCCAGTTGGGCCATGGGGATGCCCCGTCCTGTGCCCATCTCCTCTCCCCGGCACTGGGCTGGGCGCGGGGCCGGGGGGCACATGTCACACCCGGGGGGGGGCAGGGCTGGGGGCAGCGCCCGGCATTGGCCAGGGGAGCCTGGCCCAGGGGCCTGCGCCCAATGGCAGAAATCCCTGTGCCGACCAGGCTGTTACCGGGCAGAGCAGCAGCGCTGAGCCTCCCCGAGAGGAGATGGAGAAATTCCCGGCCAGGCGCTGGCTCCCAGGGCTGGAGCTGCACAGCCCAGTGTGGTCGCAGCGCTGCCAGGAGGGGCGTATCCCCAGTGTGGGGACAGCACCTCCCCGCACGGCACTCGCCCGGCCCATACCTGCCCTGTTCTGCAGAGCGACTGTGCACATGGGGGGCTTGGCGACACAGCTTTGTGCTGGGGTGTGGGGTCACAGCCTGACCCCCAGAGCTCTGCGTTGGGTGGGTGTTACCCCTAACCTACAGAGCTCTGCTGGGATAAGCATTAAGTGTAGATCAGGCCACAGGCAGGGTTCTGGGGGACCAGCCATGGGAGTTCTGGGCCCTGTGTGTGCGCATTGGTCTGTGTCCCCTGCCCATACCTGTTCCCCCCCTGCCCCCACAGTACCAAATCACCCCCTCTGGCTAACACACTCGGTGTTCATGCGCAGATGTGGTCACCCCATCTCAAAAAAGATGTATTGGAATTGGAAAAGGTTCAGAAAAGAGCAACAAATTTTTTTGGAATGGCTGCTTGTCACGGAGTGTGGGGGGACGCAAGGCCCTGCACCCCCGGCTTCCTGCGATTCACCATGACTCTCAGCCAGCCAGTAAAGAAGGTTTATTTAGACGACAGGAACACAGTCCAAGATAGGTCTTGCAGGCACAGACAACAGGATCACCCCCATTAGGTGCATCTTGGGGTCCCAGGGGACCACAGCCCCGTTGGGGGGTCAGAGTCCCATCCGGGCTCCCCTCCATTACCAGCCAGCTCCTGAAACTCCAACTTCCTCCAGCGGCTCTCACCCAGCCTCCCCTGGCTCCTCCCACAGCCTTTGTCCAATTTCCCCGGGCAGAGGTGTCACCTGGCCTCCAACCCCGGTCCTGGGTTCTCACATTACATGCTCAGGTATTCTCCGTCGGCCAGTCTCCCATCCCCCAATGCAGACCGTCCCAGCCAAACTCCCCACTCAGCATTCAAAGACCACAGTAAGAACAGTCCCAGTTCATCACACTGCTATATGAGGAGAGATTAATAAGACTGGGACTTTTCAGCTTGGAAAAGAGATGGCTAAGGGGGGATATGATTGAGGTCTATAAAATCATGAGTGGTGTGGAGAAAGTAAATAAGGAAGTGTTATTTACTCCTCATAACACAAGAACTAGGGGTCACCCAATGAAATGAACAGGCAGCAGGTTTAAAACAAACAGAAGGAAGTATTTCTTCACACAATGCACAGTCAACCTGTGGAACTCCTTGCCAGAGGATGTTGTGAAGGCCAAGACTTTAACAGGGTTAAAAAAAGAACTGGATACGTTTCTGGAGGATAGGTCCATCAATGGCTATTAGCCAGGATGGGCAGGGCTGGTGTCCCTAGCCTGTTTTCCAGAAGCTGGGAATGGGCGACAGGGGATGGATCACTTGATGATTCCCTGTTCTGTTCATTCCCTCTGGGGCACCTGGCACTGGCCACTGTCAGAAGACAGGATACTGGGCTAGACGGACCTTTGGTCTTGACCCAGTGTGGCCGTTCTTGTGTTCTTATGGACACTGGAGGGGCCAAGAAAGGGGCTAGCCCAGCAGTTGGGGCACTGGTCTGGGACCCAGGAGCCCTGGGGTCATTCCTGGCCCTGCCACAGACTGTGTGTGACCCTGGGCCAGTCACTGAATTCTCTGGGCCTCCCTCCCCAGCTGGGACATGGGGACAATTGCCCGGCCCTACCCCACGGGGGTGGGTGTGCGTGTGTGTGGGTGTGTGTGTGTGCAGCAGAGAGGGGAGGGGCTCAGAAACTGGGGGGCAGAGAAGTCCCTCAGGGAAATGGATGTTGGGGGTGTGACGAAGTGGGGGATTTTCTTGTTTTTTTCCTTGGTTTTCCAATGGTTTGCATGCAGAGCGGGTGGGACTCAGTTTCCCTGGGTGTTACTGGTTTAACGAGGGGAGGGGAGAGGGAGTTTGTTGTTACAGAGGACCGGAGAGGGAACTTGGGGACCCAGCCGATGGCCTAGAGGATGGATACCCCAACGACTGGGGACCTGACGACCCGGAGACCCAGCTCAGGAGACGCAGCCGGTTCTGGCCAGTGGGAGGACAATGGGCTGCAGAGTGAGGACCCAGTGACCTAACCAGCCGGTTCCAGCCAGAGGACAGAAGAGGGGAGAGGAGGCCCCGGTTTACGACCCTGTTTACCTGGAGAGAAGACAATGGACAGAGGCGGGGCCTGGGGCTGGTGATCTCAGATGCCCAGCTGGGAAGCAGGGGGGCTCTGGGCTGGAGAGGGGGAGCAGGCAGAGCCCACCTGGATGCAGAGAGACTGGGATGTGCTGGGCTGAGGGAGGCCAGGCCTGAGGCCCTGAGAGTTTCCTGTGCTCTGTTCAACTCTCAATAAACCCTCCTGTTTTATGCTGGCTTAGAGTCACTCCGGTCTAGAGAACAGGGCGGGGGGGGGGGGGGGGCATCGACCCCTTCGGGGGTGGAGGCCCCGGGGGTCCAGAGCGAGGGGCTCCCTGAGGGGGCCCACGGCAGAGACAGACGTGCTCAGGCTCAGAGAGGTGCAGCTCCAGGAGGTGGAGGGGCCTGACCCCGAGAGAGAGTGGACCCCCGAGAAGGGCTGTCGCACTGAAGGGGGTTCCCCCCACGGACCGCACGGGGCCAAGAGTGGGCATGATCTGTGAGTCCGTGACAGGGAGCAGCTGGGAGGCCGAGCTGTACCTGACCCATGGAGACTGAACCCCCCACTCTGGGGCTTCTTGGGGGGCAGGGCTTAGGCCTGTGGAGGGGGGGGTGAGAACTTCTGCCTCTGGGGCCAGCCTTGAACCTTTCCCTGGGACTAAATTTACCCCCAACAAACCTCAGGGACACCCCACAGAGACCTGGCCTGCCCCATTCCCCCAGCAGAGGGGAGGCTGGTGTGCCAGGCCCAGGGGAAGGGGATGGAGGGTCCCAGGTCTGTTGCTGGGGGCCCTGCTCTGGTGGGGGCTGGTCCCTGGGCTGGCCCCGCTCTCCAGCTACCCCGGGGCCCTGGCAGGTGCTGGGCGAGTCCTGCAGCCTGACCCCAGGCCCTTGCTCTGCCCCCTACAAGGGAGAAGTAGGGAACCGAGCCCTGCTGGGGCCGGCTCTGCCTGGCGACTGATGATGCTGCCCAGCCCCGATGCTGACTGGCCCCTGGGCTGGGGGTGCCCAATCCCCGGGGTCTCAGTCTGGGGGTCCCGATGACTTTCCAGATCTCTGCCTCCTGAGCAGCGATGGGGGCGGGTCGGATCCTGGGGGCTGGGAGCGGCTGGGCTGGGGCTCTGCTAGTGACACTGGCGGTGCTGAGAACCCACCTGGCTCATTGCACGGAGCCCCCAAGTGAGTAGAGACCCCAGCGCCCCGGCGAGCCCCGTCCTGGGCAGCGCTGGGTGTATCCAGGGGGGGGGTCGGACCCCAGCTCCCCGGGGGGCCCCGTCCTGTGCCGGTGTCACCCCTGCTCAGTGTCTCCGATGCCCCCTTTCTCTGTGCTGCGCCACCCCCACCGCCCCCGGACTTGGTGTTACTTTCATTCCTCTCCCCCGACATGCTCCTGCCCGCCCGCCAGGCCCTGGGTCCTGAAGGGTTGGGGGGACTCTCTGGGGCTGAGTGTCCCCCCTACCCCCAGCTGGGCTCCGAGCCCCGGGAGCAGCGGGAGGGGCAGGCGGCAGGTCTCTGATCTGAGCCCGTCTCCATCCCCATCTCCTCCCCACAGAGCGGTTTGTGTTCCAGTTCAAGGGTGACTGTCACTTCACCAACGGCACCGAGCGGGTCCGGCTCCTGGCCAGGTGGATCTACAACCAGCAGCAGTTTGTGCACTTTGACAGCGACCTGGGGCTGTTCGTGGCGGACACGGAGCTGGGGCGGAGCTCCGCCGAGGGCTGGAACAAGGACCAGGCGTTCCTGGCGCAGAAGCGGGCTGAGGTGGACACGTACTGCCGGAACAACTACAGGGTGGACACGCCTTTCACCATCGACAGGAGAGGTGAGTGGGACGCGGCCGGGGGCGGAGCCAGGGGGGTCGGCCGCTCTGCCCCTCCTGCCCCCCGTTATCTCCAGTTCCCGACCTGTGCTGGAGACAAGGAAGGGGGAGCAGGACCCTGCTCCTCTTGCGCTGGGGGTGGGGGGCAAAGAGAGCAGCAGGCGCGGGGTCAGCGGTGGGGTCACTCAGCAGCAGGTGGGGAAGGGGCCCAGGCGCTGGCTGGGGCAGGGTAATGGGGGGTGTCTCCACCCCTCCTTCCTGGGTCTGCCTGGGCACTCCCTGTCTGCAGTGAGCACAGCCCCATACTGGTGTCTGGGGGTGTGTCACTGACCCTTGCCCTGTTCCCAGCCCCCCGCCCTTCTGAGGGGGTTCAGGCCCCCAAGGCCCAGCCCCCAGCTTCCCAACCCTCAACTCTCCCCCGGGGCAGGCAGCTGCTGCGGCTTCTACTCCCCTTCCTGGGCTGCAGGGGCCGGGAGATGGGGCAGAACTTTCCACTCCCCAGCCCTGCCCCTCCCCCCTCGGGGTGTCCCTGGCAGGGAGGTGGGGGCAGTCCCTGGGCTGAGACCCAGTGTCCCTGTACCCCAAGGGTCAGACAGTCCCTGGCTTTGTTCCCATGGGGCTGATGGGACGTGACTTCCCTCGGGCCCTTTCTGCTGGAGCCTGCCCAGGGCAATGGGGGGCAGGAGAGAACCAGCCTGGGGGCGGGGGGAGCACATGGGGGGCTGGAGCCTGTCCCGGGGGGAGATGGGGCACCTGTTCTCTCTCAGCCCTGCTCTGTCTCCAGACCCTTTCCCAGCCCCCCCTTCTCCCTGCAGTTCAGCCCAAGGTGAAAGTTTCCCCCACGAAATCGGGGTCCCAGCCCCACCCCCACCTGCTGGTTTGCTCGGTGACGGGATTTTACCCTGGGGGGATCGAGATCAAGTGGCTGAAGAACGGGCAGGAGCAGACGGCCGGGGTGGTGTCCACGGAGCTGCTCCAGAACGGAGACTGGACCTTCCAGATCCTGGTGATGCTGGAGATGAGCCCCCGGCGCGGGGACGTCTACACCTGCCAGGTGGAGCACATCAGCCTGCGGGGCCCCCTCACCGTACACTGGGGTAAGAGTGCAGGGTCACCCAGCCCCCACAAATACCAGCCCAAGCCAAGACTTCAAAGTGCTGTCTACTGTAGCCTTTTATTCTATTTATTATTCCAGTGGGCTCAGCTCTGGACTACAGTCTCAAGTTCAACAACGTTATCTCTGTTTGTTCTGGATTTAGAGCCCATAGGAACACATGGAACCATAGGCACCTAACACATACAAGAGCATCTGTCTCTTAGCAGTTTTAGTAAGATTACCAACAAAGTTATAAATGTCACAGCACATACAACCCCTAAAGATAAGTACCATGTACTAAGAACAGGAGTACTTGTGGCACCTTAGAGACTAACAAATTTATTAGAGCATAAGCTTTCGTGGGCTACAGCTCACTTCTTATGCATCCGAAGAAGTGGGTTGTAGCCCACGAAAGCTTATGCTCTAATAAATGTGTTAGTCTCTAAGGTGCCACAAGTACTCCTGTTCTTTTTGCGGATACAGACTAACACGGCTGCTACTCTGAAACCACGTACTAGTTACACCTACAGACTTACTCATATCCTCCTAGAGATGGTGTTAGAATCTGTTGCCCTCTCATGGATTGACCATCAATCTACGGGAGTGGTTCCTGCTGGAGTTTTCCGTAGGAATCTCGATTTTCCTGCTCTGAGCACTTTGAAGTATTTATTGATAAGTTTGGTTTTATTTAAAACGTCAGTTTCACTTCCTGGTTTTTATACTCCATGTGCAGACTTGAAATCCAGGGTGCTGCTTTAGTTGCTAGTGCAATAGGTTGAGGTGGGGTGTGCTGACTGTTCAATATCATGGAATTCATTTGCTGCTGTATTTCTTACACTTCAATGCTCGTGAGAATTTAGATTCGGGGTAAAGTACGGATGCATGTGTGACGAAGTGGGACTGTTCTTAATGTTTCCTCTGAATACTGTGTGGGTGCCTCAGTTTCCCCTATGCATTTCTTAAGTCTCTAGGTGGTGGGGAAAGGCCAGTGTGCATAAATCACTGACACTCTGTCTCCCTGGCAACAAACGGCCAGGGCCCCTTCCCCCCCTGCAAGGAAATAGCTAAAGGTGAACAGAGAGATCAGGTGACCTCCTGGCCTGGGAAAGAGACAAAGCCGAGAGAAGGAGGGGCTGGACGGGGGTTGGAGTTTGGAGCTAGCTGGGGACGGGAAGGGAGGGCAGATGGGTGTCTGGCTCGCGGGACCCCAGAATGGACCCGGCGGAGGGGTCCCGTTCGCTGGACCTACAAGCTCTGTTTTAGACCGTGTTCCTGTCGTCTAATAAACCTCTGTTTTACTGGCTGGCTGAGAGTCACATCTGACTGCGAAGTGGGGGTGCGTGCAGGACCTCTGGCTTCCCCAGGACCCCGCCTGGGCGGACTCGCTGAGGGAAGCGCACGGAGGGGCATATGCTGAATGCTCCCAGGAGAGACCCAGGAGGTGAAGCCGTGTGAGCTTCTTGCCCTGGAGACGCTCTGCTCCGAGGGAGAGGGGGCTCCCCAAAGTCCTGACTGGCTTTGTGGGGAGCAGTTCCAGAGCATCGCCCGGGGACTCCGTGACAGCATGTCCACCCTGGGAGTGCTGAACTCATTATCTAAAGCTTATAATTATATTCAAACCCAACGGTGCAACGGTAGAAAACCATTTTGCGTTGGGATTTACAGATTAATTAGATTAGGCATTTTGGAAACAACACCTGTAACAGCTGGAAACACTTCATTTAATTTTTGATAATCAGTACATGCATCTGAAGAAGTGAGTTTTTTTACCCACGAAAGCTTATGCCCAAATAAATCTGTTAGTCTTTAAGGTGCCACCGGACTCCTTGTTGTTTTTGTGGATACAGACTAACACGGCTACCCCCTGATAAGATGCCACGATCCATCTGGTTTTTGTCAAATTGGAGAATTGCACATGGAATCACAGACCAGGAGGAGCCCTGACGTGGGGCAGATTGTCCCACAGCTGCTCCTGCGGGTCCTGGCCCCTGGCTCTGCCCCGGCCGGCGCCGGTCACTGGCGCGGACGGGAGTCCGGCCCGGAGGCCCCTGGCTCTGCCCCGGCCGGCGTTGGTCACTGGCGTGGACGGGAGCCCGGCCTGGAGGCCCCTGGCTCTGACCCGGCCCGTTCCATGTCTCTGTTTCAGAGGCGCAGTCTGACTCCGCCAGGAGCAAGATGCTGACGGGGGTCGGGGGCTTCGTGCTGGGGCTGATCTTCCTGGCGCCCGGACTCCTCATCTACCTGAAGAATAAGAAAGGTGAATGGCTCCGGGCGGGGGCGGGGCACCAGGGTGTCTCTGGGGGGATGTGGGGCTGGGGGGGCTCAGGGGAATCTGGGCCTGGCTGCAGGCTCCGCCCCCCCCCCCCCCCCCCGCCAGCAGGGGCTGCTCAGAGTCTGGCAGGGGCCTCCCGGCTTCTAGTCTCCTGGGGCCGGGGCTGGGTCAGACTAGGGTTACCATATTTGAACTTTCAAAACAGAGGACACTCTGAGGGGGGGAGGTAGCCCCACCCCCTAGCCACTCCCTCCCACTTCCCGCCCCCTGACTGCCCCCCACAGAACCCCCAACCCATCCAACCCCCCCTGCTCCTTGTCCCCTGATCACCTCCTCCCGGGACCCCTGCCCCTAACCACCCCCCAGGACCCCACCCCCTATCTAAGCCTCCCTTGTCCTTGTCCCCGACTGCCCCCTCCTGAGACCCCCCCCACCCTAACTGCCCCCCTAGAACTCCACTCCCTACCTGTCCCCTGACTGTTCTGACTCCTATCCACACCCCCGCCCCTGCCAGATCCCCAGGACTCCCACGCCTATCCAACCGCTGCCTGTTCCCTGACTGCCCCCCCCAACCCATCTAACCCTCCCTGTCCCCTGACTGCCCTAATCCCTCTCCACACCCCTGCCCCCTGACAGGCCCCCCCAGAACCCCTGACCCATCCAACCCTCCCCCTGCTCCCTGTCCCCTGACTGCCCCAATCCCTCTCCACACCCCTGCCCCCTGACAGCCCCCCCACAGAACCCCTGACCCATCCAACCCTCCCCCTGCTCCCTGTCCCCTGACTGCCCCAATCCCTCTCCACACCCCTGCCCCCTGACAGGCCCCCCCAGAACCCCCACCCCATCCAACCCTCCCCTGCTCCCTGTCCCCTGATTGCCCCAATCCCTCTTCACACCCCTGCCCCCGACAGGTCCCCCCAGAACCCCCACCCCATCCAACCCCCCTGCTCCCTGTCCCTTGACTTGCCGCGCTCCCTGCCCCGCCCCACCCCAGCTCACCTCCGTTCCGCCTCTGCCTGCTGCCTTGAGCGTGCAGCCACGCCGCTCCGCTTCTCACCCCCTCCCTCCCAGGCTTACTGATCGGCGGCAAGTCTGGGAGGGAGGGGGCGAGAAGCGGAGCGGAGCGGCGCGGCTGCGTGCTCAAGACAGCAGGCAGAGGCAGAGTGGAGGTGAGCTGGGGTGGGGAGCGGTTCCCCTGCGCCCCCCCCCCCCCGTTACCTGCTGCAGGCAGCCCTCCCCGCGCCCCCCTGCCCCAGCTCACCTCCGCTCTCCCCCCTCCCAGGCTTGCCGCGCAAAAGTCTGGGAGGGAGGGGGGGTGGAGGGGAAAAGCGGCGCGCCCGGGGGAGGAGGCAGGGCCTGGGATTTGGGGAAGGGGCGGAGCCGGGAGCGGGGGGCGCAAGCACCCACTGGCACCGAGCCGTCGCCTATGCCCCGCGCAGCGCTGCCGGCTGAAGCTGCAGGGGAGGAGCTTTTGCTGCCGGAGAGGCCCCAAGTGAGCGGCTCAATCCGGCGCGGCTGCCCTGTCAGCCGCTTTTGGGTCTTTAAATAGCCATCCGGGGGGAAATCCTGGACATTTTCAGCTTTTTACAAATTCCCCCTGGACGGCTATTTAAAGACCCAAAAGCCGGACATTTCCGCAAAAACCCGGACGTATGGTAACCCTAGGTCAGACCCTCCACCCTCCTAGGGCAGGGACAGAGCAGGGGCCATGGGGAGATCTCAGTGCGGGGCCCCGGGGCCAGGCTGGGAGCTCCCACTCTCCCCTCCCCCAGCTGAGCCCCCGGGGTGGGACAGACCCCGACCCCTCGCAGTGCAGGGAGCTGCCCCTGCCCCGGGGCTCAGAGCGTTTCCCTCCCCTCCCCCGGGGCAGGGATCCTGGGTCAGGGATTTACAGTAATAACGGGGGGGGGTGTAACCCCAGGTCTGGGGGCTAGAGGGGGCTGGGTTCCTAGTGAGGGGCATTCCATGCCATGGGGCAGGGACTGGAGCTCTGTCACAGAGTGTGTGGGGACACAAGGCCCTGCACCCCCGGCTTCCTGCGATTCACTATGACTCTCAGCCAGCCAGTAAAGCAGAAGGTTTATTTAGACGACAGGAACACAGTCCAAGACAGGTCTTGCAGGCACAGACAACAGGACCCCCTCAGATAGGTCCATCTTGGGGGGCCCCAGGGACACCAGAGCCCTGTTGGGGGGTCAGAGCCCCGTCTGGGCTCCCCTCCATTACAGCAGCCAGCTCCAAACTGAAACTCCCTCCAGCCTCCCTCCCACAGCCTCTCTCCAGCTCCTCTCCCAGCCTTTGTCCAGTTTCCAGGGCAGAGGTGTCACCTGGTCTCTAACCCCTTCCTGGGTTCTCACATTACATGCTCAGGTATCTTCCCTCACGGCCAGTCTCCCATCCCCCAATGCAGACCATCCCAGAAAAACTCCCCTGCCTTCCCAGGCCAACACTCCCCACTCAGCATTCAAAGACCACATTAAGAACATTCCCAGTTCGTCACAAGCTCTGACCCCCAGGAACCGGCTCCCCCCATCCAGGGCTCTGACCATGTTTCTCTTTGTTTTTCAGGGCGCCCCGTTTCCCAACCTGCAGGTAAACCCCCCCCCCCCCCAGTTAAACCCGCCTCCCCCACACTGAGCACAGGCTGCCTGGGGTGCCCGTGGGGCGGCTGCTTCTGCCCCTCGGCCCCCTGACACCCGCCCGGCTCAGCCCCTGGGCAGCTGGGCAGTGGGGCGCTGGCCCCACGGAGGAGGAGTCTGCGGCTCCCTCGGTCCCCGTTCAGGCCGATCCCCGAGCTGCTCCCGGGGGCAGAAGGTCCTGGGTCCTGACGAGCATCGCCCAGCCCTGCGGCTGCCGGGCAGAGTCACTGGGGCGCCCTGGGGCCTGGCAGAGAAAATCCCCCGTCCGTCCCGCTAGCCCCACGGCCAGGGGCTGATTTCTCTCCCCTCTCCCTGCAGGGCTCCTGAGTTAGATCCTGGGCGTCGGATCCCCCGGCCGGCAGGAGTTTCCATCCGGCTCTCCCAGCACCTCGCGCAGCCCAGAGAATGGAGAACCTGGGGCCGGTCCCTTCCTGTCCCCGTCTGCTCCCCGCTCTCTGCCCGGCTCCAGCCCGCACTGCCCCCGCCTGGGGACCCGTCCCTGCCCCTCAGTCCCAGCAGGGCCCTGGGGGTGACCCCTCCTGCGTTAACCCTTTCCCTGCCCCAGCCCAGCCCCACGTTCCCTCTCGCTGACCCCACTGCCCTCGGGGAACCTTTGTGGGACGCTGCTCCGCAGCCTGGGGGGAGCCGGACCGAGGCCGGGCGCTGTTAGAACTGCTGCACCCTAATAAACCATCCCCAGCTCCTCCTCCCCCCCGGCTCCGTGCTCATTGCCCCCCCGGGGCTGGGACAGGGCTGGGGGCACTGGCTGGGGGGAGCGGGCCGCAGGCCACAGAGCAGCTGCCCTGGGGAGGGGGGACGACTCCCCAGACACACCATGGGGCCATTCAGCAGCTGGAGGGATCAGGGTTGTGCGGGGGAGGGGCCTGGGCAGGGCCGGATCTGACGGGAGGGAGGGGGCAGGACCCCAGAGGGGGGCTCTGGGGGTGGGGGTGACTCCTGGGCGAGGCAGTGGGGTCCCAGTCCCAGTGCAGCCCAGTTCCTTCCCCAGGGGTGGGGGCAGCAGGGAGGAGGCCGTGGGGAGCGGGACCCCCAAGACCCTTTCCCAGGGGAGAGGCAGCTGCAGAGGGGGAGATGCTCCCGCCCCCTGGAGAGCCCAGGCTGCAGCCCAACTGCACGGACACCCCGGCCTGGGGGGCAGCGACAGGCCCAGCCGGGCTGGGATGGGGGCAGGGGCTGTCAGTGAGCTGGGCTATGGGGCAGGGGAGCAGCTCAGGGATGGGGCAGGGCAGTTGTTATCCAGGGGTCCAAACCCCCCAGGGAGTCACAGCCCCGTCCCCCCAGGGGCCCAGAGACTCACCAGTGACACCAGAGCCCCATCCCAGTCAGAGTCCCACATCCCGCTTGGGGGGTTGATTGTGGGGTCCCAGCTATGGGGGACCCCACAACCTCTGGGGCGATATGTGGCTGGGTGCTCACATTCCCCGTC
This sequence comes from Emydoidea blandingii, assembly GCA_036785055.1. Taxonomy (NCBI): domain Eukaryota; kingdom Metazoa; phylum Chordata; order Testudines; family Emydidae; genus Emydoidea; species Emydoidea blandingii. The sequence continues at coordinate 93,224,435 of JAXIVB010000007.1, forward strand.
CTCCCAGCCCGGCCCTGCTCCATCGCTGTCACCCTCCCCCAGGGCTGCAGGGGAGATGCCAGCCGCAGCCCCCGCCCCAGCCCCTGCCCCGCCCGTGGCCATTAACGCTCCCCTGGCCCATCCCCCCTGCTGCTCCCATTGGGTACTGGTGTCTCCGTCACTTCCTGTCCCAAAGTGACATGTGCTGTTTCCCAGCTGCCAGGCCCCACTCCAGAGGTGGCTGCATTTCTGGGGGGGGAATTGGCCCCAGTGCTATCGGGTGCAACGAGCTCTGGGATCCTGGTGGGGGAGCGTCCCCGAGAGCGGGGAGACGAGGCCGTGGGGACGTCCCTGTCAGCTGCTCCCATGGGCTGTCCCCGCGGGGGGGGGGGGGGACACAGGACGAGGGCGTGAATCTATATGAGTCACTCAGAGCCTGGCCTGCTGCCCCTACTGCTGGCTAAGGACACCCCCCCCCCCATGGAGTCTCCTCTCTCCAGCGCCCCACACGGACCATCCCGGCCCTGCTCCCGGCCCTGCTCCCGCCTCCCCCCCCCCCCCCCCCCCGCCTGGAGTCTCCTCTCCAGCGCCCCACACGGACTATCCCGGCCCTGCTCCTGCCCCCCCCCTCCCCCCGCCACACCTCCCGGCTATTCACCGTCCTGCCGCGGTGCTAACCAAAGTCTGTTTCACAACTTAACTATCATGTAGCTACGGCAGCCCCACGGCGTCAGGACTCCTGGGTTCCAGCCCAGTGCTGAGTACGGGCCCTGCTGACTCCAGCCCTTGAGCGTGGCCCCGTCGGCTTTCCCTGCGCAGGCTCCGTCTGGGAGGGCAAGTGGATGGGGCTGCGCTGACGGGCTGGTGGGGAGGGACTGGCTGGCTCAGGGGGCCAGGGCCGGGACATGGGGCCTTGGCAGTCCAGGGCCGTCAATCCGGTGTCAGTGTGAAAGTCCCTGTGCAGTTGCCCACAGCCTCGTGGAGACGTTTTTTCAGCCCCGCGACCCAGAAAGGGTTAACGCTCTACGTCGTTTCATACCCCGTCCGCTTGTGGGTGCGTCACGGAGTCCCCGGGCGATGCTCTGGAACTGCTCCCCACAAAGCCAGTCAGGACTTTGGGGAGCCTCCTCTCCCTCGGAGCAGACCGTCTTCAGGGCAAGAAGCTCACACGGCTTCACCTCCTGGGTCTCTCCTGGGAGCATTCAGCATATGCCCCTCCGTGCGCTTCCCACAGCGAGTCCGCCCAGGTGGGGTCCTGGGGAAGCCAGAGGGTCCTGCACCCCCACTTCGCAGTCAGACGTGACTCTCGGCCAGCCAGTAAAACAGAGGTTTATTAGATGACAGGAACACGGTCTAAAACAGAGCTTGTAGGTCCAGTGAACGGGACCCCTCGGCTGGGTCCATTCTGGGGCCCAGCGAGCCAGACAACCCCGTCTGCCCTCCCTTCCAGTCCCCAGCTCGCTTCAAACTGAAACCCCCCTCCAGCCCCTCCTTCTCTGGGCTTTGTCTCTTTCCCGGGCCAGGAGGTCACCTGATTCCTTTGTTCTCCAACACCTTTAGCTATCCCCTTGCAGGGGGGGAAGGGCTCCCGGCCATTTGTTGCCAGGATACAGAGTGTCGGCCATTTATGCACACTGGAGACTTAAGAAATGCATAGGGGAAACTGAGGTACCCACACAGTATTCAGAGGAAACATTAAGAACAGGGTGGACAGACGGACAGACTGACGTCTGCTTTCCCCTCACCTGGTTTCACTCCCCCCCCCCCCCCCGGATGGTTCTGAGCCCCCCTAGCCCCGGGCCCCAGCAGCATTCAGCACACTCTGCTCCCCGGCCCTCCCAGCCCGACTCTGCCCAGCGCCCGGTGATGCCGGGTCGGCGCCGCGCTGCCATTGGCCGAGCCCCGGACGCGCTAACCCCGGCCCAGCGTCGCTGCCTGTTTGTGCATCAGTGAGACACCAGATCCCAGGGGTGGGCGTCATTCCGGTGCCAGGGACTTTCCACCCAAAACCCCCCGGGCCTGCAGCCTGGCTGGCACCCGGGTGCCTGGCCCAGCCCCACACCTGCACTGGAGAGGAATCAACTTCGAGTGAAATGCAGCCCTGGTCGGTGTCCTCACCCCATGGTACAGGGGTGGACACTGAGAGCAACAGACTTGTCAGACGCCACAAAACTCTGAAAACTCTGAAAACCCAGGAGTCCTGGCTCCCAGCCCCCCCTGCTCTAACCCACTAGCCCCTTCTCCCCTCCCAGAGCCAGGGAGAGAACCCAGGAGTCCTGGCTCCCAGCCCCCCCTGCTCTAACCCACTAGCCCCTTCTCCCCTCCCAGAGCCAGGGAGAGAACCCAGGAGTCCTGGCTCCCAGCCCCCCTGCTCTAACCCACCATCCCCCACTCCCCTCCCAGAGCCAGGGAGAGAACCCAGGAGTCCTGGCTCCCAGGCCCCCACCCCCGCATGCTAGAGACAAGCATGGGTCTGTCCACCTGGGGTGCTCACTCAGAGGCGTGGGGCTGGCATGGAATGAGGGGTCCTGGCTGAGGATGGGAGTTTGGGGGTGCTCAGGCTCGGGGTGCAGATGGAGGGACAGGCTGCGGGTCACGGATACAGACACCCCTGCCCAAGCAGGACCCTGTGTGGCCGGCTTCCCTGCGGGCGGGTTCTGGGGGTGTGTGTGTGGGGGGGGCCATGTCCCCTCCCTCATGGGTGAGGCACTTCCCAAGAAATCCGGCCCATCCTGCACTTTTCCCACTGGATCCCCCCCCCCCCCCCCCATGTTCCTCCCCCCACCCCCAGCTCTATGGAGCGGGTGCTGCTGCGGGTGTGAACGGAGCCCCCTGGTGACGCTCTCAGAGACAGACACGGGTCGCTCCCTGGCCCCACAGCGTCAGCAAATTCTGCTCCCTGCAGGGACCCCAGCCCAAGGGATCCAGGGCTGGCTCCAGGGTTTTTGCCGCCCCAAGCAGCCACCACCCCCCTCGCAAAACAAAAAACAAACAAACAAAAAAGCCGCGATCGCGATCTGCGGCACTTCGGCAGGAGGTCCTTCGCTCCGAGCGGGAGTGAGGGATCCACTGCCGAATTGCCGCCAAAGAGCCGGACGTGCCGCCCCTCTCTGGTGTGGCCGCCCCAAGCACCTGCTTGGTAAACTGGTGCCTGGAGCCGGCCCTGAAGGGACCCCCCTGCCCCGTCCCACCCCGGCACAGACCCATAGCGAATCCCGTCCCAGAGCCGACAGCCTGCCCCACAGGGCTCCAGAGAGCAGGACAGGGGGTGAGCAGCCGTGGGGTGAATCCAGGGGCTCTGCAAAGACCAGCTGCTCCCCCTGGGGCGGGGGTCAGGCGCTCTCCCCCCTGCCCACCCAGCTCGCACCCACCCAGCAACGGCTGCCACCACCACAAGAGCTTGTCTGTATAGCTGGGCGTTTGCAAGGGAACAGACCCTCAGCCCGGGCAGGAGACACATGGGGGGGGGCAGGGGGAAACACAGCCCTGCTCCCCCACCTCCATACCTGTCACAGAGGGCAGGGTCCCCTGGGCCCATGGGGGGGGGGGGGGGCTCTGGTGGGGCCAGGCTGAGCAGGGGGCAGGCCGGGTCCCAGGGCAGGGCCTGGCTGTGGAGGGCCGGGTCCCCAGTGGGGGTCACTCGGCGCTGACTGATGGAGCGACGCCGAGTCACAGCCGGTCTGGGGGGCCCAGCCTGGGGCGTAGCCGGGCGGATGTACAGCCCATCAGGACAAGCTCCGCGTGAGGCCGGACGCAGGGATCCGGCTGAAATCCCCGGGGCCGAGTTACCAGGAGGCCAGGCTGGCTGAGCAGAACCCGGGGGACATTTCAGAGGCCCAGGACTGCAGCCCCCCCCCCAGAGCCCTGGCTCCTGCGATTCCGGGGATCCCCTGGCCCCAGGCCCGTAACCCCCCAACACAGAGACCATCAACAGTCACATTTCACACCCCTTAAAAACGCCCCTCCCCGGGCTGCTACCGCAACCAGCGCCGGGTGCCTGCCTGGACCCCTCTGAGCCCAGCTCCTCGGCCGGTCGGCCCCTCTCCTCCAGGGAGCCCCTGCGCCCCCCGCCCGCCTCTGGGGAAGGGGCAGCGCTGGAGAGCTGGGGGAGCACTAAGCCCCACGGCAATGGGGCAGCCGGGGCCCAGCTGCGGGGACCTTGCTGGGGCGGGGGAGGGGAACGCAGCATGGGGGGGCTCCGTTTGACCCCAAACCAGCAGAGCACATCAGCACACGCGGCATCTCACAAACTCCAGGGGGTCGCTCACCAGCTCCTCGCTCGGCACGTTCGCAGGATCGGGGCCCCTCTGTGACCTGCCTGCATCCCCCTCTGTGACGGAGCAGGGAGCGGGCGGATTTGACCTGGGAATGTTGCAGGGGAGTTACATTGGGGAGGGGGGACTTCCCTTGAAGTAAGCTACCTGAGCTCTAGCCTGAGCCAGGAGGGGGGTTGGGAGAAGTGACACCTTCTGCCTGGGAGACTGAACAAAGGAGAGGAGGAGCTGCTGGAGGAGTTTTGGTTTAGTTTCAGTCTGGGCTGGGTGGTGCAACGCAGGGAACCCCAAGCTGGGGGCTAAGCTCCCTAAACCACCCAGAAGGACTTGATTGAGGGGTTCTGGTCGTACCTACATGGTCTGCTTGGGACTGTGTTCCTGTCGTCTAATAAACCTTCTGTGTTACTGGCTGGCTGAGAGTCCCGGTGAATCGCAGGAAGAGGGGTACAGGGCCCTGACTCCCCCACACTCCGTGACACCCTCCCCCGCTGTTCTCAGCCCCTGGGACCTTGGTCCAGCTCCTCCCGCTGCCAGGACACGGCCGGGTGTGTCCCCGACAACCTGGGGCCTGACCATGCCAGAGAGACATGTGTGTGTGTGTGTGCAGTGTGTGTGTGTGTGTGTGTGTATAGTGGGTGTCTCTGTGTGGACTCCACTAGCCTAGCACCAGGGGACCCCAGATGGAACACCCCCCCAGCCTGCACCCCCCTGCGCCCCCCAGGGGATTACCAGGGTCCTGCCGCAGCTGCCTCGCTCTGACTGAGGCCAGGCTGAGGGTGGATCCCTCTGGGGCAGCTCCTCCCTGGGTGCAAACCAGCATTGCCGTCAGGGGGGCGTTGCTGATTTACACCGCTGAGTAGCTGGGCCCGATTCACCCACCCGTGGCCATTTCCATGCGTCCCTGTCACCGGGCGGGACGGGGTCTCCCGGATCCCTGCGCCAGGCCCCCGACGGGAACGTCCCAGCTGCAGACGTGTCTGGCTCCGGCTCCACACTCAGGAACGTCTCTGCCCCGCTCTGCGCCGGCGGGCGGCTGCGCCAGCCCCTCCCTCCGCTGGGGGCTGGAAACGGGCTACGTGCCGGCCTCGGCCTGCTCCTGGCCAGGTCCCCCCACTGGTTCTCGGGCCTTGGCCGTTAATTGTGGCAGCTCGTCCCCCCGCCAGGCGTTTACCCCCCTTGGCTACAGAGCGATGGGAGCCCCTGGCAGCCGAGCTCCTCCGGCCCCCTCTAGGTCAGCTCCAGCCCCCGCGCGGCCCAGCAGTCCTTTGGGGCTCATTGCTCGGCCCTGGGGGGACCAGAACCTAGGGTTACCATATTGCAATACTGCAAAAAGAGGACACTCCACAGGGCCCTGGCCCCGACCCAACTCCGCCCCCTCCCCTGAGCACCCCGCATTCCCCCTCCTCCCTCCCGCCTCCCGGCTGCTGCTGCGCTGGGGAAGTTGCTTCGGCCCCCGCTGCGGTGGAAAGCGGCAGGAGCCGGGAAGTTGGAGCCCGGGGAGGAGGCGGCTGCGCGCTTGGATGCCGCCGCCGCCTCCATGCCCCGGCAGATCGGGGGAGGTGTTAGTTTGCTGCAGCTACTCGCACTCGGGGTCCCCCGAGCGTCTTTTGCCCGAGTGCGAGTGGCTGCAGCAAAACTAACAACTCCCCCGATCTGCGGGGGCACAGAGGCAGCGGGTGGCATCCAAGCACGCAGCCGCCTCCTCCCCGGGCTCCGGCTGCTGCTGCGCTGGGGAAGTTGCTTCGGCCCCGGTGCGCGGTGGAAAGCAGCGGGAGCCAGGAAAGTTGGAGCCCAGGGAGGAGGCGGTCACCTCTTACCATGCCTCCCTATTTTCCCGGACATGTCCGGCTTTTTGGAAATTCCTCCCGGACGGGGATTTGAGGACCAAAAAGCCGGACATGTCCGGGAAAATCCGGATGTATCGTAACCCTACCAGAACCGGCCTCAGCGTTCCAGCTCCGCACCGGATTCACTGGCACAAAACGGGTGCAAAGCACTCGCCCCCGTGTAACTGGCTGCATGACGCACCGGGCGGCGGTGAATTGGGCTGGGCTTGGGGATAAAATCCAGCTGTGAGCGGCTGGTGCAGGCCACGGGCCGGCCTTGCAGGGGGCCACGGATCCGCACGTGGGTTTGTTCCTGGCCCGTATTTTCATGGGGGGTGAAGGAAAACAGAGCAACGGAAAAAGCCCCGGGGTGGAGCAAAGCGCCCGAGCAGGGTGAGGCCGGAGGAGGGTTGGGGGGAGCCGAGGGGGCGGGACACCAAAAATAACAACCCCCAAAAGCAGCAAAATTCTAGCTGATATATTAGAACACAACTTCCAAAATTACTTACAAACATTACACTGGCCGCCGGCTCAGCACCGGGGGTGCCCGCTGCCTGTCAGACCCCGAAAAGCCAAGACAATCGCCCCGTGAAACTTGTCCAGCGGCCCCGAGAAAATGAATTGGTTCCCCCCCACCTGCAGGACGGGCAGCGTCGCACCGGAGCGCGTGGGCTTGTTTGGAATTCAAACTCCGCAGCAGGGCCCAGACCCCTGTGTGTCTCCACACCTTAAATAATAGAATTAATTTAAAATAAAACAATCAAACCAGCGTCCTTCTCTTCGCTCCTCGGCTGCTTCCACGGGGGGAGGTTGGTGAAGGCTTTTAAAATACACCCAGAGCAAACAGCCGTGCGGCGGGGGGGATCTGAGCCCTGGGGAGATGTTAACAGGGTTTATTCATTCTTTTAACTGATAGGCAGGGAAGGGACAGAGCAGGGGTAGGGCAGGGAAGGGCCATGGAGCCCTGTCCATGTTAATTAACACTAATTAGTACCAGGGGGAAGGGGGGGCACCCCACTGATATTAATTAGTCCAGTGGGGGAGGGGTTGTAGCCTCACAAATCAATACTAATTACCATAGTGGGGGAGTGGAAAGCCCCACTGAGATTAACATTTCTTCTTCCTTTGACATTAATTAGTGCCGTGGGGGAGGGGGACTGGAGCCCGTTGATAGGAATGAATGAAGCGGAGGAATCCCAGCCTGGACCGGACCAGTGGGCCCATCTAGCCTGGCCTCCCGCCTGTGGCTGCTCTGGGTGGAAAGGGCAGGAACCCTGCAGGAGGTGACTAAACCAGTAATTAAATGAGCCCTCAGTGAGGAGGAAGTTTCCTCCTGACCCCATCCCTGCAGGCCGGCACCTGCCCTGAAGCATGAGGGTCGTTGTCACTGTGACAGGGGTCAGCACTGTCGGGAGAGGGGACGGGAGCCCACTGGTGTTAACCCAGGTCCTCAGTCCACAATGCTGCCTGGCACAGGGGAGCCAGCCACCCTGCTGACGTTAATTAACTCTGGTTTGCTCATGATGTTCATTAGACATTAATGGCTTTGCTCCCCCGTGAGAGGGGAAATTGGGGTACCGGTTCCATCGTTTTGGGTTGGTTCCAGTCTGGGGTTAGAGCTGAGGGGCTCTGGGAGATATGGAGGGTGTGCCCTGAGACATTCTGGGAAATATGGCCCACGGGCTCTGAGGGATGTTGCTGAGGCATTCTGGGAGCTCTGGCTGGAGGATTGTGGGGCTCCGAGGGATCCAGCCAGCACGTGGGTGTAATTGTCCTCTCTCTACACGTTAAAATACAGGTGGGACGGGTTGGATCACAGAAACCCCCTTGGGAGCTGCCACCTAATGTGCAAAGACTACCCCTGCTTCTGTTTTCCCTGCCAGCTCAGGACTCCAGCACCCCGTCTTGCTGAGTCAGACACTCCTGTCTGGCTCTAACACAGACCAAGGGTCTGAATCACTTGTCCCAAAGCTGCAAGGTTACCCAAAAACAGCTCACAGGAGTGTGCTTGTCTTTAGCACTCAGATGCCCAACTCCCAATGGGGTCTAAACCCAGATAAATCCGTTTTACCCTGCATAAAGCTTATGCAGGGCAAACTCATAAATTGTTCGCCCTCTATAACACTGATAGAGAGATATGCACAGCTGTTTGCTCCCCCAGGTATTAATACATACTCTGAGTAAATTACTAAATAAAAATTTTATTAAATACAGACAGTAGGATTTAAGTGGTTCCAAGTAGTAACAGACAGAACAAAGTAAGTCACAAGCAAAATAAAATAAAATGCGCAAATCTATGCCTAATCAAACTAAATACAGATAATCTCACCCTCAGAGATGCTTCAGTAAGTTTTTCTCAGACTGGACACCTTCCAGGCCTGGGCACAATTCTTTCCCCTGGTACAGCTTTTGTTCCAGCTTAGGTGTTATCTAGGGGATTCTCCATGATGGCTCCTCTCCCTCTCTGTTCTCTTCCACCCCTTTATATATCTTTTGCATAAGGCGGGAACTCTTTGTCCCTCTGGGTTTTCACCCCCCCCTCACTGGAAAAGCACCAGGTTAAAGATGGATTCCAGTTCAGGTGACATGATCACATGTCACTGCAAGACTTCATTACTACTTGCCAGCACACACATATACAGGAAGACTCAAAGGTAAATACAGCCATCTGCAGACAATGGGAGTCATCAAGATTCCAAACCATCCTTAATGGCCCACACTCTACATAATTACAATAGGCCCTCAGAGTTATGTTTTATATTTCTAGTTTTAGATACAAGAGTGGTACATTTATACAAATCGGATTATCATACTCAGTAGATTATAAGCTTTGTAATGATACCTTACAAGAGACCTTTTGCATGAAGCATATCCCAGTTACATTATATCACTTATTACCGTATTTTCTCTAAATCTATCCCAGTTACATTATATTGACTTATTATTATATTTTTATAAAACCATGTAGACTGCACAACGTCACAGGCTCTAAGCGGTGACGTCTCTTCGGTGTCTCTCTCCGGTCCCTGGTCCCAGCGGCAGATGGCGCCGGGTGCGTCAGTCTCGGTGGCTGTGGGTGGTCGTGGCGTGTCCGTCCCACGGGTGGCCGGTAGGTCCCGTAGCTTCGCTGCTCGGGGGATGGTGGGGCCTGGGCCAGGCTGGGATGTTCCCTCAGGGACCAGGGCAGGGCTCACGGGGGTTTGGTCCTAGCCCAGGAAACAGACGGGTCCCCCCTCAAACCCAAACTTCTGGTTGGGCTCCCCAAAGTCCGTGAAGTGCGCGTCCAGCAGGGGGAGCTGCTCCACGCGGGGCGTGTTCACCTCCAGCACCGTCCTGTCCGGGCCCTTCCGCAGCTGCAGGGAGAGGGACGGGGGGAAGGGTCAGGCCACGGGGTCAGCGGCTCCAGGGGCTGTTCCTGCCACGGGCTCCCCCGGGGGGCCTCTCTTGCCACGGCGACCCGGGCTTTGCCCTCTGTTCCTGCCCTCTGTCCCCGCCAACTGTCTGGTCATCCAGCCTCCCTCCTAGTGTATCCATCCATCCATCCATCATCTCCTCATCCATCCATCCATCCCTCCCCATCCCCCGTCCATCCCACCTCCCTCCTAGTGTAGCCATCCATCCATCCATCCATCTATCCACCCCTGCCCATCCCATGTCCATCCAGCCTCCCTCCATCCATCCATCCACTCTCCTCAACCCTGCAACTGTCTATTCACCCATCCCCGGGTATCCATCCTGTGACGTTGCACTCTATATGATTTTATGAAAATATGCTAATGAGTGTGAATATAATGTAACTGGAATATGCTTCATGCAAAAAGTCTCTTGTAAGGTTTCATTACAAAGCTTACAATCTACGGAGTGTGTTCATCCTATTCGTATGAATGTATCACTCTTGTATCTGAAACTAGAAATATAAAATATAACTCTGAGGCCTATTGTAATTATGCAAAGTGTGGGCCATTAATGGTGGTTTGGAATCTTGATGGCTCTCATTAACCAGGACGATTGTCTGTAGATGGCTGTGTTTTACCTGTAAGTCTTCCTGTATAGGTGTGTACTGGCAAGTGGGCAATGAGGTCTTACAGCGACATGTGATCATGTCACCTGAACTGGAATCCATCTTTAACCTGGTGTCTTTCCATTGAGGAGGAGGGGTGGGAACTCAGAGAGGGACAAAGGATTCCTGCCTTGTGCAAAAGCTAGAAACAGAACAAAGGGGGATGCAGTCATGAGAAATCCCCTAGTTACCACCTGAGCTGGAACAAGGGTTGTACCAGGGGAAAGGATTGTGCCCAGAGTAGGAAGGTGTCCAGTCTGTGAAAGAAGCTGAGACGAACTGGGACTGTTCTTACTGTGGTCTTTGAATGCTGACAGGGGAGTGTGGCTAGGATGGTCTGCATTGGGGGATGGGAGACTGGCCGAGGGAGAATACCTGAGCATGTTACATGAGAACCCAGGAAAGGGTTAGAGGCCAGGTGACACCTTGGCCCGGGAAACTGAACAAAGGCTGTGGGAGAGTTCAGAGCTGGCTGATGACATGGCTGGGAGGCAGACAGGGCTCTGACCTCCCAAGGGGGCTGGGGCACCCTGGGACCCCAAGATGGACCTAACTGGGGGGAATCCTGTTGTCTGTGCCTGCAAGACCTGTCTTGGACTGTGTTCCTGTCGTCTAAATAAACCTTCTGCTTTACTGGCTGGCTGAGAGTCATGGTGAATCGCAGGAAGCCGGGGGTGCAGGGCCTTGTGTCCCCCCACACTCCGTGACAGAAGCTTATTGAAACATCTCTGAGGGTGAGATTTTATCTGTAATCACTTTCTTACTGTATTAGGCTTAGACTCGTGTGTTTTATTTTATTTTGCTTGGTAATTCACTTTGTTCTGTCTGTTACTACTTGGAACCACTGAAATCCTACTTTTTGTATTTAATAAAATAACTTTTTACTTATTAATTAACCCAGCATATGTATTAATACCTGGGGTGGGGGGCAAACAGCTGTGCATCTCTCTCTATCAGTGTTATAGAGGGCGAACAATTTACGAGTTTACCCTTGTGGCAAAGTTCCTCCTCTACCTTGCTGGGTCCTGCGCTTATTGGCGGATTTGCTCACCTCAGTGATCTTCCCCTCTGGTGGAACCCACAGTCTGGGTCAACTCCTCCTGTGTCTGATCAGGAGTTGGGAGGTTTGGGGGAACCCGGGCCCGCCCTCTACTCCGGGTTCCAGCCCAGGGCCCTGTGGACTGCAGCTGTCTATAGTGCCTCCTGTAACAGCTGCATGACAGCTACAACTCCCTGGGCTACTTCCCCATGGCCTCCTCCAAACACCTTCCTTATTCTCACCACAGGACCTTCCTCCTGGTGTCTGATAACGCTTGTGCTCCTCAGTCCTCCAGCAGCACACCCTCTCACTCTCAGCTCCTTGCGCCTCTTGCTCCCAGCTCCTCACACTCGCACCTCACTGACTAACTGGGAGGCTTTTAACTAGTTCCAGCCAGCCCTTGATTGGCTTCAGGTGTCCCAATCAATGTAGCTATCTCCACTGCCTTCTAGAAGGATCTTAATTGGCCCCAGGTGTCTTGATTAACCTGGAGCAAGTGCCATTTGGTTACCATGGTACCAGGGATTTGTTTAGCCTGGAGCTAACATACCTGTTCCTCACTACTTTACTGTAGCCATCTGGCCTTGCCCCATCACATATCCCCCCACCCCCGCTCAACACCATAGAGTTGGGCAACTTGGGACGCCAGGCAGTGTGCTCGTGACAGACCATTAGCATTGCCGTGGTGGCATCCAGCCCTGTGCCGTATGCGGAACTGGAACAGTTGGAGGGATAAGAACCACCTGGTGACCCTTGCGTTCTTTTCCTTATTCCGCTGCATCCACTGGAGGGGTGCATGGTCCGTCACGAGAGTAAATCACCAGCCTAAGAGGTAATAGCGCAGTGTCTCCATAGCCCATTTGACAGCAAGTCATTCTCTCTCAACTACTGTGTATTTCTGTTCTCTTGGGAGAAGCTTTCTGCTTAGGTAGAGGATCGGGTGTTGTTCTTCTCCAACCATTTGTGATAGAACTGCCCCCAACCCCACCTCGGAAGCATCTGTTTGTAAGATAAATTCCTTGTTAAAGTCCAGGGCTATGAGTACAGGGTCATTACAGAGGGCCGTCCGAAGGTCTGTGAACACCCCCTCTGCTGTGTCAGTCCACTTCACCATGTCTGGACCTTGGGCCTTCACCAGGTCCGTTAGTGGACTTGCCCTACTGGCGAAGTGGGGAATAAAACGTCAGTAGTAGCCTACCATGCCTAGGAACGCGCGGACCTGCTTCTTTCAGGTCGGACGGGGCCAGTTTTGAATCACCTCTAGCTTATTCGTTTGGGGCTTCACTATGTCCCTCCCTACAATATATCCCAGGTACCTAGCCTCTGCTAGCCCTATGGCGCATTTGGCAGGATTCACGGTGAGGCCAGCCCGCCTTAAGGTGCGCAGTACTGCCTCAACTTTCTCCAAGTGGGTTCCCCAGTCTGGCGTATGGATGACGACATCATCTAGATATGCGGCTGCATAACTAGTATGGGGGCGTAGCAGCTTATCCATGAGGCTCTGGAATGTGGCCGGGGCCCCATGTAGCCCAAAAGGGAGGACGGTGTACTGGAATAGCCCGTCCGGGGTGGAGAACGCTGTCTTTTCTTTAGCTTCTTTGGTCAGGGGAATCTGCCAATACCCTTTTGTCAGATCCAGTGTAGTCAGGAATCGGGCACTACCCAGTCGGTCAAACAGTTCGTTGATGCATGGTATGGGGTATGCATCGAATTGGGATACTTCATTCAGTCGGCAAAAGTCATTACAGAATCTCGTGGTACCGTCGGGTTTAGGCATTAGAACGATTGGACTGCACCACTGACTGTAAGATTCTTCAATTGTAGAACTGATTAATGAAATTGTTTTTAATTGCTCACTTTATTAATGTAACTTCATAAGTAAAGTTTTATGAATGAAACAATATTCATTCATAAAACCGGTTACCCCAATAACTGGCTAATTAACAGTTAAGATGCTTGTTAAGAGCCATAGCTGTTCAGTCAGCTGCCTTTGTAAGTTTCACTGTCAATCCAATTCCTGCTTAAATCACTGAGACTTGCACTGTTTCCGTATTGTAACTTCTGTTCACCATTTATTACACTTGCCTACAGTGTAACTTCTGTTCTCTGTTTGCCATCCATTATACTTGTCTGTATTGTAACTTCTGTTCACTGTTTGCCATATTGTAATTCAAACCCCATTTTACAACGCTTACTCCATTTTGTAAGGGCTTGCTGCAACCTTCATTTTTGCAAACCCTGCTGTAATCTTATTAGTTTAGTTTAGATGTGTGAATGAGGGATGTATGGATGATGGAATCAACCTCGAGCCCCAGCCCGTCCTGATGAAATAGAGTTCAAACACCAACGGCTGAAGATGCAGACAACAGCCCTGACAAAGTAAGAAGAATCCACCCTAAAAAGAAAAGGTACAATAGAAGGAAGATCAAAGCCCGGTCCGAGGCTGAAAGTCATGTCTGCAATGGACGGGTGATCAATCACCAAACCCAGAGGCAGCGTGACACAGCAAGACCTATAGACTCTGGATTCAAACTAAAGCCTACAAAAAGGATGGGTGAGATGGGAGACTTGGGAGGAGGGTAACATTCTGCTGCCAACATGGAAGGGCATCGGTGCGCCCGACAGAGACCCAGCTCGTCCTTGTGCCCGGCTTTCCTGGCCAGTTACCGCCACGAGCTACGAACCCAAGCTGCAAACTCAAGCCACAGACTCAAGCAGGACTGGTAACTATGCAGCAGCTGCAGAACATCTGATGGATGTGTGTGTGTGTGTGTGTGTGAATGTGTGTGTGTGTGTGTGTGTGTGGATGTGTGTGTGTGTGTGTGGATGTGTATATAGGTATTAGGTATAGTGGTGTGTGTAGAAGGATTAAGATATTAGTTATTGGTCATAAATCAAATTGTGGTATCATAATAAATGTGGCATCTTTGTCTTGCCCCCTGAAAAGATCCTGTGTAGTTTTGTCTGCATAACACAATGACCCCTAATTCTAACATTTTCTTTACTTCGGCCTTGATTTCTTCTCTTTTGGCTGCTGGGATTCGGTAGGTTCTCAATGTTACCTTGGCTCCGGGGATCGTGCGGATATGGTGATAGGTCTCAGTCGTCTGCCCCGGTTTTGTAGAGAACACATCTCGGTTGCGATTAATCATGTCGGCTGCCTCAATCGTTTGGATCGGCGTCAAGTCGGGTGATATCCTCACTTGCTCATGTAAGTTATCCTCCTGGGGAAGGGTCTCCTGGGTGACCAAGCATGCCTCTCGATCATGCCAAGGTTTTAGAAGATTGATGTGGTAAATTTGCTCCGGTTTTCTGCGGCCTGGCTGCCGCATCTTATAGTTTACCTCTCCCACGGCTTCGATCACTTCGTAGGGTCCCTGCCACTGGGCCAACAGCTTGCTTTCTGCTGTGGGCACCAGGACCATCACTCGATCCCCTGGTTGGAACCGCCGAAGCTTTGCTTGGCTTGGTGGTTATAGTGGGTTCGTTGGGTCTCCTGTGCTTTCTCCAAGTGTTCCCGTACAATGGGTGTAACTCGGGCTATCCAATCCCTCATCTGCAGTACATGCTCGACTATGTTCCTTCCGGGATTTGGCTCCTCTTCCCAGGCTTCTCTGGCTTTATCCAATATGCCCCGGGGGTAGGGTGACCAGATGTCCCAATTTTATAGGGACAGTCCCGATATTTGGGTCTTTTTCTTATATAGGCTCCTATTACCCCCCACCCCCTGTCCCGATTTTTCACACTTGCTGTCTGGTCACCCTACCCGGGGGTGGCGCCCGTATAGTAGTTCGAACGGAGAGAAAGCTGTGGAGGCTTGTGGGACTTCCCGGATGGCGAACATGAGGTAAGGCAATAGGGCAGGGGTAGGCAACCTTTCAGAAGTGGTGTGCTGAGTCTTCATTTATTCACTTTAATTTAAGGTTTCGCATGCCGGTAATACATGTTAACGTTTTTTAGAAGGTCTCTCTCTATAAGTCTATATTATATAATTAAACTATTGTTGTATGTAAAGTAAACAAGGTTTTCAAAATGTTTAAGAAGCTTCCTTTAAAATTAAATTAAAATGCTGATCTTACACCGCCAGCCTGCTCAGCCCGCTTCCAGCCTGGGGTTCTGTTCACCTAGGCCTGCAGTGGGCTGAGCGGGGCGACTCGAGGTCAGGGCAGAGGGCTGGGGGGTGTGTGTGGAGGTGCAGGGCAGAAGGCTGGGTGTTGGGGGGAGGTCAGGGCAGAGGGCTGGGGTGTGTGTGGGGGTGCAGGGCAGAAGGCTGGGTGTTGGGGGCGACTCGAGGTCAGGGCAGAGGGCTGGGTGTGGGGGGGTGCAGGGCAGAGGGCTGGTGTGTGTGTGGAGGTGCAGGGCAGAGAGCTGGGGGTGTGTGGAGGTGCAGGGCACAAGGCTGGGTGTTGGGGGGAGGTCAGAGCAGAGGGCTGGGGGGTGTGGAGGTGCAGGGCAGAAGGCTGGGTGTTGGGGGGAGGTCAGGGCAGAGGGCCGGAGGGGTGTGGGAGGTGCAGCGGTGGGCGGGGGGGCTGAGTGGGGCGGGGGGCTGGGACCCCCCCCCCCACCGCTCTCCCCTGCAGGCGCAGGAGGCAGAAGCTTGGTCCTGCGGCAGCCAAGCTTCTCCCCTCCCCCGCTTCTTCCCCCAACGTGGCGCTTTCCGGCCCCTCCTCCTCCTCTCACCGGGCAGGCAGCATGCCACTCAAAATCGGCTCGCGTGCCATCTTTGGCACGCGTGCCGTAGGTTGCTGGCCCCTGCAATAGGGTATCCCAATCTTTCCCATCCCGGCTCACCACTTTCCTGATCATGGCCTTGAGGGTCCTATTGAACCTTTCCACAAGGCCGTCTGTTTGTGGGTGGTATACAGAGGTCCGTAGGGCTTGTACATGGAGCAGTGCACAGAGATCTTTCATCAACTTGGACACGAAAGGTGTCCCTTGATCAGTCAGTATCTCCTTGGGTAGCCCAACCCGGGAAAAGATCTGTACTAGCTCCTTAGCTATTGTCTTGGAAGCCGTGTTGCGTAGGGGGACGGCTTCCAGGTACCGGGTTGCATAGTCTAGTACAACCAGCACATGTTGGTGGCCCCGAGCTGTCTTCTCTAGGGGCCCAATCAGATCCATAGCTATGCGTTCAAATGGTACCTCTATTATTGGAAGAGGTATCAAAGGGGCCCGCAAGTGTGGGCGAGGGCTATGTAGCTGACACTCTGGACAAGAGGTGCAGTATCGCCGGACATCTTCATGTACTCCTGGCCAGAAGAACCTCCACGGGATCCATGCCTGGGTTTTCTCTACCCCTAGGTGTCCTCCAAACAGGTGACTGTGGGCGAGGCTCAATATGGCTTTTTGGTGTTTTCGTGGCACCACAAGTTGATGCATCTCCTGTTCCTGCATTTGCACCACACGGTACAGGAGATCTTTTTTCACTATAAAGTAAGGTCCTGGACCCCGGACCTTCCCCTCCACTGGTATCCCATCTATCTCAGCCACCTCTTTCCTGACGTTATCATATCTAGGGTCCTCTGCCTGGTCCCGCCCGAAAGTCTCTCTCCCGGGACTAACCTGCCTGAGCTCCCAGGGGCCGGCTTCTGCTTCTTCCAACGGCTCGTCGCCATCATGGCTGAGGCCAGCCTCTGGCTCACCTTCCGTGGTGGTAGTTTCTCTGATGGCTGCTCGTGTCCATCTGCCTACTAGCGCGGTCTTCTGGCCCTGGGTCAGGAGCCGGGTTCCCAAGGCCTTCGCAGCCTTCCTCTCTTTTTTTGTCTTCCGGGCCTTTTGGGGGGCTGAGAATAGATCCTGAGAAATCTCAGCGAACATTGGGGGTTGACATTTCCCCGATGATGAGTCGCTGCCATCAGGGTCCCCACCTCCCTCCAGCCTCTCCGGGGGGAGTAAATTATCAAACCCTGGATAGTCCCTCCCAATGACTACAGGATATGGGAGTTTAGGAACTACGCCCACTGTCACCTCAATGGGGTTCCCCTGAACCTCTATCTCCACTGGGATGGTGGGGTAATGGCTCACGGCCCCAGGCACGCACGTCACTGCTATGCGTTTGGCTTGTAGCAGCTGGCTACTTTTTACTAGCTTACCCGATATAAGGGTGATAGCACTCCCCGAGTCCACAAGCGCTGTAGTCTCTGCTCCATTTATCTTCACCGGCCTGGTGTAGTTATGCAGGGCTAATGCAACACCTGCAAGGTGGATAAGGGAGCACGGGATCTCCCAATCCCCCAAGTTGCATTGCATAGGCTCCTCGGTGCTGGGACACTGTGCTGCTATGTGTCCCCACTCCCCACATGCATAACATCTATAATTGTTTCTAATCACTCCCCTATCACGGAGGTTAGGGGGTTTAGTCCCAGGGTTCCCCCCACTCAGGCCAATCCCTTCCTTCTGAAGTCCCCGCTGGTTTTCAGCCCCCCCCTTCCTCCACCTAGGACTCCCCAGGGGTTTGGCTGTCCCACCTTCCAGGGTTGGGGTCGGGTGCTTGCTTCGAAAAGGGCCTTCCTTGGGTAGTTGGGTCAATTCCCTGGCTGTCATGCGTCTTTCTACCAGCGTGATCATCTCATCATAGGAGGACGGCTCGTTCTGGCCTACCCATTTGCGGAGCTCTGGTGGCAGTCCCCTCATGTATCGGTCGATGACCAGAACCTCTAGTATCTCTTCCGGACTCCGGGACCCTGTTTGCAACCACTTTCGTGCAAGATGGATGAGGTCATATAATTGGGACCACAGGGTTTTGTCTTCCTGGTACCTCCACTCGTGATACCGCTGGGCCTGCACTGCTGTCGTTACCCCAGATCTGGCCAGGATCTCTGCTTTCAGCTGGGGGTAGTCTGCTGCAGCCTCTTCAGGCAGATCATGGTAGGCCTTCTGGGCCTCCCCACACAGGAATGGGGCAAGGATGCCAGACCACTGATCTCGAGGCCAGGCCTCCCGTAGGGCTGTCTTCTCAAAGGCCAGAAGATATGCCTCTACATCATCCTCCCGCGTCATTTTCTGCAGCCAATGGCTGGCCCGTATGAGCCGCGTCCCATCATGGCCGCGGTTCAGCTCTATAAGGGTCTTTACCTGGTTTACCAGTTCCCGCAACATAGCTCGGTCTTGAGCAGCCTGGTCCATCAGCAGGTGATTAGTCTCTTGCTGCAGCCACACTGCTTCTTGTTGGGCGGCTGCCTGGACACGGGTAGCCTCCTCCTGGGCCGCCGTAGCTTGTATCAGTGTCCGCACTACGTCATCCATTGTGGTGAAAAAAAAATAAACCCTCTCCCTTTTTTTTTTTTTTTAAATCGCCCTCCTTCTTCCGCCGCACTGTGCACACCAGATCCCACTCCTGACACCAGTTGTGGCAAAGTTCCTCCTCTACCTTGGTGAGTCCTGCGCTAATTGGCGGATTTGCTTGCCTCAGAGATTCACCATGTGGGTTGGGGAACAGCCCAGAGACCTTCCCCTCTGGTGGAACCCACAGTCTGGGTCAACTCCTCCTGTGTCTGATCAGGAGTTGGGAGGTTTGGGGGGAACCCGGGCCCGCCCTCTACTCCGGGTTCCAGCCCAGGGCCCTGTGGACTGCAGCTGTCTATAGTGCCTCCTGTAACAGCTGCATGACAGCTACAACTCCCTGGGCTACTTCCCCATGGCCTCCTCCAAACACCTTCCTTATTCTCACCACAGGACCTTCCTCCTGGTGTCTGATAACGCTTGTGCTCCTCAGTCCTCCAGCAGCACACCCTCTCACTCTCAGCTCCTTGCACCTCTTGCTCCCAGCTCCTCACACGCGCACCTCACTGACTAACTGGGAGGCTTTTAACTAGTTCCAGCCAGCCCTTGATTGGCTTCAG
Source organism: Emydoidea blandingii (assembly GCA_036785055.1). NCBI lineage: Eukaryota > Metazoa > Chordata > Testudines > Emydidae > Emydoidea > Emydoidea blandingii. The sequence continues at coordinate 93,243,454 of JAXIVB010000007.1, forward strand.
GTGTCCCAATCAATGTAGCTATCTCCACTGCCTTCTAGAAGGATCTTAATTGGCCCCAGGTGTCTTGATTAACCTGGAGCAACTGCCATTTGGTTACCATGGTACCAGGGATTTGTTTAGCCTGGGGTTATGTGACGAAGTGGGGGATTTTCTTGTTTTTGGTGGGGTTTCAATGGTTTGCAGGCGGAGGGAGTGGGACTCAGTTTCCCTGGGTGTTACTGGTTTAACAAGGTGAGGGGAGAGGGAGTGTGTTGTTACAGAGGACCGGAGAGGGAACTTGGGACCCCAGCCAATGGCCTAGAGGATGGAGACCCCAGCGACCTGTGACCTGAGACCCCGATCCGGAGACCCAGCTGAGGAGTTGCAGCTGGTTCTGGCCAGTGGGCGGACAATGGGCTGCAGAGTGAGGACCCAGTGACCTAACCAGCCGGTTCCAGCCAGAGGACAGAAGAGGGGAGAGGAGGCCCCAGTTTACGACCCTGTTTGCCTGGAGAGAAGACAATGGACAGAGGGGGGTTTGGGGCTGGGGGTATCAGATGCCCAGCTGGGAAGCAGGGGGGCTCTGGGCTGGAGAGGGGGAGCAGGCAGAGCCCACCTGGATGCAGAGAGACTGGGATGTGCTGGGCTGAGGGAGGCCAGGCCTGAGGCCCTGAGAGTTTCCTGTGTTGTGTTCAACTCTCAATAAACCCTCCTGTTTTATGCTGGCTGAGAGTCACTCCGGTCTAGAGAACAGGGTTGCATCAACCCCTTCGGGGGTGGAGGCCCCGGGAGTCCAGAGCGAGGGGACTCCCTGAGGGGGCCCACGGCAGAGACAGACGTGCTAAGGCTCCGAGAGGTGCGGCTCCAGGAGGTGGAGGGGCCTGACCCCGAGAGAGAGTGGACCCCCGAGAAGGGCTGTCGCACTGAAAGGGGCTCCCCCCACGGACCGCACGGGGACAAAAGTGGGCACGATCTGTGAGTCCGTGACAGGCTAACATACCTGTTCCTCACTACTTTACTGTAGCCATCTGGCCTTGCCCCATCGGTTACGGCTCTGGTGGCAGAGCATAAGAACATAAGAAAGGCCGTACCGGGTCAGACCAAAGGTGCATCTAGCCCAGTATCCTGTCTACCGACAGTGGCCAATACCAGGTGCCCCAGAGGGAGTGAAACTAACAGGTAATGATCAAGTGATCTCTCTCCTGCCATCCATCTCCACCCTCTGACAAACAGAGGCTAGAGACACCATTCCTTACCCTTCCTGGCTAATAGCCATTAATGGACTTAACCACCATGAATTTATCCAGTTCTCTTTTAAACGCTGTTATAGTCCTAGCCTTCACAACCTCCTCAGGCAAGGAGTTCCACAAGTTGACTGTGCGCTGTGTGAAGAAGAACTTCCTTTTATTTGTTTTAAACCTGCTGCCTATTAAGGAGGGAGCAGACACACCCTCGCCTCAGCAATGCACTGGGAGCTCGTGTTCAGTTGGCTTCTAGCATGACCCCCAAGTCCAGTCCAGTCCAGTCGCTGCTTCCCAGGGTACAGCCCCACCCGCCCCTCCTGTGGGGCCTATGGCCTTGGTCCCAGATGTACAGCCTGCCTGGAGTATTTGTAGATGATCCCAAGGCCAGAAGGGACCATTGTGACCGTCTCATCTGACCCCTGGTCCAGCACAGGGCAGAGACCTGCCCCACGACAATTCCTAGAGAAGATCTCGGAGAAAACCAGCCAATCGTGATCCAAATATTGCCAGGGGTGGAGAATCCACCACAGTCCTTGGGAAACGGCTCCAGTGGTTCGTTCCCCGCACTGGTAAAAATTGCGCCTTAGTTCCAGCCTGAACGTGGCTGGCTTCAACTTCCAGCCATCGGATTGTGTTCGACCTCTCGCTGCTGGGCTGAAGAGCCCATTAGTGAACATTTATTCCCCAGGTATCTTGCATTTAGCTGTGTGAAAACATGTTTCAATGAGCCCAGCTCGCTGTGTGTAACCAGGGCCGGCTCTAACTTTTTTGCCGCCCCAGGCAAAAAAGAAGAGCGCCGCCCCGCGCCGTACCCCCCCCCCCCCGCGCGAGCGCCGCCGAAATCCCCGCCCTCCCAGCACCACGCAACCCGAAGCCCCGCCCCCTCCAAGCGCCGCACCGCCCGAAGCCCCCGCCCCCCCTCCGAGCGCTGCGCCGCCGAATCAAAATAAAATAAAATAAAATTAAAAATCGAGCGCCGCCCTGCCCCAAGGTGCCGCCCCAAGCACGTGCTTGGTCGGCTGGTGCCTGGAGCCGGCCCTGTGTGTAACTGACCCGTCCCATCATGATCAGCCCCCCCCCAGCTCGGTGTCCCTGCAGACGCGCCCCATGGTGGGGTCACATCGTCTCTCGGCTCACCCAGCTGCTGACTAGCCCTGGCCCCAGGGCCCGGCCCCGCCAGACCCCACTGGGAACAGCCCCCCCAGCCGTGCACCCAGCCCCCCCCCCCAGGGCCTCCCCAGCGGGCAGCAGCCCAGGGCCTGTGTCTGGAGCTGCCGAGAGGGAACTGGGAACATTCCCCGCAGGGACAGCTGCACAGCAGCAGCCAATGGGATCATGCAGGAGGCTGGTCCAAGGCTCAGCGGCCAATGGGAGAGCTTGGTCGGTTGGTGGCGTTATTGGCTGGATGGAGCATCAATCGCTGCTGGTGGGAGCCGGGGGTGGGGGGGGTCTCCCAGCATGTGCCAGGGAAGGGGTGCGAGGAAGCTGGGCTGGGGCTCGGTGCCATGGTTGGAGGGGGGGGATCTGCCCTTCCCGTCACAGTGACCCCAGCCTGGGGGACGTCACCACAGCCCCCAGACAGGCCAGCGTCTCTCTGCAGCGGCTCGCCCTGCGGGGTTCAGTCCCGAGGGAGCCTGGCCCATGAACCCTGCCCTGCTCCTGGGCTCCCAGCCATAGGACAATCTCAAAGTGCTCCATGGACCATCCCTCAGCCCCAGAGCCCCCACCACCGACCCAGGGGGAGACTGCCCACATTTCACACAAGGGGAAACCGAGGCACGGGAAGTATCACAACTTGCAGCAACTCAGTGTCACCAATGGGAATAGAACCCAGGAGTCCTGACTCTCAACCCCCTGCTCTAACCCACCAGCCCCCACTCCCCTCCTCTCCCAGAGCCAGGAGAGAACCCAGGAGTCCTGGCTCCTTCCTTAGCCCACCTACCAAACTCCCGTAACTCCGGGTATAACCCGGTGCCCCTGGACAGACTGCGGCTGGGCTGGGATAACACAGGCTGCCGCGGGCACGGTGTAGACTGACCAGATTTTAAATCAGGATGAAAACCTCAGAAACGTCCCAAACCCACTTTATTGCTGTTGGCAAAGCTGCAGAGCGAGATCGGGGGCGCAGGGCTGTGGACACACAGGGGGCGCAGGGCGGGGGGGGGGGGGGCAGGCTGTGGACACACCCGGGGCACAGGGCGGGGGGGCGGCCGGGCTGTGACACACCCGGGGCACAGGGCGGGGGCTGTACAGGGACTGGGCCCATCCCACACAGACCCCCCGCTGGGTGCTGGGCTCAGCAGGGCTGGACCCCGGGGGAGCCGCACACGGGCGCGATGGGGCCTTTAGCCGGGCGCTGGGGCTGCCCCACCCCCAGCCATGGGCCCGATCCTGCCCCACGGGGACCCCATTGACCGGGAATGGCCGAATCTGGCCCAAAGCCTCCTGGGTAATGGCTGGAGGGGCGTTACCTGGGGTGACTGACAGCAGCCTCTGGCCAATAGCGGTCAGGCTCGGGGCCTAATCCAGCACCCACTGGAGTCAAGAGAAACCTTCCCCGTGACGGCAATGGGGTTTGGATCAGCCCTGTGGGCCCTGCTGCCCCCTGACGAGGGGCGACCCCATTCCCAGCCCCATGGGGCAGTAACCCTCTCCCCTGCTGCCCCCCGACGAGGGGCAACCCCCATTCCCAGCCCCATGGGCAGCAGCCCTCTCCCCTGCTGCCCCTGACGAGGGGCGACCCCCATTCCCAGCCCCATGGGCAGCAGCCCTCTCCCCTGCTGCCCCTGACGAGGGGCGACCCCATTCCCAGCCCCATGGGGCAGTAACCCTCTCCCCTGCTGCCCCCCGACGAGGGGCGACCCCCATTCCCAGCCCCAAGGGGCAGTAACCCTCTCCCCTGCTGCCCCCTGACGAGGGGCGACCCCATTCCCAGCCCCATGGGCAGCAGCCCTCTCCCCTGCTGCCCCTGACGAGGGGCGACCCCATTCCCAGCCCCATGGGGCAGTAACCCTCTCCCCTGCTGCCCCCCGACGAGGGGCGACCCCCATTCCCAGCCCCATGGGGCAGCAGCCCTCTCCCTGGATAGACACCTCCCTCCCAAGCCCAGCAGAGGGGGGCGGGGGCAGCCCAAGGGTCCGGCTCCCCAGTGAGTCTCTAGCGGGTTGGGTGTCACGGTTACGGGGGGCTCCCGCCTGGGTACAGCAGCTGGCACCGACGGGAGCGGAGGCGGGACGCTGGGGGCAGCGGGTGTGTGTGTGCGCAAGTGGGTCCCACAAAGGCACCTGGGGGATTCAGGGGCCCCAGCTCCTCCCCACGTTTATCTGAAAGGCAAAGAGGGTCAGTTAGCAGGAGCCCTGGGCCCTGACGCGAGGCTGGCAGGGATCGGGACCACTCCCCAGCACCCCCAGGGACTCTCCCTTTGACACGGGGTTGCTGGATGGAAGAGGGGTTGTGAGTGGCTGGGAGGGACACAGAAGGGGGGGTGTCTCCCCAGTGGGTGCTGGGTGGGTCCAGGGGCTGTGGCTGGTTGGGGGGGCACAGTGGGTGTGGGGGGGTCTCCCCAGTGGGTGCTGGGTGGGCCCAGGGGCTGCAGGTGCCTCCCCGGGCAGCGGCTACTCACAAGGGGCCCCGCGGGTTGCGGGCGGCGTTCATCTTCATCCCCTTGATGATGAGGATGGTGCCCGCGATGATGCCGATGATGCCCACGGCCAGGCCCAGGGCGCACACCAGGGTCTCTGTGGTCTCGGGGACGGGGGTGGGCACCTGGGCTTCTGGAGAGAGAGGGAGAGGGACAGGGCATGGAGTGAAGGGGGCTGTTCCCACCCCTCCCTCCCAGAGCTGGGAGAGAACGCAGGAGTCCTGGCTCCCAGCCCTGTGCCCAGTGGGGTCCCCTGGCGCCCCGGCCTTACCCCAGTGCTTCGTGAAGGGCTCGGGCAGCCCCCCGTGCTCCACCCGGCAGTCGTAGAAGTCGCCCTGGCTGGGGAGGAAGGGCAGGTAGGAGAACTTGCGGAAGGAGTTGTCCTGGCGGGGGTAGAAGTCAGTCTCGTAGACGCCCCCTGTCACCTCCTGCCCGTTCTTCAGCCACGTCACGCTGAGCACCGGTGGGGAGAACTTGTCCACGAAGCAGATCAGGACGTTGGGCTCCCCCAGCTCCACGGGGTCTTCGGGGAACACGGTCACCTCAGGGGGCACTGGGGAGACAGGGGTCAGTGGGTCCCATTGCCTGCCCCTGAGCCAGCCAGTCCCCGCCCTGGGGCCGGATGGGAGCCAGCGCCCCCTACAGGGGACAGGCCCTGTGCCCCATTCCCTGCCCCCCTGAGCCAGCCAGTCCCTGGTGCTCACGCTCCAGCTCAGGGGTCTCTCCCCAGGACTATGGGGTCGCCACAGGGGCCGTCCCAGCTCCCTGCCCTGACGGCTCATGGGGCACCAGGGGCAGGGGAGAGAATCCCTCACGAGTAGGGCTTGGCGCTGGGCAGGGGCCACGAACAGCCCTCGGCAAAAGAGCTGCCCTGGGCCCCCAGCCTGGAGGGTGTGACCTGCTCGGGCCCCCTGCCCTGCAGAGCCCTGGCCCGGCTGACTGGCTCCCCGGAGCCCTCCAGGGGCTGGGAGGGGAGCTGAGTGGGGATGCGCAGTCTGTAATTGGGGCTGGTACTGGGCTCACGTGGGGAGGGGAGGGTCCCCTGGTGAGCAAGGTTGGGGAAGGGCCCCAGTAAAGGTGCCTGTCAGGGAAGGTGCCCCCCCTGCCCTGCTGTACCATTCTGGGCCCGCGTGTGGTTGAAGCTTTTGATAAGATTCTCCAAGTTTGCCTTGCCCACAGCTGCGTTGCCCAGGGCGCCCTGCGCCTCGAAGCTGGTGAACTTGCTGAAGTCGGGCAGGCGCCAGACGGTCTCCTTCCTCTCCAGGTCCACGTGGAAGATCTCGTCCTGGTCAAACTCGAACATGAACTCCCCGGCCTCCCGCTGGGACTGGTCCATCCGCTGGTAGAACTCCGCCTGAGAGAGCATGTTCTCCGCTGCGGGGAGCTGGGCGTCAGCACCGGCACTCACCCCCCGTGGGAGGGCATCTCTGAGCGCTTCCCCTAAGGTTGCAACAGAGGGTCCTGTGGCACCTTTGAGACTAACAGAAGTATTGGGAGCATAAGCTTTTGTGGGTGAAAGCCCACTTCATCAGATGCAAGAAGTGAGGTTCTTACCCACGAAAGCTTATGCTCCCAGTACTTCTGTTAGTCTCAAAGGTGCCACAGGACCCTCTCTTGCTTTTTACAGATTCAGACTAACACGGCTACCCCTCTGATACTTGTCCCCTAAGGTTGCAGCCCCCAGCTCCCAGGCTGTGACATTGGCACTGGGACACCCCGGTGTGAGGGGAAAGCGGGTGCAGGGAGCCCCGTGACCCCTGGTATCGTGCTGGAGCATCGGGGTCAGCGCTGCCGGGGAGGGGACAGCACCCCCTACTGTGCCCCCTGCTCATTTGATCACAACAGGTCTCCCATCCAGGAAGTGGTCAGGCCTCTACCCACTTAGCTTGTGAGGGGGGAACGTGACCCCAGTTCAGAGAGGTGGGGTTGGAGGTTGTGACTGCAGGACATTCCATTCTCCCGTCTGTGCGTGGGGCTGGTTCCGTGTCCCGGTGTCACCATGACCTGGTTCTCGGGGCGATTTCAGTCCCTAGCCCCCGACACTCACACCCCAGGGCCGGTCACTGGGAGACCCGGGAACTCCCCAGCCAGAGACATGAAAGCTGCGCTGGGGGGTCAGACACACTCCGGGAGGGGGAGGGGTCTGGCTGGGGGCTGAGGCTGGGAGTCCCCAGGGCCCAAGGGAGTTGGGCACCTACACCCTAGGGAGTCGTTCGCTGACCCCAGCTCGCCCGGCAGGATCTCACCGAGCGACTGCAAAGGAGGGAACCCATCACCAGTAGCCGAGGAGAGAGTCTGCCCCACAGACCCACCCCCCCGTGGGTCTGAGCCCTGGAGGGACGGGGGACAATGGGGCCAGGCCAGGGAGCGGGGCCAAGGGCTCCCTGCTCTGCACAGACGCACTCACTGCTCAGCAGGGTCTGGTCCTGGCACGGCTCTTTGGGGAACGTTCCCCCATCCCCCCTGTGCCTGGCGCCCTCCTGGGGGGATCAGCCCCCAAGTCCCTGTGGGGAAGGGGGGCTGCACCTCTAGGGCAGGGCTGTGTCGTACCCAAACCACAGCAACTTCCCCACGCTCCCTCTGCTGCTCCAGCGCCAGCCTCCCCTCCCCCCTCCCTGCAGCCCCACCCTGCCCAGATCAGCCCCCATCCTCCTCCCTGCCCTGTCAGTCCCCTCATTGTCCCCTCCCTGAGGGGGAGCCGGGCACTCTGGGGGTGAAGCCACCCCCCCAGGCCCAGCTGTCCCAGCCCCCGCCCCGCCCCGCCCAGCCCATACCTGTCACCGCCTCGGCGCCCGGCAGGGCCAGCAGGGTGAGCAGGGCCAGCTGGGCCATGGGGACGCCCCGTCCTGCGCCCATCTCCTCTCCCCGGGCACTGGGCTGGGCGCGGGGCCAGCAGCACTAGGGGGCCGGGGGGGGGCACATGTCACACCCGGGGGGGGGGCAGCACTGGGGGCAGCGCCTGGCATTGGCCAGGGGAGCCCGGCCCAGGGGCCTGCGCCCAATGGCAGAAATCTCTGCACCGACCAGTCTGTTACCGGGCAGAGCAGCAGCGCCGAGCCTCCCCGAGAGGAGCTGGAGAAATTGCGGCCAGGCACCGCTCCTGGGGCTGGGCTGCCCGGCAGGGCCTGGAGCAGGGCGGCTCCGAACAGCCCAGCGTGGGGACTGCACTGCTAGGACAGGTTTCTTCCCGGTGCGGACATGGTGCCGCCAGGGGGGTCTGTCCCCGGTGCGGACATTGGGCTGCCAGGGGGCTTTGTTCCTTGTGTGGACATGGCACCGCCGCAGTGGGTTTATCCCCGGTGTGGACGCGGTGCTGCCAGGGGGGGTTAGTCCCCAGTGTGGATGTGACGAAGTGGGACTGTTCTTAATGTTTCCTCTGAATACTGTGTGGGTGCCTCAGTTTCCCCTATGCATTTCTTAAGTCTCTAGGTGGTGGGGAAAGGCCAGTGTGCATAAATTACTGACACTCTGTCTCCCTGGCAACAAATGGCCAGGGCCCTTCCCCCCCTGCAAGGAAATAACTAAAGGTGAACAAAGATCAGGTGACCTCCTGGCCCAGGAAAGAGACAAAGCCCAGAGAAGGAGGGGCTGGACGGGGGTTTCAGGGATGGAGCTGGCTGGGGACTAGAAATGAGGGCAGACAGGGGTGTCTGGCTCGCGGGACCCCAGGATGGACCCGGCCGAGGGGTCCTGTTCTCTGTACCTACAAGCTCTGTTTTAGACCGTGTTCCTGTCATCTAATAAACCTCTGTTTTACTGGCTGGCCGAGAGTCACGTCTGACTGCGAAGTGGGGGGTGCAGGACCCTCTGGCTTCCCCAGGACCCCGCCGGGGCGGACTCGCTGTGGGAAGCGCACGGAGGGGCATATGCTGAATGCTCCCAGGAGAGACCCAGGAGGTGAAGCCGTGTGAGCTTCTTGCCCTGAAGACGGTCTGCTCCGAGGGAGAGGAGGCTCCCCAGAGTCCTGCCTGGCTTTGTGGGGAGCAGTTCCAGAGCATCACCTGGGGACTCCATGACAGTGGGGACAGCACCTCCCTTCACAGCGCTCACACCACCCCCAGACCCCCTGTTCTGCAGCACGGCTGGGTGCACACAGGGGACTTGCCCGGCCCAGCTCTGCACTGGGGGGTCACACCCCTGACCCACAGAGATCTGCCAGGATAAGTGTTAAGTGCAGACCAGGCCTCAAACGGGGTTTCGAGCACCATCCATGGGAGATTGGGACACAGGCCCATCACCCTGTAGGGGAGCGCTGTTTCCATCCGGCCCCAGGGTGGGGACTGACTGGCTGGGGAGGTGGGGACGGGAATATGGAGCCTTTCCCCTCTGCTGGCACCGGCTCCGATCTCCTGTTAGTGACTGTGACGAAGTGGGGGGTTTTCTTGTTTTCTGTGGGGTTTCAATGGTTTGCATGCAGAGGGGGTGGGACTCAGTTTCCCTGGGTGTTACTGGTTTAACGAGGTGAGGGGAGAGGGAGTGTGTTTTGCAGAGGACCGGAGAGAGGACGTGGGGACCCAGCCAGTGGCCGGGAGGATGGATACCCCAGCGACCGGTGACCTGGCGACCTGGTGACCCAGAGGCCCAGCTGAGGGGACGCAGCCGGTTCTGGCCAGTGGGAGGACAATGGGCTGCAGGGTGAGGACCCAGTGACCTAACCAGCCGGTTCCAGCCAGAGGGAGAAGCAGGAGAGGAGGCCCCGGTTTACGACCCTGTTTACCTGGAGGGAAGACAATGGACAGAGGCGGGGCCTGGGGCCGGTGATCTGAGATGCCCAGCTGGGAGCAGGGGGACTCTGGGCTGGAGAGGGGAAGCAGGCAGAGCCCACCTGGATGCAGAAAGACTGGGATGTGCTGGGCTGAGGGAGGCCAGGCCTGAGGGTCAGAGAGTTTCCTGTGCTGTGTTCAACTCTCAATAAACCCTTCTGTTTCATGCTGGCTGAGAGTCACTCCGGTCTAGAGAACAGGGTTGCATCAACCCCTTCGGGGGTGGAGGCCCCGGGGGTCCAGAGCGAGTGGACTCCCTGAGGGGGCCCACGGCAGAGACAGACGTGCTAAGGCTCAGAGAGGTGCGGATCCAGGAGGTGGAGGGGCCGGACCCCGAGAGAGAGTGGACCCCCGAGAAGGGCTGTCTCACTAAAAGGGGCACCCCCCACGGACCGCACGGGGCCAAGAGTGGGCACGATCTGTGAGTCAGTGACCACGTGGTGTCAGGAGTGGGAGGTTTCGTGGATGCACCCTGTAGACGTTGGCTGCGGGCGCAGGCGCTTTGCACTAAGTGGCTGCCAGCAATAGAACGAGGGTATTGAACGGAACCAGCCTGGAAATGGCCTATAACCGGCTCCGTAAGAGCGACCTGGCACATCTCTGCAGGGAGAGGGGGCTGAGCGTGGGGAGGCTCACTAAGGAGCGGCTGATTGCTCAGCTTGTAGAGAATGACCCGTCTGAGGCACAGGCTCCAGACCCCAGGGGGGCTCCCGGGGTGCCCGGAGAGCCGGGGAGTAGCTGTGGGGGCAGTCTGTGTAGTGACCGGGAGTGGGTCAGACCTGACTCCCCAGTCAGCACCGGGGGGCCCCAGTCAGGTTCCTCCCTAGAGGAGCTGCGGAGACTGGAGCTGCAGCTGAAAGCAAAGGAGCTGGAGCTGGAGGATCGGAGGCTGGTGGACAGAGAGAGAGACCGAGCGGACCGTGTAGAACAGCGGAAGCACGAGTTGGAGATGGACGAGAGGCGGGCCAAGAGGGCCTGCCGCGGGGTAAGTGGGGAAGGGCCCCGAGACGCCAGTGGTGTGGGGAATCTAGACACCAAACTGCTGCCCCAGTTCAAGGAGGGGGGGGATATTGATGCCTACCTCACAGCCTTTGAGAAGGCTTGTGAACTGAACCAGATTGACCCTGCAGACAGGCTTCGCTGTCTGACCCCCCTGCTGGGTCCCAAAGCCATACAGGCGTTCAGCCAAATGGATGGTGTTGAGACGGGGGACTACGACCTATTCAAACAGGCTTTGCTGCTGAAGTTTGAACTGACCCCCGAGGCATACAGGAAACGGTTCCGGGGTGTGCGCAAGGCCTCAGGTGTCTCTTACAAGGAGGTCACCAACTTGCTGGGGGAATATCTCCGCAAGTGGGGGAAGGGCGCAGGGGCCACTACCGCAGAGGATGTGTATAACCTGGTGGGGTTGGAGCAGCTGTATGACATCTGCCCTCCGGACCTTAAGATGTGGCTAGTGGACCGGAAGCCCAAAGATCTGCGCCGTGCAGGGGCACTGGCAGATGAGTTCGTGGACAGTAGATCGGGGCAGGGGGGAGACCCACATCAGGGACTCATAAGGGGAGTCACCCTGAGCCCTCTCAAAGAGGGGACTCCAGGAAGCCCAACTCAGGGGTGCCCGGGACAGCCGGGGTGGGGCAAACCCCCTCGTGGGACTTGAGGAACATGAGGTGTAATTACTGTGGCCAAAAGGGGCACCAGGTGGCACAGTGCCTGAAGATGAAGGAAATGGCAGCCAAGCAGAACCCGCGGGGTGTTAACTGGGTGGAAGCCCACCGAGAGGGGGCACCGCCGGGCCCAGGGGCTGCAGTCGAGAGGGCCGTGCCAGGGGGAGGGGACCGCCAGGCCAGGCCAGCAGGGGAAGGTGGGGCCCCAGGTCCAGAGCACCCATACCCAATCCGCCGGGTGAGCTTGGGACAGGCCCCGGGGGACAATCGCCACATCATCCCCATTGAGGTGGGGGGAAGACGTGTCCAGGGGTTCTGGGACACGGGTGCAGAGGTGACGCTGGCACGGTCCGAGGTGGTGGACCCCGACCAGCTAGTGCCCGATGCCTACCTGCCCCTGAGGGGAGTGTTTGGGCCCCCCGTCAAGGTGCCTGTAGCGAGGATACACCTGAAATGGGGGGCTAAGGAGGGACCCAAAGAAGTTGGGGTGCACGACCACCTGCCTACCGAGGTGCTAATGGGTAATGACTTGGAGAATTGGCCGGATGACACTCATAGCGCCCTGGTCCTTACCCGGAGCCAGAGCCAGCGAGGGGCGTGGGACCTCCCGAGGGGGGGGGCTGAAGCGCCAAGGGTAGGGCTCGACAGGGCTGGGCCGGAGCCTCCGTCCCAGGGTGGGGAAACTGAGGCGCCACCAGCCAGGGCTGTAGCCTCAGACCCAGCAGCTGAATTCCAAACGGAGCTGCAGGTGGATCCCTCCCTGGAGAAACTGAGGGCCCTGGCTAGCCACGACAGTGCAGGGTCCCAGGGGGAGGACTGCCGGGAGCGATTCCTGTGGGAGAGGGGATTCCTGTACCGGGAATGGACTGGTTCAGGGCGAACTGAATCTTGGAAAGTCGGGAGGCAGCTGGTGGTTCCCCAGAGGTACCGCCGCAAACTGTTGTTCTTGGCCCACGATATCCCCCTTTCGGGGCATCAGGGCATCCGGCGCACCAGGCAGAGGCTGCTGCAGAACTTTTACTGGCCCGGGGTCTTTGACGCTATCCGACAGTATTGCAGGACCTGTGACTCCTGCCAGAGGGTGGGAAAGGCCCGGGATAAGTGTAAAGCCCCGCTGAGACCTTTGCCTATCATAGAAGAGCCTTTCCAGAAGGTGGCCATGGACATAGTAGGGCCCCTCAGCAGGGTGACCCTGTCAGGGAAGAAATACATCCTGATGGTGGTAGATTTTGCTACGCGGTACCCCGAGGCGGTGGCCTTGTCCTCTATCGAGGCAGACACCGTGGCAGACGCGCTGCTGACCATCTTCAGCAGAGTGGGGTTCCCCAAGGAGGTCCTTACAGACCAGGGGTCTAACTTCATGTCGACCCTGCTCCAGTGCTTGTGGGAGAAGTGTGGGGTCCGACACACCTGGGCCTCAGCCTACCACCCTCAGTCCAACGGGCTAGTGGAGAGGTTCAATGGGACCCTAAAGAGGATGCTGAAAACCTTTATGGACCAGCACCCGCAGGACTGGGACAAGTATTTACCCCACCTGCTGTTCGCATATAGGGAAGTGCCCCAGGAATCCACAGGGTTCTCCCCGTTCGAGTTGCTGTACGGAAGGAGGGTGAGGGGGCCCCTGGACTTGGTGAGAGCCGAGTGGGAGGGAAAGGCCTCTCCCGATGGGGAATCAGTGGTAAAGTATGTACTGACTTTCCGGGAAAAGCTCGTGGAGCTCATGGGCTTGGCTAGGGGGAACCTAGCAAGGGCCCAGAGGAAGCAGAAGGTCTGGTACGACCGCTCAGCCCGTGCCCGCTCATATGCTACCGGGGATCAGGTGATGCTCCTCATCCCCGTGAGGAAGAACAAGCTGCAAGCGGCCTGGGACGGCCCCTTCACGGTCATCAGACAGGTAAACGAGGTGAACTATGTGGTGGAACTGTCCAACCGGGCTCACAGCCACCGGGTGTATCACGTCAACATGATGAAGCCGTATTGGGACAGGGAGAAGCTGGTGCTGGCTGTGTGTGGGCAGTGGGAGGAGAAAGGAGAGGACCCCCTGGTGGGACTCCTCCCTGAGGCTGGGGCTAACCCCTCGCTAGAATCAATTCCCCTCTCAGACCAGCTAACCCCTGCCCAGCAGGCAGAGATCAGAGCCGTGCTGCATTCATACCGGCAGCTGTTCTCCAGCCGGCCTGGGCTCACTAACCTGGCTGTCCACCGGGTGGAGACAGGAGCCAACCTTCCCATCAGGTGTTCCCCATTCAGGGTCACTGGGAAAACAGCCCAGGACCTGGAGAGAGAGGTCGGGGACATGCTGGCTTTAGGGGTGATCCAGCCGTCCGCCAGTCCCTGGGCCTCACCCGTGGTGCTGGTCCCCAAGAAGGACGGGTCGATCGGTTCTGTGTGGACTATCGGAAGCTCAATGCCATTACCGTGTCCGATGCCTACCCCATGCCCAGGACTGATGAAATCTTAGACAAGTTGGGGGGTGCCCGGTACCTCACTACCATGGATCTTACCAAAGGCTACTGGCAGGTGCCTTTGGACCCGGAGGCCAGGGCGAAGTCCGCCTTCACCACACCAATAGGGCTCTTCGAGTTCCTGGTCCTGCCTTTCGGCCTCAAGGGGGCACCTGCCACCTTCCAGCGCCTGGTGGATCAGTTACTAAGGGGGATGGAGGGCTTTGCACTAGCGAATATTGACGATATCTGTGTCTTTAGCCAGACCTGGGAGGAACATGTGTCCCAGGTGAAGAGAGTGCTGGGTCGCCTCCAGGATGCAGGACTAACCATAAAAGCGGAAAAGTGCAAGGTGGGGATGGCAGAGGTTTTATACCTGGGCCACAAGGTTGGGAGTGGCCACCTGAAGCCGGAGCCGGCCAAAGTGGAGGCAATCAAGGCCTGGCCCGCCCCCCAGACTAAGAAGCAGGTCCAGGCTTTCATTGGGATGGCGGGGTACTACCGGAGGTTTGTGCCCCACTTTACCTCCCTGGCAGCACCCCTCATGGAGCTGTGTCGAAAGGGAAAGCCGGACAAGGTGGTCTGGACCGAGCAGTGCCAGAGGGCTCTCTGTGCGCTGAAGGGGGCACTTATCCAGGGCCCGGTGCTGGTAAACCCGGATTTTAACAAACCCTTCCTGGTGTTCACCGACGCCTCGGACACAGGGCTGGGGGCGGTACTGATGCAAACTGATACTAAGGGGGAGAGACACCCCATTGTGTACCTGAGCAAGAAGCTGCTGCGCCGGGAGCAGCACTATGCGGCCATAGAGAAGGAATGCCTGGCCATGGTGTGGGCCCTTAACAAACTGCAGCCATATCTATTTGGGCGGCGCTTCACCGTGTACACTGACCATTCACCCTGACGTGGCTGCACCAAATGAAAGGAGCTAATGCCAAGCTGCTGAGGTGGGCCCTGCTCCTCCAGGGGTATGACATGGAGGTGGTCCATGTGAGGGGGAGCACCAATGTTATAGCGGACGCTTTATCGCGGGGCGGGGACCCTGAACTTCCCCAGGTCACTGGCTAAGTGACCCTGCTCCGTTCAGCCTCGAAGGGGGGAGAGATGTGACGAAGTGGGGGGGTTTCTTGTTTTCTGTGGGGTTTCAATGGTTTGCATGCAGAGGGGGTGGGACTCAGTTTCCCTGGGTGTTATTGGTTTAACGAGGTGAGGGGAGAGGGAGTGTGTTTTGCAGAGGACCGGAGAGAGGACGTGGGGACCCAGCCGGTGGCCGGGAGGATGGATACCCCAGCGACCGGTGACCTGGCGACCTGGTGACCCAGAGGCCCAGCTGAGGGGACGCAGCCGGTTCTGGCCAGTGGGAGGACAATGGGCTGCAGGGTGAGGACCCAGTGACCTAACCAGCCGGTTCCAGCCAGAGGGAGAAGCAGGAGAGGAGGCCCCGGTTTACGACCCTGTTTACCTGGAGGGAAGACAATGGACAGAGGCGGGGCCTGGGGCCGGGGATCTCAGATGCCCAGCTGGGAGCAGGGGGGCTCTGGGCTGGAGAGGGGAAGCAGGCAGAGCCCACCTGGATGCAGAAAGACTGGGATGTGCTGGGCTGAGGGAGGCCAGGCCTGAGGGTCAGAGAGTTTCCTGTGCTGTGTTCAACTCTCAATAAACCCTTCTGTTTCATGCTGGCTGAGAGTCACTCCGGTCTAGAGAACAGGGTTGCATCAACCCCTTCGGGGGTGGAGGCCCCGGGGGTCCAGAGCGAGTGGACTCCCTGAGGGGGCCCACGGCTAGAGACAGACGTGCTAAGGCTCAGAGAGGTGCGGCTCCAGGAGGTGGAGGGGCCTGACCCCGAGAGAGAGTGGACCCCCGAGAAGGGCTGTCTCACTAAAAGGGGCACCCCCCCACGGACCGCACGGGGCCAAGAGTGGGCACGATCTGTGCGTCCGTGACAGTGACCAAACGCCCTCCCCCGGGGTCTGTCCTGGGCCCTGTGTGGGGCACGTTGGTCCGTGTCCCCTGCCCAAAGCTGCTGTCCCTCCCGCCCCCATCCCCTGGCTAACACGCTGGGTGTTCACACTGCGCCCAGCAGGAGGGGCTGGGCACTGGAGGGGCCGGAGAGGGGCCGGCCCAGCAGTTCAGGCGCTGGCCTGGGGCCCAGGAGCCCCGGGGTCATTCCCGGCCCTGCCACAGACTGGGCTCAATGGGTAGTGATCAATGGCTCCATGTCTAGTTGGCAGCCGGTATCAAGCGGAGTGCCCCAAGGGTCGGTCCTGGGGCCGGTTTTGTTTAATATCTTTATTAATGATCTGGAGGATGGTGTGGACTGCACTCTCAGCAAGTGTGCAGATGACACTAAACTGGGAGGAGTGGTAGATACGCTGGAGGGTAGGGATCGGATACAGAGGGACCTAGACAAATTAGAGGATTGGGCCAAAAAAAAAACTGATGAGGTTCAACAAGGACAAGTGCAGAGTCCTGCACTTAGGATGGAAGAATCCCATGCACTGCTACAGACTAGGGACCGAATGGCTAGGTAGCAGTTCTGCAGAAAAGGACCTAGGGGTCACAGTGGACGAGAAGCTGGATATGAGTCAACAGTGTGCTCTTGTTGCCAAGAAGGCTAACGGCATTTTGGGCTGTATAAGTAGGGGCATTGCCAGCAGATCGAGGAACGTGATCGTTCCCCTTTATTCGACATTGGTGAGGCCTCATCTGGAGTACTGTGTCCAGTTTTGGGCCCCACACTACAAGAAGGATGTGGAAAAATTGGAAAGAGTCCAGCGGAGGGCAACAAAAATGATTAGGGGGCTGGAGCACATGATTTATGAGGCGAGGCTGAGGGAACTGGGATTGTTTAGTCTGCAGAAGAGAAGAATGAGGGGGGATTTGATAGCTGCTTTCAACTACCTGAAAGGGGGTTCCAAAGAGGATGGAACTCGGCTGTTCTCAGTGGTGGCAGATGACAGAACAAGGAGCAATGGTCTCAAGTTGCAGTGGGGGAGGTCTAGGTTGGCTATTAGGAAACACTATTTCACTAGGAGGGTGGTGAAGCACTGGAATGGGTTACCTGGGGAGGTGGTGGAATCTCCTTCCTTAGAGGTTTTTAAGGCCCAGCTTGACAAAGCCCTGGCTGGGATGATTTAGTTGGGAATTGGTCCTGCTTTGAGCAGGGGGTTGGACTAGATACCTCCTGAGGTCTCTTCCAACCCTGATATTCTATGATTCTATGTGTGTGACCCTGGGCCAGTCACTGACTTCTCTGGGCCTCCCTCCCCAGCTGGGCCATGGGGACAACAGCCCGGCCCTGCCCCACGGGGCGGGGGGGGGGGGGTGAATGCAGCAGAGAGGGGGAGGGGCTCAGAGACTGGGGGGCCAGAGAAGCCCCTTAGGGAGATCGATGGTGGGAGCAGCTGGAAGGCCGAGCTGTGCCTGACCCATGGACACTGAGCCCCCCGCTCTGGTAGGGTGCCTGGGGGCAGGGCATGGAGGTGTGGGGAGGAGCTCAGAACTTCTGCCTGTGGTGCCAGCCTCGAACCTTCCCCTGGGACTAAATTTACCCCCAAGAAACCAGAGACCCCCCCACCCACACCTGTGGATCGAGGCACCAGGGGAAGAGGACGGAGGGTCCCAGGCCCGTTGCTGGGGGCCCTGCTCTGGTGGGGGCTGGTCCCTGGGCTGGCCCCGCTCTCCAGCTGCCCCGGGGCCATGGCAGGCGCTGGGCGAGTCCTGCAGCCCGACCCCAGGCCCTGCTCTGCCCCCTACGAGGGAGAAGTAGGGAACCGAGCCCTGCTGGGGCCGGCTCTGCCTGGCGACTGGTGATGCTGCCCAGCCCCGGTGCTGACTGGCCCCTGGGCTGGGAGTGCCCAATCCCCGGGGCCGTGGGCAGCGTCCCGGGGCTGGTGCTCGGAGCTGGGCAGAGAAGGTCTCAGGCTGGGGGTCCCGACGACTTTCCAGGTCTCTCCCTCCTGAGCAGCGATGGGGGCGGGTCGGATCCTGGGGGCCGGGAGCGGCTGGGCTGGGGCTCTGCTAGTGACACTGACGGTGCTGAGAACCCACCTGGCTCATTGCACAGAGCCCCCAGGTGAGCAGAGACCCCAGCGCCCCGGGGAGCCCCGTCCTGGGCAGCGCTGGGTGTATCCGGGGGGGTCGGACCCCAGCGCCCCGGGGAGCCCCGTCCTGGGCAGCGCTGGGTGTATCCAGGGGGATCAGACCCCAGTGCCCCGGGGAGCCCCGTCCTGGGCAGTGCTGGGTGTATCGGGGGGGTCGGACCCCAGCGCCCCGGGGAGCCCCGTCCTGGGCAGTGCTGGGTGTATCCGGGGGGATCAGACCCCAGCGCCCCGGGGAGCCCCGTCCTGGGAAGCGCTGGGTGTATCTGGGGGGATCGGACCCCAGCGCCCCGGGGAGCCCCGTCCTGGGCAGCGCCGGGTGTATCCGGGGGGGTCGGACCCCAGCGCCCCGGGGAGCCCCGTCCTGGGCAGCGCCGGGTGTATCCGGGGGGATCGGACCCCAGTGCTCCGGGGAGCCCTGTCCTGCCTGTGTCGGTGTCCCCCCCGCTCAGTGTCTCCCACCAAGCCCCAGTCTCTGCCCTGCATGCCCCAGTGTGGGCTCAGTGTTAGTCATGCGCCGCCCCCCTCATGCCCCTTCCCCCTACCTGGGGGTGGGTTCGGGTTCAGGGCGGTGGGTTCCTTGCAGCTCTCACGGCTCCGGCTGTTCCCCCGCTGGGCTACGAGCTGGGGGCAGGACGGGGAGGGGCAGCTGGGGGGTGTCTGAGCCGAGCCATTCCCTGCTCCCCCCCCGCAGGGTGGTTTCTGTACCAGACGAAGTCTGACTGTCTGTTCACCAACGGCACCGAGCGGGTCCGGTTCCTGGACCGGTACATGTACGACCGGCAGCAGATCATGCAGTTCGACAGCGACGTGGGGGTGTTTGTGGGGGAGACGGAGGTGGGGCGGCGCTGGGCCGAGGACTGGAACAAGAACAAGGAGTTCCTGGCGCGTGCGCGGGCTGCGGTGGACACGCTCTGCCGGTACAACTATGGGGCGGTCGAGCCTTTCAGCGTGGCCCGGAGAGGTGAGTGCGGGGGGTCAGAAGAGTGTCCGGGGGAGGAGGAGACAGCGACCTGGGGGTGTACGTGGCGGACACGGAGCTGGGCCGGGCCACCGCCGAGTACTGGAACCAGGACAAGGAGCACCTGGCTCAGGCGCGGGCTGCGGTGGACCGGTTCTGCTGGCACAACTACAGGACGGCGCAGACGGCGAAGGTGGTCGGCCACCGAGGTGAGCGGGGGGAGGGGCCAGGAGCGGGGGCGGGGCTCGGAGAGGGGCGGGGCCAGGAGCGGGGGCGGGGCTCGGAGAGGGGAGGGCAGAGGGGCGGGGCCAGGACCGGGGGCGGGGCTCGGAGAGGGGAGCGCGGGGGGCGGGGGGGTAACACAAGGCCTCGTGCTACGGCGAGGGGGCAGCAAGCGCTGGGGCCGGGTAACGGGGGCAGGGAATCTCCCCGGCCGCCCCCGGGTCTGGCTGCAGGGAGCAGAGCCCCACCCGGGGTCAGTCTCGGGGGGGGGGCTGACCCCTCCCCCTTCCCAGCCCCCCCTGCTCCTCTGAGGGGTTCAGCCCCCAGCGCCCCCCCACTCAGACCCCCCGGAGCAGGCGGCTGCTGCGGCTCCTACCCCCCTTCCTGGGCCTGGGGGCCAAGCGATGAGGCAGAACTTTCAACGCCCCCAACCCTGCCCCTCCCCCCTCGGGATGCCCCTGGCTGGGGGGTGGGAGCAGCCCCTGGTCCCTGGGCTGAGACCCCGTCTCCCTGGGCCCAGGGTCAGACAGTCCCTGGCTCTGTCCCCATGGGGTTGACGGGACACGACTCCCCTCGGGCCCTTTCTGCCGGAGCCTGCCCAGGGCAATGGGGGGCAGGAGAGAACCAGCCCCACCCCGGGGCAGTGAGGGGGGAACGGGCTGGCTGGGGAATCGGACCCCACACACCATGGGGAGCCCTGTCTGTCCTGGGCATGTACTGGGGAACGGGACCTTACACATCCAGGGTGCCATGCCCCAGGCACCTGCCAGGTGTATCAGGGGGTTGGATGCCCTGTCCTGGAAAGGCGCCGTGTGTATGGTTGGGAGGGATTGGACTCCACACATCCTGGGGAGCATTGCCCTAGGCAGATGCTGGGCATATGGGGGGGAATATTTTCGGGGGGGGGTCACTTGTTCTCTCTGAGCCCCCGTCTGTCTCCGGACCCTTTCCCATCTCTCTCTCTCTCTCTCTCCCCAGTTCAGCCCAAGGTGAAAGTTTCCCCCACGAAATCGGGGTCTGAGCCCCACTCCCACCTGCTGGTTTGCTCCGTGACGGGGTTTTACCCCGGGGGGATCGAGATCAAGTGGCTGAAGAACGGGCAGGAGCAGACGGCCGGGGCGGTGTCCACGGAGCTGCTCCAGAACGGAGACTGGACCTTCCAGATCCTGGTGATGCTGGAGATGAGCCCCCAGCGCGGGGACGTCTACACCTGCCAGGTGGAGCACATCAGCCTGCGGGGCCCCCTCGCCGTGCACTGGGGTAAGAGTGCCGGGTCACCCAGCCCCCACAAATACCAGCCCAAGCCAAGACTTCAAAGCGCTTTCTACTGTAGCCTTTTATTCTATTTAATGTTAATTATACTCCAGTGGGTTCAGCTCTGGGCTACAGCCTCACGTTCAACAACGTTATCTCTGTTTGTTCTGGATTTAGAGCCCGTAGGAACACATGGAACCATAGGCACCTAACACACACAAGAGCATCTATCTTTTAGCAGTTTTATTACAGTTACTAACAAAGTTATAAATGTCACACCACATACAACCCCTAAAGATAAGTACCATGTACTAGTTACACCTACAGACTTACTCTCATCCTCCTAGAGATGGTGTTAGAGTCTGTTGCCCTCTCATGGATTGACCATCAATATACGGGAGTGGTTCCTGCTGGAGTTTTCCATAGGAAGCTCGATTTCCCTGCTCTGAGCACTTTGAAGTATTTATTGATAACTTTGGTTTTATTTAAAACTTTAATTTCACTTCCTGGTTTTTATACTCCGTGTGTGGAGTTGAAATCCAGGGTGCTGCTTTAGTTGCTACTGCAATAGGTTGAGGTGGGGTGTGCTGACTGTTCAATATCATGGAATTCATTTGCTGCTGTCTTTCTTACATTTCAACGCTCGTGAGAATTTAGGTTCGGGGTAAAGTACCGATGCATGTCCACCCTGGGAGCACTCTTCCAGAAGTGCTGAATTCATTATCTAAAGCTTATAGTTTTTTGTACTGGCCAGATTGGAGAATTGCACATGGAAGTACACGCACGAATGATTTCCGGTTGCAGCAGAGATTCAATGGCTTTAGCAGTATAAGGTTTGGCCTGATTTGGAAAAGGACACTGCTTTTGTGGGGGGAATTTTTCTTCTACAGTTTTAACAGTTACATCCATATTTTTACATTTATGCTCGTGTTCAGCAAAAACATCAACCCTGCTCACAATTTTTAGAGCACTTGTACGGGCCCTGCTAACCCAAATCTATTGACCTGGGCTGGGAGCGTCTGTTCTCCCTGTCTCACAGCACAAGGACAAGGGGACACTCAGTGGGATGAAAAGGGTCAAATTCACACCTGGTCAAAGGAAAGACGTTTTCCACACAATGTGTAGTTACCCTGTGGAACTCACTGCCACAGGATATAACGAGAGCTGAGCAAGGTTCACAAAGGGATTGGCCATTTCTGTGGCTGACAGGAGTATCCAGGGCTAGACCAGTTCATGCTGACAATGGGCAGGGCTATCAGACCTCACGCTGCAGGGCCTGAGCCCGATCTCTGATGATCCCAGACCAGGAGGAGCCCTGATGTAGGGCAGATTGTCCCATAGCTGCTCCTGTGGGCTCTGGCCCCTGGCTCTGACCCGGCCGGCACCGGTCACTGGCGCAGACGGGAGCCTGGCCCGGAGGCCCTTGGCTCTGACCCGGCCGGCGCCGGTCACTGGCGTGGACGGGATCCTGGCCCGGAGGCCCCTGGCTCTGCCCCGGCCGGCGCTGGTCACTGGTGCAGACGGGAGCCTGGCCCGGAGGCCCCTGGCTCTGACCCGGCCCGTTCCATGTCTCTGTTTCAGAGGCGCAGTCTGACTCCGCCAGGAGCAAGATGCTGACGGGGGTCGGGGGCTTCGTGCTGGGGCTGGTCTTCCTGGCGCCCGGACTCCTCATCTACCTGAGGAATAAGAAAGGTGAATGGCTCCAGGCGGGGGCGGGACACCAGGGTGTCTCTGGGGGGATGTGGGGCTGGGGGGGCTCAGGGAAATCTGGGAGCTGGAGGGGGGCTGGGTTCCTAGTGAGGGGCGTTCTATGCCATGGGGCAGGGGCTGGAGCTCTGACCCCTAGGAACCAGCTCCCCTCGCCCAAGGCTCTGACCATGTTTCTCTCTGTTTTTCAGGGCGCCCCGTTCCCCAACCTGCAGGTAATTTCAATCCCCCTCCCCCCGATAAACCCGTCTCCCCCCACACTGAGCACAGGCTGCCTGCGGCGCCCGGGGGCGGCTGCTTCTGCCCCTCGGCCCATGACACCCGCCCGGCTCAGCCCCTGGGCAGCTGGACAATGGGGCACTGGCCCCGCGGAGGAGGAGTCTGCGGCTCCCTCGGTCCCCGTTCAGGCCGATCCCCGCGCTGCTCCCGGGGCCAGAGGGTCCTGGGTCCTGCCGAGCATTGCTCAGCCCTGCTGCTGCCGGGCAGAGTCCCTGGGGCACCCTGGGGCCTGGCCGAGAAAATCCCCCGTCCGTCCCGCTAGCCCCACGGCCAGGGGCTGATTTCTCTCCCCTCTCCCCGCAGGGCTCCTGCGTTAGATCCTGGGCGTCGGATCCCCCGGCCGGCAGGAGTTTCCGTCCGTCTCCCCCAGCCCCTCGCCCAGCCCGGAGAATGCAGAACCTGGGGCCGGTCCCTTCCTGTCCCCGTCTGCTCCCCGCGCTCTGCCCGGCTCCAGCCCACGCTGCCCCCGCCTGGGGACCCGTCCCTGCCCCTCAGTCCCAGCAGGGCCCTGGGGGCGACCCCTCCTGCGTTAACCCTTTCCCTGCCCCAGCCCAGCCCCACGTTCCCTCTCGCTGACCCCACTGCCCTCGGGGAACCTTTGGGGGACGCTGCTCCGCAACCTGGGGGGAGCCGGAGCGAGGCCGGGCACTGTTAGAACTGCTACACCCTAATAAACCATCCCCAGCCCCCCACCGGCTCCGGGCTCATTGCCCCCCCCCCCCCCGGGGCCGGGACAGGGCTGGGGGCTTTGGGCCCTAGGAGCTCTGGCTGGGGGGAGGGGACGCATGGCACAGAGCAGCTGCCCTGGGGGAGGGGACTCCCCAGACATACCATGGGGCCATTCAGCAGCTGGAGGGATCAGGGTTGTTGTGCTGGGCAGGGGCCTGGGCAGGGCTGGATCTGACGGAAGGGAGGGGGCAGGACCCCAGAGGGGGAGTCTGGGGGTGGGGGTGACTCCTGGGGGAGGCTGTGGGTTCCCAGTCCCAGTGCAGACCAGTTCCTTCCCCAGGGGTGGGGGCAGCAGGGAGGAGGCCGTGGGGAGCGGGACCCCCAAGCCCCTTTCCCGGGGGAGATGCTCCCGCCCCCTGGAGAGCCCAGGCTGCAGCCCCACATCACGGACACCCCAGCCTGCGGGGCAGCGTCAGTGAGCTGGGCTATGGGGCAGGGGAGCAGCTCAGGGATGGGGCAGAGCAGGGCAGGACAGGGCAGTTATTATCCAGGGATCCAAACCCCCCAGGGAGTCACAGCCCCATCTCCCCAGGGGCCCAGAGACTCACCAGTGACACCAGAGCCCCATCCCAGTCAGAGAGTCCCACATCCCGCTTGGGGGATTGACTGTGGGGTCCCAGCTATGGGGGACCCCACAACCTCTGGGGCGATACGTGGGCTGGGTGCTCACATTCCCCCTCCCCCCAGCCCAGCCCGGCCCTGCTCTATCGCTGTCACCCTGCCCCAGGGCTGCAGGGGAGACGCCAGGCCCAGCCCCTGCCCCACCGTGGCCATTAACGCTCCCCTGGCCCGTCATTGCACTGCTCCCATTGGGTACTGGTGTCTCCGTCACTTCCTGTCCCAAAGTGCCATGTGCTGTTTCCCAGCTGCCAGGCCCCACCCCAGAAGTGGCTGCATTTCTGTGGGGGAAATTGGCCCCACTGCTATCGGGTGCAATGAGCTCTGGGATCCTGGTGGGGGAGCGTCCTGGAGAGCAGGGAGACCGAGGCCGTGGGGACGTCCCTGTCAGCTGCTCCCATGGGCTGTCCCCGCGGGGGGGGGGGGGGTGACGAACTGGGACTGTTCTTAATGTGGTCTGTGAATGCTGACAGGGGAGTGTGGCTAGGATAGTCTGCATTGGGGGATGGGAGACTGACTGAAAATACCTGAGCATGTAACATGAGAACCCAGGAGGGGGCTGGGGCCAGGTGACACCTTTGCCCGGGAAACTGAACAAAGGCTGTGGGAGGGGTCGCTGAAGGCAGAGTCTGGGAAGCTGGTTGGTGAGGTGGCTGGCAGGCAGGGAGGGCTCTGACCTCCGGAGGGGGGGCTGGGGTGCCCGAGGACCCCAAGATGGACCTAACTGAGGGGTATCCTGTTGTCTGTGCCTGCAAGACCTGTCTCGGACTGTATTCCCGTCGTCTAAATAAACCTTCTGCTTTACTGGCTGGCTGAGAGTCATGGTGAATCGCAGGAAGCCGGGGGTGCAGGGCCCTGAGTCCCCCACACTCCGTGACAACTGGTGGCAGCGGTGGGATCTACTGCACCCCGTGGACGGCGCTTCCTGCAGTAAGTGACTGGGGAGAAGTAAAACGAAGGGGGATTGACGGGGACCAGGCGTGCTGAAGAGTCAGAGAGAGACGGTTATCACCCCTGGGAGTGTGTGACCAGCGAGAAGGACTTTTGCAGTAACAGGGTCCCCCGGGGGATCGCAGCGAGTGGTCCCAGGGGCGGAGGAGTCTGCAGCTCGACCCTGGCAGAGAGGTGGTGACCTCGAGAAGGGCTGGCACACTAGGGGTCTCCCTGGAAACTGTGGGGAGCGGTGAGCACACAGGCCTGTGAGTGGCCAGCAGGAAGATGTATGCCAAGCGGCTTAAGAGCGACCTGGTGGAGCTGTGCAAGCAGAGGGGGGTGCGCATTGGGAGGCTCACCAAAGAACAGCTCATTGCCCAGCTGGAGAAGGGAGATCGCGCGAATGAACTGATCCCTGTCGCTGAGGGAAGCAGACTGGCAAATGCAGCGCAGGCCCCAGTGTCTGTCCCATCTGGGAGTGGTCAGCCGGCTGCTGAGGGCTTCCCGAGAACCCTCCTTCCTATGCCTAGGGGAAGGGTGGGGAGGAGCCCAGCAAATACCGAGGGCGCCGTGACCCCCCCGGCCAGCAGGGGATCCTCCCGGCGACGCTCGCCGGCCAGCAGGGGATCCTCCCGGCCACGCGCGGCATCCGTGGAGCGGAATGGGCTGGAATGGGAGAAAGAGCTAAAACTGAGAGAGCTGGAGGATCGTGAACAACAGAGACAGCATGAAGAGAGACAGAGGCATCATGAACGGGAGGAGAATGAGAGACAGAGGCATCATGAACTGGAGCTGGCGAGGCTGAGGGGCCGCGAGACCCCGGCTGCGGTGAGTGAGGGGGGACTCAAGACTGCACGGAGCTTTGATAAGTGCATCCTGGCCCCACGTAAGGAGGGGGAGGACATGGATGACTTCCTGGATGCCTTTGAGACGGCCTGCGAGCTGCACCAGGTTGATCCTGCGGACAGACTCCGGGTTCTCACCCCCTTACTGGACCCCAAAGCCGTGGCATTGTACCGCCAACTGGAAGAGGCGGAGAAAGGGGACTACGAACTATTCAAAAAGGCCCTGCTATGTGAGTTTGGGCTGACTTCTGAGATGTACCGGGAAAGGTTCCGGAGTCAGGATAAAACCCCTGAGATCTCATATCTGCAACTAGCCGTCCGCATGGAGGGATACGCCAGCAAGTGGGCTGATGGGGCCCAGACGAAGGAGGACCTGGTTAAACTGCTGGTACTGGAGCAACTGTATGAGCGGTACCCATCCGACCTGAGGCTGTGGTTGAGGGACAAAAAGCCAGAGAACCCGCGACATGCAGGCCGGCTGGCCGATGAGTTTGTAAAGAGCCGGTCAGGGGATAACAGGGAGGAGCCCCAAAGGAACAGTCCCACCACAACGCAAAGAGAGAGTCACCATGGGACCTCCCAGCGGGAAAATACAGAAAACCCCCATCAAAGGGGAACATCCGGCGTCAGGGCCATCCGACCCACTCGAGGGGACCCATGGGACATGGGCTGCTATCACTGTGGCCAAAGAGGCCACATACGGGCCCAGTGCCCCAGGCTCAGGGACAGACTGAGCAGACCAAACCCACAGAGGGTTGACTGGGTAGAGACCCAGCCGGGCGAGAGGCAGCACTCCCAGGGAAGGGGGGCTGGCAGAGTACCACCTGCTAAGGAGGGAGGAGAGCTCCAGGCCAGCTCCTCTGGGGGGCTGGATGCTCCAGACTCAGGGTTTTTGGTTTATACGGTGGGCGCGGGGCGGTCCTTCCGGAGAGAGTACCTTGTTCCCCTGGAGGTGGATGGGAGGAAGGTCAATGGATACAGGGATACGGGCGCAGAGGTGACGCTGGCCCGGCCCGAGGTGGTGGCCCCAGATCAAGTGGTGCCCAACACCTACCTGACCCTGACGGGGGTGGGCGGGACACCAGTCAAAATGCCCGTGGCAAGGGTACACCTGAAGTGGGGGGCCAAGGAGGGCCCCAAGGATGTGGGGGTACACCCGTATTTGCCCACTGAGGTGTTGATGGGGGGGGACCTGGAGGACTGGCCCAGCAACTCCCAGAATGCACTGGTTGTGACCCGCAGTCAGAGCCGGCGAGGAGCACTGCGCCCTGACCTTGGTG
Organism: Emydoidea blandingii; assembly: GCA_036785055.1. Classification (NCBI taxonomy): domain Eukaryota; kingdom Metazoa; phylum Chordata; order Testudines; family Emydidae; genus Emydoidea; species Emydoidea blandingii. Next base: position 93,270,119 of record JAXIVB010000007.1, read on the forward strand.
AGGGTGCCTTGCCCGAGGCGCAGGACCCTAACCTGGTGGGGAGGGAACACCCAGGGACACGGCTCAGGGAGGCTGCGGCTTCAGACTCAGCCGGCGAGAGAGAGCAGGTGGCCATCCCTGTCCCAGCTGCTGAGTTCCAGGCCGAGGTGCAAAAAGATCCCTCCTTGCGGAAGATAAGGGACCTGGCCGACCTCGGTGCGGTACAGACCATGGGGAGAGGTGGCCGGAAAAGGTTCCTGTGGGAGAAGGGGTTCCTGTACCGAGAATGGGCTCCCCCAGGGAAGATGGAGTCAGGGGGGATCAGGAGGCAGCTGGTGGTACCCCAGAAGTATCGCCGCCAGCTGCTGGGCCGGGCCCATGACACCCCCTCTCAGGGCACCAGGGAACCTGGCGTACCCAGCAGAGGCTGCTGCGGAGCTTTTACTGGCCTGGGGTCTTTGTTACTGTCCGCCAGTACTGCCGATCCTGTGACCCCTGTCAGAGGGGGAGGAAGGCCCGGGACAAGGGGAAAACGGCTTTAGGACCCTTGCCCAGCCTAGAGGAGCCTTTCCAGAGGGTGGCCAAGGTTAAAAGGGGGGCTCTGAACCAAGTGAGCCCGAATCACCGACCTCCAGACTGGAGTGCTGGGAGAAGACCACAGCCCAGTTGGAACCCCAGGGGTATTGGGGTGGGAAAAGGGCACAGGCCGCATAAACCTTCCTACATGCGAACTACGAGTGCCATCGAGCACCCCCGACCTAAGGGGGGGCGTGAAACTGGAGGGGCCTGGTGTAATTCTCACCAAGGAATGGGAGGGATGCGGGGGCATCCATGGGAACGGGGGTAGGTTCGAACTTCCCCGGGTCACTGGCTGAAGTGACCCTGCTCAGTTCGGTCTTGAAGGGGGGAGAGATGTGACGAACTGGGACTGTTCTTACTGTGGTCTGTGAATGCTGACAGGGGGGTGTGGCTGGGATAGTCTGCATTGGGGGATGGGAGACTGACCGAGGACGGAGAATACCTGAGCATGTAACATGAGAACCCAGGAGGGGGCTGGGGCCAGGTGACACCTTTGCCCGGGAAACTGAACAAAGGCTGTGGGAGGGGTCGCTGAAGGCAGAGTCTCAGGAGCTGGTTGGTGAGGTGGCTGGGAGGCAGAGAGGGCTCTGACCTCCGGAGGGGGGGCTGGGGTGCCCGAGGACCCCAAGATGGACCTAACTGAGGGGGTCCTGTTGTCTGTGCCTGCAAGACCTGTCTCGGACTGTATTCCCGTCGTCTAAATAAACCTTCTGCTTTACTGGCTGGCTGAGAGTCATGGTGAATCGCAGGAAGCCGGGGGTGCAGGGCCCTGAGTCCCCCACACTCCGTGACAGGGGGACACAGGACGAGGGCGTGAATCTGTGTGAGTCACTCAGAGCCTGGCCTGCTGCTCCTACTGCTGTCCAAGGCCCCCACCCCGCCCCCGCCATGGAGTCTCCTCTCTCCAGCGCCCCACATGGACCATCCCGGCCCTGCTCCTGCCCCCCACCCCCGCCACGGAGTCTCCTCTCTCCGGCGCCCCACACGGACCATCCCGGCCCTGCCCCCCCCCCGCCATGGAGTCTCCTCTCTCCAGCGCCCCACACGGACCATCCCGGCCCTGCTCCCGCCCCCACCCCCCACCCCCGCCACGGAGTCTCCTCTCTCCGGCGCCCCACACGGACCATCCCGGCCCTGCCCCCCCCCGCCATGGAGTCTCCTCTCTCCAGCGCCCCACACGGACCATCCCGGCCCTGCTCCCGCCCCCGCCCCCCACCCCTGCCATGGAGTCTCCTCTCTCCAGCGCCCCACACAGACCATCCCGGCCCTGCTCCCGCCCCCCCTCCCCCTGCCACGGAGTCTCCTCTCCCCAGCGCCCCACACAGACCATCCCGGCCCTGCTCCCGCCCTCCTCCCCCTGCCATGGAGTCTCCTCTCTCCAGCGCCCCACACGGACCATCCCGGCCCTGCTCCTGCCCCCGCCCCCCTACCACACCCCCACAGGCTATTCACCGTCCTGCCGCTGTGCTAACCAAAGTCTGTGTCACAACTTAACTATCATGTAGCTACTGCAGCCCCATGGCGTCAGGACTCCTGGGTTCCAGCCCAGCTCTGAGTACGGGCCCTGCTGACTCCAGCCCTTGAGTGCGGCCCCCTCGGCTTTCCCTGCGCAGGCTCTGTCTGGGGGGCAAGTGGACGGGGCTGCACTGAAGGGCCGGGGGGGCGGGGGGTGGGACTGGCTGGCTCAGGGGGTCGGGGATGGGACATGGGGCCTCTGCCCTTTGGGGGGCTGGGGGCTCTGATCCAGCCTCAGGGCAGGGACTGGCTGGCTCAGGGGGCCGGGGCCGGGACATGGGGCCTTGGCAGTCCAGGGCCGTCAATCCGGTGTCAGCGTGAAAGTCCCCATGCAATTGTCCACAGCCCAGTGGAGACGTTTCTCCAGGCCCGCGACCCAGAAAGGGTTAACGCTCTACGTCGTTTCACACCCCGTCCGCTTGTGGGTGGACAGACGGACAGACTGACGTCTGCTTTCCCCTCACCTGGTTTCACTTCCTCCCCCCCCCGGGATGGATCTGAGCCCCCCGGGCCCTAGCAGCATCCTACACACTGCTCCCCGGCCCGACTCTGCCCAGCGCCCGGTGATGCCGGGTCAGCGCCGCGCTGCCATTGGCCGAGCCCCGGAGGCGCTAACCCCGGCCCGGCGTCGCTGCCTGTTTGTGCATCACTGAGACACCAGGTCCCCTGGGCGGGCGTCATTTCGGTGCCAGGGACTTTCCACCCAAAACCCCCTGGGCCTGCAGCCTGGCTGGCACCCGGGGGCCTGGCCCAGCCCCACACCTGCACTGGAGAGGAGTAAACTGCGAGTGAAATGCAGCCCCGGTCGGTGTCCTCACCCCACGGTACAGAGGGGGACACTGAGAGCAACAGACTTGTCAGACGCCACTGAGCCACCCAGCCCCCCCTGCTCTGATCCACCAGCCCCAGTCCCCTCCCAGAGCCAGGAGAGAATCCAGGAGTCCGGGCTCCTAACCCCCCCTGCTCTGACCCACCAGCCCCCACTCCCCTCCCAGAGCCAGGGAGAGAACCCAGGAGTCCTGGCTCCCAGCACCCCTGCTCTAACCCACCAGCCCCCACTCTCCTCCCAGAGCCAGGGAGAGAACCCAGGAGTCCTGGCTCCCAGCCCCCCTGCTCTAACCCACCAGCCCCCACTCCCCTCCCACAGCTGGGGATAGAACCAAGGGGTCCTGGATTCCCAGCTCTAACCGTTACACCCCACTCCCCTCCCAGAGCCAGGACAGAACCCAGGAGTCCTGGCTCCCAGCCCCCCCTGCTCTGATCCACTAGACCCCACTCCCCTCCCAGAGCTGGGGATAGAACCAGTGGCGTAGCCAGCTTCTAAGAGCAGGGGGAGCAAACATAAAAAAGGCTCCCCCCCCTTGGCTCCTCCTCTGGCCACGCCCCCTGACTCCTCCTCCGGCCGCTCCACGCCCCCTCCCCCTTGGCTGGCTCCTCCGGCTGCACCGCCCCTCCCCCCCATGGCTCCTCCGGCCCTGCCGTACCACCCCTGCGGCCCCCCCGCTCTTCTGGCTGCGGCTGCCATGCTGCGCCCCCCCCGCTTCTCCGGTCGCGCCAGCCTGCGCCCCCCCCCATGGCTGCTGGCCGTGCTGCAGGCGGCCAGCCTGTGCCCCCCCTCGCTGCTGCGGCCGCCTTTGGAAATTTGCTGAGGGGAAGCAGCTGCTGGATAGAACCCAGGAGTCCTGGCTCCCAGGCCCCCCTGCTCTGATCCACTAGACCCCACTCCCCTCCCAGAGCTGGGGATAGAACCAGTGGCGTAGCCAGCTTCTAAGAGCAGGGGGAGCAAACATAAAAAAGGCTCCCCCCCCTTGGCTCCTCCTCTGGCCACGCCCCCTGGCTCCTCCTCCGGCCGCTCCACGCCCCCTCCCCCTTGGCTGGCTCCTCCGGCTGCACCGCCCCTCCCCCCCCATGGCTCCTCCGGCCCTGCCGTACCAGTAGGGTTACCATATCTACAAAATAAAAAAAGAGGACCCTCCACGGGCCCTGGCCCCGCCCATTTTCCCACCCGCGGCCCCGCCCCAACTCCGCCCCTTCCCCGCCCTAACTCCGCCCCCTCCTCCCTCCCACTCCCAGCCACGGGGAAAGGGCTGCCCCAGCGCTACCGGCTTCACGGTTTGCCGGGCAGCCCCCAGACCCTGCGCCCCCGGCCGGCACTTGCCCAGCACAGCTGGAGCCCGGGAGGGGAAGCGCCCAGCCGGGGGCGCAGGGTCTGGAGGCTGCCCGGCAAACGGTGAAGCCGGTAGCGCTTGGGCTTCGGGCAGCCCCCTTGCCTCCGGACCCTGCGCCCCCAGCCGGGCACTTCCCCGCCCGGGCTCCGGCGGCGCAGGGTCCGGAGGCATGGGGGCTGCCCGAAGCCAGTAGCGCTCGGGCAGCCCGGCTCTTAAACAGAGCCGCCATTTTCCCGGACATGTTCGGCTTTTTGGCAATTCCCCCCGGACGGGGGTTTGAGTGCCGAAAAGCTGGACATGTCCGGGAAAAAGAGGACGTATGGTAACCCTAGTACCACCCCTGCGGCCCCCCCGCTCTTCTGGCTGCGGCTGCCATGCTGCGCCCCCCCCCCCCCCCCGCTTCTCCGGTCGCGCCAGCCTGTGCCCCCCCCCATGGCTGCTGGCCGTGCTGCAGGCGGCCAGCCTGTGCCCCCCCTCGCTGCTGCGGCCGCCTTTGGAAATTTGCTGAGGGGAAGCAGCTGCTGGATAGAACCCAGGAGTCCTGGCTCCCAGGCCCCCTCCCCCGCATGCTAGAGACAAGCATGGGTCTGTCCATCTTGGGTGCTCACTCAGAGGAGTGGGGCTGGCGTGGAATGAGGGGTCCTGGCTGAGGATGGGGGTTTGGGGGTGATCAGGCTTTGGGTGCAGATGGAGGGACAGGCTGCGGGTCACGGCTACAGACACCCCTGCCCAAGCGGGACCCTGTGTGGCCGGCTTCCCTGCAGGCGGGTTCTGGGGGTGTGGGGCGCGTGTGGGTGGGGGGGGGGGGGTCCCCTCCCTCATGGGTGAGGCACTTCCCAAGAAATCCGGCCCATCCTGCACTTCCCCTGCTGGATCCCCCCCACCCATGTTCCTGCTCCCCACCCCCCAGCTCTATGGAGCGGGTGCTGCTGTGGGTGTGAAGGGAGCCCCCTGGTGACGCTCTCAGAGACAGACACGGGTCGCTCCCTGGCCTCACGGCGTCAGCAAATGCTGCTCCCTGCAGGGACCCCAGCCCAAGGGATCCCCTGCCCCGTCCCACCTGGCACAGACCCATAGCGAATCCCATCCCAGAGCTGACAGCCTGCCCCACGGGGCTCCACAGAGCAGGACAGGGGGTGAGCAGCCGTGGGGTGAATCCAGGGGCTCTGCAAAGACCAACTGCTCCCCCTGGGGCGGGCGTCAGGCGCTCTCCCCCCTGCCCACCCAGCTCACACCTACCCAGCAACAGGGGGCTCTGGTGGGGGCAGGCTGAGCAGGGGGAGGCCGGGTCCCAGGGCAGTGCCGGGCGGCTGTAGGTCCTGGCTATGGAGGGCCGGGTCCCCAGCCGGGGTCACTCGGCACTGAACTCGGGCAGAACCCCCCCCAAGTTTCCATGGGGTGAGACCAGCTACGTGGCGGGGTGGGGGGGGGGTACGACATTCTCCCCAGATGATTGGTCGACCCCAGGGCAGGGGTCTCCACAGCTTTACCAGCTCCTGTCTGGCTCTGGGGCTGTCTCCGGCTCAGCGTGGGGGACCCTCCCCCGCCCCATGGGGACCAACCAGCCCCGATTCCCTCTGACCTCTCCCCCCGCAATCCCCACACCGGCCTGTGGATGGGGGGACGCCAGCCGGGCCCCTCCTGGCACCACAGAGCTGGCTGAGACTCCAGCAGAGGCTAGCGATGGGGGGGCCAGGCAGCGCCCCGTACGAGGGGCTGGGCTGTCACGCAGACATCGGGGCTCCTCAGGGCGTCCTAGGGGGTGAGATTGGTGCAGAGCAAAGGGCCAGTGCACATAAATGGCCGACACTGTCTCCTGGCAACTAATGGCCGGGGCCCTTCCCCCCTGCAAGGGGATGCTAAAGGTGTTGGAGAACAAAGGGATCAGGTGACCTCCTGGCCTGGGAAAGGAACAAAGGTCAGAGGAGGAGGGGCTGGAGGGGGTTTCAGGGGTTGGAGCTGGCTGGGGACGGGGAGTGAGTGCAGACAGGGCTGTCTGGCTCGCGGGACCCCAGAATGGACCCGGCGGAGGGGTCCCGTTTGCTGTACCTACAAGCTCTGTTTTAGACCGTGTTCCTGTCATTGAATAAACCTCTGTTTTACTGGCTGGCCGAGAGTCACATCTGACTGCGAAGTGGGGGGTGCAGGACCCTCTGGCTTCCCCAGGACCCCGCCGGGGCGGACTCGCTGTGGGAAGCGCACGGAGGGGCATATGGTGAATGCTCCCAGGAGAGACCCAGGAGGTGAAGCCGTGTGAGCTTCTTGCCCTGAAGACAGTCTGCTCCAAGGGAGAGGAGGCTCCCCAGAGTCCTGACTGGCTTTGTGGGGAGCAGTTCCAGAGCATCGCCCAGGGACTCCGTGACACCCCCACACCCAACACCCCCCGACTCCCTATGGCCAGAGCTCCCCCAGACCCACCCACAAATGCCCGGCGCCCTGCACAACACCACCCTGCCCACTGCCCTGCCACAACTGCCCAGCACCCCCCACAGAACCCCCACTCCCTAGTGCCCCAACACAAACAACTTCCCCGCCCCCTCGCAGCCCAGCAGCCCCCCAGACTCCCCACAGACCCATTGCCCCAAGCCCTGCCTCCCGGCCACACTCACCGGCCCTGCTGGGAGGTGACTGTGGGGCGGGTGGAGCCGGCAGCGCAGCCAGGGCTGGTCCCAGGGCCGGGAATCGCTCCGGCCCCTTGGGAGCGGTGTGATCAGCCAGGCCAGGGTCTGCCCCAGCCAGGCTCCTTCAGGACCCACTTGCCTGGAGGAGCCCAGCCAAGCCGCCCCCCGCCCCCGTCCCATCCCCCCCTAACTGGCTGAGACTAGCCAGGCTTCTGCACCAGTCCCAGGCAGCTCAGCTCCGGGGAGACAGGTGGGACCCCACAGGTGGTGGGAAGCAGAGACTGCCCAGATCCAGAGGTGCACTGGGGTCTGGCCAGGGGGCAGAGAGGAGCCAGCAGATGGGGCCAGGGGGTGAAGAGGAGCCGAGAGGAGCAAGTGGTGGGCGGGGGGAGCCAGCGGGGTCTCGGGGCGCAGTGCAAGCAGACCAGGCCGGGGCCCCTTCTGCGCATGGGCCCGGCTCCATGGGGCCACTGGCACTACTGTAAACCTGGCACTGCCCCCCCAGGCAGCTGTTCCCCCCCCCCAGCCTGCGCCCCCCAGGGGATTACCAGGGTCCTGCCGCAGCTGCCTGGCTCTGACTGAGGCCAGGCTGAGGGTGGATCCCTCTGGGGCAGCTCCTCCCCGGGTGCAAACCAGCATTGCCGTTGGGGGGGGGCGTTGCTGACTTACACCGCAGAGTAGCTGGGCCCGATTCACACCTCACGTGGCCATTTCCACGCGTCCCTGTCACCGGGCGGGACGGGGTCTCCCGGATCCCTACGCCAGGCCCCCGACGGGCGTGTCCCGGCCACAGACGTGTCTGGCTCCGGCTCCACACGCGGGAACGTCTCTGCCCCGCTCTGCGCCGGCGGGCGGCTGCGCCAGCCCCCCCTCCTCCGCGGGGCGCTGGAAACGGGCTACGTGCCGGCCTCGGCCTGCTCCTGGCCGGGTTCCCCCACTGGTTCTTGGGCCTTGGCCTATAACTGCGGCAGCTCGTCCCCCCACCAGGCGTTTACCCCCCTTGGCTACAGAGCGATGGGAGCCCCTGGCAGCCGAGCTCCTCCGGCCCCCTCTAGGTCAGCTCTCCAGCCCCCGCGCGGCCCAGCAGCCCTTTGGGGCTCATTGCTCGGCCCTGGGGGGACCAGAACCTAGAGTTACCATATTGCAATACTGCAAAAAGAGGACACTCCACGGGGCCCCGGCCCCGCCCCAACTCCGCCCCTTCCCCAAAGTCCCCGCCCCAACTCCACCCCCTCCCCTGAGCACCCTGCATTCCCCCTCCTCCCTCCCGGCTGCTGCTGCGCTGAGGAAGTTGCTTTGGCCCCCGCCGTGGTGGAGAGCGGTGGGAGCCGGGAAAATTGGAGCCCGGGGAGGAGGCGGTCACCCCTTACCATGCCTCCCTATTTTCCCGGACATGTCCGGCTTTTTGGAAATTCCTCCCGGACGGGGATTTGAGGACCAAAAAGCCGGACATGTCCGGGAAAATCCGGATGTATCGTAACCCTACCAGAACCGGCCTCAGCGTTCCAGCTCCGCACCGGATTCACTGGCACAAAACGGGTGCAAAGCACTCGCCCCCGTGTAACTGGCTGCATGACGCACCGGGTGGCGGTGAATGGGGCTGGGCTTGGGGATAAAATCCAGCTGCCAGCGGCTGGTGCAGGCCACGGGCCGGCCTTGCAGGGGGCCACGGATCCGCACGTGGGTTTGTTCCTGGCCCGTATTTTCATGGGGGTGAAGGAAAACAGAGCAACGGAAAAAGCCCCGGGGTGGAGCAAAGCGCCCGAGCAGGGTGAGGCCGGAGGAGGGTTGGGGGGAGCCGAGGGGGCGGGACACCAAAAATAACAACCCCCAAAAGCAGCAAAATTCTAGCTGATATATTACAACACAACTTCCAAAATTACTTACAAACATTACACCGGCCACCGGCTCAGCACCGGGGGTGCCCGCTGCCTGTCAGACCCCGAAAAGCCAAGACAGTCGCCCCGTGAAACGTGTCCGGCGGCCCCGAGAAAATGAATTGGTTCCCCCCCCCCCCCAGCTGCAGGACGGGCAGCGTCGCACCGGAGCGCGTGGGCTTGTTTGGGATTCAAACTCCACGGCAGGGCCCAGACCCCTGTGTGTCTCCACGCCTTAAATAATAGAATTAATTTAAAATAAAACAATCAAACCAGCGTCCTTCTCTTCGCTCCTCGGCTGCTTCCACGGGGGGAGGTTGGTGAAGGCTTTTAAAATACACCCAGAGCAACAATCCCTTGCAAACAGCCGTGCGGCGGGGGGGGGGGGGATCTGAGCCCTGGGGAGATGTTAACAGGGTTTATTCATTATTTTAACTGATACGCAGGGAAGGGACAGAGCAGGGGTAGGGCAGGGAAGGGCCATGGAGCCCTGTCCATGTTAATTAACACTAATTAGTAGCAGGGGGAAGGGGGGGCACCCCACTGATATTAATTAGTCCAGTGGGGGAGGGGTTGTAGCCTCACAAATCAATACTAATTACCATAGTGGGGGAGGGGAGCGGAGAGCCCCACTGAGATTAACATTTCTTCTTCCTTTGACATTAATTAGTGCCGTGGGGGAGGGGGACTGGAGCCCGTTGATAGGAATGAATGAAGCGGAGGAATCCCAGCCTGGACCGGACCAGTGGGCCCATCTAGCCTGGCCTCGCACCTGTGGCTGCTCTGGGTGGAAAGGGCAGGAACCCTGCAGGAGGTGACTAAACCAGAAATTAAATGAGCCCTCAGTGAGGAGGAAGTTTCCTCCTGACCCCATCCCTGCAGGCCGGCACCTGCCCAGAAGTATGAGGGTCGCTGTCACTGTGACAGGTGTCAGCACTGTGGGGAGGGGGGACGGGAGCCCACTGGTGTTAACCCAGGTCCTCAGTCCACCATGCTGCCTGGCACAGGGGAGCCAGCCGCCCTGCTGACGTTAATTAACTCTGGTTTGCTCACAATGTTCATTAGACATTAATGGCTTTGCTCCCCCGTGAGAGGGGAAATTGGGGTACCGGTTCCATCGTTTCGGGTTGGTTCCAGTCTGGGGTTAGAGCTGAGGGGCTCTGGGAGATATGGAGGGTGTGCCCTGAGACATTCTGGGAAATATGGCCCACGGGCTCTGAGGGATGTTGCTGGGGCATTCTGGGAGCTCTGGCTGGAGGATTGTGGGGCTCCGAGGGATCCAGCCAGCACGTGGGTGTAATTGTCCTCTCTCTACACGTTAAAATACAGGTGGGCTCTAAGCGGTGATGTCTCTTCGATGTCTCTCTCCGGTCCCTGGTCCCAGCGGGAGACGGCGCCGGGTGCGTCGGTCTCGGTGGCTGTGGGTGGTCGTGGCGTGTCCGTCCCTCGGGTGGCCGGTAGGTCCCGTAGCTTCGCTGCTCAGGGGATGATGGGGCCTGGGCCAGGCTGGGACGTTCCCTCAGGGACCAGGGCAGGGCTCACGGGGGTTTGGTCCTAGCCCAGGAAACAGACGGGTCCCACCTCAAACCCAAACTTCTGGTTGGGCTCCCCAAAGTCCGTGAAGTGCGCATCCAGCAGGGGGAGTTGCTCCACGCGGGGCGTGTTCACCTCCAGCACCGTCCTGTCCGGGCCCTTCCGCAGCTGCAGGGGGAGGGACGGGGGGAGGGTCAGGCCGTGGGGTCAGAGGCTCCAGGGGCTGTTCCTGCCACGGGCTCCCCCGGGGGGGCCTGTCTCGCCGCGGCGACCCGGGCTTTGCCCTCTGTTCCTGCCAACTGTCTGGTCATCCAGCCTCCCTCCTAGTGTATCCATCCATCCATCCATCATCTCCTCATCCATCCATCCATCCCTCCCTCCCCATCCCCCGTCCATCCCGCCTCCCTCCTAGTGTATCCATCCATCCACCCTGCCCATCCCACGTCCATCCAGCCTCCCTCCATCCATCCATCCACTCTCCTCAACCCTGCAACTGTCTATTCACCCATCCCCGGGTATCCATCCTGTGACGTTGCACTCTATATGATTTTATGAAAATATGCTAATGAGTGTGAATATAATGTAACTGGAATATGCTTCATGCAAAAGGTCTCTTGTAAGGTTTCACTACAAAGCTTACAATCTACTGAGTGTGTTCATCCTATTTGTATGAATGTATCACTCTTGTATCTGAAACTAGAAATATAAAATATAACTCTGAGGCCTATTGTAGTTATGCAAAGTGTGGGCCATTAATGGTGGTTTGGAATTTTGATGGCTCCCATTAACCAGGACCATTGTCTGCAGATGCCTCTGTTTTACCTGTGAGTCTTCCTGTATACGTGTGTGCTGGCAAGTGGGCAATGAGGTCTTACAGCGACATGTGACCATGTCACCTGAACTGGAATCCATCTTTAACCTGGTGTCTTTCCATTGAGAAGGGGGGGTGGGGACCCAGAGAGGGACAAAGGGTTCCCGCCTTGTGCCAAAGCTATATAAGGGGGTGGAACAGAACAAAGGGGGCTGCATTCATGAGAAATCCCCTAGTTACCACCTGAGCTGGAATAAGGGCTGCACCGGAGGAAAGGATGGTCGCAGACTAGGAAGGCGTCCAGTCTGTGAAAGAAGCTTATTGGAATCTCTCCGAGGGTGAGATTTTATCTGTAATCACCATCTTACTGTATTAGGCTTAGACTTGCGTGTTTTGTTTTATATTGCTTGGTAATTCACTTTGTTCTGTCTGTTACTACTTGGAACCACTTAAATCCTACTTTTTTGTATTTAATAAAATCACTTTTTACTTATTAATTAACCCAGAGTACGTATTTATACGGGGGGGGGGGCAAACAGCCGTGCATATCTCTCTATCAGTGTTATAGAGGGCGAACAATTTACGAGTTTACCCTGTATAAGCTTTATACAGAGTAAAACGGATTTATTTGGGGTTTTGAGCCCACTGGGAGTGGTCAGAGTGCTGGAGAGAGAAACACTTCTTAAGCTGTTTTCAGTTAAGCCTGCAGCTTTTGGGGGACGTAGTTCAGACCTGGGTCTGGGTTTGAAGCAGGCTAGCGGGTCTGGCTCAAACCAGGCAGGGCACTGAAGTCCCAAGCTGGCAGGGAAAACGGGCTCAGAGGTAGTCTCAGCACATCAGGTGGCAGCTCCCAAGGGGGTTTCTGTGATCCAGCCAGTCACAGTGTTCGAAATCCAATGGGGTTTCCCCGCACAGGTTCGGATCCTGTTCGTGACGCCACTGTGACGGGTTGTGGTCGTTACTGTCCTTTGTTCCGGTTTCTGTCAGGTATCCTGGGGGTGGAGAGGCTCTCTCTTGAGCCAGCTGAAGACAAAATGGAGGGGTCTCCCAGGGGTTTATATAGTGTCTCCTTGTGGGTCTAAACCCCTCCCTCCCCCTGTGTAGAATCCCCTCGACAAGCTGCAGTTTAGGAGCCACATGGGCAAGTCACATGTCCCTGCATGACTCCATTCTCTACAGGACGTTCCCAGGAAAGCTCGGATGTGGATTGGCGTCTATCAAGGTCCATTGTTTGCCAAGTGCTTCCACTTACTTGAATAACCCCTCACACTATGTTGATCAAATCTGCCTTAGGTGCTTCCTACAGCAAACACTTGAAATAGAAGCACAGAGCCAACGCTCATAACTTCAGATATAAAAATGATACATGCATTTGAATAGGATGAAAACAGTCAGTAGAATGTAACCTGTGCAAAGAGATGTGACATGGCCTATGTAGCATAAAACATATCCCAGTTATGTCATATTTACATTCATAAGCATATTTCTATAACGCATTATGGGTTGCAATGTCACACATCCCTCCCTCCCAGTGCCTCCGTCCCAGTGTATCTGTCCCTCCCCAGACCTCCACGTGCTCCCGTCTCTCTTCGCCCCACCCCCCGATCCCAGCCTGCCCCTCCCCCGGCTCCCCGCCCCGGGCCCTGCTCACCGCGCAGCCGTCCGTGAGGGCCGTGATGTAGGGGCTGTTGTCGTAGCTCATGTCCTCCTCGTTGGCGCCCCGGAGGCGGAGGGCGCGCTGGTGGCCCCCGGAGGCGGCGCTGCGCCAGGCCACCGAGCGCTGGCAGTGGTAGGTGAAGTTCTGCCGGGCGGCCACGCTGAGCAGCCGCAGGAAGGTGAGCTGCACCGCGCCCACCGGGCGCCCGTCCGAGTCCACGTACGAGAACTGGGGGGGCAGGGACACGTTAGGGGGAGACGCACGTGGCGGCCACCCCCCCGCACTCCCCGCTCGGGGCAAGGCATGGGGAGCCCCTGCCCAGGGGGCACTCAGTGGGGATCAGAGTCTGTGCTCTGTGGTGAGGGGCGCCTGAGGCGGGGAGAGAGATGGACAGAGCCGAGGACGGGGGATGGACGGAGCCGAGGACAGACGGATGAACAGCTCCAAGGACGGGGGATGGACAGAGCCGAGGACAGACGGATGAACAGCTCCAAGGTCAGGGGATGGACAGAGCCACAGGCGGGTTTCTCTGGTGTGGATCTGCCACGCCGCAGACAGAGGGACTCAGGGCTGGACAGACATTAAACAGGCGACTAGCCGGGAGACAAGACTCCAGGTGGATCTAGGGATGGGTAGATTCCAGGCCGGGCGGATGGGTGGATCAGATCGAGGAGAGTCTGGGGGGGTGGGGGGGATGAGGATCTAGGACTGGGGAGATACACCCTCGGGGCTGGGCACGGAGGGGTTTCCAGGGGGGTGAATGACAGAGGAGTTTGAAGGCTGGATGGACGGACGTTAGCTGGAGGGGGTGCAGTCACTGGAGACCCCCCTGCAGACCCCAGGTTTCAGCGGGGGGTCAGTGTTGGAGCCGGTAGTACAGGAGGTATCTGCACACACACACATTCAGAGGGGCCAGGGCCGTGTATGGGGGAAGCGAGCTGTATTATCGAGGTGCAGGATCCCCGGGACCAGGCCGGCTGTTGGGGTGACCCTGGCGGTGTCATTGAGCCCAGGACACCCCCACCGGCCGCCCGGCCCGGCTCTCACCTTGCTGCCTTCCCGGAAATGGCTGAACCAGCGCGGGGGCTTCTCCTCCTGCCACGCAGACATCCGGACCTGGCAGGGGAGACCCAGAGAGACAGGCTCAGGGGGGGCTGCACCTGGGGGTGCCCCACGTGCGCTGAGCCTGGCAGCTCCGGGGCGAGGCTGGGGCTAAATCCTCTCTTCAGCCACCACAGCTGTTCTAGTGCCAAAACCAGACAGCGGCGGCTTGGGGCTGTTAGAACAGGAGAGAACCCAGAAGTCCTGGCCCCCAGCCCCCCCTGCTCTAAACCACCAGTCCCCACTCCCCTCCCAGAGCTGGGGATAGAACCCAGGAGTCCTGGCTCCCAGCCCCCCTGCTCTAACCCACCAGCCCCCACTCCCCTCCCAGAGCTGGGGAGAGAACCCAGGAGTCCTGGCTCCCAGCCCCCCCTCCCTCCCATCACACTCACCTCCTGTGTCTCTTTGGTGGGGAAGAGGCAGGTCTCCCCGCCAGCCGTGAAGTCGCAGTGCACCTTGAAGGAGTCCCGGGAGCAGCCCTCGTTGGGATCGATCCAGTACTCGCCTGGGTGGGGGGGGTGTCAGTGCACAAAGAATCCTCTTCGTTCCGCCCCCCCCCCCCCCCGAGCCACCCCAGCAGCATGGCCCCCTAGCGCCACCCAAGGACATCCCGGCCTGCCTGGGGACAGCCCCCTGCTGCCCCTGCCCCACTCCCTGCAGCCCAGCCCCTAACGCCGGCCTGGGGCCATGGGGAGCCCTGACTGCCCGGGGAGAGCCCCCCTGCTGCCCGCGCCCCGCCCCCTGCAGCACAACCTCTAGCACCGCCCTGGGGCCATGGGGAGCCCTGACTGCCCGGGGAGAGCCCCCCTGCTGCCCGCGCCCCGCCCCCTGCAGCACAACCCCTAGCGCCGCCCTGGGGCCATGGGGAGCCCTGACTGCCCGGGCAGAGCCCCCCTGCTGCCCGCGCCCCGCCCCCTGCAGCACAACCCCTAGCGCCGCCCTGGGGCCATGGGGAGCCCTGACTGCCCGGGCAGAGCCCCCTGCTGCCCCCCACCCCGCTCCCTGCAGCACAGCCCCTAGTGCTGCCCCGTCTCCCATCGAGCCCGGCCCGGCGCTCACCGTCGGGCAGGTCAGGGTGGCAGAGCTGCAGGTCCTGGCAGGTGCGGGCTGGGTTGTCCTGGGTGCCCATCGGGTGCTTCATCTGCTCGATCTCCCGCTTGAGGGCGTTGAGGGAGCCGAAGATCTCGTCCATGCCCCCCGTGTGGCCGTGGGCCCCGTCTGCCGCCAT
This sequence comes from Emydoidea blandingii, assembly GCA_036785055.1. Lineage (NCBI taxonomy): Eukaryota > Metazoa > Chordata > Testudines > Emydidae > Emydoidea > Emydoidea blandingii. The sequence goes on from JAXIVB010000007.1 coordinate 93,285,188, forward strand.
CCCCTCCCCGTCCTCGCCCACCAGCTGGCTGGCGTCGATCGACCGCTTGCTCTTCTTGGGCAGCTGGATGGGCAGTGGCTGGATCACCTCCCCGGGGGGGCCCTGCGCCGGCACAGCACCGTCAGTGGGGCAGGGGATGGGGGGATGGGATGGGGGTGGGCAGGGGCAGGACGGGGATGGCAGGGACAGTGTGGGGCAGGGAAGGAAGGGTCGGGGGAAGAGTGGGGCAGGGGGCAGGGAGGGAAGGAGCAGGGCGGGGCAAAGGAGCAGGGAGGGAAGGGGGCAGGGCGGGGCAGGGGGCAGGGAGGGAAGGAGCAGGGCGGGGCAGGGGGCAGGGAGGGAAGGGGGCAGGGCGGGGCAGACAGCAGGGTAAATAATGGAGCCAGGAAGGGGGACGATGCTGTGAGTGAGGGATGGGGGGAGCAGTGGGAGGGGCAGGGGGCAGGGAGGGAAGGAGCTGGGCGGGGCAAAGGGGCAGGGAGGGAAGGGGGCGGGGCAGGGCAGGGCAAGGGGGCAGGGAGGGAAGGGGGCAGGGCAGGGCAGACAGCAGGGTAAGTAACCGAGCCAGGAAGGGGGACGATGCTGTGAGTGAGGGATGGGGGGAGCAGTGGGAGGGGCAGGGGGCAGGGAGGGAAGGAGCTGGGCAGGGCAAGGGGGCAGGGAGGGAAGGGGGCAGGGCGGGGCAGACAGCAGGGTAAGTAACCAAGCCGGGAAGGGGGACGACGCTGTGAGTGAGGGGTGGCGGGAGCAGTGGGAGGGGCAGGGGGCAGGGAGGGAAGGGGGCAGGGCAAGGGGGCAGGGAGGGAAGGGGGCAGGGCGGGGCAGACAGCAGGGTAAGTAACCAAGCCGGGAAGGGGGACGACGCTGTGAGTGAAGGATGGCGGGAGCAGTGGGAGGGGCAGGGGGCAGGGAGGGAAGGGGGCAGGGCAAGGGGGCAGGGAGGGAAGGGGGCAGGGCGGGGCAGACAGCAGGGTAAGTAACCAAGCCGGGAAGGGGGACGACGCTGTGAGTGAGGGGTGGCGGGAGCAGTGGGAGGGGCAGGGGGCAGGGAGGGAAGGGGGCAGGGCAAGGGGGCAGGGAGGGAAGGGGGCAGGGCGGGGCAGACGGCAGGGTAAGTAACCGAGCCAGGAAGGGGGACGACGCTGTGAGTGAGGGATGGGGGGAGCAGTGGGAGGGGCAAGGGGGCAGGGAGGGAAGGGGGCAGGACGGGGCAAGGGGGCAGGGAGGGAAGGAGCAGGGCGGGGCAGGGGGCAGGGAGGGAAGGGGGCAGGGCAGGGCAGACAGCAGGGTAAATAACGGAGCCAGGAAGGGGGACGACGCTGTGAGTGAGGGATGGGGGGAGCAGTGGGAGGGGCAAGGGGGCAGGGAGGGTAGGGGGCAGGGCAGGGCAAGGGGGCAGGGAGGGAAGGGGGCAGGGCAGGGCAGACAGCAGGGTAAATAACGGAGCCAGGAAGGGGGACGACGCTGTGAGTGAGGGATGGGGGGAGCAGTGGGAGGGGCAAGGGGGCAGGGAGGGTAGGGGGCAGGGCGGGGCAAGGGGGCAGGGAGGGAAGGGGGCAGGGCGGGGGAGACAGCAGGGTAAATAACGGAGCCAGGAAGGGGGACGACGCTGTGAGTGAGGGATGGGGGGAGCAGTGGGCAGGGCAAGGGGGCAGGGAGGGAAGGGGGCAGGGCGGGGCAGACAGCAGGGTAAATAACGGAGCCGGGAAGGGGGACGACGCTGTGAGTGAGGGGTGGGGGGAGCAGTGGGAGGGGCAGGGGGCAGGGAGGGAAGGGGGCAGGGCAGGGCAAGGGGGCAGGGAGGGAAGGGGGCAGGGTAAGTAACCGAGCCGGGAAGTGGGACGACGCTGTGAGTGAGGGATGGGGGGAGCAGTGGGAGGGGCAGGGGGCAGGGAGGGAAGGGGGCAGGGCAAGGGGGCAGGGAGGGAAGGGGGCAGGGCGGGGCAGACAGCAGGGTAAATAACGGAGCCAGGAAGGGGGACGACGCTGTGAGTGAGGGATGGTGGAGACCGGGGAAGCAGCCGGAGCGCAGGGAACGGACGGGCCGAGGCACCAGGTCGAAGGAAAGCAGGGTGGGGGGGTCACTCACCGGGTGTCCGGGGGGGCCGGGGACGCCTCGCTCGCCCTTGGGGCCGGCTTGTCCCTGGCGGGGAGAAAACAGAGACGTCAGCTGCCTGAGGGCTGACGGGGGGGGGGGAGTGCACCCCCTGCTGGGGCACCAGGGACAGCGCTTACCGTGGCTCCCTTCGCACCCTTGGGACCGGCCGGGCCCTGCAAAGCAACGACAGGACAATCAGAGACATGGGGGGCTGGAAGTGGGGGGCGCTGGCAGCCCTCAGGCCGGGGGAGGGGCAGTGTGATGGGATACGCCCTGTAATGCTGTCACGGAGTGTGGGGGGACACCAGGCCCTGCAACCCCGGCTTCCTGCGATTCACCATGACTCTCAGCCAGCCAGTAAAGCAGAAGGTTTATTTAGACGACAGGGACACAGTCCAAGACAGGTCTTGCAGGCACAGACAACAGGATCCCCCCCAATTAGGTGCATCTTGGGGTCCCAGGGGCACCACAGCCCCCTTGGGAGGTCAGAGCCCCGTCTGCCTCCCAGCCATTCCACCAGCCAGCTCTGAAACTCTCCCCCCCAGCGACCCTCCCCCAGCCTTTGTTCAGTTTCCCGGGCAAAGGTGTCACCTGGCCTCTAACCCCTTCCTGGGTTCTCATGTTACATGCTCAGGTATTCTCCGTTGGTCAGTCTCCCATCCCCCAATGCAGACCATCCTAGCCAACCTCCCCTCTCAGCATTCAAAGACCACAGTAAGAACAGTCCCAGTTCGTCACAAATGCACCTAGCAAGCTCCCTTTGCACACCAGTGACTGGCTGGTCGTGAGCTCACGGGGCCCCACGCAGCCACATCGTACGCATGTCACGGACACGCTGCAGTCACGACTGACAGGTCTGGGGAGGCGACAAGGGCCCGCGTCCAGCCAGGCGCCGTCCGAGCAGATGGACCAGCACCCAGCAAGCGGCCGCGCTCTGGCACGGGGCTGGGGCAGGATCAACCAGGTCTGAGGCCAGGGCTACACTGCAGAGTGTATCGGTGTAAGCACATCGCTCGGGGCTGTGAATAATCCCCCCCGAGCGAGGCAGTTACACCGACCTGCCCACGCCTGTCCAGCGCTGCCGTGGGAGAGCTCCGCCCGCTGACACAGCGCCGGCCCCTCGGGGAGGTGGATTAACTCCGCCAACAGGAGAGCTCCCCAGTGTAGACATCCCTGAGCTCAGCACACCCGTCTCCCCGACTCCACGTCCCCTCGCTCCGGGGGACAGAGCGTTATCTAGGGATCCCCTCGCTCCGGGGGTCAGAGCGTTATCTAGGGGTCCTCTGGGGGACAGAGCGTTATCTAGGGGTCCCCTCACTGCAGGGGACAGAGCATTATCTAGGGGTCCCCTCGCTCCACGGGTCAGAGCGTTATCTAGGGGTCCCCTCGCTCCACGGGTCAGAGCGTTATCTAGGGGTCCCCTGGGGGACAGAGCGTTATCTAGGGGTCCCCTCGCTCCAGGGGTCAGAGCGTTATCTAGGGGTCCCCGGGGGACAGAGCGTTATCTAGGGGTCCCCTCGGGAGCACGCTTGTCCCAGGGGCTGAGCTATCCAAGGGGGGGGGGCGAACACCCCACGCGCTCACTCCCCACCCAGCTCTTTCACCTCTGAGGACACAAGAAACCGGCCGTCGGCCCCCGGGACAGGCCCCGACCCGGCGCACGATCAGCAGTTAGGGACTGCACCTGGGACCACGCCCAGTCCGTTAGGGTTTGTTCTGGGCAGTGTTTTATCTTTATTCTCCCTGTGACCGTCTGACCTCGACGCCTTGTCACCGGGACCCACTGACCACCTGCCGCTCTGTAGTGAACGAACCTTCTATTGTTTGTCGACCCTAATCCCGGGCTGTGAGCTGTGTGGGTAACGCCATCTGTGGGGCTAACGGCTGTATGAGATCCCCTATCGGCCTGTTCAGGAGAGGGCTGGCAGTGCAGAACACACGGTCTGGGGGGCAGGGTGGGGCAGGGAGCGGGCTGGGGTCACCCTGCAGCACTAACCCAGGCTGGTGGGGGCTGGGCGTGGCCTGCGAATGGCTGGCAGGGGATGGCTGTACCCAGCCTTCGGGGGGAACATGCTGGGGGGGGTGTGGGGGGTCCAGGCTGGGAGCTCCAGCAGCAAGGCACCGCAGGGCACCCCAGGATACCGGGCAGGCGTTGACACAGCCCCTGCCCCAGTCTGGACTGCACCCCGTAGTGTCACGGGCACGTTACAGGGGATGCCCAGACACAAGGGTGAGGAGCAGGTGACAAAATGGGGCCCATTGCAGGTGATGCTCAGACAGGGGGGCCATGGGGTGAGGCACAGGGGAAGGTCAAAGGTCACTTACAGGAAGTCCCGGGGGCCCGGCGGGGCCGATGGGGCCAGTAGCACCAGGGATCCCCTGCAGGAGCGAGAACAGAGCGGAATTAGCGCGAGAACAGGGGCACCCCAATTAACCCCTCACACCCCAGACCTCACAGGGGCTCCCGCGTTCGCCCCCTGTCTGCCCTGGGTCCAACACTGCCTCCGCCCTGGGCAGCCCTGCTCACCACACCCACCCTCAGAGTAGTGATTAGAACCCAGGAGTCTTGACTCCCAGCCCCCCTGCTCTTACCCACCAGCCCCCACTCCACTCCCAGAGCCAGGGATAGAACCCAGGAGTCCTGGCTCCCAGCACCCCTGCTCTAACCCACCAGCCCCCACTCCCCTCCCAGAGCCAGGGAGAGAACCTAGGAGTCCTGGCTCCCATCCCCCCTGCTCTTACCCACCAGACCCCCCACTCCCAACCCAGAGCCGGGGATAGAACCCAGGAGTCCTGGCTCCCAGCCCCCCTGCTCTAACCCCCACTCCCAACCCAGAGCCGGGGAGAGAACCCACGAGTCCTGGCTCCCAGCCCCCTGCTCTAACCCACCAGCCCCCACTCCTCTCCCAGATCCGGGGAGAGAACCCCGGAGTCCTGGCTCCTGGCCCCCCAAGCTCCCACTGCTCCCCACATGGCAGGGGTCTCTGGCAGTGGAGGACTCCCCCTCCCCCGATACTCACGGTCTCTCCTTTTGACCCCAGGGAGCCCTGCGGGCCAGGCAGGCCCCGGTCCCCTTTCTCTCCCTGCTCGCCCGGGGGCCCGATCAGACCGATCAGACCAGGGTGGCCCTGGGAAAGACAGACAGTGATCAGTGCAGGACAGACAGATGGGGGACGGCATCGAGGGCTGGGTGTCGGACAGACAGACAGACGGGCTGCATGCTGGGGGCTGGGTGTGTCGGTAGGGACAGCGTGTGGGGAGGGGTCTGTGTGCGGGTCTCTGCCCTGGGCGCTCACACACCCTCGTGCCCCTCGTGCGAGCTGTGGGATGTGCGCCCCAGGGATACTCACAAGCAGTTGTGCTGATGTGTCTGGTTCACACAGACTTGTGTATCGCTTGTGCCACGCTTGTGATGCACGTGTCGTGGGCGTTCCCGTCTCTCGGTGCATTCACCCGCAGTGTGTAGCACGTGTGTGCTGGCATGTTCCCTGGCATGCGTGGCGTGGGCTGGCGCCACGTGGCACACGCTGGTGCACACTGGTGCACGGGGCGTGTATCATTCCCCCCCCACAGGTGTGTTGTGTGTGTTCACACACAGGCTGTGCGCCCCCCGTGTGCCCCCCGCTCACCTTCTCTCCTTTGGGTCCGGAGTCCCCTTTGAGGCCAGGCAGCCCCGGGGGGCCCTGCAGGGAGACACAGGCAGAGCGGTTAGCTGGGGAAGGAAGGGGGGCTCCCCCCCTGGGGGCGCTGTCGCACAGGAGGGCGGAGTCACACTCACCACAGGTCCCGGGGGGCCCGTCTGGCCCGTCGCGCCCGGCTTGCCTTGTTCTCCCTGCGGGGGATGGAGGGGAGAGGTTAGCGCTAAACGCTGCCCCGACAATGCCCTGGGGCTGCCCCCCACAGCCCAGCCCCAGAGGCCCCACCCTGCTCTGGGGCTCCCAGCCCAGAGGCAGGGGTCCTGCACCCCACCCCTCTGGGGCTCCCCAGTCGGAGGCAGTGGGTCTCATGCGTTGACCGCTCTGGACAGGCCTGCAGGGGGCAGAGCTCCACTCTCAGCCCATTGGCATCGGGGGAGGGCGGTTCTGGATTTACAGCGGGGACAGCTGAGACTAGACCCAGCCCCCGTGTGTCTGGGGCTCAGGGACCCATTAGCAGGCAGGGAAATTCAAGCATGGACTGCAGAGCTGGGGACAAACCCACCCGCTCCCAGAGCTGGGATAGAACCCAGGAGTCCTGGCTCCCAGTCCCCCCTGCTCTAACCCACCAGCCCCCACTCCCCTCCCAGAGCTGAGATAGAACCCAGGAGTCCTGGCTCCCAGCCCCCCGTGCTCTAACCACCAGCCCCCACTTCCCTCCCAGAGCCGGGGAGAGAACCCAGGAGTCCTGGCTCCCAGCCCCCCCTGCTCTAACCCACCAGCCCCCACTTCCCTCCCAGAGCCGGGGGGAGAACCCAGGAGTCCTGGCTCCCAGCCCCCCCTGCTCTAACCCACCAGCCCCCACTCCCCTCCCAGAGCTGGGATAGAACCCAGGAGTCCTGGCTCCCAGCCCCCCCTGCTCTGACCCACCAGCCCCCACTCCCCTCCCAGAGCTGGGATAGAACCCAGGAGTCCTGGCTCCCAGCCCCCCGTGCTCTAACCCACCAGCCCCCACTCCCCTCCCAGAGCTGAGATAGAACCCAGGAGTCCTGGCTCCCAGCCCCCCGTGCTCTAACCCACCAGCCCCACTCCCCTCCCAGAGCCGGGGAGAGAACCCAGGAGTCCTGGCTCCCAGCCCCCCCTGCTCTAACCCACCAGCCCCCACTCCCCTCCCAGAGCCGGGGGGAGAACCCAGGAGTCCTGGCTCCCAGCCCCCCGTGCTCTAACCCACCAGCCCCCACTCCCCTCCCAGAGCCAGGGAGAGAACCCAGGAGTCCTGGCTCCCAGCCCCCCCTGCTCTGACCCACTAGCTCCCACTTCCCTCCCAGAGCCGGGGAGAGAACCCAGGAGTCCCGGCTCCCAGCCCCCCTTCTCTGACCCACCAGCCCCCACTCCCCTCCCAGAGCTGGGATAGAACCCAGGAGTCCTGACTCCCAGCCCCCCCTGCTCTAACCACCAGCCCCCCACTCCCCTCCCAGAGCTGGGATAGAACCCAGGAGTCCTGGCTCCCAGCCCCCCCTGCTCTGACCACCAGCCCCCACTCCCCTCCCAGAGCTGGGGACAGAACCGAGGAGTCCTGACTCCCAGCCCCCCCTGCTCTGACCACCAGCCCCCCACTCCCCTCCCAGAGCTGGGATAGAACCCAGGAGTCCTGGCTGCCAGCCCCCCCTGCTCTGACCACCAGCCCCCACTCCCCTCCCAGAGCTGGGGACAGAACCGAGGAGTCCTGGCTCCCAGCCTCCCCGCTCTAACCCACCAGCCCCCCCTCCCCCGCAGAGCCAGGACAGGACCCAGGCGTCCTGCTGGCATGCACTGGCTGTCACTTACCACTGAGCCAGGGATGCCTCTCAGCCCGTCAGGCCCCTGCTTGCCGGCTGGTCCCTGGGGCCCCACGGGGCCGGTCTTGCCCGGGGGTCCCACGGCGCCTGGCTCGCCCTGGGGGACGGAGGGGCAGGGTGAGCTCGGGGATGGGCGACACGGTCACAGCTGCGGTGGGGGCTCCTTGGCATCACCGCGCCCCTTTGGGGTCAGAGACCATCCTGGGGCTCCCTGTCACACCGACCCCAGTGCATCATGGGACAGGAGCCCTTGGCGTGGCTGGGCTGCGGCCTGGCTGGCTGTACCGGGAGCTCCCAGCCTGGGCCCTGGGACAGACCCAGCTGTGCCTCGTCTCCGGGGAGCTCCGAGCTGGGTCTGACCCCAGGGGATCCGGGACCCGACACCTCCCCAGCAGAGACCCCCACCCGGGGGGGCCTGGAGTCTGAGTCACTTACCTTAGTGCCCTTCTCGCCCTGACGCCCCTCGGGACCCGGGGAGCCTGCGGGGCCCTGCGGAGAGAGGAGACGGGGGGTGAACAAGGGAATGGGGCAGGGGCCTGTCCCCTCTAGAGGGCGCTGGCTCTGAGCCGGCCCCAGGGCGGGGACCAGCTGGCTCGGTGTGGGGCAGGAGGGGTCCCTGGAGCTAAGTGGTTTCCCTGTCATTAGCTGCCGCGCTCTGGGCCGGGCGTTTCGCTCGCTGCCGAGGACGGGAAGGAATTTCCTGCCCTCGGTGCCAGCCCCACCCTCCCCGCAATGAGATTCCCAGGGAGCCGGATTTGTGTGTGCGCGTGTCTGCTGCCCCCTGCTGGCAGGTCACTGTGGCTGCAGACGGGGTGGGTGCCTGGGGTGGGGGGGGTCTGTGCCGGTCAGAGTCTCCGTCGCACAGTAGCTGGGACAGCAGGCGCGTCCCTCACACCCCCTGCGCAGTGAGACGCCTCTGCCCTGCTCCTGGGGGACGGCAGGAGGAGGGGGGTGACCCGGGCAGGGGAGGGGGCCCAGACACACCCATCACTTACCCTCTTCCCTGGGGGGCCTGGGGGGCCGTTCTCTCCTGTCGGGCCTGGCGAGCCCTAGAGAGAGAGAGAGCTGGAGTTAGGAGAACCAATCTAATCCAGAACGTCACGGACAGGGGAACCCAGAGAGGTGGGGAACCTGATCCAGAACATGAGGGAAAGGAGAACCCAGAGATGGGGGTCTGATCCGGAACAGGGAAACCCAGAGTACAGTCAGAGAGGGGGGATCCGGAACATCGGAGGCGGGTTCCAATCCAGAACGTCGGAGGGGCCAATCAGGAAGGTCGGACAGAAAGGAATCCAGAGAGGGACCCGATCTGGAACATGGGGGGCACGCGGAGTCTGATCAGACTGTTGGGGGTCTCGGGGGGGGCGGATCCCATCTGGAGCACTGGGGACACAGGTGGGGTGTCCAGTCCAAATGTCAGGGGAGATCCATTCCAAACAGTCGGGGGGGGACCCCGTCAGGGCCCCACTCGGGAGCCCTGGTCACTCACCAGCTGCCCAGGTTCCCCATCCTCGCCTCGCTCGCCCTTCGCCCCATCCTGGCCCTGGAGGGGGAAAACAAGCCCTGAGTCAGCAGAGGCCTCGGCAGGGACCCCAAACCCCAGCCGGGGGGCCCCAAACCCTGCTGCATTCCCCCAGATCCCCTCCCCACCCCACCTCCCAGCACCTCCCCTGCCCCCAGACTGCAGGGACCCGGAGGGCAACGCATGGGGCTGATACTTACCCTGGGACCCATTTCACCTGGGGGGCCCGGATCCCCTGGGAAACCAACAGGACCCTGGAAGAGACAGGAATGAATTAGCCTGAGCCACCTCCTCCTACAGCCAGGCACAGAACCCAGGAGTCCCGGCTCCCAACACCCCCTGCCCCACTCTAACCACTAGACCGCACTCCCCTCCCTGAGCTGGGAGAGAACCCAGGAGTCCTGGCTCCCAACACCCCCTGCCCCACTCTAACCACTAGACCCCACTCCCCTCCTAGACCTGGGAGAGAACCCAGGAGTCCTGGCTTCCCCTCCCCCGGTCTCTGCGCCGCGTCACTCACAGGGTTTCCCTTGGGCCCATCGTCTCCGGGGGGCCCTTTCCCTCCGGGGGGTCCAGCTGTGCCGGCGGCTCCGGTTTCTCCTTTCTCCCCTCGCTCTCCTCGCGGGCCCTGGGAAGGAGACAGAGCGGTGGGGGGGGGTCAGTGTGGGGTCTGTGGGCAGGGGGAGGATGGGGGGAGTGGCCTGGCAGGGGGCAGAGCTCTGGGGGTCAGCTGTGGGGGAGGGATCCCAGCCCCAGTGTTCCTTGGGGAGATCCCCCATGTGTGTGGGGGAAGGAGTCTCTTGGGGGGGGCCTGTCAGGTGGGAGAGGTCCTGGCCCCAGTGTCTCTGGGGTGGGGCTCACAGCCTGGGGAGAGGGGAGCACTCCAGACTTGGGGGGGTCCTGTTGGAAGAAAGGGGCTCCGGGGGGGTCCTCACTGGGTGGGGGAAAGGCCAGGCCCAGCCCTGGGTCTCCCCCCCAAGGCATGGGGATAGATGGGCCCTGAGGGGCCCTTGCCTGTGGGGAGCAGTGCTCTGGGGGTCCCTGAGAGGAGACACCCCCCAAGGAGGGGTCCCTGGCTGGAGGCTGACAGCTCTGGGTGGGCCTTAATAAGGAAGAGACAGAGGTGGGGAGCTGGCCACTGATTCCCATAGGGGGCAGGGCCCCAGTAGAGGGGCTGAAGGAGGCTCGGGGGGCTCCTTGGTGGGGGACGGAACGGGGGTGTCCCATGGGATAGCGGCTGTGCCGCCAGGTGGGGGCGAGGACTCGGGGGAGCCCCGGGGGGGTAGGAGAGGGACAAACGGGGGAGGGTTTCCCGGGGGGTTAGTGGCCGTGCTGCCAGATAGGGTGTGTGAGGGAGCAGGGACAGGGGGGCCCAAAGACTCACCTTGACTCCTGGCTCCCCGGGGATGCCAGGGGCCCCCGACTCGCCAGGTTCACCCTGAAATGAGAGAGACGTCAGCGCTCGCGCTCCGACCGGTCCCCCCTGGATGGTCCCGGAGACACAGAGCGGCAGCACCCGACAGGCCCTGTGCCACTAGACCCCACTCCCCTCCCCTCCCAGAGCCGGGACAGAACCCAGGAGTCCTGGCCCCGCTCCCCTCCCCGAGCCGGGACAGAACCCAGGAGTCCTGGCCCCGCTCCCCTCCCAGAGCCGGGACAGAACCCAGGAGTCCTAGCCCCACTCCCCTCCCCGAGCCGGGACAGAACCCAGGAGTCCTGGCCCCGCTCCCCTCCCAGAGCCGGGACAGAACCCAGGAGTCCTAGCCCCACTCCCCTCCCCGAGCCGGGACAGAACCCAGGAGTCCTGGCCCCGCTCCCCTCCCGGAGCTGGGACAGAACCCAGGAGTCCTGGCCCCGCTCCCGAGCCGGGAGGGAAGCCAGGAGTCCTGGCCCCACTCCCCTCCCAGAGCCGGGAGAGAACCCAGGAGTCCTGGCCCCGCTCCCCTCCCCGAGCCGGGACAGAACCCAGGAGTCCTGGCCCCGCTCCCCTCCCAGAGCCGGGACAGAACCCAGGAGTCCTGGCCCCACTCCCCTCCCAGAGCTGGGAGAGAACTCAGGAGTCCTAGCCCCACTCACCTCCCCGAGCTGGGACAGAACCCAGGAGTCCTGGCCCCGCTCCCCTCCCAGAGCCAGGAAAGAACCCAGGAGTCCTGGCCCCGTTCCCCTCCCCGAGCTGGGAGAGAACCCAGGAGTCCTGGCCCCGCTCCCCTCCCAGAGCCAGGAGAGAACCCAGGAGTCCTGGCCCCACTCCCCTCCCGGAGCCGGGACAGAACCCAGGAGTCCTGGCCCCGCTCCCGAGCCGGGAGGGAAGCCAGGAGTCCTGGCCCCACTCCCCTCCCAGAGCCGGGAGAGAACCCAGGAGTCCTGGCCCCGCTCCCCTCCCCGAGCCGGGACAGAACCCAGGAGTCCTGGCCCCGCTCCCCTCCCAGAGCCGGGACAGAACCCAGGAGTCCTGCTCCAGCCCCACATTCCCCTGGGCGAGTGGTGGTGGGGCCCTTTGACTCCTGCAGTCTGTGACTCTGAGTGCCCCCATCCGTCCCCTCCCTTCACGGGCCACGGGGAGAACAGGGTCGCCTGCACTGTCCTCTGCACGCTCTGCACAAGGACAGTGACTCATCCAGTCTCAGGCTGCAGGGCGGCAGGGTCAGGAAGGGATTTGCTCCCTGAGACTCAATCAGCTGGAGATGGGGCACCACACGGGGAGGGCGGGGCGGGGCGGTGCTCTGACGGGCTCCAGAGACACCGCTGTCTGGCTGCTGAGTCTGGCTCACACGCTGGGGGTCCCCAGATTGGGGCAGGGAAAGAATCTCCCCCAGGACAGACAGGCAGGGCCCTCGGGGGGTTTCCCGTTCCCCTGCAGCGCGGGATGTGGGTCACTGGCTGGGCTCAGCGGATCAGGTTCCTGCCATTGCAGGGGTGTCAGCCCTTGGGGCCCCTTGGTCCCTCCTGGGCTCAGCTGTCGTGGCCCCAGGCTCGGTCCCCCGGGCGCTGACACGTGTCGGCCCAGCCAGGTCGCGGGGCTGGGCACAGGGTGACAGGGAGCGATTCTCTGCCCGCTGCTGTCCAGGGGCCAGGCTGGAGCGAATGGGCCTTTCTGGCCTTGAACTCCATGAAATCTACCAGCCCCACCCTGCCCCCCCCGGGCTGGGAGAGAACCCAGACGTCCTGTCTCCACCTACCTTCTCTCCAGGGGGGCCCAGGTTGCCGATGCCTCCAGGGCCGCCTTGGGGTCCCTGCAGGGGGAGAGAGCAGAGCTGGTTACCTCCGGGGACGCCCGGGTCAGGGCTGACAGGGGTGGGGGGCGGGGGAGGAACTTACGTCGGCTCCAGAGGGTCCGGCTGGGCCACGCGGCCCTGGTGGTCCTGGGGGGCCCTGTGGGGAGAAAGAACAAGGTGAGGGGGGCTCTGGGACATTCCCACCTGGAGGGGGGACTGGGAATGGGGGCAGCCGGTGTCACTTACCATGGGGCCCACGTCACCTGTCTCGCCCTTCTCCCCCGCCGGGCCCGGCAGACCCTAAGGAGAGACAGAGAGCATCAGTGCGGGGCACATCTGGACTGGGGGGAGGGGGCAGATCAAGGGGCACATCTGGATCCAGGGAGATGGGGGAAGCAGGCAGCACATCTGGATTTGGGATGAAGAGGGTCCTAGACCTAGGACACATCTGGATCTGGAGGATGGGCAGAGATGGAGGGACACATCTGGATTCAGGATGGGATGGTGGCTCAGAGGGAGGGACACATCTGGAGCTGGGGGGGGAGCAGAGCAAGGGGCACATCTGGAGCGGGGATGGGGGGAGGGGACCCAGACAGAGGGGCACATCTGGATCCAGATAGGTGGGGAGGAGGGCACACAGGGATAGCTTCCCCGCCTCCCAGAACAGCTGGCTCGGGGGTGGGACCCAGCAACAACTGGCCAGTGGTCACACTGTCATGCTGCCCAGCAGTTTGGGACAGGAAGTGAAGGGGAATCCTGTCCCCAGCTAGAACTGTACCATGGGGCAGGCCGGATTGGGTGGCTAGGGCTGGGGCCATGGCTAGGAAGGGGGGCTCGGGTTGGGTCCGGGTCCAGGGGGAAGGCAGAGACAGGTGGGACTATAGAGCATGGGGGCAGGGCCAGGGGTGGGGCCAGGTGTAGGGGTGGGGCCAGGGCACCGGAGTGGCTCAATGGGGGGCAGAGGGGGCAACCCTGCAAGGCCAATGACAGGTCCCCCCCACTCACCTGCAGCCCGATGGGGCCAGGCGGCCCGTTGAATCCGCGGGTTCCTTCATCGCCCTTCGCCCCAAAGTGGCCCTGGGGGCCCCGAGCGCCCGGCTCCCCATCAGCCCCCTCGACACAGACACAAGAGAGTCAGAGGTGGGCCCCGAGCGGCCCCGCGGAGACGGGACTCGCTGAGCGGGTGGGGGTGGGGGTGAAGGGAGGTCTCGGCGCTGTGGGAGCAGTGGGAATCCCCCCCCCACCGCCATTCCCCATTGATGGGACCCCCCGGAATCCCACCCACACTCCATCAGTGTGATGTGGGGCCTCTTTGCCGTCAGGAACCTCACCCCATGGCATGAGTGAGGGGCCGGGACACTGCGCTGCCAGGAGTCAGGGACCCTCCGCCCGGCACGGAGCAGACCGGGCTCCATTGCCCTCAGCTACGTCCCCCACCCCGTCCACATGGAGCTGATCCGGCTCCATCACCCAGGCCTTGCCCGGAACCGACCCGGCTCCATCACCCAGGCCCTGCCCGGAACCGACCCGGCTCCATCACCCAGGCCCTGCACGGAACCGACCCGGCTCCATCGCCCAGGCCCTGCACGGAACCGACCCGGCTCCATCGCCCAGGCCCTGCACGGAACCGACCCGGCTCCATCACCCAGGCCCTGCACGGGGCTGACCCAGCTCCATCCCTTTGCCCTGCACAGAGCCAACCAGCTCCATCACCCCCGCCCTGCATGGAGCCAACGCAGCTCCGTAGTCCTGCCCTGCCCAGAGCTGGCATCGCCCCGTGCTACCAGCCGCAGGGCCCCCCCGCCCTGTGCTGCAGGAGGCTGTCTGAGGGGGGCAAGGTACTTACGGCTGCTCCAGGCTGCCCGACTGAGCCCATGGGACCTGGGGGGCCTGGGGGACCCTGGAAGGAAGGAGACGGGGGTCAGGGGTGCTGAGACACAGAGATACCCCAGGCAGGAATTGGGGGGGGGGGATCAGCCCCAGTGTGGGGTCAGGGGAGCCCCCAGCTCAGACTCACGTGTTCTCCCTTGTTGCCTTTGCCACCCTTCTGGCCCGGCTCGCCCACCTCGCCCTGCGGAGAGAGGAGAAAGGGGGTTTAGCCCATCGCCGCGTGGGGGGGCAGGACACAGACACAGACGGGGCCTTACCTTGTCGCCGTCCTCACCAGCACCCCCTGGGGGCCCCGCTGGGCCGGGCAGCCCAACGGGACCCTGGACTCCGTCGCGGCCAGCGGGGCCTATGGGACCTTTTTCACCCTAGGGAGAAACAGAGGGGAGTGAGGTGCACAGAACCCAGGAGTCCTGGCTCCCACCCACCCCCCATTCTAACCCACCTGACCCCACTCCCCTCCCAGCACTGGGCACAGAACCCAGGAGTCCTGGCTCCCAGCCCCCCCTGCTCTAACCCACCAGCCCCCACTCCTCTCCCAGAGCCAGAATAGAACCCAGGAGTCCTGGCTCCCAGCCCCCCCCGCTCTAACCACTAGACCCCGCTCCCCTTCCAGAGCTGGGATAAAACCCAGGAGTCCTGGCTCCCAGCCCCCCCTGCATCCGACTCAGCCCTGATCCCCCCTTTGTGCCCCCTACTCACAGGAACTCCTTTCTCTCCAGCAGGCCCTGGTGGCCCTTGGGGGCCTGGTCTGCCTGGGGGTCCGATGGGGCCGCCCTGCCCAGGGCCACCTCTCTCGCCGGGGGAGCCCTGTGGGGAGAGAGAGGAGGAGTCACTTGCTGCCCCCCACAGCGGGGTCCCCCCGACACACATTGCGGGGACCGGGATCAGGTGTGAGGGAGGGGGCGGATCAGGGGGGTCAGAGGTCGGAGGTTAGGGAGGAGAGGGGCTGATGGGGGAGTGAGGGAAGGGAGATCAGAGAACAGTCGGGGAGGTGGGGGCCTAGGGGAATAGTTGGGGGGAAGGAGTTGGGGGAGGGGCTGGCATGGGGGTCCCCACATCATACTCACTGCAGGTCCTGGGGGTCCGGCCGGCCCCTCGTTCCCTTTCAGCCCCGTGCCGCCCTGCGGGAGAGAAGCACAGGTCAGGGCCTGCTGGCACAGGGGACGGGCTAGGGGCATTGTGGGGGGGGCGGGTACTCACCGGGGTGCCGGGCAGCCCACGCTCACCAGGGAAACCGCGCAGTCCAGCCGGGCCGTCTTTTCCGAGGGCTCCCGGGGGGCCGGGGTCTCCCTGCGCCGGGGGAAGGAGAAGGAGGATTAGGTGGGTCCCCCACCCTGCTCCCTGCAGCACAGCGCCCCCTAGCGCGGCACTGGAGCATCACAGCTCCTTACCTTGGTTCCTTCTTTCCCAGAGGGTCCTGGCAAGCCCTGCTCTCCCGGAGGTCCGGGGGGGCCTGGGTGACCTCTCTCCCCCATCTGACCAGACTCCCCAGAAGCGCCCTAGTGCAGGGGGAGACAAGAAACAGTGTGAGACCTTCAGGGAATGGGCCAGACCCTTCGACCCCTGCCTCTTCCACCACCAGGAGGAGCTGCCGAGTAACTGCACCCTGGAGGCACGGCCGTTCCCAGCCCACCCCGGCACCCCCCACCACCCGGCTTCTTACCTGAGGTCCCACCACCCCCGGGGGGCCGGGGGGGCCCGTCTTGCCTTGGAAACCCTGAAAGACAGAGAGAGATGGGGGCATTAGCACGAGCCACGGCAGATGTCTCTGCCCCCCACTCCCCCCGAGTGTAAGTGGAGAGTCACATAGGAGTGTGTGAGGAGCAATGCAGAAAAGTGTGAGGCGTAACCATGGAGTATCCAGAGTGTAACACGTGAGTGTGTGAGGAGTAACAATAGTGAATCCAGAGTGTAACACATCAGTGTGTGAGGAGTAACAATGGTGAATCCAGAGTGTAACACGTGAGTGTGTGAGGAGTAACAATGGTGAATCCAGAGTGTAACACGTGAGTATGTGAGGAGTAACAATGGTGAATCCAGAGTGTAACATGGGAGTGTGTGAGGAGTAACCATGGTGAATCCAGAGTGTAACACATGAATTTATGAGCAGTAATGTGGGGGTAACCAGAGACTAACATTGGAGTATGTGAGGAGTAATGCAGGAGTATCCAGAATGTAATACATCAGTATACAAGGATTAAAATGGGAATACCCTGAGAGTTACATGGGAGTAAGAGAGTAGTAAAGTGGGAGTAACCAAGAGTAACAGCGGAGTGAACAGAGAGCAATGTGCGAGAGAGGAGTAATGCGGGAGTAACCAGAGTGCAACGCAGGAGTGAGAGAGGAATAATACAGGAGTATCCAGAGAGTAATATGTGAGCAACCAGAATGCAAAGCGGGAGTGAAAGAGGAGTAACGGGAGTATCCAAAGCGTAACATAGAAGCATGTGAGGTGTAACACAGGAGTATCCAGAGAGTAATGTGGGAGTATTTTGGGGTAACGTGGGAGTAACCAGAGAGTAATGCCAGACTATGTGAGGTGTAATATGAGAGTAACATGAGAGTAATCAGAGAGTAACAGGGGAGTAAGAAAGGAGTAACAGGGGGAATAATCGGAAAGTAACAAGGTACTATATGAGGAGTAATGAGGGAGTTTCCAGAGGTAGCCTGGAGTTACTTAGGTGTAACCTGGGAGGAACCAGAGTGTAACATGGGAGGAACCACAGAGTAACACAGGGGTAAGAGAAAAGTATCTGAAGCCCAACAGCGCAGTAACAGAGACACGTACGACTTCTCCTCGCTGACCGGGGTGCCCGGGAAGCCCGTCCTTGCCAGGGGGGCCCTGTGGGGAGGAAAACAGAGAGGTCAGTGGCGCAGGGGGAGATCACAGTGGAAGGGAACTTGGGAGCAGTCAGGAGGGCAGGGGAGCCAGCTGGGGGGCCGGGTGGGAATGGCAGTGGGAGAGGGCTGGGATGCAGGCAGGGAGGCTGGGGAGCAGGTGGGGGGTAGCTTGGATGTGGGGGGAGGGGGCTGAGGAGCCGGCAGGGGGCTGGGGGCAGGCAGAGGGGCAGGGGAGGCAGTAGATAGTGCATGTTACTCACCGGTGGCCCTTTGGGTCCGGGGAAGCCGTTTGGCCCCTGGGGGCCCGGGAGTCCCTGTGGAGAGCAGAGCGGAGATTAGGGGGGGCTGTGGGGGCAGGGAAAACAATGCCCGGCCCCGGGGACACCAGCTGGAGGCCAGCACGGCCAGGGCCAGGCCAATGTTGTACCGGGAGCCCGACTACACAAAGCCAGCCGTGTCGCACTGAAGTGACCCGTCCCTCGCACCAGGGAACTGCTGAGGCTGCTGCGCACTGTGCCGGGCCCAGCAGCCGTGACTGGGGTCATGTGAGCATCGCACTGCAGTGACCCGTCCCTCGCACCAACAAATCGCTGCAGCTCGCACAGCAGATCTGGAGCCAGCTCACGGAGAGGCTGAACAGTGCTAGCGACGCTCAGATAGGGCAGGCTGCATGAGGCCTGGTGGTGGTGAGCAGAGGCCTAGTGCGAGTGTTGCACTAATGTGACCCATGCCTGGCATGGTTGTCGCACAGGGCCCTGGAGAGGTGGATGGGAATGGGCACAAGGCGGGGCAGGATGCACGAGGCCCAGCAGTGGTGTTCCAGGCCCAGCGAAGGGTGGTGCCCGGTGCCCAGGGCTCTGTGCACGCCCAGGTCCCCCCCACGCCGCGCTCACACTCACCCTTTCCCCGGGAGGGCCATGGGGGCCGTCGCCGCCAGAGGTGCCCTGCGGGGGGAGACAAATGTGAGAGGCAACCGGGAGCACGTCCCCTTCCAACACACACTGACACGCGTGCACAGATGTGCAAGCACACACACCCATTCTCACACACTCGGATGTACACAGACACACACAGAGAGACAGAGACAGACACACACACAGACACATGGTGATACACACAGGGACACACAGAGAGACGCAGATGGGGCACACACACACAGACATACACACATGGACAGACAGGGACACACAAACACACACACAAAGGAACACATTCAGCCTTGCACGTTTGCACGCCCAGAGCCTGCTCACACACGCTGACCTCTGAGCCCTGCCCAGACCTCACTCTGCAACACACTGACCCCACCCCGACCCGACACTCAGACAGACGGACAGACCCGGAGCCCCAGACCTCACCTTCGCCCCCAGCTTTCCAGTGGCTCCTCGTGGCCCCCGCTGGCCCCTGGGACCCTGGAGGAATGAGACAGAGGCGGGTGAGTGTCTGAGCCCTGGCTCTGCCCCCTCCCGTCCTCCAGCCCGGCGACCCACACAGTGCCCTGGGGGCATTCACGAGGATCTCAGGGGTGGAGGCGGCAGACGGTAGGGACCCACCAGCCACATAGGACAGGGATGGGCACATGACCCCCAGCCCCGGTAGGGGAATGCTGGACCCCCCCAACCCCAGATGGGAGGATTAAGGAGGGTAGGTGGAGGGGGATATTTGCCCCCCCACCAGAGAGGGGCCCAGCCCCGAGGCCCTGTGCCAAGGCGGGGTGGAGCCCAGAGGGGACACATCATGTATGAGTCAAGCTGGGGCGTGAGCCCCATGGCAGGGGGCGTGGCTGGCCCCAGGGGTCATGGGCATGACCTCACTGGGGACGGTGTGAGGGGGGGTTCCACGGGAGGGGCAGGGGCCGTGATGGGGAGACTGCACTGGGCCAGGGCCGGCTCCAGGCACCAGCTTAACAAGCAGGTACTTGGGGCGGCCAAGGGAGAGGGGCAGCACGTGCGGCAATTCGGCGGCGGCAGGTCCCTCGCTCCCTCTAGGAGCGAGGGACCTGCCGCCGATCGCGATCGCGGCTTTTTTTTCTTTCTTTTTTTTTTTTTTTTGCTGGGGCGGCAGAAATGCTGGGGCCGGCCCTGCACTGGGCACAGATGGATGGATGGACAGACAGGAGAACGTGGATGTGAGAAGGAGGGGATGGAGGTTTTGGATGGAGAAAGCAGAGGGATGGATGAACAGACAGATGAGAAGGGATGGATCGAGGGGGATTGGGACGGAGGACTGGGGCAGGGATGGGAGGACGGAGGGGTCGATGGATGGAGAAAGCAGAGGGAAGGATGGACAGACAGATGAGAAGGGACGGATCGAGGGGGATCGGGACGGAGGACTGGGGCAGGGATGGGAGGACGGAGGGCTGGATGGAAGGAGAACACAGATGGAAGGCTGGACAGATGTGGAGAGATGGATCGGGGGGAGTGAGGATGGATGGGGGGAGCCCAGACACTTGGCTGCACTAACCCCCCGCCTCTCCCCCACACTCACCGAGGGGCCGCGCTCGCCCCGGGGCCCCGGCTTCCCGGACAGACCCTGCAACAGAGAGAGTCAGTGAGACACAGCCAGGGCATGGGCACCCGTGGGAGAACTCCTCTGCCATCCAGGGCCCAGCAGGGACCCATAATGTACCCACCCATGGGAGACACACAGGGACCCCCCATGCCCCACCCAGCCCACCCAGGGACCCCTCAGCCAGCCAGGGCCCGGCAGGGACCCATAATGTACCCACCCACGGGAGACACACAGGGACCCCCCACGTCCCACCCAGCCCACACAGGGACCCCTCAGCCAGCCAGGGCCCGGCAGGGACCCCTAACACCCACCCCTGGAACCCACCACCCAGAACCAACCCCCCTCCCAGCCCCCATTAAACCCCCCCCATCCATGGCTCTGCAGGGTCCCCCAACCCCACAGAACCTGCACAGGGATCCCCTAATCCAGGGCTCTACAGAGACCCCACCCATAGGACACCCCCAAGGACACCCTATTCGTAGCTCTACAGGGACCCCCAACTCCAACCCCTATGGGGACCCCACCCCACCCAGGGCTTTGCAGACACCCCCACCTAGAACCATCTCGTGGCTTAACCACGAGATCTTGCATGATCTAAAAAATAAAAAGGAATCATATAAAAAATGGAAACTAGGACAGATTACAAAGGATGAATATAGGCAAACAACACAGGAATGCAGGGGCAAGATTAGAAAGGCAAAGGCACAAAATGAGCTCAAACTAGCTATGGGAATAAAGGGGAACAAGAAGACTTTTTATCAATACATTAGAAGCAAGAGGAAGACCAAGGACAGGGTAGGCCCACTGCTTAGTGAAGAGGGAGAAACAGTAACAGGAAACTTGGAAATGGCAGAGATGCTTAATGACTTCTTTGTTTCGGTCTTCACCGAGAAGTCTGAAGGAATGCCTAACCTAGTGAATGCTAATGGGAAGGGGGTAGGTTTAGCAGATAAAATAAAAAAAGAACAAGTTAAAAATCACTTAGAAAAGTTAGATGCCTGCAAGTCACCAGGGCCTGATGAAATGCATCCTAGAATACTCAAGGAGCTAATAGAGGAGGTATCTGAGCCTCTAGCTATTATCTTTGGAAAATCATGGGAGACAGGAGAGATTCCAGAAGACTGGAAAAGGGCAAATATAGTGCCCATCTATAAAAAGGGAAATAAAAACAACCCAGGAAACTACAGACCAGTTAGTTTAACTTCTGTGCCAGGGAAGATAATGGAGCAAGTAATTAAGGAAATCATCTGCAAACACTTGGAAGGTGGTAAGGTGATAGGGAACAGCCAGCATGGATTTGTAAAGAACAAATCATGTCAAACCAATCTGATAGCTTTCTTCGATAGGATAACGAGTCTTGTGGATAAGGGAGAAGCTGTGGATGTGGTATACCTAGACTTTAGTAAGGCATTTGATACGGTCTCGCATGATATTCTTATCGACAAACTAGGCAAATACAATTTAGATGGGGCTACTATAAGGTGGGTGCATAACTGGCTGGATAACCGTACTCAGAGAGTTGTTATTAATGGTTCCCAATCCTGCTGGAAAGGCATAACGAGTGGGGTTCCGCAGGGGTCTGTTTTGGGACCGGCTCTGTTCAATATCTTCATTAACGACTTAGATATTGGCATAGAAAGTACGCTTATTAAGTTTGCGGATGATACCAAACTGGGAGGGATTGCAACTGCTTTGGAGGACAGGGTCATAATTCAAAATGATCTGGACAAATTGGAGAAATGGTCTGAGTTAAACAGGATGAAGTTTAACAAAGACAAATGCAAAGTGCTCCACTTAGGAAGAAAAAATCAGTTTCACACATACAGAATGGGAAGAGACTGTCTAGGAAGGAGTACGGCAGAAAGGGATCTAGGGGTTATAGTGGACCACAAGCTAAATATGAGTCAACAGTGTGATGCTGTTGCAAAAAAAGCAAACATGATTCTGGGATGTATTAACAGGTGTGTTGTGAGCAAGACACGAGAAGTCATTCTTCCGCTCTACTCTGCTCTGGTTAGGCCTCAGCTGGAGTATTGTGTCCAGTTCTGGGCACCGCATTTCAAGAAAGATGTGGAGAAATTGGAAAGGGTCCAGAGAAGAGCAACAAGAATGATTAAAGGTCTTGAGAACATGACCTATGAAGGAAGGCTGAAAGAATTGGGTTTGTTTAGTTTGGAAAAGAGAAGACTGAGAGGGGACATGATAGCAGTTTTCAGGTTTCTAAAAGGGTGTCATAAGGAGGAGGGAGAAAACTTGTTCACCTTAGCCTCTGAGGATAGAACAAGAAGCAATGGGCTTAAACTGAAGCAAGGGAGGTCTAGGTTGGACATTAGGAAAAAGTTCCTAACTGTCAGGGTGGTTAAACACTGGAATACATTGCCTAGGGAGGTTGTGGAATCTCCATCTCTGGAGATATTTAAGAGTAGGTTAGATAAATGTCTATCAGGGATGGTCTAGACAGTATTTGGTCCTGCCATGCGGGCAGAGGACTGGACTCGATGACCTCTCGAGGTCCCTTCCAGTCCTAGAATCTATGAATCTATGAATCCCCCATCCAGCCTGTCCCCGGAAGACCCTCCCTCACCCCCCAATAGCCTCTCACTCTTCACCCAGCCCCACCAGTAAGTCCCAGTTCCAATCCATCCCTGCGGGGGGTGTCAGCCCCCCCCCCCCCAGCAGGACCTGCAGCCCCCTCCCCCAGGTCCCCCCAACAGTTTCCCACATGGGGATGCCTCCTGCGGAGGGAAACATGGACCCCACTCCACCGGGGGACAGTGGGGGGAGCCGTGCTGGGGGGGTGATGGAGGGTTACTCACCCGAGCACCCTTCTCACCATTGGTGCCAGGGAATCCAGGGAAGCCCTGAGATCCCTGTGGAGAGAGAAGAGATGGGGGTTAAGGGGGGTGATGGGGGGCAGAGGGGGGGCAGAGGGGATAGACCCACCGTCCACAGTGCTCACCTTCGGGCCTTGCCGTCCTGGGTATCCGGGAAGACCTGGTACGCCCAGCTTCCCCTGCGAGAGAGAGAGAGAGATGGGACTAGGGGGATGGGGCACGGGGCCTTTCCCCTTTAGTGGGCGCCGGCTCTGATCCAGCCCCAGGATGGGGGGCTGGCTGTTCAGGGGGGCAGGGAATGGGGCACGGGGCCTTTCCCCTCTAGTGGGTGCCGGCTCCCATCCGGCCCCAGGGTGGGGGGCTGGCTGTTCAGGGGGGCAGGGAACAGGCACATGGGCAGGGGCCCACGCCCTCATGCTCGGCACTGCCCAGTCCTGCCCCATGCTGCTCCGGCTCCTCACCTTCTCTCCCACCAGTCCGAGGGGACCCGGGTCGCCCGAGGGTCCGGTCCGGCCTTTGGGACCTTCCGGTCCATCCTCTCCTCTGGATCCTGGGACACCCACCTCGCCCTGCGGGGGCAGAGAGAACAGGGGTGGGTGAGACTGGCATCGCCAGGAGCAGGCAGGCAGCAAGGGGCGGGGGGCTCCGGGCACAAACTTACCCTGTCTCCTTTCACCCCGAAGTCGCCCTTGAATCCGGGGAATCCGTCCTCACCCTGCAGAGACAGACAGACAGACAGACAGATCGGTGACAGTCAGACAGCCAGAGAGGAAAGGCCAGAAGGAACCAGCAGCTCAGCCGGTCCGACCTCCTGTATGTCACAGGCCACAAGCCTCCCCCCCGCCCCCACTCACTAACCCAGCCCCCCGCCCCCCCCCGCCCCCACTCACTAACCCAGCCCCCCGCAATGAGACCGAAGTGCCACAGCCCCCAGGAGACTGGGCTGGTACCTGCCACAGGCTGAGATCGGGGGAGCTGAGGGGCACCAGAGCCCGAGGCTCTGCAATGGCAGGGAAAGGGTTAAGTGAGAGACACCCCCCCCCCCCCAGATAATCCTGGCCAGTGACCCGTCCCCAGGCTGCAGGGGAAGGTGAGAACCCCCAAGTCATTGCCAGTCTGAGGGGGGGAATTCCCCCCGACCCCAACCACGGCGATCAGCTACACCCTGTGCATGGGCGCAAGGACCAGCCAGCCACGCCTGTGGGTGAGATAATGCTGGGTGCCCCCACAGAGCCCCCCCCCCCCCCGGCCCAGGTCCCATCTCTAGCCGGGGCGGCCCTGACGCTGCAGGGGGAGGAGAGTTAAAACAAAAAACTCAGAATACACTGGGAGGGGGGAGAAATCCCTTCCTGACCCCTGGTCAGGGGTCCACAGCTAGGGGGCGCCGTGCACTATTCCCCCAGCCTCGCACTAGGGGGTGCTGTGCACTATTCCCCCAGCCTGGCACTAGGGGGCGCTGTGCACCATTCCCCCAGCCTGGCACTAGGGGGGCGCCGTGCACCAGTCCCCCAGCCTGGCACTAGGAGGCGCTATGCACTATTCCCCCAGCCTGGCACTAAGGGGCCTGTGCACCATTTCCCCTGCATGGCACCAAGTGGGGCGCTGTACGTCATTCCCCCAGCATGGCACTAGGGCGTGCAGTGCACTATTCCCCCAGCCGGGCACTAGGGGGCACTGTGCGCTATTCCCCCAGCATGGCACTAGAGCGTGCCATGCACTATTCCCCCAGCCTGGCACTAGGGAGCTCTGTGTGCCATTCCACCAACCTGGCACTAGGGGGCGCTGTGCGCCATTCCCCCAGCATGGCACTAGGGCGTGCCATGCACCAGTTCCCCAGCCGGGCACTAGGGGGCGCTGTGCGGTGCTGCCAGCATCATGTCTGACCTGCGGTTGAGGGTCGGGGAAGCAGAACTCACCTTCTCACCCTTGTGACCCTTCAGCCCCCGAATTCCATCCACGCCCTGGGAGAGACAGGGAGAGTTCAACAGGGTAAGCTGCACTGCAGAGACCACCCACAGATCTAGGCAGAGAACCCAGGAGTCCTGGCTCCCAGCCGCCCACCCCCGCTCTAATCCACAAGCCCCCCCTCCCCTCCCCTCCCAGCGCCGGGATAGAACCCAGGAGTCCTGGCTCCCAGCCCCCCCTGCTCTAACCCACTAGCCCCCACTCCCCTTCCAGAGCCGGGGAGAGAACCCAGGAGTCCTGGCTCCCATTGGCTACAATCCTCTTGTCTTGTTTTCCACTCTAGCCAGAATCCTCTTCTCCCCTTGAGGGGCAGGGACCTCCTGGCTTCTGGACCTTCACCCATCCTTACTAAGAATTGTGGGTAATATCCCAGTCCCAAAGAGTCACGCCAAGTCCTGGGACCAATCAGCCGCTTACCTTCACACCACGTGGGCCTGGGTAGCCAATCAGACCTTGGGGACCGGACGGACCCTGCAATAGAGAGAGATTAGACCAATCACAGGGGAGAGTCGCTGGTGTCCCTGCTCCCTACGAGGAGGGGTTAGAATCACGGATGGGAGACATCACCCCACTGACCCGGGGGCTCTGACCCCAGCACGTTGGGGGACAGGGTCTTAGTACCTCACCCCAGCACCTGGGGGGCTGTGACGTGGCCGCCAAGGTCTGAAAGCTCTAGGACTGGGGGGAGGGGGGCTTGACCCCGGTGCCTGAGAGGCGAGGGGATATTGGGGTCTGGGGGGACGACGGGAAGGGGTAGGAGTGGACGTTATCCCCTTACCTGGTTACCTTTGGTTCCCGACGGACCTTCCTTCCCCGGATGCCCCTGAGAGGGAGGGAATGGGAAAGGGAGAAGCCAGAGAGGGATGAACCATTAATACCAGCACCACAGCACTTAACCCCTGGGCGTTGCTCCGTCCCCCTGCCTGGGGAGCCACCCCAACATCCCCCCCCCCCCGCTCCTGTGGCAAGGGCAGTGCCCCCTGCCTGTGGGGCAGGAATAGCCCACCTCTGGGTGGCAGGGCTGCCCTTTGACCTGAACTCCTTTAACCAAGCGTTGGGGACACCTGGCCCGGCTAGGGGTGAATGGTCAGTGGAGCTTGGTTGCGCCAGGGGGTGCAGGCCGGGGTTGGCGTGAGTGGGGGTAGCTGCCTTTGGGGACCAGGCCAGAGCTGAGGCCAGAGGCTCTGGGGCCAATCCCACTCGCTGGCATTTAACGGGGTCAACCAACCAAGCCAGGCTGAAGGGAAACCAACGTCAACAGGAAGTGGTACTAGCTCGCTTCCTGTTAAACATGGCCACCAGGTCCTCGCCCCATGAGCACGGGGTGCAAGTGGGGGGCCAGCAGGAAGTGGTACTAGCTCACTTCCTGTTAAACATGGCCACCAAGTCCTCACCCCATGAGCAGGGGTGCGAGTGGGGGGCCAACAGGAAGTCATGCTAGCTCACTTCCTGTTAAACATGGCCACCAGTCATTGCCCCATAGCCGGGGGGGGGGGAACACTGCTCAAGAGCATCCCTGTGATGATGGGGCCCCTACAGGAAATGTGATAGCTCACTTCCTGTTAAGCATGGCTGCCCCACCCTTGCACCCATGCCAAGGTCAGGCAAGGAGTCAAGAAGAAATGGCAATGACCCACTTCCTGTTAAACATGGCCGCTGGGCTCTCGCCCCGGGGCAGGAGGGAGCCATGCCGTGCAGGAGGCCAACAGTATGGGCTCACTTCCTGTGAAATATGGCCGTCGTATTGCCACTCCGGGGCTGGGGGAGTCTGGGGGCCAGGGTGCTGGGAGGAGAGGGTGGAAGGAAGGAGAGGAGGAGCTGGGGTAGGGTTACCATTTGTCCGGATTCCCCCGGACATGTCCGGATTTTTGAGCTAAAAATAGCGTCCGGGGGGAATTTGTAAATGTCCGGACTTCCCCCCCCCATGCAGAGCGCGCACGGCTAACAGGGCAGCCGGCCGGATGGTGCCACTTACATGGGGCTCCGACAGCCAGAGAGAGCCCCTCCTCCTCTCCCCTGCAGCAGAGATCACTCCCTCCCTCCCTCCCTCCCTGCATTCGCAGATCGCCTCCGGCAGTCTGGAGCTCCTCCCCGGCTCCTCCTCCCCTGCTGCCCAGCGTGCCGGGACGAGCGGCTCAGGCCATTCCTGAGCAAGCTCACAGAGACGTTAGGCGAAGGCCAACAACAAGGGGGCCAGGGGGTCGGAGAAGGGGCAGGGAGGTTCTGGAGGGGGCAGTCAAGAGACGGGGGGGTCGGGAGTTCGGGGGGGGCTTTCTGGGGGGGGGTGGATAAGGTTTTGGGCAGTCAGGGTACAGGTAGGGGGTAGGGTCCTGGGAGGCAGTTGGGGGGGGTCTTAGGAGGGGGCAGTTAGGGGATAAGGAACAGGGAGGCTTAGGTAGGGGGTGGGGTTCTGGAGGGCAGTTAGGAGCAGGGGTCCCAGGAGGGGGCAGTCAGGGGACAAGGAGCGAGGGGGGGGGTTGGGAGTTCTGGGGGGGGGCTGTCAGGGGGCAGGAGTGGGGAGAGGGATCGGAGCAGTCAATGGGACAAGGAGCAGAGGGGTTTAGATGGGTCGGGAGTTCTGGGGGGGGCTGTCAGGGGGTGGGGAGTGGTTGGATGGGGCGTGGGAGTCCCAGGGGTCTGTCTGGGGGTGGGTGTGTGGATAAGGGTTGGAGGAGTCAGGGTACAGGTAGGGGGTAGGGTCCTAGGGGGCCAGTTAGGATGGGGGGAGGGTCTCAGGAGGGGGCAGTCAGGGGACAAGAGGCAGGGAGGCTTAGGTAGGGGGTGGAGTCCTGGGGGGCAGTTAGGGGCAGGGGTCCCAGGAGGGGGCAGTCAGGGGACAAGGAGCGGGGGGGAGGGTTGGGGGTTCTGAGGGGGGCGGGAAGTGGGAGGGGCAGGGGCGGGGCTATGGCAGGACGGGGGCGGGGCTAGGGCAGGGCTCCTCCCGTCCTCTTTTTTGCTTGCTGAAATATGGTAACCCTAAACTGGGGTGAGCAGGTTACTCACGGGAGGCCCGTCGGACCCCGGCATGCCGGGGAGGCCAGGTTTGCCTCTGGGACCCTGCAGAGAGAGAGAAAAGCAGAGATCAGAGCAGGCAGAGCAGAGACCCCCGTTGTGTGACCCTGGCCCGTGTGGGGGCTGCACAACACTGGGGGGGGGCAGGGTAGGTTCGGGGCACTCACCTTCTCTCCGGGGGGCCCCATAGCACCTTGTGGGCCAGGCAATCCCTGAAAGAGAGACACATGGTCAGATCCAGCCCCCACTCCCCACCCAGAGCCGGGGATAGAACCCAGGAGTCCTGGCTCCCAGCCCCCCTGCTCTAACCACTAGACCCCACTCCCCTCCCAGAGCAGGAATGGAATCCAGGAGTCCTGGCTCCCAGCCTCCCCACTCCACTGGACCCCGTGTCCCCAGAGCTGGGCTGTTTCAGGGAAAGGGTTTT
The DNA here is from genome assembly GCA_036785055.1 of Emydoidea blandingii. Lineage (NCBI taxonomy): Eukaryota > Metazoa > Chordata > Testudines > Emydidae > Emydoidea > Emydoidea blandingii. Next base: position 93,312,973 of record JAXIVB010000007.1, read on the forward strand.
CCTTACCTGGGTGCCTGGAGTTCCCTGCTGACCTGGGGGGCCTGGCTCACCTTGCGGCCCCTGTAACAGTCAGACACAACTGGAGTTAGAACCAGAGCCACCCGCGTGTTATACAGAAGGGAGAGGGCACTGCTGTAGGGGAAGCTCACAACACTGGGATCACTGGATGGGGGCACTGCTGTAGGGGAAGCTCGCAGCACCGGAAACCCCATTTAGGGCACTGCTGTAGGAGAAGCTCCCAGCACCGAGACCCCATCTGGGGGCACTGCTGTAGGGGAAGCTCGTAACACCCGAGTCCCCAGCTGGGGGCACTGCTGTAGGGGAAGCTCACAGCACCGGAGTCCCCAGCTGGGGGCACTGCAGTAGGGGAAGCTCACAGTGGCAGAGTCCCCGGCTGTGGGGCCCCTAAGGCATTTCCAACCCAGTCCATCGCAGGACCGGGCAGCGCAGACAGACAGACAGCCGTGCCGACTCACCAGGTTCCCTTTGGGCCCGATGGGACCATCTATGCCACGCACGCCCTGCGGAGGAGACAGACAGATGGACAGATGGAGGTTAGTGTGGTGGGGGTTATGGGGGCAGGGGGAATTGGGATGCCGTGTGTGGCACTTACCAGAGGCCCGGGGATCCCCGGTGGGCCTTTGGGTCCCAGCAAACCTCTGGGTCCCTGGAGGGAGGGGAGAGACCAGAGTTAGTGAGGCTGTGGGGACAAAGCTGGGCGTGGGTCCCCCCAACGGGGCTGTGGGGGGAGCCAGCAATTGCCCCTCACACTACCCTCCCCGCCGCCCAGCAAACAGCAGCACAGGTATGCGCACGCACACAGACACAGACAGATGTGCACACACACACACACACCTTGCACCAGCCAGCGGTCCCGGCACCACACTGAGCAAGCAACACACAAGCCCTGGAGCTGAGGACCCCATGAGGACACTGCTCCGCGGTGCAGACCCTGCCCCTCTCCGATCCCAGACCCTAGGCCACGTGCTGGGGTGAAACCCCAGAGCATCCTGGGACATGGTGCTAAGACCCCTCAGTTTCAGTGCAAGGAGACTCCGCTGGCGCCCGTATTAGGAGACGCTGGGCCCTTGTGGAGTCTGCCAGGGGCAGGCACAGGGGGACCCCACAGGCCAGATCCCCAGCTGGTGTCGCTCTGTCCCCAAGGCCTGGCCCCGGACGGCTCATCCGTCCACCCCGTGGGGAGCACCGGGCTAACCCCCAAACAGCTTCCGGGGGCTCGTCCAAAAGGGAACTGCTCTCGGGGAAGAGTTCCGGGCAACGGGGAATCGGGCACCACATGGGAACGTTCGCTCCGCTCGGGCTGCCAATAAACCCAGGGTTTCAGAGAGTCCAGACGCTTGCATTTGTCCTGGGTTTTACTACCAAATGCGCCAGGAGAAAGGATTTTGGGGGGTTCTCATCCTCCCCCCACCCCCGGCTGTAGCTTTTCCAAACAATGTCAAATCTGTAAATGTAACAGAGGGGGGAAGGGACAGGAGAAAAGAGAAAACAAACCCAACCAAACCCCAAGACCTGCCCTAACACCAACGCCTACTCCAATCCCAACGCCAACCCTAATACCAACTCCAACGTCCACCCCAACCCTAACAACAACCACAATCCTAATGCCAACTCCAACGCCAACTCTGAACCCCAATGCCAACCCTAACGCCAACGCCTACTCCAATCCCAACTCCAACCCTAATACCAACTCCAACACCCACCCCAACCCTAACTCCAACCACAATCCTAACACCAATGCCAAAGCCTACTCCAACGACAACTCCGAACCCCAACGCCTGCCCTAACACCAACTCCTATTCCAATCCCAGCGTCAACCCTAATCCCAACTCCAGCTCCAATCCCAACTCTAACACCAACAACAATCCTACCACCAATCCCAGTGCCAACCCTATCACCAACACTATCCCTAACACCAACTCCAACGTCAACGCCAACTCTAACACCAACTCCAGTCCCAACCAACCCTAATACCAACTGCAATCCCAATGCCAACTCCACCCCACCCCAATGTCAACTCCCACACTAAGCCTAATGCCAACCCTAACCCCAACCCTAGCACCAATTCCAAAGCCCATCTCAACCCTAACGCTAATGGCAGCCCCAATCCCAACACCTAGCCCAATCATAGTGCCAGCCCCAATCCCCTGCCTGGGACCCATTTCCCAAACCGATAGGTCAGAGTGTTCCCTGCACTAGTCGGCGCTCCCCTGTCCAGAGCTGGCTGCATTCCCATCCCATGTCTCCCCAGCAGCAGGGCACTAGCACCCCCAGTTTTTGGCCTACCCCTAACGGCGTCTTCAGGGACCCAGGCTGGGATTTTCAAAAGGAGTCTAGGGCCCCAATGTGGATCCCTTCCACGCCGTGCCAACCCTTGGCTAAATCCTGCCAATTTCAAATTCGTCCCCTCCACACTGCCAGCTCCTGGGGCACCACGGAGTCCAGTCCTGGCAATACCAGGGGTGCCGGGGGCACAGAAGAGGGGGCAGTTTGGACACAGCTGGGAGCAGATGGAGGTTTGGGGGTAACCCATTAACTGGCTTGTTTCTGCTGAAGTGAGGGGAGTGAAGCAGTTAATGTTGGGCTTTGATTTTGCCATCAGTAGGTTCAATGGTTAATGGTGATTTTATGGAGAGGGGTTAACACAGGGGTGGGCAAAATATGACCCGCGGGCCACGTCTGACCCATCAAACCTTTTAATCCAGTCCTCAAGCTCCCGTTGGGGAGCGGGGTCGGAGGCTTGCCCCACTCCGCGTGTGCCGTGGCTCTGCGTGGCTCCCGGACGCAGCGGCAAGGCCCCCCTCCGGCTCCTACATGTAGGGGCAGCCAGGGGGTTCCTCATACTGCCCCCGCCCCAAACATCAGCTCTGCAGCTCCCATTGGCCGGGAACCGCAGCCAATGGGAGTTGTGTGGGCGGCACCTGCGGACGGGGCAGCACGCAGAGCCGCATGGCCGGTGCCGCGCCTCCACGTAGGAGCTGGAGGGGAGACATGCCGCTGCTTCTGGGAGCTGCTTGAGGTAAGTGCTGCCCGGAGCCTGCATCCCTGAGCCTCCCGCTGCGCCCCAGCCCTGATCCCCCTCCTGCCCTCCGAACCCCTCGGTCCCAGCCTGGAGCCCCCTCCTGCACCCCAAACCCCTCATCCCCACCCCAGAGTCTGCACCCCCAACCAGAGCCCTCACGCCCTCCCACACCTCAAGCCCCTGCCCCAGCCCAGAGCCCCCTCCCGCACCCTGAACTCCTCATTTCTGGCTCCACCCCAGAGTCCACACCCCCAGTCGGAGCCCTCACCCCCTCCCACACCTCAAGCCCCAATTTCGTGAGCATTCATGGCCCGCCATACAATTTCCATACCCAGATGTGGCCCTCGGGCCAGAAAGTTTGCCCACCCCTGGGTTAACAACACAGAGCTGAGCGCCAAGGGGTTGAGAATCAAGGCTCAGCTGGGGCAGTTGCCTGCCCTCAGAGCAGTGGTTTCAGGCCCTCTGCAGACTCAGGCAGGGCCAGAAAAGTGAGGATCGTGAGGCCCAATTCCATGGAGTGGAGGGGAAGTAAATCCCGGGGGGGGCAGGGTAAATGGGGCCCCGATTATCCCTCTGCACCACCCTGGGGAGCTGCCCCCTCTCACACTGGCAGACTGGCAGGGAGGGGACGTACCGGTTCTCCAGGGAGCCCTCTGGGGCCGACCTCTCCATCGTCTCCCTGGGGGAAGAGAAAAAGGGGGTGAGGCAGAGAACGGTGAGGGGGAGCAAGCTCAGCTCCCCCCGGCCATCCCTGCTCCCCGTTTCCAGCTCCCTCTGCTCCCCCCACCTCCAGCCCCCTCCATCTCCCCATTCCCCCTCTCCCTGTTCCCCTCAGCTCTCCCACAGCTCCCTCCCCAGGGAGCCACCCCAGCTCCCCTCAGTCTCCCTCCCACCCCCCAGACCCTCCAGTGAGCAGTTACTCACCCGCTGCCCGTCCTCACCAGGGGGGCCTGGGATGCCCTGGGAACCCGTCTCACCCTGCAAGGACAAAGCCTTGGATCAGCTGGGTGGGGAGCATGGAGATTGTGTACATGGGATGCGCAGGGGCTTTAGGGGTGGCTGTGTGTGTGATGGGGGCACGGCTGCATGTGCCGTGGGGGCAAGTGTGACTGAGTATGTAATTGCAGGGCGGGGGGTGCATCGCAAATGTGCCGGATGTGTATGTGTTGTGCTGTGAACTGTGTGCAGCTGTGTTGTTGTGTGCATGTGCACAATTGCAGGTGTGCTGTGTGTACTATGTTTGTGTGACTGCACGTGTGTGGGGCTGTGTGTGAATGCAGTGGCTTTGTGTGTATTGTTGCGTATCTGAGTGTGTGCACAGATAGTTAGGAGAACGTTAGCGTGTGCGTGGTTGTGTCTATGTGACTGTGTGATTGCACACACCTGGCTGCACAAGTGGGAGGATGTGTATGTACTGCGCGGTGCGCTGTGTTTGTGGTGACACGGCTGTGGGGATGTGCGTGGTTGTGCGTGTGTAGTGTTCCGCCTGGCTGTGGCTGTGTGCGTTGCGCAGGGTGCGTAAGACTGTGAGTAGATTCTGAGGCCAGAAGGGCTCGGCTGCCCCTGTGTCGCTCCGGACGTCGGTCTGCCCCGAAACAAGCCCTGCTGGAACTAGACTGTATATCTGTGTGCGTAGATACGCTTGTGTGTGCTGGTAGGCAGCGTGTGACTGCGAAGGGGGGGCAGTGGCTCTGGCTGTGTGATGTACAGTTGTGTGTGTATCAATGCTCAGAGGGGGGTGCACAATTGTGTAGCGCACACATGGGCTGGCCAGAACTGACCGCGGGGTGGCCCCATCTCTCAGGGAGATCCCAACAGTGCACCAGGACTGTCCCCCCCCCACCACCACCACGAGGCGCCCGGCCAACGTGACTCACCCTGTACCCCTTGTCCCCCGGCAGCCCCGGCAACCCGTCAAAGCCTCGGTCGCCCTGCGGAGAGAAGCACAGAACAGCTCCCTGAGCCAGCACGCCCCAGCTGGGGAGACGCCCCTGCAGGACCCCCTCCCAGCCAGGGCACCCCATCCCCGGGAGGTGGGCTGCAAAGCCCCACTGGGAACGAGGGTGGGCCCCCGGGGATCCCTGTTCTGAAGCAGTGATGTTCCCACACGGAACGGGAGGGTCGCTGGTTGAGTTAGTGAGTCTCCAACGTGCTAGAGTGGATCTCTGGTGCACGAGGATCACCACGCTGCGTGGGTGGGTTACCAGGACAGTGCATCACCAGGAGATTCATGTACGCACTGAGTGGATCACTCACACAGCAAATGACTAGATCGCTAATGGATCGTCATGCTGAATAAGTGAGTTACTAGAAGAGTGGATTACCCTTGGATTCATGCACACTCAGTGGATAACCAGCTTAGGTGATTTAGTGATCTTCAGAGCCTTCACCTCATGGACTATTGGTGGATTCGCAGGGGCAGTGACCTAGTGGATTACCAGCAACGCAACCTACTGGATCAACACTGCTACAGTCCAGTGGGTCACCAGAGCAGTGACCTACTGGATCATCCATGGATCTACAGTGCTGGGACCTAGTGGATCACCAGCCCAAGGAGGCCAGCTCACACCCAGTGCCTTGTCCACGGAAGCCATGACCCATTACCTTAACGCCATGCTCCCCAGGCATCCCCCGAGCGCCGTCGGCTCCAGCACGACCCTGCCAGAGAGACACAGAGATGGGGTGAGAGGAGGCTCTCCGGGCACAGAACTGCCCCCACCCTGGGGTATCCCCGTCAGGATCCACACACTTACCCTCCTTCCAGACTTCCCTGGGGGGCCAGACAGGCCCTGCGGCCCACGGGGTCCCTACAGAGAGAGAGGGAGGGAAAGGGTGAGCAGAGCTTCCCCCACAAGCAGCATGGGGGGGAGAGAAGAGGGAGAAATGGGGGTGGGAGCTCTCCAGGGTCCGAGGGGCTAATGGGGATTCTGGGGGGTCAGATCAGGGTTAGGCTCCAGGGTGGGACGGGGCTCATGGGGTCAGACGGGGGGGTTCTTTCCTAGTGTCTGAGGGGTTAATGAGGGGTGGGGTGGCAGAGAGCGGTAACAAAGGGTAAACAGAGGGGCGGGCGGCAGCAACCCCGGCTCTGGGTCAGGGTTATAAGTCACAGGAGCCTGTGATCCAAACAGCCCAGAAAAAATCCAGCGTCGAACCAGGGGTCAGAGGTCACTTGCCAGCGTCAAGGGTTAGACATCACGGTCAGGGGCCACTAATCATGAGTTAGGGTCACAGAACAGAGGTGGGGGTCATGGGTCATTCACGCTGGTCAGGGGCCAATGATAGGGAGCCAGGTTCAGAGACCAGGGTCATGGGCTGGAGAGAGAGGTCAGGGTGAAGGGGTCAGAGGTCAGCGACTGGGGTCAGGTTCCTGAGGTTAGAGTGAAGGGGTCAGAGGTCAGTGACAGCGGTCATGTCCATGGGTTGGAGCAAGAGGTCAGGGCAGGAGCCAGGGGTCAGAGTCGGGGTCGTGCTGGGCTCCAACCCCCCGATCTCCTGCCAAGGCCAAGCCTGTTACCTGGGGTCCGAAGTCTCCGGCTTCCCCCTTCAGCCCGGAGCCCCCTGGCTGCCCCTGGAATGAGACAGCAGAGCAGAGGGGGTTACATGGGGGCAGCACATGGGCTCAGGGCCACAACCCTCCCCACAATCTCCCCAGGGTGCTGGGACCCACAGAACCCGGGGACGTGAAATTCCAGTGACACCTGCCCCACACCCCAGGGTGCTGGGACCCACAGAACCTGGGGACGTGAAATTCCAGTGATACCAGCCCCCCGCCCTACCCCCTGCCCCACACCCCAGGGCACTGGGACCCACAGAACCTGGGGACGTGACATTCCAGTGACACCAGCCCCACAGCCCCACACGCCCAGAGCATGGGAAACACAAGGACATGAAGCCCTAGTGACTCCAGCACTCCGTGTCCCACCCCAGGGACAAGCTGACACGTCCCCCTAAGCCCTGACACCCACTCCCACATCCCCAAAGCACCAGCCATCAAGCGATGCCTCCTCCCAACCCCGGCCCAGAGCAGGTACCTACCAGGGGCCCAGGCCGGCCGGTGTATCCCATGGGTCCTGGGGGGCCACGCAGGGCCATCTGGGGGGGAGAGAGGAGAAGGAGAATTAGACTGCAGCAAGCCAGGATCCCAGCCAAACACAGAACAAAGCAGGGAATAAGGGCTGGGACCAGAACAGGGCTGAACAGGAAACATGGGGATCCAGAAAATTACTGGGGCTTGGGGGGTAAGAACGGGGTCCCAGTTGGGGATCTAAGAGGGGAATAAAACATGAATTTATCAGCATCGATAGACTGGAGGGAAAACAGCGACACTAGGTGTTCTAGAAATGAAGCTACAGACTTACTGGGGTTTTAGGAAAAAGCACATTGTGATGTCAGCAGGGTTCTAGAAGGGGACAAGCATGGTCCTAGAATTAGGGTTCTAGAGGGGTGACAAGTTGGGGCCTCATTGGAGTTCTAGAACAGGGGAAACTGTGATTTGCTCCGCACTCGGGAGGGTTAATAAGGTTTGAGGTTTGAAGGGAAGATAAATCAAATCACAGTCTTAAGGCAATGATCCATGATAGTCTTGGGGTTCTAGAAATGCAGTAAAATGTTTTGTTACACTTGTAAGGGTTCTAGGTGGGCATAGATTGTAACCCCCGTGGTTCCAGGAGAGCAGTCGATTGTAATCTCGTCCTGGTTCTAGAAGGGCAGTACACTGAGATGTTGTTGAAGAGCTACTTAACCATAAGGTTATGAATGAACCTAGAAGGATAAGAAACGGGGATCTGCTGAGATTCTAGAAAGGTGACAAACCATTATCCTGCCGTTCTAGAGTGGCAGTAAATTGTGACCTTGGGGAAGCTCTGGAAGGGCACTGACCACTATTTGGGATCTTAAAGAACAATAAAAGAGTGACCCTTAACATGGTTCTAGAAAGGTAATAAATTGTGATCCCACTGAGGCTCTAGAAAGGTGACAACCCATTGGTATCTGGGTTCTCGATTACCAAATTTATCAGGGCTCCAGGGAAGAAAATAAGGCAGGATCTATTCCAGGCTCCTTGGACCCCCGACCCAGCCCAACTCTCCCTGCCCTGTCTCCATCTGGACTTACCCGGGCTTGCTGTAAAATGGCCTGCGCTTGTGCCTCTTGTGCTGACACCGCAGGCCCCTTGTCTCCACCGCTGCTCCCAAACCGGAACTGGGGGACGAATGACAAACCTTCAGCTGTGAAAATCACACTGCTGCCATCCCAGAACTCACGCCGCCATCCCAGAACTGGGCTCCTGGGAGACATGCCCGGAGCCCTTCCTAGAGCTCCAGATCCCAAGTCCTTCTCTGTCCTTCACACTTCACAATGGGCGGAGGGGGGCAGATCACATTGCCAGAGTTCCCCTGGCCTGTTCTAGACTCCCAGAGATTTACTGCAACCTATCCAATTCCGGGCTGCATTCTTGGTATCCCCCCTTCTCATCTAGACTCACACATATCCACTGCATGCTCTATGGTTCTAGGTAATACTACTAGAGTGCCCATTTCTGTTCCATACTCACATAAGCTCACTGTATATCCTTGCTAGTTTCAGGTAATGCTATCAGGGTTCACCCTTCTGTTCTAGACTCCCATAGACTCCCTGCATCATCTTTGGTTCTAGATAATGCTATTAGCACTAGCCTTTCTGTTCTCAACTCACTGTACTCTCCAGTTCTAGATCACGCTACGAGAGCTCTCCCTTCTATCCTAAATTCCCATATCCCTATTATATTATCTACATTTCTAGAGAACAGCACCAGAGTCCTCCTGTCCTGCTCTAGATTCCACGCAGGCCCATCCACTGTGCAATCTCCAGTTCTAGATCACAGGTTTTTCTTCTGATCTAGACCTAGACATCTTCTCTGGTTTTAGGTAATATTTGTAGAATCCATCTCATCTGTTACAGATTTATACTCTGACATACCTCTGTTTTAGGAGTTACTCTCTGGGTTCTACATTCAAATAGCCCCACTACATACTAACCAGGACTAGCTAAGAGAGTCAGCCTCCTCTCTCCTATATCTTAGATCCTCACAGATCCACTCTACAATCTTCAGTTCTAGATCACAGTACTAGAGTTCCCCCCTTTTTGTTTTAGACTCCAGCTGACCCACTGTATCCTCCCCAGTTCTAGGTAACACCATCTCTGTTCTCTCGTCCCTTTTAGATCCCTACAGGTCCATCTATCCTCTCTGGTTCTAGGCCATACTATCAGAGTTCCTCTTGTTTTATTCTAGACCCTGCAGGCCCACTGTATAGTCTACGGAATTAGGTATCTGAGTTCTTGAGCCCCACAGACCCATTGTATCACCTACTAGTTCTGGATACTGCTAGCTGAATCCCCATGCCTGCCCTAGACTTCCACAGACACATCATATTGTCCCTAGTTCTAGGTAACACAATGAGAGTCTTCCCTGATTTATTCAAGACCCACAAACCCACATTATCCTTTCTGGTTCTAGATCACACAATTAATTCCCCTGGTTTTATTCTAGACCTGAGAGCCCCCACCTTCCATACACTTCCTTGGTCCAGCTCCCACAAGTATTTCTTCTAGTTTTATTCTAGATCCCACAGAGCCACCCCAGTTCTAGGTCACCCTATCAGCACCTTCACCTGCTGTTCTAGACCCTAATCAGCCTATGTTAGCCCATTCCATTCCAGACTGCAGCAGCCCCATCATTATCCATCAAACACCTCCTTACTCACAGGGAGCATGAGAGACGTGCCAGGAGGTCCAGGCGTCCCATCCGAGCCAGGGAGACCTGAACGGCCAGGAGGACCCTGTTGGAGAGAGAGGCAGAGCGGGAGGTTATTGCATTGGGGGGGGGTTTCCGATCGTCCCCTCAGACAGTGCTGCTGCTGCCCCTGCCCTTCTCAGCACCCACAGCTCCCCCAGCGATGTGCCGACCTTCCCCCCACACAGTGCCAGTCTCATATTCTCCCAGCACCCTGACACACACTGACCCTTGCCGGGATCTCTGGTCTATCCCCAAACACCCCAGGCCATCGGCGCTGCGTATGCACACACGTGCACAATCACACACGCTAACGCATGCACACTCCCAGGCACTCACACGCACAGCGCCTTCCCCAGCCAAGGGGGCACAATGACATCCCACCCCAGCGCACACTCGCGCCTCCCCGTGCAAACACCCACTCACTCCTCCCTTGGAAGGGGGGCCGCGGTCTCCCCCAGAGCTGATGCTGGACCCACAACCCCTGCCATGGGGCCAGGTTGCAGCTCGCACTCACCCTCTCGCCAGGATCTCCTGTGGGTCCCGGGGGGCCCTGTGTGCCCGGCGGCCCCGATATGCCCTGAGGAAACACATGAGAGACACACAGTGAGGTTAATGCACCAGCAGGGGGATCTGCCCCCAGCCCTAGAGCTTCCCCCAGAACTCCCTGGACAGACAGACAGACAGACAGGCTCTTACCGCAGGTCCCTCAGGGCCGGGGGGGCCTTCCACCAGCATTCCCTGCAGAACAAGAGGCAGAGAACAGGGTTACGCCAGCAACAGGCCCGGGTGGGGCGAGGGCACAGCGGGCCGGGGGGGGGGAGAATAGAGCCCCCAGCTGAGGAGGCCTTGGGCAGATACGGCCCCGGCCATGAGGTGCCCTAGAGAGACTGGGGACTGCCCAGGTGAGTTTGAAAAGGGGGAGGATCTCCTGGCTCATCCACACCCCTCGCCCACTCCCCCCTTCAGGAGAGAGGGCCATGGACTGTGCACACACGACTGTGCACCCTCCCACGCACACAGACATATACTAACCCAAACATGCAAATACGGTGGCATGCATGCACCAGGGTGTGCAAATACACACACACACACGCCATGGTGCGTAACAGATGCACACGCATGGGAACTAACACCTACATGCAAACTAGATGTGCACACACAGGCACTCGCAAATACACATTTGCACACGCATACACAATTGTGCACAGGAACAGGTGCAAGCACTGACAGACAGATGCAAATGTGAATCTGCATGCAGGGGCCTGTGCAAACTCATGCACACACTCAGAGGCACATGCAACATATGTGCACACGCATGATTTTTCACACTTAAGGTGTGACAATACATAGATGCTTGTTCACACAGATGTGTGCAGACATGCACACATGTCCCATCCTGCCATGCGCACCCTGCCCCCCTGCATACATACACTCGTCTGTGCCTGATCATCACACTACAGATCACTATGTCCATCACACACACACAACCCCGGGGGGGCTCCAGGCCCAGGTGACATGTGACGGGGCATGCAGGGCGCGCTGATCCCTGAATAGGGCAGGGGCTGAGACAGGACAGGAGGTGCTGGGGGGGCTCTGTCCCATGCACAGCAGGATATCCTGCATTGGGGGGCTGCATGGGGTGGGGCACCCCAGGGCCCGGACTATGCAGAGATGGGCAACGTCCAGGCACGAACAATGGAGGGGCTGGTGGGAGCAATTGGTCTCCCCCAACCCGTCGACGCAGGGACCTACCGGTTCCATGACGGCCGGCTCTCCCTTCTCTCCTTTGTAGCCTCTGACTCCGCGCACAGCCTGGGGGTAACACACATATAACCGCAAAGAGGGGCCCGGTCAATATAACGCACCCGAGGCCCCACTCTGGCACCCTCCCAGCCCTGCAAATCCCAGCTCCCACACCGGGAGGCAGGGCTCGTCTAGCACCACTCAGCCGCACCATCCCGGGCTCTGTTAACGGAGGCTCCCTATCCCCCATGGTCTGAGGAAAAGTGGAGTAAAGTCTGAGTCAAAACTGGTGCAAGGGCTCAGTGAAAATGGAGCAGGGTCCAAGCGAGGTGCAAATAAAAGTGGAGCTCATCTCACTAAATTCGGAGTAAAATAGGAGTAAAGTTTGAGTAAAACTGGAGAAAGCTCTGAAAACGGAGCAGGATCTGTGTAAATGTGGAGTAAAGTCTGAGTAAAAATGGAGTACACATGGAGCAAAAATCTGCATTTAAATGGAGCAGGGTCTGAATAAAAGTGGAGTAAAGGTGAAGAAAATGCAAATCAGGGTCTATGTAAATGTGGAGTAAAGTCTGAGTGAAACTGGAGTAAGGTCTGCATTTCCATGGAGCAGAGTCTGCGTAAATGTGGAGTAAAGTCTGAGTAAAGCTAGAGTAAACCTGGGGCAGGTTCTGTGTAAGGCCCCAGGATTTTGTCCCAACCCTTCAGTTACCCTCCTGGGACCTAGGCAGACACGGCTGCCGTTTCTCATTGGAGCCCATCCTCACCCCTAACAGCCCCCTTGGAGCCTCTGGCCCTGTTGAGTTAGGATGCTCTGTTAGCTCTGAGCTAATCAATGCATCGCGACCCACAGCGGCTCTGAACGGAAACGGAGGACAGGTTATATCACCAGGTGAAACACACCCCAGGGGAGGGGGTCATGGGGAGGAGACATTTAAAGGCCCACATCTGGAGATGCCCCTGGCCCTAAATCCCCAGCCCCATTGAGATGGCAGCGTGGGGGGAGGGGAATTACCGTACCCCTTTTGGGGGTTATCCCCCCAAATCGGTAATTGACACCAGCGCTGACAATACTCGGGGAGGTGGGTGAATAACAGAGATGGCTGTACATGGGGATGACATCACAGGGCGTAAGATGACATCACAGAGTGGGGATGCCCTGGCGGGTTAGGGGCATTGCCAAGGGAGAGGATGTCATGGTTACAACATCCGGTGCAATGCCATCGGGGCATGACAGGCACATCTCTGAACATACGAGGTGGGGGAGAGGGTGCTGATGTCACTCCGAGCAAGAAGTGACCTCACAAGAGAGGAAGCGCATCACAGGAAACGGAATGGCGGAGGGAAAGTGACACAATGGTCAGTGAGGTGCAGGGAAGGACTGCCAAAGACAGGAAGCGACCACCACACTGGACAGGAAGTGAAGGCAGCGAACAGGAAGTGATGCCACACTGGACAGCCATGACCCCTACGATGCCAAGCAGGAAATGACCATGACACAACAGTAAATGCTGACAAGGAGGCAGGGATGCCACAAACAAGGAAGTGACACCACACAGGAAGTGACAACATGGCAAACAGCAATGACACCATGAAAAGCAGGAAGTGACACATCAACAAACAGGAATTAACACATCAGAAAGCGATATCACGGCAAATAGGAAGTGATGCCAGGACACACCAACAAATGGCCACAAACAGGAAGTGACACCACAACGATAACAACACAGAGCCATGAATGGGAAGTGACATCTCAACAAACAGAAAGTGACACCATGAGACACCAACACAGGACCACAAACAGGAAGTGACACCACAATAGGAAATGCCGCCAACAAAAGACCACAAACAGGAAGTGACACCACAACAAACAGGAAGCGACCGCCGAAAGACCATCCATGAGAGGCCAGCAGGAGGAAGGGCCCGAGGACACATCCCCCGTGCCCCACTTACGCCTCCATTCTGGGGGGTCTCTGCGGAGAGCACGGGCCCCAGCTCTGATGGCTCGGCTCCCTCGGGAAAGTCCTTATAGACATACTCGTACTCCTGCCCCGTCACAGCTGTGTCCTCCCCTGTCACGTACTCCTCCACAAGCACCTCGTCCTCACCCGGAGTGGCAGGGGGCGGGCTGGGAGCCTCCTGCCCCACGGGATGGGGGAGAAGGGGAGAATGAGAAGAAACCCAGCAACGCATTAATGCACAGCACGGCACCTACTGGGAGACAGGCTCAAGGAGATGTGCCGAAACTGGATCCCCCAGACCTCCTTGACTCCCAGCCCCCTCTCTCCCGGCTCTAACCCATTAGACCCCATTCTCCGCCCAGAGATGGAAATAGAACCCAGGAGTCCTGACCCCCAGTCCCAAATCCTCAGTCCTTTCCCCACAGACCCCTATCTCTGCCCCCTGGAGCCTCTCCCCCAGGGTCTCCAGCTCTTCCATCGTGGGATCAGCACAGAGGCAGCTCTCGGGGGACCAGCCCTGAATTGCATGGGGAGGCTTTAAGGCCCCACCCCACTGAGACAGATAGTGGGGCTGTGGGAACTAGGGGGGAGCTAGACCTCGCCCTGGAGCCAGCTCAGCCCCCTGCTCCTTCCCATCCAGCTCCTTAGCCACCCCTCAGTCCAACCCCAGGGCGGTTACCTCAGCCCAGGGCTCCAAGGGGGAGGGGGGAGTCACCTCCAGCCCCATTGTCTCCTCCCAGTAGTCACCATCAGGGTCCTGGTCAGGGGGTAGGGTATAATCCAGGTACTCGCCAGCCCCCCAGGGCTCCTCTGTAGGGGACAGCCCCACATCCTGGGCGGGGGGGGGGGGGTTCAGCGGTCGCCAGGGCCAGGGGGGAACAGGGTTGGAACAGCAGTCATGGGGGCAGGGGAAGAAAGATGGATGGATGGATATGCAGATGGATGGATGGATGGATATGCATGAGGACAGATGGATAGATGGATGGATATGCATGAGGACAGATGGATGCAATGGATGGATAAACATGCACAGGGATGAATAGACAGATGGACAGACAGGCAGATATGCACAGGGATGGATGGGTGCAGTGGACGAACGGAAGTGCATGGAGATGGATGGAGATACATGCATGAGGATGGTTTGACAGATATGCACAGGGATGGGTGGGTGCAGTGGACGAACGGAAGTGCATGGAGATGGATGGAGATACATGCATGAGGATGGTTTGACAGATATGCAGAGGGATGGGTGGGTGCAGTGGACGAACGGAAGTGCATGGAGATGGATGGAGATACATGCACAGGGATGGGTGGGTGCAGTGGACGAACGGAAGTGCATGGAGATGGATGGAGATACATGCACAGGGATGGGTGGGTGCAGTGGACGAACGGAAGTGCATGGAGATGGATGGAGATACATGCATGAGGATGGTTTGACAGATATGCAGAGGGATGGGTGGGTGCAGTGGACGAACGGAAGTGCATGGAGATGGATGGAGATACATGCACAGGGATGGGTGGGTGCAGTGGACGAACGGAAGTGCATGGAGATGGATGGAGATACATGCACAGGGATGGGTGGGTGCAGTGGACGAACGGAAGTGCATGGAGATGGATGGAGATACATGCATGAGGATGGTTTGACAGATATGCAGAGGGATGGGTGGGTGCAGTGGACGAACGGAAGTGCATGGAGATGGATGGAGATACATGCACAGGGATGGGTGGGTGCAGTGGACGAACGGAAGTGCATGGAGATGGATGGAGATACATGCACAGGGATGGGTGGGTGCAGTGGACGAACGGAAGTGCATGGAGATGGATGGAGATACATGCACAGGGATGGGTGGGTGCAGCGGACGAACGGAAGTGCATGGAGATGGATGGAGATACATGCACAGGGATGGATAGACAGATGGACAGACAGGCAGATATGCACAGGGATGGGTGGGTGCAGTGGACGAACGGAAGTGCATGGAGGTGGATGGAGATACATGCACAGGGATGGATGGGTGCAGTGGACGAACGGAAGTGCATGGAGATGGATGGAGATACATGCATGAGGATGGTTTGACAGATATGCAAAGGGATAGATGGATTAGAGGAGAGAGAGAAAGAGGACAGAAGTATTAGTAGGTTATTCTTGTTCTCCCCCCTGCCCTGAGGAAGGGGCAGGGACAGCGGAACTGGATTCATCCCGGATCGTTTTCCCGAACACATAGAGACAAATCGATCGCTGATGGAATCGCGCCCCCCTGCAGCACCCCCTGCCAGGGAGCGACTACCCCTTGTCACTCAAGCGGGACTTGGGGTGTCCATTCATGGGAAAGAAGGTGCAAGATAAATAAACACAGAGAGAAAATGTGAGGGAAGTGGGACATGGGGCCTTTCCCGTCTAGGGGGCACTCCCTCCCATCCGGCCCCAGGGCAGGGACTGGCTGGCTCAGGGGGGCAGGGAATGGGGCAGGGGCCTGTCCCCTCTAGGGGGCGCCGGTTCCCATCCGGCCCCAGGGCAGGGACTGGCTGGCTCAGGGGGGCAAGGAATGGGACACAGGACCTTTCCCCTCTAGGGGGCGCCGGCTCCAATCTGGCCCCAGGGCAGGGACTGGCTGGCTCAGGGGGGCAAGGAATGGGACACAGGACCTTTCCCCTCTAGGGGGCGCCGGCTCCAATCTGGCCCCAGGGCAGGGACTGGCCGGCTCAGGGGGGCAAGGAATGGGATTTGGGGCCTTCCCCACATTCTCCATCTGCTGGTTTATTTATGTTGCCAAGGCGTTTCCCAAATGGCCCCATCACAGACAGACAAACAGACACGAGCGAGACGCATAGATTGGGGGGGAGGGGATGGGGTGGGGGGGAGCATGCTCCCCCCCATAGATCTCAGATCGTGCTGCCCCCTCAGGGGGGTGCCCAGCACCGATCTGGATGCCTCGCTCTTGCTCTACCTGCTGGTAGCCGTTGCCGTGTTTCCTGGGTGCGCCGGCGCCAGCGTAGGCCTTGCCCCCCGTCTGGGCCTTGCCCAGGGCATTTTTCACAGCCGGGTGTTTCCCCCCAGCTGCCATCTTGGCGTTGCCAGGGGATTTGCCGTTGCCAGGGGACTTTGCGTTGCCGGGGGACTTGGCGTTGCCGGGGGATTTGCCGTTGCCAGGGGACTTGGCGTTGCCAGGGGATTTCCCGCCGCCGGGGGCTTTGCCATAGGCTGGGGCCGTGCTCATCAGCTGCTGCCGTTTCTGCTGCTTGGGCGCCGGCTTGGCGGGCGCCTTGCGGCCCGGCCCGGCGGGTTTCTGGTGCCGCGACGGCGAGGAGGAAGAGGATGGAGGTGATGAGGGTGAGAATGAAGATGGCAGCGACACACACACAGACCGGGAGCCGGGCACAGAAAGAAAACACAACACAGACAGCATGAGTTCACGGGGAGCAGGGGTGCAGGGGCTGCTGCGAGGACTCCCTGGTGTACGGAGCACCCCACATCCCTCGGGGTCACCCCAAACCCCCTCTGTCCCTGGGAGCTTGTTACATTCAGAGCACCCCGAATCTCCAGGGGTCACCCCGGACCCTCTCCACCCTGGAGACCTGAATACATACAGAGCACCCCAAATCTCCAGGGGTCACCTCAGACCCCCTCTGCCCCTGGGGACCTGCATACATACACAGCACCCCAAATATCCAGGGGTAACCCAAGACCCCCTCTGCCCATGGGGATCTGCATACATACAGAGCACCCCGAATCTCCAGGGGTCACCCCAGACCCCCTCTGCCCATGGGGACCTGCATACATACAGAGCACCCCAAATATCCAGGGGTTGCCCCAGACCCCGTCCGCCCTGGATACATACAGAGCTCCCCAGATCTCCAGGGGTCACCCCAGACCCACTCTGCCCATGGGGACCTGCATACATACAGAGCACCCTGAATCTCCAGGGGTCACTCCAGACCCCCTCTGCCCCGGGGACCTGGATACATACAGAGCACCCTGAATCTCTAGGGGTCACCCCAGACCCCCTCTGCCCATGGGGACCTGCATACATACAGAGCACCCCGAATATCCGTGGGTCACCCCAGACCCCCTCTGCCCCGGGGACCTGGATACTTACAGAGCACCCCAAATCTCCAGGGGTCACCCCAGAGCCCTCATTGTCCTTGGGATCCCCATGTGTATGGATTTCCTCCCCTCTGCCCCCCACCAGGAGGCCCCACCAGCAGGTTACAATGTGTGAGGGGCATGGCTTGCCCCCCACTAGTATCCCCATTCCCTGCCCCCCCAACCCGTGCCGCCCGCGCTCCTGCTCAGGGGGTGAAATGAAGCAGTGATGGATGGATGGATGGACCGACGGACGACACTGGCATGAGCGGATGAGACTCAGACACAACGGGAGCTGGGACAGACAGACAGACGTTGGTGGGGGGGAGCAGAGCCTGCCCCCCCCCCCGGTTACCTGCTCCACTTTGCCCCACGAAGGCGTGGGGAGGGGCGCGTTCCCATCCTCTTTATTCCCGTAAGAGTCGGGGTACTCATAGTACTCCATCTCCTCATCAAAGTACTGGGCGCCGGGGGGGGGGGGGGGGGGGGATGGTGGAAGTGGGAAAAGGAGGAGAACAAAACAATCATAACAGAAACCCACAGTGGGGGGAGGGTCAGGGGCTGGACCAGGGTGTGGGGGTCTGCTCCCCCTGCCCCAATTCTTTCCCCCCCCCGCTCCCCCTCCCTGGGCCTGACTCTCAGCTCCCCCACTCAGGGCAGGGATGCAGTGGTGGGGGGGGGGGCAGAACTGCCTTTAAACCTCCAGTTCTGGGGTTCACCCCCCACCCCACCATGAGCCAGAGCAGCCCGCCCCGAGAAGGAGCAGGGCATGCTGGGAATACGAGGGCGGGTGGCCCCGAGAAGGAGCAGGGCATGCTGGGAATACGAGGGCGGGTTGACCCGAGAAGGAGCAGGGCATGCTGGGAATACGAGGGACGGTTGTCCCGAGAAGGAGCAGGGCACGCTGGGATACGAGGGCGGGTTGTCCCGAGAAGGAGCAGGGCATGCTGGGATACGAGGGCGGGTGGCCCCGAGAAGGAGCAGGGCATGCTGGGATACAAGGGCGGGTTGCCCTGAGAAGGAGCAGGGCATGCTGGGAATACGAGGGCAGGTTGACCCGAGAAGGAGCAGGGCATGCTGGGATACAAGGGCGGGTTGCCCTGAGAAGGAGCAGGGCATGCTGGGATACAAGGGCGGGTTGCCCTGAGAAGGAGCAGGGCATGCTGGGAATACGAGGGCAGGTTGACCCGAGAAGGAGCAGGGCATGCTGGGATACAAGGGCGGGTTGCCCTGAGAAGGAGCAGGGCATGCTGGGAATACGAGGGCGGGTGGCCCCAAGAAGGAGCAGGGCATGCTGGGTTACAAGGGCGGGTTGCCCTGAGAAGGAGCAGGGCATGCTGGGAATACGAGGGCAGGTTGACCCGAGAAGGAGCAGGGCATGCTGGGAATACGAGGGCGGGTGGCCCCATATGGGGGAGAGTTATGAGGGGCAGGTGGGAGGTCTGGGGCCCCGAGATGAAGCTGGCAGTGTTTCCCTAGGGGGTTAGTGCGGGGTCCCAGTGGGTGGGTGGGGTCTGAGGGGCAGGTAGGGGGTGGGGGGCTGAGATGAACCTGGCAGTGTCTCCTCGGGGGGTTTCAGGTTTTTTTCCTTTTGCACCTGAAAACGTCAGCAAAGGACCAGCAGCCCCGTATCCCCCCCAGATCAGCCCCATAGGCCCAACCAGCCCTGTAATGCCCCCCAGACAGTCCCATGGGCTCGACCAGTCCCGTATCCCCCCCACATCAGCCCCACAGGCCCAACCAGCCCCGTATCCCCCCCAGATCAGCCCCATGGGCTCGACCAGTCCCGTATCCCCCCTAGATCAGACCCACGGACCCACCCAGCCCTGTATCCCCCCTTGGCTTGCCAACTTTCTACTCGCACAAAACCGAACACCCTTACCCCGCCCCCTTCCCCTTCTCTGAGGCCCCGACCACCGCTCACTCCATCCCCCCTCCCTCTGTCACCCACTCTTCCCACCCTCACTCACTCGCTCATTTTCACCGGGCCGGCTCAGGGGGTTGGGGTGTGGGAGGGGGTGAGGGCTCCGGCTGGGGGTGTGGGTTCTGGGGTGGGGCGAGGGATGAGGCGTTCATGGTGCGGAACAGGGCTCTGGGCTGAAGCAGGGGGTTGGGATGGGAGAGGGGTTGAGGGCTCCGGCTGGGGGTGTGGGTTCTGGGGTGGGGCCAGGTATAAGGGGTTTGGGGTGCAGGAGGGTGCTCCGGGCTGGGACTGAGGGGTTTGGAGGGCGGGAGGGGGATCAGGGCTGGGGCAGGGGGTTGGGGTGCTGGGGAGGGGGTCAGGGGTGGAGGCCCCAGGCGGCACTTACCTCAAGCAGCTCCCGGAAGCAGCGGCATGTCCCCCCTCCGGCTCCTACGCGGAGGCATGGCCAGGTGGCTCTGCACGCTGCCCCGTCCACAGGCGCAGCCCCCGCAGCTCCCATTGGCCACAGTTCCCGGTCAATGGGAGCTGTGGGGCGGTGCTTGGGGCGGGGGCAGCGTGCGGAGCCCCCTGGCCACCCCTAGGCATAGGAGCCGGAGGGGGGACATGCCGCAGCTTCCGGGAGCTGTGCGGAGCCACGGCAGGCAGGGAGCCTGCCTTAGCCCTGCTGCGCCGCTGACCGAACCTTTCACGGATCAGTCGGTGGTGCTGACTGGAGCCGCCAGGGTCCCTTTTCAACCGGGCATTCCAATCGAATACTGGGCACCTGGCAACCCTAATACCCCAGATCAGCCCCACGGGCCTGACCAGCCCCCTATCTCCCATGAGATCAGCCCCCCGGCCCGTCCAGCCCCGTAACCCCCCCCAGATCAGACCCATGGGCTGTCCAGCCCCATATCTCCCATGAGATCAGCCCCACGGGCCCGACCAGCCCCGTATCTCCCATGAGATCAACCCCCCGGCCCGTCCAGCCCCGTAACCGCCCCCAGATCAGACCCATGGGCTGTCCAGCACCATATCTCCCATGAGATCAGCCCCACGGGCCCGACCAGCCCCGTATCTCCCATGAGATCAGCCCCCCGGCCCGTCCAGCCCCGTAACCCCCCCCAGATCAGACCCATGGGCTGTCCAGCCCCATATCTCCCATGAGATCAGCCCCACGGGCCCGACCAGCCCCGTATCTCCCATGAGATCAGCCCCCCGGCCCGTCCAGCCGCGTATCCCCCCCGAGATCAGCCCGCTAGGCCCGTCCAGCCCCGTATCCTCCCTGAGATGAGACCCAAAGGCCTGACCTGCTCGGTCTGCCCCACATCCCTCACCTCGGGCCTGGCAGGTCTCTGCTGCGCCTCCTGTGCCTGGGGTGCATGGGGCTGGGCGTGGCAGTCGGGGCTGTAGTGCTCGCAGTAGTCATAGGCCGCCTGCGGGTTCGGGGCGATGAGCAGCTGCTGGATGTCACCCTGCAGAGAGAGACGGGGTGATGGGGGGACGGGCACTGCTGGGCCTGGAGTCCCCACCCGCCACTAATGGGGAAAGGGGCCAGAGAGGGAGGGATAGGGGTTGGATGGAGGGGTGGGAGGGGATGGGTCATGGATGGGTTGCGGGGGACAGAGGGATGGGGGGCTGCAGGGAGGGGATGAAGGGATGGATCATGGATGGATTGGGGATGGATGGAGGATTGGGTGGATGGACAGGTGTGTTTGGGGATGGATGGGTGGAGGGAGATGGGGATGGAGGGATGGATGGGGGGATAGAGGGATGGATGGGTGTGTGCAGGGATGGATGGATGGAGGATCGGGTGGATGGACAGGTGTGTGGGGATGGATGGAGGGAGGGAGGTGGGGATGGAGGGATGGATTGGGGGACAGAGTGATGGGTGAGTGGAGGGGTGTGTGCAGGGATGGATTGATGGATGGAGGATTGGGTGGATGGACAGGTGTGTGGGGATGGATGAAGGGATGGATTGTGGATGGATTGGGGGATAGATGGATGGAGGATCGGGTGGATGGACAAGTGTGTGACGATGGATCGAGGGAGGGAGGTGGGGATGGAGGGATGGATTGGGGGACAGAGTGATGGATGGATGGATGGATGGAGGATTGGGTGGATGGACAGGTGTGCATGGGGATGGAGGGAGGAAGCGAGGGAGGGAGGGTGGGGATGAAGGGATGGATTGGGGGTGGATTGGGGGATAGATGGAGGGGTGTGTACAGGGAGGGAGGGCGGGGATGGAGGGGTGGAAGGAGAGGAGTTACCCTGATACCATCCTGCTTCCCCATTGTGACCCCACCCAGAAATAACCCCCAATTTTCCCCCAAACCACCCCTAGGCACTGCCCCCATTCCTCACACCCAGCCAGTCTTAGGGGAGACATGGGGGTCAGGCGGGGTCCCCGTGGGCAGGGGGACGCAGGATGGGCTGGGCCGGTACCTGGAAGACCTCCTCGTCGAGGATGCGGGTGCCAAAGACAGTGATGCCGCGGGTGTCGATCACCGGGCGGGGGCCCCGGGGCAGCGGCCGCGTCACCTTCTTCTTACAGTCCAGGATCAGCGTCACCGAGTGCTTGTGCACACTCAGCGCCAGCCGGTGCCACCTGGGGACACGGACATGCTGATGGGAGGGGGCAGGACACACAGACACGGGGGGGAGGCAGGGATGGAAAGGGGAGTCCTCAGGGGTTGGAGTGGGGTCGGTGTAGGGGGCAGAGGGTACCCATGTGCTGCAGTGTTGGGGGTCAGGGTCGGGGTCAGCGGGTACCCACTAGCTGTCAGCGAGGTTGATGCCCCAGAAGAGCGGGTAGCCCTAGGGGGCGGGGTGGGGGGGTTGGAGGTCAGGGGTCAGGGGTCGGCGGGTACCCACTTGCCGTCAGCGAGGTTGATGCCCCGGAAGAGCGGGTAGTCCTCGGGGGCGGGCCGGCCACTCTGGTCCTGGTAGAGGAAGACGGGCGAGCGCCCCAGCTCCACGCCCAGCTGCTGGGTGCCGTGCTGGTCGTACATGGAGAGCAGGAACGCCTGGGTCCCGGCCTTGGCTTTCACCAGGGCCATGATGGAGAAATCCTCTGGGAACTTCCCTGGGGAGACAGCAGGGGCTGTGGGACCCCGTGGGGGGGGGAGTTCGGGGGGCAGGACACTGGCGGGTGCAGGGACAGCCAAAGGGGGATGTAGGAATGTTCCACTAGTGACACAGGAGGTGTGGGAACATCCCAAGAGGGCGTGGGAATGTTCCATTAGTGACATGGGGGTCACAGGAATGTTCCATTAGGGACATTGGGGTGTGGGAACATCCCAATGGGGATGTAGGAAAGTGGGGGTGGGCACACAGGAATGTTCCACTAGTGACACAGGAGGTGTGGGAACATCCCAAGGGGCGTGGGAATGTTCCTCCAGGGACACAGGAGGTGTGGGAACATCCCAAGGGGCGTGGGAATGTTCCATTAGTGACGTGGGGGTCACAGAAATGTTCCATTAGGGACATTGGGGTGTGGGAATATCCCAATGGGGATGTAGGAAAGGGGGTGGGTGCACAGGAATGTTCCACTAGTGACACAGGAGGTGTGGGAACATCCCAAGGGGGCGTGGGAATGTTCCACCAGGGACACAGGTGGGTGCGGGACCATGCCGTGAGCTGGGGGGCGTGGGACCAGCCACGGAGGCGGGGAGAGCCTGTGGGAACAACGCCCGTGGGCCGTGGGAAGGGCACGGCTGATGGAGGACACAGGGAGGGGGAACACGCCGCAGGACAGGGAGGGGGTGGACTATCCCATGCGGGTGGGGGGGGGGGGCGCATGACCTGGTACCTGAGAAGAGCTGCCTGGTGGGGGCGCTGATCTGTGCCTGCTGTGATATCCTGTAGGCCACGTCCGGCCCCGTCCCTGTCCGCCTGGCGGGGCAGAGCCCCGTCGTCTTCCGCACGCCGGCCGGCTGGGCCTGGAACTGCAGCGCCTTCAGCACGTCCACCGGCTCTGCTGCGGGACACGGGGGCGGGTGTCAGAGCTCTGCAAACAGCCCCCACCTCCCCGACAGGGGCCCCCTCCCCAGCCACACAGAGCTCCCCAGTTCTGGGATCACATGAACTCACCCCCCCACCCTGCAGCTACCAGGGTCCCCCCCTCCAGTCGTGATTCCCATTCCCCGCTGAGCCTCTCCACATTCAGCCCCCCCAGCCTATGAATCCCCCTCCCCATGAGAGTCCTTCTGCCCTGGGGGCTGAGCTGGGTGGGTCTGGGACGCGATGGAGGAATGCCCGCAGAGCAGGCAGGCCTGGCTGCATGGAAGTGGGTGTCTGGGCAGCTAAGGGCGGCTGGCCGTGGGTGCAGGAGATGGGGTCCCCCCGCCCAGGTGCACTGGAGGCCGACTATCGGACTCCTGGCTGGGGGCTCAGGGCAGGGGGGCCCTGGCTGGGGAGCGGGGGGGACTGGCAGGGCTGGGGGCTCAGGGCAGGGGGGCCCTGGCTGGGGAATGGGGGGGACTGGCAGGGCTGGGCAGGGGGTAGGGGTCCCCTCAGGTGTGCTGGCCAGTTCTATCCAAATTCCAATCTCTCCTCCCGGGACGCTCACAGAGACGGGCTTTTTCAGGCCCGATCAACGGGGTCTTTGTTCCCAGCCGGCGGGGGGGGGAGGGGGGAGGAGGTGTGGAGGGTCCAGGGGAAACACACACACGTAGCACACGCACACACACACACACACACACACACCCCGGCATACAGCCTTTGCTGCCCAAACGCAGCCCCCCCCCCCCCCCAATCCCATCTGACCCGACTCCCCATCGCACTCGCAGAACGCACCCTCTGCCAGCAGCAGGCACCCAGCCTGCTTCACCGTCGCACACGCGCCCCTCGGCACACGCCGGCTTGCACACACATGCACCATTTCACCACGGCCCATTCTCCATTGCACACTCCACAAGCACAGCTGCCTCATCACAAATCGCACACCACCCCGCCACACAACGGCACCCTCTCGCCGTGTCAGTGACAATCACACACCCGACTTCACAGACGCACCCATCACGAGCTCACAATCACCAGTTGCACATACCCCATAGCACAGCGGCTCACTGGTATCACAATTACACACACACACACTTCACAGTCACACAGAGCCCATTTCACAATTGCACACAGCTGTGTCACAATCACGTGTGCACCCCATTACACAATTCGCTCCCAGCCTGCCCACCCCGACCCCCTCTCAGCCGAGCCCAATATTCCACTCTGAACAAAAACAAGTCTGCAGAAGCCATCAGCTCCAGCCGGGCCTGGCTCATGGCCCACCCCCCTGCCCACGCCCCAGACCTCAGGCGGGGCCGACTCCTCCCAGCCAGGGGCGAGGGGTGATGGGGGGCAGCAAGGCCAGCCTGCATGGGGGAGTGGGGAGGCAGAGGTGCTCAGACAGACGGGTGACCCTCGCTCCAGACAGGGCGGGTTTGTGAGGGAACAGCCAGAAAAACACAGCAAAGGAGCCATCACCACCCCGGGCTCTTGGGGTCAGGACCCTTTGAGGGAATTACCCCCCCCCCCCCACGAGACACTGGCCACAAGGGGGAGCCCAGGCCGACTCGCTCGGTCAAGGGTGGGCAGTGGGTGAGCCTGCCGGGTGGAGGCACTGCCCCCCCCCAAGTACAGGGGCTGCCCTGGTTGGGGGGTGATGGAGCAGGGTTGGGGGCAGGGTGCTCAGGGGGTACTGTGCTGTGGCTGACCCCCCCACACACCCGTCTGTCTGTCTGCGTCTCTCCACACCTGTCCCCCTCTCCCATTTTTCCATCCAGCCCCCGTCTGGGTTTCTCATCAGCCCCACGTTTACGGCCCTGTTGTGAAGGCGGGAGCCCCATTCCCCCCCCCCCATTGTTCCATTCGGCATCTGGCATCCATTAATATCCCCAGCAGGACAGAGTGAGACAGAGACCAGAGCCCTTGGCGCAGGGCACTGCCACGGGGAAGCTTGCAGCACTGGGAGATCTCCAGCTGGGGGCACTGCTCCTGGGAAGTTTGCCGCGCCAGACTCCCCGGCTGAGGGCACTGTTGTGAGGGAGGCTCACAGCACCGGGGTCCCCGGCTGGGGGCACTGTCGTGGGGAAGCTCACAGCACCGGCGTCCCCGGCTGGGGGCACTGTTGTGAGGGAGGCTCACAGCACCGGCGTCCCCGGCTGGGGGCACTGTTGTGAGGGAGACTCACAGCACCGGCGTCCCCGGCTGGGGGCACTGTCGTGGGGAAGCTCGCAGCACCGGAGAACTGGCAGGGGAGGGGAACGTTAGCCCCTGGCAGAGGGGATCCAAGCCCCCCCACACAAACACACTCAGGGCCCATCTCAGAGCCACTTCCCCACCCGGGGTCTCCCGGCCCCCCGCCGAGCTCGGCGCTGGCCCAGCCCCAGCCGGGAGCGCTGGCAGCCAGGCCGCGCCAGCCGCACAGAGACACCTTTCTTCTGGCTGCCAGGCGGGCGCGAGGAAAAGCCATTAGGGTTGCATAGCACAACTCCCCGGGGAGGGGTGGGGCGGGAATGGGGGAGGGGAGCCCCAGAGCCAGGGCTGGAGCGGGGGGGTCTGATGGAGGAGACACTAGAGGAAGAGGGGTTGGGGGTCAAGGAGGGGTGAAGGGGGGATATTGGCTGTAGAAAGAGGTGAGGGGAGAAGGGCCAGGACCGGGGGGGCAGGAGGGAGAGGGCTCCGGAGTGGGGGTCACAGTGTGAGGTCGGGGTCAGGGGAGGGGGTTGTTCAGGTGGAGGAGGAGCAGGAGGGAGGGGTGGGGGGGGTCAAGTGGAGTGGGAGGGGCCAGACAGGAGAGGTCACAGTGGGGGGTCAGGGGAGGGGGGAGCAGAGGGGAGGGGAAATGGGGGCAGGAGAAGGGGGCAGAAGGGAGGGGAAATGTGGGGCAGCTGGAGGGGGCAGAGGGCGGGAAGTGGGGGGTCAGGTGGAGTGGAAGGTCAGGTGGAGGGGGAGCAGAGGGGAGGGGAAGTGGGCGACAGGAGGAGAGCAGAGGGCGGGAAGTGGGGGACAGGAGGGGGGCAGAGGGCAGGAAGTGGGGGCAGGGGGAGGGGCAGAGGGTGGGAAGTGGGGGTCAGGGGGAGAGGGAGGGGGAGCAGAGGGGAGGGGAAGTGGGGGACAGGAGGAGGGGCAGAGGGCAGGAAGTGGGGGCAGGTGGAGAGGGGCAGAGGGCGGGGGAAGTGGGGGGCAGGGGGAGGGGAAGTGGGGGTCAGGTGGTGGGGAAGTGGAGGGGGAGGTGGAGGGGAAGTGGGAGACAGGAGGAGGGGCAGAGTGTGGGAAGTGGGGAGCAGGTGGAGAGGGGCAGAGGGGGGAAAGTGGGGGCAGGGGGAGGGGACTGGGCAGCAGAGAATGGGCCCTTTATACGAGTCACTTCCTCTGTTTGAATCACGAGTTCCCCAGCACGGGGGGCCGTGTGGGGCTGTGGGGGACTTGGGACCGGACGGGGTCACCTGATCCTGCCGGCGACCGCACAACCCCCAGCGTCCCCCGCCCCCCCAAGCTGCCCTGGCTCCCCCCAGCCGTGCCCCCCCCCATCGCTCCCCATGGCCCTGCTGCAGGCTTGGCAGGGACGGGACATATTTGCAGCAAGACGCAGGGACCTGCCAATCCAGCGGCACCTGGGAAAGCGATTAACTCCCCGCCCCGCACCTGCTACTCCCAGGCACCAGCCCCACAGCTGCACTGCCCTGGGGGGGCGGGGGGCAGGGTCCCTGCACAGCCCCATGGGGGGATCTCTGGGGCACGGGGCCCTGAGCATCTGCTGGGGACGCGCGGGAGGCTCTGCCCCAAACCAGCCGGAGCTGAGCGGCCTCGGTCCCCACTCCTGAGAATCCAGCCACGGCTCATCCCACCGTCTGAGTGTGTCTGTCTGTCCTGATCCCCGGTCACCCCATGTCTGTCCTGTTCCCAGGTCACGCTCTGTCTGTCTGTCTGTCCTGGCCCCAGGTCACACCGTGTCTGTCTGTCTGTCCTGGTTCCAGGTCACGCTGTGTCTGTCTGTCTGTCCTGTTCTCCCGGTCACGCTGTGTCTGTCCGTCTGTCCTGATCCCAGGTCACCCCATGTCTGTCCTGTTCCCAGGTCACGCTGTGTCTGTCTGTCTGTCCTGTTCTCCCGGTCACGCTGTGTCTGTCCGTCTGTCCTGATCCCAGGTCACCCCATGTCTGTCCTGTTCCCAGGTCACGCTGTGTCTGTCTGTCTGTCCTGGCCCCAGGTCACACCGTGTCTGTCTGTCTGTCCTGGTTCCAGGTCACGCTGTGTCTGTCTGTCTGTCCTGTTCTCCCGGTCACGCTGTGTCTGTCCGTCTGTCCTGATCCCAGGTCACGCTAGGTCACAGCCAATCCAACTCCACCACTACACGGATCATGCCAGCCATCCCAGAATGCCTCGGGGCCACAATCCCACGGGCAGCCAGTGGTCCCTTCCCCCACCCCTCAACTCTCGCCCAACATATCCCTGCCCCCCCCATCCCAGGGGGGACCCGGCACGCCTACCCCACAGCTCCATCCCAGGGGGGACCCGGCACGCCCACCCCACAGCTCCATCCCAGGGGGGATCCAGCACACCCCAGTTCCACACTGGCTGGTCACCAAAACAAGGATCCCGCAGCAACCTATAAATTCCAGCTGACACTGGCTCTTCCCAGGCCCCAGAGAGTGACCATCAGAGCCCCCAGTGCCCCCCCACCACCAGAGCGCCTTGCTGCCAGGGCAGGGACAGACAGAGAGACAGGCTGGTATCTGGGGCCGGAGACCCCATACAGGATACCCAGCTCCACTGCCTGCTAAGACAGACCCTCCCCAGTATCAGCTCCCCCATCCCCCAGCAGCCCCCATGGATAGGAATCCCCCCTCCACCCCTCCTGTATAGGATCCCAACTCTTCCCACAGAGCCCCCCCCCCCACTAGGACCTGGCTCTGCCCCCCCCCGCCGACAGCCCCCGCTCTGCCCCCCTGCTCTGATCCCCATAGCCCGCCCACCCCCGCATATAGGATCCTGTCTCTGATCCCACCCCCCAGGCCCTGTCCAGAAAAGTCAGGGTTTGTGCCCTGGTGTCTGTTTCTCCCCCTACCTACACACCCCACTGCTAGATCTGGCTGCTGTGCCCCCCACCCCAGAGGTAGCTGCATTTCAGGAAGGCTGGGTCCCCAGAGAGCAGGCGACAGGGCTCTGGGATCCTTTTCTGGGGGAGGGGCATGTTCCTATTGCCCAGAGCACAGAGACCCCACACAGAGGGGAGACATACCCCCCAATCGGGGGGAGGGGGAGATTGACTAGACAGACAGGGACCTGGGGACAGATGGGGGGACAGACACTAGGACCTAGGGATGGACAGACAGCAGAGCGGGAACCTGGAGCCAGATGGACAGACAGACAGAAAGCATGACTGGGGGACAGGACAGACACCCACAGCGAGACCTGGGGACAGACAGGACAGATGGACACGCTGGGACACTAGGCTCTGGGGTGGATGGACAGACAGACAGACACCTGGCGGGGGGCAGACAGAAAGCCGCCCCCACCCCTCCCCCGGCTCAGTGCTGTGTGAAAGGCTCTCAGCCCCCCAGGCCAGGTGGGGCAGGGCAGGAAGGGGGGGGCTGAAGGGCCCCTTTCTCTGCCGCCCACGGCCCCAGGGGTCAGGGCAGGGGCTGGCAAACCACAAGAGCGCATGGCCCCCGCCACAGGCTACTGGCTAGGACCCCAGACATCAATGCACTGAGACGGCCATTCATACTGCTCTGCCGGCCCCCGCCCCGGGGGGGCATCGCACCACTGGCCACCCGCTGCCTGCCAGCCCCCTCGGCACCCCACCACGTGACTCACCCCACCCACCAGGACTCCTGGGTTCTCTCCCTGGCTCTCGGAGGGGAGTAGGGTCCAGTGAGTTATAGCAGGGGGAGCTGGGAGCCAGGACTCCTGGGTTCTATTCTTTAAGGGGGAACTCCTTTCCCTTTGTTGTGCCTCAGTTTCCCTGTCTGCGATAAAGCCCCATTGTAAAGTGCTCTGAGAACCACAGATGTACCATGCCCCCCTCCCCACGGAGACTAGCTATTTACCCCACTCCCACCGAAGTTCAAACCATGTACCCTTAACTCTGCCCCCACCTGCTTATCCCCCAGACCCTCACCAGCAGGCTTGTGTGGGAGGGGCTGTTGCTTCCACAGTCAGATGCGGAGAAGAGGGGCAGCTCAGAGAGGGTCCCCGATCCTTGATAGCTTCCCCATCTCCTGGCTTGACCCCCAAAGTCCAGGTGGGGCGCTCTGTGACCCAGGAGTTGGGCTGCACTGGGATAAGGGAGAGACGACACTGGGACTGCTACATACAGTGCAATGCAGCCAGCTCTAGGCAGGAGCATGGAAAGCTGAGTATAACAGTGCAAAGTGCATGAGGGATTTTAACCAAGGACGAAGAGGGGGGAACATGGTACCCTGGGGTTATTAATATCCCCACAGAGCTGGGTTTGGGGATCTGATAGACTCCACTCCCCAACCCCAGAGGCACCGATAGAACCCAGGTGTCCTGGCTCCCAACACCCACAGCCCCAATCTGTGTGGCCCTGACCTCCCGCTGCCCCTGCCCCACCCAGCTGTGGTTTCTGCCCCACTGCTCCCCACCCAGCTCCTCCAGCCAGTACACCTCAGCTGGGCTCCTGCGGAGGGTGCAGGGGGGACCCTGCCTGGCACTGGGGGGCACCCAACCCCCACAAGACTCAGGGCAGGGTGGGGTGGGGGGATTGTCTTAGAGAACTAAAGAAATGGGCAGAGGAGCTGCGATCCCCTGGGGCTGGGGGCTGCAAAGGACCAGATGCCATGGGGATGGGCACAGGGATAGATAGATAGATAGATAGATAGATAGATAGATAGATAGATAGATAGAGGGGGTGTACGGGGATAGATAGATAGATAGATAGATAGATAGATAGATAGAGGGGGTGTACAGGGATAGATAGATAGATAGATAGATAGATAGATAGATAGATAGATGGGGTGTACGGGGATAGATAGATAGATAGATAGATAGATAGATAGATAGATAGATAGATAGAGGGGGTGTACGGGGATAGATAGATAGATAGATAGATAGATAGATGCTGAGTGAAGTATGGAGATGGATGGTTGGTGATGCTAGAAGAAGGGAATGGGGCTAGATGGATGGATGACACCCTAGCAGCAAGGAAGGGATGGATGGAAGGATGGAAGCGAGGGATACATGGAGGGATGGAAGCACAGATGGGATCTGGGGATGGAGGAAGGGAGGGAGGGATGGAAGTGAGGGATACATGGAGGGATGGAAGCACAGCTGGGATCTGGGGATGGATGGAGGGAGGGATGGAGGGAAGCGAGGGATACATGGAAGGATGGAAGCACAGCTGGGACCTGGGGATGCAGGGATGGATGGAGGGATGGAGGGAAACGAGGGATACATGGAGGGATGGAAGCACAGATGGGATCTGGGGATGGATGGAGGGAAGGATGGAAGCAAGGGATACATGGATGGAGGGAAGCACAGCTGGGATCTGGGGAGGGAAGGAGGGAGGGAGGGATGGAAGCGAGGGATACATGGATGGATGGAAGCACAGCTGGGATCCGGGGATGGAGGGATGGAAGCGAGGGATACATGGAGGGATGGAAGCACAGATGGGATCTGGGGATGGAGGGAGGGAGGGATGGAAGCGAGGGATACATGGAGGGATGGAAGCACAGCTGGGATCTGGGGATGGAGGGATGGATGGAAGCGAGGGATACTTGGAGGGATGGAAGCACAGCTGGGATCTGGGGATGGGGGGATGGAGGGAGGGATGGAAGCCAGGGATACATGGAGGGATGGAAGCACAGATGGGATCGGGGGATGAAGGGATGGATGGATGGAAGCAAGGGATACATGGAGGGATGGAAGCACAGATGGGATCTGGGGATGGATGGAGGGAGGGATGGAAGTGAGGGATACATGGATGGATGGAAGCACAGCTGGGATCTGGGGTTGGAGGGAGGGAGGGATGGAAGCAAGGGATACATGGAGGGATGGAAGCACAGCTGGGATCCGGGGATGGAGGGAGGGAGGGAGGGATGGAAGCGAGGGATACATGGAGGGATGGAAGCACAGCTGGGATCCGGGGATGGAGGGATGGAAGCGAGGGATACATGGATGGAGGGAAGCACAGCTGGGATCTGGGGATGGAGGGATGGAGGGATAGAATCGAGGGATACATGGAGGGATGGAAGCACAGCTGGGATCTGGGGATGGAGGGATGGAGGGAGGGATGGAAGTGAGGGATACATGGAGGGATGGAAGCACAGCTGGGATCTGGGGATGGAGGGATGGAGGGAGGGATGGAAGCGAGGGATACATGGATGGAGAGAAGCACAGCTGGGATCTGGGGATGGAGGGATGGATGGATGGAAGTGAGGGATACATGGAGGGATGGAAGCACAGCTGGGATCTGGGGATGGAGGGATGGAGGGAGGGATGGAAGTGAGGGATACATGGAGGGATGGAAGCACAGCTGGGATCTGGGGAGGGAGGGATGGAGGGAGGGATGGAAGTGAGGGATACATGGAGGGATGGAAGCACAGCTGGGATCTGGGGATGGATGGAGGGAGGGATGGAAGCGAGGGATACATGGAGGGATGGAAGCACAGCTGGGATCTGGGGATGGAAGTGAGGGATACATGGAGGGATGGAAGCACAGCTGGGATCTGGGGAGGGAGGGATGGAGGGAGGGATGGAAGTGAGGGATACATGGATGGAGAGAAGCACAGCTGGGATCTGGGGATGGAGGGATGGATGGATGGAAGTGAGGGATACATGGAGGGATGGAAGCACAGCTGGGATCTGGGGATGGAGGGATGGAGGGAGGGATGGAAGTGAGGGATACATGGAGGGATGGAAGCACAGCTGGGATCTGGGGATGGATGGAGGGAAGGATGGAAGCGAGGGATACATGGAGGGATGGAAGCACAGCTGGGATCTGGGGATGGAGGGAGGGAGGGAGGGATACATGGATGGAGGGAAGCGAGGGATACATGGATGGATGGAAGCACAGCTGGGATCTGGGGATGGAGGGAGGGAGGGATGGAAGCGAGGGATACATGGAGGGATGGAAGCACAGCTGGGATCTGGGGATGGAGGGATGGAGGGAGGGATGGAAGCGAGGGATACATGGATGGAGGGAAGCACAGCTGGGATCTGGGGATGGAGGGAGGGATGGAGGGAAGCGAGGGATACATGGAGGGATGGAAGCACAGCTGGGATCTGGGGATGGAGGGATGGATGGAAGTGAGGGATACATGGAGGGATGGAAGCACAGCTGGGATCTGGGGATGGAGGGAGGGAGGGAGGGATACATGGATGGATGGAAGCACAGCTGGGATCTGGGGATGGAGGGAGGGAGGGAGGGATACATGGATGGATGGAAGCACAGCTGGGATCTGGGGATGGAGGGAGGGAGGGAGGGATACATGGAGGGAGGGAAGCGAGGGATACATGGATGGATGGAAGCACAGCTGGGATCTGGGGATGGAGGGAGGGAGGGAGGGATACATGGATGGAGGGAAGCACAGCTGGGATCTGGGGATGGAGGGAGGGACGGAGGGAAGCGAGGGATACATGGAGGGATGGAAGCACAGCTGGGATCTGGGGATGGAGGGATGGATGGAAGTGAGGGATACATGGAGGGATGGAAGCACAGCTGGGATCTGGGGATGGAGGGAGGGAGGGATGGAGGGAAGCGAGGGATACATGGAGGGATGGAAGCACAGCTGGGATCTGGGGATGGAGGGATGGATGGAAGTGAGGGATACATGGAGGGATGGAAGCACAGCTGGGATCTGGGGATGGAGGGAGGGATGGAAGTGAGGGATACATGGAGGGATGGAAGCAGAGATAGGATCTGGGGATGGAGGGAGGGAGGGAGGGAAGCGAGGGATACATGGAGGGATGGAAGCACAGCTGGGATCTGGGGATGGAGGGAGGGAGGGATGGAGGGAAGCGAGGGATACATGGAGGGATGGAAGCAGAGATAGGATCTGGGGATGGAGGGAGGGAGGGAGGGAAGCGAGGGATACATGGAGGGATGGAAGCACAGCTGGGATCTGGGGATGGATGGAGAGAGGGATGGAGGGAAGCGAGGGATACATGGATGGATGGAAGCACAGCTGGGATCTGGGGATGGAGGGAGGGAGGGAGGGAAGCGAGGGATACATGGAGGGATGGAAGCAGAGATAGGATCTGGGGATGGATGGAGGGAGGGGCAGGTGGAGCGATGAATGGAGGGATACCCTGGGATCTGGAGATCAGGGCTGGATTCACATTCCCATGAGCTGCAGGTCTCTGGTTGCTCTGTGGGGTTAAATAACTGGGGGGCCCAGCACGTGAGAGAGGATGGGCTGGAGACATGGGGAGGGCTGTGGCTGCGGGTTGGGATGGGGCAGCAGGGAGAGACGAGGGGGATGATCCTGCATCTGGGTCCAGCTCCAACCTGTGGGACTATCCCAGCCAGACCCCCAGCACCCCCCTCTCGATCTGCCCCGGCCAGACCCCCAGCACCTCCCTCTGGATCTGCCCCAGACAGATCCCCACCCTGGAGCTGCCCCAGCTGGGTGGGGAGCAGCAGGTCTGGAGGCCTGACTCTGCAGCGTCTATTTTGGGCTGGTCCAGGCAGCTTTCTGCCCGGAAACCCAAACAGTAATTAGAGTGAGTGCCCAGAGTGGGGGGGGTGGCCCGAAGGAAATGGGGGGGGTTCAGAAAAGGAATGAACACAAGAAGAGCAAACAGGGAATGAAAGAAGAAACAAAAAGGAGGAGAGGAAGGGCCCAGACACTGGGGGTCCGGGGGGGAGGAGGAGAGGAAGGGCTCAGACACTGGGGGTCGGGGGGGGGAGGAGGAGAGGAAGGGCTCAGACACTGGGGGTCCGGGGGGGGAGGAGGAGCGGAAGGGCCCAGACACTGGGGGTCCGGGGGGGAGGAGGAGAGGAAGGGCTCAGACACTGGGGGTCGGGGGGGGAGGAGGAGAGGAAGGGCCCAGACACTGGGGATCCTGGGGGGGAGAAGAGGAAGGGCCCAGACACTGGGGTCCGGGGGGAGGAGGAGAGGAAGGGCTCAGACACTGGGGGTCGGGGGGGGAGGAGGAGCGGAAGGGCCCAGACACTGGGGATCCTGGGGGGGAGAAGAGGAAGGGCCCAGACACTGGGGTCCGGGGGGAGGAGGAGAGGAAGGCCCCTGACACTGGGGGTCGCAGGGGGGAGGAGGAGAGGAAGGGCTCAGACACTGGGGGTCGGGGGGGGAGGAGGAGAGGAAGGGCCCAGACACTGGGGATCCTGGGGGGGAGAAGAGGAAGGGCCCAGACACTGGGGTCCGGGGGGAGGAGGAGAGGAAGGCCCCTGACACTGGGGGTCGCAGGGGGGAGGAGGAGAGGAAGGGCTCAGACACTGGGGGTCGCGGGGGGGAGGAGGAGAGGAAGGGCCCAGACACTGGGGGTCCGGGGGGGGAGGAGGAGCGGAAGGGCTCAGACACTGGGGGTCGCGGGGGGGAGGAGGAGAGGAAGGGCCCAGACACGGGGGTCCGGGGAGGGGGAAGGAGGAGAGGAAGGGCCCAGACACTGGGGGTCCTGGGCGGGGAGAAGAAGGGCCCAGACACTGGGGGTCGGGAGGGGAAGGAGGAGAGGATGGGCCCAGACACTGGGGGTCGGGAGGGGAAGGAGGAGAGGATGGGCCCAGACGCTGGGGGTCGCGGGGGGGATCGGGACTTGCTACCTCCCTTCCAGGCTGCTGCCCCCTCTCCGCATCCTGCTGGCTTTGGGTCCCCCCATGCTGCCACCCTGGGCCCCACGCAGCCCCCCGCCCTTCTCTTCCCCCACCCTGCTGCCCCCTCCTCCCCCCACCCTCAGATGCCCCAACACCCCCCTGCTGCCATTCTCCCCCCCCCAGGATCCCCCCCTTTGTTGGGCAGGAGAGATGGGGGTGGGGGAACCACAGAAGGAAAAAATGTTTCCGAGAGGGAAAGTTCAGGCCTGGGGGGGGGGGCTCCTTACAGCCCCCCCAACCAGGGCTGAGGGGGTGATATCCCTCCCGACAGCACCCCCCATATCTGCCCCTCCCCCCAGCCATTCCCAGTGCACCCTCACTATGTCTGCGCCCCCCCAGCCAGTTACTACTCCCCCGTCTTTCCCAAGGGACCCCCCCTCCCTGCCCCCCCTGGGTTAGGTGCGGGTGATGGGGGGAGGGAGATTAAAATGTTACACAGCGGGTGTGTGAAGGAACACAACTACACAATGGGCACAGAGAGACACCACTACACACTCACACCAACAACCCCACACACACACCCCAGGGGGAGACACAACTACACAACTGTCTATGCACACAACCTGGGGGGAAACACAGATACACAACTATATGCACTCACACACACAACATACACACACACCCCTTGTGGCAGGAAACACAAGTACACAACTGTATGCAACACATGGAGCTATACACCTGCACATGCACACACCCTACTGGGAGACACAACTGTACAACCCCCCGCCACACACACACAACACAGGGCCAGAGCGGTGCGGACCAGGCACATGCACCCCCCGAGTCCACCCCTCCCATCCTGGAGTCAAACCTGTGAAGGGAGAAGGGGGGTGCAGGGGGGGTGCAGGAGACACGGAATGAAGAATATGGGAACAAGGGGGGACAATGGGGGAGCAGGGGGGCACAGGGGACTGAGCAGGGGAGTGGGGGCACAGTGGGGGAATGGAGGGGTGGGGTGCAGTGGGGGGCGCAGTGGGGGAATGGAGGGATGGGGGTGCAGTGGGGGGCACAGTGGGGCCCTGCACTCACTTCCCCAGGGTTATAAATCCCCCCCCACACACACAGGAGAGGCGGCTCTGGCTCAGTGCAGGCCGGGCCGGGCAGGGGGTCGGGGGAAGCCGCAGCCCAAAGATAAATAAACCCCCGCGCCCAGCCCAGCGCACACTCCCGCCCTGTTCCCAGCACAAAGAGCCTGTGTGTGTGCAGGGCCCGGGGGGCGCAGGCTGACACGGGCAATGGGGGGCCCTGGGGGGCACAGGCTGACACAGACAATGGGGGGCTCTGGGGGGGCGCAGACCACACTGGCAATGGGGGGCCCTGGGGGGCACAGGCCGACACGGGCAATGGGGGCTCTGGGGGGCACAGGCCACATGGGCAATGGGGGCTCTGGGGGGCGCAGACCACATGGGCAATGGGGGGCCCTGGGGGGCTCAGGCCGACACGGGCCATGGGGGGCTCTGGGGGGTGCAGACCACATGGGCAATGGGGGGTCCTGGGGGGCGCAGGCCACACGGGCAATGGGGAACCCTTGGGGCACAGGACACATGGGCAATGGGGGCTCTGGGGGGTGCAGGACACGCGGGCAATGGAGGGTCTGGGGGTGCAGGCCACATGGGCAATGGAGGGTCTGGGGGGCACAGGCCACATGGGCAATGGGGGGCCCTGGGGGATGCAGGCCACACGGGCAATGGGGGGCCCTGGGGGATGCAGGCCACACGGGCAATGGGGCAAACCCGGACAGGTCGAGGGGGCGGATCCCCCATTTTCAGTCCAAGCCAGTCCGGGTGGGGGGAGGCTGGATAAACAGGGTTGGATTTATCGCACCCGAGAACCCCCCTGTGCCCCCAAGCCAGCAATTCCCCCTCCCAGAGCCCCCCAATACCTGAGACATCCCCACTCTGCCTCTGATGCCAGAGAAACCCCCACAGCCCCCCGCTGCCAAAGATCCATCCCCAAGCCTGGGGGAGGCTCCCCCATAAGAAGTTGGGGGGGCTAAAGTTGGGGGTGGAATAAAAAGGAAGGACTGCACCCCCTGAATTCCTGACCTCTCCCTGCCCCCCACTCCATGACCCCTTCATCCAGTTCTCATTGCCCTAAAATCCCAGCTGTCCCTAAACCCCCAAATTCTGGCCCCCGTTTTCAGATCCCCTGAATTTCTGACCCTCCTGCACCCTTAACCCCCTGCCCCCCAGTGGCTGTCCCCTTGTCCCCCCATGGCCCCAGTGCCTGTCCCTAGGATCTGTCAGTGCCTGCGACGCCCAGGGGAGAAGGTGCTGTCTCTGCCACATCACCCCAGCTGGCACCCCCAGGCCTCCCCGGCCACCTGCTGGCGGCTCCGCAAAGCACAATGGGGGGGGCTGGGTGACAGGCAGGGACACCCCCTCCCTGGGGCTCAGCTGTCACAGCTGGGACCTGCCTTCCCCAGTCCCCCACCCATCCCCGCTCCGGACACAGGGCACCCACCCACCCCCTGGCCTGCCCCGAGTCTCCACTCGGGCACCCAGACCCCGGACCCGGCACCCGCCTGCC
The DNA here is from genome assembly GCA_036785055.1 of Emydoidea blandingii. NCBI lineage: Eukaryota > Metazoa > Chordata > Testudines > Emydidae > Emydoidea > Emydoidea blandingii. The sequence continues at coordinate 93,350,796 of JAXIVB010000007.1, forward strand.
CCCCACACCGAACCCGGGCTCCAGGGGACCATGCCAGAGCCGCAGCACCTCTGCCCCCCTCCTTGTCCCCCGGCGCTGATACCCCCCATGCCAGCCCTGGACTGGGCACTGACCTCCTACCGCAGCCCCTGATCCCCCCATCCAGGGCACGGACACCCCCCGCCACTGCGTCCCAGAGACAGACAGACAGACACACAGCTCCCGGTCCCAAACACAGAGACCCCTGTGCCCTCCGTGCGTCCCCGACACAGACACCCCCCAGCACCCCGCTGCGCCCCGACAGCCCCCCGAGCACCCCGCTGCGCCCCGACACAACCCCCCGGACCCCCCTGCGCCCCGACACAGACCCTCCCCCGCCCCTCTCCCCTTCCCCCCCCATACCTGCCCGGGCGCACAGAGCGGGCAGCAGCAGGAGCAGGGGCAGCAGCCCGGGGGCCCGGGGGCGCCTGGCGCGGGCCATGGCCGAGGGGGGCTCTCCGGAGCCCGGCAGGCGCGGAGGGGGCAGCCCGGGGTCGGGGGCGCAGGGCGAGGGGGTCCCGGCTGCTCGGTAGCTCCGGCTGCCCCGTGTCCAGCCCCGGCTCTGTCTGCGAGCACCCGGCTCCCCAGCACTGTCCCAGCCCGGCCGGCTCCCCCCCGGCCCGGCCCCCCTCCAGCCCTGCCCGGCCCCCCCGGCCCGCCCCACTGCCCGGCCCCCGTCCAGCCCTGCCCGCCCCGGGCCCCCCCACTGACCACTCCAGCCCTGCCCGGCCCCCGTCCGGCCCGCCCCACTGCCCGGCCCCCGTCCAGCCCGGCCCGCCCCGGGCCCCCCCACTGACCCCCGCCAGCCCGGCCCGGCCCCCCTCCAGCCCGGCCCGGCCCGCCCCACTGCCGGGCCCCCCCACAGCCCGGCCCGCCCCACTGCCCCGCCACCGTCCAGCCCTGCCCGCCCCGGGCCCCCCCACTGACCCCTCCAGCCCTGTCCGGCCCCCGTCCAGCCCTGCCCGCCCGTCCCCCCCCGACCCCCCCAGCCCGGCCCGGTCCCCCTCCATCCCTGCCCGTCCCCCGTCCAGCCCTGCCCATCCCGCCCCGGCCCCCCCACTGCCCTCCCAGCCCTGCCCCCCCAGCACGCCCCCCCCCCACTGCCTCCTCCCGCCCGGCCCGGCCCCCCTCCAGCCCTGCCCCCCCCCACTGCCCCGGACTCCCTCCAGCCCTGGCCCCCCACTGCCCCCTCCAGCCCTGGCCACCCCGACCCCTCTCATCCTTCCCTTCCCTCCCCTCCCCACCACACCCCAGTCTTGCCCTGCTCACCCCAGCCCTGCCCTCCTCTCCCCCCTCCTCGGCCGGGAGACCCGCCCCTTCCTACGCCCCTGCCCACTCCTCCCACCCTGAGATCTCAGCCCCCCACTCACACCTGTACCCCCCCCAAGCTCCGCTCCACCCCCCTGCCTCGCTCCTTACCCAGCTGGGAGACCCCTCCCCTCTACCCCCCCCCCCCACACACACACACACTCCCACCCCTCCCTGGGAGACCCAGTTTCCTGCACACTCTGCCCCTAACCGCCCCTCCCCCCACCTGACCCACAGCCTGATCTCTCCCCCCACTCAAAAATCCCCTCCCCCCAGAGATGCCCTTCCTCCTTTCACCCCTCCCAAGCCCTCCCCCCCGACACTTTCCAGGTGAGACCCACCCCAGTGCCACCTCCCTCTCCTGGCTCAGAGCCCCCCATCTCCTAGCAACCCCCCCACTAACCCAGGAACCCCCCCATCTCCTAGCAGTCCCCGCCCCCCGCTCATGCAGGGAACCCCCCAGGCCCTGGGGGGTGCTGTAGGAAATGGGGCTCCCCCTGCTGGGTGTACTTGGAGGGAGGGGGAGCTAATTACACACACACACACACACAGTGCCCTGGACTGCACCCATCCCTGCCCCCTAGCAGGGACACAGCCCCTGGGCTGCAAAATCCAGACTGGCTCAGGGGGGCGGGGAATGGGGCAGGGGCTTGTCCCCTCCAGGGGGTGCCGGCTCCCATCCGGCCCCAGGGCAGGGACTGGCCAGTTTGGGGGTGGGAGCCAGGAGGCCTCCATCTCCCCAGCACAGCCCATCGGTCAGGGTTGGGTGCTGCCTCCTGGCGGGGCAGAGGGGCCAGCGAGCCGAACCCCTGATCCCCCCCAGAGCCGATCAGCCGGGCCAGCCCCTGCGCCTTCCCCTCCCTCCCCGTCAGCAGCTTCCCTGAAATAGCACCCGGGGGTTCCTGCCCAGGGCCCCGCCGCACGGGGTGTGTGTGGGATGTGTGGATGTGTGTGGGGGGTGCGTGGATGTGGGGGTCCCTGCCCAGGGCCCCTGCAGCACGGAGTGTGTGTGGGGTGTGTGGATGTGTGGAGGGTGTGCGTGGATGTGGGGGGCCCTGCCCAGGGCCCCTGCAGCACGGCGGGGGTCACGCACAAGCACAGATAATTGTGCATGAGTGACCCTGTGCGTACAGGTGCCCACAAATCCATGTGCTGCACTGGGAGCTGTGCTGGTGAGCCCGTGTGTGCGGCTAGAGGTGTGAGTGTCTGCTCACAGCCTGGATGACAGCGTGTGTGTGTGCACATGCGTGTGTTAGCATGCCCGAGGGTGTATGTCAGTGTGCACACGTGTGTCAGTGTGCATGTGGGCGCTGGCAGCAATGGAGGGGTGGGGAAGGACACGCTTCTGGACGAGGCCCTGGCCTGGCTGGTTTGATCCCTGGCTCCGCCGGGTCCCACAGCATGTCACTGGGGCTCTCTGGGCCTCAGCCCCCACCCCGTCCCTCCGGGGCCCCACACTTGGTCTGTGCAAGGGGGTGGGGGGGGGTGAAGGCACAATATGTGGGCGGGAGGCAGGAGGGTCCCATCCCCTCCCCCCTCAGCAGGACCACCGGCTCCCCTGGAAATGGCCTAGTGATCACGGCGGCCGTGTGCACTAGTGAGTGTGTAATCATGCACGAGTGTGCATGTTGCAGGCACGTGTATGTGTGAGGCTGGGCACGCGCGTGTGACTGTGGGTGTGCGCGCATACGCCTGCCACCTGGAACACCCTATTCATCACTGCCCAGAGCCTGTCCTGGCCCAGCCCCAGTCACCATCCAGCACCCGCTCAATGCCATCGCTCACTCAGTACCGTCGTACACCAGCCCTCCACCCCCCTGCTGGCTCCAAGTTGCCCCCACGCGGGAGGGGCAGATCCCCACAGACACCCACAGAACTACCCCCCCCGCCCGAACCCGCCTCCCCACTCACCCATACTGGGACACCAGCCCCGGCCGCAGGGACAGACACCACGATCGCCCAGTTCTGCTCATGCCCTCGGCAGCTCCTGATACCGGCCGGACGCTGGCCCCCGGGGCTGACCCAGCCCGGCCGCTCTCAGGCTGCCGGTGCGCCAGGCTCAGCCTGTCCCGCTGCCCCAGCAACACGGCATCGGGGCCTAGTGCCCCCCGTCTGTCTGTCTGTCTCCGGGGGGCCCTTGGCCTGGCCTTACGCTGTAACCACTGGGGCTGGGGCTTCGCTCTGGGTTTGTGCCGCGCCTGGCGCAACGGAGCTGGAGTCCCTGCGCTACCATAATACAGCTAGCAAATACCAACAGCCAGCGGGGCACCCAGCACTGGGGGGAGAACAGCCTGCCCTGTGGCTCCCCGCCCGCACACCGGAGACACCCCGGCTCCCTGGAAATCCATCGGTGCTGCCCCCTGTGGGAGACTAGAGCCCCCGGGACAAGCCCCTGCTGCCGCTAGCTCGCCCAGCTCCTGGGCCCCAGCCCGGTGCTCCCGCCATGCCCTGCATGTGGGGGAAGGAGACACGGGGGGAAGACCCATGGGAGGAAGGCACGGGGGGGGGGACAGGAAAGCCGCCGTGCCCAGGAGATTCCAGCCCAGCCCAGCCCGAGGTATATTTGGATCCAGAGCTCCGGCCCCAAGCTGTAATCACGGCTCTGTAATTAGCCAGCACTTCCCCTAGGAACCAGGGGCCCGGCCTCGAGGGTGGGAGGCTGGAACAGATGGAGACTGAGCCTGAAAATAGAAGGGGAAGGCTGGGATGAGGGGACCCCGGGGGGAGGGGCAGGCTGAGGGGGAGGGGAAGGCTGGGATGAGGGGACCCCGGGGGGAGGGGCAGGCGGAGGTTGGCGGAGGGGGAGGTTGGGGGAAGGCTGGGATGAGGGGACCCCGGGGGGAGGGGCAGGCGGAGGGTGGCGGAGGGGGAGGTTGGGGGAAGGCTGGGATGAGGGGACCCCGGGGGGAGGGGCAGGCGGAGGTTGGGGGAGGGGAAGGCTGGGGGAAGGCTGGGATGAGGGGACCTCGGGGGGGAGTGGCAGGCAGAGGGGGAGGTTGGGGGAAGGCTGGGATGAGGGGACCCCGGGGGGGAGTGGCAGGCGGAGGTTGGGGGAGGGGAAGGTTGGGGGAAGGCTGGGATGAGGGGACCCCAGGGGGAGGGGCAGGCGGAGGTTGGCGGAGGGGGAGGTTGGGGGAAGGCTGGGATGAGGGGACCCCAGGGGGAGGGGCAGGCGGAGGTTGGGGGAGGGGAAGGTTGGGGGAAGGCTGGGATGAGGGGACCCCGGGGGGAGGGGCAGGCGGAGGTTGGCGGAGGGGGAGGTTGAGGGAAGGCTGGGATGAGGGGACCCCGGGGGGGAGGGGCAGGCGGAGGTTGGGGGAGGGGAAGGTTGGGGGAAGGCTGGGATGAGGGGACCTCGGGGGGGAGTGGCAGGCGGAGGGGGAGGTTGGGGGAAGGCTGGGATGAGGGGACCCCGGGGGGAGGGGCAGGCTGAGGTTGGGGGAGGGGAAGGTTGGGGAAAGGCTGGGATGAGGGGACCCCGGGGGGAGGGGCAGGCTGAGGTTGGGGGAGGGGAAGGTTGGGGAAAGGCTGGGATGAGGGGACCCCGGGGGGAGGGGCAGGCTGAGGTTGGGGGAGGGGAAGGTTGGGGGAAGGCTGGGATGAGGGGACTCCAGGGGGAGGGGCAGGCTGAGGTTGGGGGAGGGGAAGGTTGGGGGAAGGCTGGGATGAGGGGACCCCGGGGGGGAGTGGCAGGCAGAGGGGGAGGTTGGGGGAAGGCTGGGATGAGGGGACCCCGGGGGGAGGGGCAGGCGGAGGTTGGGGGAGGGGTAGGTTGGGGGAAGGCTGGGATGAGGGGACCCCGGGGGGAGGGGCAGGCGGAGGTTGGGGGAGGGGAAGGTTGGGGGAAGGCTGGGATGAGGGGACCCCCGGGGGGAGGGGCAGGCGGAGGGTGGCGGAGGGGGAGGTTGGGGGAAGGCTGGGATGAGGGGACCCCGGGGGGAGGGGCAGGCTGAGGTTGGGGGAGGGGAAGGGGGAAGTTGGGGGGATGGAAGGGGGGAGCAAGCTGCCTGGGAGGAGGAGACAGGAGGGAAAGGACAGGGGCCGGCAGGGGAGGGGGCTGGTTGGGAGGGGCAGGGGCAGGTGGGGGGGCCTGTGGCGGAGGCAGGGGGAGCCCCGTCTGAGGCCCAGGGCCAGGTCTCTGACTCAGGGCGGCCCCACCCCAGCGCCCGCAATGACAGGCTCCCCGGTAATTGCAGCCTGGCTCGGCCTGCCCCAGGGAGGCTCCCAGAGCCACCCACATCCGCCCAGAGCTGCCCATACCCTCGGCCGGGGGGCGGGGGTCATGGCCCAGCGGGGACAGCGCTAGCTTGGGGGTAGGTGCACGGGGAGCAGGCACGCGGGGAGGTGGGAGACTGAACCCCGGGGTCAGGGGGATCCCACGGGGGAAGGCTGGACCCTGGTGTCCCGGGTCCCACCGGCCGGGCGCAGGGGGTGGTTGGTTCCTGAGCTGCCAAGGGTCAAAGCCCCGCTGGCCTCTGCCGGGGGCTGTTTGAGGCGCTTGCCCCCTGGGATGGGGGGAGGGGGGGTTGTGGTTCGTGGCTGGGCCCCGGCCCAGCAGCCAGACAGCCGGGCCGTTCATGCCCTGCACAGAGCTGCCTCTGTCCGCCCTGCGGATAAACACGGCACCGAGACGCTGCCCAGGTTCAAAGGGGCCCCCGCCCGGCCAGCTCCCAGCCACGAGGCGGGGCTCTGCGCCGGGACGGGGTGGGTGCCACGGTAGCCTGGCTGGGAACAGGCCCCCCACTGTCCGTGAGGCAGGGAACGTCCTGCAGGGGGCGGGGCCTGCGTGGGAATCGCACGGCCACCCCGTGTGCACTTGTGTGCATTGCACTAGTGTGTGCGAGGGAGTCGTGTGTGTCTGGCGAGGCACGTGTGCTTGGCATATGTCAGTGCATGTGCTGTGTGTGTGTGTGTGCCCACAGGTGGGCGGATTCATGCTGGCCAGTGAGTTTCAGAGGCCGGCTCGTCTGTGCACAAGTGTGCGCTTTGCACCAACGCCTGTTTCTCCGAGGGCACGTTGGGTTGTGCACGTCTGCACCTGCTTCCAGGGCTCCTGCCAGGGTGGAGTGGGGTCTACAGCGCTGGATCTCCCATAACTGGGGGCCAGATGGGGTCCCTGAACTGGGGGCAGCTACCTCTGCTGGAGCCCTGTCTTGGGTCCCCCCCTGCCCCGCTCCAGCCCCCCAGGGGGACAAACACCAGTAACCCACAGACACCCCCCATCTAACACTCACCCACACAGACGCTCCTCCCCCACCGGCTATTTTGGGAGATGGGAGTTTGCTCTGGGCTGGGACCAGAAATAGACACTGTGGCTGGAGGGGAGGCACCATTCCCTGCACGCCCCCACTCCCACCCCCGCCTGCCTTGATCCAGCCCCAGGCCCGGGGACTGGCTGGCTGGGGGACTGGGGGGGGGGGGAAGGGACATGGGGCCTTTCCCCTCTAGGGGGCACCTGGGACCCAGTGTCACCCACTCCTGTAGGAGTCCCCCACCCCCAGTACCCCAGACCCTCTCCCAGCACAAGGGATCAACCCCACCTAATATCCCAGCCCCCTAACCTTCCCTAACCCCCCACACACACGGGGGGGCGAGAGTTTAGAGCCCCCAATCCTGCCTCCTCCCTCCAATAGCTAACAAGGCTGGGGGGGGGAAGTGGGGGGGCCCGATCCTGCCCCCAGCCGCTCTCTGGCTGGGGAGGAACAGACCGAGGGGCCCGATCCTGCCCCCAGCCAGCCCACTGGCGCAAGGTCTGCACGGGGTCCCCGGCCCGGCAGGTGAGCGCCGCTCCGGGCACAGGGCAGCTTTGAGCGGGGCCCAGGCCAGCTGAACAAAGCCCCCCTTGTCCACCCCCCCACACCCGGCTCAGACAAGCCCCATTGATGAGACACAGCGGGGTCACCTCAGGCCACGGGAAGGGGTGTTTCCTGGCAGGGGGAGGGACCCCACGGGGACCGGCCGGCTGCGACTCGGCTCTCGCTGCAGCGGGATCCCCCCCCCATGTAAGGGCAGGGGACAGCTGAGGGAGGCTGTGTGCACAAGGGGGGGGCAGGATGGGTGGAAAGGACTCGGCTGTGCGGGGCGGTCACATGTCCCTACAGCAGAGGGGAGGTGTCAGGGGACCCAGCTGTGCAGGGATGGGGGGTGAGGTGTCCCTGCGGGGGAGGAGGGGGGGGGAGAGCTGTGCAGGGATGGGGGGAGTCAGGTGTCCCTGCAGCAGGGGAGGCATGGGGGGTGCTGATCTCTTGTGGATAGAGATGGAGGCCACGGCTCGGGGGGGGGGGGGGGGGGGGGGTCCCTGCGGTCCAGGCAGACTGGAGAAGCAAGCGCAGCTGCGGGGGCAGGAGACTAGAGAGAACCATCCCTGCCCCCGACATCCCTCCTGGATTGTCACCCTGGAGAAGGATCAACACCCCCCCCCCCCCGACAGTGTGAATCACCCCACAACTGTCCCCCCCATCCCAGCCGGGGGTCACAGCTCAGCCCCAGGCAGTGGGACCATCCCGCCCCACCCTGATGAGCAGGGGAGTCACTCAGGCACCCCCCCATAGGCCCCCTGGGTCCCAGTTTGAACCATCCTTCCTCTCCCCCGCCCCCCAACCCGGGTCCAGTTGTGGACCACACCCCCTCCCGGTCTCTTCCAGCCCCCCACCTCAGTCAAAGTTTGGACTATCTCCCCCCCTACCCCCAGGGTCCCAGTGCCCCCACCAAGTCCCTGTCCCCCCATGTCAGAGTAACATCCCTTCCCAGGGTCCCCGAGGAACACCCCCTGCCCCCCGCGGTCCCAGTCTGCACAGGACACCCCCCGGGGCCCCGGCATGTCACCACCAGGGGGAGGCGCTGTCTGTGGTTGAGAAGCAGCAGCTTTAATCACTGTAACTCCAAAGCAATGGGGGGGGGGGGTTAATAATAATAAAAGCGAAAATAACGGGGGGAGGGGCGTGCGGGGGGGAAGGGCCGAGCGCAACGGGAGGCGCTGCTAAGGCAGGGCCCCCGCCCGACACACCCCTACCCCCACAGCAACTCAAACAAACTGTCCAAGCAGGGGTGCCCCCCAGACCCTGCAAACGGGGGGGGGGGGGGGGAGTGACATTCCTGCCACCCCCGATTCACCAGGGGTCTGAGCTCTGGCTCACAGCCACCCCCCCCCCGAGGCTGTAGGACCTACAATAACCCCCGACCCACACCCCCGTGGGAGAGCTCACGGTCAGTGTGGATGGGGGAGGCTGAAGTCTGGACTCCGGAAGGGGGGGGGGGGGTCTGGTACCTGCTGCATAGTTTGAGGTGGGGGAGGGGTGCAGGGTGTCGATTCAAAGTGCTAACTGGGTGCCTGAGAAATGGGGGTTGGGGGGGCGAGCAGGGCATAAACCCCCAAGCCCCCCACCAGGGACTGCCCCTCCCCCAGCAGAATGGCAGGGAGGCTGGGGGGGGGAGTTGAGGACTAATGACAGACATGAGCTGGCCCCCACCCAAGAGTGACACCCCCCCCCCCCAAACAGGGCAGGTAACAGCCCCCATGGGCCCGGGAGGGGGGGGGGGGGGCGATCAGCGCTGACACAGACCCCTCCCCCCCCCCCCACCAACAGCACAGGAGTCACTCCACGCACACCCATTCCTCACAGGAGCACTCGAGGGGGATTTCGCCAGAAGACCCCCCCCCCCAGACAGGGGAAAGGGACCATGCCAGGAACCCCTGAAGGGGGTGAGGCCAGAAGGTCCCCCCACAAGGTGAGGGGCTGGGCCAGGCTTCCCACGCCATGGGGGGTCCCACTGCCCTGCAGAGAGAAGGGGGAGATGGGGGATTATTTTACAGTGGGGAGTTTGGGGGGGCTCCTCTCACCCCCCTACCTGAAATCTCTAGCTTTGCTCCCCCTGGCACACCGATACTGGGGTGCCACAGCACTGAGGGAGCCTCGGAGGTCAGCCCGGGCCACCCCACTATACGGACGAGGGACCTGGGGTACCTCCAGGGGGTGCCAGCAACTGGGGGAACGAGGTACACCCCATGGCCCACCCCGGGGAGCGGTCTGGGGCCACCCCAGCTCTAGGCAGGCACACAGAGTACACCCTAGGGGGCTCCCAAACCAGGGATGGGGAAAGGGGGAACGCCCAGGGGGCCCCCCAACACGACAACTGACAACGCTACCCCCAGGGCCTTCTCCTGGCAGCCCCCCAAAAAGAGTCCGCAGCCCCCCAGTCCAGCGGTGGGCGCCGGGGAGCCGCCACAGGCTGCGCCGCTCTCGTGTGGCCGGCTGGGGGCTCAGGACAGCTGGTGGGGGGCCTCCAGCATCTCCATGAGGAAGGTGTCGATGGGGGTGTCCCCGATGAGCTTGAAGAAGAAGAGATGCTCCAAGCACTTCAGCCCGATGGAGCGCAGGGCCGGCAGGCGCAGCAGCAGCTTGGCGAACCTGGGGGGCAGGCGGGGGGTTAGATGGGGGGTGGGGAGACCCCTCAGCCACTGCCCCAGAACCCCCCACGCTCCCCGTACACATGGCACCTGGCACCCCCCAACATCCCCCACCACTGCCCCAGAACCCCCAGCACTCCCCGTACACATGGCACCCTGCACCCCCCACCACTGCCCCAGAACTCCCCGCGCTCCCCGTACACATGGCACCCTGCACCCCCCAACATCCCCCCCCACTGCCCCAGAACTCCCCCCACTCTCCCTGTACACACAGCACCCTACACCCCCCACCACTGCCCCAGAACCCCCCCCACTCCCTGTACACCTGTGGGATCCCCCCGCCCCATTCTCACTGCCACTAACCCCCCCGCCCCCCCCGCACACACACACCCCCCATGCCAGACAAGCTATGGGTCAGGCACAGTGAGCTGGCTCCACCTTGTGGCCACCTGCAGCATCTACCGCTCCAGGAGCAGAGCTGGCCTCACTGACAGCAGCAGCCCCTGTCCTGGGTGAGCGGCGGCTCCCGGGGCAGACACCCGGGCACTGGGGCAGTGGCCCCTGCCCCCAACACCATCCCAGGCCTCTCCTCCCTCCTGCCCCACCCCCGTACCCGCCCCACTGCCTGGGGTACCCCCCCCACTGCCCTGCATACCCCCCGCTACCCCACCCCCGTACCTGCCCCACTGCCCGGCGTACCCCCCGCTACCCCACCCCCGTACCTGCCCCACTGCCCGGCGTACCCCCCGCTACCCCACCCCCGTACCTGCCCCACTGCCTGGGGTACCCCCCCCCACTGCCCGGCATACCCCCACCACCACCACTGCCCGGCATACCCCCCCCATACCTGCCCCACTGCCTGGCATACCCCCCGCTGCCCCACCCCCGTACCTGCCCCACTGCCTGGGGTACCCCCCCCCACTGCCCGGCATACCCCCACCACCACCACTGCCCGGCATACCCCCCGCTACCCCACCCCCATACCTGCCCCACTGCCTGGCATACCCCCCACTACCCCACCCCCGTACCTGCCCCACTGCCTGGGGTACCCCCCCACTGCCCGGCATACCCCCACCACCACCACTGCCCGGCATACCCCCCCCATACCTGCCCCACTGCCCGGCATACCCCCCGCTACCCCACCCCCATACCTGCCCCACTGCCCGGCGTACCCCCCGCTACCCCACCCCCGTACCTGCCCCACTGCCCGGCGTACCCCCCGCTACCCCACCCCCGTACCTGCCCCACTGCCCGGCGTACCCCCCGCTACCCCACCCCCGTACCTGCCCCACTGCCCGGCGTACCCCCCGCTACCCCACCCCCGTACCTGCCCCACTGCCCGGCGTACCCCCCGCTACCCCACCCCTGTACCTGCCCCACTGCCTGGGGTACCCCCCCCCACTGCCCGGCATACCCCCACCACCACCACTGCCCGGCATACCCCCCCCATACCTGCCCCACTGCCTGGGGTACCCCCCCTACTGCCCCCCCCTCGTACCTGCCCCACTGCCTGGGGTACCCCCCCTACTGCCCCCCCCTCATACCTGCCCCACTGCCTGGGATACCCCCCCACCACCACTGCCCAGCATACCCCCCGCTACCCCACCCCCGTACCTGCCCCACTGCCTGGGGTACCCCCCCTACTGCCCCCCCCCTCGTACCTGCCCCACTGCCCGGCATACCCCCCGCTACCCCACCCCCGTACCTGCCCCACTGCCTGGGGTACTCCCCCCACTGCCCCCACTCATACCTGCCCTGCTGCTCGGGGTACTTCTGCTTGCAGTAGGACTCCAGAGACGCGTAGACCTTCTCCCGCAGCAGCTCCACCTCCCCAGGGTTCGACAGCCCCTTGGCATCTGTGGGGAGTCAGCGCCCACACAGCCCCCCAGGGGTCAGCGCCAGCACAGCCCCCCTGCGGTCAGCACAGCCCCCCCGGGGTCAGCGCCCACACAGCCCCCCCCGGGGTCAGCCCAGCCCTGCCTGGGGTCAGCGCGCACACACAGGCCCCCTGGGGTCAGCGTGCACACAGCCCTGCCTGGGGTCAGCGCACACACAGCCCTGCCTGTCCCCTCCCCCAGGGCTCCACACCCCCCAGGGCAGGGGGGGCTGCAAGGTCAGCAGGGTCAACCGAACCCAAGGTGAATACGGTGGTGGACAACTGGTGGGGCGGGGGGGGCACAGGGTTCCTTACCAGGATTGTAGAGGTTGATGGGGGGGGAGGAGTCCATGGGGATGGGGGGGGTTCTGGGGAGCTCCTTACCCAGGTTGAAGAGGATGACGGGGGGCAGGCAGCGCCGGGGGGTTGGGGGAGGTCTCAGGGGGGTCCCTTACCCGGGTTGAAGAGGATGACGGGGGGCAGGCAGCTCCGGAGGGTTGGGGGAGGTCTCAGGGGGGTCCCTTACCTGGGCTGAAGAGGATGGGGGGGGCAGGCAGCACCGGGGGGTTGGGGGAGGTCTCAGGGTGGTCCCTTACCCGGGTTGAAGAGGATGATGGCCCGGAGGCAGCGCCGGGGGGTTGGGGGGGTCCCTTACCTGGGTTGAAGAGGATGACGGGGGGGGCAGGTAGCACCCGGGGGGTTGGGGGGGGGTTCTGGGGGGGTCCCTTACCCAGGTTGAAGAGGATGATGGCCCGGAGGCAGCGCCGGGGGTTGGGGGGGTCCCTTACCCGGGTTGAAGAGGATGACGGGGGGGCAGCCCCGGGGGGTTGGGGGAGGTCTCAGAGGGGTCCCTTACCTGGGTTGAAGAGGATGACGGGGGGGGGCTTAGGGGGGTCCCTTACCCGGGTTGAAGAGGATGACGGGGGGGGGCAGGCAGCGCCCAGGGGGTTGGGGGAGGTCTCAGGGGGGTCCCTTACCTGGGTTGAAGAGGATGACGGGGGGGGGTTGGGGGGGTTCTAGGGGGGTCCCTTACCCGGGTTGAAGAGGATAATGGCCCGGAGGCAGCCGAGCTCCGTCTTGTCCATCCGCATGTCCCGCATCTTGGACACCAGCTCAGTCAGCACCCTGGAGGGGGAGGGGCACACATCAGTGGGCCCTGGGGCAGGGACACCGCCCCACTGAGCACTCAGCACGGGCTCCCCTGACCCCTCCTGACCCTCCACGCCATGCCCTGGAGACCCCGTCCCCACCCGTCAGCAATGGCCCCCTCGGACCCTCCCGTCGCTGTGCCCCATGGGAACCACAGCCTCCTTGCCAGCCCTGTGCCCCCCCGGGTAAGCGCAGCCCCCTTACCAGCGCTCTGCCCCCTGGGCCCCTGCCCCCCACCTGTCGAAGATGGCCCCCACGCCGGCGCTGTGGGCGCTGTTGCGATGCACGTGCAGCCCCGTGGCCAGCAGGATCCCGTCCTTCACCGAGATGGAGCGGTGCGAGAAGGACGCGATGAGCAGCTCGTTCCAGCCTGGGGGGCAGGGAGAGCGGCTGAGAGCTGGGCCAGGGACCCCAGATCCCCTGCACCCCCCTGGAACCTCTGCACCCCCCAAAACCTCTGTCCTCCCCACAGCTTGTGCCCAGAGCCCGCCCATCCCCTGCCCTCCCCACAGCTTGTGCCCAGAGCCCCCCATCCCCTGCCTTCCCCACAGCTTGTACCCAGGACTGCCCCCTTTGTGAGGGGCAAGAGGAATCCATCCCGCCCGCCACGTTACTTAAGGGCCCCACAGCAACAGGACCCGTCCCCAGGAGCCACAGACCAGAGGGGACAGTTTGGGGTCCCCTCTTTCTCTAGAGTCCAGCCTAAAACCGTGTGCACCAAAGCCCCCTTGTCTCACTCCACCACCCTCTGCCTGAGGGCAGCCCCAGGGAGGCACCTGCCCGCCTCCCCCCGCTCCCCCAGCACGACCACCCATCCCCACCCGTCACTCACCCACCCGCCGCCCCCAGCTCCCCGCAGCACGTCATTTCCCAACCACCTCCCGTCACTCACCCACCCGCAGCAGGACATCCCGTCCCCACCCGCCCGCCTCCCCCAGCACGTCATTTCCCACCCACCTCCCGTCACTCACCTGCCCGCAGCAGGACATCCCACCCCTGCACCCCGCGTCAGTCCCCCGCCCGCAGCAGGACGTCCCATCCCGCCCCTGCACCCCGCGTCACTCCCCCACCCGCAGCGGGACGTCCCGTCCTGCCCCTGCACCCCGCGTCACTCCCCCGCCCGCAGCGGGACGTCCCGCCCCTGCACCCCACGTCACTCACCTGCCCGCAGCAGGATGACCTGGTCGTCCAGAGGCAGCTCCGAGAAGTGGGGGATGCGCTTGGCCCACTCCACCAGCGTGAAGAGCTGCTTGTCAGCCGCCTGGCAGATGTTGGTCACCGGGTCGTTTGGCTGGGGGGGGGGGGATGGGTCAGAGACGGGAGTGGGGTCAGACGCAGCCTCCTCCCCCCCCACCGCAGCCTCCGCTATCCCTCCTCCCTGCCCTCCCCCCCAGAACCCAGCCCGAGGACCCCCCCTTCCCTAGAGCCCCCCCAGACCTGAAACCCCATCCCTCTGGAGCCCCCTGCCCTCCCTGGACATGCCCCTTGCCAGGGCCTGGCTCTGCCTTCCACCTCCCAGCCTTGCCCGCCCCCCCCGCTCACCGAGCTGCCCCCGGTGCCAGAGCCGTCGACGCTTTGGTCCGATTTCTGCTCTACAGCCAGCTCTGCCTCCAGGATCTTCTCCACCGGCATCTCCTCATTCGCGCCGCCTGCAAAATCCCCGTCACCGTCCTTCTCCTTCCCCCGCTGCCGCTCCTCCTGCACCGCTGGGGGGGGGACACGGGTCAGACACAGCACAGACACCCCCCCCGACAACGCCCTCCCCACTCCCGCTCCTCCTGCACCGCTGGGGGGGACACGGGTCAGACACAGCACAGACACACACCCCCGACAACGCCCTCCCCACTCCCCGCTGCCACTCCTCCTGCACTGCTGGGGGGGGAGAGGGACGGGTCAGACACGGCACAGACCGCCCCCCCCCGACAACGCCCTCCCCACTCCCTGCTGCCACTCCTCCTGCACCGCTGGGGGGGACACGGGTCAGACACAGCACAGACCCCCCACCCCCGACAACGCCCTCCCCACTCCCTGCTGCCACTCCTCCTGCACTGCTGGGGGGGACAGGGACGGGTCAGACACAGCACAGACCACCCCCCCCCGACAACGCCCTCCCCACTCCCTGCTGCTGCTCCTCCTGCACTGCTGGGGGGGACGGGTCAGACACGGCACAGAACCCCTCACGACAAAGACTTCCCTGCCCTCTGCTGCCATCCCTCCTGCACCTCTGGGGGGGACGACAGGGTCAGACACGGCATAGAACCCCCCCCCCCGCCCCGCCAACGACCTCCCCACCCCCGCTGCTGCTCCTCCTACACCTCCCAGAGGGGGACCTTCCCCTCAGACATTTCTGGTAGCAGCAGTACCAGTACCGGCCCCGCCCCCTCTCTTGATGGCCCCGCCCCATTCCACAGGCCCCCACCCCCAGGTGGGCAATACCTTCCCTCTTCATGCCGGTGGCCAGGCATTTCTGGTAGCGGCAGTACTGGCAGCGGTTACGCTGGCGCTTGTCCACGATGCAGTCTTTGTTATCCCGGCACGTGTAGGTCAGGTCCTTGCGGATCGTGCGCTTGAAGAAACCCTTGCAGCCCTCACAGCTGTACACCCCGTAGTGCTTCCCTGGGGGAGGGGGAGAGTCAGGGAGAACCCAGGAGTCCCGGCTCCCAGCCCTCCGCAACCGGCTCCCCTCCCACAGCCAGGGACAGAACCCAGGAGTCCCGGCTCCCAGCCCCCCGCAACCGGCTCCCCTCCCACAGCCAGGGACAGAACCCAGGAGTCCGGGCTCCCAGCCCTCCGCAACCGGCTCCCCTCCCACAGCCAGGGACAGAACCCAGGAGTCCCAGCTCCCAGCCCCCCGCAACCGGCTCCCCTCCCACAGCCAGGAACAGAACCCAGGAGTCCGGGCTCCCAGCCCTCCGCAACCGGCTCCCCTCCCACAGCCAGGGACAGAACCCAGGAGTCCCGGCTCCCAGCCCTCCGCAACCGGCTCCCCTCCCACAGCCAGGGACAGAACCCAGGAGTCCCGGCTCCCAGCCCTCCGCAACCGGCTCCCCTCCCACAGCCAGGGACAGAACCCAGGAGTCCCGGCTCCCAGCCCTCCGCAACCGGCTCCCCTCCCACAGCCAGGGACAGAACCCAGGAGTCCCGGCTCCCAGCCCTCCGCAACCGGCTCCCCTCCCACAGCCAGGGACAGAACCCAGCAGTCCCGGCTCCCAGCCCTCCGCAACCGGCTCCCCTCCCACAGCCAGGGATAGAACCCAGGAGTCCGGGCTCCCAGCCCCCCCGCTCTAGCCCACTAGACCCCACTCCCCTTTCACAGCTGAGGATAGAACCCAGGCGCCCTGGCCCCCGGTACCTGATGATCTGTCCCCACAGATGGCACAGAGGCGCTTCCCCGGCATCATGCCACCGTGGGGGTGGCACGGGAGACCCCGCACGCCCAGGGGGGGTTTGACGTCTTCCGAGCTGCTGACGGAGTGCATGCCCGACAGGTTCACAGTGGAGTTAATCTGGGGGCAGAGAGATGGGAGCTGACCTGGCTACCCTGCAGTTCTCCGGGGGAAGGGAGCATGCCCCACTCCCCAATCCCTCCCCTCATGGGTGTCACCTCCCCAGAGAAGCATGTCCCGGTTACCGCTAGGATTCAGCCTTTCCCTCCCTTACCCCTGTGGCCCCCAGCCCAGCCCCACACGTGCCCCTATCCCCATCATGTCTGTGACCCCTCAGCGCTCCCAACTGGGGCGCCGTCCCTCTTTTATCCACTTCCCAGCTCACTGGCTGCCCGTCCCCCCACGCTGGATCCTGGCTCTCCTGCCTCCAAAGAGACCATCCCCCTAACTCCCAACCCTCTCCCCAGGGCTCGGCTCCATGGCGCTGCACCCCCTTGGGGAAGCCCCCAGCCCCCCTCACCATCTCTCAGCTCCCCACCCCCCATCAGATCTCCTCTGCCCCCCGGGGGAGGAGCCACCCTCCCCCTTACCTGGGGGCTGCTTACGGGGCCATAGCCGCTGGAGGGCGTGGCTGGGAGCCCAGGGGAGCCCAGGGACGAGCTGATGACAGGGAAGGGGGAGCCCAAACTGCTGACGGGCGAGTTGATGGAGGAGGTCATGGCCGAGCTGATCATGGAGGGGTGAAGTGGGGCCGAGAGGTCCGGTGGGGGTGATGAGCTCAGAGACGAACTGTCGGGGCTCCTGCAGTCTGGGGGAGAAGAGAAGGGGATTAGCTCATCAGCACAGTGGCCCCCAGTGCCTAGCAGGAGAGATGGGGCGGAGACGGGACACAACCAGTACACACACCCTGGCAATGTGGCGCCCTGAGCACCTGGCTGGGGAGATGTGCCCCCCCTCCAGGGAGACGGGGGACAGCTGAGACAACACCCCTGATGCAGCATGGCACCCCCTGGTGCCCGGCTGGGGAGACAGGGCACAGCCAGGACATCCCCCTCCCCCCCCCAGCAGTGTGGCACCCCGAGCACCTAGCTGGGGAGATGTGCCCCCCTCCAGGGAGACGGGGGACAGCTGGGATGACACTTCCCCCGCAGCATGGCGCCCAGTTGGGGAGACAGGGCACCGAGGGCAGGGCCCCCAGTAACGTGACGCCCCCTGGGGTGACGAGGCACAGCCGGGACCCTCCCCCCACAGTGTGTTGACCCCTGGGGAGATGGGACACCAAGGGCAGGGCCTCCAGCAGCATGGCACCTCACCCTGGGGTTACTGCAGGTCAGTGTGTGCCCAGATGCCTGCACTTCCCCCCCCACCCCCACCCCCACTATTGCACAAGAGCCCAGTGAGCACATGATCACCCCGTCAACACCCCGTCCACAACAGGCACCTTGGGGAGGGAGGGGGATCAGGAGTGGGCCCCGGAAATGGGCCCTCTCCCAGTGAGGGCACCCCCTTGCCCCAATCCCCAGGCACTGGGAATGGCCCCCACACACTCATAACCCCCTTATTTCCCCTTCCACCTGCAATCCCTGTGCAGCTCTCAGCTTGCCAGCATAGGGGGGGTATGTGCTCTGGGGGGACAGGTCTCCCCAGACTCCCACAGAGAGGGACAGCACCACCCCCCGCCCGGCCAGGGGTCTCTGGGACACGGGAGCCCCGCAGTGGAGGGGAGGCCCCTGAGAAGGGCTTGCCTAGGCCCCACCCCACCCCCTACTTTGCAACCTCCCAACCCCACTGTTTTTCATGCTGGGCCCCCCCCAAAAGCTGCCTGACCTCACTGGCTGCTCGCATGGAGCCTCCTCTCCGCCCCGAGCACCCAGCACCCCCACACACACCTTCCCCTCCGACCCACGGGCACCCAGCACCCCCCCACCCTCCCCTCCCAGCCCCGGGCACCCAGCACCCCCCACACCCTCCCCTCCCCCCCAGGACCCAACACCCCTCCGCCCCCGAGCACCCCCCCTCCCACCCCCCCCGACACCCGGCACCCCCCACACCCGGCACCCCCCCACCCTCCCCTCCGTCCCCCGGGCACCCAGCACCCCCCCACCCTACCCTACCCTCCCCTCCCCCCCCGGGCACCCGGCACCCCCCACACCCTCCCCCCCCCAGGACCCAGCACCCCTCCGCCCCGAGTACACACCCCCTCCCCTCCGCCCCCGAGCACCAGTTCCCCCACCCCCGGGGGCTCCCACCCTCCGGCTCTCGACGGGGCCGGGCCCCCCGTTACGCCACGCCCCGGCCTGCACCCAAGGGTGCCCCCCAGCCCCGCCCCCCGCGCGGGGCGGGTCCGGGCGGGGCCCCGCGGGGTGTCTCGCCCCCCCCCGCTCACCGCGGCCGCGGTCTCCCATCCCGGGGGTCCCCGCTCCGTGCCGGGGGGATCCGGGCCTCAGACCCCCCCGGGCTCCGGCCTGATCCAGGCTCCGCCACCGCCTCCTGCGGGAGCCGAGCGGACCCACAGTGCACCGCGGCCGGGCCCAGCCGACCCAGCATGCCCCGCGCGGGGGCCTCCCCGGCCCAGCATGCACCGCGGCCGGCCCCAGTATACCCCGCGCGGGGAGGGGGAATTCCGGCCCATAATGCACCGCGCGGGGAGGGCGGGATTCCGGCCCATAATGCACCGCGCGAGGGCTCGTTCAGCCCATAATGCACCACTGACCATCCACGAGAAGCCGCCCCCTCCGCCTTCCCGGCATGCAATGCTGTGAATCATAGAGACGGGATTTGTTCCAAACAGTCACTGTGACGGCTGTATCTCGTGGACCCGCCTTTCCTCCACCCCACTTACACTAGAGACGGGAGGACATTCCAAACTGTCCCCTTTGGTTGCTACCAGACCGGCGGGGAGGTGAAAGCGCTCCGCCCTAAACAAAGATGGCGGCCGCTAGTCAGTCTTCACGCCGCCCCGCACAAATATGGTGCCCCCATGGTAACTGTCCGGCTAAGTCTCGCCGCAGTCACCATCTTTGTGAGGGGCACACGGACGGCCTACTGCGGCCTCCATCTTTAAGAGGGGCGATATTAAGGTCTATGGTGGCCGCCATCTTTGTGAGGGGCACTGCCTGCTCGCGGGGGGCGGGGTGGACGGGTCGGGGATTGTTCGCGCGAGATTTTGGAAGGGGAGGAGCCTGGCTGCCACGTCGGGTGTGAGCCGGAGCTAACGGATCCCAGTGACGGTGAGACCCCCCCGGGGCATAGAGAGCGGGGAGGGGGCTAGAGGGGCCGCACGGCGCCCCGGGGCATAGAGCTGGGAAAGGGGGGCTAGAGGGGCCGCGTGGATCTGGGGTCAGGGAGCTGGGAGGACGAGGGGCCCCGTGGCCATAGAGAGGAAGGGGTTGGGGGCTAGAGCGCCCTTGGGTCGGGGGCTCGAGGGGCCCGGGGGTCACAGAGACAAGCCCAGGCTGGGGGGGCTGCGGGCCCTGGACACGGCGTGGTGGGGGGGGTGAAGGGCCTGGTGGGCTGGCATGGCAGGTAGATGGGGGCCACTTGGAGGTCTAATGACCATAGAGATGCTAGGCAAGGGGGGCCAGAAGGGCCGCACAACCCTAGAGACTATGGGAAGCCCCGGGCTATAAATACGTGGGGGACAGAAGGAGCCACTGTATGATCCTAGGCCTGGGCAAACAGCGTAGGCGGGGCCGTGTAGGACCATGGCGCTGGGAAGGAGGGCACTGTGGGGTCATAGAGATGGCAAAGAGCCATAGAGGGGACAGGGAAGGGAGTCTAGAGCGGTGGTTCTCAACCAGGGGTTCACGTACCCATGGGGGTACGCGGGGGTCTTCCAGGGGTACATCAGCTCAGCTCGATACATGCCTAGTTTTACAACAGGCTGCATGAAAAGCACCAGCCAAGTCAGGGCAGACTAAAATGTCACACGGCTGATGAGAAAGCCAGCCATGGTTCAGTAACCGTGGGCTGTGACGCCTGTAGTGTTATGTCTGGTTTTGTAAGCAGGTAGTTTTTAAGTGAGGTGAAACTTGGGGTACGCAAGACAAATCAGCCCCCTGAACGGGGTGCAGTCATCTGGAAAGGCTGAGGGCCGCGGGTGTAGAGCGTGTACTACGTGAGTCATAGTGATTGGGAGAAGGATCTTGCAGGGGTTCTTCGAGAGCGGCGTTTCTCACTCTTTCTGATACCAGGGTTGCTGCCTTCCAACCTGTGTCAGGGAGATCTCTGAGACGGCGCCGGTCCCCAGACCGGTCGTTGAGAAACGCTGTTCTAGACCCTCCTCTTGTGATCCCCGTGACCCAGCAGTGCCGCTCTAGGCACTCCTCTCCATCACTATGGCCCCGCAGTGCTAGATCTGTTTTGGGTAATTATGGTCGTGCAGTGCAGGCTCTAGACTCTGCTGTGCCGCTATGATTTTACACTGGCCTCTCTAGAATTTCTTCCACTTTTCTGTGGCCTCTCTACCTCTGCTGGAGGGAACGGGGACTAGAGCGAGGGGATATGTGAGCGTGACAGGAAAGGTCGTGCTCACACTCCCGCTTTCCAGCCGTGACAGCAGGATGGTGCTGCCTGGACGGACGCAGGGCAGAGCGGGACTCTATGGCCCAGTCGCCGCCATGATGGTCTGTGCAGCGCTGATACAGATTACTTCTTCGCACGAAGATCTGCACCACGGGCATTCGCATGAGGATCTGCACCATGGGCACAGCCACGCTGGGCACAGCCACGAGGATCTGCACCATGGGCATTCGCATGAGGATCTGCACCATGGGCACAGCCATGCTGGGCACAGCCACGAGGATCTGCACCACGGGCACAGCCACGCTGGGCACAGCCACGAGGATCTGCACCATGGGCACAGCCATGCTCACCACAGCCACTCGCATGGGGACTTCCACGGCCATGGGCATTCGCATGAGGACTTCCATGGCCCCAGCGAGGCTGACTTTAGCCACCAGCCCAAGGAAGTCCGTGTTCCGCACTCGGCTGAGGGGTCCCCAAGCCACCAGCAGTTGCCTGGGAAGGAGAGGCAGGACTTGGTCAAGCTATGGACACACGTGAGTTCCTGTGTCGAACGTGGAGGTGCTGCCTTGCACATGCTTGCACTGGCGTAACCACCTGACAGTCTCTCTCCTCCCCCCCTCCCCGCAACCTCTACAGGCCATCGGAGCCACCTTGCTGATCAGCGCCGCCCCCTACTTCATCCTCTTCCTCATCCCCGTGGAGTCCAACACTTCCCAGCACCAGGCCCTGCTCCGGCTACTGCTCAGCTTTGCCTCCGGGGGGCTCCTGGGGGACGCCTTCCTGCACCTCATCCCCCATGCGCTGGGTGAGCAGCACACAGATGGACTGGGACATGGGGCCTCTCCCCTCTCAGGGTCCCAGCTCCAATCTGGCCTGGGGCAGGGGGACTGGCTGGCTCGGGGGCGGGGAATGGGACACGGGGCCTCTCCCCTCTCAGGGTCCCAGCTCCAGTCCGGCCTGGGGCAGGGGGACTGGCTGGCTCGGGGGCGGGGAATGGGACACGGGCCCTCTCCCCTCTCAGGGTCCCAGCTCCAATCCGGCCTGGGGCAGGGGGAATGGCTGGCTCGGGGGTGGGGAATGGGATACGGGGCATTCCTCTCTGGGAGGTGCCTGGGGTGCGGCCGATCTGGCTCGGGGCAGGGAATGGGCCCTGGGGCCTCTTCCTTCTTGGGGGTCTGGACACTCATCTCTGCCCCTTTCCCTCCCCAGTGCCCCATTCCCACCACGTGGAGGGCGGCCATGCCCATTCTCACTCCCCCACGGTGTCGGCTGGCCACGGTCACTCCCACCAAGGTGAGGCCGGGGGAAGTGGGGGCAGTGGGTGGGGGAGGGAAGGCCGGACAGACCAGGGAAAGAGGGCTGTGGTTGGAGGTTTGTGTGGGGCAGTGTGAAGGGGGGCCCAGAAGGGCCAGGGTTTCTACGGAGAGCTGGAGTGGCTCGTGTCTGTGGCTGGGACAGGGACTGGGGGTAATGGCTATAGGGGAGGTGTAGTGGGGGGCAGGTTCGGGGTTGGCACTCTTTCCCCCCACCCTGGCAAGTGACGGCGGTGGGGCTCTGGTCCTGGGAGGGGGCTGTACCGTGGTGGGGGAAAGGGGGCTGGCAGTCTCTTTCCCAGCCTTCCCCACATCGTCTCTGCCCCCCAGGGCAGGATCACCAGCGGATGATGGCTGTGGGGCTCTGGGTCCTGGCTGGCATCGTAGCCTTCCTGGTGGTGGAAAAGTTTGTGAGACATGTGAAAGGGGGACATGACCACGGGCACAGCCACGGTGGACACAGCCATGGTACGTACCACACGGGGGGGACACACACCCACCCCATGGTTCCCCCAGCCACAGGCACAGCTGGACCCACACACACACACGCATGTCCCACCCGCCCCCCATGGATCTCCCAGCCTTGGGCATAGCCATGGTACGTACCATCCAGGACCTCCCCCCCCCCCCTCACATCCCCCCAGATCCCCTCCCCACATCCCAAACCCCACACACCCCAGATCCCCTGCCCATGGGCAGAGCCACGGTGGCACAGCCACGGTACGTACCAGCTGGAACACCCTCCCCCATCTCCAGCACCCCCGGCTTGTGCCCGTTGTTAGAATCCCGGGTCCGGTTCTGGAGCCCCCAACTGGGGAGGAGGGATAGCTCAGTGGTTTGAGCATTGGCCTGCTAAACCCAGGGTTGTGAGTTCAGTCCTTGAGGGGGCCACTTAGGGATCTGGGGCAAAATCAGTACCTGGTCCTGCTAGTGAAAGCAGGGGGCTGGACTCGATGACCTTCCGGGGTCCCTTCCAGTTCTATGAGATAGGTATATTAACTCCAGCGGGCTGGGGATACATTGGGGAGGGGTCAGAGAAGAGCCATGGGAACAGTGGAGGGCTGGAAAACCTGGAGTCCAGGAGCGCCGTCTGTTTTGCTGAACCAGGAAAAGGGGTGACGCGATCCCTGTCTCCATCCTGCCGGGCTCCCAGGTCTAGGCCAGGAAGGTCTAACGCCATCCACTGGCTGGGGAATGAACCAATGGAACCATTTCCCAGGGTCCTGGCAGATTCTCCACCCCGGCCGTATTTAACTCACGGTTGGCTGGTTCTCTCCTAGATCGGCTCTGGGGACTATCATGGGGCAGGTCTCTGGCCTATGCTGTACAGGGGGTCAGACCAGTCCCTTCTGGCCTCGGAATCCATGGATTGGAGTGGGCTTGGGAAGGGGGGTTCCATATAAGGGCCCTGATGGGTCTGCAGGTGACTCTGGGGATCAGTGGGAGGGGTGCTGGTGGGTCCTGGACCCACAGGAGTCCCCCTCCTGTCCCTGGGCGGGCTCCTGGGAGAGGGACTTGAGCAGTCAGCCCTGACCCCCCACCTACCCCCTGGTCCACCCACAGCTCCCAAGGCGAAGAGCAGCTCTGGCGAGGAGGACAATGGGCCCCAGGAGAGGAAGGCCGGCAAGGTGCGTGCCCCTGACAAGGCAGCCCCCAAGAAGAGGGGCCAGGAGTCAGAGGAGCGGACTCAGGAGTCTAGTAAGTCATCGGGGGTGGGGAGGTGCTGGAGGGAGGGAGCTGGGTCTGTGGGGGGCACCATGGCACAGAGAGCATCTGGGGAAGGATAAGGGGGGTGGGTGCGGGGGAGGGGGTTTGAGGGGGCTGTGATCAGGTTGGGGGGGTTTCAACTCTTGTCGCCCTCCCCCCAGCAATGAAGGTCTCTGGGTACCTGAACCTGGCGGCCGACCTGACGCACAACTTCACAGACGGGCTGGCGATCGGGGCGTCGTTCCTGGCGGGGGCCGGGGTGGGGGCCGTCACCACCCTCACCGTGCTGCTGCACGAGGTGCCCCACGAAGTGGGCGACTTCGCCATTCTCGTCCAGTCGGGCTGCAGCAAGCGCAAGGTACAGCCCCCGCCCTGGGATCCCTGCTGCCCCCGCCCCCTTGCTAGCCCCACCCCAGACTCCCCGCTGCTGCCTGCCCCCGCCCTGGGACCCCTGCTGCCCCTGCCCCCTTGCTAACCCCGCCCCAGACCCCCACTGCTGCCTGCCCCGCCCTGGGACCCCTGCTGCCCCCGCCCCCTTGCTAACCCCGCCCTGGACCCCTGCTGCTGCCTGTCCCCGCCCCGGACCCCCGCTGCTGTCTGCCCCCCCCCCCGGGATCCCTGCTGACCCCTCCCCCTTGCTAACCCTGCCCCAGACCCCCCGCTGCTGCCTGCCCCTATATTCCCCTACTCACCCCTGCCCCGGAACTCCTGCTAAGGCCTGACCCCGCCCCCCTGTATTCGCCTGCTGACCCTGCCCCAAACCCCCACTTGCCCCCCAGTCCCACCAAACCCCATAACCCTCCATTGACACCCCCCGGTCCCTCTCTCTCCCCCGCAGGCGATGAAGCTGCAGCTGCTAACGGCGCTGGGCGCCCTGGCGGGCACGGCTTGCTCACTGCTGGCCGAGGGCATCGGGGAGGCGGCCACGGCCTGGATCCTGCCCTTCACGGCGGGCGGGTTCATCTACGTGGGCACCGTGTCAGTGATCCCAGAGCTGCTGCGGGATGCAGCGCCCCTGCAGTCCCTGCTGGAGGTGTTGGGGCTGGTCTGCGGCGTCGCCATGATGGTGCTCATCGCACACTACGAGTAGCAGGCCCCAGCGGGGGGCGCCTGGGGGGCAGTGGCACGTGGACCCAGGCGTCCGGGATGGGACTCCGTGTGGACTCCAGGGGCGGGGGGTGTGGTGGACCCTGGCATCCGGGACACGGGGGGGAGGGGAGCGGGGGCCAGCTCTGCGTGGACCCAGGTGTCCAGGATGGGGGGTGCTATGTGGGCTGTGGGGGCGGAAGCCACATGAATCCTGGTGACCAGGGTGGAGGACGTGGCCCACTCCATCCCAGATGCCTGGGTCCATCCAGAGCTTCCCCCCGGGGCGGGGGTGCTGTGTGAGCCCTGGGGGGCAGGGAGGATGCAGTGTGTGCCGTGGGGAGGGGGTGGCACGGACACTGGTGTCCAGGTGCCGACACTCACTCTGGGATTGGGTGGTGGCGTGGACCCTGGTAGTGGGGCTGGCGCAGTGCAGGCTCCGGGGCTGGGTGAGACCTCGGGGCAGGCACCATACAGACTGCAGGGGTGTGAGGGGCCCTGTAGACGCAGACACCTCTGCTGGGGGGAGGGGGGCAGCCGCACAGCCCCAGCAGCCAGGGACAGAGGATGGCCCAGGCACCGGCGTGGGCGGAATCTCATTGGCCCCGGCCTCCGGGGGCATCATCTGACTTCCAGCTGAACAGGGGGTGCGAACGTGGGGCGGGGGAGATAATGTGCTGCTGCTTGATTTGTTTTCTGGGAGGGTCCAAAACCAAGTCCCTCCCCACCTCCCCGGCCCTGTGTGTCCCCTAAGGGCGGGATGGGGGGCAGCAGGGCCGCCCCTTCCTTTGGAACGGGAGCTTATGGAAGTGAATCCTCCGGGCCACATCATGGGTTGGTTTGGAGAAGATGGGGAGAAAAGCCCCTGCCCTCTGGACCACGGGGGGGGGGTGACACGGGTTACCCAGAATCCTTTGCTTCTTGGACCAGGTTTTATTGGGGCAGATTACCCAGAATTCTCCCCCACAATGCACCCTGTGTGACCCCAAAGCAGCTATCCAGGCTAGTTCCATATGGGGCGGCTGCCCTGACCCTCCCCACCACCACCACACTGGGGACCAAAGGGGCGCGGAGCGGGGCTAATCAAGACACTGCTAGGCGACAGTTCCCCAACAGGTTATTTTGGAGGGGACTGGGGGTGATTCTGGGGTGCTGGGGCTTTGGTGATGGAGGGGACAAGCAGACCTAGTCATCTGGGGCTGCTGGGGGAAGGGGGGGGGATTGGCATGCGGACCCAGGCATCCGGACCTGGGGGAATTAGCATGAACTGCGGGATCAAGGGGTGCCATGCGGACCCAGGCATCCGGGGCTGAAAGGTGAATCACAAGCACCCAGCTCGATGGTGTCCCTATTGAATGGTATGTCCTGGGGGAGGGGCTGTTAATTGGGGGTGACTTTGGAGCCTGGTGGTTGCTGGGTCAATTACTCCCATGGGGGGGCAGGAAAGGTTTTATAAGGGGGGGTATATTTTTGTATATGATTTTGCTTTTGTATGGGTGGGCTGGGGATTGGGGGCCAGGAGGGGACGGGGTGGGGCCATGTAGGACTACTTTGTGGATGATTGTAGCAAAAATTGTCATTAATTAACGAATTAAACAATGATCTGAGGCGCTGTTGGTGCGAAGTCTGTATGTACTGGGGGGGGCGGCGGTACCCCATGGACAGCAGGGGGCACGGAGTGACCCCCTCACTACCTGCTTCATCAGGGTCTGGTCCTGGCTCCCAGCCCCCGAGCAGGGAGAGAACCCAGGAGTCCTAGCTCCCAATCCTCCCCCACCCCGGCAGGGGAGAGAACCCAGGAGTCCTGGCTCCCAATCCTCCCCCCACCCCGGCCGGGGAGAGAACCCAGGAGTCCTGGCTCCCAATCCTCCCCCACCTCCGCCGGGGAGAGAACCCAGGAGTCCTGGCTCCCAATCCTCCCCCCACCCCGGCCGGGGAGAGAACCCAGGAGTCCTGGCTCCCAATCCTCCCCCCACCCCGGCCGGGGAGAGAACCCAGGAGTCCTGGCTCCCAATCCTCCCCCCACCCCTGCCAGGGAGAGAACCCAGGAGTCGTGGCTTCCAATCCTCCCCCCACCCCTGCCGGGGAGAGAACCCAGGAGTCCTGGCTCCCATGCGCCGCCTGCCCCCAGAGAACCCAGGAGTCCTGCAACCCCCCCCCCCCGCCCCCCGATTCTGGGCCGGGAGGACTCTGACCATAGAGTTCCCGCCTAGCGCTGCCGTCCCTGGGGCCCGCCGCCGCTCTATGGTCCCCGCGCCGCCCCCCCCCCTAACTGTCATGGCGGCCCCGCTGCGGCTCCGCTCCACGCTGGCCCTGGTGACAGGTGCCCCCAGCAGGGGGCGCTCGGGGGCGGGGCCTGACCCCCCCCCGCTAGACGGGGGCTGAGGCGGGGGGAGGCCCCCCTCCCCCATCCAGCATTTGAGGGGCTGGGGCAGGTTCCTGGGGGGCATTTGGGGGGGGCTGGGCGGGGGGGCCCAGGGGGCTGGGGGGCATTTGGGGGATTTTGAGGAGTCCCTGAGGCTGGGGGGAGGTTCATGGGGGGGTCTGTGGGGGGGTGTTTCTGGGTCCCCCCCCGTCTCTGACCCTGGTCCCCCCATGGCAGGCGGGGGCAGCGGGATTGGTACAGGTATCTGCCAGGGGGGTTTCCGGGGGTCCCTAGAGGGGTTCTGGGTCCCCCCCCCCGTCTCTGACCCTGGTCCCCCCATGGCAGGCGGGGGCAGCGGGATTGGTGCAGGTATCTGCCCGGGGGGGGGGGGTTTCTGGGGGTCCCTAGAGGGGTTCTGGGTCCCCCCCACCCCCGTCTCTGACCCTAGTCCCCCCATGGCAGGCAGGGGCAGCGGGATTGGTGCAGGTATCTGCCGGGGGGCGTTCCGGGGGTCCCTAGAGGGGTTCTGGGTCCCCCCACCCCCGTCTCTGACCCTAGTCCCCCCATGGCAGGCGGGGGCAGCGGCATTGGCCGCGCTGTCTGTGCCCGGCTGGCCGAGGAGGGGGCGCTGGTGGCCGTGGCCGACCAGAATGAAGCGGGGGCTGCGGAGACAGTGCGGGGGCTGCCACGGGGGGAGCCCGGCCAGGAGCACGAGGCGTTCGGGGTGGACGTCAGCTCAGCCCAGAGCGTGGGGGAGCTCATGGCTCGGATCCAGGTAACGGGGCTGGAGAGAACCCAGGAGTCCGGGCTCCCCCCACTGTAACCAATGGATTCCTCTCCCCTCCAGAGAACCCAGGAGTCCTGGCTCCCGCTCCACCACTCTAACCACTAGGCCCCACTGCCCTCCCTGAGAACCCAGGTGTCCTGACACCCCTCCTGGCCTCCGGGAGAACCCAGGCCCCCTGATCCCGCCCCCCACCCCACTCTAAGCACAAGCCCCCACTGGTGTCCGGGAGAACCCAGGCCCGCTGACCCCTTCCGCACCCCCACTCTAAGCACAAGCCCCCACTGGCCTCCAGGAGAACCCAGGTGTCCTGACACCCCCCTCACACACACTCTAACCGCTAGGCCCCACTGGCCTCAGGAGAACCCAGGCCTCCTGACCCCCTGCTGTCCCCAGGCCCGGTTCTCCGCCTCGCCCCGGGTCTGCGTGAGCTGCGCCGGGATCACCATGGACGAGTTCCTGCTCAAGCAGACGGAGGCAGCGTTCGACAAGGTGCTCCAAGTCAACCTCAAGGTACAGGGGTCTCCAGATGGGGGCAGGGCAGGGCCCCCCCAGCTGGGACCCCCCCCCGGGCTAACTTGGTCCCCCTCTCCCCAGGGAACCTTCCTGGTCACCCAGGCTGTGGCGCGTGGGCTGGTGGAGAGCGGAGCCCCAGGGGGGTCCATCATCAACATGGGCAGCATCGTGGGCAAGGTGAGAGCTGCGAGCTTCCTCGGAGCAGTGTCCTGGGGGGATAGTGGGGGCTGTGAGCTTCCTCAGGGCAGTGTCCTGGCAGGATAATAGGAGCTGTGAACTTCCCTAGAGCACTGCTATGGGGGGATAATAGGGGCTGTCAGCTTCCCTGGAGCAGTGCCCTGGGGGGGGGAATGGGGGCTGTGAGCTTCCCTGGAGCAGTGCCCTGTACTCACATGTCCCTCTCCCTGACAGGTGGGGAACCTGGGGCAGGTGAGCTACGCAGCATCCAAGGCTGGCGTGGAGGGGCTGACCAAGACCGCTGCCAAAGAGCTGGCCAGGTGGGGCTGGGGGGGGACTGCAGGGCGGCAATGGGGCAGGCTGAAGGAAGGATGGCGGGGCAGGCTGAGGGGGAGGACTGCAGGGCAAGGGGGCAGGCTGCGGGGTGGGCTGGGAAGGCTGTGGGTACAGGCTGGGCGGTGCAGCTGGGGGGCAGGCCGAGGAGGCCTGGGAAAAGTAGGGCAAATCATGGGCTGGGGGGCTATTCTGGGAAGATGGGGGGCTGGAGCTTAGGCTGGGGTGGAGATTTGGGAGGCATAGTTGGGGGCTGCTGGCTGTTGGGGGGAAGCAGGTCAGGGGGAGCTGTGGTGACCAGGCAGGGGGGCTGCCCTCTCCCCCATGGTCCCCCCCAGGTTCGGGATCCGCTGTAACGTGGTGCTTCCCGGGTTCATCGCCACCCCCATGACGGACAAGGTGCCTCCCAAAGTGCTGCAGAAGGTAACACCGGAGGGCCTGGGCCCCATAACTCCCCCGCCCCCTCCCTTCAGAGAACCTGCCCTGTATTACCCTGAGCCCCACAACCCCCTCTGCCTCGTATCTGCCTCCCCCTGAGCCTCACAACCCCTCTCTGCCCCATATTTCCCCACCCCACAGCCCCCCTGCCCCATGTTCCCCTCAGCCCCATAGTGCCCCTCTACCCCGTTATCCACGTGCCCAGCCCACGTTTCCCTCTGAAGAACCTGCCCCATATTCCCCCATCAACCTGGTCCCCTCAGCCCCCTCTGTCCCATACCTCCCCCAGTGCCCTCCTCCCCACGGAGCCCGACAATCCCTCAGCACCCCTTATTCCTGCCCAGTACCCCCCATTCCTCCACAACCTAGGGGATGGGGGATATTGGGGCTGTGAGCTTCCGCAGAGCAGTGCCCTGGACGGAGCTAGGAGCTTCCTCGGAGTGGTGCATGGGGCGGGGGAGGGGGGGCACTGTCTCCCCTGAGGCACCCAGCCCATAACCCCTTATTACCCCCTCCCCCCTGCAACTCCTCTCCTTCCCCTGCAGATCCGTGCCCTGCCCCCCGGTTCCCCCCTTTCCCCTGGGGTGCAGGGGGGCTCCATGCTCACCACCCATCTCTGACCCCTCCCCTCCCACTGCTCAGTTTGCAGGGATGGTGCCGTTGGGACGACTCGGGGACCCCAAAGGTGAGACCCCCGACTCAGGGTGCCCTGTGCAGTGGGGCTGGATCTGCTGGGCGTGGGGAGGAGGGGTGTGGGGCACAGTTCTGGGGGGTGCATGTATAGATTGAGGTATGGGGGGGTCGGGGCTGTGCACACTGATTTGGGGTGTTGCACAGAAGACTCCCCACTAGGGAAGGGGCCATGGCCCCCACACGTGTGGCTGTTACTGACCCACCCCCCCCTTCTGCCCCCAGAGGTCGCTGACGTCTGCGTCTTCCTGGCCTCAGACGAGAGTCGCTACATAACAGGGGCCAGTGTGGAGGTGACAGGTATGGGGCGGGGGTCAGAAGCCAGGACTCCTGGGTCCTATCCCAGCTCTGGGAGGGGAGTGGGGACTAGTGGGTTAGAGCGGGGGTGGGGTGGGAGCCAGGACTCCTGGGTTCTCTCCCCGGCTCGGGGAGGGGAGTGGGGGCTGCTGGGTTAGAGCAGGGGGGGCTGGGAGCCAGGACGCCTGGGTTCTCTCCCCGGCTCGGGGAGGGGAGTGGGGGCTGCTGGGTTAGAGCAGGGGGGGCTGGGAGCCAGGACTCCTGGGTTCTATCCCAGCTCTGGGAGGGGAGTGGGGGCTGCTGGGTTAGAGCAGGGGGGGCTGGGAGCCAGGACTCCTGGGTTCTATCCCAGCTCTGGGAGGGGAGTGGGGTCTAGTGAGGTAGAGACCAGCCAGGACGGACGGGAGGATGGGGTGAGAGACAGAGATGAGGGGAGGGGCAGGGATACGGGGTGCTTGGGAGTAGGGGCAGGGGTGGGGGAAAGCGGGAGGAACAGAGAGACTAGGGAGCGGGGGGAGACAGTTGGGGGCTCCCTCCTCCATCGGGGGCTCCCTCATTCTCTCTCTGTTGCAGGGGGTCTCTTTCTCTGATGGATCTGCCCCCAGCCTCTGGACACACGCCCACCGCTGGGAGAAGCAGCGATTGCCAAGTGCCTCCATGAGCTACCCCCCGGGAAGCCCCCAGCCCTGCAGGATCTGGGGAGCGGAGCTGAGTTGGAGGGGTCCGGGGCGGCATATCAAAATAAAACACTGATTGTACCAGGCTGATTCCGTCTCCCATTGATTTCTTCCCTGATGCTCCTGGACTCCTGGGTTCTATCCCAGCTCCGGGAGGGGAGTGGGGACTAGTGGGTTAGAGCCTGGGGGGGGGGGGGGGGCTGGGAGCTAATACTCCTGGGTTCTATCCCAGCTCCGGGAAAGGAGGGGGATCTAGTGGGTTAGAGCAGGCAGGGGTGGGGGTCAGGAGCCAGGACTCCTGGGTTCTATCCCCGGCTCTGGGAAAGGAGGGGGATCTAGTGGGTTAGAGCAGGCAGGGGTGGGGGTCAGGAGCCAGGACTCCTGGGTCCTATCCCAGCTCTGGGAGGGGAGTGGGGACTAGTGGGTTAGAGCCTGGGGGGGGGGCTGGGAGCTAATACTCCTGGGTTCTATCCCCGGCTCTGGGAAAGGAGGGGGATCTAGTGGGTTAGAGCAGGCAGGGGGCTCTGGGAGCCCGGACTCCTGGGTTCACCTCCTGGCTCTATGCACTCCGTTCCTCTCGTTGTGCCTCAGTTTCTCCTCTGTAACCCAGCGACAAATCCCTGGAGGAGGCTGCGTGTGGGGCTGCATTAATGAGTGTTTGCAGCCGCGGGGGGTGGGGGGAGCCTGGGACTGGGGAAAAGGGGAGGGACTGGGACAGGTGGGGGGCAGGGATTTGGGGCCTGGGGGTATAAGAACTGGGGGGAGGGGAGGAGTGGGGATATTGGGGAGGGGGCTGTGGGATTAGAGTACTATGGGGAGGTGGAGGCAGGGAGTGGGGGGCTGTGGGGAGGGGAAGAGGTTTGGGGAAAAGTGGATTGGGGGCTGTGGAGAGGAGGGGCAGGGAGTGGCGGGGCTGTGGGAAGGGGAGGAGAGGGTTGGGGGAAGAGGGGATTAAGGGGCTGTAGGTAGGAGGGGCAGGGGGATTGGGGGCCTGGCTGAGGGGAGGGGTGTGGGGAGGAGGGGCAGGGGGATTGGGGGGCTGTAGGGAGGGGATGGGGCTGTGGGGAGGAGGGGCAGGGGGATTGGGGGGCTGTGGGGAGGAGGAGCAGGGGGATTAGGGGGCTGGATGCGAGGAGGGGAGGTGTGTGGGGAGGAGGGGCAGGGGAAGTGGGGGGCTGTGGGGAGGGGAGGGGGCTGTGGGGAGGAGGAGCAGGGGGATTAGGGGGCTGGATGTGGAGAGGGTAGGGGGCTCTGTCCGTCCCACACGCTTCCCTCCTGTTTGAAGCCGCCGCCCCCTTGTCCCGGCGGGGCGGGCGGTGGGGGGGTCGCTGGGGGGAGATGCCTCCTATTCACAGCCCCATCTCTCAGGGCAACGGCCGGGGGCGGGGGAGCCGCGCACAAAGGGGGCAGAGGGGAGGGAGGGACCCTCGTGTGTCAGAGCCAGGATGGGGGGGGCCCTTTGGGGGTCTGAGCCCTTCTCCCTTATCCCGCTGTCTGAGCCCTAATCTCGGGGGCTGAGCCCCTCGCCCTGCCCCCCAAGTAAGCTGGGGGGGTTGAGTCCCCCTCCCTGCCCCCCAAGAGCTGGGAGCTGGTGGTCTGGGCCCCTCTGGGGTGGTCTGAGCCCCCTCCCCACCGCCCTGTGTGGCTGCCGGGCCGGGGGGCGGCGGGGGACACACACCGCGCCCCATAGGGGAGGGGGCGGACCCATCCCCATTCAGGCAGCTTCCCCCGAGCCTATTCAGCGGCCGGAGGGTCCCCCGCCCCTTCCCCCTCCCGCCTATTGTGGCCCAGATGCCCGGCCCCTCGGGGGGGTTGTGGGGGGGGGGGGGTCCGGCCGGAGCCTGCCCCAGCTCACACACCCGGGACGAAGCCGGCGCACAGAGCCCAGGACGGGGTTCGGGGAGGGGTGGGGGGATCCGTGCGCCCCCCATGGGGAATGGGGGGTAGGGAGATGGGGGGCAGCACCCCCTCTTAGCTACTGTGGGGAGGGGGCGGAGGGAGGAAACCAGACACCCCATCTCATGGGGGGGCTCGGCCGGAGCCCCCAGGGGCGAGGGAGCCGGTGGGCAAGGGCTGGGGGGTTCAGAGGGGGCAGGAATAGGGGGTGGGATGGGTGCTGGGGGGGATTTGGGTGGAGGTCTGGGGCTATGTGGGGAGGGGACTGGATTTGGGGCTGGGAGCGGGAATGGGACTGCAGGGGGTTGTGGGGGGATTTGGGGGGGTTTCCCCAGCGTGGGTGGGGGGTAGGAATGGGGCTGGGAGCGGGCCGGTTGTGTGGGGGCTGGGACACAGGATGGGGGAGATGGGGGTGGTCAGGGTGGGGTGTAGGGATGGGGGAGCAGGGTGGGGGTAGTGAGCAGGGAAGTGGGGGAAGGAATAGGGGGCTGGATTGGGAGGGATTGGGGGGGCAGGAAGGGGAGCAGGAATTAACCCCTTTTCTCCCTCCCCATGAGGGGGAATTTAGGAAGGCAACAGGTGGAGTCGTGTCCCCCCCCCCAGCACATACTGACCCCAATGGGGGGAACTGGTGTCAAATTCCCCCCCCCCCCCCACAGCTGGCCTGGGACGGATGGACAGCCGGACAGCCAGGGACTTTGCAAACCCTTCCTCTTTGTGTCTGATGGGGGAACACCCCCAGCTCCTGAGGGGCGGGAGTCGGGGGGCTGGGGGGCGGGAGTCGGGGGGCTGGGGGAGGTCTGTCCAGCCGTCTCTTCCCACCTGTTTCTAGGCGGGAGTTGCTGCGGGGGAGGGGGCTGGAGAAGCTTGTGTTAGCTTGTGGGCTTGTTAGCTCCTGTATGTTCTGGGTTGTGTCAGCCGGGGGTGGGGGGTGTCCTGCATGTTAACATGTGTGTCACGTATGTGGCAGTCCGGGGCTGGCTGGGTTAATGTGTGGGAGGATGCGTCGCCATATGTGTTTAGCAGACAGGCTGTTGGGCGTCCCACGTGTGTTAGTGTGTCTCTGCGTGTGTACATGTGTATGGGGTAGTATGAGGGCTGGTGGGGGTCCCCGTGTGTATGGGTGTGCGCTAGCTTGTGCATTAGCATGTAGGATTTCGTGTGTCCTCTGTGTTATTGGGAGGGCTGCAAGGTGTCCCATGTGTCTCATGTGTACATGCCTGTGTTATTGTGTAGGAGTCAGGTCTCTGGCACGCTGAGAGCTTTGCGGTGTCTGTGGCCATGCGTGTTGCGTGAGGGTTGTGACGTGCACTGCACGCTAGTGTGTAGGATTTACAGTGTCTGTGTTAGCGTGTTGCTTGAGGGTATCCTGTGTGTTACCATGTCTTGAGGGGTGTTAGTGTGTGTCAGGCATGTGGGATGGAGGGGTTCTGCATGTTAGCGTGTGGGCTGTAAGCTGTCCTGGGTGCTAGCATGTGACATGCATTATCCAGGGGAATCTCCATGGGACCTCTCAGCACTCGGTGTGGGGAGAACTGACCCTCTAGGACCACCCTGTCCTGGGACCATCCCGAGGGACTATTCCGGGCTGGGCTGTCTCAGACCCACCCCCCCAGTCCATGTCCCATGTCTAGGTTCCAGGGATCGGGGTCCACAGGGTGAGTTCCCTGCTTTCGTTAATTGATTGATTGTGTGTGTGTGTGTGTTAGGAGGTAAAGGGTGAGCTCCTGAGGTCACACACATGTGAATTCCTGGGATTATCCATGTGTGCTCACAAGATATCTGGGTTCATATGTGGGACCCAGGTCACAGTGGTCATTGAGTTCAGGCAGGCATGTGTCAGCCGTGTGTGTGTGTGTGTGTGTGTGTGTGTGTGTGCACGCACCTCCACATTTACTTCCATGTGTGTAGAGGATCATGTATGTGGGATCACATGTACTGACATCACAGCTCACACTTGGGTGAAGCCACGTGTAGATCACGTGTGAAGCAGATGCCATGTTTAATGGTGAGCTCGTGTGTTTGCAAGAACATATGAACTGATGTTTATTTCTGATCAGACAATGTTGGATCACATTTATCTGTGAGTTCATGCATGTCTGCATTCAAGTTCTTGTGAAGTCACATTGACACTTGTGCAATTCCATGTGTACGCATGTCACACCCTGTGCTGCTTGTGAGTGCGGGTGTGTCAGAAGTCATGGGAGCTCAGTGTTGTGCCAGACGATTTATGTGAGTTTGTGTGTGTTAATTAGCCTTGCTCATAAGTCTGTGAGCTCAGCTGTGGTCAGTTTATATCACATGCATATGTGAACTCATGTGAATGAGCTCACGTGTTTGAAGAGCTCCTACATGTAAGAGCATGTTTGAGTTCATGTGTGTTTGTGGTTATGTATGCACATGCAGGTGGGTGGTGAGCTCACATGTGTTTACATCATGGTTCACGTTTTTTTTTACTACATGTCTGTGCCACACAAGGTAACTTTTTTTTTTTTGGTTCATGGATGGCATGAGGGCATATATGTGAGTTAACAAAGGTTTGCATTAGAGTTCATACATGGGTGAGTTCATGTTACCCATGATTCCATGTGTGTTTGGACCAGATCCCATGTGTCAGTTCCTATGTTTGAGTTTACACGTCTGACAGCTCACATGTATAGCTGTGAGTTAACATCTGTTTGCATAACAGCTCATGACTGCCATGTTCAAATGGACACATGTTCATGCCAGGGATCACACATGTGTGAGTGTGCGGGTTTATGTGCATTTGTAGCCAATCATGTATATGAGGTCACATGACCAGATTCACATGTGTTGGTTGCCCTGTTTGCACGTGTAGATTCATATGTTTAGACAACTCTATTGACAATTCTATTCACTTTTGTAGCAGACTCATTTATTGTGGGTTCATGTATGTTTGCATCAGGCACTGTGTGTGTGTTCACATATATGCTTGTGTATGGTGTGTGATGCGTGTGTGTGATCGTGTGTGATAAAGTGTATGATTGTATAGTGTGTCTGAATTCACGTGTTTGCATCACAGCTCACCCATGTGCAAGCCTATGGGTTTCCAGTTCAGTTCAGACGTGTAATGTGACACGTGTGAGCTGGACATGTTTGCATAATGGCTTATACATGTGATATCGTGCCTGTGAGTTCACACTGATCTGAACCCCAGTCCACAGCTGTTCCAGCCCAAATGCTTATCAGCATGTTGCCGTCCTGTGTTGGTCTCGCTGCTCATGGGAGATGACGTGTGTGAATCGTCCCCCTCACGCTGTCATTCACACCCCTCCCTGCACCGTGGCTGCCCCCACATATCCCCCAGCCCCCAGCTCTGCCCACGGCCTGCACTGAACGCCGGCTCCTGATTGTCCAAACGCAATTCTTGTGTCTGCGCCCAAGAATTGAGTGTGGACGTCGTGAGCCGGGGTTTCCTATCGACGCCTGGCGGAGACGGGGGGGGACGACGACCCCCACAGCACCCCCCACACAGCCTGGGGGAATGGGGCCTGTCCCCTCTAGGGGGTGCCGGCTCCCATCCGGCCCCAGGGCGGGGACTGGCTGGCTCAGGGGTGCGGGGAATGGGACGTGGGACCTGTCCCCTCTAGGGGGCGCTGGCTCCCATCCGGCCCCAGGGCGGGGACTGGCTGGCTCAGGGGTGCGGGGAATGGGACGTGGGACCTGTCCCCTCTAGGGGGCACCAGCTCCCATCCGGCCCCAGGGCGGGGACTGGCTGGCTCAGGGGTGCGGGGAATGGGACGTGGGACCTGTCCCCTCTAGGGGGCGCTGGTTCCCATCCGGCCCCAGGGCGGGGACTGGCTGGCTCAGGGGTGCGGGGAATGGGACATGGGGGCCTGTCCCCTCTAGGGGGCACCAGCTCCCATCCGGCCCCAGGGCGGGGACTGGCTGGCTCAGGGGTGCGGGGAATGGGACGTGGGACCTGTCCCCTCTAGGGGGCGCTGGCTCCCATCCGGCCCCAGGGCGGGGACTGGCTGGCTCAGGGGTGCGGGGAATGGGACGTGGGACCTGTCCCCTCTAGGGGGCGCTGGCTCCCATCCGGCCCCAGGGCAGGGACTGGCTGGCTCTGGGGAGGGGGGGGGGGAGGGCGGGTGACTGTCCCCTTCCAACCTCCCTCATCCATCAACCCCAAACTTGTCAGCCCCTATGACCTCGTCCCTTTGACCCCCCCCATCTCATTATCTCTATGGAGACCAGTGGCCAACCTTGGCAGGTGGCAACCCATAACCTGGGGATTATCCCGCCCCACCTTCACCATGTGAAAACTGATTGGCCAACGGGTGGGGGTGCAAATATAGGTGCAAATGATTGGTCGACAGATGGCAGGGAATATAGACAGCGCCCTCTGATTGGCTGCTAGGGAAGGTCACAAACCCGATTGGCTGAATGTACTTGCCAGCTCCCTCCCCCTGCCCATTCTGGTTGGACAAGAGGTGGGGAGATATGGATTTGTCATGACCTGATTGGCCAACGGTGTGAAGGCGACACTCTCTGATTGGCTGACAGGTGGGGGACATGCAGGTGGCTCAGGGTTTAGGGTACAGTGCCCCCTGAAGTGTTAAGGGGCCATTTCCAGGGGGGCAGGGCCTGACAGCAGAGCCCGGGGCAGAGGGAGGCGAGGGGAGACCCTGGTTGGGGTGACGGGGCAGTGAGGAGAGGGGGGGCTCTGCCTGTGTCTGGTGTGAGCCCCTCCCAACTCCAACCCTAGAGCTAACTCCCCCACCCCCACTCCCGCCCCATAATCCTCTGGGCCCTTTCACTGGGCACAATGGGCGGGGGGGGCGAGGGGAGGGGGGCAGCCTGTGTGGTCCCAGCCCCATACAAAGGCCCGGCAGAGACACCCGGAGCAGCTACCGCTCCCCGCCCACCCCCCTTCTTAGCCTTACCCCACCCCCACCCCCTTTCCTAGCCAGCCCCTCCCCCCCCCCAGCAAACACCGAGCCCCTGTCCCCAAGGGGGCGAATGGGGGGGTCAGGTCAGGAGGCTGGGGGAGAGAGAGAGAGAAATGGGGCAGGAAGGGGGCACTGGCAGGCAGCCCACCCGCCCTCTTTCACCCCATCTGCACCCCCAACCCCCCCAGTCTCCTTCAATTCCAACCCGGCCCCCTGCTAGCTCAGCCCTGGGCTCCCCCCGCCCCCCAGCGCTGCCAGTGCCCCTCACTCCCGACCTGCAGCCCCCCCAGCTCCCAAGTTCTGGGGTCACCCTGATGGAGGTGTTGGGGGGGGTAATGGCAGGTAAATCAGACGGGGGGGGGGTCCCGCAGCTACGGGGAATAGACTCTGGGGTCTCTGTCTCGGGGGGCTGGGGGTCCTGGTCTAGGGGGTTAAGCTCTGCCTAGTGTGAGGGATCGGGGGGGGCAGGGGAGGGACGGGGTGGGTGGTTAAATCCCTTCGGAAACGGGTCCGGGGTTGTCTGTTGGGGCCAGGACCTCCCTGTGGGCAGGGCTGGGGGTCGCTGTGGGAGGGGGCGTTGGGGAAGGTCTCTGTTGGGAGGCTGGGGGGGTCTCTCGGGGGGGAGACTCTCTGGGGGAAGGGCCGTGGGGGTCTCATTAAGGGGGGCTGGGGGTCTCAGTCTCAGGGGTCTCTCCAGAGGGGAGGGGGGACTCTCTGGGTGAGGGGCCGTGGGGGTCTCATTGAGGGGGGCTGGGGGTCTCTCCAGAGGGGAGGGGGGTCTCTCTGGGGGAGGGGCCGTGGGGGTCTCATTGAGGGGGGCTGGGGGTCTCTCCAGAGGGGAGGGGGGTCTCTCTGGGGGAGGGGCCGTGGGGGTCTCATTGAGGGGAGTCGGGGGGTCTCTCCAGAGGGGAGGGGGGTCTCTCTGGGGGAGGGGCCGTGGGGGTCTCATTGAGGGGGGCCGGGGGGTCTCTCCAGAGGGGAGGGGGGTCTCTCTGGGGGAGGGGCCGTGGGGTCTCTGTCTCGGGGGGATTCCCCGGGATCCCCGCCCGCCCCGTTCCGCTTCGGGAGGGGGCGTGGCCGGGCGGGTGACATCACCGGCGGTGGAGGGGGGAGTACCTGGCGTCACGGGGAGGGAGGGGAGGAAGTGACGTCTCTGGTGGAGGGGAGGCCCCGCCCCCCCGAAAGTGAAGGAGGAAAAAAAACCTTGTTTGTGTGTCGGACCCGGAGAGTCGGTGAGGGGGGGCCCTGCAGCTGGGGGGACCCTGGGGGGCTGGGAATGGGGGGCGCCCTGCAGCTGGGGGGACCCTGGGGGGCTGGGAATGGGGGGGACCCTGCAGCTGGGGAGACCCTGGGGGGCTGGGAATGGGGGGGACCCTGCAGCTGGGGGGACCCTGGGGGGCTGGGAATGGGGGGCGCCCTGCAGCTGGGGGGACCCTGGGGGGCTGGGAATGGGGGGGCCCTGCAGCTGGGGAGGTTCTGAGAGGGGGCTCGGAATAGGGGGACCCTGCAGCTGGGGGGGTCTGGGGGTCTGGGAATGGGGGGGGGCCCTGGGGGGCTGGGAATGGGGGCACCCTGCTGCTGGGGGGACCCTGGGGGGCTGGGAATTGGGGGCACCCTGCAGCTGGGGAGACCCTGGGGGGCTGGGAATGGGGGGAACCCTGCAGCTGGGGGGACCCTGGGGGGCTGGGAATTGGGGGAACCCTGCAGCTGGGGAGGTTCTGAGAGGGGGCTGGGAATAGGGGGGAAATCCTGTGACTCGAGGAGGGACAGTTCTGGCTCAGGGGACCCTGGGGGCTGGGAGATGGGGGAAGAGTGGGAGGCTCAGGGGGCAGCCCCTGGGGAGTTCGGTGTATGTGGGGAGCTTCCTGGGTAACCCCAGCTTTGGCTGCTCCCCATTAATCTGTCTCCCCCCCAGCTCCCCTCCCCTCGGCCCCCACCGCCATGGCGACCCCGGCCAACGCTCAGAGCGCCAGCAAGACCTGGGAGCTGAGTCTGTATGAACTGCACCGGACCCCCCAGGTGAGACACGTGAGGGGGGGACGGGGCCAGAGACACGGGGGGAGACGCGGCTGGGGGACGGGGCCAGAGACACGGGGGGAGACGCGGCTGGGGGACGGGGCCAGAGACACGGGGGGAGACGCGGCTGGGGGACGGGGCCAGAGACACGGGGGGAGACTCGGCTGGGAGGACGGGGCCAGAGACACGGGGGGAGACTCGGCTGGGAGGACGGGGCCAGAGACACGGGGGGAGACTTGGCTGGGGGATGGGGCCAGAGTCACGGGGGGAGACTCGGCTGGGGGACGGGGCGGGGGGATAACAGGCTCGGAGGGAGGGGGTTGGATGGACCCATTGGTCTGATTTGGTGGGGTAGGGGGGTGAGGACCCAGGACTGGGCTGGGTGGGGGAACACCAAAGTGGGAGGTGGGGTTGGGGGAGACCAGGCTGGAAGTGGCTGTGGGGGCACTAGGCTGGGGGAGGCATGGGGAGACCAGGCTGTAAGTGGGGGGTGCTGGTCTGTGTGTGTGTGTGGGGGGGGCTGGTCTGTGGGTGCCTGGGCTCTGATACCCCCCCCCCGGCAGGAGGCCATCATGGACAGCACGGAGATCGCAGTGTCCCCGCGCAGCCTGCACAGCGAGCTGATGTGCCCCATCTGCCTGGACATGCTGAAGAACACCATGACCACCAAGGAGTGTCTGCACCGCTTCTGCTCCGACTGCATCGTCACCGCCCTGCGCAGCGGGTACGGGGGGGCGGGGCATGGAGGGGCAGCGGGGAAAGGCGGAAGGGAAGGGGGTGCCTTGGGGAAGGGATGGGGCCGCCTGGAAGCGTGTCAGAGAAGGCCCGGGTTTGTGGGGGGGTTGCTGGAGGGCGCATTGAGTGGGGGTGGCTGGGGAATGGCTGGGTGGGTCGGGGGGTCACTGAGGGGTGTATTGGGTGGGGGGTGGCTGCAGAGGGCGGATGGGGAAGGGCTGGGCGGATCAGGGGGTTCCTGGGGGGTGGCTGTGGGGGGCAGACAGGGAAGGGTCGGGGGGCCCATGCCCGGGATAACCCCCCCTCGGTGCAGGAACAAGGAGTGCCCCACCTGCCGGAAGAAGCTGGTCTCCAAGCGCTCGCTCCGCCCCGACCCCAACTTCGACGCCCTCATCTCCAAGATCTACCCGAGCCGGGACGAGTACGAGGCGCACCAGGACCGCGTGCTGGCCAAGCTCAGCCGGCTCCACAACCAGCAGGCGCTCAGCAGCAGCATCGAGGAGGGGCTCCGCATGCAGGCCATGCACAGGTGGGGGGCAGGACCGAGGCGCCCGGGGGGTGGGGGGCAGGGGTCTCCCCGGGATCATGGCTGCATTTCACACAGTTGTTGGCAGGGAATTTCCTGGGTTTTTAGCACCGTTTTTTTGTGCAGAGGAACCAGGGCGTCGCTATAGCCGTGCCCCCTCCCCGCCCCCGTCCCGTCCCTCAGGACCCTCCCTAAATCCCATCCGTTAGCTCTGCCCTCAACACCCTGCTCTGGGGGGCTGGGGCCGGCTGAGGGGTCCAGCCCAAAGCGAGTGCTGCGTCTATTGGCTCAGTTCGGCATTTCACGCAGGGTTTGCAGGGACTTTCCTAGTGTTTTCCCCCCCCCCCCCCCCCCCCCGGCCGGTCTCCCTCTGCTGCTCCTCCCCCAGATAACCCCCCTCTGCTGCCCCCACCCCAGGGCGCAGCGGGTGCGGAAGCTGCACCAGGAGTCCGACAACACCACGTTCAGCGGGGGGGAGGACAACTGCGACAGCCGCTCCCACCTGAGCAACGCCTCGGCCCCCAGCCACCCCGAGGCCGGCCCGAGCCGCAAGCGCTCACGCGCCTCCGACGACTCGGGGCCCGAGCCCGACCCTGAGACCTCGCACGACGGGGGGGGCTGCGGGACCCCTGAGCCGGGCGCCGAGCCGGGCAGCAGCGAGATTGAACTCGTCTTCCGCCCCCACCCCGTGCTGGTGGAGAAAGGGGAATACTCCCAGACCAGGTGAGAGCAGCCGGGGGCTGATCCATTCCCTGAGCCCCAGCGTCCCCCTTCGAGAACCCAGGCTCCGGGGGCCCCTCCATTCCACGATCCCTCTGAGCCAGCTGCAGCAGAGGGGAGAGCCTGGGGACCACAAAAGTCCAGCACCCCATTGTCACACATGCCCCCTAGAGCTCTGCCCGCTCCCACCCCATTGCGCCTCTCCCACGTGCAGCCTCCAAAGTGACCTGCCCCGCTGTCCCCTCCCCCGGCACTCATACCCCCCCCCTCCCAGGGCCCCCCAGCCCTCTCCCCCCCAGCACCCATACTTCCCCCCGGGCCTGGCAATCCCCCTCACCCTGCCCCATGCCCAACAGATACGTGAAGACGACGGCTAACGCCACGGTGGACCACCTCTCCAAGTACCTGGCCCTGCGCATCGCGCTGGAGGAAGCGCCGGCCCCTGGCCCTGAGGCCCCCGGCCTGGAGGACGTGAGCGAGAAGCAGTACACGATCTACATCACCACCTCCGGGGGGCCCTTCACGGTACGGGGGCTGGGAGGCAGCGCTGGCCCCGGGGCAGTGCTAGGGGCCTGTGCTGCAGGGCGGGGGTCAGCAAGGGGGTGCTCTCCCCTGGCAGCCAGGGATGGCCCCATTGCAGCACTGGGGGGCGGGGGCAGCAGGGAGCGCTCTCCCCTGGCAGCCAGGGATGGCCCCATTGCAGTAGTAGGGGGGGGCGGAGGCTGTGGGGGGGTGGGGGCAGCAGAGGGCGCTCCCCCCCACTAACCCCGTCTCCCCGCAGACCCTGAACGGCTCCCTCACCCTGGAGCTGGTGAACGAGAAGTTCTGGAAGGTCACCAAGCCGCTGGAGCTGTACTATGCCCCCACCAAGGAGCAGAAGTAGGGGGGCCCCTCTGACCAGGACTGACCCGTCCCCCCATGGAACTCAGCCCGGCGATCGCCTTGCTGCTGCGCCCCCGTGTACAGCTGCTGGAGCCGGCAGGGCTGGGGCCCAAGCAGGGCCCCCAAAAAGCTGGAAACATCCCCCCAAGGACGGGGTGCTGCTCCCAGGACAGATGCCTGCCCCTAAGGGGCTGTGTAGGGGCACCCCTAGATTCTGCTTTGTCCCCTCTGCACAGGGGTGCCACCTGCTGCTTCCCCCCATGCTGGGGGTGGGATTCGCTTTGGGGGCTTTTCAAAGTGGTTCTGCTGTTTGTGGCTCATTAAGCAATTTGGGTCTTTGAAGCATCAGCGTCTGAGTCTCTTGAGGTTCGGGGGCAAGGTGGAGGAGCCTGGGCTCCATTTTCACAGAACTGGGCTCCCAGACCCCCCTGTTCTAACCCACCAGCCCCCACTCCCCTCCCAGAGCTGGGATAGAGCCCAGGAGTCCTGGTTCCCCCTCGTGTTGTGGAGGGGAGGTACTGGGTGAACTGGACATGCTGGTCGGAGCTGGGGGAGTTCAGGCCGCCGGAGCACGTGTCTGAGCCGGGTACCAGACGCAGGCCCTGATTCCCACCCCATCTCCCCTCCCTGTGCTAGGATGGGAGAGGGGGGTCCTCCTTGCTGTTCTGCCCCTCCCCCATCCCATGCCAGGGGTCCCAGACAAGCTGGTGAGTAGCAGGGAGTTTATTGTCACTGTACAAAGCCAGATACACAAACACACAAGCCACCTGGAGGGGAGGGGAGAGCCCCCCCGACACCCACCTGCAGGTCCCTCACCTTCCCCCTCCCTCGTGGGGAGCCACCGCAGGGCAGAGAGGGGTGCTGACAGCCTGGGGCTGTCCCCCAACCATAGGGACCCCACAGGTTGGTGGGGATCGCTGGGGTTGCCCCCCAACCATAGGGGCCCCACAGGTTGGTGGGGAGCGCTGGGGTTGGACTGGTCCCGGGGGGTTACAGCAGCAGGGGGAGAAGGGAAGAGTGGGACAAGGATCTTCCACTCCCCCCAGTGCATCGGGGAGAGGGGGCACAGACCCCCCTGTGCCCACACGGGGGAGGGGGCTGTGCCGATTCCCCCCCCCCCCGCCCAGGCCGGGGGTAGGGTTGGGCGCCGTGGGTTCCCCTCTCCTAGAAGTTGGGCTTGTGTTTCTTCAGCTCCACCATGAGGTGGTGGATGTTGATGAGCTCGGCGCGGGCCGGCAGAGCGCGCAGGGGCGGCTGCGCCAGCACCTTGTGGAAGCGGTGGTAGTACTGGATCAGCTGGGTCAGCGCCCCCTGCAGGGGAGAGAGTGGGGGAGTCAGAGCCCCCCAATACCCCATGTCCGTCCCCCACCAGGCAGTGCCGCCTCCCCCCAGACCTCGGAGCTCCCTGCACTCCAGTCCCCACCACCTGGCAGGAGCTGGCTCTCAGGCTGACACCCCCCCCCATACATAACATCAATACCAGTACAGCTGCCACGCCCTGTGCTCAGTCCCTCACGAGGGGAGCAGCTGCAGGGTAACGGGGCTCTAAGGAACATCCCAGCCCCTCTCACGTCCGTCCCTGCCCGGGGGGGCTCCATGGAATGGCTATAAGGGGGACAAGTGGGAGAGTCCAGAGGAGAACACAAGTGACACAGGGTTAGGGACCCCGACCTGTGAGGACAGGTTAAAACCACCTGGCTCAGTTAGTCCGGGGGGGGGCTCAGAGCAGCCTTCAGCTCTGCCCCGGGCTGTTCTAGCGAGGACGGGGGTCGCTTGCTCTCCGTGGCCCCAGCAGGCAGGACACTGAGCAAGGGGTGAGTCCGGCTGGAGATGAGGAAACTTTTTCTAACTCCCCAGGCAGCGAAGACCCGGACCAGGCGCCGGGGGAGGCTGGGG
Source organism: Emydoidea blandingii (assembly GCA_036785055.1). NCBI lineage: Eukaryota > Metazoa > Chordata > Testudines > Emydidae > Emydoidea > Emydoidea blandingii. The sequence continues at coordinate 93,395,434 of JAXIVB010000007.1, forward strand.
CCCCAGCCCAGCCCCCACACCCGGGAATCCCTGTCCCTGGAGGTTTTTCAGGCCAGGTTGGACAAGCTCCCGGGGGGTGGGGCTGGCTTTACTTGGCCCGGCCTCAGCACAGGGGGCTGGACTCGGTGGCCTCTGGGGGTCCCTGCCAGGCTCCCGGCTCCGTGATTCGCTGCCAACGTCTCACCTGGATGATGCTGGTCCCGTTTTTGAAGTTGCTGAAGGATCTCATGACGTCCTGGCTCAGCGATTCCACCGAGGCCTTCCACGTGGTAGAGAATCCGCGCACCAGCTGGGTCACCCGGGCTGGGGAGAGATGGGGGGTCAGTGCCACCGGGGCGGGGGCAGAGCCTAGAACCTCCCCCCACTCTGGGGAACCCCTGTATAGAGAATCCAGCACTGGGGACAGGCTCACGCCACCAGCCGAGGGACCCCTCCAGCTCCCTTGCTGGTGTAGCCGGGGGGGGGGGGGTAGAAACGGGATCCCTGTTTGTCACCCTCCTCATGTGGGGGGCGGGGGGTCCCCGTGTCTCACCCTCCTCCCCACGCAGCCGGTCGAGCTGCCCCTTCTCAATGAGTGACTCCGACTCCTTGACGAAGGCGATCATCCCCCCGAACGGGGGCGACAGGATCTCCTCGATGAACTCCTGGGGGGGAAGAGGGGAGAGAGAGTCAGCGCCGGCCCTGCCCTCCTATCCTCCCCCCACTCCCAGCGCCGGCCCTGCCCCCCCAACCACCCCCATCCCAGCGCCGGCCCTGCCCCCCCATCCTCCCCACACTCCCACCCCTGGCACTGCACCTTCTCCCCCCCCCCCCCCCCCATCTCCTACCCCTGGGTCCCAGGCCTGGATCAGGGCACCCCAGGAAGCTTCCTGCTGGGTGGGGAGACGCCGTGGGGGGGGGCCTTGTGGTGGTCAGACCCCTCCCCACACCCCCCCAAAGGGCCACGTGACGCATTCTTCGATTCCAAGGCCAGAAAGGACAATTGTGACCCCAGGATGGAGCTTGGGCTCAGCTGATTCCTCACCGCGCTCCCCCACATCTGTTCCAGACCCCCACCCTGCCCCCCCTCTGTTCCAGAGCCCCGCACCCCCCACCTCACCTCATCTGTTCGACCCCCACCCCCCACTGTGCCCCCCACCCTGCCTCCCCTCTGTTCCAGAGCCCCGCACCCCACCTCATCTGTTCCAGACCCCCACCCCCTACTGTGCCCCCCGTCTGTTCCAGAGCCCCGCCCCCCAGGTCAGTGCCCACCGCCTGGACCCACAGCCACGCTCTGGCCCTAGCTGCACGGCGCATGGGAACTCACCTGGGACCGGGCTGAAAGCAGCTGCTGGAAGCCCTCCACCTCCTTGCTTTCCTCCACCGCCCGCTCCTGGGGAGGGAACGGGGCAGGGGACGTGACCTGTCACCCCAAGGCCATCAGCACCAAGGTGCAGGGGCTGCCTGGCACAGGGGATGGGGGGTGGAAGGAGGCAGGGAAAGGGACACGGGGCCTCTCCCCTCTATGGGGCACTGGCCGTCAGCCAGCCCCAGGGCAGGGGGGTAAATGGCTGGGGGAGGTTGGAATGGGACACGGGGCCTGTCTCCTCTGGGAGCGCCAGCTCCCATCCGGCCCCAGGACAGGGACTGGCTGGTTCAGGGGGGCAGGGAATGGGACACGGAGCCTGTCCCCTCTGGGGAGCGCCAGTTCCCCAGGGCAGGGGACACAGGCTGGCTCTGGGGGGATGGAGCACGTGGGGGGCCGTTACCATGAGGACGCTCAGCATCATGTCGTAGTTGTTGATGAGGAAGATGAGCTGCTCCTTCCGCGATGAGAACTCAGCCGCCACCCGCAGCACGAAGTTCTCCACCTCCACCTGGGGCAGAGCCAGAGCTGAGGGGCTGAGCCAGTCACCCCTGTGCCCCAGGACTCCTGGGTCCCCTGGCTGGGTGTGCCCCACCCCCAGGGGCCCGAGGGAGCCCAGCTCCCCCCAGCTGCAGGACTCCCTTCCCATGGTACCCATAGCCCTCTGGCAGCACAGGGCCCACCCTGGTATCCATTGCACCCCCCATTGTGCTGTGTCTCCCCCCCAGCAGGGCAGGGCTCCCCGTACCTGCAGCTGCCCCAGCAGCGTGTGGGTTCGCTCGTTGGGGAAGGTCTGGTTGATGCTGACAATGGCAGAGGAGAACTCCGCATAGCGCCGCGTGATCTGGGTGGATACGGGGTTGAGGGCACAGCAGGGTTCCCGGGGACCCCCAGACACTCCTCCCCTGGTGTTCCCTGACCTCCACCCGACACCCCAACCCCCCCAAACTACTCACCCTGCCCTAGGCCAGCCCCCCCCACTCCTCCGACAGCCCTAGCCCCCCTCGCCCCATATGAGCGCCCACTAACTCCCCACACCCTGCAAAGCCCCCCCACCAACACTACCCACCCCTCCCAGGGTGAGCCCCCACCCCCACCACCCCTCCCCCCAGCGCCCATCCCCCCTACGTAGTGGGGGCGCGTGTCCAGGAAGCCCAGTTTCTGGGGGTCCGTGTTCTGGATGCTCTGGATGTTCAGCTCCAGGATGTACTCGAACCGTGGCCACAGGATCTCCAGCAGCGTGTCCCAGTACCTGGGGGGAGCCGGATGCCTGGGTTCTCTCCTGGCTCTGGGCGGGCAGTGGGGCCCAGTGGTCAGAGCAGGGGGCTGGGAGCCAGGACTCCTGGGTTCTATCCCCAGCTCTGGGAGGGGAGTGGGGTCTAGTGGGGTAGAGCAGGGAGCTGGGAGCCAGGACCCCGGATCTCTCCCAGACCCAGGCGGGCTGTGGGGCCCAGCGGCAGAGCGGGGGGCTGGGAGCCAGGACTCCACGGGGCTCTCCCAGCGCCAGGCGGGCTGTGGGGCCCAGCGGCAGAGCGGAGGGCTGGGAGCCGGGACTCTGGGTGGCTCTCCCAGCCCCAGGCGGGCTGTGGGGCCCAGCGGTCAGACCAGGGGGCTGGGAGCCGGGACTCCGGGGGGCTTTCCCAGCCCCAGGTGGGCTGTGGGGCCCAGCGGCAGAGCGGGGGGGTCCCACACTCACTTGTCGATGGCGGGGACGTTGCGCTTGGCCGTGATGGCTCGGAAGCGCAGGACGATGTGGATGCAGAGGAAGACGGCGATGCTGTCGTAGCAGTCGCACACGTACACGTCCATGTGTTTCTGGGGGGCACACACATGGGGTCAAAGGGGCTGAGAACCCCCACCAGCCGCCCCCTCCCGCCCCCTCCCCGCAGCAACACCCCAGCATCTCCCTCCACGGCCTGCCCCCCGCCAAGCCCCCCCTCCCCCAGGCTCACCAGGATCATGACCAGCGTCTTGCCCATCTCCCGCCCCCCCCCAGCCTGCCCCCCGCCAAGCCCCCCCTCCCCCGGCTCACCAGGAACATGGCCAGCGTCTTGCCCATCTCCGCCCCCCCGGCCTGCCCCCCGCCGAGCCCCCCTCCCCCCGGCTCACCAGGAACATGGCCAGCGTCTTGCCCATCTCCGCCCCCCCGGCCTGCCCCCCGCCGAGCCCCCACTCCCCCAGGCTCACCAGGAACATGGCCAGCGTCTTGCCCATCTCCGCCCCCCCGGCCTGCCCCCCGCTGAGCCCCCCCTCCCCCCGGCTCACCAGGAACATGGCCAGCGTCTTGCCCATCTCCGCCCCCCCGGCCTGCCCCCCGCTGAGCCCCCGCTCCCCCAGGCTCACCAGGAACATGGCCAGCGTCTTGCCCATCTCCGCCCCCCCGGCCTGCCCCCCCGCCGAGCCCCCGCTCCCCCAGGCTCACCAGGAACATGGCCAGCGTCTTGCCCATGACGGTGTTGAAGAGCTCCTGGGCGCTGGGCCCCGTCACCAGGAAGAAGTCGCAGAGGAAGAGATACTCGCGGCAGCTGTTGTCCAGCAGGGCGTAGTGCTGGCTGCGGAACAGCGACTCGAAGGGGTACTGCCGGGGGGGGGGGGGTATTAGCCGTGGGGGGGGACACACACACCCAGCCCCGCCCCCAACCTGCTTCCCCAGTGACCCCCCCGATCCACTGGCCCTAAGAGGTCACAGCCTCCCGCCCCTCCCCCCCTAGCCAGGCCAAGCCTCCTGTCCCCGCCATCTCCTTCCCCCCCCCAGCCTGACCCCCCCAAACCCCCCCTTGCTCACGCGGACGTCGCTCTTCTGGGCAGCGTGGGGCACAATGATGGGCCCCTCCAGCTCGGCCCCCACGATCACACTGCCCCGGTTCCCCAGCGTGAAGATTGTGTTGCGGTTCTTCAGGGACGGCTTTGAGAAAAACCGTGGGGGGTGGGGGTCAAGGGAAAGAGCAGGGAGATGCTGCCCCCCCCTCACCTTCCCAGCAGTCCCCCCCAGCCCCAGCCCCACCCCCCTTCTTCATCCCAGCCAGCCCCCCCACCCTCAGCCCCACACCCTTTCCCTGCCCTGCAGGGTGCCTGGGAATGCGGCTGTCCAGGCACAGGGGAGCCAGGATATCTTTCTTGGCCGTGTCCTCCACTCCCATCAGGTCATCCTTCTCCGCCACCTCCTCGTACTGCAGGACAGACAGATGGGGGGGGTCAGTGTGGGGTCCCCAGCCCCTCTCCTCCACACTGACGGACAGACGGGGGGGGTTAGCGTGGGGTTCCCCATCCCGACCCCGTCATTCACATGGGGGGGAACCAGAGCACACTGTGTGGGAATCCCCACCCCCACATGCCTGCCCCATGAGGCTCCCTACACCACCACCCTGAGGGCTGCCCCACTCTCCCCGGGCTCCCCTCACCTGGATCTTCATGAGGCGACTGTTGTAGGATTTGAAGTAGGACAGGTAGATCTTGCTCATGGTCTCCACGTACTGCTCCCGCAGCTCCTGTGCCACCGACCGCTCGTTCCCGAGCAGGAACTGGTAGAAGAACCTGCCAAGGCGCGTCAGTCTGGGGAACTGCCCGCCACTGGAGCAGGGCGTTCTGGGGAATCCCCGTTAACCTCCCCACCCCATGGCTGACCTGTACTGGAGCAGGGCATTCTGGGAGATTATCGTTGACCCCCCCACCCTATGGCTGACATGTATTGGAGCAGGGCATTCTGGGAGATTCTTGTTTACCCCCCACCCCATGGCTGACCTGTACTGGAGCAGTGCATTCTGGGGAATCCCCATTAACCTCCTCCCCATGGCTGACCTGTACTGGAGCAGGGCATTCTGGGAGATTCTTGTTTACCCCCCACCCCATGGCTGACCTGTACTGGAGCAGTGCATTCTGGGGAATCCCCATTAACCTCCTCCCCATGGCTGACCTGTACTGGAGCAGGGCATTCTGGGAGATTCTCGTTTACCCCCCACCCCATGGCTGACCTGTACTTGAGCAGGGCATTCTGGGGGATCTGGTAGTTGGTCATGGGTTTGCGGAACGAGTAGATTTTCTGTAGGACGAACTCCCGGATCTTGGTCACAGCCTGCAGAGGGTCGAGGGGGAGTGGATCACGGACCACAGAGCAGGCTGAGCCCACGCGGACACCCTCCCCTTCCCCCCAGCGCCTCCCCACCCCCTCAGCTCCACACCCCCCGCACCTCCATCCCGCAACACCCCTGTGACCAGCAGGGCCACCCCATGTGCACAGAGATCCCCCAGGAGGGGCTGACGCAGCCTGACCAGTGACCCCTGACCGCTGGGGCCTGGGGGAGATGGAGCCCAGCTGGCCCAGCTCTGGGGGAGGGGCCGAGCCTGGACTCCCTGGACGGGGCTCACCTTGACCTTCAGCCGGTCCAGCACGTGGTGCACGTCGGTGCAGGCCATGGTCTCGCGGAAGGCCTGCTCCTTCACGTAGTTCATCTTGTTGTTCAGCTCATGCAGCTGCTCCAGGAAGTCCTGCTCGGTCACCGGGGCCTCCAGGATGGTGCTGGGGGGGGCAGGGACAAAGGCATCCCAGGGTCACACCTCACAGCCTGCGCATCCGGCCCAGAGGTGGTGGCCAGCACCCCAAACCCCCCTACCCACCAGCGCCTTCCCCCATCTCCCTGCAGCCTGTCCCCACACGGTGCCCTCCCCACACCTCCCATCCCCCTGCCTGGCAGCCAGCCCAGCCCCCCACCTGACCATGGCAGCCAACCCCCAGCCTGTCCCCCCATGGTGCCCTCCTCACACCTCCCATCCCCCTGCCTGGCAGCCAGCCCAGCCCCCCACCTGACCATGGCAGCCAACCCCCAGCCTGTCCCCCCACGGTGCCCTCCTCACACCTCCCATCCCCCTGCCTGGCAGCCAGCCCCCGGCCGCCCACCTGACCATGGCAGCCAGTCCCCAGCCTGTCCCCCCACGGTGACTTCCTCACACCTCCCATCCCCCTGCCTGGCAGCCAGCCCAGCCCCCCACCTGACCATGGCAGCCAACCCCCAGCCTGTCCCCCCATGGTGCCCTCCTCACACCTCCCATCCCCCTGCCTGGCAGCCAGCCCAGCCCCCCACCTGACCATGGCGGCCGGCCCCCAGCCCAGCCCCCCACCTGATCATGGCGGCCGGCCCCCGGCCCAGCCCCCCACCTGATCATGGCGGCCGGCCCCCAGCCCAGCCCCCCACCTGACCATGGCGGCCGGCCCCCGGCCCAGCCCCCCACCTGATCATGGCGGCCGGCCCCCAGCCCAGCCCCCCACCTGATCATGGCGGCTGGCCCCCGGCCCAGCCCCCCACCTGATCATGGCGGCCGGCCCCCAGCCTGTCCCCCCACCTGACCATGGCAGCCAGCCCCCAGCCCAGCCCCCCACCTGATCATGGCAGCCGGCCCCCAGCCCAGCCCCCCACCTGATCATGGCGGCCGGCCCCCGGCCCAGCCCCCCACCTGATCATGGCAGCTGGCACCACGAGCTCGTCCACCAGCTGGCTGAGCTGGCTACGCACGGCCTGGCGGTTCTTGAGCCGCAGGTTCATGGCCACCGACTGCTCCTGTAGCGTCTGGATCTCGCAGCTGATGCTGCTTAGGTCACACTGGAAGGAGCTCAGCATCTGCTCCATGCGCTGGGGGGGGCGGGGGGGGGACACGGACGGACGACACCAGTCAGAGACATGGACTGCAGACAGTGCTCTGGGGAGTGGGGAGAGTTTGGGGGCATCAGGAGGTTGTGGGGGGCCCCATGGGGTTCCAGGTCTCACCTCCAGGATGGTAACCCAGGCAGTGACCTAAGGGTGGGGGGCTGGAGGGGTGGGGGCCCCATGCGGTTCAGAGGCTCACCTCCAGGATGGCGTCACAGGCGGTGATCTGGTTGTGCAGGGAGGTGATGTTCTTGCTCTCCTTGATGTCTGCAGGGCAGGCAGGCTGCTAAGGAAATGGGCATGGGGGGCCCAGCCAGCCAGGCAGTGGGGGGAATGCTTGGGAGAGGCCCTGGGAGGGGCCACTTTACTCTTTCTCCTGGGGAGGGGTTTGCCCCTTGACACCCCCTCTGCCAGTGTGGAGGGAGACACCCCAGGGTATGAAGCAGTACAGCCAGGGTGCAAGGACCTCCCTCTGACACTGAGACCTCCCCCCATCTGCCCCCTCCCCCCACCCACACTGTGTGGGCTCTTGGGGGACTCCACGGGGCAGGATACAGTCCCTGATGGAGGCGTGCTCAATGTGCTGCAGCTCCAGTTCCACCTGCTTGGAGTACTGCCGCAGATCCACGCCCTGGGGAGAGAGGGGAGAGTCACCTGGGCGGGGGGGGCTCAGCTGGGCCCCAGCCCCAGGAGAGGGAGGAGGGGGGCAACTTACTGTCTTCAGCGCCTCCTGAACCAGGGAGTCCTCCAGATTGGCTTGGATGTGAACTGGGCGAGGGGAGACCGGGTCAGTTCCCATAACAGTGGTCCCCCAAACCCACCTCCCCACAGTACCCCCACCCCACAGTGCTCCCCCACCTGCCTACATCCACCCAAACTACTCCTGGCCTCCCCCACCTCACGGCCTTCCCCCCACTTTCCCAGATCACTGTCTGCCCCCCACTGGTTGCTGTGCAGGGGGTAAGCCCCCCCCACACACACACTTACTGTCCACTTCATCCAGGATGAACTCATCTGAGGTGAGGTCCAGGTCCCCCAAGTTCAGCTGCAGCGACTGCTCCTCTCCACGGCCCTAGGGAGTACAGGTCAGGCTGTTACGGGGGGCTATGGGGGAGCAGTGAGCTCCAGCAGGCTCTGGGGAAGGGGTCTTGGAGGTACACCCAGTGACCAGGCTAGGCAGGGCAGAGGCTGGGGGGTATAAGTGCTATAGAGGTTCAGGGAATAGAGCTCAGGGTTACGGGGGATGGGGTAGGAACAGAGGGACAAGTGGGGGTCAAGGAGGGACCACAGAACGTAGGGCTCACTGCAGAGATCAAAGACTACGGGGACATGGAATAGGAGTTGGAAGCTATGGGGTGTGGGGCACAAAAAGGGGCCAGTGGGGTTCTATCACCCATGAAACAGGAGGTCCCAGGGTCATGGGGGGCAGTGTGGGGTCAAAGATGACAGCTGAGGGTGGATTCAGGGGATATGTACAAGGGTGGATGGATGGGGATAGGAGAATCTGAGGTTATGGGGGGGTCAGGGCACCGCAGGGGGTGAAAGATCATGGCTAACACATGGAGACAGAGGATAAATAGCACTCGCGAGGGGCAGTGCCTAAGTTCCCTGTAAGCTGCGCAGCCACACAGCAGCCTATTTAGCGCCGCGCAGGTGCTCAGGGAACCCACCTGGGGACCTACCGTGGCTGGGGCATCCCTCCCCCAGCCCCAACTCTGCCACGGCCCGGACCTGCTGCGGCACCCCTCCCCCAGCCCCGGCTCAGACCTGCTGGGGCCAGGGCACTTATCTTGCGGCCCCAACCCCAGAGCTGCCATGGCGGGGAGAGGTGCCTCTCCCGCATCAGCCCAGGTGCTGCTGTGTGGAGAGAGCTGGGGGGAGTCCTCTCTCCCCACCGTAGCCCTGGGGCAGCCTGCACCCCAAAACCCTCATCCCCGGCCCCACACCACAGCCCCAGCCAGAGCCCTCACCCTCCACACCCTAACCCTCTGCCACAGCCCTGAGACCCTCCCACTCTCCAAACCCCTCGACCCCACCCCCACCACATTAATTTTGTTATGTGCGCCAATATGAAGGTGATGTGTCACGTCACCTCCATATTGGGGCACATAACAAAATTCATTCCGCACATGGGTGGGGAAAATGAGAGGGACACTGGTCAGCGTGCAGCGAGGGTCGCTAACGTCACACGGTGTTTAGGAAGTTCAGGACGTTGCATGACGGAGGCCTGGCCACCAGGTGCTGCAGCCCCACGCGCCAGGCCAGCAACCTCATGCGCCGGCTGAGACACAGGACAGACGCCATCGAGTCCGGACGGGAGGGGCAACGTGGGGCCCTTGGCAGCTGAGTCGGAGGCGGGGGGGGGGGGGGAGCGCAGAGAGAGGGAACAGAGCGGGGGAGGGGCAGAGGTCAGGGGCATGGGGGGAGGAGGTTCAGGGTGGGGTCAGAGGTTACAAGGATCAGGGGTCACATGAACAGGCATGGGGGCGACAGAGTGGGATGGGGTCATGTTGGGGTCAGGGTGATGCAAGCAAGGGCCTGGGGTCACTGGGGTCAGGGTCAAAGGTCGCAGAACCTTCAGGCTCCCACATGTCACACAACACTTAACGGGGTCACATACAAACCCTTCCCAGACCCAGAACCGCCCCTCAGCACGCTGGGGGGGTAAGGGGGATGATGACAAGTGGGGGCCAATTTGGACAGCAGGGGGCGGTTCCCCACTACGGGCCTATTTTGAATGGGACCGGAAGTGGGGTTCCTGGGGACCGGAAGTAGGGCTGAGGGAACCTCACCATGCCGTCCTCTTCTTCCATCTCAGTCGCCCGCAGTCCTAGCTCCTCATCGGGCCTCAACGCCGCCATCATCCCCGCCCCGCTCCTTCTTTCGCTCCCGCCGCATCCGGGCCTCCAAGGCTCACTTCCGGCCGTGCGCCTTTAAAAAACTACAACTCCCATGATGCACCGGGTGGGCGGGGGTCTACCGGAAATGGGGTAACAAAGCCCCCCTTTAGGGAACGTGAGGGGGTGACTGGCATGAAAATGCCCCCCGGAATCGAAGGGGGTCAGTCCCTATCCAATAGGGGGGATTTAATCCCATAGGAACCTTCTGTCATGGGTCAGGTTTCGTACCCGGACCGCACATATTGTTGCCCAACCCGGTAGCGGTGTCCCTAGTGGAACTCTGCGGGAGGATGACCGGAAAGACTACGGGGAGAACCGGAAGTCTGTCTGCTCTGCCGGAAGGTGAACTGCCCTGACCGGAAGTTTATCTGCCTGTAGGGGGAGTGTCTATAAGAGGCAGCGCGTCACTTCCTCTCTCTCTTCCGGACGGGGTGAGACTAGAGCGCGGAGTAGCCGCCATGGTGAGAGTGGGGGGGAATCTGGGTTCATCCGCCCCGGGGAGGGGGGCAGCGGGGCCGGCGGGGGCTTGTCCGAGGGGGCGGAGCCGGGGCTTTACGGGGCGCCCCCCATTTCCCGCTGGGGTCTCCCTGGGGAGCCGATAGGGGGCAGGAAGGGGCCTGGGGGGAGCAGCTGCGATCAGACCTGGGTGGGGGGGATCGGGGTCTATCCGCCCCCAGCAGGGGGCAGGGGGGCCCGCCAGCGCTCCCTGGGAAGGGTAGAAGCGGGGCTTTGCGGGGAGAGGAGTGGGGGGCTCCAGGGGGACTGGCCCGGGGGGGGTGGGGGGGAAGAGGCTGGGACATGCTGGCTGCTGGGGGGAATTGGGGGCTCCAGGGGACTTGCACTGGAGACAAGGCTAGTATGTGGGGGGGGCTGGCCGCTATATATAGCAACCAGGTCTGGGGGGTGCTGCATCCTGGAGGAGAGGGTTGGGGCTGACCCCTGCCTTGTGGGGAGTGTGTCCCTAGTGGGGGGGCATTGAGAGGGGACAGTTCTCCTGTGCTGACACACACACCCCGTTCCTTTTCTCCGCAGTCTCTTGTGATCCCTGAGAAATTCCAGCACATCCTGCGAGTGCTCAACACCAACATAGATGGGCGACGGAAAATCGCCTTCGCCATCACCGCCATCAAGGTGAGGGGGCTGTGGGGTATCTCTTCCCCCCCCCCCCCCCCCCCGCCCTGGGATTTCTGTACCAGAGAGAGAACGTCGAAAACATCCCAGTGCCTCTGTGTGCATCCATGGGGCGCCCTCCCTGGGGAGATGGGGTTCTGCTGTAGGTGCCCCATCTAAGACTTAGGGGTCAGGGCTGACCCTGTGTGGTGGAGCGGGCAGGCCTGCGGAAGGAGAGGTGCTGCACAGCTGGGATGGAGAAGGGGGTCAAGCTCCAAAAGATTCTCACGCCTGCAGCTAGCCTGGGGAACTCCCTGTCACAAGGTCTCACTGAGCAGGGTGCGGGTGTAACCCACACACCTCTGGGGTGTGGTGTCTGTCCCATCTAGTGGCACCAAGACCACTCAGAGAGAGAGAGATTAACGAGTCTGCTCTACAGCCATCGCTAACAGCCCAGTGGCTTTTAGCTCATGCAGTACAGGCCCCGGGTTCAATCCCGCGGTCTGTCTGTCTTACATGGGCAAGGGTGGATGTGTATATGGAGACATGTATGGGGGCGGGGTTAAAGCTGGGCTGTACCATGGGTGTCTCTTGAAGCAGGTTCTTCTGTCCTGGTGTGTGGGGGGGTCTTGCTCTCAGCATCAGAGACTGAGCTTCCCGGGAACTTTATGCGGTGGGTGGTACTGAGTCCCCACCCTGGGGCTTTCTTAATGTTTCTTCCCCCTTCCAGGGTGTGGGTCGGCGCTACGCCCATGTGGTGCTGAGGAAAGCGGACATTGACCTGACCAAGAGGGCTGGGGAGCTGACTGAGGATGAGGTGGGCAAGGGGGGAGGGCAGGGGTGGTCTCTCTGGGACCATGGGGGGTGGCACTTGTCTCAGATGGGGTGGGGGGTCTAAGGGAAACTGGGGTCTCTGGGATGAAGGTGGCATGGCTCTCACTTGGGGACCTGGGTGGGGGGCTGAGGCTTAGGGTGTATCTGGGAGCCAGCTGAGGGGTGTCTGGTGGGGGTGGGTTTCTTGTGGTATCTAGGTGGAGGTTGGCGTCAAGAGCGTGGGAATGTCTCGGAGGGGGGATGTCTGGGGTGAAGGAGGGAGGTCTCTCTGGGGTGAGGGGAGCCCCCTGACTGACCCCATCTCTGTGCCCCCCACAGGTGGAGCGTGTCATCACTATCATGCAGAACCCCCGGCAGTACAAGATCCCCGACTGGTTCCTCAACAGGCAGAAGGACGTCAAAGATGGCAAATACAGCCAGGTGAGAGCGGGGTGCGGAGCCCATCGCTTGGTGTGTGTTTGGGGGGGGCTCTGATGTTCAGAGCAGTGTGGGGCTGGGCTCGTTCCTCCGCCCACTGCAGGGGCTGCTCTGGGGTCCCCTAGGCAGCAGGGGACTTTGTCACCCCAGTGCGTCTGCAGAGTTAACAAGAATCCTGTCCCAGCATGCACGCCTTCGGCACTCAAGAGGGGCGGATCGGGGGCTTCTGGCCTCCCTGACTCCTGCTGTGAGGATGAGGGGAGACGCCATGGAATTGAAAGGGGACAAGTTCAAACCTGCTACAAGGAAAGACTTTTTCATACATGCCCTGTACTTAGCCTGTGGAACTCACTGCCACAGGATGTCGCTGAGCCAGGTTCACAAAGGGACTGGCCATTTCTGTTCATGCTGACAATGGGCAGGGATCTCAGACCTCGCGCTGCAGGGCCTGAGCCGATCTCTGATGATCCCAGATCAGGACGAGCCCTGACTTGGAGTAGATTGTCCCACAGCTGCTCCTGTGGGGCTCTGCCCCAGCTGGTGCTGGCCCCTATTGCAGAGGGAAACTGGGCTGGGTGTCTCTGAGCCAGTCCAGCTGTGCCTGACCTCCCCATCCCCATGTCTCTCTCCTCCTCAGGTTCTGGCCAACGGGCTGGACAACAAACTGCGTGAGGACCTGGAGCGGCTAAAGAAAATCCGGGCGCATCGGGGCCTGCGCCACTTCTGGGGGTACGAGAGGAGCGAGAGCTGTGGGGGTGGGAGGGGTGAATGGTGGGACCTAATGAACTGGGGTGGAGCCTTTTGCCTACTCCCTGGGAGATGGGGGTGGGGGTTCCCTTCATCCTTTGCTGTGCAGTGGGGACGGTGGCTGAAGATAAAAGGGGTCATTGGGCTGGATAAGGGGAGGGGGAACTGGGCGCAGAGCCTTTGCATGTGGGTGTAGTGGGATTATGGGACGATGCAGAGCTGGGGGTGCAGGGCCATAGGGAGTTGGCTGGGGGGTGGATTCAGAGTTGGGGGGCAGGTCTGGAACCGGGGAGCAGCAGCAGGGCGGGCCAGGGTCTGGTCCCATCTCACTCCCCTCTCTCCCCCAGGCTGCGCGTGCGGGGCCAGCACACCAAGACGACCGGGCGCCGGGGCAGAACCGTCGGTGTGTCCAAGAAGAAGTAGTGTCTGCCCTGTGTCTGCAATAAAGTGCTGTTCTCAGAGCTGCCTCCTCGCTGTGTGTGGGGGGGGGGGAATCTTTGTGACTAGGGAGCGACCCCCAACGGGGAGAGATTAGGGGGTTGTCATCGCCTCAGTGGAAAGGCAACAGGGAGGAGTAAACCTGGGCCCAGGGCCCAGCTGGGCAAGTATCATTCTGGCCTGGGCCCCAAAGATGGAGGGGGTTGGTTTGGGGCTGGGTCTCAGGGGGCCCTTTTCCCCCTGTGAACTGGGTAAGGGTGGTCAGTGCAGGCCCCAGCGGGGTTGGGGCAGGAGTGCGGGGTTCCATTCTGCATCCTGCACTACCCCCAATGGGGGGTGGGGTACAGGAGGCTTCCTCATGGCCTGTGCTCAGTGCTTCAGACCCTGCACCTCGCCCCACCCATGGCTGTGTCCCCCGAGGGATCCCTGCATAAACAGCCCCCATGCCCCACCTTGGGCAGCTGCAGGTGGGTCCCTGTGTCCAAATTAGGGGAGTGGGTAATAATGAATATGGCTGGTCACTGATTTAGCAGGAGCCACGGTGCTTGGTAAGATGGCCCCAGAGAAAGTGTTTTAATTAAGCTAAATCTCAATGCACATGGCCATGCCACGGGGGACTGTCCTGGGACAAGGGGGCTCTGAAAAAGATGTGGGGGTCATGGTGGATAATCAGTTGCACATGCGCTGCCCGTGTGATACTGGCCAAAAGCGCTCACGGGATGCCGAGATGCAGAAAGGGGAGTTGTGAAGAGAGCGGTTATTTTCCCTCCGGAGGGGGCCCTGGCATGGCCGCGGCTGGAATCGGGTGTCCCGTTCTGCCGCCCGCAATTCCAGAAGGCTGTTGACAAGCTGGCGGAGTCAGAGAAGAGCCGTGAGAACGAAGAGAGGAATGGAAAAGGCCGTCCAGCGCTAGGCTCTGGGAGGTCAGTGGTGGGGTTTTAAATGAGGATTGGCTGCTTCTCTAAAACGGATTCTGCGCTAGGGGTTAGGGTGGGGCCGGTCGCTGCCGTGGGGTCAGACTAGATGGGCACAAATGTCCCTTTTGGCCTTGGAATCTGTGAAACCCCCTGCCCCTCCCCAGAGGTGGCTGCATCCCTATGCCCTGTAGCATGACCCTGGTGAGTTCCCCCTACCACGTGGGCTGTGCTGAATTCACTGGCCTCCCTGCCGATGGGTCTGTATGGGATAGTCTAGGCCTGTGCCCTCATCCAAGATGGCCGCCGCTTGACTTCGCCCTTTTGCCCTGCCCTGCGTCTCGGCGGCCGGATAGTTGCCCTCACCCATGATGTCACCTGTACGGCTTCACTACCGCGCAGGTTGTCGCCGCTTTGATTGGCCGCAAGCTCAGTCGCCTCGCTCTGTGATTGGGTGCGGCGGCCGGGACCGGAAGAGCCTGGCCCGCAGCTGGAGGTTGCACGTGGTTCCAGGCGCTGAGGATGGAGGCGGTGGCTGGGACCGGGGCGCAGGGGGGGCCAGCCAGGGGGGGCAAGAAGGTGAGTGCCGGGGCAGTGAGCCCCTCCCCTCGGGAGTGGGGCAGGGATTCCCCCGGGGGGTTACCCCGTGTCCTGAGCAGGGAGGGGGCAGGTCACTAACTCGAGTCGGGTGCATCCAGGGGGCGAACACCCAATTACAGGGCTTTGGGGGGAGTTTATTGCCCCCGTGTCTGTGGGGCGGCGGGGTCTCTACGGCAACTCTAGTAACCTGGGGACACGGGGAAGGGGCTGGCTGTATCTGTGGGGTGTCCCGCGAGGAGTGATCTGGGGGGCAGGGCTGGCCCTCTTCCAGGGGCAGCCCCGGGGACACGTCTGGGGCACCGAGTCCCTTGCTGGGTTAGGGGGGCAAGTCTTTCCCGGGGGGGGGGGGGGGCTGGAGGGCAGTTCACCCCCCCGACTATGTGTTGTGGCTGGTGGTTCTGCCCCTGGGGGGGCGGCGCTCCCAATCAGGCCAGTGGGAGTGGCTGGCTATTCTGCCCTGTGGGGCAGGTATCTCCCCACAAGTTGGGGGGCAGTTTTAGTCCCTGTCCTCTGTGCCCCCCCCCCAGCTGGAGGAACTGACTCCCCCCATGTCTCACCCCCTCACCAATCTCCCCACCTCCCGAGCTGGGGGTAATTGATTCTCCCCCATGATTCATCACCCCTTTCTCCCCCCCACCCCCTGAAGAAGAAGATGACGAAGAAGCTGCAGCGCTACTGGGAAGGGGGCCCCCAGCCGGACCCCCCCGCAGCTGCCCCCCCCAAGGCCAAGAGGCGTCGTCGCAATGAGAAGACCAGGCCAAGGGCTGGGGCAAAGGGGAGCCTGGAGGCCAGGAAGGGGCTGCGGGCGTCAGAGGCCGCAGGCCGGATCTCTGGGGTAAGGCTGGGAATGCTGGGGGGCTGGCCATGGGGGGAGGAGGGGCGGCTGAGGTCGGGGGGGGGGGGATGGGGGCCCGTAGCAGGCCCTCCCCCCCCCGTCTGTCTGTGTGTGTCTCTCTCTCCCTAGAAGAGGGACCCGTTCCCCGGCGCCGCCCCCCTCCCTCACCACAAGGTGAAGAAATTCCAGCGGGGCCAGAAATCGCAGCTGGTGAGTTGAGGGGCGTGGCGGAAATCGGGGGGGGGGGGCAGCTGGGTCCCTGGGGGTTGCCGGGCAGTTACTGACCCCCAGTGGTGGGGGGCGGGAGGGACAGGGCCACGTGCGGCTCTCACCCCGTCTGTCTGTCCATCCGTCTGTCCACCCCCCCCCAGGAAGCGGCATCCAGCCGGCGGCTCCGGGACCATCTGGCCTCGCTGGAGCAGAAGGTGGAGCTGGCAGCGCAGCAGGCAGCGCGCATGGAGCTGCTGCTGCCCGAGGAGCCAGGGTGAGTGCCCCCCCCCCCCGCCTGCCCCCCCGGAGCTGGGGCAGCTGCCCCAGTGCCCCCATCATCCCCTACCTTCGGGCCCCCGCCCAGTGCTGCCACTTGAGCCGGGGCTACCCGCTGGTTAGCCCCTCCCCCCCCATGGGATAGGTGACACACACACACACCCTTAACTCCACACACATGCCCCCGATCCCAGCTGGCTCCCCTCCCCCACCAGTGCCGTCCATTCCCAGCTCTCACCCCCCGCAGGTTCCTGGAGGGGGACCCCGGCGAGGACACCTGCACCATTGCCCAGGCCGACATCGCTGAGGCTGCCGACATCGCCAGCGCCACCAAGGTCAGAGACGCCCCCACGCGCCGGGGCGTGTGTGTCGTGAGGTGGGGGGAATGGCAGGGGGAGGGGTCGCCCCTAGGATGTGTGGGGGGGTCACTGGGCAGTATTGGGGGGGATCATGGGAGCATCTCAGTGGTGCAGGGAGGTCACCAGGGGGATCCCGGGGCAGCGTCTCAGTGGTGCATGGGCGTCACCGGGGGGATCCCGGGGCAGCGTCTCTGGGGGGTTCACCCGGGGTTGGGGGTCCCTGTGCTGTGTCTAACCAGGTCTCTCCCCCCCATAGCACTTTGAGCTGACGCTGAACCAGTTTGGCCCCTACAGGATGGATTATACCCGACCTGGCCGGTGAGTGGGGGGGTGGGCAGGGAGGAGCATGTGGGGGGAGAGTAGGAGGGAGGGGGACCCGTGGGGCAGGTGGGAATCAGTGGGGAAGGAGTGGGGGGTTGGCTGGCTGTACCTAGGTGGCAGGTCTTCTGGGCAGCGGTTGGAGAGGCAGGGCCCGACTGAGTTTCCTGTGTGGGGGAGGGTCTGCGTCAGGGACCTCTAACCCCACAGGCCTCCCCTGAGCTGCTCTGGGGGTCCCCCTCATCCCTCCCATCTCCCCCCACAGGCACCTGCTGCTGGGGGGCCGGCGGGGCCACGTGGCAGCCCTGGACTGGCAAACCAAGTCACTGCTGTGTGAGATCAACGTCATGGAGACGGTCACTGACGTCACGTGAGTGTGCGACTGGGGGCGTGCGACACAGATGGGCACATGAGCGACGGGGGGGGGGGGGGGGGTGCGACGCGGATGGGCGACCGGGGAGTGTGCAACACAGAGGAGTCGGGGGGGGGGGGGGGGCTGCATCCACTGCTCCCTGCAGGTGTAACGGTGCATCAGCGGGACGTGCCCATTGCACATGTGGGCGAGCATCGGGAAAGCGAGTGTGCACGTCCCTGCCTGCCCGTGGCTGGGGAGGCTGGTTGGGTTGCACGCGGGGGCGTGTTGCACAGGCAGCGTTTGGCAGGTTGCACACAGGCTCAGCCATGCAATGGGACACATCGTGGTCCCCCCCCGTCCTGTCCCCTCCCCCGTCTCACCCCCCCCCCCCCCCCCGTTTCCAGGTGGCTGCACACGGAGACCATGTTTGCGGTGGCCCAGCGGCGCTGGCTCTACGTCTATGACAACCAGGGCGTGGAGCTGAACTGCCTGAAGCGCTTCAACGGGGTCCTGCGCATGGAGTTCCTGCCCTACCACTTCCTGCTGGCCACTGCGGTGAGCGGGGTGGGAGGGGGGTCCTGCTGGCCACCGCGGTGAGCGGGGGGAGAGGGGGGTCCTGCTGGCCACTGCGGTGAGCGGGGGGAGGGGGGTCCTGCTAGTCATCACGGTGAATGGGGGGGGGTCCCGCTGTGTGGGGGTCCAGATGCCGGGGTTCCCGCTGCTCACCACAGCGAAAGAGGGGGGGGGGCCCGGACACCAGGGCTCCTGCTGGCCAATGCGGTAAAGCGGGGAGTGGGCTTGGGTGCCAGGGTTTGGGGGCCGGTGCCCCACTGACCCCTCGTGCCCTGTGCAGAGCGAGACGGGGTTCCTGCAGTACCTGGACATCTCGGTGGGGAAGGAAGTTGCCACCATCTGCACCCGGGGGGGGCGCCTGGGCGTGATGGGGCAGAACCCAGCCAATGCCATCGTCCACCTGGGACACAGCAATGGTGAGACTGCCCCAACCCTGCCCCATTGCTACTTCCCCGCCCCACTGCTTCCCCACCCCGTCCCCACTGCTACCCCCAACTCTTCCCCCAACCCCGTCCCGACTCCAACCCCACCGCTACCCCCCAACCCCGCCCCCAACCCCATTGCTACCCCCCTGTACTGCATAACCAACCACCCGCCCAGCCACTGCCCTCGTCCACCAGGGCAAAGCAACGGTGAGACCTCCCTGTGCCCCACCATAATCCCCTGACACCTCTGTACCCCATAACCGACCCGCAGCCTGGCCAGCGCCGCCATCATCCACTGTGGGTACAGCAGCAGTGAGACCCACCTCTGCGCCATTGTCCCCTGCCCCACGCTGCTAGGAGCGTTTCTCCCGGGGCCCTCAGGCCCCGTGTGTGTCAGTGTGTTATCCCCACCCCACCCCCCCGGCAGGGCCCATCGCTGGGGCAGGCGCCGGCTCAGACAGGGACGTTCCATCAATCTCCCAGCATGCACTGGGCTCAGCGTGGCCCCATTCTGCCCTAGGGACCCCTGGCCCCATCCCCCCGCAGCCTGGCCTGGTCAGTCAGACCCAGTGCTATGACTCCCCCTTAGCGCCCCCCCCCCCCAGCTGTGAACCTGGCCCTGTCCATTCCCTCCACCCCTCGTTAACCCCTTGTGCCCGGTGGGGGGTGACCCCCTCCCATTAACTCCTCGTGCTCTGTGTCCCCCCCCAGGCACGGTGACCCTGTGGAGCCCCAACGTCAAGGAACCCCTGGTGCGGATGTTGTGCCACCAAGGGGGGGTCCGGGCCGTGGCCGTCGACAGCTCCGGAACGTGAGTGACTGGGGGGGCAGCCCTGCTGTGGTGGGGAGGGGGCCTGAGGGGTGAGCAGGGAAAGGGGGCTGCAGGGGTGCATGTGGGGGAAGGAGGGCAGCTGGGGGGGGTCTCCCCCCACTTTCCCCAGCTACATGGTGTCATCAGGGCAGGGGTGGAATATGGAGGGGGGATCACTCTATGGGTCTCTCCCCACCTCCCCCCAGGTACATGGTGATGTCGGGGCTGGGGTAGGAGAGGAGGGGGGGCTTGGAGGGTGACACTGGAGGGTGGGGGGGTCACGCTGTGGGTCTCTCCCCGCCTCCCCTCAGGTACATGGCGGTGTCGGGGCTGGCATGGGAGAGGAGGAGGCTGGGGGGGGTCAGGCTGTGGTCTCCCCCCATCTCTCCCCAGGTACATGGCGACGTTGGGGCTGGGGTGGGACGGGCGGGCGTGTCTTGGGGGTGACACTGGAGGGGGGGTCACACTGGGTCTGCCCCCGCCTCCCGCCAGATACATGGTGATGTCAGGGCTGGTGGGGGTGTCATGCTGTGGTCTCTCCCCTTCTCCCCGCAGGTACATGGCGACGTCGAGGCTGGGGTGGGAGAGGAGGGGGGGTTTGGGGGGTGACACTGGAGGGTGGGGGGGGTCATGCTGTGGTCTCTCCCCCCAGGTACATGGCGACGTCGAGGCTGGGGTGGGAGAGGAGGGGGGGTTTGGGGGGTGACACTGGAGGGTGGGGGGGGTCACGCTGTGGTCTCTCCCCCCAGGTACATGGCGACGTCGGAGCTGGGGTGGGAGAGGAGGGGGGGTCACGCTGTGGTCTCTCCCCGTCTCCCCCCAGGTACATGGCGACGTCGGGGCTGGGGTGGGAGAGGAGGGGGGGTTTGGGGGGTGACACTGGAGGGTGGGGGGGGTCACGCTGTGGTCTCTCCCCATCTCCCCCCAGGTACATGGCGACGTCGAGGCTGGGGTGGGAGAGGAGGGGGGGTTTGGGGGGTGACACTGGAGGGTGGGGGGGTCACGCTGTGGTCTCTCCCCGTCTCCCCCCAGGTACATGGCGACGTCGGGGCTGGGGTGGGAGAGGAGGGGAGGATTGGGGGGTGACACTGGAGGGTGGGGGGGTCACGCTGTGGTCTCTCCCCGTCTCCCCCCAGGTACATGGCGACGTCGGGGCTGGACCGGAAGCTGCGTGTCTACGACCTCCGGGCGTATCAGCCCCTGCAGTCACTGGTGCTGCCCGTGGGCGCCGGGCACCTGAGCTTCAGCCAGCGGGGGCTGCTGGCGGCTGCCTGCGGGGACGTGGTGCAGGTAACGATTCCGCCTCCCCCTGCACACACCGGCACCCCCCTACTCCCCACACACACCGGCACCGGGCCTTCAGCCAGCTGGGGGTAGCTGTGGGGCCGTGGTGCAGGTAAAGGAGGGACCCTTATACTCTGGGACGTCCCCCCGCTCTCGCTGGACTCAGCAGGGCCCCATCCGCCCTGCATCCTTCCCCCGCAGACTGGGGATTGCGAGCTGGGCACTGCTTTGGAGAGAGGTAAATAGTGGTGTCCCCCAGGGGTCTGTACTGGGACCAGTCCTATTCAACGTGTTCATAAATGATCTGGGAAAAGGGGTAAACAGTGAGGTGGCAAAATTTGTAGATGATACAAAACTACTCAAGATAGTTAAGTCCCAGGCAGACTGCGAAGAGTTACAAAGGGGTCTCACAAAATTGGGTGACTGGGCAACAAAATGGCAGATGAAATTCAGTGTTGATAAATGCAAAGTAATGCACGTCAGAAAACATAATTCCAACCATGCATACAAGATGATGGGGTCTGAATTAGCTGTTACCACTCAAGAAAGAGATCTTGGAGTCATTGTGGATAGTTCTTTGGAAACATCCACTCAGTGTGCAGCGGCAGTCAAAAAAGCGAACAGAATGTTGCAAATCATTAGGAAAGAGATAATAGGACAGAAAATATTGTGTTACCTCTATAGAAATCCATGGTACGCCCACATCTTGAATACTGTGCGCAGATGTGGTCAACCCATCTCAAAAATGATATATTGGAATTGGGAAAAGTTCAGAAAAGGGCAACAAAAATTATTAGGGGTTTGCAACGGCTGCCGTATGAGGAGAGATTAATAAGACTGAGACTTTTCAGCTTGGAAAAGAGATGGCTAAGGGGAGATATGATTAAGGTCTATAAAATCATGACTGGTGTAGAGAACTAGGGGTCACCAAAGGAAATTAATAGGCAGCAGATTTAAGTATTTTTTCGCAGAACGTACAGTCAACCTGTGGAACTCCTTGCCAGAGGATATTGTGAAGGCCAAGACTATAAGAGGGTTCAAAAAAGAACTAGATATGTTCCTGGAGGATAGGTCCATCAAGGGCTATTAGCCAGGATGGGCAGGGATGGTGTCCCTGGCCTCTGTTTGCCAGAAGCTGGGAATGGGCGACAGGGGGTGGATCACTTTATGATTACCTGTTCATTCCCTCTGGGGCACCTGGCACTGGCCACTGTCGGTAGACAGGATACTGGGCTAGATGGACCGTTGTTCTGACCCAGTGTGGACGTTCTTATGAGCCTGGGCCCCGTCTGTCCCCCACCCACAACCTGGGCACCACCCAAGGGGGAGCTCGGACTGCCCTGTGTCCTGACACCCCCTGTGAGCCAGGCCCTGCTGCAGGCACTAATCCCCCATGTCTGCCCCCCCCCCCCCCCCCAGGTGTACCGGGACGTGCCCGTGCAGCCACCTCACAAGCCCTACCTGTCGCACACGCTGCCCCGGGCGGCCCACGGCCTGCGCTTCTGCCCCTTCGAGGATGTGCTGGGCGTAGGGCACGGCAGCGGCTTCACCAGCCTGCTGGTGCCAGGTACGGACCCCCCCATTACCCCCCCCCACAGTACCACCTCCCAATCCCCCACGGTGTCACCAGCCTCCTGGTGCCAGCTACGGACCCCCCCAGTACAACTCCCCATCCCCCACGGTGTCACCAGCCTCCTGGTGCCAGGTACGGACCCCCCACATAGCGCCCCCCAGTACAACTCCCCATTCCCCACGGCGTCACCAGCCTCCTGGTGCCAGGTATGGACCCCCCCATACCGCCCCCCCCAGTACCATCCCCCACGGCGTCACCAGCCTCCTGGTGCCAGGTACGGACCCCCCCCATAGCGCCCCCCCGTACAACTCCGCGTCAGCAGCCTCCTGGTGCCAGTTATGGCTCCCCACAACTCCCCATGTGCCCGGTAGCTGACATGCCTGTCATGTGCCCCCTGCTACAGCCTGCGGGGGCCTGGCACGGCTGTGTGTCTGCCCATGGCAGAGGGGGGATGGCTCCCCGCCTCCACTAACCTCCTGTCTCTTCCCCCCCCCCCCCACCCCCCAGGTGCTGGACAGGCGAATTTCGACGCGCTGGAGAACAACCCGTTCCGGAGCCGGAAGCAGCGGCAGGAGTGGGAGGTCAAGGCCCTGCTGGAGAAGGTAACGTCATCTCCCCTCCCCCGCACACAATACTCAGCCCTGTCCCCCCCGCCGTCCCCCATGGAGCCCCAGCTGGGGGGCAGCTGGATCTCAGTGGTGGGCCACTGCTCCGGGGCCAAGGGGGCTGATGCTAAGGGAGGGAGCTCTGGGGCTGGGGGGAGGGGACACCGGGGTGGGTAGCTGGGATGTCTGGGGGGGCACTGCCAGGAGGGGTGGTGTCATGGGAGGGGGGAGCCTGGGTGGTCCGGGCCCCCCCTAACAGCTTGGCCCCCGGCAGATCCCGTCGGAGCTGATCACGCTGGACCCGGGGCAGCTGGGCCGGGTGGACGCCATCACCATGGAGCAGAAGCACCAGGAGCGAGTGGAGCGGCTGGTGAGCGACTCGGGGGGAGGGGGGGCACCGTGGTGCATTGTGGGGAGTGGGGGCACGAGACACTGTGGTGCATTGTGGGAAGTGGGGACCAGGCAGTGCCGTGGCTCTCATGCAGGGGGCACCGTGGTGCATTGTGGGAAGCGGGGGGGGGGGCACCGTGGTGCGTTGTGGGAAGTGGGGGGCGGGTGGACAGTGGGGACCAGGCAGTGTCACGGTCGCTGTGGCACGTCAGGAGCGTCGGGGGGGAGGCGCCGTGGTGCATGGTGGGATACAGGAGGACTCTCTCTCTCACTCCTTCCCGCCCCCAGGGATTCGACCCCCAGGCCAAGCCGGCGTTCCAGCCGCGCCGGAAGCTGAAGGGGCGCAGCTCAGCCGGGAGCCTCCTGCGGCGCAAGAAGAAGGTGGCGAACGAGGAGCAGCGGGTACGTCCATCCGTACTGTCCGCCTGTCTGTCCCATCCGCCCTTGGGCCAGCCCTTACCCATCAGGCTTTGCTCCCCACCCCGGAGAGCCAGCTCTCCACTTCCTGTCTCAAACAGGGACTTCCCGTGTCCCCGCCCCCCCACAACTCCCCTGTCCGACTGGGCCAGTGACATCCGGGGGCATCTGCCCCATACCCCAGGGCTCCATTACACTGTGAATTGGGGGGTGGGGTGGGGTGGGGGGGTTGGATCCCAGGGCTGCTCCCCCCCATTGGGCCATTTACTGGGGTGTCCCTGGCTCACCCCCGCTCACCCTCCCCCTCCCCGCAGACCAAGATCCGGAAGAGCCTGGAGCAGCAGCAGGCGGCGGAGCGAGAACCGAAGGCGGCACCCCGGGCTCAGAGGCCGGCGCTGGATCGGTTCAAGAAATAGCCTCGGGGAGGCTGGGGGGAGGGGATTGCCCCCCATGGGGGCGAAAGGGGTCACGAGCGTTACCCATCCCCTCCAGGGTAGGGGCTGTGGGGGCGGGAGCAGGGTGGGGTCCCCTACTCACCCTGCACTGTCACCCTGATATTTTTGTATTAAAGTTGGCGTTGGCTTTGCCTGGCTCTGGTTTGGGGCAGACAGGGGGAGGGGGTTACTTGAGGTGGGGGGCAGAGGGGAGCGTGGCTGGGAGCCAAGCGCAGGCTGGGGGGGCCTCAGGCGGCTCTGTACAGTGGGGAGGGAGAAGAGCTCCCAGCCGATACCAGCACCCGGCCAGCTGGGGATAAACAGGCCCGGAGCCAAGGGAGGCTGGAAATTCAAAGGCTTGCGGGTGTCAGCGGGAGGTTCTGGACCAGCCTCTCCCAGGCACAGAGGGGGCTCGGCTCCAGGCAAATGCTCCCTCTGGGCCCAGGCCCAGCCCCCGCCCCCGGAGCCCCGTCTGCTTTATGCCTCTGCAGTGGAACGGAGCCTGTGCAGGGGGGGGACCTACAGGCCAGCCCCCCCGGCCAGAGCTGAGATCACACCCTGCCAGGCTGCCCCCACAGCTCCAGCACTCACACCCCCTCGCCCAGATGCGGGGTCACAGGTTAACTTCTCATGCGCTGCGTGGCAGGTGTAACGCGCACGCTCCCTCTCTGCCACCCCCCCCCCTTGCTCTCCTAATGCGAGGGGAAAGGTGCTGATTTAGGCAATTACACCCTTGCCCCCCCGGCCAGGCAGGCGAATGACTCCCCAGCGTCCCTGCTCTGCTGGGGATGAGCTGCAGCCCCTGCCAGCCCCCCGTGGAGTCCCCAGGGGGGCTGTGCACAGGACCGGCTGGTGTTCAGCTGTTGTGTCACAGCCCCCGTGCTGGGCGCAAGGTGGAGCTGGAGCCGTTTATGCCAGGGTGAGCAAGGACAGGGTGCTGACCCGGGGAGGCCCCGGGCTGGCTGAGAGCCTGCCTTCAGAATGGCGATGCGCTGCCCCTTCGCTTCCTAGCTGCAGGTCGGGGGACTGCCGGCTTTGCCTCCTAGCAATGCCCCTGAACGGTCACTGGCTGTGCGCTGAGACACGGCTCCGCAGGCCCGTGCTCTCGCACGGCTCTGGCTCAGTCCTGGGGGACCCCTTCAGTGTATCAGCCCCCTTAGCGTGTCACACTCTCGCTGGGGTCAGCCCCTCGGCGTCACCTCCTGGGACTGACCCTCGGAGCCTTCAGCATCCCCCCTTCCCGCTGTGAGTGCCCCATAGCGACTCCACCTGAGTTGGACACCCCCCCCCCCCCGGCGGTGCCCGGCCCAGGGAAGCTAGTGATCCACCCACAAGCCCGAGTTCAGTGATAATTCTGGTCATGGGCCAGCTGAGGCTCGTTGTGCGTATGCTAAGGACTTAGACCTCGCCTGCTGTGTGGGGCTCACCCCTTGGCTGGCGACGAATCCCTGACCCCCATTGTCAGCGTCGTCACGTAACGCCTCACCTGGCAGCTGTATGTCCCTGGCACAGTGCCAGGCATGGCCCAGCAGGAGCTGGCGGTGACCCCTGCCCCATGGCACTGAGTGGCTTGGGGCATATTCCTCTGCGGGCTGGTGCTGAGCCCACGAACTGAGTACTGGTCCCAAAGGGCTCGGATGTTTCTCTGGCTCTGAGGCCTGTCCAACGTTAGACCTGTTAATGCTGACATCGGGCAGGGCTTGCCAAGCCTGCCGTCCCCACTGCCAGGGACCCGAGGGGGCAGGTACCAGCTCCGTGAGGGAAAGGGGGGACTCCTGTCCCCTGTCCCCTTCCTGCTAATTACAGGTGTGGTGCCCACCACCACACCCCATCCCATTCAGTCTATGTCCCGCTGCCTCCCCAGGGCTGGGTGCAGCACAGGGCCCTTGTCAGGGTTCCCTCCCCACTCTGAAGTCTGGGGTACAGATGTTGGGACTCACATGAAAGACCCCCTAAGCTTATTTCTACCAGCTTAGGTTAAAAACTTCCCCCAGGCACAAATTCCTTTCCTTGTCCTTTGACAGTATCGCTGCCACCACCAAGTGAAAAATTCAGGAAAGGGTCACTTGTAATCCCTATCCCCCCAAAATATCCCCCCAAGCCCCTTCACCCCCTTTCCTGAGGAGGCTTGAGAATAATATACCAACTAATTGGTTCACAATGTGAGCACAGACCAAACCTTTTATCTTTAGGACACTAAAATCAATCAGGTTCTTAAGAACTTTATTATAAAGAAAAAAGTAAAAGCATCACACCTGCAAAAATCAGGATGGAAGGTAACTTTACAGGGTAATAAAAAGATTTAAAACCCAGAGGATTCCCCCTCTGGACTCAGCGTCACAGTTACAAAAACAGGAATAAAACTACCTCTTAGCACAAGGAAAATTCACAAGCCAAAACAAAAGATAATCTAACACATTTCCTTGCTATTACTTACAATTTCTGTAATTCTTAGATGGATTATGCCAGGTATATTTTCAGGAGATGTTGTCCCTGCCTGGCTTCTCTTTCCGTTGGAACAAAAGAAGAGAGCACAAACAAAACCTCCCCCCAGATTTGAAAGTATCTGCTTTCCTTATTGGTTCTTCTGGTCAGGTGCCAACCAGGTTATTTGAGCTTCTTAACCCCTTACCAGTAAAGCGATTCAGTACAGCTGCCCTTATCTGTAGGGTTATGACAGCCCTCATTGTGCGTGGCAAGACCCATGAATGAGAGCAAGCCCCCTCCTCCCCCGACCATTGGGCCAGGCGCTGCCCAGACCCTGACCGAGATCAGGGCCCCGGTTTGGCTGAGCCCTGCACAGACACACACTGACACTCACTGTCCCAACACACTCATGGTTTACTCTACAAGAGCAAGAGTCTCATTTAACAGATGGGAAACTGAGGCACAAAGTGCTTTAGTGACTTGCCCCAGGTGTCTCACATAGAGCCAGGGCACAACCCAGGAGTCCTGGTTCTCCCCTCCCCCAAACTCTAACCCACTAGCCCACTAGCCCAGTGATATTCAGTGAGAGCTACCCACTCTTTGAGAATGTTACGACACAAAGCAGCCCATTGGCACACGTCTGACAAAAAACACTTCAGCTGCCAATAAATACAGCCCCTGAGTGCACGGTAAATATTAGTAATTAGTTAGTAATTAGTAATTCTATCTTCTAACACAGTTTAAAATGCAACATTATTACCCGTGTTTGTGGCACTCGCTAGTGGGAGAGGTGACAGCGACAAGCGTGACGAGTGGGTTGTAGGCGGTCAGGCCAAGGCCCGTGCACGCATGAAGATGCTCGTCCCTCAGGTGATTGGGTTTTTTATAATGTTCATGGCAGAAAACCCAGCTTCGCAGAGGTACATTGGTCCGAACACAGTTAAAAGCCAGATGCTGGCTATTCTGAAACTGGTCAGCGGACTGAGTCCAGAACTCGCAACATCCCGCTTCTCTGGATTTTGCCTTCAAGACATCTGAGCTCTGGAGCCTTACAATTTCTAATAGAAAGGCCCCTTCATTGATTGAATCAAGAGTGTTCTTTGCTTCAGAAGGGTGAGGTCCATCGGCAGAGACAACAAATAAAATCAAATCCTTGGGAATTTAAAAATTCTCAAATCCCATTTTAAAAATTTTGATCAGATTGTTTAGGAATTCGTGCAGCGTTTTCACTGAGGTTTCATCTGTAGCAACAACATGCAATGTGGTAAAGTGCAACATCTTTCCTGTTAAGTCTGCCTGAAAGATTTCAAGATTCCTCTGACAGGCACACGCTTTTTCAGACAGATCCCTGACACTGCTTGCACGACCATGGAGCTGCAAGCTGAAGGAATTCAAGTGACCAGTAATATCGCACAGAAAAGCTACTTGTGACATCATTCATAAATTCCAGGAACTTGCAACCTCGTTGGTCTTGTGGTTTGAAAGGAATTCTATTATTTCTTTTTGAAGAGCACAACACCTGTATCATGCATCCCACTACTTAACCAGCGAAAGTCATGCTGCAACAGGTCACTGAATTCGGCTGAAACGTCTTGTAAAACAGTTTTATAAAGACAATGTTGCAAGCTAGAAGTTGAGCGGATGGGCAGGGATGATGTCCCCTGTTTGCCAGCATATGTACTTCACTAATCTCATCACAATACCCATTGTTTTTTTCAAGTCTCCAGAGAACTTACGCACAGGCCAGTCTGGTGAATGATGCAGTGAAGTGTATTTCATTAAGGGTGTGTCACTGCCACACGTGAAGCAAAGCCCATCTCTTTCCCTGTCACTGAGGGACCTCCGTCTGTAACAAGCAAGTTTACTTTCTGCAGACCTAAACCCATTTTTTTTTTTTTTTTAAATTTGACCTTTCCAAAAATGCTCCTTCCTCTGGGGTAGGTTTCTAATGGTATTAAGCATAAAAATTCTACCTTGAAAATTTCACCATCATAAAATCTAACAAACAGCACTGGCTGGGGGGCGTCACTTAAATTGCTTGATTTGTCCACCACAGGAGCCGTGTGTTTGGCGTTTTTAAATCGGAAAGCAGTGCTGACAGACAATCCACGTAAATTGCAAATATCAGCCACTCTTCGCACTGCCATGGAATCAGACAGGGGAACCTGCGTCACACGGGTCACAATGTCAGCTTTGTTTTTATCCCCCTCAATGAGCTCCTCCAGCGTTTCCAATGTGCGCTCCTTCACAAGCTCGGCATCCAGGAAAGGCCTTTTCCTTTTAGCTCGTGCCCACATTCTCCAACGAGAGGCAGCCGTTGCTTTCCCCTGTACAGTTGCTGATCTCGTGAGAACATTTCAAGTGTGACACGAAGACTTCCGATTTTCAATGTTGTCACATTTTGCAGCACCACCAGGAGGCCAGGCCGTGTGGAAGTGACTGTGCTTTGAGTCAAAGTGGCACCTCCCAGTGGCAACCTTACAGACAGATCCAGTGGTTTAGCAGAGGAAACACAAAGGCTTTGCCTTTACATGAAGTGGCATAATAAAGAGAAAATCCGCTGTGCAGCTTGGGTTAAATGCTCGGTTTTCGCTGGCGACTTTGTGACGTTTACTCCCCCACTCGCATTTGTTTCTGGCTCCATTTACATCACCAATGATAAAACAGGCGGCGTCCCAACCCAGTCGTAGCCGATGCTATTGGAGAACCTAAGCTCCAGTACGTTACTTACTAAGGAAGCCATAGGCAGCACATCACTGGTCATGAATTTAGTTACAAATATTTTTTAAGGTGAGCTGGCGGGTCACATTTGGCCCAGGGGCCGCCATTGAGCAGCATTGCACTAACAGCTGGGGTTAGAACCCAGGAGTCCTGGCTCCCAGCCCCCCCCACTAGGCCCGTGTCTCTCAACCTTTCCAGACGACTGTACCCCTCTCAGGGGTCTGATTTGTCTTGCGTACCTTCAAGTTTCACTTAACTTAAAATCGACTTGCTTACTAACTCAGACATCAAAATACAAAAGTGTCACAGCCACTATTACTGACAAATCGCTACTTTCTCATTTTCACCATACAATTATAACATACATTGATTGGAATATAAACATTGTACTTGCATTTCAGTGTATAGTACATAGTGCAGTATGAAGAAGTCATTGTCTGTATGAAATTTTAGTTTGTACTGACTTGGCTAATACTTTTTGTTTAGCCTGTTGTAAAATTAGGCAAATCTCTAGATGCAACAATGCACCCCCTGGAAGACCTTGGTGTACCCCAATAGCACACGTGCCCCTCGTTGAGAACCACTGGACTAGACCCCACTCCCCTCCCAGAGCTGAGGATAGAACCCAGGAGTCCTGGCTCCCAGCGCCCCCTGCCCCTCACAGACCCTCCAGCAGGGCTAGCACCTTGCACCTCAGCACCCCCAGCCCCCTATGCAGTGGGGTACAGGCTCCCCCTTCTCCCCCCACCATAGCCCAGGCTGCCCCCATCGCCTGAGGGCCCACCTGGTGCACGCTGTACAGCACCTCCCCGTAGCAGCAGGGGTCCATGGGGTAGTGGGTGGATCCAGCCATGCGGGCCGTGTGGGTGGGGGCCAAGCCAGCCCAGCGAGCGCACAGCCCCACGTAGACATCCTCCAGGGGCACGGGAGGCACGTGGGGGGCGGCCCCCAGCACCCCCAGGGCAGCGTCGCCGGACAGCACGTAGGCCGTGCCGCTGCAGTAGGGGGGGAAGGCCCCGGCCGGGTAGGCGGAGGCCGGGACATGGTGCCGGTTGCCGGGGTCACGGTTGGGCTGCACCCGCCAGTGGACCCGGCCCAGGTAGAGCCGGCGAGGACTGGGCAGCGCCCCCAGGTGGCGGGCCAGGGCGGGCAGGTTGAGGAAGACGTCGTCGTCGACCTTCACCACAAAGGCAGCGCCGGGGCAGTGGGCGGCCGCCCAGCCCAGCAGCATCATGGTCTTGAGGGTCAAGTTGGCGTAGGTGTCGGCGAAGCGGCCCTGGACCAGGTCCCCGTGCTGCTGGGACTCCTCCTCCAGCCAGGCCTGCTCCTTGCCCGAGCCCGGCGCCCCCAGGGCGAAGAGCGTCCGCACCGGGTACCCCCCGGCCCTGCGGGCGCCCCCCCAGCTGGCACGCACCGCCTGGCGCTGGGCCGTGTGCCCCGGCGCGCTGGCCACCAGCACCAGCAGGAAGGGTGCCCGGGGCCTGCAGCCGTCCACGTTGGGCAGCAGGAAGGAGTCGGGGCCAGGCAAGGGGGGGTCTGCGTGCAGGAAACCTCCCCCGCCTCCCAGGAAGGGGGCCAGTGACCACGATAGCAGCTCCTCCCCTGTGCCCCCAACCAGGAGGCTCACAAGCGCCAGCCCCCCCAGCCCTGCCAGCAGCCCCCGCAGCAGCCAGGCAGAGGGGCGCCGGGCGGGGCAGAGCCGGGGGGCCATACGGGGTGAGGGGGGGTCAGCAGGTGGTGAAGGTTGCCTGCAAGAGAGAGAGAGATGGGGGATCACGCACAGAACAGCCCCCCAGTGCCCCTGCAGCCCCCCAGTATGAGCCCCCCACTACCCCGGCCCACAGCTACCCCCTTGGGGGCAGTGGAGGGAGGGAGAAGGCAAGACAGAGGCACATCGTGGGGAGGGGGGACTGGGATGACAGTGGATGGGGGGATGGAAATTTGGGGGGATGGGTGGGGTAAGCAGCGGAAGGGGGGGCAGGGGCCAGAGGGGGGCAAGAGCCGGGGGGGCCGTGGAGGGGAAGGGGGACAGGGCCCCAGGGGGTCGTGGCGGGGGAGGAGCGAGGAGGGCAGGAGCCGGGGGGGGGGGACGCGGGGCAGGAGCCGGGGCGGGTACGTGGCAGGGGAGGGGGGCAGGGGGCGAAGGGGGGGCCCGAGGAGCCGCACTCACCTCCCGGCCCCGCCCCGCTCCGCTCCGTGCTGCGTCAGTGCCTCCCCCGCCGCGTCAGTGTCAGCCAGTGCCCCCGCCCCCCCGGCGGTAGCTCGTGAGCGGAGTGCACAGATCTGTGTAAGGACCGTGCGTGTGCCGGGGGCACACCCAGATCCCCTGTCGCGAGCTGCCCTGCCTCGCGGAGCGGATTTCACCAGGGAAGCGGCACCCAGGAAAATACAAGCCCATGGGGGGGACAGGGGGGTATGGTGACTGTGTGCACAGACCAGCCACCTTCAACCCTCTTCTCCCCAGCTCTGCCCTCCCTCCCGCCCGCTGGGGTGTAGCTGGGGGGGCCCCGGGGGTTCCCGAAGCCGGGGACCCCCAGCACACAGGGGGCTGCTAGAGCCCGGCCCAGCCATGTCAGGAGGGGGAGTGCCTGGGACGGGGCAATCGGGCTGTCCAGCAAACGGCAGGACCAGCTCACCGGCCAGGGCCCCCAGGAGCAAGCCCCACTTGGGGGTCCATCGGCCCCCGCAGGAACTGCTGGGACCTGTAGGCTGAGACCCAGGGCTGCTCTAAGGCGGTGGGGAAGGGAATACCGATCGGCCGCTGGGATCCGTGGCAATGGGGGACAAAGCGCTCCCCACCAATGGGGTGCCACTAGCCCCCACCTGGAGTGGGACCATGGACCTGCAGCCCCCAGCAGCGCTCCCCACAGCACCGCTTCTTCCCCCTCCATACACCATGAACTGAGCCCCCACCCCATCGCCTGGGAGCTCTCAGGGACAGGTTACTCCCTCCTGCTCCCCCCACCCCCAAGACAGGGAACCCCACGGTGTACGGTGCTATGGGGCAACTCCAGTACGCCACCCTGACCCCTCAGGCTATGCTCACCCCCAGCCCTCCCAACAGCCGGTCCCCGAGCTGGGCTGAGCAACATCGCCCCACCCTGCTCCCTTCCTTCCAGGGCGGCTCCAAGGGGGCTGGTGGCTGTTGTCCCCTCCCCCGGATCCCCTTAGGGGCAGGCAGCCTTTGTGACACTGAACATCTCTGGGCCCCACGTTGGCCATGAACACATCTGGCCCCCCACCCCCACCCCACTGACAGACCCTCTGCCCAAACCAGAGCCAGCCGCACTGGGCCCAGACGCCCCAGGTGTAGATAAATCTCTGCATTAAGCATTTTCGCATAACTGTGTATCATTTTCACATGACTTTGTATTGTGCCTCTTCATAGAGCCTTGTATTAAGTCTTTCCATCTATAACCTCTATTTTCATACAACTTTGTATCAAATCCTTAGATAGAAACTTTGTATTGAGCCTGGGTGTAATGTTATTGCCCCTAAGGAGAGTTAAGGTAGAAGGAAACTGTCTTTTTGCTCGGAGTAGAAGCCAGACCCAAGACCAATAAAACTTGTCAAGTGGGCTCACTAAAGAAGATCAGACATATTGACGGCCTCGGGGGTTAGACATGAGCACTTTCTTTTGAAAACACCCTCTTTGAAAATAAACGTGGCAGCATTAAGACAACACCCAGAAGGAAGCGCCACAGATGACCAATGGACACAGACACAGACTTTGCATCCGGTACAGATTTGCATGAGAGGGAAGCTGCTATAAATGTGAGGTGTCTTGCAGAGGACCCCGGGTCTCGGCTTGTCAACATGGAGCATCGATCCAGATCGGCAGAAGCCCGGCTCCACCCCTCCCTCATCTAACTCACCTGGCCAGTGCAGTTAAGGGAAGCAACTAGTTGGTAACAACAAGATGGAGTGTGTGTGTGACTGTAATATATCTCATATGCATATGATACAGTGTTGATTGATATATGTATTACCAAGAAATGTGGCACTTTGCCTCATCCCCCCGAAAAGATCCTGTGCAGTACAACACATGTCCTCCCCCCCCCCCCCGGTTACAGCAGGAGAGCTGCACCCCCTGAGCAGAGACACCCCCCCGGTTCTACGCAGGCAGCACCTGCCTCCCAAGGGCCCTGGGCCTCGTTTGGCCACCAGACCCGCAGGGCAGCAGCAGAGAGAGATTTGCCCCCCCCCCCCCGGGAGAGTCAGGGAGGGGGAAGAGTCCCCCAGGGAGCCCCCAGCCCTGGGGAGCCCCCCCCAGGAATGTGTAAGAGGCAGGAGGATGGCTGTCTAGGGTGCCTGCCCCCTGGATGGAGGGTGAAATTTGGGGTCCCCAAAGCAGCTGCTTCCCAGCATATCCGGCAGGTTCAGCACATCCAGCGCCCCCCAGCGCCCAGGATGTGGCCAGGTGCCCCCCCACCTAGCCCCTCACCATGAGAGCAGTGACCCCGGGGGTGGGGCAGCCCAGGGGTCAGGACTGGCACCATCCCTGCTCGATGTGCGCGAGGAAGGAGAAAACCCCCAATGGCCCTTTGCCCCCCCACCCGTGGGAGCACCCCTGGCACCGAGGGATCCCACAGTTCAAGTGCCCAAATAGAGGCCACTGCTGGGGGGACGGGGCAGAGAGGGGTGCAATGGGGGAGGTGCAGGGGGCATTGGGGGGGTACCTGCAGCCTCTCACTCGAGTGTCGCTCCTGTCGGTGGCCTGTCACTCAGCACCTCCCTGTGGGCCTCTCCCGCTCCCCAGAGTCGGGAGCCAGGGCTTGGCCTGTCATCCCTCTGAGGCCCCCCGGCAGGGCTTGGTGGCTGCACTCACCTGGCGGGCTGGGGCAGGGCGGGCAGGATCCAGTAGCTGCAAGGGAGGGACCAGTCGGGGTGCGGAGCCGGCACTTTCTGAGCTGCACCCGCTGGTCCCCTAGAAAACGCCCAAACATGGCCTGTGATTTGAACCATCCCCCTGGCGGTGCTGGACGGACCAAATAAGAACTCACATCTGGGACACGCCAGGGCTGTGCTTGCTAGGGTCTGGAGACAGGACTCAGGGAACCCCCAGAATCAGGGGGTAATGGGGAAGCATTTAACCCCCAGCTGCTCTTCCAGGTGGGTAGTTCCTGGACATTGCTGACGGTGTCAGGCCAGGGCATCCCAGGCTAGCTCACAGTTCCTGCCCCTGCAGCTCGCCCAGCCCCCCGTGGTAGGGCAGATGCCGGCAGACCCAGGGCAGCACCCTCCCCGCTGCCCCAGCCCATGGCAGAGGGATGCCTCTCGGTGTCATCTGGCACCCCTTTGAGCTGAGCACGGGATATAATTACGATTAATGACCTGGCGCTAGGCTGTCTCTAATACAAGAATGACTAGATTAGGACAGGTCTGAAGACTATTAACGTATACAGCATTGCACGGGATACCATATAATGACCGTATAACGACGTGCTAGCAGGAGGGCTAGGACGTAGCTGGGATAATATTAATTAGCTCCACGGTACTGCACAAGATATGACATCATTAACACTGTGTCGGTGATGACTTATGATGCCGGGTATGATGTCATTAATGCTGTGTCGGTGACGTGCTGTGACTCTGGGTGTGATGTCATTGTGTGTCGGCGACGTGCTGTGACTCTGGGTGTGATGTCATTGTGTGTCGGCGACGCGCTGTGACTCTGGGTGTGATGTCATTATTTGTGTGTCGGTGACGTGCTGTGACTCTGGGTGTGATGTCATTAACGCCGTGTGAGTAACATATGAATCTCATGGCTCCCGTGCTCCTGCTGTGGACCCGGGGGGGCTCCGGGATTT
Source organism: Emydoidea blandingii (assembly GCA_036785055.1). NCBI lineage: Eukaryota > Metazoa > Chordata > Testudines > Emydidae > Emydoidea > Emydoidea blandingii. Next base: position 93,430,201 of record JAXIVB010000007.1, read on the forward strand.
AATTACATGGGCCCAGACCGGTAACTAACTTCCCGCCCGGACCCAGGCTCCGCCATCTTTGAACGGAGCGGAAGTAGCTTCCTTCCCCTTTCAGACACGGGTGGCCGCCATCTTGGAACAGGGCGGAAGTAGGCGCATTCCCCCTTCCCCCGGCTAGTGGTGCCGCCATATTGGAAAAAGGCGGAAGTGGCTTAATCGGCTTCTCGCATGATCCCGCGGCCATCTTGGAAAGAGGCGGAAGTGAGCTGCCCTTCAGGGCCCCCCAGCCGGCGGCCATATTGGAAGCGGGCGGAAGTGGAAGGCTATTTCTCTCTGCCCCGTCTTCCCTTTCCCCCAAACCAGAAAGGCGGAGTTGGTCCTGATCCCGCGGGGGGAGGAAGGGGAAGGACTCAGAGACCGAACTACAAATCCCATGGTGCACTGCGGCGCCCGGCGGAAGTGGACTGTACCGGAAGCCGGGTCGAGAGGCCGCACGCACAGAGCAGGGCGGGGCTCAGCGCCGGAGCATCGCGGAGCGGTAAGTACCGGTGGCGCTCGGGGGGGGGAAGGGACCATGTGGGCCCCCCCCCCGCTCTAACCCCCCTCCCCCCGCAGGCGGACCGGACCGGACCTGACCGGACCCTCATGGCGGACCTGATCCAGAAGAAGCTGCAGGGCGAGCTGGAGAAATACCAGCAGCTGCAGAAAGGTGCCGCCCCCTCCCCCCCCGCCCGCCTCGGCCCCCTCCCTCTCCCCCATCGCCCCCGCCCCATAACCCGCCTCGGCCCCCTCCCTCTCCCCCATCGCCCCCGCCCCATAACCCGCCTCGGCCCCCTCCTTCCGCCCCATAATCCCCTACCCCATCCCCCCTCCCGCCACCCCATAACCCCCCTCGGCCCCCTCCCTCTCCCCCATCGTCCCCACCCCATAACCCGCCTCGGCCCCCTCCCTCTCCCCCATCGCCCCCGCCCCATAACCCGCCTCGGCCCCCTCCTTCCGCCCCATAATCCCCTACCCCATCCCCCCTCCCGCCACCCCATAACCCCCCTCGGCCCCCTCCCTCTCCCCCATCGTCCCCGCCCCATAACCCGCCTCGGCCCCCTCCCTCTCCCCCATAACCTCCTCCCCCATTCCCCCTCCCCCGCCCCATAACCCGCCTCGGCCCCCTCCCTCCGCCCCATAATCCCCTACCCCATCCCCCCTCCCGCCGCCCCATAACCCCCCTCGGCCCCCTTCCTCTCCCCCATTGCCGCCCCATAACCCCCCTCAGCCCCCTTCCTCTCCCCCATCGCCCCCTCCGCCACCCCATAACCCCCCTCGGCCCCCTTCCTCTCCCCCATCGCCGCCCCATAACCCCCCTCGGCCCCCTTCCTCTCCCCCATCCCCCCTTCCACCGCCCCATAACCCGCCTCGGCCCCCTTCCTCCGCCCCATCCTCCATCTCGCTGCCCCATAACCCGCCCCATCCCCCCGGCCCCATAACCCGCTTCGGCCCCATCACCTCCCTGCCCCTGCCATCCCCCAAGGCCTCCCCTCCTGCCCCATAACCCCCGGACTCCTGTCCCTCCATCATCCCCTCCCGCTGCCCCGTCCCCCTCCAGCCCATAACCTGTCCCTTTCCTTTCCCGCTATCCCCCCCTGCCCCATAACCCTCCTCAGCCCCCTTCCTCTCCCCCCCATCACCTCCCTGCCCCCGCCATCCCCCAAGGCCTCCTCTCCCGCCCCATAACCCCTGGACCCTCGTCCCCCCATCACCCCCTCACGCTGCCCCCTCACGCCGCCCCATAACCCCCGGCCCATTACCCGCCCCCCCCATCCCCCTCCGGCCCATAACCCACCTCGACCCCCTTCCTCTCCCCTCATCACCTCCCTGCCCCCGCCAACCCCTGGGCCCCTGTCCCTCCATCTGCCCCTTCCCCGCATTGCCTCATAACCCATCTCCGACCCCTTCCCCACTACGCGCCTCTGCCCTATCATCCCCCTCCCTCCGCCCCATAACCCCCGGGGCTCCCCCCCACCCGTCATTGCCCCATAACCCGCCTCCGCCTCATAACCCCTGGGCTTCCCCTCCCCCCATTGCCCCATAACCTGCATCCATGCCATAAACCCAGGTCTCCCCTTTCCCCATCACCTCCCCACTAATTCCTGCCCATAACCCACTGCCACCTTGGGCCCTGCCCCAGTGCCTACCCCTAACCCACCTGTGCCTGATAGTCCCCCGTCCCACCCCCAATAACTTGCTTGTACCCTATAGCCTACTGCGCCCTATAACCCATCCCTGTACCTCCTCCCCATAACCCTCCTTCATAGCCCAACCTCCCTGCAACCCGGCACCCTGCCTAACCCCATAATCCTTCTGCCAACCCCCTTCATCTGCTGCATCTCCTCTTCCCCAGGGCCCTGCCCCCCTTCACTGTGGGCTTCCACAGTCCACCCCCCCCCCCTTTCCACCCTCCCAGGGTCCTTGATGCCCCACCCCACCCTGACAAACAAACTGCCCCAAGTTCCTCGGATTCCCTCCCCACCTTCATTGCACCCTCCACGTTCCCTCCCCCCACATCCCTGAACCCCACTTCTGCCCTCTTCCCCCAGTTACTCTTAAGGCGAATACACAGGCTGGGGAAGGGGCTGGCTTGGCAGGCTGAGGGCTCTGATCCCAGTGGGGAGAACTTCCCTGCCGTGGGGCCTCCCTGCCGCCTGACCCTCCACCTGTACCCTGAGCACTGGCACAGAGACCCCCCCCAGCCCCTGGCCTGCAGAGCCCCACTGCAGGCAGAGTGAAGCTGGGTCTCCATGTCCTTCCCCCCCCCCCCCCCCAATCTCCTCCTGCAGACCCAGGGGTTATTCACCTGTGCTGCACTATAAGAGACGACAGGTTGATTTCTGGGGGGCTGTGAGGTGGGCAGGGGTCTCTGGTGCCCCCTATGGGGCTGCAGCCCTGCAGCTCATGAGGTTCCTCTGTGTGTGCCCCTCAGATCTCAGCAAGTCCATGGCGGCGCGGCAAAAACTGGAGGCACAGTTGACTGAGAACAACATTGTCAAGGAGGTGAGTTCACCTGCCCCCCAATTCTGTACTCTCCCTCCCCCCTCGGCTGCCCCTCACCTCCCCTCGTTCTGCTCCCCCACAGGAGCTGGGGCTGCTGGATGCGACCAACACCGTCTACAAGCTGATTGGCCCGGTGCTGGTGAAACAGGACATGGACGAGGCTAAAGCCACCGTCAGCAAGCGGCTGGACTACATTGCTGGGGAGATGTACGTGTGGGGGGGGAAGGGGGGGTTCCTGTGTGGTGGGCTGGCTCCCTGCCCCTCCAGCCCCCAGGCAGGGGCCCTGGCTGGCTCACAGGATGGGAATGGGCCTTTCCCCAATCCAGCCCCACGGTGGGCAGGGGCCTGAGCTCTGGGCCCTCTTGTTTTCGGGGCTGGGGGGAGGGTTCTAGGCCCGGCTCACTCTCCCCTTTCCCCCCCCAGCAAGCGCTACGAGATGCAGATGCAGGAATCTGAGAAGAAGGCAGAACAGCAGCGGGAGGTGCTGGCCCGGCTGCAGCAGGAGTATCAGCGAGCCCAGGGCAAGGGGGCCGCCAAGGCATGAGCCAGTGCTGGGGGGAGGGGGGCTGTATTTAAGTTTTTCACTGTTTGAAATAAAGAGGTGATGCACAAACTGATGGCACCTGGCCCTCTGTGCCCCCCTCCCCTTGGTACCCACTCACTGGCCCTGGGCCCCTGCTGTTCACCAGCTGGGCTGGTCTCTGTGCCCCTGGCTGCCTGCTCACAGGGCAGAGCATGATGCGCTTTGCCCCTCTGCTTTCTCTGGCTGTGCCCTGCACGGCTCGCTCGCTCCCCCCGACACAGCTCTCTGCCAGCTGCTTCTAGTGTCTTTATTGCGTTAGTGTTACAGCAACGAGGGCTGGGGCCACAACCCCCTATACAGTGATTGGGGGGGGGGGGGGATCAGCTGCCCCTGCAGGGCTTGGATCACACAGTGCTTCCCCCCCACCTCCAGGTGGGACAAGTCCCTGAGAAGCTGCCATCTCAGCACCAGTGGGGGCACCCCATGTCCCACCTGTGTCTAGCGCGGAGTTACCCCCCTGGCTTCCCCCAGAGTCCTTCTGGCAGGGGTGAGACCATGCTGTGGGAGAGTGGGGGTCACTGCCCTGCCCCCCATGGGGGCAGCCCACCCCCAGCTGTAGCTCCTGGGTGGACAGGAAGTAGGTCCTGGCCTCGGGGGGGGCGGGGGAGGGGCTGTCAGGACATCACCCATTTCAAGGCACTTAGGTCATGGCCCTGAGGCCGCTGGCTGGGCAGGCTGCCCCCTGGACAGTGCTGGGGCAGACCAGACCCTGATGCCAGGAGAGATGAGGGCAGGCCCAGGCCAAGCAGACAGCCCTAGGCACTGTGTGGCTCCAATTCCCTTCCCCACAGCCTGGGCGCAGGTCACTGCCTTTCCTCCAGGCCCAGGAAGCCCCAGGGCGGTTTTGGGGTTCACCCTCAGAAGAGGGCCCTGGCGAGCTTGCGGCCGGTGGCCTTGATTTTGGGGAAGGTGGCGCTGAGCTCAGCCCTGCGGGGGGCGGCGCTGGGGGGCAGAGGAGGCTCCCCGGGGCCCTTGGGGCGCAGCACAAAGTCCAAGCTGGAGCCATTCATGGCGTAGAAGACGTTGGCTGTAGGCGGGAAGGTCAGCTCTGCGGGGGAAGAGAGAGAGGGTGTGAGGGGGGTTAGGGAATAGGGTCCCCCCACCCACTCCTGGGACCCCAGCTCCCTAGGGACTCCTTTGGAGACCCCTCACCGCTGTGGGTGCTCCCCAATCCCCCAATGGCCCCCCCATCCCTACCCCAGGGACACCAATTCCCCCTGCCCCCCTCACCTTTCCCCTCAGGCAGCAGCTGGACCAGCTGGAATTGGGGGGCTGCCCCCCGCTCCTGGCCGTGCTTCTCCAGCACCTTGGCGATGACAGACGGGGTCTTGTCCTGGCTGGTCACCTACAGCAACACAACACACAACTCCCACCGTGCACGCCAGAGCCAGGCGAGGCGCCCCAGAGAGCACCACCACATACAGGGAAGTGATCACCCCACAGAGATAACACAACACAGCCACAAAGACACACCCCACACACACAACATGCAAAGCTGGGAGAACGCAGCAAATTCCGACAGACCTCCCAGAAAGCCCCACGCCCAGCACCCACCCAATCACACCCCCACCCCAACAATACACACACACACAGCCGCACGCACACGTGTAGGTCTAGCCCGCTCATACCAGACACACATACAGTGGGGCAGCCCCTCCCCACAGGGAGAGACAGAGAGTCAGGGGACCAGCTGCCCACTCCCCATAGCAGCTGTGGGATTGGGGTCACACTGGGGAAAAGGGGGGTTCCCAGGCTAAACTAATAGCCTGGCCCACCCCCCACAACACTCAGACTGCAGAAGGAAAGTGTCACAGCAAGACAGACAGGGCAGGCTTGAGAACCCAGGTGTCCCGACTCCCAGCTGCCACTCTAACCCCTATTCCCCCCCCCCCAGCTGGGATAGAACCCAGGAGTCCTGGCTCCCAGTCCCCACCCTGGAGACGGGACCCAGGCGTCCAGGTGCTCACCAGGATGCTCTTGTAGAGGCTGCCGTTGTGCAGGGCCATGCGGGCGCGGATGATGCAGCAGTCGGAAGGGGGGGCCCCGGGCTCCAGGGTGGGAGGGGCAGGGAAGGCCGAGCCGCATGAAGCCGAGCGCCGGTGCCCCCGGGGAAAGCCCCCCCCGGTGGGGGTGGGGGGCGAGAGGCCCCCGGCCAAGGAAGCCACGTCCTCAGGAGCTGTGTCCAGCGCAGAGACTGATGGCCACTTCATGTGCTGTGGGGATGCAGAGGGGGTGACTGGGGGTGGGGCAAGGTGCTGGGATTGAGGGAGGGGAAGGAATGGGACAAGGGGCAGGGGACCGAGGGGGAAAGGGGGATGGGATGGGGGTGCAGGACTTGGGGGGGGGGGAGATCAGGCGGGGGGATGGGGGCAGGGGGAGGAAGCGGTAAGGGGGGTGTCTCACCTGTGCCAGGCGAGACAGCAGCTGTGTGGGGCCACGGGGGGGCGGCAGCAGGTCGGGGCTGCAGCCGGGGGGCCCCTCCCAGGAGACCAGGGGGTTCCCCACGGAGCTCAGCAGCCTGGGAGGCAGGGGAGGTAACAGATGGAGCGAGGGGGGGGCTGCTACCTTCAGCCCCACCAGCCTTCGCCCCGCGAGCCCCCCTCCCCATCCCTCCAGCCCCCCAATGCGCCAGAGCCCCCCTCCCTCAATCACCACTCAGCCCTGCTTCCCCCCCCCCCCCCATGCTCACTCTGTGCAGTGGGTGATGACCAGGGTGGGCTTCAGGGGCCGCTGGGGGGTTGGGGCCTCCCCAGGGAGTTCGATCTCACAGGAGAGACTGTGACTGTGGGGAGAGGGGGATTATAATTGCACAATACACACAACCCCCCCAAACTCCTCTACACACACACACACCCCTCCTACATGCAACACTCCCTACACAACCCTCACAAACTCCCATACACACACCCACACGCAACACCACAACTCCCCCCAAACTCCTCTACACACACAATGCCTCCCCCAAAACCCCCCACACCACACTCTACAAAACCCTACATGCAAACACAATCCCCTACATGCAGCAACCCACTTCACGCAGCTCCTACAAGCACCATCTCCCCCCCCCCCCCCGCCCATCCACAGGGGCACTCCTCCCCCCCCCCCCCCGCTACCTCTGTGCCTCAGAGAGGGGGGGCAGCGCCTGCAGCCAGCGCTGGAAGGGGGGGCTGGGCTGGACACTGTAGTTGCGGCACACGGACTGCAGGAGACGCAGCTGGGCCAGAACCTCGAACTCCTGGGGGCAGAGAGGGGGGCAGTTACATGGGGGCACTGCCGTCAGCAGGGCTATGACAGGGCAGCAGGGACAGAGCAGGGGGGTGCTATACCGGGGGCAGCACAGAGAGCGTGGGGGGCTATACTGTGAGGTGGAAGGGGGGTCCCAGGGCCTGTAACCAGTGGGGGGAGGACGGGGGGGACCACGCAGAGAGCACAGGGGGCTGTACGGGGGGGGAAGCTTAGAGAGCCTGGGGGAGCTGTACGGGGGGGGGGGCAGACAGTGATAGAGGGGGGGGGCTGTACCGGGGGGGGCAGAGAACGACAGAGGGGAGCCCCAAGCCAGACGCGGAGGGAGCCCAGCAGCCCCGGCACAGCCTGGTACCTTGCGCCGCTTCTCGAAGTTGATGTATCCGTTCTGCCAGAGAAATGAGAGGTGCCATGAGTCCCGCAACCGACCCCCCCACATTCCTGGCCCCCCCATCGCTCCCCCATCTCCCCCATTGCTCCCCTGTCCCTCGCTGCCTGGCCCCCCATCACCCTCCCCAGCTCCCCACTGCTCACCTGTCCCCCACTGCCTCCTTGCCTGGCCCCCACATTGCACACATGCCCCCCCACGGCCCCACTCCCTGGCTGTCCCCAACCCTCCTCATGCCTGGCCCCCCAGCCCCTCCCCCCGAGCCTGGCCCTCAACCCTAACGGGGTCCTGGATCACCCCCCGCCCCCAGTCTCACCTCCAGCTCATCCTTCATGGCTGTGTCCAGCATCACCAGGTCTCGCAGGAAGGTGCCGAGGTACGGAACCACGCCCTGGGGGGAGCAGGAGGTCAGAGACCGGGCAGTCAGCCCCACTGCCCAGCCCCCCACATATCCCCCACCGTGCGCCCTCCGGCCCCGCACAAACCACCCCCGCCAACCTTCCCGCCCCGCAGCACCCCACCTAGCCCCCCCACGCCTGCTGTGTGTCCTCAAGCCCCTCACAAACCACCCCGCCAACCCCCCCGCCCTGCAGCACCCCACCTAGCCCCCCCCCACGCCCGCTGTGTCCTCCAGCCTCCCACATAACCCCACACAAACCACACCGCGCCAACCCCCTCACCCCGCAGTGACGAAGTGGGGATTTTCCCTTGTTATGTTGTATGTGAGTCTTACTGTTGAGTCTATGTGAGTTTTACTGTTTTGCATGAATACTGTGTGTGCCTCAGTTTCCCTGTGTGCTGCACCAATACCTCGGTGGTGGGAATAGGGGTGTGTGACTTTGGCTGAGACCCTCTAGGGCAGGTGAGGCTGCTCCAGCTGCCTGCACATATGTCGTAACCGGTGCCCTTCGTAACCCGAGACCCGGGGGTGTGTGTGCAACCCGGTGATGCAACGGGGGTGTCTGCGGTCCGATTGCTGGAAGCTGGCGGTCTGCTTGGGGGGGACTGGAAGATGGAGAGTCCAGGCCGCCTGGCCCAGGACTCCCCAAGATGGACTTGGCTGAAAGTCACTGATTTCTGTGCTAACAAGCTCTGTTGTACGCTGCGTTCCTGTCAACTAATAAACCTGTTTTTACGCT